>CM076578.1:1664310318-1665592295 GCA_034641835.2 Pinus albicaulis | reverse complement strand
AAGCATAATGATCATCATTCTTCGCTTGAACTTTTGTTAGTGCTCAAGCTGCTTCCATGAATTGGGTTATTTTCAGGAATGTTTTCTCAAGGTGTTGATTGTTTTCTTCTTCTTCACCTTCCATCTACAAACATAAAAATAAATTGTACTAAGTGTATATACATTGCTGAGAATAATTAAAATTGAAATATTAAATAATATACATTAATGTAAATCGAAAAGAAATGGCGTAACATAGAAAAAATTGACTCATGAACTATACACATTCTTTCAAAACAAAATTTCATGCCATCTTTCAAGATTTCATCTGTTGGCGCAGTTCCATACTTTGTTTCCTGCATGTTTTATACCCCATAAAAAAATCATATATTTAATATAAAATATTTTTTTTGTTCTATTAATTATAGATGGAGCTAAGTAAAACAAGATCGATAGATGCTTAAAATTCCACAATTAATTTTTGATATGCCAACATATACTCACAACCCATATTTAACCTAATGTATCAATTCGTCTCATGGTTCTTCTTTGTATGTTAGCACCTTTTTGAAGACATTCAATGATGATTTTTGTAAAACGACTTAAAATATACAAAAATGAAGTCTAGATAAGTTGTTATCAGGAAGTAACAATTACTCACAAACTTAGATATCAACCCTTTTCTTCCTTTTCGTTATGTTTTATGTGCTAAATGGGTTCCATTTTATTTTCTTTTCTCCAAGAAAGTACTTGAAAATTAAAATTTAATGCTAAATTATTTATTTATTGTACCTAATGATCGAAAAATTAAATTATTACATATTTCATTTGAAGCAAATTGTTGTTAATATGGCTCCTCATGTGATGCAATTTTGTCCATTTCTTTGACCATCTCCTTGTACACCTTTTTTAACATCCCTACTGGCATATTTTTGATATCAACTAGTTGATATTTTGAGATTTTCATATCTTCCTAAAAATGTAACATGACAATAAACTATTTAGTTTTTATATTGATAAATGAAAAGTAAATATAACAAAAGTGATATTTATAAATAATTATAGAAAAAAATTTAAAGGAATATTACTTTTTCATTCCTTCTTTTTTGTTGTTGTACATTTTTGCTATTAAAAGTCTTACATGTGTCGTTGACCATTTCTTTGGAAACTATTCTTGTAGATTAGATAAAATTTGGTTTTTGGAATCATTGGATTGATTTTTGTATTTCAAGTGGAAAGAGCATCTATACATTCATTCCACTAAATCCCTCAAACTTTTGTAAAAGTTTTTCCCCCTTTCGTTAACCTCCAACACCACTCCAGATGAGATAAGGAGCAATTCATTTTCATTTGCATATTCTATTTTTTTGTTTTCTTAGAACAACATTCCTTTTATGAGTTGTTGGTCCCTGTAGAAAATTAAAAATATGTGAATTAATAGATTGTTTGAAACATGTTATCTAATAATTTGAAGTATATTATTAATGAAAAATAAAAAAATAAACTCATAATGGATCGATAGTATTTTTTCATTCACTTGACTCATAATTTTGCAATTTTTCCATCAAGCTTTTACGCTCTTTTGGTCCTAGATCAGAAATAATATAATTGAGATTCGTCATTTTTTGGCTCTGCGTGATACACAGTAAAAAAATACATATTATTTAAACATACATATAGTTCAAAAATAATATTTTTTGTAAATAATTTACAAAGAACTTGCTTTTTTTGCTTTTCTTGATGTTTTATGAGTATTTTTGTTACTTTATCTCTTGTCAGCAATTTCTTTATGAATATGAAACCTGTACCATATCATTCATTAATATATTTTATAAATAAATCCTCAACTTTTCAGGTGAAAAAAAATATCAAGGAACTAGTGCGCTTTTAAATTCTTTAGCACCGACATCGGTGCATCATGTTCTTATAAACGCACCACAAAAATAGTATAAAACACCGTACGGTGCTCTATGTCAACAAGGAGCACTAATACATTATATGTTAACCACCACACCAATTAACATACACAAAATAATAAACACATCTAGTGTTAGTTTTTGTAGCATATGGTGCGTGAAGGGGGCGAAGTACCTTATTCTTATAAACGCCCCAACAAATAGGGGACCACAGTATGATATTCTCTGTCAAAATGGATACCCGATGCATTATATGTTACATGGTGCACCAATTAACACAAAATATAAAATTGTTTTTGCCAAACATTATGTGAGTGGTGCGCTATAATGAAATAGTGCACCGGTGCCCTATTTTACATATGGTGAACAGATTAAAAAAAAACTATGTTTAAATTTTTTAGCAAATAGTACGTGTGTTGTGCACTGGGATAAGACAATGCACTGGTGCACTATATTACGCAGGGCACACCGATTAAAAAAATTATGTTTTTTAAAAATTCACGCAAGGGCTGACATGGATTGGGATCTAACTATGCAAGTCGTCTTGTGGGTTAGATGTCATAGGCCTATATATATAGCAATACAAACGCTATAAATCTAAAATGAAAATCCCTAATTTTGAAATCACAGAAATAGGAAGAAGCAACGGTAGGAACAAAAAGAATTAAGGATTTGGGGTAAAAATGGATTTTTTTGTTTTATTTTTTATTTTTTATTTTTATTATTTATTTATTTATTTATTTTTCTAAAAATGAACAAAAAATTTAATTTTTTTACTTACTATGTAAAAAATACTACAAAAAATGTAAAAATAAAAAATAAAATTTGATCACGAGATCGTTCGAAATTCTATGCTACATGGTTTGAATCACCAGAGGTTTGGAATTCTGATTGTCTGAAGATTTTTGTTCGAAATTATTTCACTACTCCACAGTGTTGTCATTCTCTCTTGCTCCAGGTATGTCGTGCAAATCTCTGGCTGATTTTTTTTTCAAAAATAGTGAAATAATGAAAAGTTTTGGTTTTCAAGTTCCTGTGGTTATTGTTTAGTGAAGAGTTTGCCGGATTATCCACAGTCTAATGAAAAGTGTTTAGTGTTTAAAGAATTGTTTTATGAAATTATATTTTCAAAAATATTTTTCCACCCATTTTTCAATTTACTGCTTTCTTTTCACTTCAAAAAAATAAAGTTGCAATTTTTTTTATTGTGGCTTTTTATCATCGGTGCATGCATTAATAACACCACACCAGTGTGCCAGTGAATTACATGGCACCAATGTGCAATAACTAAAACACACCAGTGCGGTTATATGTACATAAGCACTGATAAAAATAAGTCCATTTTTACGGCACCAAAATTACTTTTAGGTGTTTGCACTAAAATTTATTGTTGATTTTTCTCAAATGCAGCGAGAAAATATCATAATTATATAAAATGGACAATTCTTCAAATCCCATCTCGTTCCACAATATTTCTCGAATTCCATCACGGATTTCTCCATATCCATCTCGAGACGTAATATTTACTTCATATTTTCTTTATATTTTCATTATCTAATTGAATTTATGTTTTTTATCCATGTCAATCAGCTTAATAAAATTTATAATGTATATAAATTTGCAGGTTCATGTAGATTCAGAATCAAGTTCATATGGAAAAAATATTAAAACAGCTCCAAAACATCGGAAGCTCTTATCAAGAGCAGTGTACCGCAAGGCGCATTTGGTAGATGAAAATGGACAGCCGCTTCACCATGCCAATTGTAGCAATATTGCATCTTCTAGTCACAATCCCAGGACAATGATGGTAATAATAAGTTTTTGGTATATTAATGTAATTATTTCAACGTCAAACAAATTAATCATGCATTTTTAATGTTCGAACTAATTGATATCATAGATTTTGTACAAATCATGTTCAAATATATTTTTTGAAATTATTAGGATTCTAGTGATGTTGTGCGACCTACCTACCATCTTCTGTTGCACCCCATGACAATGTAGAATCAAGAGAAGGTTTAATTAAGAGAAAAAATTGGATAGGGACGATATCAAGAATGGTTGAATCAACCACCGATTCAATTCCCGCTACGTCCAGATTCATTTATTAGGAGTGATTACAACAATAGTAGTCCTTCACAAGCTGGAAATGGAGGCAATCAAATAGAGCTTGGTATGGATGATTAATTAAGGGATACAACTACTATGGAGAAAATGTCATTAGATGCATTCCAAAACAATCATTAGTTAGGGGATGATGCTCATATCGCTAACACCTTTTTTGAAAGCCTTAAATTTGCTTCTACCACCCCTCTCTTTGGACATGGACGTTATTAAAATTCTACCCAGTTGGGGACAACGATGTTACTTTACAACTTGAAAGCAAAGTTTCTCTTGTCGAATGCATGTTTCTCGGAAATTTTGAGGTAAGTTACCATAAAATCCTCCTTTATATAACTTTGAGAACTATAATAACGCAATGAACATTAAAAATGGTAAATTTTATGAAATTTAATAATTATACAGGCATTAATGTACATTTAGTAATTTCCATGATCACCAACTACAGGTTATTCAAGGATAATGTTTTTCCAAGCGATAATGTCTTGCCCGACAGGTGCGAAAAGAAAATAAATTGTTGAAAATGTTGGGTGTTGAGTACATATCATATCATGCATGTCCAAATGATTGTATTCTATATAGAGGAGAATATACAGAGAAACATATATGTCTAAAATGTTGGCATGACAGGTATGAAAAATAAAAAAAGAAGGGTAAATCACGTGTTCCTCATTTTACGATATTGAGGCACATGCTTATAATGCCAAGGATTCAAAGGCTCTTTCATTACAAAGAATTAGTTATGTTTTAGGCATGGCATGCCTCACACTCAAGAGAGTAGGGAGTTTTACTAATCCCAATTGATTCAATAGCCATGAAGCATAAGAGGATACATGGCCCGAAAAATTCGAGGATGAATTACGAAGTCTACGACTTAGCATAGCCATGAATGGCGTCAACCCAAATTCCCTTGAGAACACCAACTATTTTGTTTTGCCTGTAGTAATGATAAATAAAAATATCCCCCCGCCATGGTTTTCCGTGAAGAATGAACATCTTATATTGCCTCTCGTAGTCCAAGTGAATAATATGGATGTCTACTTACAACCACTGGTAGATGAATTTGTTGTGAAACCAACTCCAAAAATAGAATAAAAGAGAGATCAACACCTTAGAAATAAGCCACTTTGAGGGAGAAACCTCTAGTACATTGCATAAATGAACAATTCTTGGATGATACAAATGAAAAAACCTCCTTTCTGTATATAGGAGTCCATGGGGCCACAATGTAATCCTAGCCGATATAAAAATAATAATTTAAAGGCACAATAATAAAAATATGGGGGTTACAGGGGCACAACAATAACAATAAGGGGGTTACACTAACGACAATAAGGGACTATACTAGTAATATAGGGAGCTAACATGCTCCTCATCTTCAAAAAAGTGTTGTCCTCAATGCTTGAGTAGCTCTGGGTGCTTTTGTATAAAATTATCATCCTCCCATGTATAATCTTTAGTGGGTAAGTTCTTCCATTTGATGAGATACTCTGAAATTGATTGATTTTGTAGTTGTCGAGTTCTTGTTTCTGTGAGTGCTTCGGGTTCCAATATATTTTTCCTTCCTCATAAAATTCTGGCAATATTGTTTGAACTCGAATTTTATCCCCTATAACCTTTTTTAAGCATGAAACATGGAAAACTAGATGCACTTGCGAAGAAGTAGGAAGCTCCAATTTGTATGCCATAGTACCAATATTTTGCAAAACCTTGTAACGACCATAGTACTTTGGCGATAATTTATTATCCTTCGTAGCTTGCTTTAGGGACATTTGTTTGGATGGTTGTAGCCGTAAAAATACCTAGTCTCCCACATCAAAACTTCTCTCACTGCGATGTTGATCTGCTTGTTGTTTCATTCGATTTTGTGCCAAATTTAGGTTATCCTTTAAGAGTGGGAGAAATTCTTGTTGATGCTTGATGTGATCCTCCATAGCTTGAACCCTAGAATTTTCCCTTAAAGAAGATGTGATAGATGGTGGATGATATCCATATAGTGCCATAAATGGAGTCAGTTTTGTTGCAGTATGGAAGGAAGTGTGATACCACCATCCAGCAAGACGTAACCACTTGACCCATTATACTTGCTTATTAGATACAAAAAAATGAAGATATCCTTCCAAACATTTATTCAATATATCTAGTTGATGATCGGATTGAGGATGATAAGATGAGCTACGAGCTAGTTGAGTAACCAAACAAGAAAATAATTCCATCCAAAAATCTCCTGTAAAAATGGGATCTCTGTCACTTACAATAATCTTTGGGTTTCCATGTAGCTTTTGAATTGTTTCCATAAATGCAGTAGAAACTGTACTCGCTTTAAATGGATGAGATAATGCACAAAAGTTTGTATACCTGGTAAGTCTATCAACTACCACCATGATGACACTCCTTCCTTTGGACTTAAGTAAACCTGTTATAAAATCCATCGAAATCTCCTCCCAATGTTGACTTGGAATGGATAAAGGTTGTAGAAGACTCGAGGTCTTAATTGTCTCAAATTTATTTTTCTGGCAAACCAAACATTCCACCACAAACTTTTGAATATCAGATTTAAGGCCATCCAAAAAAAATTCTTTCTTCACCCTGTGGTAAGTTTTTAAAAATCCTGAGTGTCCTCCTAAAGGAGAAGTGTGCAATTCCAAAAGAATATTTTGTTTTAGTTGAGAATTCTTGCAAATATATAAGTGATCTCTGGACCATAAGGAATCATTTTTCCAACTAAATGTATCATATGTACTAGGATCTTGATACAAATTTTTAATGAGAGTCCACACTTCTTCATCCTTCTTCCATTCATCCCTTGCGTCAGTTATCCAATCTGGTTGGATAATTGAAATGGCACAAAGCAATGCTTCCACCTCTTCATCCTTTCTTGAGAGTGCATCTCCAACAACATTTAGCTTCCATTTTTTGTAGACAATATCAAAGTAATAACCCAACATCTTTGTGACCCATTTTTTCTACTCTTCTGAAGATAGTCTTTGTTACAAACAATGTTTAAGGCTATCATGATTAGTTTTTACCTTGAAGTGTCTTCCCATTAGGTAAGGTCTCCATTTATTTAGTGCATGTAGTATTGCCAACATTTCATTCTCATAGATAGCCTTTTTTAAATACTTTCCTTTGATTGAGTGACTTTCAAAAGAAATGGGTCTTCCTTCTTGCATTAAAACAATCCCAATTCCATTTCCTGAGGCATCACATTCCACAATAAATGTTTTTGTGAAGTCTGGCGTAGCTAAGACTGGTGCTAGGCACATTGCCTCTATGAAGTTCAAATGCCTTAGTTACTTTAGGAGTCCATGAAAATGCATCTTTCTTTAATAATGTTGTTAGAGGTGTTGCTATTCTCCCATAATTCTTCACAAACTTGCGATAATACCCTGTTAACCCAAGAAATCCACGCAACTGCTTTATGGTTGTGGAGACTTTCCATTCCTTAATGGCTTTAATTTTGTCAGGGTCTACCTTAACACCCTCGTGAGATAAAATATGACCCATATATTCCAGCTCTCATACTCCAAAGAAACATTTGGATGTTTTTGCATATAATTTTTTCTCCTCCAATAGTTTGAGCACCTTGTCAACATGTTGAACATGATCCTTCCAAGACCTACTGTAGATTAGTATATCATCAAAAAATACTAGCACAAATTTTCTAAGGAAGGGTTTGAAAAAAAAATTCATCAACCCTTGAAATGTATAAGGTGCATTGGTAAGGCAAAAAGGCATGAAAAAATATTCATAATGACCCCCTTGAGTTCGAAATGTTGTTTTCGGAATATCTTCGGTATTCATTCTAAATTGATGATATCCTGAATGAAGATCCAACTTGATAAAATAAATTGATCCATGTAATTCATCCAATAATTCATCAATCACGGGAATGGGAAATTTATCTTTAATAGTGATCTTATTGAGCTCCCTATAATCCAGACACGTGCACCATGATCCATATTTTTTGTGCAACAATAATACTGGAGCAAAGAAAGAACTTCGATTAGGTTTAATTATACCAGCCTCTAACATTTATGGAATCATACGTTAAATTTCTCTCTTTTGGACATAAGGATATCTGTAAGGCCTTATGTTTGGAGGAACACTTCCTGGAATCAAATGAATAGCATGATCATGATCACGAATAGGTGGGAGTCCTTTGGGAGTATCAAACACCTTGGAATGATTGTCCAAGACTTTTTGGAGATATGGAGAAATAGATTATTTTGATGTTGGAACTTCTAGTGAGCATAATTGTGAAATTATTCCCCGTTGTTCTTTCTTCAGAAGCTTTGTCATGACATTACAGCTGATTATATTTCCTGGCTTCCTTGCGATACCGCGTAATTCTATTTCCTTTCCTTCTGAAAATAATTTCAAGAAAATTTCTTGAAAATTAAAATCTACCGTCCCCAAAGATTGTAACCACTGTACTCCTAGTACAACATCAACACCTCCCATTGGGATGGAAAGCATTGGAATATTAAATACATATTCCCCCATGGCTAGCTTGATATTATGGCATTTTCCAGAGCAATTTGTAGTTTCTCTATTTGCAACCATCACTTGACATTCTGGTGTTGGGTATAGGAAACAATTCAATTCCTTGGCTAAATTACAATGAATAAAATTATGGGTACTACCTGAATCAATCAACACTATTACCTTTTTCTTCATGATATGTCCTTCTATATTGAGAGTTTAAGGAGTGTTAATTCCTGCCAATGCATTACATGATATGGTCAGACTCATTTCTTCTATCAATTTTGTCAAACCTTCCAAGTCTGCTTTTAGATCATTCTTCATCTTTTCAATGTTGTCTTTCATTTTTTCTTCCATTTCCTCCATCTTAACTTCCACGCCATTCATCGTAGCTTCCATGCCATCCATATTAGCTTCCACACCACTTATCTTACCTTCCATGCCTTTCTTCAAACCATCCATCTTCTCTTCCACGCCTTTCTTCAAAACTTCCATTTCATTTTCTGTTGCTCTTTGCGAGAGCGAAATCTGGTGCACTTTCTCTTGTAATTTTGATAGATCATGTTGCAATTCTTCATCTTCATGAGTCATAGTAGAGTATTATGAGGTCTTAAAAGGTGTTTAATTCTTTTTAGGAGGTATTTCATAACCCAATACTGAAATATATGCTCAATAGGCCCTTGGAATCACTTCAAACTAGTTTTTTACACAAGACTTATGCAATTTGGAAAAAATACACACCTTTTTCTTGATTTTGAGGAGTTCGATATTGAAACTAAATTATCTATGATTTTGGATCTTCAATATCTGAAATTTATCCCTTAGGTAGTCCTCTGAATCCTCTTTCTAATGCCACGAGTCTGACCTGATTTGGATTCTTCAAGTCAAAGTTATGTCCAATCTCCCATAATGGTCTGATTATGGACTAGTTCAGTAGACCGAACTTGTACGACTTGCCATGTGTCACTTTTTCCTCTTTTGGCTCTAAAATTTATAGACATGAAACTAAAGTACCTATACTTTCGGCCACTTTTTATAGAATTCCAATATGATGCTCAGAGAGAGAGTTATGAAGATTTTCCCATGATCACCTTTTTGAGATGAAATTGAGGATCCTAAAAATTGCCTAACTTCCACAGACCATATATCCGAAAATATTGCGAACCGAGCTCTGAAAATTTGCGGCGGTGTTCCTCAAGATTTTGTCTTCTCACCCTACTAATTTCAGCTTCTGAACCTTCGTAGAAACAAAGTTATAATGGAAATACCATGATGACCTGTTTGGAGCAGCGAAACCCTAGAATCCAAAGCTCTGATACCAAATGTTGTGAAACCAGCTCCAAAAATAAAATAAAAGAGAGATCAACACCTTAGAAATAAGCCACTTTGAGGGATAAATCTCCAATATATTACATAAATGAACAATTCTTGGATGATACAAATGAAAAAACCTCCTTTATATATATAGGAGTCCATGGGGCCACAATGTTATCCTAGCCAACCTAACAATAATAATTTAAGGGCACATTAATAAAAATATGGGGGTTACAGGGGTACAAAAATAACAATAAGGGGGTTACACTAACGACAATAAGGGACTATACTGATATATAGGGACCTAACAGAATTGAAGGAATTATGGGATGGTGCTTGCTTGAGGGGTCCTGACCCAGGTTAAGGTTTTTCAACAAACCCCTATAATACTATCCCTTTCGGCAATGAGATACTTTCGCAGGACAAGGTCTCACCCGAAGTAGTATGGGAGGGTGCTAGAACTAGGTTTTCACACCCTGGGAGAGAATAGGTAATTAAGGAAAATATACATTCACAACTTATCGGATTCGCATAGAGCAAGTCTATTCACAGGCTTTTAATAGTATAATAAGTTCTTTAACCATAACAGAGCTATTACCATTCATAGATTGATTCAGTACCTTCGCATCCACGTGCGTATCAGCAGTTACCAGCACATAATATCATAAGTGCAGCTATAGATACATTTGTAATACCAGCAGATAACATAGATATATTCGCAGCTTAAACAGATACCATAGATTCACATCAACAATAAACACAATAGATCCAGATTGCACAAAGATACTTCAATTATATTCCACATACATCAATATCCAAAAACCTAATTACAACCAAAACCAACCCATACACACAGCCTAGTGGGGTCTGCATATAGCAGGACTGAGGATCTCCATACACACAGCCAGAAGGAGTCCTTACCCAAAACAACCCAAACAGATCTAATAGCTTGCAGGTAGCATCAGTCTTAATTCTTTCCTACCTTTGGACTCAAACTATCCATCTATTTATATCGTCATGGCCTAAGCTATATTATGGTCCGCAAACCATGTTTTGTCGATCCTAGGGCTACCCTTTGACCCATTACAAAACATTAGGGCTTTGACCCGCCCCAAAACCCCTATGCAAGACTAATTAATACCAAAATAAACAAAATTCACAGCTTAGGGAGCCCTGATCCAACAGATGGGATAAATTTATACGATATATCAAAACCCATCACAACAGAGAGGAGTTTTATGTTGTATGGAATATGTGCTTACATGACACATGATTATCTAGACCTAGGAGTTTGCTCTAGTGAATTACATGTTTATTGATTTGTTTATATATGTAAAAATATTCTTTCGCATATTATTTATTTAATTTGTTGTAACTGTTTTGATCTTCACGATATTCTTTAACGTGCCATGTATATAAATTGTATGCAATAATATCGCAGGTCTTGTAACAAAAGGGTATTTTGGATGTAAATGTTGTGGACCTTCTCTGAAATCTAGATGGTCCAACGACCTACGAAAGCCAGTGTATGACTGTTCCAGGGCATTCCTCCCAAAAGAGCACCCTTACATAAGAGCAACATCTAATTTCAATGGTAAATGAGAGAGAACCCAAAGGCCTCAAATAATGACACCAGTTGAATGGCTTAGATCATTTGAGAGAGAGAAGGAGAAGGAGTTCATAGAAATGTTTGATTCAAATGGGGATCTTATGTTCGATGATCTATAATTATTGGACACCTATGTTGAGAAATTTCCCATTAGGATGAAAAGGAAATCTATCTTTTATAACCTCCCATATTGGGAGCATCTTAAGATTGCCCACTTATTATATCCCATGCATATATTTAAAAATGTTTCATCTTATTTATGGAGGCACATATCATCAAAACAAAGTGACAAATTGGCTGTTAGGAAATAACTTATTACTTCAAAAACTAAAAATAAACATTGGCCAAGATGATTAGAAAGTACATGATAAGAGGCAAGCATTGTTCCCTCTAATTCATGGTATTTCAAGGAAGGTGATGTCCCATGGATTTTAAAAAAAGATAATATTTCTTTGGCGAAGGAAGTTATAATGGGTGTGAGGGTGCCATCTTAATACAGGTCTTCACTACGGCATTGCTTCACTGTGGAATACCATTTGTCAGGATTGAAATTGCATTACCATTTGAATCTTCTAAGAGTACGTATAATGTGAAAAACATGATTTTCTTATTTGTTATATTAATAAATTTTATCCCATGCGGGGATCATAAAACATAACTAATTTTGTATATTATTGCACATGTTTATAACTTTGCAGTGTCATTATCCTTTGTTCATGTGTGGGAGTATTAAACATGAATTCTCTCAAGACCTAGGGCGTGCCATATCTAAATTATCTGCATCTGTACATTGGATCACATCAGAGGAGATTCATGTGGCTATAATTCCACAGTGGCGTCAAGAGATAGTTGAGATTGTTTGCATGTTTGAGAAGGAACTACCGACAAGTTTCATGGACTTGCAGGTTCATCTTCTAATCCACCTAGTAGATGACGTTGAATTAGAAAGGGTGGTTTCTTGTCATTGGATGTTCTTCTTAGAGAGGTACATGAAGAAATTGAAAGGTTTTGTTCGACAAAGGGAAAAACCAAAGGGTCTCTGACAGAGGGGTACATATTGTATGAGTATTTCTATTATGCTAGTGAGTATATCAAGCAGATCGACAACAGACCAGGTGCGGTGATTTGGGATGATGAAATGGATGAAGACAAAAGATGAGGGGAGCTTCTCCAAATGAATGGAAAAAATGTTTGATAAAGAGTAAGCGACATATAATTTTTCAAATTTACACAAAGTAAATATTCATGTTGAACGTCAATATAATGTATATTTTGATCACTATGTACTATATAATCTTGGTTTGATTTTATCAGAGAATGTTGAAATTAAAGTAATCAATAAATTCATTCTTTACAATTCTGAAGGGACAAAATTGTGGGTCACATTGTACGAACAAAAGAGGATGAAACGAGATAGTGACGGGAAATAATACATACGGTTGAATGGTAGAAGTGTGCCTTGTCCTGATCATTTAAAAGAAAATATGCCAAAAATATGCCCCAATAGTTGGGTTGTTGACCAATTCAAAGAGAAATACGGTGCAACCGGTCGTTACCTTCATGCTGAAGAGGATGCGCTAAACGTTGGGATTAGGTGTACCAACTCGATAATAATCTATTTAATTTATATGTACATTTGAAACTTAATATCGCATATTTCAAATGTAATTACTCTATATTTCACATTTTAACAGTGGGGATATTATAAGACACATGACACTGATTTTTTAACTTTTTTATAGGTGCATTTGTTCCCATCTATGTGGATATATGGACACCATTTTCGCACATAAAATGTTGATGATGGACACAAGACACAAGACTATGGAGTGGAAGTCAAGTTCAATCAATCTACTTGATATAGCAACCATGATCAAAACCTAGTACGAGGGACATTAGGTTACATCGGAAAGATACAAGAGATCATTGAAGTGGATTTCTCTTCTTTCCAATGTATTATTTTTAGGTGCAAGTGGTGGGACACATTTGATCGGAATAATGTAAAGGAAGATCAAGATAGTAGGTTGATATGTATCAACTCTAGTAAGATGTGGGATGAAGCTAAGGAGCCCTATGTTTTCTCCAAACACTGCAACTAGGTGTTTTTTTACCCATATGTGTTGGATAGGGATTGGTGGTTCATATTGAGACATGACCCTAGATCAAAACACATTTTTGAGAAAAATAGTGTTATCATGCCAAGCAAGATGGAAGATAATGAGGGTGATCATGAGAACCAAGATTCATATGGTACATGTGTTATTTTATCAATATTTATACTTTTTAAGATGAGTTTTTATAAAAAAGAGGACTTAATTACCTTATAACTTATAATACTTTTTTTTCGAAAAATTATAATATGTATTTTGAATTAATTGGTAATTTGCATTGTGTTAATGTTAAAATCAATATATCACTTGATAATTTGCAATTATGTTGATCTCAAAAACAATGGCATACTGTATAAAATTTTTTTTTTGGTATGTAAGATCATAATAAAATAATGATAATTCTAAAGTACATGAATTTATTTGCATTATTTTCTAAACTTTATTATGTTACAAAAATTTATATTATTCTAGATTTATTATTTTACAATTATTTAAAAATTTTCAAATTTACAAATTTAAAGATTTTAATAAAATAATTTCACATAAATATAATTAAAATTTTACAAATATTTTATATACAATCACAATTAAAATTACAATCAGAATTAGACTTAGAATCACAATTCTATAATTTCACATACAATTACAATTACAATTTTAGAATTTTACATACAATTACAATTACAATTAAAATTTTACAATTACAACCATTTCACAGTAATATAATTAAAATTTTACAAATATTTTACATGCAATTAGAATTACAATTTTACATTTTGACATACAATTACAATACATTTACAATTTTAGAATTTTACATACAATTACAGTTACAATTTTAGAATTTTAAATAAAATTAACAATTACAATTACAATTTTACAATTTTACATATATACCATTACAATTACAATTTTACAATTTTACATATATACCATTACAATTACAATTTTAGAATTTTACCTACAATTACAATTACGATTACAAATTTGCAATTAATTCACTTCACATCAATACAATTAAAATTTTACATACAATTAGAATTAGAATTAAAATTAAAATTAGAATTCGAATTACAGTTACAATTTTATAATTTCACATACAGTTACAAATAAAATTACCATTAGAATATTTACAATTATAATTAGAATTAGAATATTTACAATTATAATTTTATGATTTTACATACAATTACAATTTTACAATTTCACATACAAGTACAATTAAAATTACAATTACAATTTTAGAATTTTACATACAAATAGAATTACAAAATTACAATCATTTCACAATAAATTAAATATTATAATTACAATTAAAATTTTACAAATATTTTGCATACAATTACAATTAAAATTACAATTTTACATACAATTAAAATTAAAATTTTAATTACAATCATGACATAATATTTAATAAATATCATGATTTAATATTAAATTCAATAAACATCACGATCATGATAACCATCGTACAAACATCATATTGGACTAAAAAACACATTTAAATTCACTAACATCATCTAATCATCATGATCATGATCATCTAACAAAACATAATTAGCATTGTATAACATCATCACAACACAAACATCAAATATACATCTCATGTCAAATAACTGCTATCACATACACATTTATCTGCAAGCTACGCATTTGATGCAATCGTAAGGTCACCATTATTCACTTATGCAGGGTTAGTGGAATTAACCCCATGTCTAACCACATCCTTCATCTTTTTAATCAATTTTAAGCGGAAGCTTATCCATAAGTGGCTCTTGGGTTTGAACTCCTTAATATAAACTTTACCTTTCAGAATTCTCGCACCTTCAACTTACCTTATTGCACGACCTCAACTTTAAAAAAACACATTGAATCTGGTTTTGGGTCCCACATCCGCAAGACAATCACAATGCGTCGCAATCGCTTTCCCACAAGTTTACCACTCCGCCTATAATGTTAAACCATAAGAACAGTGATGAGCGCTAATACAAAGTTACGACACGTGGATTCCCTCATCGCATCACATATTCCAAGGCTTACCGCATCGCAAACAAAACAATTTACCTTGCGATGCCTTAACTCTTAACTTCTAAATCTCGCAAATTGCGAAGTCGCTTCCCGTGCGCTACGATCTCCACCGTTGGTTTGGTTCTCAATCCGAAAATCCTCTTTATCTCTCCACCTCCTTACTTCACATCACAGGTTAAAAAATTTAACTTGCGAAACTCTTTAAAGGTAAATTCTGTTCTGTGTGATGTGCAATGTTTATTTACTGCGATGAGATCTCTCCAGTTGATCAGGTTCAGATCTACAACCCTCGTCGTGCCTACAACCTGATTATCCTCCTACTGTATAAATAATATATATGTGATTCAAAAAAAAATTAAACCAATAGTTTGAAACAGATAGCCCAATCAATTACAAAACACTTGGAAATTAATAATAAATTAACTTAGAGAGCCAAGCCCTTGATTGATTGGTTATTACAATTTTTTATGAGTTCTCTTCTCTCTCCTCTCGCACACTTATTTTACACTTATCCCACTATTTTCCATACTCTTCTGCTCTGTTTTCTTCCCGCTTCTCCTTCGGGGTTTATTCAGGGTTCCTTAGTGCTATCTCTAGCATGAATACATAACACTCTCTATATTTCTCCTCTTCTTCCAGAATTCATAATTTGTTCTTTAATTAACATGTACACACATCTATTAGTTCTATATTGGAATCACATAGATTCTAACCAACCTTTAAGTCCTCTATCACTCATAAATACTTATACATTCAATTTGAATTCATTCATCATGGTTTATCACACAGAAACCATAAATTCACAGTTATAGATCACTCAACACGTAAACAAAATGACACACATAGTCACAATGAACTATATTTCCTCATTCATTAAACAAATGTACATATACAAATAAAACTTGTTTATAATCTATTGTCTGATCTGCCTTTACATGACCCTTTTCCCTTCCTTCCTTTCTGTGCTTGTAGGCTTACAATTTAGCTTGCTCTCTAAGAATCTATCTATATTTTCTTCACTCTTTGTGCCTTTGAGGCTTTACAACCATATACAAAATGTTTTATAACCAATTTTGGTTTATATCCATAGGTAAATCAACAAATCCTAAGAATCCTCTAAGTTCTAAATTAATTCCTAAAATCGCTTCTTTATCCCTTGAGGATCTCAACATTCAACTAAATCCTAAGGATCCTCCATACATCAGGAACTACTTTCTAATCTAAGATTTAAAATATTTTAGAATATCTCAATCCACGCCAATCACTCATCAATCACTCATGTTCTCCTACATTCGAGAACATTTACAAATATGCCTCTCAATATTTAATTAATCCTATTCTAAATGTCTCACCTAAATCACCCAAAATATTAAAAATTATATTAATTAAATACTTAGGAAACTAACTCTTTTGAAAAACACAAGACCGCCTAGATTCTTCTAAATGTACAAATTTTCCGAACCATGATGCTCCTGCCTGAGACTCCCAAGGTATAAAATAATCATGATCTCCAGATTATGTTATTCCATTCTTTGTCCTCCTCGATCCCATACTTCTTCTTCAGTGATTTCTTTGTTCCTTTTAACTGATTTCCATGTATTCTGATGTCTTTCCTTGCTTCTCCCGCTTTCCATACCTTCGTTTGTAACACTACATTTAATTTCCGTTCATTATTTTATATGGTACAGTCTTTCATACAACTAATTATCTATCTTCTCTTTATGCAACACCTTTATTTATGCCTTTTGATCATAAGTTTTATCAAATTCTCTATTTCTCTGTCCAAATTACTTTGTTGTTGTACTCTTCCCAACTATTGAGTTATTTCTATTTTAAATTGTTGGTTATATTCACCTCTTAATTTTTGAATTCTTATTGTTATTCTTACATCTTTAATCTCTTTTTCATGATTGTCATTTATGACAATTTCTCTATCTTCTTTCTTCAGCAATTCATCTTAATTATATATTCTCTATTTTTCCAACTTTCTCCTTTGAAGGTATAACTTTCTATATAACTCAATAATTTCAATTGGAGTATAATTTGGAAACTTTACATAGCTTTCAATACCTCCACTTGTTGTTGATCAATCACCAGATGGTCCTTCTCCCTTAGGTACCTTGACATTTTACATTTGTTGTCTTATTTTACCTTCATGACTTACATTAACACATGAATTAAAAATATAAGGCATGAGTGCCTCTTCCTCCTCTAGAAACATCTCATTATGTTGCTTTGAGTTTTCCTCTAACTCCTTTGCCACCACATCAATATGCTGATACGAACACTCTTCTGAAATCTTGATACTTTCATACAGTCTCACGTATTCCTCTTCATCATTATAGAATGAAGGGTAATCATTCCAATCTCCTTCAAGTTCACAAAGAATTTCTCTTTGACCATAATCTCATTTTCGATATCAGTTATGGTCATCTATTGTTACAGTTTCCTTCTCTTCAAGATGACGGTTCACATATTCCTTACTCAAATCATTAAACATAGAATTAAATTCTCTTACTTGAGGATTTGTATGTCCATGTCTCAACTCATATCTATCATTCCAACCTTCACTATTACTAGCCTCAATATTTTGCTGCATGTTCCCATGACACCTCTCTGTGCCCTTTCGTTTCTAAGATCTTGCTATCTCATTATTAATTTGAAAAGATTTAAGATTCTCCTCCTTCTTCTTAACAAACTCTAAAGTTTTTTCATCATCCTGTGATGAACCTGCAATCATACAAAAATCATTAATTTTAAAAATAAAATACCTTTCGGTCTCGTTTGATGCTTCAAACACCAATCCTTCACAATGTAGTTTTTGGTTTTCAATAGATTCTTTCTGTTATGACTCAATTCCTTTGAGTATCTGCTTCTCTAACAAAGTAACATGTCTCTTCTCAAGTTCTTTTAACTCGTTTGTCAGTTTGACATTCCATCTTTTTTGCAATAGGTTCCATCTAACCTGGTTCCTCGTTCTCCATCCATGTCTTTGGTATTCATTCTCTTTCTCTTGTAGCCATCCCTGTAGTACCTCCAACTGTACTCTCATTAATGCAATATTTCTCTCTCACTCCTCATTACTCATCTTACCTTTATGGCATTCTCTACAACCTCTTGTATGACCCTCCATGGCCATCTTCCTCATGAGTTCATCCATAATCGATTGGTGATCTGCAACATAGCCTTCCCTTGTAGAAATCTCCCCTTGCTACTTAATACCCTATCAAGCTTCCTCTCTAAGCTTGATCTCTTCCTAGGTATTCCAATTTCTCTCTCTCTTAGTTCACTCTCTTGAACCTTCTAGAGCTTTACTGCTCCTCTGGCTACTACACTTAGTCACCTTTCTCCTTTCTTCCAACCTCTAGTTGAATAGGTTCACTTCCATCATCATAAAAAACTCTTCTTTTTCTTGGCTAAAATCATCAAACATCTTCATAGTATTTCTTTCAATCAATAATTCATCATTAATTAATTGAAAACATTAATACCATACCTCACTGTCCAATTTTATCAACGCATGTTGCTGTTGCAGTTTCTCTTTTCTGTCTACTGACTTTACCTTCACTATTTGTAGTTGTCACTATCTCTTCATAAACAATTTTCTCATTTTCTTCTCCAATAATATGATCTAATTGATCTCAAAGTATATTTTCCTTCTATCTCTTTACTCAATCGGATTCAGATCTAATTCCTCTCTTCGCTTCTCCTGCACCACTCTGATTCTCTGAAAATTCTTCCCATTCTGTTAAATTCAAAGAATTCTTGCTGTCCTCATTTCTCCTCCGAAGAACATACCTGCTCTAAGTTCCTCCCAAAAGAGATTTTTCTCGCTCTGATACCAAATTATGCAACCATAAGGTCGTAATTATTCACTTATGCAGGGTTAGCGGAATTAACCCCACATCTAACCACATCCTTTATATTCTTAATCAATTTTACGTGGAAGCTTATCCATAAGTGGCTCTTGGGTTTTAAATCCTAAATATAAAATGTATCTTTAAGAACTTCCTTGCCTTCACCTTAACTTATTGTGAGCATGCCTTCAACTTTAAACAAAGCTGCTAATCGTGGTTCTAGGTCCCACATCCATAGACCAATCACAATGAGTCACAATCGCTTACCCGCATGTTTACCACTCTGCCGATAATGCTAAACCATAAGATAAATGATGAGCTATAATAAGAAGTAATGACCTATGGCTTCCCTCATCGTATCACATATTCCAAATCTTATCACATCGCAAACAAAACACTTTACCTTGTGATGCCTTAACTCTTAACTTCTAAATCTTGTGAATTGCGAAGTCACTTCCTATGTGCTATGATCTCCATCATTGGTTTGGTTCTTGATCCAACGATCCTCATTATCTCTCCACCTCCTCACTTCGTATCACAAGTTAAAAAATTGAACTTGAGAAACTCTTTAACGATAAAATCTATTATGTGTGATGTGCGATGTTTCTTATCTGCGATGAGATCTCTCTCATTAATCAAGTTGAGATCTACGACCCTCGTCGCGCCTACAATCTGATTATCCTTCGACTGTATTACTAATATATATGTGATTCAATAGAGTTTCAGACAAATAGTTTCGAACAGAGAGCTCGATCAATTACAAAAAAATTGGAAATTCATAATAAATGAACCTACAGAGCCAAGCCCTTGATCGGATAGTTATTACAATTGTTTATGCTCTCTCTGCTCTCTCCTCTCGCACACCTATTTCACACTTATCTCACCCTTTTCCACACTTTGCTGCTATGTTTTCTTCCCGCTACTCCTCCTGGGTTTATGCAGAGTTATTTAATGTTATATCTAGCATGAATACATAACACTCATTGTATTTCTCCCTTCTTCAATAATTCATAATTTTTTATTTACTTGACATGTACACACATATATTAGCTCCATAATGGAATCACATGGTTTCTACCCAGCCATTAAGTCCTTTATCACTCAGAAATACTTATAAATTTAATTTGAATTCATTCATCATGGTTTATCACACAGAAACCATAAATTCACAGTTAGGGATCACTCAACATGTAAAAGGAATGACACACATAGTCACAATGAATTCAATTTCCTCATTCATTAAACAAATGTATAGGTACAAATAATTTTTTTTTTTACAATCTAGCTTTGGCCTGATCTGCCTTTACATGGCACTTTTCTCTTCCTCCCTTTCTGTGCCCGTAGGCTTACAATTTAGCTTCCACTCTAAGGATCTATCTAGATTATTTTCATTGTTTTTTCCTTTGAGGCTTTACAATTCTATAGAAAAGGTTTTGTAACCACTTCTGGTTCAAATCCATAGGTTACTTGAAAAATCCTAAGAATCCTCCAAGTCCTCAATTAATTCCTAAAAGCACTTCTTTATCCCTTGAGGATCTCAACATTCAACTAAATCCTAAGGATCCTCCATAAATCATGAACTAATTTCTAATCTAATATTTACAATATTTTAGAATATGTAAATCCACATCGATCACTCATGAATAACTCATGTTCTCCTACATTCGAGAACATTTACAAATATTCCTCTCAATATTTAACTAATCTGATTCTAAAAGTCTCACCTAAATCACCAAAAATATTGAAAATTATATTAATTAAATACTTAGGAAACTAACTCTTTTGAAAAACAAAAGACCCCCTATATTCTACTAAATGTACAAATTTTCAAAACCATGATGCTCCTGCATCATTATATGAACATATCTAACATGACCTAAAAATATACACATCATGATGATCACCAACATGTAAATTAAGTACAAATGCAACATGAACATAAAATGCACAGACCAAATATATATATATATATATATATATATATATAAAATGCACAGACCAAATATATATATATATATATATATATAATTGTATAATCTCAAAAATATACAACTGTAATATAAATGTCAAATTCCAGTTGGAGGTAGATCATCAATAGTAGTACTAGTCGAGGCCTGTTCAGTCAATGGTGTAGCCTTGACAAGCTTATATAGATGTCAATCATCACGTGCCTGCTAATTTGGTGGTACCTCATGCTGATAAGGATCAGTTGTCGACTGCTCATGGTGACTCAACATGGATGGTCCAGCCTGCTGATGATCATGAGTACTGGTGGATGCTCGAGGTTGTTGATCATGATCATTGGATGTGGATGGTCCAAATTTCTCTCCATCGTAGCTATTGGTCGATGTTGCAACCTGCTCATCTGCGGCGCGAAGTGAACGATGATCACTTCCTTGATTGTGATCATATGATGCGTCACTACTCGATTATCGATGTACTGCATCTCGACCACGCCTACGTCGAAGGGAACTCCTCAACCGCGTAAGTAAGATGGTAGCTCCTATGAAATGCAACATTAGGGTGAACATGTCACACAACTTGTCTCTCCACATTTGTACTAGCCTAGAATCGACCTGTATCTCTCTCATACTGACGGGCCTGACTCCCACCTCCACAAATAGTGCAGAGAGTTGGTCTCCAAACTCCATCCTCAATCTAATGTTAGGCCTACCGCTCATAAAAGGTGGTATTGATACACCATGAGGAATAGTTATGTCTACACCGGCCTGATCCTTGGCATCTGCCATCTCCTGATCATCATCAGGATATACACCTAGATCATTTGGTGGCGGTGGCATCTCATCACCATCAAATGACCCAATGTCTTCAAAATATATATAAGTACACAACAATAATTAGAAAATTTCATTAAATAGTTTAATAAAAAAAAGTTAAAGAACATGTTATAATAAATCTAAATAAACTAGTAACATTACCTCTATAATTATATGGCTCATCATCTACGAAGAGGATATTGGCACACCCTTTCCAATCCAAACTAGCATACAGACAGGGGACCAGAACGAAGGGATGATCATCAACACTCGCTAGCAACTCCAGCACATGATGTGATATCCTCGTGGAAAGCTCTGACTTGCCCCTCTTGGGAATCATTTTTCCCCACATATGCATTTGTACATGAAGCATCGGCCTACGAGGCTGCCAAAAAAAAATAGGCCTCATCTCTAGAAACCTCTCAAAATATAAACATCATATCTCTGAAGTAAAAGGGAAGTTCACCCTCCCTTGTGCATGATCACGACATCTATCTAAAGCTGTACAGAACATCCATAAAAAAATGGTAGACCACCTCACAAGTCATGGCTCCTGTAATAAAGAATCAACATAAAATAGAAGCGAGAAACTAATCTGTTTCCCATCGTTGGTATGGTGTGAAATGATCAAAATAAGTAGTGAGATCCACCTCACCTCCTCTCCACCAAATGAAGCAATACGGAACTGACCTCTAGATACCTAAAAATATCAAGGAGACAATATATCCGTGCTCATTTATCTTTGGGAGTACACCAACTAACTTTCTACTGCATATCCAATGGGGACCTCTGGGAACGAGGGAAAAGCCACCCCTCTACTCGATAGGCCAGTAATGAGATAGATTTCCTCCTCAGTAGGCACATACCACGGGTTAGGACCAACCTGGAAAGCCTGTAGGTGGGCATTCCACCAGCGGATAAGATGTCGCAAAACCAGACCATGGCCCTTTAGGGATGTAGCCTCCTTATAGAACTTGAGGAGTCCTATCTCCTTTAGGAGCCCCTAGGTTTCTGTTGTAATAGGGTGAGGGTATGTATCTCTCTCCCTCTCTCGTGCCTTCCACAGATGAGCCATATTATACTGGTTTGCTTCTTGTTGTTGCTTTTCCCTCTCTTCTCTCCTTTGACATCGCTGAATGATTGACATATTAAATACATTTTTTTCATTAGATGAGACATGTACTTAGGAATATACATATATAAATGTTCTTGAAAAAAGAAAACAAAAAAATCGGTGCGCCACAAAAAATAGGCATGCACTGGTAACGGTGCATCCTTTTTCATCACACATTGAAGGTCTTGCACCTAAAAATTCTCAGCGCACCGAAGGCGGTGCACCTTAAAATTTTCAGCACACTATCCTCCTCGCATTGTTACAAGGTCAATGGTGGGGTGGTATAACAAACCGCAATGTTGACTATGTATCAGTGTCGGGAGGGCGGTGCACTGAACAAACTATACACCCGAGGGATTATATTTTAGGAAGTGCACCACCCTCCTGACAACACTACATAGTCAATTGTGTGGTCGTTTACAAGACCACATTGTTGACTATGTCCATTTTGAGGGGCGATGCGCTGAGAAAATTACCCTCCCCGGGGAGGATATTTCCGTCAATGCACCACATCCTGCAATTCGACATGGTCAATGGTGCGGTCGTGTAACCGACCACACCGCACTTCTTTTAATTTAAGAAAATCACGGTCTACCATTTAGGTACCACCCTAAAACTAGTGCAGATACCATTAGCACTGGTCATGTGGTGGCCTGTAAATTTACAGGTAGCACCACGAACCGGTGCGAGCGGAACAGCTCGAGCACACCGCATGGGAATTGTTTTTTAAATAAGGTGAATTTTAAGCTATTTTAGAAAAATAATCTTCTAAAAGGTTTAATTATGGAAAAAAAAGGAAAATACTTCTACATTTGGCCGTCGATGAGGCATATTGGTCAAGTAGAATTTGCAAAACTAAATTTTCCCACCGTTTTGCATAATTCAAAATGAAGATGGTGGGGAATGGACAAAAATAGTGTGTGCAATGGGAGCATAGATGGCATGGCACCTTACACAAGGTAAATTTGCATGGGTTCTTGAGAGCTCTGTATCACTGAAAAGTGAAAAATGCAGATTTTTGTTCTTAATTTTTTTTATTTAACCCTATTCTGGTTCGCGGATTTTATAGGTGCACTAGTGCGGTTTCTTAAAATCACACTGGGTTGTTTCAGTTTTCTCATGGGGTTTTAGGATGCATCGGTGTGGAATATTTGTATAGCACCAATGCACTATAGTAATGAGATGCACCAGGCATGTTTGTGTCGAGTGGACAGTGTCCTGGTGTGCCAATGTTTTGTGCTCACTAGTGCTTTCTATAGTTGAATGCACCAGTGCAGTTTAGGATGATAAATGCACTAGAAGAAAAACATCCACAAAAATCTCCACCCGCCAACCTCCTCTAGTAACCTCCCCTAAAAGTAGATTCCTGCGGTATTTTTATAAGGGGTTCCTCAAAAACATCCACTACATGGTCTTTTCCTTCTAGTGTCTCCATAAAACTAGATCTATCCAAAATATACTAGTTGTCGATGGAGTCACCATAGTGAATTTTATTTCTACAAATATTCGCATGATAATCACAACATTCGAGGATAGAAAAGAAAAACATCAATCAACAATAATTGAGATTGAAGGTACTATTTTTGTAATAGCCCTGGTGAAAATTCCATGTAATAAAAGTTAATGACTGAAATATAATAAGAAATGTCATGCGACACACATTCCAATCTAAATGTTGGGAAAAACATCCTAGTGTGGGTGTTCATATGGTTTATTATATCTATGGAAATTGGAAAAGGAAATGGCGAAGGATTTGGAAAGGAAAAGTGGCATTTATTGGCATTTATTTAGGAAAATAATGGAAAATAGGAGAAAATGGAAGTTGGACAACTACATCAGATTTTGTTTGTAGCTAATGAGTTTCATGTATATTTTCCTCACTATTATTGGCATGCACAACATATGCATGTGGTTTCTTAGTCATGATGTGTCATTGACATGGAGGACTTCCTAGATTGACAGTGGATTTTCCTAGCCTTTCCATTTCTTGGATAACCATGGTGTTTTGGGTTCATTTCATTGTTTCTTTTGTGTTTTTTTCTCATGTTCCTTTAGTTGTGGGTTCAATTACTAGTTCTTGAACCCTTGGTTGGAAAAAATCTCTAGAGCCCTGTAACAAATTCGATTAAGTTACTAGTCTTGGAGCCTTGGTTGGACAAATGCTCTGGAGCCCTTCGTTGGTTGAGTTACTAGTCATGGAGGCCTGGTTAGACAAACACACTAGAGACCAACAACATTTGTGAGTTGAGTTACTATACTTGGAGCCTTTTTTGGAAAAAACGCTCTTGAGCCCTCGACAATTTGGGTGGAGACCAATCTGGTGATGGTTTTGATGTCCAACCGTGAGGTGGAATCACTGGTTGTGGGTTGATGTGGTTTTAGCACTGGAAGCCATGGTTTGGTTTTGATTGATGATTTTTTGGAGATTGGACATTCATGATTGGAGCATGTCATGTGTGTGACTAGATGAAGTGATAGTTGGCTCAACCATGTCTATGGTCGGGTGGAACATGGAAGTCCCATAGGTTGCATTTTTCTTATGGAAATAAGATTTATTTTCCTCTTATATGGATGGGTGAATATGCTTGTTATTATGTGGTCTATATGGTTGTTTTATTCTTGTCATTTTTTTCGTTTATATTTTGGTTATGAATGTGTTTTATTATAGTGATTATGTATGGATCTCATCATGCTTTTAGTTGTGAATTAATATACAATGTATCTATGCCCAAATAGATGGTAATACAACTAATGTGATGAGGAAAAAATGTTTCTTAGTGATTCTGAGATAAGTATGAGACCCCTATGCTCATATTTGTTATTTAAACATGTAGATTACATATTTGTGACATGTTGACAAAATTCATGTCATGGCTAGTAGGGGTCTAGTCAAGTCCTTGTTCAAGTGTTTGCATTTACATAGTTATTCTGCTATTATATTTCCTTTATGAAAGTTTCATGGCATTTTTCATAGTGACCTAGGTTCCAGGCCTGAAAATGTTGCAAAACATTTGAGGTCACAGGATCCAGAATAATGGGAAAAGTCCCCAATCACATGCATGCCATGTTGTGCATGCGACTGGACGATCCCATTCACACTCTTGCCCATGTCAAGGGAGAGATTAGGGGTTTGATGCCTGAAAGTGTGAGCTTTTTTAAGGGGTTGACCTCTTGCAAGGTTGAGACAGCTCATGGGTGTCCTATAGCATGTGCAGAAGGCTTTTTTTGTTGTATGGCATTGGTTCCACTTCCTTAAGGTGACCTGGGAGGTTGTATCATATCTTAATATCTCTTTGTCACATGTTTATCATGGTTGGCTGGTTACTTGGGTGGATGTGGGAGGAGGGTGTTACAGAGTGGTATCAGAGCATGCTTCACCCTCAAACTATAGGGGAAGTGTGTGTTAGTAATGCATTTAGGTCGGTTGAACATTTTTTACTCATCCTCCTGGTCTATATTCTTGTTGCATATGTATGGTGTTGGTGATGTCTGTAGGGAGGTTTCCAGGTGAAAGTGAGGGTGTCATCATGGAAATTTTTTTCATGAGTGTATGATTGATTACATGTTTTTTATGCTTCCATTTTTTGAGTATTCATTGATATGGTTGTTGTTTTCATGCATGATTTCATGTTATGTGTAGTTGATATGGTCATGCATTGATGAGTGGACTCTAGCTAGAATGATGTTTATGTGTTGATACACCTATTCTTGATATGCCCATATGTTGTTTTGGTTATGTCTATACATGTATTATGTGGATTTGGTTGATATTTCAGATGAGATATCCTCCCAAAATTATGTTAATGTGAATTATTTTATTGTGATTTGGTTTAGTCTCCATGCGATGCCTTGTACGAATAAATCAAAGATTACTAGCAATATGGTAGACTACAAATATTTTCCTTATGAATTATGTGAGAAGCATGGTGTTGGGAACTCTTTTGAGTTAGAAGACACATTGAGAAGTTTGAAGGATGAAATAAGGAGTTTCCTAATTTTAGGTTTTTGGGATTGTTTGATTTTTGTAATAAATATTTCGGATTCATCCCATCCATTTTGATTTAGAATCATAAATATTTCGGATTTATCCCATACATTTTGATTGAGAATCATACCATCCATTTTGATTCAGAATAAAAATGGATGGGATGAATCTAGAATATTTATTACAAAAAATAAGGATTTGTAAAGCACATAATGGCAGAATCATACAAGCATAGGAGAAACAAGCAAAAGTTAATGTTGTGATTCCTTAAATTTTGTCTGAATTGCATCGACAGTGGCCACTTCATATCGAATATGAAGAGGAATATGGGACTAATGTGGCATATGTAAATAGGTCTCATGGTAGTCACAAGTTGGATAGAGATGACACGATAAGAGATGGCAGTTTCTTGGACACTCTGGATAGGAGATTTCACGGCCATAGTTACTATTCTAGTTGTGGTTGTGGCATGTATTATGATCGTCGTCATTATCATAATTACTGGAGGAGTGACATGGGATATTTTTTGTATGATTTAAAGAAATCCAGTCCACACAAATTTGATGGAGAGATGAATAAATCACAAGATGTAGAGGCATGGTTTCTTGGCATGAGGAAATTCTTGAGGTTGCATGATTACTTAGAAAACATGAAAGTTAGAATAGGTACATTCTCCATCAAATATAAACCGGGAAATTGGTGGGAAGATGCGAATAATGTTAGGGATATTGACATTAGAGGAAATTTCAGCCTAAAAGTGCCCTCCTAAGGAAAAATAAAAAAAGAAAAGCTAAAATAATAAAATAAGAGTTATGACTTTTGGAGGGACAAGAAAAAAGCTACTTTTTTAAATTGCATTTTTTTCCAATATCCTTATAGATTTACTAAAATTTCAATTTTAGACACTCATTGGATGCATAATTAAATTTCGCATCCAACAAGTACCCATTATGCATACTTTAGATAAAATCCACATTGACAAAAAATGAAGATACACTGAAAAATGTGTTGAACACATTTTTTATTGTATCTTTGATTTCTATTAATGTGGGACTTCTCAAATGTATCGATAATGGGTACTCATTGGATGTGGAATTTAATTTTTCATACAATGAGTGTCTACATTTGAAATTTGAGTAAACCTATAAGGAGATAACCCAAAAATACAATTAAAAAAATGAGTTTTTCTTCTTTTCACTCCAAAATATTTACGTGTACCTATTTTTAGATTTAAATTGTTTTGATTGGTTTAAATATTATTACATGGAAATTACGTGAAACATTTATGGGCACTTTTAAGCTAAAATTTCCTCTAATGTAAGGAGGAATTGACTTGGAGCGAATTCGAGAGACTTTCCCGGAAGAAATATCTATCAAGGAGATACTATGATGACAAGAAAATTATTTTTATGAACTAAATATGGGATCTATGACTGACGAGGATTACACTAATAGGTTCCTAGAGTTGTCGAGGTATGTGCCTTACCTCAAGGTGGAGAAGGCCAAGATTCAACAATTAATTACTGGGTTTCTAATAGTGTTTAAAAGAAAGATTGAGTTTGATGAGCCTAAATAATTAGAGGAGGCCATATGGAAACTAAATTGTTGTTACAAGAAATCAAAGTGCAAACCTGAGACTAAGCAGGATTGGAAAGGTAATGATAAGAATAAAGTAAAATCGGACAATAAACGAGCAAGACGTCAGGATATATGTAACAAAGAGAATATTGCACCATCTAAAATGTTCAATACATCTAGCATAGGATAGGCACTTCATTCTTAGGAGAAGAATAAAAGTGAAATTAGGGAGCCCATGTAGTGTTGGACTTGTGGAGGATATCATCGTAGGACATATTTTCCACAACAATAGGGTGGCAGACCATAGAGCTAGAGTGCGTAGCAAGCAGATACAGTGGGAGATCTTGGACAAAGTATTCCTAGGATCTATGCGATGCTGCATAATAACCATGCAGATCACCCAACATCTATTATTAAGGTGGACGGTAAAATTTGTGATAAGGTTTATATCTATTTTAATTGGCCCTGGATCTAATTCTAGTTATGTTAATCATGACTTGGTGTATAAGTGCACTTTGAATAAGTAAGTGCACACAGAATATTTAGTGTAGTTAGCTATAGGTACCGAGAAGAGAGGTCATCATTTGGTAAGAGCTTATGCATTTGACTTGATTGTATACCTACTTGAATGTATCTGAATTTATTTCTGTTGGGATTGTATATCATGCTTTTGTGTATGGACTGGTTGTATATTCATAGGACTAAGGTGGGTTGTTATGACAATGATATTAAGTGCTTGGATGACAATGGGGAACAAAGTGTCTTAGAGGTTCAGAGGAAAACAAGATCAGTGAGAATAGTTACAACTATGAAGGCTAAGTGTAGTCAGAATAAAGGGTGTGTATTATTTGCAATGCACATTTCTAGAGACAAAGGTAAGGAAATTGATGATGCAAATGTTTTGTGCAGGTACGCGGTTCTAAAGAATTTTTAAGATGTATTTCCCATAGATACTTCAGAGTTTCCACCTCATAGGCAAGTAGAATTTTCTATTGAGTTGGTACAAAAGGGAAACACCAACATCAAAAGTACCTTATAGGATGAGCACACCGGAGTTGGTATATTTGAAGTTGAAATTGAAGGAAATGTTGGAAAAGGTCTACATTATGAAAGTGTATCACCTTGGGGTGCACCTATATTATTTGTGAAGAAGAAAAATGGTACTCTTGGGCTATGCATTTATTACAGGAAGTTGAACAAACTAACATCAAGAACAGGTATCTGTTTCCTAGGATTGATGAAATGTTCGATTAGTTGAAGGGAGAAAAATTGTTGTAGAATATTGATATGAGATGATGATATATCACCAGGTATGCATTAAAGAAGATGGCATTCACAAGACATCCTTCTGGACCAGGTATGAACATTCTGATTTTGTTGCAGTTCCAGTTGATTTGACTAACTCTTCAACTATTTTTATTTCCTTGATGAATAGTGAATTGCATTCTTATCTTATTATGGTCATTGACGATATATTTGTATATTATAAGAATTAAGAAGAGCATGCCAAACATTTAGAAAAAGTTTTGAGATTGATAAGAGAGCGTCAGTTGTATGCTAATCTCAAAAAATGTTTATTTTGAGGTTGAGGCACACTACTTGGGACACGTTTCTCCAAGGAAGGCATAGCAGTAGATCCAAAAAAGATAAGGGCTATAATGGAGTGGCAAGCTCCAAGGAATGTATATGAGTTAATATCATTCATGGGGCTAGCAGGTTATTATAGGAGGTTCATGAGGAACTTCTCATAGATTTCTTATCCTATCACATCATTGCAAAGGAAAGGTAAGAATTTCAAATTGACATAGGAATGTGTAGCCAGTTTTGAGGAATTAAAGCAATTGTTGACACATTATCCAATGTTAAAGATCGTGAATCCAAAAAAACATTGTGGTATGTACAGATGCTTGCGAGAGAGGCCTTGGTGGAGTCCTTATTAAGGACGGACATGTACTATGTTTTGAGTCATAGAAATTGAATGAGCACGGATATAACTATTTAACACACGATCTTGAGTTGGAAGCGATCATCCATTCATTGAAGATGTGGAGGTGCTATCTTACTGGAAAGATATTTATATTGATGAGTGATCAAAATGGATTGAGGTATTTAATTTACAGTTTAATATGAATTCTAGGTAAGCTAGATGGTTGGCCATGATCAATGAGCTCAACCTCGAGATTAGGTATATAAAAAATTAACATAATAGAGTTGCACATGCTCTTAGTAGGCGGATATATGTGAATCATATAGCAGCCATAATTTCCTAGGAGATGAATCTATAGGATAGGATCTTGTAGGCAGGTCAGCACAATTCTAGGTATATGAAACTTAGGCACATATTGCAGTAGGGTACAAGAATAGGTACGGGTATAGGTATAGGTGCAAGAGCGAAAGATGTGGAATATCATCTTAGATGATATGGCCTAATCATTGTTTAGAGATAGAATATATGTGCCAGCAAATAGTGAACTCAAGAAGGTGACCTTAAGGGATTTTCATGTGAAAGTGTATTAAGGTAGACCATGCTATCAGAAGATGCTAAAGAAAGTGAAGAAGTTTTAATATTCGTTGAATATGAAGGGAGACGTAACAGAGTTTGTGGCTAGGTGCTTAGATTGTCAACAAGTAAAGGAAAAGTTTAAACAACCAGTTGGAGTGCTACAATTAGTTTTGACTCTAGAGTGGAAATAGGAGGTCATTTCCATGAAGTTTATCACAGGTTTACTAAGGACGTCTAGAAAACATGATTCCATCACGTTTTTTGCTGGAAAGGTTGAAAAATGTAGCATACTTAATTCCAGTGAATTCTACATATTCAACAGATGATGTAGCATAGGTATTTATTGGGGATGTGGTAATAGTTGATGGTGTTCCATAGAATATTGTGTCAGAGAGTAATGTGAAGTTCACTTCCAATTTTTTGAAAGAGTTCTTTTTAGGTTTAGGCATAAAGATGGCCTTTAGTAAAACTTACCATCTACATACAGATGGACAAAAAAATAGCCCCAATAGTATTTTGGAGGATATGTTGAGGATGTATTAAAAGAATCATTGCTAAAAGTGGGAAGAGTATATTCCACTGGTAGAATTCTCTTACAACAATGGGTATCAAGAATATTTTAAGATGAGCATGTTTCGAGGCATCGTATAGGAGGAGCTGCAATACTCCCATTAGTTGGAGTAATCCAATTAACATGGTGTTGATTGGAGTGGGCATGTTGGCAGAGATGGACCAAGAACTGGAGGTAATCAATAAGAATATTAAAGAACCACATGATAGGAAGAAAGTCTATGCAAATCAGAACATGTTGTTTAAGCAGTTTTAGTTGGGGAACTTGTTTACTTGTGCATCAATACTAAGAAGAGCTCCTACAGATTGGATCATGTGAAAATTTTGCGCCTCCATTTTGTGGACCTTTAAATATTCTATAAAGGATTCGACCAGTAGCCTATCGACTTGCACTTCCTCCGACAGTGAAATTCCATGAATTTTTCCATATGTTATTACTCAAGAAGCATGTTAAGTATGTTAATCATGTGATTGAATAATCTGTATTGAAGGTTGAGCTAGAAGGAGAATTCTGGTGATAACCTCACTGCATTTTGCAAAGAAATATGCTCATGCTCTTGAACCGAGCAATCGAGTAGGTTAAAGTGCAGTGGAAGTACTCTGGGTCTGATGAAACTAGATGGTAGATGGAGAATCGTATGTGAGCTACATATCCTTCCTTATTCGTTGGTTGATGAAATGATTTGGCATGTGTTTTGGTATATGTTTGTATGATGCCTTAGTATATGTAAATATATATAAGGATGTAAATACCACCTTGAGATATGTTATAAAGCTCCAATAAGCAGTATGGGTGTCATGTCATATGATGCAATATTTGTCATGTTGTTATGTTGGTTTTATTCTCAACAGGTTGATCATTGTAAATATTGCAACAAGCTAAGTTATAGATCTCCAAGGGAAGTATGTTTTTCTTAAAATACTATTGTTTGTTGTAGGTGTCTTTGAACACCAAGGACCCTATTCTCCCAAGGGGAAGAGTTTTGTAACAACCCTGGTGAAAATTCCATGTAATAAAAGTTAATAAAGGTAAAGATGAATGTTGGGTAAAACATCCTAGTGCGGGTGTTCATATGGTTTATTATGGCTATGTAAATTGGAAAAGGCAATGGCTAAGGCTATGTAATGGAAAAGTGGCATCTATTGGCATTTATATATTTATGGAAAAAAATGGAAAATAGGAGAAAAGGGAGGTGAAAGGTCACATGTTCCATGTGAGGAGGAAAAAAAATGAAAAAAAAAAAAGAATAAAATAGAGGCCTCATTAATAAAAAAATATTTTGAGGACGAGCTCATGGAATTTTTTCAGTAGTGTTTTGGAGCTCTCATTATTCTCTCTCTCTCATACTCTTGGATAATTAGAGTTTTCTTGGAGCACTCTTTGAGAGTGTGGCATACTTGGAATTTTTGAGAAAGAAGGAAAAGGAAAAGCAAGAAAGCGCAAGAGGATATCGGGATCAACACCTAAAAAGGATTTTTTTTGTAGGTACCGGGTTGCATGTATGTTTTGCTGACTAGTTATGGCATGCATGACATAGGCATGTGGTTTCTTGGTCATGATCAGTCATTGGCATGGATGATTTCCTGGATTGATAATTGATTTTTCTAGCCTTGCCATTTCCTGGATAGCCATCGTGTTGTGGGATCATTTCGTTGTTGATTTTCTAGTTGGTTCTTAGGTTCCTTTAGTTGTGGGTTGAGTTACTAGTTCCTAGAGCCTTGGTTGGTTAGATGCTCGAGTCATTTAACAACATGGATTGAGTTATTAGTCCTGGAGGCTTTGTTGGAAAAACACTTTAGAGCCCTTCGTGGGTTGAGTTATTTGTCCTACATCCTTGGTGGGAAAAACACTCTAGAGCCCAAAACAAGTTGTGGGTTGAGTTACTGGTCATGGAACCTTGGCTGGAATAAACACTCTGGAGCCGTGGTTAACTTGGGTGGAGACAAATTTAGCGATGGTTGTGATGTCTGACTATGAGGTGGAATGAATGGTTGTGGTTCAAGTTGGTTTGGACTATGGAATATGTAGTTTAGTTTTGATTGGTGATTTTTATGAGATCCCACATTCATGGTTCGAATATTGCATGGGTATGACTAGTTGAAGAGATATTTGGCTTAGCCATGTCTATGGTCGGTTGGAATGTGGAATCCCCATATGTTTTTTTTATTTTTCTTATGGAAATAAGAGGTATTATCCTCTTTTAATGATGGGTAAATATGCTTGTTATTATGTGATCTATATGGTTGTTCCATGCTTGTAATTTTTGTAATTTATATGACACTTATGAATGTGTTTTATGATAGTGGTGATGTATGGCTTTCATCATGCTTTGACTTTTAAATGAATGAACAATGTATCTATCCCAAAGAATATCGTAATAAATCTAATGTGATTGTGGAACAATGCTTCTTAGCGATTCTCAAATAAGTATGAGACCACTATGATAATATATATTATTTAAACTTGCATATTACATATTTATGACATGTTTAACGAAATGGTTGTCATGGATAGTAGGGGTCAAGTCAAGTACTTGTTCGAATGTTTGCATTTACATCACTATTTTGTTGTTATATTTAATTTTTGAAAGTGTCATGGTGTTCTGAGAAAGGACCTCGGATCTGGTCTTGAAAAAGTGGTACAAAATCTAAGGTCATGGGCTTAGGAAAACTGCGGAAATTCCCTAATCTGATCCATTCCATGTTGTACGTGTGATTGGAGGGTCCTAGTCACACTCTTTCCCATACAAGGGAGGGACTGAGGGGTTGGTCCATGAAAATGTCAATTTGTTATTCCCGGAAGCTTGGGATTGCTCCTGGGTGTCCTGTAGCATGTACAAAACGTGTGTGTTTTTGTGTGGTGTTGGTTCCACTTCCTTAAGGTGACTTGGGAGGTTTAATAATATCTTAATAATTATTCATCACATGTTTACCCTGGTTGGTTGATTACTTGGGTAGCTGTGGGAGGATGGTGTTACAATTTTCAATTAACATGTTTTTTATTTAATAGATCGAGGGGCTAGTTTAAGTTACATTAGACCACAAGTGGTAGAAAAATGTAAAATTAAAGCTGAAAAGTATAAAACTACCTCGCTAGTACAATTAGCAACCAAAACCAAGAAAAGTGTAACTAGCCAAGTAAAGAAATGTCATCTTGAGTTAAATGCCTATTTCAAAATAGTAAACATAAATGTACTTCCCCTAGGATCATATGATGTACTAATATTCATGGAATAGTTGGAAAAGAAGGGGGTCATTATAAAATTCTTAGAAAACATAGGGAGTTGTGTGAATCATCAAGGACAGATTCAAATAATAAAATACATACCAAAACCTATATTAGTGAGACAAATCTCAGTTTTAGAAATGAAAAAGAATGCACAAAAGGGGTGTCAATTATGCATGGTTCATGTATAAGTAAGTGAAAAATGAGGAGAAGAGTCAAAATCAGATACCATGTTGGTTATTAAGGAGTTTCGTGATGTATTTCGAGAGGAAATTCCAAGTTTTCCCCCTCGCAGAGATACAAAATTTTCCATTGATTTGGTACCTCGTGCAACCCCAGTGTCTAGAGACCCTCACCAAATGAGTCCACCTGAATTATTGGAGCTGAAAATGTAGCTACAAGAACTATAGACGAAGGATATATTAGGCCTAGTGTGTCTCTGTGGGTTCTCCCATGCTATTTTTCAAGAAGAAGGATGGCACACGTACAATGTGCATCAACTATCGAAAATTAAAAATGTTAACTATAAAAAACAAATATCCATTTTTCAAAAAATTACTTAAGGACTCAGTATAATCAGTTGAGAATCAAAAATGAATATATTTATACGACTTCCTTAATAGCCATATATGATCACTGCGAGTTTTTAGATTTACCATTTGGCATTACTAAGGCCCCATCAACCTTTATGTGTCTGATGAACAATATATTCAGTAAATATTTAGAAAAAATTGTGATGGTATTTATAGATGTCATTCATGTATATTCCAATAATGAGGAAGAACATATGTAACACTTAAAATTGGTGTTCAAAACTCTAAGAGAACATTAATTGTATTCCAAATTTAGTAAATGTGAGTTTTACGAAAACAAAATACAATATTTGGGTTGCATCATCTCAACAGGCGGACTAGCACCGCACCCATAGAAGGCTAGAGACATTCTAAATTGGCCCATACCAAAGGATTTCTTTGTTTTCTAATCATTAATGGGAATCATGGGATATTACCACAAATTTATAGAGGGATTCTTGAAACTATCATATCCTATCACATCTTTACAGAAAAAGGAGAAAAATAAGAATGGAACACTAAATGTCAAGAGAGTTTTGCTAAGATGAAACATCTACTCACAATGGCTCCCATATTAGAACTTGCATATCCAAATTAAGAATTTACAGTTTTCACTGATGCATATACGGAGGGGCTAGGGGAAATTATAATGCAAGACAATTCAATGATAGCTTACGAATCCAGAAAGTTAAAAACACGTCAAAATAATTATGTTGTCTATGATTTAGAGCTAGCTTCTTTCACACATTCGTTAAATATGTGGAGGAATTATTTGTTAGGAAAAAAAATCACTTTGGAAATCGATCATATCAGCCTAAAATATACAGTTATCCCACCAGATCTCAATTCCACGCAAGCTAGGTGGATGGCATTTCTTATTGAGTTTGAATTCAGTATTAAACAAAAAAAAGGGAAAGAGAACAAGATAGTAGATGCTTTGAGTAGACATTCTTATACTCTATTGGAAGTGTCTGTTAGCAATGTTAATACAAAATTAATAGAGAAAATTAAACTTTCAATAAAAAGTGATCTTAAACACTTGTAAATGAAACAAAAATTATAGAAAAATAATATTCTCAGTTATGCAAAAATTCTGAAAATTTGTAGGTTTACAGAAAATGATTGTATGTTCCCAATCTAAATACCCTAAAAAAATGGTGCTAGATGAATATCATAAGAAACCATATGCAGGACATCCTGGATACCAAATGATGATCACCACATTAAGGGAAATTTTATTTTGGCGAAGTATGAAGAAAGAGGTGGTTGAATATTTATCCAAATGTCTAGAGTGTTAACAGATAAAAGTTGAACATCAACACCCCATCAGGTTGCCAAATCCACTACCTATCCCTCAATGGAAATGTGAAATAAGTTCTTTAGATTTTATCATGGGAATAGCAAGGATGAAGAGGAAGCATGACTCCATCATGGTAGTGCTAGAAAACTAAAGTAAGGAAACCCATTTAATTCTGATACAATCCACTTATGGTACAAAAAATATTGCTAATATTTTCAAGAAAGATATTTTTTGGTTACATGGAATACCTAAGATGATAGTGTTGTATAGGGATGCCAAATTCACCTCAAAATTCTCGAAGCCAGTTTTTGGAGGCATGGGAAGTCAACTAGATTTCAGTATGGAATATCATCCTCAAAATGATGGACAGACAAAGAGAACGAACCATATTTTGGAGGAAATAATGAGAATGTATGTCATGGATAGACCCACTAAATGGTAGGATTTACTGCATTTGGAAGAGTTTTCTTACAATAATAGTTATCAAACGTTCATAAAAATGAGTCTTTTTTAAGCCATGTGTGGCAGAAAATTCCATACACCTCTGAGTTGGACTAAGTTGGAGGATAAACTAATACTAGGTTTGGATGCTTTGTAGGAACTGGAAGAGACAGTGCAAAGGATTCAACAGAACATTAAAATTGCACAAGACAAAAAAATAACTATGCAGACAAAAAAAAACACATAGTGAGTTCAAAATTGTGGATCATGTTTATTTAACGGTGAAACTAAGGAAAAATATCTTAAGAACAAGAACCTGTTCAAAAGTATCACCACAATTTTGTGGGTTGTTCGAAATTATGGAAAGAATTGGACCCATAGATTATCAATTACCATTAACCAGTCATATTAAAGTTCATATTTTTTTTCATGCATCTTTACTTAAGAAATATGTCCATAATACCTCTAACATAATTTATTGGAAAATTCTACACGTGGAACCTGAAGGATACTTTATGGTAAAACCTCTCTAAATATGTAACATAAACTGATAACCTCGTAGGAAAATACATGGTGCTAGGAAACTTTTTCAACATTTACGAATGTGTAGCTTTATAAATTTCTTTCTATATTTCCTCATGAACCATTTGAATAACCATCATTATCACCTAGAGAAATATTTAGTAAAAATTAGAGTTACACAATCATTATTTGTCCTTGTTGTAGCATATTAACTTAAATTTCCTGTTATAACTATGCATCGATCCTGTGATCATTTTAACTCAATTAGTAAATCCCATAATTGAGAATATAATCACATCAGGAAGGAAATTAACATCATGAAAATGACACAATGAACAATCACATCATTAGACACAAATATACCCTGGAAACTCCGTAGGGTGAAAACCAACAAACATTTAATTTTATTATTAAATGCTTATGAGGGTTGTCACCCCTAACTCAATGGTTATATGGGAGTCCATACCTTAACCATTTTCATAAAAATTACACATAAAAATAATCTTAAATGAAACATAACTAGCTATAAGCTATTACAACCATCATGATACCATTTGCCCACGTATCCTCAATCTCAGTCTTTGTAGTCGGGTTGTTTCCTTTAGTGGGTCATCTTGCAGTTGGAGCTCCTAAACTTTCTTGAACTAACAAATCTTTATCTTCCACATTGTTAAACTAGAAAGATCCTTTCTTACCATTGTCGAAATCAACACACTTGATATCATGATGAGATAAAATATTAATAAAACAATAATCATTCTTTATTTGTGATACTTCAACAACTATTTGTATGCATGTAAAAAACATAACCACATTGACATGAAATTTCTTCTTTAACATCATTCACATGCATTAGTAACAAATAAATCACTATCGAGCATCATCTTTCCAACAAGCACTAACAAAATCTTGCATGCACTTTCATGTTATTTCCATAGGAAAGCTAACATACTATATAATAATATTGTGCATGCAAATGCATAAAAAGCTTTCAAGATAACTATCCCAACAAGCAATTTACTTTTTTCCTACTCTTATGTTTTCTTTTCCAAAGGGATTAAAACAATAGATTCTATACTTATGCATGTGAATGCATGTTATTTTCCAAAAACATCTTTTCCACACAAGAGTTATTCTCAATGTCTATTATGTATAACAATTCCACCTCTATTTCAAACAAACTTAACACAATAGTTATAATTTTGTGCATGCAATAGCATAGCATGTTCTTCTTGCATTTGAAACATATATTTCTTTCCAAAAGAAAATAAAAAATATTTCATGGAAAAATAAATACATTTATTTTCCAAGCGGTCAAACGCATACCACTTATTCTTTCATGCATGAGGGACATTTCCCTCTCATCGAAAATATCTAACCCAATAACTATGCATAATATTCTCCCAAAATAAAGTTAATACCATAGCTAATCCCTTTATGTTTACAAAATATATATCATTTTTCACAATATTATGTGATCGCATCTTCCTTTTCTCTACAAATATAATACCCAAAACTATATTTATTCCATGCATGAAAGTATATATGTTTCTTTAAATAATCTTACTTAATAAAGCATGTGATTACTAGTTTTCCTCTCCAAGAATCTATTCCAATAATGTGTACAAGGATATATTTTTCTCATAAATTATTTTTGAAGAGTTCTAACAAAATAATTGCTTCCTTGAATAGATATATATATATATATATATTAGAAGGATTTTTACACCCTAATTATTCTTTTTCCAAAAGATTGTTAACTCACTAGCTATTATGCATGAAATACAAAATATTTTCTTATCATTTCACACATTAGAGGGATTTGTAATATTTCTTCAAGAAATAACATGAATAACAAATCCTTATAAATTAACACAACCAATTGTATTTTAAGCAAAGGTTTTATGTGAGCTACCCCTCACATAAGTGAATTATATCTTTTTACATGACTCAAGATCCTCATGTATGTAAAATCACACAATAATTTCTAGTAGATCAAATATACTAGATATTATTCATGTGCACCTAAGCACATACTCTCTTCAAGAGTCCAATATTTCTCTTTAAAACTTTTAATGCATATTCATCATGAGAACCTACTTGGTCATTATATAAATTAATTCTTTTTCAATTATTATCAACATAATTATTATGTCTATATATACATATGGAAGCACTCTGTTTTACCCTATTTTTTCTATTTTAGTCATCCATTTTAGACATGTATTACGAACATATGGAAAAGAATTTAAGAAAAACAAAAGAGGTTTTTTTTTGGAATAGGATTATTAAAAATAACATTTCTTAGTGTTTTCACATCGGTCACGGTTTTGAAGATTCAAATGAATCTTTGCAGCCCATTTTTATAGATTTAAATATTAAATAGTTTCATGTTTTTGTCATCAAATTTGAACACTGTTTCCAACCATATGGAAATGATTTTCGGAAAACCCAAAGACTTTTTTGTTTTTAATGGATTAATTCCAAATAACCTCTCTCATTTTTTACATAGGTGTTACGGTTCGGAATATTAGAACAAATCTTTTGATCTCATTTTTCCAAATTTAAATATCAAGTAATTCCCTATTTTTGTCATTTAATTAGGACACAGTTTTCGAGACATGGGAAATGAATTTTTAACATATGAAATATTATTTTGGTCATAACTTCCTATTTAAAAAAATCCTCCTTAATGTTTTTTATATCTCTCCGATTTTGGGAGATATAAAGGCATATTTGGGCCTTATTTTCCAATAACTCACGCAATTCAGAGAATTTTTTAGCCATGAAAAGATTTTATGAATTCACAACACATGAAATATTCTTATAATTCAATGAATATAACACTTATTCCTCTATGCAAAAAATTATATATATTTTTTCTCAAGAATTAATCTTGATTATTTATCATATGAATTTTTCCTCGCAAACAAATTCAAGTATTATACAAGCATGCCCCATATGCAAACAAAAGAATTTTCAATAACATAGTTAATTATCTTTTGGTGCATGCTACATTATCCATTAATTCTCTCCTTCCCTCTTCTATTTTTGTCATAGGATTACAATAAATAGAATTAAGAAAATGGAATAGCTTTTCTAAATCATAAAAGCATTCCATAAAGCACCCATAAATCTGGGTTTTCCTAAATCAAAAAATAACTCCATAAATCTCTCATGATTTTATTTTCAAGGTATATTTTATTTTTCCTTATGCGCAAATATCACTTATCCATAGTTTTCACAAAACTATTACTCATTATTTCTAAAACTCATAAAAGATACCAACCTGGAAATATAATTTATTTCTATAAAAGAATATAATTTTTATAAATATCTAAGAAATCATTCTTCCAATATTTTGCTAATTAATAATTACAAGAATATTCTTCATGAAATATCAATATAATAATTAATAATATTTAAGTATTTAACAACCCTCATTTTATGAGAGATGTTACAGTGGCTTGCGCTAGGGATATTACAAAATCCTAGACTAGAAAGAGATATGGCTTAAGAATTGAGTTGTTTTTCAGGTTAAAGTGTAATGGAAGAATTTTAATCCTGAAGAGGCCACATGGGATTAGGAGGATGAAATACAAAATATATATCGAGAATTTCTCTAAAAGGAAGTAACAAGGAAATAAACATATGGGATAGTGTGAATTAAAAGGGGGGCATAATGTAATACCCATTTTTGGTTGTAATTTCCTTTTCTTTGTTTCAAAATGAGTTATGTTAGTGTGAATGGAGGAAAATACATGAGGAAAATTGGAATTATTATGTAAATAAATGATTTTATTAATAAATAAATAATTGGATTGAAATTACTTGGGAATGAGACACTTGAAATGAAATTCTTTCGAGAGGAGTAAAAGAAAAAATTGCATTTGTAAATGAGATTGATATAAATCTTCCATGATAAATATTTAAGATAATATTCTAGATAAGATTTAATATATAGGAGATAAAATCCATTAAATCGCTTACCTTGGGAAATATTCTAAGCCTGGACAATAATAAAGCATTGTGGGAGGGAAGAGGGGGATTTCAAGGAAAAACCTACGCAACTGGACATTGAAAACCAAAAAAATGAAACACCATAAAATGAAAAATTGATCATGGAAGAAAGGCATAAAATACATATGTATGGTATCAATAGAGTTTTTTGACTACCTCGTAAGCACATCTTAGCTTGGTAGTGAATTGGAGGATTTCACTTCAAGGTTTGGTGGAAAAAGGTGCAGGATTCCCAAGTTCCTTTCCGGAAACTTCACGGTTACACTTTTTGTTATCTGATTTCATGGTATAAATGAATATGTGTGCATGATAGATCTAGAACTACTATTTGTTATCTTATTTGATGGTTAAAATGAATACATACAAATGGAAAAGTTGGAATTATTGTTTGTCATATTATTTTATGGTGCAAAAGAATATGTGCAGATGATAAAGTTAGGCATACTAATTGTTATATTATTTTTGGTGCTCATGAATATGCATTGGTGATAACACTAGGAATATTTCCGACTTGGAATTAGTTAAGTTAAAATGTCAAACTATAGTCGATGATTTCGTTGTGGTTATCTTATAATTTAGAGTACTAGTGAATAAAATTTTAACATTTAACAGAGATTATGCCACATGCATGTTTAAAAAAAAAAGAATGTGTTGTAGGATTGATTTCATTTATAGGGTCTTAACTTCGCATTTGTATTATTATGCACAATAACTTCTTAGAAACATGTACCGTGTACAATGTTTTCTAGTACACATAGACTCTCAACATTTAAACATATGATGTGTGACCGAGAAGGAAAAAGAACATCTAAAATGGGCATGAATTCTGAGAAATATATCCAAGGGAAAGTTATAGATAAAATAATCCTGAATGTTAGGCCATATTTATATGCTGGAAGAGACACTTATCGCACCATCATAATTTTAGTGTCTTGGTGAATGAGGGTAACCCAATCTATAGGGTTTAAAAAGTAAATAAACACGTTGGGTGATACGCAGGAAATCTAAAAACCATATAACCTAACCCTTAGATAATTAGGATGGTTGAGAAAAAATTAAATTTTATGCTTTAGTATTAATATAAAATAAAGTTATTGGAAGAGGAAATAAGCAACCAAAATATTATTGGATTTATTACTTTCATATGCATAAAAAAACCGATGGAAATATGAAATTATCGAACGAAATTATATTGGTAAACCATGAAAGAATTACAATTTTCCTAGAATATTAATATAATAGCGCAATAAGGCTAGAAAAAAAGGATAAAAAAAATCTGAGATAAAGAAATTGATGTTGGAATATACATTGATTTATGTTAAAAAAATAATTTAAAAGTCACCCGGGTAAGGGTAATTATAGGGAATTCGATTTCCACACCAAATATATCATGTTAAAAACATAAATAATAAGATAATAAAATGAGATTAATGTCAAAAAATCTCTCCATCATTATGCCGAAGAATATAAAAATACAACATTTTACATGGAAGTTGCTCTTCTCTAACCTCTAAAAACTATGAACTGAGTAGCCACGGGACTCAGAGAACTAAAATGAAAAAAAAAACATAAAAAATATTGTGGGAGGAGGCCAAACTATAATTAATAAATATAGATAAAAAAAAAAATTATGAAATCTTGTAGTTTAGAATAGTAACACTCATAAACATCGTCGACATATTCTAGGAAGAGCCCCACTACCACTAGTGCACAACGAATTTTCAAACAAGACCATTGAATTGGACTGAGCTCCAAATATTTGAGGTAACCGACCTTGGTGACATAAAGGGAAAAGGTAATTGAGGACTTTCCTTCGCAGCTTCATAAGGAAACAATATGCTCCAAAGGATATCTTAGTACCTACAAGACAAGGGAGAAAAGTGCAAGTATTTTACCTTATGGAGTTAAGCGAGAAGAGAAATAGTAACGATAGAGAAGAATTCATTTCCATATATGTTATTAAATAAACACTGGCATAATTCAATATGTGACCCATTAAAATTATATATTTAGACAAGAGAAATGACCAGTTATTGTGAACACCAAAAGAAAAAAGGAAAAAAACTTGAAACGGGATAGAGGCAACAAACCAAGAAAACTAGCATGACCTCACTCTACCTCAAGAAATAATAATATCCAAGGGAATACAAACCGAACCTTCATATAAGTTATGTTTTTATCTATCGACAATGGTTGAAAATACTATAGCTTACCGATCTTGCTTTCTTGCCTCTTCAAATAAGTAGAGTCACCTAGATGGCTAGGTTGGACTCTTCTCCTATCTATACTAGAAAGGTAATAGAGAAATAAAAGAAACCAAAAGTAGCGGGTTTGACTTTCCTGAATTCCTCTTGTATTTTTGCTTCTTTATTTCTCTTATGTGTTCTTGGATATGTTCTATCAAACTCCCCCCATTTTCAGATTTCTTTGGTTCTGTGCTCCTTTTATTTGGATCCAACATTTTATGGATATAATTTTTGATTAGTCCCCTGATCATCCTTTCCTTCTCCTTGCTATCCTTTAACATGTGTCCATTACATATTCTTAGATATGCCAATCTTTGTTGAATATTTCGAGTAACATCCATGAATGAGTAGTTGTTGGGGTGGCACCGTTTCCAAATTCAACATATAAGTATTCACTTGTAGTGATGGATGGAGCTTACTATGCCATTATATTCTAAGCATATCCGTTGCTTACTTACCTTTTAATTCAAACTAAATGAATTGTTAGTTATTTATTACATCAAACTATCAAATCCTACAATTCTATTTAGTAGTTTTTTGGTGGTTCCTTAAGGCCCTAATGGTGAGATTGGGCTCTGATACTCTCTGTCATAACCCCATCATAATTTTTTTTTTTAAATTATGCTCCAGTTATTACCACATAAGTTGTTTCATTGATACCATTATTTCTCTAGCAATTTTGTGGAAATTATTTCCTAAAAATACTATGGTTATTGTAAGTTCCTTTACAATAACCTAACTAGAGATACCCCTCATACCTTCCCCTCACCTCATTTCAACTCTAATGATAGTTATGAAATATTATTTTAACTTCATATTTAAATATGTTGTGGCATTGATAATAAAAATATGCCTCTAGTTTCTTCTAACAACCATGAGTGGTTTCTATTAAATAAATGTACCATGGGTGTTTTCTAGGATTAATTATGTATCGTTTTATTTTTTGGTGCATTGCATGGGAAAGAAGACATTTTTCCATGAGAAAATGGCACAAGTGTAATACATAAAATATAATTTATTTGCATTAAATGTTGTTTCTATTATTGATATGTGGTAAAATCATAAGTAATTTGGTGTCACCACGTCGCCCTTCCCCCATGTGCTAGCATATGCTTGTCCTTGTTCTAGTTGAATGGTCACGATGAAATTTGGGGTAATTGATGGTTCAGAGACAATGTCCTAATTTAAAACCCTATATCGTCACTCACCTGGGAATTTGACTATGTTTTCCTCTGCTGCCGCCTATTGCCTGGCCATGAATACTACCCTCTATGGAATTTTTTTCCTTACCACTCGGCATCGACTCGCAGATGTAGTGGTATGACTATGGCTTGGCTTTGAAAAATGCTACAACTATCTTTCGCCACAATGAGTTATTTTTTTTCTTTTATTGTGTAACTTCTTGTGCGAACATGCATTTGGTAGTCTCAAACTCACAAAAAAGGTCACAATTTTTTTTCTTTTGTTTTGAAATCATTTATTTTTTCTGGAAAATTCATATTTGACAAAGGTTTCATTCTTCTATTATTCTCGCTTCACATAGTATAAGTTACAGGTTACACACTTCATTTCTTTTTTTTCCATTCATCTTTTGATATACAATTTTCATGATTTGGGTTTCGGTTATTCAACAATTTCATTTATCCCAGGTGCCTCTCGTGCATTAGAGCGACTTTGGATAACCAGGCCATTACCATTTCTGTTTGATAGTCCGGAGCAAAGTACTATTCCACTGCATCCTATAGGTATATGACCCTATCTTTATTTACTTAACCATGATTTCTCTATATTGACATAGTTGGGATAATGCGACCTCATTTAATGCCTTTCATGATGGTTATTCATCAGAGCACATGAGTACCAAATTTTCATAATAGGTACAACCGCATATACTCTTTTCTCGTCTTGGGTTTCTTCTTTATTTTTAACTTATTTTTATTATGTGGCTAAACCCTCTTTTTGTGAAAGCACTATTGATCACATGGACTGATTTTTCCTTGTATGTATGAAGTTTTCTCCTCCATAATTTTGATTATAATGGCCTCACAGAAGTTTGGTTTAGTTTAAGAGTTATAACCCTCAGCTCGTTTCCCCCTCCACGTCAGTGATACTTATTTCCTTTGCTTTGATGAAATATGGTGGCTCTTTAAACATTTTTTTCTACTATTCTGATTAAAAGAGTGTAAAGGGTCATATAAGGTTGATGTATCCTAATACTTTCATGTTGAAGTGGGATACAGTGCTATTTGGGTATTGGACCCCTATGATGAGGGAGTTATGAATTGGTTCTCATATGTATTTATTCTTATTTTAAGTTCCTTTGTGCACGCTACCCTAGTGTTTGACACCTAGGGTATATCGTTATATTTATAGTAATTACTTATTTAGTTAAATAAGATGGTTACCCTTTTTCCACAGGGTTTGAACTCTTCATGTTGTATAACAATTATTCAGGTACCATTTAATTTTAATATCATTGCTACACTTAGGTGCTTCTTATTATAGTTCCTTCAGTTCTTTTGATATTATTTATATAGAACTATGTGTAGGGACTCTAGAAAAATGGTTGTAGCAAAATATAATTAATTACTCAATGCTATTAGAGTAGTATTGGTATGTTGGATATTTCACATCCTATGTATGATTCTCTTCAGGTTTTTGTTTAAAATTTTGTGATATACTTTATACCAAAATTCATCTAATAAAATTATAGAATATATAGATATTGAATAACTATAAATTCATTTTGTTTTCCTTAGGGTTTCCCTTGCTTGCTATTGCAGTTTCTTGGGAATTATCCTTTCAAACAATAATACAATTTTCCTCTTAAAATAGTTGTACGCATCATCCATGACCTTAACGCAATTACTTTCTATATCTTTCGACACTCTCGTCCCTCAGATGGATGGATTTGTATATTTAAACCACATATGCAGGTTCAACATGTAATTTGACTCATGTTAGCTAACCCATGTCCCTTGAGAAAAAAATTAATTTATTCTTTCTTCGGAATAACAATGAGTTTACACATTGATAACTTCTCTTCATCATTCCATTGATCCTTCCCTCACGACTAGTGTAAATTTAAACAGGTGATATCGAGGTAATTTTAAGATTAATTTAAATAACCCAAAATCATTCAGTTTTAATTGCACTGCCTCCCTTACTCAAGTCAGTCTCTTTATATTTTTTTTCCTTATCCATAGTTCTAGCTCATTCTCGATGGGTAAACCCACGAAGTTGGGTTACACTTTTGTGAGAATCGGGGGCGGAAAACTCTTTTTCTCAACGATTCAGCAGAACTTTTATAAAATTTCGGTCGATCTGTTATAGAGTTAGGCTAAAATTTCGAAATTAGTTTGGTCCAGCTCATTCTGTCGTTTACATTGACGGTGTACTGAAGACGTGGACAAATGGATTTTTGGCAAGAGATGGAAAAAATAGAAACATAAGTTCGGTCGAACTATTATTTCGTACGAACTCTTAAAATAATATGGCCAAACTTTAGTTTATAAATGCACCATCCTGGACCCGTTAATGGGTTTCAGGATTGTTAGAGCTTGCATATGATTTGTTTGTGCTTCGGGCTTATCGTGTCTGTGTCTGCTGTGTTTTTGTTTTGGGTTTATTGCGTCTGCTAGATTTTTTTTACAGAGTCGTGCTGGGTAATTCCTGTTGTTTTTTTCTGTGTAATTCCAGTATTTTTATTTTTGTTTTATTTTTTTTCTTCTGCTTTAATTTTATCGTTGTTTTTATGTTTGTAGGTAATTTTCCTCTGACTTCCTCATTGATTGCGGCCTCATTGATCTCTGAATTAAGGCCTCATCTCCAAATTGCAACGTTGTCACCAAATTGCATTCTCAGCTCCGATTGCAGCCTCATCACCGAATTGCGGCCTCAGTGCCGAATTTCCAGGTTGGCACCCTGCTATATATCCCACCTACTTTCAAGCTATAAATTCTTGTCTTTCCTTCTCTGTATTTACTTCTCTGTTTTAAAATTTTATGAAATCAACAAACCTTCTAAATTTTGCTTGTATGATAAACATATATATGTAAATTCTTTAAAACTTATGGTTTTACATAAATAAAATAGTTCTTATATTTTTTGTGGTATAAAATTTTGTCCTCATAAATGAAATAGAGATCAATTAATTATATAAAAATTCTTTGAAAACTATCTAAATAATGGAATAATTGATTGAAAGTATTTTTTAGATTATTCATGGTTTCTAAAAAATATAGTTAAAAATTTTGAGTTTCAACTTCCTTACAGCAAATTAAACCTTCTCACTTCTTTTCAGTTTAAATGTTTTTCTGAAGACTGGTTTGTTGTAGGATGTATTTCCCCATGAGTCATTTTTTTTAACTTATTTTAAATAAACTGTGCAACGAATTTGAAAAACATAGTCATTTTGAAAGTCCTGCCAACAACACAGAACACTCCATGATTCTACAGGTTGTGTTGTCAGTTACCATAATAGAAATTTAAAAATATACACTAGGAGGAAACTAAATTAACATAACCACATTCTAATCTTTAAGATTAGGGCTTCTCAAATATGATGTGTGAGAATGCATGATTGACATGATTCTAGAAGCAATCATTTATATCATAGGAAAAGGTATTGAAGGGTGTTCGACCATTTTTTATTCTTTTCAGTTTAAATCTTTATAATGTGACATCAAAATTTTAAAATCTCCTATAGTAAAATCAACTTCAATCTATAGGATCCTTTTACAAGGACTTTGAATGAAACATAAGTTATACTTTCTTCTTTACGAGGCTTCTAAGTGACAAAATACTCCCAACTACAATCTTTATAATTTCTCAACAAGATTAAATTTGAAGCATAAGTTGTAATTTTTTTGCGAGGCTTATAAGTAGAAGAATCAGGTGACTTTCAACTTCCTTACAACTAGTTAAACCTACTGGCTTCTTGTCAGTTTAAATGTTTTTCTGAAGATTGTTTTGCTGAAGGATGTATTTCCCCATGAGTCAGTATTTTTCAACTTATTTTAAATACACTCTACAATAAATTTGCAAAACGCAATCATTTTAAAAGTGCTGCCAACAACCTAGCACGCTCCATGATCCTACATGTTGTGCTATCAGTTACCATAACAGAAATTGAAAAAGATACACTAGGAGAAAACTAAATTAACATAGCCACATTTTAATCTTTAAGATTAGGGCTTCTCAGATATGATGTTGAGAATGCATGATTGACACATACATTTAGATCATTGGAACTCTATTTTGTTAAAATTGGACATATTTTGGCAATTTTAATGCATTTTATCTAACATTTATATGACACCCCTCTAGATAATACTTTCATGTTTCCAATATTTTGGACCCTTGGGTACCTATTTATTGTGGTTTATAATGATAGATTTCTAATAAAGGGATAGATCGTAATGATCAAAACATTCATATACAACTGATAAATACCTAATAATCTGCGATAAGAAGATGTTTAGATGCTTTGCTAGCTCAAAATAAAATATAATTAGGATAATCTCTTCTTAGAAGTTTGATCCACAATATATAGGAAATATTCTGTATAGGCTTAAATTTATAAACAACTAATTCAAATTTTCCACAGGGGAATCCATGTAATTAAATAAGCAAACATTGACTGCACAACCTCCAACCAAACCCAGCTTGTGTGATAAAAAAAAAAATGATAAACACTTATAGGTCAAATGAGTAGGACTCAATAGTTGTAAGTGAATCCATAACTCAATGGCCTAATGATGTATGTGTCCCACAGCCATACTAAGTCTCACTAACAGACTGCCTTAAACTATTTTCATTTTCGACCTTCCTCACTTAAGCTTTCTATGTTTGAAAATGACATGATTGACTTCAAATAAAAAAACCTTCAGAAATTATTCGAAATGTCTAGCCCTTCGAGAATACCAAGTAAAACCAACAAACAACTCCACATATTGAAAACCATGCCGTTCATAAAAGCCATTCTTTCAGTACCTTGAAATATACAGGGAAAGGGAGATAATATCATTTCAGGTAGGGCAGATAAAGATGTCATAACAGAACTCTGATATATAAGCGTAGTCTTCAATTCCATTGTTTTGTAGGTAAAGTACTATCTTCACATTAAAGCATTTTATAAGGTTACTCTAAAACTAAATTCTTTCTCCCATTAATTAAATTAAAATTTTAAGGCCTAAAAATTGAACCTAAAGTGGCTAAACTTCCATAGGATTTTAGTTTGTCTGTTGAGTGTTAAATTCTACAAGATTCTATAGGCAGAGTCTGTAAAGGGCCAGGTAGTGTTAACTTTTACAAGTTCTATAGGAAAAGTCTGTAAAGGGCCAGGTAGCCTCTGGATCTCATCTTTTATCAAAGGTGACATATCAAGTAAATGCCCCTACAATTAATCTCCGGAATAGATCTAAATAGAAGTTCTTCATTTTAATATCCATAAACCACAACCACTTTAAGGAAAATCGTGTACATGTGTCATTTCTCCCATACATGTGTCATTTCTCCCATAAACTCTTAAGGAAAAATTTAAAGAATGTGTCATTGGCTTTTTCCCATTAACTTTAAAGCATGTGTCATTTCTCAAGGCTTTCTCCCATTAATTCAAGGAAAACATTAAGGCCTAAAAACTGAAAGTAGCTGAACTTCCATAGGATAGGATCCCCAAACTTAAATGGAGTAAAATGTAAAATGTTAAAAGTGGGGTGTTTTATGATGTAATGGATCTTAATAATATAGATTGGCATGGTTGTATTGAACTTCCATAGGATAGGATCCCCCAAACTAAAGGTGAGTAAAATGTAAAATTTTAAAAGTGGAGTGTTTTATGATGTAATGGATCTCAATAATCTAGATTGACATGGCTGTATTTTACTAATGTACCTAAATTTTCACTTTCCATGTTTATTTTATTCTTGTAAAATGTTAAAAGTGGAGTGTTTTAGGATGTAATGGATATAAATAATCTAGATTGTGTTAAATATGATGTAACGGATCTTAATAATATAGATTGACATGGATGTATTTTATTAATGTACCTAAATTTACACCCTCGATGTTGCTCTATTCTTGTAAAATGTTAAAAGTGGAGTGTATTAATGTACCTAAATTAACACCTTCCATGTTGCTTTATTCTTTTAAAATTTTAAGAGTGGAGTTTTTTATGATGTAATGGATATAAATAATCTAGATTGACATGGCTACAATGATATGATGATAGTGTAAGTTGATGTTGAAGTTGTAAAACTCTTGTACATATCAATTATTTTAAATGATTAAACAATTTGATAACTGCTAAATCATACTTCTTATTAAGGACATAAATAATTTATGATGATAGTGTCGGTCGATGTTGAAGTTGTAAAATTATTTTACATACCAAGGACGAATGATAGTACAAGACAAAAATGACATTATTATAAATTATTAAACAATTTGATAAGCGCTAAATCATACTTCTTTTTAAGGACATAACTAATTTGTAAGTTGAAATTTTTTTCTTAATGTTCTTAGCCTATTTATAGATGTCAAAATAAAGGTTTCTAGATGTGATTTCTCCCATAAATTTCATGGAAAACTAAATTCTAAGGCAAACCTTGTACATGCAATTTCTCCCACAAACTTATAAAGGTGTGACTTTTGACTTATGCCATTTCTATGTCATTTCTCTCTCATTTATATGTCATTTCTCCCAAAAACTATAAGGAAATGTAATTTCTCCCATATACTATAATGCAAATTCTATGGAAAACTATGTACATGTCATTTATATCTTAAACTCTAGGCAAGGAAAAATTTAAGGCATGTCATTTATAGGTATGATTTCTCCCATAAAATTAAGGCAAACCATGGACATGCCATTTTTCCCACAAACTAAAGGTTTTTTCCCATAAATTCAAGGAAAACTTTAAGGCCTAAAAACTTAAAGTGCCTGAAATTCCACAGGATTTTTAACTTCCATAGGATTTTAGTCTGTCTATTGAGTGTTAACTTCTATAAGTTCTAAAGTTGGAGTCTGTAAAGGGCCAAGTGGCCTCTGGATCTCATCTTTTGTGAAAGGTGACATATCCAGCAAATGTCCCTATAGTCAATCTTTGGAACAAATCTAAATAGAAGTTCTTCATTTTAATATCCATAAACCACAACCACTTTAAGGCAAACTATGTACATGTGTCATTTCTCCCATTAATTCTTAGGTAAAGTTTTTAAAGCATGTGTCATGTTGGCTTTCTCCCATTAACTTTAAATCATGCGTCATTTCTCAAGGCTTTCTCCCATTAATTCAAGGCAAACTTTAAGGCCTAAAAAGTGAACCTAAAGTAGCTGAACTTCCATAGGGTAGGATCCCCCAAACTCAAGGCTTCCTCCCTTTAATTCAAGGAAAATTTAAGTCGTAAAAACTAAACCTAAAGTAGTTTAACTTCCATAGGATAGGATCCCCTAAACTCAATGGTTTCCCCCATTAATTCAAGGAAAACTTTACAATCTAAAAACTGAACCTAAAGTGGCTGAACTTCCATAGGATTTTGGTTTGTTTGTTGACTCCTAACCTCTACAAGTTCAAAAGGAGTCTCTAAAGGGCCAGGTAGCCTCTGTATCTCATCCTTTCTTAAGGCATGTAAAGTGCCATGTAGCCTCTAGATCTCATTCTTTCTTAAGGCATGTCATTTCATGTAAAGGGCCAGGTAGCCTCTCATAGGATTTTGAACCTCCATAGGATTTTAGTCTGTTTTTTGAGTGTTAACTTCTACAAGTTCTAAAGGTAGAGTCTATAAAGGGCCAGGTAGCCTTTGGATCTCATCTTTTCTCAAATGTGACGTATCTAGTAAATGGCCCTACAGTTAATCTCTGGAACAGAAATAGAAGTTCTTCATTTTAATATCCATAAACCACTACCACTTTAAGGCAAAAATTTTACATGTGTCATTTCTCCCTTCTCCCATAAAATTTTAGGAAATTTTTAAGGCATGTGTCATTTCTATTTTATTTCTCCCATAAACTATAAGGAAATTTGAAATTTCTCCCACAAACTCATAAAGTTGCATGACTTTTGACATAAATTCATCAACCACTACCACTAATTGTTTCAGTAAGTGCATAAAATAATTTTTCAAACCATGTAAATGTCATTTATCCCACAAACTAAAGGCTTTCTCTCATTAATTCAAGGCCAAATTTATGGCCTAAAAATTAAACCTAAAGTGGCTGAACTCTCATAGGATTTTGAACTTCCATAGGATTTTATCCATAAACCACTACCAGTCAATATTTGGAACATAAATAGAATTTCTTCATTTTAATATCCATAAAACACTACCAGTGTCAGGAAAACCTTGTACATTTGTTATTTCTCCCTTCTCCCATAAAATTTTAGGCAAACTTTAAGACATCTGTCATTTCTATTTCATTTCTCCCACAAACTCATAAAGGAGTGACTTTTGACATAACTTCATCAACCACCACAACTATTTGTTTTAGTAAGTGCATAAAATAATTTTGCAAATCATATAAATGTCATTTCTCTCACAAACTAAAGGCTTTCTCCCATCAATTCAAGGAAAAATTTAAGGCCTAAAAACTAAACCTATAGTGGTTGAACTCTCATAGGATAGGATCCTCCAAAATAAAGGCTTTACCCCATTAATTCAAGGCAAACTTTAAGGCATAAAAAATGAACCTAAAGTGGTTGAACTTCAATATGATTTTAGTTTGTTGGTTGAGTCTTAACTTCTAGAAGTTCTAAATTAGTCTCTAAAGAGCTAGGTAGCCACTGGATCTTATCCTTTCTTAAAGCATGTAAAGGGCTAGGTAGCCTCTAGATCTCATCCTTTCTTAAGGCATGTCATTTCTAGATGTGATTTCTGCCATAAATGTTAAGGCAAACATTCATGCAAACCATGCATGAACCATGCATATGTGTCATAAATCTCCCTTAAATTCTAGGCAATGCAATCTCTAACGCATCTTATTTCTAGATGTGAATTCTACCATAAAATTTAAGTCAAACTTTAAGATAAACCATGCACATGTCATTTGTCTCATGCACATGTGTCATTTCTCCCATGCATTTGCAATAAATGTTAATTTAATATATTTTTATTAATTTTTTTTTTTTTAGGGATAAAAAAACTCACTAAATATGGTTGAAAAATGGACACTATGCATAGATGCTTCTTGATATCCCAATCCAGGGAAAGCAGTGATTACATATGTGCCTTCTAATATTGTGACTAGCAAAGTCATCCAAAGAAAAATGAAAATACCGAGAAGAACAACAAACAACAAGGCATATTATATCGCATTGATAGAAGTCTTGGGAACAACTAGGGAGTATGGATCAAATGGAATTAGATTTTTCACCAATTTCGAACTTGTGTACAACCAGATGAAAGGTGTGTACCAAGTTAAGAAGGAGAGGCTAAAAAAACTGCATGGAAAAGAAAACAATATTGTTAGCGAATTTCAATTTTTTAGTATAAGACATTGTACAAATGTGAATAATATATCTACTCATCTATTGCGTGGGGAAATGCCAATTCAGGATTCATCTATCAAAGATGAATTAGAATTATATGGGGCAATGCCAATGCAAGAATCATTTGTCAAAGATGAATTAGTTTTGAGACGCTCTTCTTCAAAAATTCAAGATTCCTCTCTCAAAGATGAATTAGTGTTGAGGCGCTCTCCTTCAAAATTTATTGATGGGCATTGTAACATATCTTGGATATGTGTGTTTTTTGTAATTATAAATGCATCTTTTTTAATGACCATGTGGTTTTTTCAATTATATACCAAGTGTGCTCCCACCACACCATGTAAAGCGCAACTTGGTGAACCTCACATTTGCAACAAGTGGTGAAATTCACATTTTTATAAAATTTAAATGGGAGGACTTCAACAATTTTTTGTTTAAATGGAGTTTCACGCTTGTTTTTCAATGACCATGTGTTTTTTTCAATTTTATACCAAGTGTGCTCCCACCATGTAAAGCGCAATTTGGTGAACTTAACGTTTTTATAATATTTTTTTCTTAAACTGAGTTTCACACATCAATTAGTGCTTTGAAAGTTGTGTTTTACATAATTTGTGTACACTAAATTACATTAGTTTTCTGAAATTTATTTTGAATTTATTTTAAATATTAATTTAAAAAATAATTGTAAATTTCCAGTGTATATATATATATCATGGAGGATGAATGATGAATATCAATAGAATCCCATATCTCTATGAGAGAGGGCGATCAGTGATTGAGGGATCTTCATGGTATTTAAATATAGTCTTAAATCTCCATACATATGCATACATGTGTGTATATATGGAATTGATTTTTTATCAATTTTGTGAGTTAAATTAGTTGTTAATAAGTTTCATTCTTTATTTTTTAAGAGCTAAGAGGAGAAGGATGTCTACTCCATCAATTGAGCATTCCCATGGTTTACACAATCATGTTGTGGTTCACACAATTTAATCAATGAATATGTACATGTATTTATATGTATGAATGTATTTTTGAATTGATTATAAATTCACATTTATTTATGAAGCTTCTCTCTCATCTCGTGAGGTTGATGGTGGTTCACATTCCCTAAGAGGGCCATCAATATGTGTTGGTGGATTTCATGAAGGTGGTGCTATGTATCCCCCAAAGGCCAATCAACGGATGGTCATGTTGGTTCTCAACCAATCGGTAGTCATGTTGGTTCTCAGCAGGGTCCTTCTGGTTCTCAACAGTCTCAGGGTGGCCAAGATGCTAGCCAACCACATTGAGGTGGCCATTAATTTGAATATTATTTTCATTCAATTTGTACAATTTTTTTTACATGTGTTTTATTAATATTAGAAATTTTATATATTGATGCAGAGGCTTAAAATGTTGCTCCAAATGTTGCTCAAAAAAGACATAAAGCAGAATGCGCCATTCAAGAAGAAGGTTTTCCACCAACAATGACTTATCCGTCCGACATTTCCGATATACCTTGAGAAACAAACATGCAGCAATGCACCGTAGAAAGGTGTCAACATATTCATGCAAAATTCTAGAGAGATCTCGTGGCTTTGACTCTACCTGTTGAGAGTCGACAAAGCTTTGAAATAGTTACACACTCTTTAAGCAAACTAGTAGATGTGTACCGAAAGCTTGGGCCAACCACTGATACTTTTGTAGAAGTGATGAGAAAAATAAAGGAATTAGTGATGGATCCTGATAAATCAGAGATTTTTAAACAAAGACTTGCAACAGAAATGGCCAAGTCTATGTTTAATTTCAAAGAAGGGACAAAAAGAAAGATGTTGAAGGTGCAATATTTCAAGCACCCTCATATAGCTCGCTATTTTTATGATAGACACCTTACAGCCTATGGAAAAATCTCATGGAACGATGAGGTTCTGCTTTATTTTGAAAAATCATTTTATGCAGAATTATTTTTGCAAATGAAACCCAATTAAAATGACATTCCCTCTGAATGTTTTGGTCTTGGGAAATGTCAATTGTGTGACCGTAGGGGTGCTAGGCGTGATGTTGAGTTACCTTGCCCTGAGCCACCATTGGTTAGTCGACCTCTTCGTCTCGAAACTTTGTGGTCAGAGATGGATGCCACTTCTCAAATTAGTGGAGAAGCAAGGGAATCCATCATTGACAATGTTCACAGTGGATTGGGTGGAGTTGATGTTTGTCTGAATCGACAAAGAGCATGTGAGAATGCACGCACTAAGTTTGTGTATTATACAAATGAAGAGATTGACAACATGAGTGTTGAAGATCTTAAAACATATGCAAATAATTGTTGCAATGGTTGCTAGGACCTAATTATTCATGAGGAAGAGGGCATGGGAATGATATGTGTTAATGGTTAGGGTTCAATTATTTTAACACATGTACAATTTTTAATAAATACATATATACATACATTTATTTGTATACATTAATCTAACAAAAATGTATCATTATATGTTAACACCATTTGTAGTTGTCATGCTTAATGAATGAATATATTTTTAATATCGCAGTCGGAGCCTCTGTTTCAAACAATCAAGATGGGCCTCGCCATCAATCATACAATCAATATGGTTCTCACCATCAAGATATGTTGGGAAATGTTAGTGTTTTTTAAGTGAACCTGATAATGTACAATTATTTTTTATCTATTATTATATATATCGAAACATGATGAGATATTTTTAAAATAAATAATTGTGCGCACATGTACATGTACATATATACAATAAACTATTTTAACGTATTATTTCGTCCGATGTTTTTGGGATGGCGATACCTTCTTCTTCCTTGGGAGATGTGCCAAATCCACCATCATGCGCATGAACAATTTTTCACTTTTAGAATTTATGTTTTTAAGTTATATATTCCACCTCAAAAACTTCCATTAAAAAATGAGATATATATAGATCTTGAGTTATTTTAAATTTTTTGAATTTTAGGTTTTTGGAGATTTTCTTTTCAAGCCACTCTTAGGAGATGTGCCAAATCCACCAGCACAAGTATTCAATTTTTCACTTACATATATATATATGTGTGTGTGTGTGTGTGTGTGTGTGTGTGTGTGTGTGTGTGTGTTTTTAAGATAAGTTATAAATTAAAGTTTAAAATTTTTATTATAAATTGAGATCTAGAGATTTTGAGTTATTTTAAATTTTTTGAATTTCAGGTTTTCGGAGCCTCTCTTAGGAGATGTGCCAAATCCACCAGTAGAAGTACTCAATTTTTCACCTAAATATATTTTTTTAAGTTATAATTTATAAATTGAAGTTTAAAAGTTTTATTATAAATTGAGATCTTGATCTTCAGTTAATTTATACTTTAAATTTTTTAAATTTTAGGTTCCTATAGAGGATTTATTTTCTCCATGGAATCTAGCGATGGAGATAGGAAAATCCACACCATTTCAACCATTTGAACAAGTTCTCTAACTTTTTTTTAATATTATTGAAAATAAGTTTATATATGCATTTTCATTTGAAATTTTTTAATATATATATATATATATATATATATATATATAACTGTACATGTATATTGTACAATTTACTATTGAAGATGTTCTTGTGGGGGAAGTTTTAGTAGACGAGAAACAAATGGAGAGGGAAACTTATGAGGTATTGCATGATTTTTTTTTAAATTTTTGTTTTTACATGAAGTTCTATATATTCTTGCTCAATTTTAAAAAAATAAATTTTAATGTTTGTACACATTGTGTATAGGTTCCCCATGCTTCTCAAGATAGCTCGAGAATCATGACTTTGTTGGGAGAGACACTACGTCCATCTGTATTTGATGGATGATGCACATGCACACGTGCAACATTATATTTTCAATAGATTTAGTCTTAAATTTACTTTTTTATATATACTATTATCTAGATGCAGTCATATATAACTTGATACTTGATACTTGATACTTGTGAGATCTACAAATTTTGGACATATTTTATGTGAACTACATTTGGTACATGTGAATGTGATATATAATGTTTTTAAATCTTAATTTTTGGATGGTTGAACTACATTTGTCATGTGAAGTAATGTTACTTGATACTTGATACTTGTGATCTATAATTTTTTGTTTTTAAAACTCAAGTTTTGTATGGTTTAACTACATTTGGCATGTGAATCAATGTTGTTTTATAATTTTTTTTGTTTTTAAAACGTACTTTTCGGATGGTTGAACTACAATTGGCATGTGAAGTAATGTTGTGGTCGATAATGTTGTGTTTTTAAAACTTAAGTTTTGGATGGTTGAACTACATTTGGCATGTGAAGTAATGTTGTGATATAATTTTTTTGTTTTTAAAACTCAAGTTTTGGATGGTTGAACTAAATTTGGCATGTGATTATGATATAATGTTTTGTTTGTAAAATTCAAGTTGTCATTTTCCAAAAAATAAAATTCACATGAATATATGTACATGTGGAAATGATTTAAGTACATGTTTGAATATATATGTTAAAACGATTGAAGTACAATATATATATATATATATATCTATATATATATATATATATATATATATATATATATAAACAATCATAAGATTCTAGATATTGTTAGAGGTGTCAAACAATCATAAAATTTTAAAAATGCATTCTATAATGTATATATATCCAGTACGTGTAACAATTTTCATCAATGTGTGTATCAAAAATCTACTTTTAGTTAATTCCATTCTAGAAAATATATATCGAGTACGTGCAACATTTTTCATCAATGCACATAGAAAAGCTATTTTTAGTTAATTACAGTCTAGAACATATATCCAGTACTTCAACATTTTTCATCAATGCAACAACAAAAGCTACTTTCAGTTAATTGCATTCTAGAAAATATATATTGATTACGTGAAACTTTTTTCATCAATGAACATAGTAAAACTACTTGAACAGTTAATTGCATTCTAGAACATATATATATATATATATCCAATACATGCAACATTTTTCATCAATGCAAATAGAAAAGCTACTTTCAATTAATTTCCTAGAACATGTATATATCCAGTGCGTGCAACATTTTTCACCATTGCACATAGAAAAACCACTTTCAGTTAATTGCATGCTAGAACATATATATCTAGTACTTGCAACATTTTTCATCAATGAACATAGAAAAGCTACTTTCAGTTAATTGCATTCTAGAACATATATATATCCAATACTTCTAGAATATATGTATCCAGTACTTGCAACATTTTTCATCAATGCACATAGAAAAGCTACTTTCAGTGAATTTCATTCTGGAACATATATATATCCAATACATGAAAAAAATTTCATTAATGAATGTATAGAAAAGGTACTTTCAGTTGATACTAGTTTGAATGTACCAAAACAATGTACATGTCCAAACACTTGCACAAATAACATAATGATGTAGTTCAATTTTTAGTTCAGTTTTGGAAGTTCTAAAACATGAATCCAAAGAGAAGAAATTGTTTGGAAGTTCAATCAAAAAAATTCCAATGGAATGACATCTTCAATGATCCTTTCATGATCGGATTTTGACATTTTCCATTTCTTAATTTTCATTTTTTTCTTTGATTTAAACTCTATTAACTTTATGCGTGCTGCACACACCAAGTGACTATATTGACAACTTATGACATCAGGTTCATAGTCTTCAAAGTACACAAAATCCCCACTTTGATTAGTTTGTCCAAAAAAATTACCTTTCAGTATAATATATCCCCTGTCATATGAAAACCTATGATCATTATAGTTTTATAATAACTACATCTTTTGTTCAGTGCAACGCATCAAATAATACTTCACATTCTCATTGTTGTTAGCAGGTGCAATTATAGAAAAGACATCTTCTGCACAATAAAAAAAACTCATGTATTTAGATTTATATCATAATTAACATGAAAAATTAACTTTAAAATAATTTTAGTATCTATTTCTAGATCTCTATCGTTTTAAGGCAACTCAAATGTTACCTTCTCTATCAAGATCAAAAACTTGATCACCATCAGATGATATTGTAGTCTCCTCTAATTGCATTTCTTCAAACATTGCAACAGACATTTTCCCCTTTGTATTTAGCTTTGTATGTTTCCAATATTTTACATACATTTTTTTTTCACAAACATCATTGGATTCTTGTTGTCTATGCAAACATGAAAACAACAAGAGTATTTTATTTTTTCCAATGCAAACACATTTGTGGACAGTTTTTTTTAAATTGAATGCAATTTTCGAGTACCTTTTATTGTTTCAACGTCATTTCCAATTGATCTATCTACATCTTTGATCCCAATATGCAAAATAAACCTATATATGAAAAATTCAAAGAATAATGTAAATATGATATCAAAATACCATCAAAGATAATCATTGTGATAAATGTACACTATTTAAAATTGGATATCCAATAAAAATTAAATTGAATGTACCTTCGCACTTCCCTTGATCAGTTAGTCTCATGGCTTAGAGCAGCGATGCACCATTGAACAACTTCTTTAGCGTCCACATGTCCGTTTTCAGAGGGGTTCATTTTATATCTTCGAAGTGCTCATTTTATGCATGACCCTACATCGTCATGTTCTCCTTTTCCATGGCCAGTCTCAAAGAAATTCCAACAATGTTTAATGAAGGTTTTCTTATGAAGACAACACAACCAAAAGAATGATTGTGAATATTTGAATTGACCTGCGCATCCATCTGACCATATCCAATGTTCATTGAATTTTATTCCACGACTTTTCAAGGAGTCATAAATCATTCCCAAACAGTGATGTACAAAATATGTATCATGTGGACGATCCTCACTGATATAAAAGTGATATTCTTTGATAACATGTCGATTTTCACTGGTGCTTTATATATGATCGAAGTTTTGTTCAACATGTCTATATAGAATATGGAAGACCATGGAGACTTGGTCAGAATGATAGTATTCACTAAATTTTTTTTTATGGAACAAATGTGTAGTTTTCTGCAAAATCAATTACTGACAAAATGTTCCCTGGTGGAAAAATTCACGTGATTTTTGAATTTCAAGTCTTTCCATCGAGCTCTATGGGAATGCTTAGTGTATTTATAAATTTTTGCCTCAAACTTTCTCAAAAAGTCTATCATAAAAAATTCTTCTTCTTGTAATTCAATTCTTTTAGCACTATATGAACCTTGACTAGATGTATGGATATATTCATATCTCTTCCATTTCACTTTCATGTTGGAAAATGATTGATCATTTATATCAGTACGACATTTTTTTTGAAATTTAGTCAAATTTCCACAATCATCGCAAATTTTACCACCAACACATTTCTTTTCATAAAATAATTCATCACTTCCTCTTTCTCATAGAATTTGAGATATGAAATCATGGAGAGTGGAAGGAGGAGGTCAATATCTCCAAACGTTTCTACCAAAATTAAGGAATTTGTCATAATATAACTGGAATTCCACATCATAATGACAACAAAAAGTGTTGCGTACGATGATAGGTTTTACATACCATGGATTTTGTTGAAAAAAAGCACTCACCGAGACATGAATTTCACGATTCTCTTCTTTAAACTTGTTGAAAAACTCTATCTGAGTGGTGTCCAAGAAATTTCTTTCATGTTCTTCGTACTAATTTCGTGCTATTATTCTTCGCATCACATCCCTTTAATTTGGCGTAAGACGTGAATTTTTCTTCCAATATTCAGATATTGTTTTTTTAACATTTTATCTAAGTCTATATTTGTATGGTTGCCTACAAATAGCTCTCCAACAAGCGATTTCATCACTTATATCTATTTGCAACCGAAATTTCTGATGTTTGTGTAAATTTTTTCGTGAGGTTCCTAATGCTCGTGCCGTAGATTTTATTAGGATCCTATAATAATCGGATTCATAATTTTTGAATGAATTTGATATTATTTTAATATTTTCATACTTTTCTTTATGCAAATTGTTTTCCCATATAATAAAAAAAAATGAAAAGAGGGTAAAAGTCCTAAAAGAAAAATTAAAGGACATGAAAAAAAAATATCAAAAGGAATAGAGAAAATGAACCCCAAACAAAAAGAGATGAGAATAAGACATGAAAGTGATGCAAGTCAAAATGTCACCAATAGTTACTTTTCACTGCAAATAAATGATTATGTGCAGCTTGTTTTAAATGTTATAATCCATGGTGAGTTAAATAGTTTAATATTAAGTTTTCCATGCTTTAAATTTCATGTTTATAGATAGAGAATAAAGATATTGTCAAACAATTTAAACTTGAAAAATCAGTAGATCGTTAGAGAATAAATAAGGAGCTCAATTGTTTAATCTGAGCCCTTGGATGAAACAAGGTTAGAATTAGATAGATTATTTTTTTTAAAAGAATAATGGATTAGGGTTTGGAAGCTCAAATGCACCCACGAAAATAGAGGAAAAAATGATAGAATAAATGATGGGTAGGTAGAAAGTAGTTTTACAAGGAATGGATAAACAGTATCTGGCATATTATTAATTTCCCTCAATACAATGCATTCCAGTATTGAACCCTTCAGTTAGAAAGGCTCAGAGCATTTCTCTGACTTTTGGTGGGACCGGACCCAGGCTTAATGACTGATTGGTACTAAAATATTGGAATCCCCTTCACTAAAATCCTTCCCCTCCATAAAAATCACTTTTCCCCTTCATCATCCATTTTCCTTTGCAATTCCCTTTTCCTAATTTTTAAACATATTTTACCTAGGAAAAGTAAAATCCCCTTGTCTAATTCCTTTTCATATAAAAATACCTAAAAAAACCCACAAAAACTCTTTGTCCTAAGTATAAGTGTTAAAATATTATATTGGGCATCACAATGAAGAAATCCTGCCTAAAAACATGTTTTTACACTTTTCTTAGTGCATTTTCTATTCCCGCATTCATTTCATATTAACATGTTAACCTAATATATTAACTCCTTTATTAATCCCTTCCATCTCATATTATATGAATTCATTTATATTAAAATAGACCAACCCATATTTTATGTTTATCATATGGTTTAATTTCCCCATGTCATATATTTCCCACTCCCCATAGGTTTAAAACGTCCCTATTATATGTTAAACTCACCCAATGTTTATATTCCACTTGTATGCATTTACATTGGTATCTGCCTATCTCACCTATCCCTTTAACATTAAACTTTATATTAAAACATTGTTTATGTATAAATTTTAATCCCGTTGCATTAAACAAATCCCAAGCCCTATGCCCACTACTCGTAGCTCCGGCGACTAATCTCTACCATTCGCATCCCTTAGCTTGATCCAACAACCTAGAATCCATATCACAAATTCAATAGCGCGATCAATAAACGAATTGAGATTTGCGATAACTATAGTTTTTCTCTGCTCTCTCTCCTCCACACGGCATAAATATATTGGATCGCATCCTTTTGAGCAATACCGTTTACCACCTTTTGTCAATGCGATAACCACTCAACGGTAAATAGCCTCCCTACACCTAAACCGCTTCCGAATTGAATTGACTATTATTAAATGCGAATACTATTCAAATCCAAATTCTTCATGAAACACCTAATTGTACACATTTCAACCTTTCTGTTGCGTTTTCTAATCATATACCGTTCTCGACTGATAAAAAGATGTTGTTGCCCCTATTTTCATGCAAAAAATAATAGAACTCCATCAAATTTGTTGTTGCGACCACTCAAAACCTCCATTTTGCAGATAAAAGACCTCAACAAGCTTTTGAAAGCTTCTAAAACTCCCAACAAAACTCTTTCTAAATCCAAATTTCTAAATTCACGGGATTTTCCAGAAAAATACCTATCCCTTCATCTGAAAAAAAAAGTATGTTGTTGGATTAAAGCCTTTTTAAAGCTTTCTTGTCTTAGAAACACACATATTACCTCATATAGTCATCTTTGCTGCAAACTCTGATAATCTCACAATTCCTGAAGTTGTAATTTTATTTTTAGAGAAAAAACTTATTGATTTAGCTATCTAGAAACCCTCTGAATAATTCAAAGGCCATTTACAGTGCTCAGAAGCCTTTATGCATGAATTTGACTGTTTTAGGGTTGTTTAATCAAAGAAATCTACAGTAAACCCTTGTTAGCTTTTCCTGAGTCTGTAAAGGTTAAAATTGACAATTTGAGACAAAGAAACCTAAATTATACCTATTGCAGTCCAGAAGAAGCCTTTTTTATACCAAAAAAAACTTCTGTAAATAATTTAATCTTACAGAAGTGTATTAAAAACCTAAAAGCAGAGTTTTAAAGATCAAAAAGGATTAAAATTGTTTTCAATGGCATCTAAAAGCACAATTATCAGCAATCCACTACAACCTCCTATTGTAGATGTTGAGCATACCCCATTGGCTAATGTAGACTATAAAATCATTGATCCAGTAATTGAATATAACCTTCTTGAGCTCCATTGTTGGAGGGAAGAGAAATATTTGGACCAAGTAGATGAAATACTTATTTAGGAGTCTAATTTGCCCAAATATGTAGTTACCCACACACATCAATGCCCTGAGGTCATTAGATTGTGTCAAACTCACTATTCCCCAGATGAAAGAGAGATTGTCAAATGTTGAGAAAGAAGTATTATTTACTATTACAGTTCAATTCATAAACCAAATTATTGAGTTGCAACCAGACCCTAATGCAGTCCCTTTGTTTATTGAGGCTCTTACAAAGTTTTATCTAGACTTAGACTTTCCTTAAAACAGTCATGCCCTCTTATGTTGAAATCCCCAAGCTTAACCCTCCATATTCATCCTCTAAATTACGATAAGGAACAAGACACACTATCTCAATGTTGTCTTTTATTTTAGGTTACTTCACTAATGAACATATTGATGAACCTATACTTGGTTTCCTGTCTATTTTTGTGCTTGGCCAACCCCCTGCAGTCATCTATAATTTTTTTGAGTATATTGTTGATAATATACATGAGCGGCTTGTTAGAATTCATACTGAAGGTTTTTTTAGGTACACCTCATTTCTCTTCCATATGTTCCTCTATTTTGAGTCAGATAAGTTTCCAAGAAATCTTCAAAAGATGGGTGTGGAAGGAAATCCACTGTCAGTTATTTTCTGGACTTCCTTAGTCATAAAGGAGTCAACTGAATTTACATATGCAGACTTTACAGACTGTTTCATTCACCCACTAACAAATATGCTTCAAAACAGTGTGCAACCTAGAATAAGTGATGAAATCAAGAAGATGTTACAGTTTTCATAACAGAGTAGGATGGGTGATTGGTATTTATACCATAATCACGCTGCAATTATGGTTTATGGATCAAATCTCCTTCCTTATAAGCTAAAAAAGTATTTACCAATGAGATTGTTTGTCTTAGAGTATATTAGACATATTCTGAACTCAGATTCAATAAATTTCTTGGCTGCTAAAAAGAAAAATTAGTTTAAATTGAAGAACCAAGTGGTTCCATTCATGTGCAACAACAGAGAAGTAGGTGTAGAGGTAGAAAAATGATTAGCAGAGTATAAGCTCAGTTAAAGTTTCATTTGGAACTTTGATCCTTATGGTACCACAGGTAAAATGAGGGTAAAATGTAAATTGAATCCCTATATTCATGATAAAAATCTTGACATCGAGAAATTTTCTAACAAATCTGAATCGTTAGAAAACACATTAGTAGAAGTTGATCAACAGAGTGATACTAGTCACATTCTGCAAACGCCATCTCAGGAAGACAAAGATATAAAAAGAAATAGGGATAACGCTCATACATTGTTGAAACTACTACATAAACCAAGTTTAATCTAAGGTATACCAAGAAGCCAAAGACAAATACAAAAGATAAAGAAAAGGAAAAAATTGAGATTACAGAGGTTCCAAATATAGAGAATGTGCCGCCAACAGAGATTTAAAATGAGCAGCAACCTACTACTTCCAGCATAGTTAATCCAAAAATAGAATAGTGTGGATGTATCATCATCAAAACAGCGAAAGGATAAAGACATGGATATCAAGGAAAAATATAAAGAGATTAAATCCAAAAATGTGGAAATCAAGAATGAAATATATTCTCAATACTTGAAGCAGACTCCAGGGATACAAAATAGGCTTCTTTCAGCCTTTGATTATAAGAATAAGAAATTATTGATGTCAATGCTACAACCAACAGTGCCTATACCTACAACAACATCAGATTATAAGAGGGTTGATATTGAAGTTCCAATAAAGGAAATTCATCCTTTGGATCAGGTTGAATTCCACAAACAGAGCTCAGAAATTCTATATTCTACAATGACAACAAAAGCAATGAGTGCCCAAAAGTTCCAGAATTATTTGAAAAATATGAAAGATCATCTCAGGGTTGAAAAAGCTTCTTCATATGCCAAGGATTCCAGAATTAAATCTCTAGAAGAGTTAGTAATTGAAGTGGGTTATGACCCTTCCATTGTAAAAGCTGTAGAAGAATTAGTAAATAAGAAAAATGTTGATATTGTAGCACTTAGGAAGTAGTTGAAACTACCCCCTACAGAACACCCACAAGCTAAAGAGATTTTACAGGAGGCAAAACAAAAGGATGAGATGATGAATCACATATTACAGATGACAGCACAAATCAGGGAGATGGAAATTGATATGGATAAACTATTCCATGAAAAGGAGGTCACTAAAGTAAAAGAAATCCCTAAAACTTTAATTCCTATGGTGACCACAAAAATCCCATCTACTTTAGTAGAATAATTAGCTCCAAAAGTTCCATTGGGCACAACAGTGTCAGTCACCTCATCCACCACTTCTTCCACAGAGTCTTCTACTTCATCAATTCAACAGTTAGATGAAGCCAAAAAATTGATAAAGACAATGGAATAAATGTCCATACAAACTAATGAAATCAACAGATTGAAAGACCAAATCAAAAATCTGGAAGATGCCAAGAAATTAGCACAGATCAATGCTAAAATAGAAGAAAAAAAGGCTAAAAGGTTATGTGAACAACTCAAAAAGGTAGAAACAACGTTGACCTTGAAAAATCCCATGGCATACATAAAAAATAAACTATGGTCCAAAATCATTGAATCATTCAATGATACTTGGCCATCAATACAAGTGATCTATGAACAAAAGGACTTGCTAAAAGTAGCTAGATAATAAATTCAGAAAACCAAAGATGAATTGGGCACCAAACTTGAAGAAGCATTGAAAATCATCAAATTCCTTAACTCTAAAAAGAAGCAGGAATTGGATGAAATTGGGATAACAAATAGAACTGAAACTATACTGGAGGTAAGAAAAGTAATTTCCAAGAAGAACCTAATGAAACAGTTGGAAGAAAAGTGCCAAAATATGGATGTAGCTATCACAAGATTCATGGTGAAATTTGACACTTTGAGGCAAAAGGGACTTCCTAATCTTCTAGTAATCAATGATAAGTTGATGAAACAAGAATATTATAATAAAAAGATAAGGGACTTTTCCAAAGAAATGGTGAACAAAACATATTGGCAAGGGATTCAAACAAGTAAATTTTTGCATAAAAGTGTTGAAGATTTGTTTTAATTACAACATGAGATAAAACACCTTTTTGTAGTCAAGCCAACTTTTGTAAGATACACAGAGGAAGATGAAAATTTCAAAAAGTTAAAGAAGATAAATTACCAGAGGAAAAATTTTGGGAGAAGTTTATAGACTTACTGTAAAAACAGTTTGTTGTGAGAAAGGATAAAAACAGAGTTGTTGTTTTTACTACACAGTAAACAGATTTGTAAACAGTCAAAGTGTATTGGGTTAAAGTGTATCAGAATTCAAACGGTATCATATGAAAGATGAATACTAAAATAGAGTAAAGATCAGATTTCTAGTGTGGGGGACACCTCATCAACCCAACTACAAAGAAAATCCAAACAAAAGACTATTTAATTTGAATAAATAGGACAACTTACAATTTGCTAAGAAATTGTCACTATCCTTTTGTAAAAGATATTTTATTTTCCAAGATAAACTCCTTAGATGGTTATAGGATATTTTTTGCTAATTTATGTATAAATACTTCATCATTTGAAGTACTGAGTGTGGATCAAATTGTTGAAAACTTCTATAGTTATATTTTCTGAACCTGAAGGGTTTTTGTATCAAGTTCAAGTCAGAAGACTAGATCTCAGGCAATAAGCCATCATATTTCATGATTCATGTGTTGGGCCGTTGAAGTGAAGTATTTTCTAATGTTATCTGTTCATTTTCTTATTTTTTTCATCCATTCATGAATGTGTTCTAAATTTTAATGTGAAATCAGGAATTGTTACATTAAAATTTGTTAAAAGCACTCTGTTATTTAGTGGTTTTCATTTAAATGTTTTTTGTTGATATCCAAGCCAAGGAACCCTTAATTTATCCCTAATTTCTATTGACCCCTACATTTTCACTCCTTATCCAGATTAAAGAATCCTTAATTTCTCCTTATCACGATTAAAACCACTTCACTAATCATCTTTTAAAGATCTTGAGTGACTCTACTATCTTGCCTTGCAAACATTTGACTTTAGACCTTGATCCTGATCTTGCTGCTTGAACATTGACTCTGCCCGATGGAATAAAGATCTATGACTATCCATCTTAGTAAGTGATTTTCCTAGCAAACCAAATCAAAACCTCAAAACCAAATTACACTATATAACTAGCCTAAAATAAAACATAAAAACAAAGTTAAATATTATAGAGAGAGCCATCTTTGAGCCTTAGGAAGGCTAGATCCTAAAGTTTAAAAGTAGGTTTGTGGTTACCTCTGATATTCTTTAAACTATAATAAAAAATCTCACAACTTTGAGAATTATCAGAGTGATCAAAGATTTTACCAAGTGATTCTCTTTAGTACTTGATGAAACCACTGCCATATGTATTGCTCTACATACAACTGAAACATTTTTCTGTCTAGATCTTCTAATTGAATTTATAACACTATTTATATTTTGTATCACATTTTCATTCATTTTTTTATCTTTTTTTTATTTTAAAATACCCAGTAAAGTCATAGCTTCTTTTAATTTCCATAATGAAAGGAGACCTTTCAACATTTGGGCTTGAACTAGCACATTTTCCTTTATGAAGTACGTATCAAAAATGTGTTTAACATGATATCGTATAACATGGTCAACTCTTTTATCTCCATATGTGTGAGTGTCAACATTTTCTAACATCTCATCATCGAAATTAATTTCATCTATACATATTCGAATGAATAGTACATAATAAGTTTACATATTCAATAAATAACTAAATTAATAAATATGTATAATTTAAATAATATGTTCATGTGTTCAACATATATATATATATATATATATATATATATATATATATAGATATATATATATATATATATATATATATATATACCTTGTGATTCAATTTCTTCACTTGAATTTCTTTCAACACTTTCACCATATTCAATCATTGGTTCAATATCTCTTTCACTTCCTCTTTCAAAATTTTGTATCTCATCATCAATTTTTTTAGGAATATCTCTCTTTGTTTACATTGCAAAATATTTTTTAAATTAGTTCATCAAATAAAATCAAGCTTCACATTTTACACTAGGAAAATTTTAAATATCAAATTCATAATATTTACATTTACATACCTGCTTCAACTTCTAGTTGAGGTTGATTTTCCCTTACAATATTTGAGAGTGATTCTCTCTTTCTTTTGCGAGATTCTCTCCCCTCTTATCTATGTTCCTCAAGGTCTCTTGTTTGATCATATTTTCTCACGCAATTCATTCGATTTCCCATGATAATAGAGTATGAAGTTAAAAAAAACTCCTTCAAAAATTTAGACAAAAACTCAATTTAAAAAAACATCACAAAAGATTTAATTTAAAAAAAAAAACTCATTTTAAAATTTTTTCAAAAAATACATACCTCAATCCAAAAAACTTACTTTAAAAATCCGAGAGAAAAATGTCTTATAAAAATGAAATGAAGCTCAAAATATTTCCTTCCAAGTCCTTCAAAAAAATTTCATTTAAAAACATAGACCAAAAATCATTTTAAAAAATCAATATAAAATATTTACTTCAACCCAAAACATGTACTCTAAAAAAATGTCACTTCAAAAAATACCTCCAAAAAATTTCCATTGAAAATTAATTACAACTTCTTAAAAAATGCCACTTCAAAAAAACCTCTAAAAAATATCACTTTAAAAAAAACCTCCAAAAAATATCCTTTGAATAACAAGCCTAAAAAGAGTCCTTTTGAAATTAAGTCCAAAAAATGTCTTTCGGAAATTAAGCCCAAAAACCTCTTAAAAAAAAATACATCCAAAAAAATGTCCTTTGAAAATTAAGCCAAAAAGCTCTAAAAACAATGAAAATTAAGCCCAAAACTTCTAAAAACAAAATACCTTAAAACAAAAAAAATGTCATTTGAAAATTAAGCCCAAAAACCTCTAAAAATAAAATACATCGAAAACAATGTCATTTGAAAATTAAACCCAAAACTTCTAAAAGAAAAATACATAAATATATATATATATATATATATATATATATATATATATATATATATATATATTGAAAATTAAGCCCAGAACTTTTAAAAACAAAATACCTTAATAAAAAACAATGAAAATTAAGCCCAAAACCTCTAAAAACAAAATACCTTCAAAAAAAATAAGCCCAAAAAACATCCAAAAAATGTATCACATACCTCCAAGAAATGTCCTTTGAATGTACCTCCAAGAAAAGTCCTTAAACCCAAAACAATCCTTTGCAAATATGTCCTTTGAATGTACCTCCAAGAAAATTCCTTAAACCCAAAACAATCCTTTGCAAAAATGTCCTTTGAATGTACCTCCAAGAAAAGTCCTTTAACTCAAAACAATCATTTGCAAAATCAGACCTTTGCAAAATCAGACCAAATGAGGAAATGTGCGAAATTATGCGAAAATAATGGATGCTTTTACATAAATTTATATTGCCATGAAATGTTTTTTTCGGAGGGGTTTCGTTGTATTTTCCAGCCAACAGATTCAAGTAAAATTTTGACCAAACTTTTATAATAAATTCGGCCGAACTTTTGTGTCATTAGAATTCACGGGCCGTCAGCGCAAAAAATAATTCCGTTGAACTTTTTTTAAAAGTTCAGCCAAACTAACATATCTGCAATTACGTAGAGCAAAGCTATGAATACATATCTTCAACATTGGACTGATTAAACTCCATGAAACATTCTGAATTAACTGTTGAAACCAAGACAAACATTTTCAGAATTCAATCTACTTTCATGAAATATAACTTATGGAATTTCATAAATATTTACTAATTTTAACTAATTTTGTAATAAAATGGGTGCAAAAAATTTCTCAAGGTCATTATGATTTAGTGAAATCAATATTTTGTATCTTCCAAAATACACTGTAAAAAAATTGAAAAAATTATGGTGCATTACATTGGTCCCTCATATATAATGTCTAGTTTTTATTTTTTTAGTTTATAACTTATATGTTGAGAAATTGCGTGCATCGCGAAACATATTCAAAATATGCAGTTTTTTATATTGGATCAATTCAAAAAATTCTAGTAATTAGAATATGCATCAATTTGTTTTGTAAATATAACGAAACCAAAGTAGACTCTGTATAGATTGTTGTAACACATTTTTTTTCTCAAAAACGAAAAGTTTCAAAGAATACACCAGCGCGTATTAACATGAGTTTTTATGAATCCTTTGATTGTTAAAAAACACACACTCAAAGAAACGCTAAGTTGACATATCAAATGTGTATAAAAAAATTCCAAAACATAAGTAATAGAAAGCTAATAAAATTCTGACAACTTTTATTTTTATCGCAAAATGAAGTTCTAAACAGAAAAATTGTTTTCGCTTGCAGAAAGTTGAAGAACAGAAAAAAGAAAAGAAAAATGAAATTTTTTTCTCTAAAAAGGGAAAAAAGTGTAACCCAACTTCACATTTTCACCTATAATCAAACTTTCAATTAACTAGTAAATATTTCATTCCCTCTCTAGATCAACTCAAAATAGAGCACATTTTTTACTGTACTCATCATAATTGTATACCCTACCTTTAGAGGGGAATAAAGCACAATGTTTGTGTTTATCCTAAGTTCTCTCGTGTTGAGATCCCTTCCTTGGATTTAAGTTGAATTTTCAGTAGTTAGCTCCATACTACATATATTCGTAATGATGTATACATATAGTTAAAACACTAAGGGTTCATAATAAAAACACTTTCCAACCATAAACATACCATTTCTTCAATACTGAGAAATATTATCACCCTTAATACTATACTTCAACCACGCTACGGAAGGAAAAATAATCTAATTTATCATATGACATTCATCTACAATACTAGAGGATTATGGCGGAAAAATTATCATTACTTTTCAATTTATATTTCTCTACAAATTGTTACAGTTAGATATCCTCTAATTCGATATAATTCATGAAAAAAGAGTTAATCATTTAATCATCTACCATATTGAAGTATTTATATCAAAATATTATTGTTTCATTCTCTATAGTATAAAACACTTAGTAACATAAAATGCATCATTTAAGCACCTATTGTATGGAAGAATTGGTAACAGAAAATTATAACCAAATCCTAACCATCAGTGCACTTGGGAATGAGAAAATTTCAGGCTCCCAACCTTGAATTGTATCCCCGAGTTCTCCTCAAGTTGAATGTGCTTGCTAGCAAAAACCAAAATAAACAACCCCATTGATCCTTCATTGGATATATTTTATACTTTCTCTTCCATAATCAATTTTTCCTTCATAGACGTCTCTCTTTTGTGGTTTTGATCACCACTAACTTATGATTTTCCTTTAAATCCCATTTTTCTCTCTCACGGTGTTTTATTCTTATCCAAGTTTAGAATCTTTCCTCAGCTAAGTGATTTAATGAATTTTCTCTTATATCCATTAAATCTTATCCATAATCTTTATTATGGAAGAGTTATCTCAGTCTCATTCACTGATGAGATATTTTTTCCTTTCTTTGGCAAGAATCTTGTACTAAAGCATCACATTCCTAAGTAATTCCAATCCAACTATTCATTTATTAATAAAATTATTTATTTACATAATTTTTTTATTGTACTTCATTGCTTTTCCACCACTCACACTAACATAACTTAGTAAGAATAAGAAAAAAACATTACAACAATGGAGGGGTATTACATTATTTGGGGATTATATATATATATATATATATATATATATAGAATTTTTTAGTATCATTTTGAAAGGTCATTTTAATAATTTTATGAAATTATTATTTAACAATAATTATTTCATTTTTAGATTTAATATTTATAGAAAATCAGAATTTCTATGGAATTAATTTTAACACCATTGCATTAGGTGATGTTTGTTATTTTCAGAAATAGTGGTCCATAATGTCATAAGAAATGAATTATTTTAATGCATATGACAAGTTTGACTCCATTTTCAAACTTTGTTTTTGTTTTTTTTCCTGGAGAATGCCCATTCTCCATACTTGATCAATGAAAATTCTCATTTCTTACCCTTGCATTAGATGGTACTTGTTATATTTAAATTTTCCCATAGTTCCATGAGAGATGAACACTTATATTTCCATGAGAGTGGGATATTTAATCCTAAAATAAGCTTTTCCCATGAGTCACAATTTTCCATTCTCTATTATGATGTTTTCAAATGTAATGCACATTTATCAAAATTATATTTATGATTGTGTAATTATTTTACTATATTTTAATGTGTTTTTCTAAAAGAACACCGATGACATACTCATTAAACTATTGACATCCCTTATAATATATATTGATTTTAATATTTTAGAAGCATTATTTTAACATTCATAAATTGATTTCCTTAACATTTTTGAAACACACTTCAATAAATTGACCTTTTAATAAGGTTTGAAGTCTAAAAAGGACCATTATTTACACAAGGGGCCAAAAAAAACTCTAAATGAACTCACCAAAGGCTTTTTAAAAAAATGAATATAATATTTGTAGAAGAATTTTTGAGATTTAATAGTGTTTTTTATTAAAAAAAAACAAAAAAACTTCATCTTAGAACAAAATTTATCTTATCCTCTCTTTGTTTCTTTACTTAGACGTGATGTTCCCTTAGTGAGTGAGCCTTATATTTTGTGAAGGTTACATTTTATATTCGTAAGTTATGTTCATGAGTTGAGAGTGTCATCCCAATATTGAGAAGGTTAGAAATCAAAAGTTCATAAGGTCACTCGAATTTTCATCGAAAGCTAATCTCAGAATTTAGTATTTTCACCTCACCATTTGAAAGGTCGATAAAAATTCAATGTATATTATTTAAAATATCAATTTGGATGTACACACCAGAGAATAATAAGAAGTCTTCCTAGTTATATAAGTGAGAAGAGCTAGCATAACCACCATGGTTACTAGCATGTCATATTAATGAACATAGAGAGGAACTCATTAGGAAGCCTTATCTTAGGTTTCAATAAATTAAATTCTATTTCAAAACCGAATTTATACTAAAATTAAGGTTCACATTCAAAAAAGTATTTCCTGAGTCCTTATATGAGTATGTTGGATAATTGATCAATTTGTATAATGCAGTCAATAACATGTGATTTATTTGAAATAGGTTTCATGAATACATCATGGAATAAAGATAACATGAGAATGGAGACACAAAATAATGCCAATGAGTCATCTCTATTGCTTGAGAATTATCAACATAATGATCTTCTCATGCATGAATATTGATCTCAATTGAACCAAACTTTCATTTTTCTCCTATTTCAATAGTTCTTGGGAGAATATATTTATATATCACCACTCCATTATTCTTGCTACATTAATGATTTGGGTTCACCATGGAGATTTTTATTTGAACATTGTAATATCTCCCTCAAAAACCCCTTCATTGTTGACTTGGGATGAATTGATGATTAATATACATGGCATGAACTCCTACATCACATCGTCCCATATTATGTCCATCAAGGCTTAGCCCAATAAAGAAATTTCTTAATTAATTGTTCATCAAACTTATTCAAAATAATATTTATTAGTTATTCATTAACCATACAAAACAATTATTTTTTCTTCAAAGGATGTAGAGCTTTTCATTTTAGAATTTCCTTTACCTCACATTGAGGGTGTGTTTTTTATACTTTTTTTCATATTAAACCCTACCATATCTTATAATTTTTTTCTTTAGTTATTTTAGTGTTCCATATTTTATGTAATACTTTCTCTCTGTAAATGATTTTTTCTTGATAGGTACTATATTACCCTTATTAGACTTGTAACATCAAAACAAGTTCAAACTAATAAGAGCTAATGTAATTTGAGGAAAATATTATTGAATATCTTATTTTTTATTTTTTTATTGTTTTATTATTAAAATGCTTGTAAACAGTTCCTTGGTTCATACACTTTATTCATGGGCTTTTTACCTTTTGATTTTACCATTAAGAAAAATGTAAATTTATAATTGTATTAAATGCCTACAAAGAATGCAAAAATCATAAGCCAATAAATTGTCCACAAAATTTTTCCAACAAATTTTAGTGTCCACAACATTTCTTATGCTATATTGATACTCCTATAATCCAAATAAGGGAGTGAGGAAAAAATTCAATAGTTTTTCTTAAATATTTAAAATAAAACTATTTGCATAGATTGACTACAATGAGAATCATCCGTAGATTCCTCTTAAGATTTGGTGTTTTAATGGTCATCTCAACTAGAAATATTTTATTCATTTGTCTCTGAATGAATTTTGTATGTACTGTGGATGAAACTCCATTCTTAAAATCACTCATTTTGGACTTAATAAATCATTATTACTATATTATATTATTAAGATGACAACTCTCATGGACTTGGACTATAACTCTACTATAAGCTATTTTTTTCAAACTTCTAATTATATTGTACCAATAATCCATAAAAATATTTGAAATATAACATTAAACTTCTATTTTCTGAAAATCATTTTTTTATATATTTTTTTTACATTATATATATATATATATATATATATATATATATATATATATATATATATATATATATATATATATATATATATACGCACATTGAGCGATTACTGTGAGAGCCGAAGGTGCTTCGCCGCCATGACCTAGGGTTTGGTGGTTTCTGAGCAAGTTGCTCCTCGCAAACCTTCTTCCCTACTCTTGGGACCCCTTCCCACTTCTAGACCGCATATATGCTCCCTCACGACAGGCAAAAATGGGGGGACGGATTCTCCCCTTCACCTCTTGCTTTCCTTCCGTAGGAGCGGCGACAGGGGCTGACAACGACCACCAGCATAACTATGGCCCACTTCTTGACTCAACAGAGTCGTCTCCCGCAGGAAAATTGACCTCCACGGTAAAAGAAGAAGTAGCAACAGTCACTTCTTCCACATGCATACCCAAGGCTACCACAAGAATTAATATCAAGCTCCATATGCATCGAATAAATGAAAAAAACCCAATACATGAAAAACCATGCATTGATAAGAAATCTCATGGGTTTCTGGTCCATAGAAAAAGCCCTCTTATGCTTGATCGCTTCTAAATGGAAGCCCAAGGGCCATATCAATCTTCAGTTATGTGCCAAGCGCTTCTTCAATGTGATCTTCACCTGCATCGAAGAGAGAAATTGGATCTTGGACAAAGGGCCATACTTATTTAAATTCGCGGGTCTATACTTGAGCAAATGGGTAGAACGATTCAACCCAAACAAGCAAGATCTCACTTGGGCTCTAGTTTGGATTAGGCTCTACACCCTCCCCTTGGACTACTGGGAAGAGCTGACTCTTTGGGAAATAGGAAATTCCCTTCGAGAATTCATTAAGACGGCGAAGGAGACAAACATCAACAGACATGTAGCTTACACAAGAATTTGTGTCTACATGAACATTACAGAGTCGCTCCCTGATGAGGTAAGTATTTTGCATGACGACTATGAATGGATTCAAAATGTATATTATGAACATGTCCCTTTTAGATGCCTGAAGTGTCACCAACATGAGCACCTATTCAGAGACTTCCCCCTAAATCAAAAGGCTGCACCGATCCACGATTCAACTAACCAAGATACTGAGGGATTTACGAAATTCACAGGAATGAAAAGGAACAACATGAAGTCAAACAAAAACCATAAAAAAAGAGCCCCAACATCAAGAAACAACTTCAAAATGCTAGCTCCGCTGAATGAGAATGAGAATGAACCTCTCAAAGATTCAAGGCGATCTTCGCAAGAGAATCCCCGGACCTAAAACATACAAAAAACCAAGATCCAACTGGAAGCCTTTCTGATCCCCAAAACCTCTACGCATGTAGGGGATAGCTAGGAAACAAAAGGCAAAGGTGCAGCAATGGACTCAATCCCAGAAGCAATGCAGGAAGAACCAGAGAGCATTGAATTTGGGGAACTTGATATCATGGGGTGAGAAGATGCATGCAAGAGGAAATATTTTCTATCAATCCCCCCACAAAATATCTTGAAGTTTGAGGAAATTCTGTCTCAAGCTCAACATGTTCCTTCTTTTGGCATTCAAGGAGGTATGCTCCTGAATACTAAATACATCCTGAAAGAATCTCGCAAATGAGGAAGAAAAACAAACCTGTAGTGAACAGTCATTGTAGGCAAAGAGATGGTAGAATCAGGGGGATTCCCCACATTAACTAGGTTCTACTCTATAATCCCCAACCCCCATCAATGAATATCATCTCATGGAATATGAGAGGGCTTAACATCCCCTCCAAGCACAGGATCATCAAGAAAATAATTACTGAGGAATGCCCTGCAATACTCTACATGCAAGAAGCCAAATACTCCAACTCTACTCTGTACACACTCTTCAAAATACTCTGGAAAGGATGAAATACCATAGCTATGGATGCTAATGTGGCTTCAGGAGGCCTCGCAATCATCTGGAATCCCCATATCATCACCCTATATAACTGCCATGTGGAATCCCCATATCATCACCCTAGATAACTGCCATGCTAAGAGATACTTCATTCAAGCCTCATTTCATTTTCTTGGAACAACCATCCATGGACTACTCACGAATTTATACTTCCCCCAGCCTCTCCAGCAAAAAACGGAGCTTCTTGACACATTGCGGATCTCAATAACCAGTGTACTTACATTCTTTGGTTGATTGGAGGAGAATTCAATATGATCACCAACCTTGAGGAAAAGAATGGAGGAATGCCTCACCTTGATTTGGACAGTATTGGGTTCAAGAACTTCATCCATGATAATCACCTCATATATCTTCAAACATCCAATGGAATCTTCACTTGGAATAACAAAATAGGTGGAACCCATCAGATCACCTCCAGACTAGATTTTTTCCTCATCACAGAAGACTTCATACATCTAGGAGGATATCTCATAGCCACCATCATACCTACCTCTCGCTCAGAACACTGGCCGATACAACTCCAATGGCTAACACCGGGCATGACCACACCTAAACCCTTTTGCTTTGAACACTGTTAGCTCAAGCATATAGGGTTCTAAGACCTTGTCTCAGATTGGTGGACCTCCCTCACATCACCCCTAGGCACAAAAATGTATCAGTTCCATATGAAAATGAAGATGCTCAAGGGGAAAATGAAGGTGTGGAACAAGATCACCTTTGGTAACATCTTCAAAGAGAAAATGAAGAAGCTCCAGCAAAAAATCATATCAGAAAGACGTTCATCAGAGTAAGAGAACAAGGAAAAATATCTAACTGCATAGCTAGAAGAAAGAAGAATCCAAGAAGAGATATTATGGAAACATAAATCACAGATATGCTAGCTCAAAGACAAAGAAAGAAACACAAAAAAAAATTATCGCTCCACCATCTACCACCGAATGCACAAAAGAATCACAGTACTAAAAATCAGAATGGGGAGCATATGGAAAAACAAGAGGACATCACTAAGGAGCTACGCAATCACTTCAAGGACATCCTCCAAGAACCCAATATCCATGAGCAAGATGCCATAGGAATAATCACACAAAATATACACAAATTGGTGACTGAAGACTATAACAAGGTGCTGTTCAAAGCTACATCATTGGCAGAGGTTGAACAAGCAGTTTTCCAATTAAAGGAAGGGAAAGCAACGAGCCTGGACGGATTCACCTCCAAATTATTTCACTACTTTTGGGACACTATCAAAGAGGATGCCTCGGGCGTAGAAGAGGAATCGCACACCACCCACTGGATTTTGTCCGCTCTCAATGCTACCTTCATTACCCTCATCCCAAAGGAAGACAATGTCGCTTCTCCAAGTAAGTACAGACCCATAGCAGTACGTAATGTAATTTACAAAATTATTTCCAAGGTTATAGCTAATAGAGTGAAGCAACTTCTTCCCATGCTCATTTCTCTGAAGAAAATGGGTTATGTTAAGGGTAGGAAAATCCTTGATGGAATCATCTTAACTCACGAGGTCATCCACTCCCTAAAAATTTTTAAAAAACTGGGTATCCTCCTCAAAATCGATCTTTCTAGCGATTTTGACAAACTCAGCTAGAATTATATCAAGAAAATCCTCCTGGCCTTTGGTTTCAGCCACACCTGGGTCCAATGGATAATGAGCCTGATATCCTCCCCCTTTATCTCCATTCTAGTCAATGGCATCCCTTCGACAAATTTCAATCCCTCTAGAGGAATAAGGCAAGGGGATCCTCTCTTCCCCTTCCTCTTTGTTCTTATGGCAGAGTGCCTAGGCCGCCTGATAAAAATCTCTATAAAATCGCATAACGTTCAAGGTATTCCTCAGCACAATCTCCCTCCCATTTCCCACCAACAATTTGTCGATGATAATATGATATTGGGACACCGCTCGATCCAGTAAGCTTGCTCCATTAAAAATCTGCTCGATTGTTTCTCTAAAGCCTTTGGCACAGCTATCAACTCTGAAAAATCTCAAATATTCTTTTTTAACACTCCCCTCATCACCCAGCGCAACATTGCTTACATCTTGGGCTTCACCACAGTGTCTCTATCATCCAAATACCTAAGAGCCCCACTCGCAAACTCATCCATCAAACATACCTCCTAGAGATATTTGCTGGATCGAAAGGAAACCAAATTGTCTAACAGGACCCACCACTCCTTCAACATAGTTGGATGGTTGGTTTTCATCAAATTTCTCCTTCTGTCTCTCCCCATTTACCCTTCTCTGCTCTAGCTGCACAAAAATGGGTCCCTAAAGCTATGCGCACCTTGCAAAGAACATTCCTTTGGGGGGCAACTAAAGATAAAAATAAATCGGTACTAGTCAATCGGAAATAAGTATGTACCCTGAAAGCACAGGGAGAACTAGGACTGAGAGATCTTGAGCACAAAAATATCATCATGGGAGCCACCATATGGTGGAAATGGGTATCCAACCCTTACACACAGCGGAAAACACTATGGGCTGCCAAATATGCAGGGAATTGGCCAATCCCAAATCTGGAATGTTGCCAGCCACAAAAAAATATCATCCAAACCCATAACTTCTGGGAAATGCACAGTGGCACTGAACCCAGACTCTGGGAGGATTCTTGGCAGCAATTTCTTAGTCTATCCTCAAATTTTCCCAGACCCCTCTGGAGCACAGTCCTGCAAGCATGGTAACAAAACCGTGTCTAAGAATTCTGGACTAATGAAACAACTCAAGGATACAGGGCCTGGCTCCGCACAATAGATGGCAAGCAAACTAGAACAATGAGCATCACAATGACATTTGGGAGGAATTAATGACTAAAATAAGAATTTGAGCCCAACAACAACTCGACATTCTGTGATGGGGCCATACTCAAAGTGGAAAATACTCCACCAAGGAAGCCTATAATATTTTACAATAACCGAACTCTGACCCTGCCAATTAGATATGGAAGAAGATATGGTCTACCAAGCTTTGGCCCAAAGTACCTAACCTTTTATAGCAGCTCAACAAACGATGCATCCTCACATGGGAGAATATTTTGAAACCAGGTTTTTTGGGACCCTCAAGATGCCCACTCTACAAGAATGAAAATGAAACCATAGATCATTTTCTAGACCTCTGCCCCATATCCAACACCCTATGGGACAGGACTGAAATTCTAGGCAGAAGATCCAATCGAGACAGGGTTAACATCACCAATAACATCAGCAAAGCATCAGACAAAACCTATTCTAGTAACCTCTTGAATCGTCTCTGGCAGTTGATTCCAGGACTACTTACCTGGAATATTTGGAAAGAAAGAAACAATAGGATTTTTAAAGATACAACCTCCAATCGAGATAAAATCTAGGCCAGGCTACATAGTAACCTAACAGAAACTCTTGCCATGACTCATTGGGGGAATTAATATCTCTCGAAAACCACTGTTGAATTAAATATTTGGAACAACTGACACATAAGCATCAAGACCCCTTTGGACAACCCCTCCATGAACGCAGGAATTACTGGTACACCTGAACAATGGAACGCCCCTCTAGTCAACTTCTTCAACTGTAACTGTGATGGAGCCTCCAAAGGCAACCCAAGGAAAGATGGTTTGGGGGTATCTTTAGAGAATCTCAAGGTAAACCCCTTCTTTCCTACTATGGAAACCTCGGGTGGGACAACAAAAACTCCATGGAGGGTGAGGGGCTCAACTAGGGTATCTCCAGAGCCATTGAGTTCAACTTTTTTCTATTGGAAATGGAAGGAGACTCACAAATCATCACTCAAGCAACCACCCATATTCTTCATGGTACCTCCCCCTCAAAGGTCCCTACAAGCTGGAGGCTTGCTAATCGTCTCAATCTCTTGGAACATATGCTACAAAACCACAGGGAAATAACCTTTCACCATGTGCGCATAAAAGAAAACACCATTGCGGATCTCCTAGCCAACAAAGGCATGGAAATCCGCACAATGTTGTATTACTCTAACTTCTCTCATATTGGGGATCATTCCCTGCGCAAGGAATGCCAAACTATAATCCAAAAGGATCATCCCACACCGTATATGGGTGACATGATGCGTACGTGTGAAACTGGCTCGTCCCATGCACGGGCTGACGAATTCTTGCATCGCCAGCTCTAAGCTAGTGTAGAACCTCCTCTATGCAATCATTTACATGAGCTCCCTGATGCGCCTGATATTTTGCCACACCCTTAAGCACATTCCACTCCATGAGAACTGTCGCAATCTACACTTGCGAGCGTGTCAAAATATCGCACAAAATCTAGGCTTATGCCACAGGTCTTCAAAAGGCGAGGTCCCTCCTCTCTGTGTCATCCTCATGATGCTCTTGTTCGCCTCCAGAGCCCTCTTTGCCGCCCTATCCATTCTTTTTCTGCCTCAGTCTCTTCACCTACTCCACTAGCTACGCGCCCTCCCTACTGTGCACCTCCATACTAGCGCTAGGACGCTAGGAACCCACCCTAGTGCGCATCTCCAGGCTGCGCGCTACTTGTGGCTAAGTGCCCTACTCTCGAATTCCTCGCCTTTATAGATCCTCCCTATTACGCGTATTCAACAGAACGCTCCCCCACTGCACGCCCCCACATGCATGCTTCCTTGCTGCACAGTTCTCAGTTGCACACTTCCCTGCTCCCTTTCTATGTTGAGCGCTCCACTGTAGAGAAAGTCACCGTTTGTGGGCCGGCCCTCACCTCACTATTGCTTTACCCCCCATGGCTCTACGTTAGCGCCAAAATACCATCAGGGGCATCCAAAAAGGCGCGTTCTCGGGTCGCTATCAGCGAGGTCAAGATAATCGTTTGGAATGCTTCGATGGCTCCTCTTCTGGTAGCCATGACAGGGAGGCACCACAGCGCCCTAAGCACACAGAGGAGGAGGTCGCCCCAGCTTAGGAGACTCTGAGGGGCAGAAGGAGACCTAGGAAATCCACCATCGCACACCCAAAGGAACCCACTTATCGCAAAACCGAGCCTCACCCGGTACAAGAGGACGCAGGGGAGGATACCGATGTGTCAATCATGGACTTAGAGGGTGTTTGGACGTGTCTACCGAATGTTGAGTACCTGATCGCTCCCATTATTTGCGCAGCTGCTACAAATCCCCTGCGCTTTCCTTCTGCTGAGGAGGAGGCCATAGCACAGGTGTACGGATGCCGCATTGAGGAGGAGGCCATAGCAGAAGTGTATGGATGTCGCATTGAGGAGGAGGACCTTGTCACTGAGGATGATGACTCTGTGGCCGCTCGACTTTTTTCTGTCTTTTTTTATTCCAGCACATATTATAGATTTTTTTCTTTTTCATGTGCCACGGTACACCTTGTAATTTTTCATTGTTTGATGCTATTAAATGCTTGGTTTCCTCCTAGGAAGCAACCCCATACCTGCACTACTCTAAAAGCATCAAAAGTTGAGATTTGATAAGCACAACTTACCATCCAAGCCCGTCGCCTAGGTAAATTTTCTCTTTGAATTAATATGGTTTAACCTAACTTACCAAAAATAAACATAATCACATTAGGCTGCTAAGTTTTTTTTTTTTTCTGTTGTTTCAGAAATAAATTTCGATTTGTGTTAACCATATTTTTTTTATTGCATAATAATGAGGTTGAACTATGGTGTTAAGTCAATGAATATGACATCCAAAACTACAGGAATTCAAATGTCCATCTCGTTGCGTAACCCAAAATTTATAGAAGAATACATTAACCGAAAATTTGTAGAAGAATACTAACGATAGTTTTATCATTTTATGGAAATAACATAGTAGCTCGTACACTTTGTGAAAGAAAGAAGTACATATGATTTATACGTGGAGAAGCCCAAGCGTATTTCGACTTGAAATAATATTCCAAAACTCAACCAAACGAAATTAAAATTTCTAACTTATTGACTGTTGGCAACTGTGCAATTGGCGTGGTATCATTAATTTGCCTTTCATATATATATATATATATAGTTTGACTTTGGGGACAGATAAGAAATAAAAATAGATCATGTAATTATATAAAAATCAATCTATACATTTAATATAAATAGAAAATAATTTTTAAAAATTTAATTAACAAAAATATAAACATTAAAAAGAAATAATTTTTAAAAAATTCATTAGTCATTCGATTGAATTATTTTTATTGCATCTTATAATACCTCATAAAAGGGTTGTATATAAAGGTTCCGTACGAGGATAAAGAAAAACATTGAAGATTAAGAGAGGGATTCAATTAATAGTCATTATTTTGAGAGTAGATAATAAATATTATTTTTGAATTAATATCTGTTGGATTGTTTTTGAAAATATATCTTTACCGGGAAAGAATATATCAATAGAATATAGATTTGTCAATTTATAATACAGGGAGTTAAAAATTTTGAAATTGAATGGTGTAAATTTTAAAATATGTAATAATTAGTTTGAACATTTTATTGGTCCAGTGGATAAATTAATAATAAAAGAATGTTAAATTGAAATTAATTAAATGTTTTTTTTATAAGTTTATATTTAATGGAATTAATAATTAATTATGTTTTATAATAAAAATTAAAGGAGTTTTATAAATTAAATTATTAGTAAATGTTGATAGGCATCAATTCATAATAAAATTGGGGGAATTTATTCTAAAATACACACATCTATGGATGTAATTATGAGATCCCTGTTACAATATAAACATGGCAATGTAATTAATATTTATAATGTGCTTAAACATCTAATTGTTGGCTCAATATCGAAGAGATGTAGTGATTATAAATGAGTGTAAATATTTAAATGTTAGTTTAATATGGAAGAAATGTTATAATGTCCATAAATATTTACAATATTTTAATAATTTTTTTCTAATAAAAAATACTTAGCACATATTCATTAAGCTATCAACATCCCTCATAATATGTATTGATATATGTATTGATGTTAATATTTTAGAAGCATTATTTGAAAATGCACAAATTGATTTTCCTTGACATTTTTTAAACATACTCGAATAAATTGTTGTTTTAATAAGGTTTGAACTCTAAATAATATCATTATTTAAGTAAGAGCCCAAAAAATATAATGAATTCATTTAGTGATTTTACAAAAAATAAATGAAGATAATATTAAACCAAAATAATATCATTGCGGAACAAAATTTGTCTTATTCTTTCTATGTTTCTCTATTTAGAAATGACATATGTCCTTAGTGGGTGAGTTTAATATTTGTTTGAAGGTTGCATTTTATATTCGTAACTTAGCTTCATGCGTTTAGAGGGTCATCCCAATATCGAGAAGGTTATGCCTCAAAAGTTCATAAGGTCAATGGGATGCTCATCAAAAGCTCATCTCAACCTTTAATACTTTAATCTTATCATTCTAAAGGTTGATAAAATAATAATATATATTACATTAAATATCAATTTCAATGTACAAAAAATAAAATAAAAATAAGAAGTCCCTCTACATATATAAGTAAGAAGAGCAAGCATAATCACCATGGTTACTAGCATATCATATTAATAAACATAGGGAGGAACTCATTGGGAAGTCTGGTCTTAAGTCTTAATAAACTAAATTCTCTCTCAAAACCAACTTTATATTAAAATTAAAGCTCACATTCAAAAAAGAATTTCTCGAACCTCTATATGAACATGTTGGATACTTGATAAATTTGTATAATGTAGTTAATGACATGTGATTTATTTGAAATAGGTTTCATGAATAGATCATGGAATAAAGATAACTTGGGAATGGAGACACAAAACAAAGCGAGTGTGTCATCACTACTATTGAAAAATTATTGACATGATGATATTTTCATGCATGACTATTTATCTCAATTGAACTAGACCTTCATTTTACTCCTATTACAATACTTCTTGGGAGATTCTCTTTATATATCACCACTCCATTATTCTTGCCACATTTCTCATTTAGGCTCACTGTGGAAATGTTTATTTGAACATTGCAATATCTCCATTAGAAACCTCTTCATTGTTGCCTTGGGATGAATTGATGATTAATATATATCTCATGAAATCCTCCATCACATCCTCCCATAGTATGTCCATCAAGGCTTGGCCTAATAATGCACATTTATAAAAATTATATTTATTACTTTGTAATTAACTTACTATTTATGTTTTGAAGCTTACATTTCATATTCATAAGTCAGGTTCTTGAGTTGAGAGGGTCATCCCAACATTGCGAAGGTTAGGCCTCAAAATTTCATAAGGTCTCCGGGATGTTCACCAAAATCTCATCTCAACATTTAATATTTTAACCTTATCACTCGAAAGGTCCACCAAAATGTAATGTATGCTATACTAAATATTAATTTGGATGTACGAACACGATAATAGAAATAAGAAGCCCTCCTACTTATATAAGTAAGAAGAGATAGCATAACCAACATGGTTACTAGCATATCATATTAATAAACATAAGGAGGAACTCATTGGGAAGCCTTATCTTAGGTCCCAATAAACTAAATTCTATTTCAAAGTAAACTCTATACTAAAATTAAATTTTTCATTCGAAAAAAGTATTTCTCGAGCATCTGTATGAGAATGTTGGCTAATTAGTAAATTTGTATAATGTAGTCAACGACATATGATTTATTCGAAATAGGTTTGATGAATAGATCCTGGAACAAAGATAACTTGGGAATGGAGACACAAAACAAAGTGAGTGAGTCATCACTAGTATTGGAAAATTATTGACATGATGATATTATCATGCATGACTATTAATCTCGATTTAACCAGAACTTCATTGCCCTCCTACTCCAATAGTCCTTCATAGATTCTCGTTATATATCACCATTCCATTATTCTGGTAACATGTCTCAATTAGGTTCACTATGGAGAAGTTTATTTGAACATTGCAATATCTTCATTGTAAACCTCTTGAGACTTGGGATAAATTGATGATTAATATATATCTCATGAAATCCTACATCACATCTTCCCATATTATGTCCATTAAAGTTTGGCCCAATAAAGAAACATTTTAATTAATTGTTCATAAACTCTATTCAAAATATAATTAATTAGTTATTCAGAAGCCATGAAAAACAATTATTTTATCTTCAAAATATGTACAGATTTTCATTTTGGCATTTCGTCTTCCTCATAATGATGTGTTTTTTCTCTTTTTGTTGCATATTAAACTCTACCATATTTTGTAATTTTGTTGTTTAATTATTTTAATGTTCCACCTTTTCTATAATACTTTCTCATTCTAAATTAATATTTTATATATATAGGTACTAGCTTACTAATATCTATTTCCCCTCATCGGACTTAAAACATCCAACTTAAAACATCCAAACGAGTTCAAACTAATAAGAACTCATGAAAAATAATTGAGACCTTTTATATAATGCTTTCCCATCCTAAATTAGTTTTTTTAATATATAGGTAGTAGCTTACTAATATCTATGTCCCCTTATAGGACTTGTAACATCCAAACGAGTTCAAACTAATCAGAACCCATGAAAAATAATTGAGAAAAAATACTAATGAATATCTTAATTTTTAATTTTTAAAATTTTTTTATTGCTTTTATTATTAAATATACTTATAAACACTTCCTTACTTCATACAGTTTATTCATAAGATTGTTATTTTTTGAGTTTTACTATTAATAAAAATGTAAAATTTATAATTGTATTAAATCTATAAAAAAAATAGACTTTATTCATTACATTGTTACTTTTTGAGTTTTACCATTAATAAAAATGTAAAATTTATAATTGTATTAAAAATACAATTAATAATTGTATAACTGTATTTATAATTTAAATACAAAAATTAGATGGTAACCATGATAATTGTTACCAACATTTCTCACGCTATATTTGACACTGGTATAATCCAAATAGAAGAGTTTCAAAAACATTTAATTTCTTTTATTAAATATAGAAACTGAAACTATTTACATGGATTAACTACACTGAGAAATCATACCTACACTCCTCCTGAGGTTTCAATGGTCATCTCAACTAATAATTTCTGCATCTTTCCATATTTCTCAAGGTTTCAATGGTCATCTCAACTAGAAATAATTTCTTCATCTTTCGATATTTCCGTAAGTGAATTTTGTATTTCCGTAAGTGAATTTTGTATGTATTGTGAATGAAACTCCATTCTTAATATCATTCCTTTAGTCTTTGTTACTGTATTATTAGGCTCTGCACCAGGGATTATAGCGATCGATCCGACGTTGAATTGATATTAATTTGGGTTGACCGTTGCATTTAATTAACATTTGTGTGAAAACACTGTTTTATCGAAAGTTTCATATTAAGTTTCATATTGGAGGTTTGCGAAAACACTTGCTAGTTTTATATTGGAGGTTTTACTGTCAGGTTGTAAAATATGCAATCGAAAAACAGGCTTTATCCAAAGTATAGACTAGCTTCGAAATTTGGCTACGTTAATTTTATGCAAGGATTAGACCGCTCGTGATGGAGCCCATGGTGCGGGAATGCTATATCCGCTTTTAACAAAAGTTTGGATTCCCCTTGCATGTCCACAGGGACTATCGCAATGCTAATTGACCTTGTTAGTCACTGCCAGGACTATAGCGTTGGATACATCGTTGAATGGCTATTAATTGAGACGTTGACCATTAAAATCTTATGTTCGTCAATATTTTACCCTAACTTTAAAATATATCCAATTCATATAATTGAAATAAATCTTTTTATTTTAAAAATGATTGGTCAATAAGAATGGCCCGCTTTGGGTAAATGAACATTCATTCGAAAATATATTTTCATATACAAATTTCCTGAAACCATATTCAAAGTTCGAATTCTCATACATTACTTTCCTTTAATTATATCAATAGTTTCTTTGTCAAACTTAACTTTATTGAATCTTATCCAAAGTCTCGTTTTCATATATTTATCCATTTTTCGGATATCCAAAGTAACTTGGTTATCGATGAAAGTTCTATCCGCCCGCCACCTCTGTTCAAATTCTATCCACCTGCCACCTCTTTTCTCCACCTGTTTTGCTCTCTATTTCCACCCGCGACCTCTCCTGGTAGCCGCCAAGCCCGCAGTTCATAGCTAGTTGCATCAAAGCAAAGCAGAGTAGTTTGCTACCTAACAAACCTGGTATGTATCGAATCCTCGGATGTGGGGAAAGGAATGTCAAGAATTTCAGCCAGTTACTTGGTAAGCCTGTTTTCATTGAAAGGTTATAGCTGGTTGTCATAGGCATAGACAGAGACAACACCTATAAAGGCGGGTAGAGCTGCAATGCTGAGAGCTGCAATGCTGAGAGTATATTCAATCCCATTTTGAAAACCAGAAGCAAGGGTTGCTGAGAGTATTTTCAATCCCATTTTGAAAACAAGAAGCAAGGGTTCTGGTACATGTTTTTTTGGGCTCCCCCTTGTGACCGGGTTTATGCATATCCTGCTGCGAACAAGCAAGAATGAGATTTAAGATAGTATTTCTTTGATGTATACCTAGGTCCCCTTGTTTAGTCTGGTTGTGGGTTATGCTTAAAATTTCGTTGTATTAAGGTTTGACAGGTTTCGCTCTTTTTCGTTGCCTGTGAATTTTAATAGTTCTTGTTTCATAATTTGAGTGTAACAATTGTTTTTTCAAGGACTATTTTCTTTTAATGTTTTGCAGGAAATGAAACGTTTAATGCAATTTTTTTTTTTCCATAATTCCTGCCTTCTTATAAGTATATGATTCTTCAAACATACCACTAGTCATCAATTTCAAACATGCCACTAGTCATTGTTGGAAATTAATTCCAACGGCTGAAGTCAATCAGCGGTAATTGCACAGTAAATGAACAGTGGCACATTGAAGCCAAGGCTAAGGCGGTTGTCTGTTGTCTTGAACAAATTGCAAAAGGATTGGAAAGCTCTACAGGTGCAGTACAGAATAGATGGAATTTGATCCCTTTGATATTTCATAAGGTAGTAGCCGTCTTTTAAAAAACAACAGAGTTTAATGCCAAGACTTAAAGTCTCGCTAGCAGGCAGAGCTTTGATTACAGATTGGAATAGGCTTTAAAGCCTTACCAATAAAAATCGGCGGAGTAATGAAAGAGGCGGTAATGGCAAGATATATCAGCAAAGTGTCTTGTTGATGTGGCGTGTTCCGCAAGAGGAACGAATATACATATACCACAGCCCTTTTGTTTTGGGCCGATGCGATCACATAAATCGCATGTATTTTATTATAATCGCCCTCCCACCATAGCCGAGGCCCGTGGATCCACAAGACCACACGGCAGTCAACAATACGATCGCAAGCATTGGATCGCAAGTATTGAATCGGGGATGTTTTGTTTGGGCCCCCGATTGCATTAACCAAAGGGCAAACCCAATCTATTTTATTATGGCGGGTTTATTTGTCAATCGCGTCCGATGCTCCATCAGAGATCGCAATTTCCATTTGGACCATGTTTTGTGTTGAAGCCTGGACCCGACGGACTTTACCACAGCGCACTTAATTGATTAATCGCATCTGCGATTCCAATCGCAATCGCAAGTTTCATTTGATCATGTGTTATGTTATAACACGAACCTGATTTGTTTATAGGGCGGATTTAAAACAAGTCCATCGCATCCGTTTCCCAATCGATGATCGGAACTTTTGTAATGACGCATTTGTTTTTTTAACATGCGGACCCGATGGTTTATATGTTTTGTTTTTATATTATAATATATGCCACGCATATATAAAGAAAAGGCCCGAGAGGCAAATGTATTGTTGTTTTTGTTTTTAAACATAACAGAGTCGTATTTTTTGCACAACAGTGCAGAATCAAAAATACACAGCAGCGTTTTTTCTTTGACAGATAGAGTGTTTTGTTTGAGAGACAGGAAGGTTTTGTGAAATGTGTTTGAAGCAGTCACATATTTTGTAAATCCCTATGTGTGAGGAAGAATTGTAACAGTTAATTTATATGGAATAAAAGTTTGTTTTCTGAGTTGAAATTATGTCTCCTATCAATAAATTTTATAAATTTCTCTGTGTTGTAGAGGGGAGTTTATTCTCTCCATTGTTAATTTTGGAATTTTCAATATTTCAACATGGTATCAGAGCAAGTCCAGGCTCTTTGAAGGTCAAAGAAGCTGAAGGAAAGGAGTTCTTTGTTGCAGCAGCTTCTCCAGCAGTGGAAAGACTCAACCAAAAGAATCCAAAAGTATTTCTCTATACAGTTTTTGTGTTACTGTTGCAGAACAGTCGAGTGTTTTTGAATCATAGTTAAGAGTGCAGAATGGATGGAGCCAACAATGGTATGGGTATGGGAAATATCCATCTCCCAATGTTTAATGGGAAAAATTATGACTACTGGTCAATAAATATGAGAGCATTATTTGTCTCCCAAGACTTATGGGAATTTGTTGAGGATGGCTTTGAAGAGCCAGCAGATGAAAATGAGTTAGATATGTTAACTCAGGCAAAAAAAGAGATATTGAAGAGCAATAGGAAGAAAGACTCCAAAGCTCTTTTCTTTTTGTATCAAGCAGTGCATGAGAGTGTGTTTCCAAGGATAGCAGCAGCTAAGAGATCTAGAGAAGCATGGGAAACTCTCAAGGCAGCCTATCAAGGCATGGAAAAAGTGAAGACAACAAAACTTAAGTTGCTGAGGAGAGGCTTAGAGACTCTCTGTATGAAGGAGTCAGATAACATTGACTCATTCTTCACTCATGTGATTGGAATGGTCACACAAATAAGATCTCATGGAGAGACTCTTGAAGACAAGAGGATTGTGGAAAAACTCTTGAGAAGTTTACCCTCAAGATTCGATGTGATTGTCACCACCATAGAGGAGACTAAGGATCTCACAAAGTTTTTAGTGGATGAACTACATGCTTCACTGATGACCCATAAACAGAGATTGGGTAGGAGTGAAAACTCATCTCTTGAGCATGCCTTTAAGACCCAGATGTCTTTCGGAAGAGGAAGAGGGCAAGGTAGAGGAAACAAGAGAGGAAGAGGCAGAAGCCAAAACAGAGGTGGAAGGAAAAACCCTTCACATTCACATGGAAGGTGCAACAGTCAAAGTCAAAGCCATGGCCAAGGCAGCAGCCAACAGAATGGTCAGCAGAATACTCAAGGACAAAGGTATGATAAATCAAATGTCCAATGTTACTATTGTAAAAAATATGGTCATTATGCTAATGAATGTAGAAAGAAGCAGAATGATATGGAAAGTAGAACTAGTGAAAATTTCACTAAGGAGAATATCAGCCAAAATAATTTGTTTTTAGCTTGTAATATGGCTAAGGAAAAGAATGAGTATTTATGGTTTCTAGACTCCGGTTGTAGTAACCATATAACAGGAAACTTAGCAATTTTTTCTATGTTAGATGAGAGTGTGCAGTCACAAGTCACACTAGGAACTGATAGCAAAGTTTCTGTTATGGGAAAATGAGATGTAAATGTCTTAACAAGGAAAGGTGCAAAGAAATCCATAGCAGATGTTTATTATGTTCGAGGAATGAAGTGTAACCTCTTAAGTATTGGACAGCTTGTCCATAAGGGGTATAATGTTTTCTTTGAGGATGATGTTTGTACCATCATGGATAAACCACCCAGCAAACAATGTATTACTGAAGTGAAGATGACAAGGAACATGATGTTCCCTCTTAGAATGAGAGCAGATCTGAAGAATGGTTAAGAGAAAGCAGCAGTGGCACAAAAGTCTTTCTAAAGCGAACCAAAAGATGATAATTGGTTATGGCACTTGAGATTTGGACATCTCAACTTTGGAGGTCTTAGTCTGCTGAACAGAAAAGGAATGGTAAGTGGTCTACCATTGATAGAGAAACCAGACAGACTTTGTGAAGGTTGTATCTTGGGGAAACAACACAGAGAAAGATTTCCTTCCAGGAAAAGCATAAAGGCAAAGACACCCTTAGAGATTGTCCACTCAAATGTATGTGGACCGATGCAAACTCTATTGCTTGCAAGCAGCCACTATGTGTTGACATTCATAGATGATTTTACAAGAAAAACTTGGGTTTACTTTTTGAAAAACAAAAGTGAAGTGTTTGAAAAATTTCGCAATTTCAAAGCACTTATTGAGAACCAGAGTGGGTTGCATATCAAAGTCTTAAGAACTGATAGAGGAGGTGAGTATATCTCTAAATATTTTCTACATTTTTGTAGAGAAAATGGTATTCAAAAGCAGTTTACAACTAGATATACTCCGCAACAAAATGGAGTAGCCGGAAGGAAGAATAGAACCATAATGGACATGGCAAGGAGTATGTTAAAGGCAAAGCATTTTCCTAATAATTATTGGGCTGAAGCTGTACATTGTGCAGCATACATTTTGAATAGGTGCCCTACAAAATCAGTTATGAACAAAGTGCCAAAAGAGGCATGGAGTGGCACAAAGCAAGGTGTTACACATATGAAGGTTTTTGGATGTGTATCTTATGCACACATTCCGGATCAGTTAAGGAAGAAGTTGGACAGCAAGGGGGAGAAATGTATTTTCATTGGATACAGTGAAGAATCCAAGGCATATAAGTTATATAACCCATCCACCAAGAAGTTTATTGTGAGCAGAGATGTTCAGTTCATAGAAGAGGAAGCTTGGGATGGAAGCATAGAGAAAACAGTGAATGTAAAACACTGTTTATCTCATGATGAAAATAATGATGAGTTGGCTGAAATACATCCCCAAACAGCAACACCAACACAAGAACAATAGAGCACACCCTTGAGGAGAAATGATAGTGCTTCTCCAAGCACACCACAAGGAGGAAATTAAAGTGCTTCTTCAAGCATTTTTACATCTAATGAAAAAGGTAAGAAATTCAAAAGTTTGAAAGATATTTATGAAAAAGATATAGCAAATGAATGTATCAATTCTTTATTTTCTTTATATTTTCATATTAATCATCCTGTTCATTTCGAAGAAGCTATCAAGAATGAGAAATAGATAGAAGCTATGGATGAGGACATAAATGCTATAGAAAGAAACAAGACTTGGGATTTGGTTGAACTCCCAAAAGGTAAAGATGTCATTGGAGTTAAATGGGTCTACAAAACCAAGAGTAATGCTGAAGGCAAAATAGATAGATACAAGGCAAGACTTCTTGTCAAAGGTTATAAGCAGAAGCATGGGATAGATTATGAGGAAACTTTCGCACCAGTTGCTAGAATGGAAACCGTAAGAGCAGTGTTGTCCATAGCAGCACAAAACAAGAGGAAAGTTTACCAAATGGACGTGAAGTCAACATTCTTGAACGGGGTGTTAATGGAAGAGGTTTACATTGAGCAACCTCTCGGCTATGAAAAGAAAGGCCAAGAGCACAAAGTGTGTAAGTTGAAGAAAGATTTTTATGGGCTGAAGCAAGCGCCAAGAGCGTGGTACAGTAGGATAGATTCCTATCTACTGGAAAATGAATTTGAAAAGTGTGAGGGAGAACCCACCCTCTACATCAAAGAAAATGATGGAAAAATATTGATTGTAGTTTTATATGTTGATGATTTTATTTTTACAAGTAATGATGATTACCTTATTGAACATTTTAAAACAGTCATGAAAGAAGAATTTGAAATGACTGACATGGGTTTATTAAGATACTTCTTGGGAATAGAAGTAGAACAAGATGAAAATGGGATTTTTGTCTCACAAGCAAAGTATGTTAATGAGGTACTTGAAAGATTTAACATGCAGGAAAGCAAAGCAGCGATCACTCCCACGGTGATGGCATTAAAGCTCAGCAGAGAAGACAGTAGCAAGGATTTTGATCCTAGTTTATACAAGAGCACAGTTGGCAGCCTTATGTATTTGACTGCAACTAGGTCGGACATAATGCATGCTATTAGCTTGATTTCCAGATTCGTGGAAAAGCCAAAGGATGCACATTGGAAGGCAGCAAAAAGAATTCTGAGGTATGTTAAAGGTACTAAAAGCTTTGGTATTTTGTATACTTCTTCAGAATGTTCAGATTTAGTTGGATACACTGACAATGATTGGGATGTAAGTGTAGATGATCGGAAGAGCACTTCTGGTTATGTTTTTCACATAGGTTCAGGAGCCATTTCATGGTCTTCTAAGAAACAGCTCATTGTAGCGTTATCTACAGCAGAAGCAGATTATGTGGTAGCTACAGCAGCAGTGTGTCAAGCAGTTTGGATGAGAAAAATGTTGAGAAGTTTATGCCAGGAATAGGTAAAAGAGACAGTGATTTATTGTGACAATAGCTCAGCTATTGCATTGTCTAAAAATCTAGTTTTTCATAAAAGGACAAAGCGCATTGACACCAAGTATCACTTCATACGTGAATTGGTTAACAATGGTGAGATAGTTTTGCAGCATTGTAGAACAGAGGATCAATTTGCAGATATCCTCACAAAGCCACTTGCGCAGAAAAGCTTTGAACATTTCAGGAAATGTCTGGGTATGCAGAAAAACCCAGCAGTTGAAATTAAGGGGGAGTGTTGGAAATTAATTCCAACTGCTGAAGTCAATCAACAGTAATTGCAGAATAAATGAATAACAACACATTGAAGCCAAGGCTAAGGCGGTTGTCTGCTGTCTTGAACAAATTGCAAAAGGATTGGAAAGCTCTACAGGTGCAGTACAGAATAGATGGGATTTGATCCCTTTGATATTTCATAAGGCGGTAGCCGTTTTTTAAAAAACAACAGATTTTAATGTTATGGACTCAAAGTCTCGCTAGCAGGCAGAGCTTTGATTACAGATTGGAACAGGCTTTAAAGCCTTACCAATAAAAATCGGCGGAGTAATGGAAGAGGCGGTAATGGCAAGATATTTCAGCAAAGTGTCTTGTTGATGTGGCGTGTTCCGCAAGCGAAACGAATATACATATACCACAGCCCTTTTGTTTTGGGCCGATGCGATCACATAAATCGCATGTATTTTATTATAATCGCCCTCCCACCACAGCCAAGGTCCGTGGGTCCACAAGACCACGCGGCAGTCAACAATACAATCGCAAGTATTGAATCGAGGATGTTTTGTTTGGGCCCCCGATTGAATTAACCAAAGGGCGAACCTGATCTATTTTATTATGGCGGGTTTATTTGTCAATCGCGTCCGATGCTCCATCAGAGATCGCAATTTCCATTTGGACCATGTTTTGTGTTGAAGCCTGAACCCGACAGACTTTACCACAATGCATTTAATTGATTAATCACATCCGCGATTCCAATCGCAATCGCAAGTTTCATTTGATCGTGTGTTATGTTATAACACAGACTTGATTTGTTTATAAGGCGGATTTAAAACAAGTCCGTCGCATCCATTTCCCAATCGGTGATCGGAACTTTTGTAATGACGCGTTTGTTTGTTTTAACATGCGGACCCAATGGTTTATATGTTTTTTTTTTATATTATAATATATGCCACGCATATATAAAGAAAAGGCCTGAGAGGCAAATGTATTGTTGTTTTTGTTTTTAAACATAATAGAGTCATATTTTTGCACAACAGTGCAGAATCAAAAATACACAGCAGCGTATTTTCTCTGAGAGACAAAGTGTTTTGTTTGAGAGACAGGAAGGTTTTGTGAACTGTGTTTGAAGCAGTCACATATTTTGTAAATCCCTATGTGTGAAGAAGAATTGTAACAGTTAATTTTTATGGAATAAAAGTTTGTTTTCTGAATTGAAACTCTGTCTCATATCAGTAAATTTTATAAATTTCTCTGTGCTGTAGAAGGGAGTTTATTCTCTCCATTGTTAATTTTGGAATTTTCAATATTTCAACAGTCATCAATTTAAGAATGGCTGGGAAATGAACAATCGCTTCTTTTAAGTTTCTAATTTATACACGTTGTTTCTTCCTATCCAATCGCATTCTAATTCAGTAGTTCAGATTTATCTAGAATTCGATTAAATCAATCTATTTATATCTACAACAACTAAGATTGCAGCATATCCACCATATGCACAGTGAGTAGGTCCAGCTTCACGTGAAGGAACCTCTACAACGAGAATGAATATGATTCAAGTTTTTTTAATGCCGTCCCTTTTTTCCTCTCTCCCTCTCTCGGCAGGGACTTCTGCCATCATGGTAGCCCTTGTTAAGATAACAACTATCATGGACTTGGACCATAAATCTAATATAAACTAGTTGTTTCAAAAGTCTAATTATATTCTACCAATGATCAAACTTTTATTTTTCTCATATTCAAAAATTGAGAAGAGCGTCCTATCATACATCTATATATATTTCTTTTATCTTTACTTGAAAGTTTTTTTTTTAATATTCTTTACATCATTTAATATATATATTAAAAAGCGAATGACATAACCACGTTGGGCGTTCCCTTTTTCCTACGAAGGAGCTCTGCTAGATTTATTGTCAGTTGTTTCAGAAATAAGTTTCGAATTCTGTTAACCATATTTTTTGTCGCATATGAACGAGCTTGAACTATGGTGTGATGTCAACGAATATGACATCCAAAACTACAGGAATTCGAATTGCCGTCTCGTTTCGTAAGCCAAAATTTATAGAAGAATACATTAACCGAAAATTTGTACAATAATAGTAACGATAATTTTATTATTTTATCGAAATAACATAGCAGCTCATACAATCAGTGAAGAAAAAACGAAGTACATATAATTTATTCGTGGAGAAACGCAAGCGCATTTCGAATTGAAACAATATAATATTCAAAAAATCAAGCAAACGAAATTGAAATTTCCAATCTGATTAACTGTTGGCAACGCTGCAGTTGGCGTGGACTCCTCCCTCGGTGCCAGTCAATACGCTAATCTCTCCCATTTTTATCATTGCAGCAGCAAACTTGTTCTGCCACGCTACCCGGTTATAAGAGCCCGAATTTCCAAAGACGCTGGATTTGGTGTTTGAATTTGTAAGCAGAGTTGCATCGGATGAAAACAAACCACGGTTACTTATAACGTCGTTGTAATACAAGTTGTCCAGGACGAATGGCGTTTGAGGATCCATGACCACGGTCGTGTTGGCGTTGTTGGGGCTGCCTTGGGGACACTGCTGCTTCAGTATCTGAGCATACGACGGATCAAGGGATGGGTCTGTGGCATTCGTGCCGTTGAAATTGTAGAGCCTGCTCACGAATGAAGTACAGTGAGATTTACCAATTGTGTGTGCTCCTGCATTCACCCAAACAACACAAACATTTTTATAATCATGGATTTTTTTGCTCAACCTGATGATTTGCAGGTCTCAGAATATACCTGACAATGTAACCATCTCGTCCTGGGATAGACCTTTCGAAGCAAATATCTGAGTTAGCTGGGTTACATTGAAGGTAGGGGGAGGTAGATTTCCCGGAATATTGGAAGCTAGTGAAATATTTCCATCCTTTCTTCCAGCCGGAACATCCCACCAAAGGGGATATCCAATAGGCGATGCCTGCAATCAGTTATGATGCATTATTAGAAAGCATTGAGAATTGCTGTCATGCTATTCTATACTTAATTTAGTGGTTGTTCTATATATGAAGTCCAAGAAGAATACCAGGAATGCACTGTCTCTAGCCGCAAATGCAACAACGTCTGCACAGGAGACCACCTTTGGGCAGATCTTCTCTAATATCAATTTGGCGCTGTCAATCACGTCGAACCCTCCGAGACTGGGATTGTTAGCCGGAGAGTCTTTCTCGGCTACGAACTGGCCGGGAATGGAGTCGATGAGAACGGAACCATCGCATCCCTGAAAGTGAAGGAGCTCCAATTCAGTATCTCAAAAACAATTACATTGTAATAACTCAGAGGATCTGTACATTACAAAAAGCAATTCAGATACGTACCCTAACAAAGCAATCGTGGAAATGCAACCTTATAAGCTTAGCGGCTATTTCAGGAGAGCTACGGAATGCTTTGCTAACCATCGCAAACACAATGGATTCCGCCGCTGGACAAACATAGTTGTAATAGCCCACTGCAAGGTTGTCGCTTACTGCAGCACTAGAGAAGGCACAAAATAATACGGTAAAGAGGGCAGCCTTTCGGCACAGAGCCTTCGCCATTTCACTTCCCTAAACAACCTAAACACTGACATCACGAGAGCACGAGAAAATGATGTTATTTCGATCATTAATTTTCTTACAAATGTAAAACCCTAAACGCTAAATCAACAAAGCCTGAAAGATTATCTATTGGCATGGAAATTCTCACCTTCGATGACAGCAGGGAGTGGATCCTTCGTACTCGCAATCCCGAGATTGGAGATAAAAGTAGTGGAGTTCGTTACCGAATACCTAAGAATCGTGAGTCAAGCTAGGTATTTATAGTTTTATAAACAGTATTTGTGTCCATGAATCATGTCAGATTTCTTCGAATTATATATAATTGTTCAACGTACTACACGGTTTTTCTCACCATAAGTAAACCTCCATTTTGTTTCAAAGGTATTAAAAAATTATAGCTTTATATCAAAGGTATAACGTGGCGACGTGTTTTCTGTAGTTCTCTTGAAACATACGTCACAGATTCTTATCTTCACATCTTTCATAAAAATTAAATATTATTGAGGATGACCACCAAAGGACACAAATGCTTCTAAGTTGTCGGGTTGTCCGACTTCTAATATGGCATCCCTTGGAACTTGAGCCAGCTCATTTGCAGATTTTGAAAAAGAAACGCTTGACTTTTTATTCAAAGATGTAGCGTGGCGGCATGGTTTTCTTTTCGAAGGAACATTGGAAATTAAATATATTATAAGTTATCATGTATGCACGAACGCTTCCAACTTGTAAATATCTTTGACTGTTTAGTAGATTCAGGACTATTACAAATTATATAGCTAAATTTTTTATAGCGTGTGATTAGATTGAAGTGTTTATCCAAAGCTGTTATATTTCCGGCACTAATATGAACTATGAACAGGCATACTTATACTAAATATACAGTGAAACGTCCCATTTCCCGACACTTTCCTATTTAATGATATAAATTGTTCGGATTCAACACCCAACTCAGGACTTGCTATGCTGTGCCATGTTATCAGCCAGTGCCGTCGCCACGTTGTATTTTAGTATTCAAGATATTGCAGTTCATGGCCGGCCATGTCTTGCCTAGAGCATAATCCATGGAGAGGAATTGAACGGGTGACGCTGCTATCCATGCTCGAGTGTGCTAGCTTCTCATTTCTATCGACTATTGACTTGAAAACTATGCAGACTGCTCACTACAACAAGGCTGCCAGCCGGCCCAAAAATGGTTATTTTTAGATGTATTACTCTGGACAAGGAAGCTGTCATTGTGCCGTGTCATGGAGAATCAGAGATTTATGTTGGGTGGTACGATTTTGCGGGATATCGCGAGACTTTTCTTCTTGCCTTAATATCTAAAATATTGCTTGCAATTATGTAATCATGGTGTAATACTTAATAACTTGGTTGCAAACAATGTTATTAATATTTACGATTGCAGGATTCAACGATCGATCCTGTTAATTTGCATTTTAACACACACATATATAGACTTTTTTATAAATTATATTCAATAAATTTTTATTAATAGCAAAATAAACCAATAAGAAGCAAAATAATAAATCCAAAATCAATCAAATTAATTGCGAATTAAAAAAATCTGATATCTATATGTATGGGGTTCGTGGATAAATTGAATGCTTTGTTATAACTTAATGAAATGTTTTATTAAAACTACTCAATTTCGGATGATTTGCAACTATGTATTCTTAAACCTATGATATGCAACCATGTATTCTTCAAGATGGTGGTGTAAAAGGATATTAAAAAAGCAAGTATAGATTCATTCATGATTAGCATGGATTTAGTAAGTGTTTAAAGGAATCGACATTTTTAATGCAATTTTTTTAAGATGTTAAATTTGAAAAATGGCTTATATGTCAAGAATGTTGGGTTCTTTTAGTGAGTAACTTATGGTTATATATGTGTAATTCATTTTGAATGTATGAATAAATTTAATGTTTTGAAAATTAATTTTATTATTTGGATTTAATTTCTAATAAATATTTATTAAAATTTAGATAATTTTTATGTAAAAATATTAATGAAAAAAAAAATTTGATTTAAAATTTTTTAATGATAAGAATTAATTTTTTCCAATTACTTTATATAATAGTTTATATAATATACTCATAATTTTTTTTAACTATATATAATATATACTTAATTGACATTGAAATTGTGTATCTAATCTCAAAATGAAAATATTTTATTTATGAACAACTTTATCTATATTAAAATATTTGTTTATTATTAATAAAATTTTAAATCTATAATGTTCCAATTAAAATATTTTATATATATCACATATTGAATTTATTATTATTTTTTAAATATCATATATTAATTTTATATTTAAAATTTAATGAATTAAGAATATTTTATTTTATTAAAAAATAATTGAATTTTTTTATTTCTAATTATCGACTATATATTTTCTTAGATTAATTTTTTTATTCTTACACACTTGGTTATATATATAGAAGAGATGGATTTCAATTTTATATTAATATTTTAATTAATTAAGCATATTAATAAAAAAGCAATCTAATTTTTTAACTTCCAATTCCTTCAGCTCTTCTAGTATTGAAATATTTTCTTATGATTAATATAATTTTCTTTTATTGAAATATTATTAAAAATATAGTAATTAAGGATTTTCCAAAATGAAAATATTTTATTTTTTTATTTTTTTAATTTAGCTTAGATGCTTTACAATTTAATATGGGAGAGGAGTAGGTGTTAGAGGTAATATAAGAAATATTGTATGCCAATATTTTTTAAATATTTTATTTTTTTTAATTTTATAACATATATGTAATTTAATTTAAAAGAAAAAATGTAAAGGGGAAATGTAGTGGATTACAATAATGATTCCATAATCCTATTTAAATTTGATTGATCATAAAATAAAAACTTAATACTTGCAATAAATTTATAATATAACAAGATTCATAATCATTTATATTCACTTTATTTTACCATGGATATAACTAACTTGTAAATAGACTTTGTTACAATACCACAAATTTTAAGAGCATCAGTTTCCTCCTAAGAAGTCAAGGGTTCAAAATCATAGCAGGTTAGAGTATATAAGTATTAGTCAAATCCCTACTTGGAGATGGGTGTCTTGTCCCACAGACAAGGGAGTCTCATACACCAATTTGGAGTCTATCTTGGACGTGACCTTAAAATTGGATAATAATTGTAATAATTAAAACCATAACTCATTTCAAAATTAAAATGTTTTACATTATTTAATATTTTAAATTAAATATAAAAAGAAAAAGAATGAGGATGATGTTGTAATGTCACGTGTCGAAAAAAAACTAAAATAAAAAATGAATTATTATAACTATCAATAAAACATTTTTACTTGGTAAAATTACATAAAACTAAATAAATAAACTAAAATAAAAACAAAATAATTATAATTATAATTATAATTAATTTGAAAACTAATCTAAATCCATCTTAACTCATAATCAGCTAAACATCTCTAGAGATCAAATGTCTTGAAATGTAAACCATTTTCTAGATTGATTCATATAAAATTATCTACATATTTTAAGTCCTATATTGGTGAAATTTTTGTACATATTTTAATTTCTATATTGAAATTATACATCTTATCATGCTCAAAATTAAGGAAAACCGATGGTGGTGTTTGTCAAATTTGATTCTTAGACTTCAATTGATTCTTAGACTTCAACTCAAGAGCTTGTGGGTTACGGGTCCTTGAACTTGGATCTCAGATCCTTTATGTGTAGAAATGGACTCACAAAGTCCTCAATCACCCAAATTGAAACAACACAGAGGGTTGAACTCTTGTTTCCCACCATGAGGTAAGGTCTTGGGTCTTCACTATCATCTCTAGCATCCACTGAACATAGGGCCCCAAATAGTTCCTGCGCCGCCTTGCCCTCGGCATCTATAACATCCCTAAAACCACGTAGGGATTAAGAAAAAAATACTATTAATGTAATAAACTTAGTTTTTGTAAGGTCTTTAGGGTTTCGTGCAATTGCAACTACCAGGTCTTATCCAACAACAGCTATGTTAAGAACTACACTACAACGGGAGTTTGAGGGGGCACGATTGATTATTGGTATGAATCCCAATGTTACCACATGTTCGTGGCTATAGAGAACCATGGGTACTGTCCAATTACAGTTTTCTGTTTGATTTCATACGAAGTTCCAGTGCCCTCGAACGATTGTATGATTTCTTTGAACACGCCCAAATGAGAGAGGCATAAGAAAAACGCTAGTGCTGTAGTAATCTGATTCGAAAAGGAGTATTTTTATATAGATTATCTTTTGGTAGATACGTTTCAGTTATTCTTGGAAATGGCACTGTTATGAGGCAATTTTTTTGTGACTTAAATCTCTGAATTTGAAGTACCAACAATATGGACGTTGAGAGTTTAACAATGAGTCTAACTAAGATAAAGATAAGTATAAAATAGAAAGATATTTTTTACATTATTGTTTTATCATGTTTTTGAAATAAAATAATAGTGTAAAATATTTTTCATATTAGTTTTTTTTTCCATATTCTTGAAAGAAAATAAAAGAGTATTTAATATTTTGCATACTAATTTTTTTTACTTAGGCTTTTAAAAGAAAACAAAATATTATATGAAAATAGCCATTTTTACTCTTACATATATATCATGGTAAAAGACAAACTTACAATGTAAGTTCTTGAAAAAAATTCTATTATGTTAATATTTTAGAAATATATTACTCTTAGAGATATACCATGGTAAAAGACAAATTTACTATGCTAGTTTTGCAGAGAAGAACCCATGTGAATTCTTGGAAAGATTTCTATTATGTATCTTGAAAGATGTGAGCAGTAATAAAACATAAATAAGTAAATTTGCTTGTCTTTATATATATATACATGCATCTTATTTAATAAAAGATAGGATGCTTGTTTTCTTTTAAAAGGGGTTTGTTAAATGAAAGAAATCCAAGTTCTTTTCCTGAAAATGAATATAGATTAAAGAGGGTAACTCTTGAAATATTTTCGTTTGTGGTGAAGAAGAAAAAAAGAAAATTTTCTCAAATTAATATAGCTGTAAGAGTTTTATGAATATGTATGTATACATTAACCATGTTGTGAGTATGTATATATAGATTACCATGCTGTTTGAAAATATTAGTTATTTAATAAATCCATGGATAGATTACCATAGTGTTGGTAAAGATTAGTTATTTAATTATTCCATGGACAAAGGAACTATTCAATTATATTTCTTGAGAAGAACAAACCGTGTGATTACTTTTATGTTATCATGATTATGATGTTAGTTTCTTTTGGAATAAGATCATGCATAGACATGCAATATTTGTATTAACTTTCATTGGAAAGAATATACATATTTGTATGTGGGAAAGATAGGATGTTGTGTTAAACTATATTGGAAATGATTGTTAGTATAATCTTTGAAAAAGAAGACATGTATTTGTATGCTTATTTACATTAGTGTTACAAAAAAAAAACTTGTGGTTGCATGCTCTTTTTTGTTTACCATTCCTTCAGGAAGACTCTTTCGAAAGCTATGTGATCTGTTGTGTTAAGAATTCCTTTGCGAATAATCCTTTGGAATCTATATGCATTGTATGCATACGAACAACATTCACCATATTAGCTTTAGCACCAAAATAAATAGTTGAAGGGTTGGTTATTTTGCTAAAGTTTAAGTAACACGAATGCACCTTGTGTCATTTTCTGTTGAAGGAATTCCTAGATAGTGGTAGTGAAATGTCTTGTACCAATGTGAGCGTGTGTGAAAAGTGTCATAATAATGTGGGATTATTTGACATGAATTGATAACTACCTTCTCACACTAAGGTAGAGATGTTAGAAGAAAGCATGGTGTGATATTGTATTCATAACTCTTGTATGCACATGAATAAGTGTTAAAGGATCACTTAAAGATTGATTATTTAGTCATTAAAGCTTTATCAAATTATGTTATAAAATCTTGTTGATGACATCAATGACAAGAAATGATGGTGACTTATGAGAAGGAAATATTATGCTTAACATGGTGGCAGGTAAGTGAGTATGGTTCATGCAGTTGAGTGTGAATTGCAGGATAAACCAATGTACGATAGTTCATTTAAGGTAAATGATTATGGTTCATGCAGATGAGTGTGAGCTACAGGATGATCCAATGTATGATGGTCCATTATAGGTACATCCATTCCACCAAGATATGAAGACTAGTGGGTAAATGCTATCTTAATGATTGTAATGGCTTAAACCTAGATATTTGTATATTTCATTGTAAGGTTTAAAACGATGGTTAAGGGATGGTCTCCCTTATAATCCATTGAGTGAGGGCTAAAAACCCTTATGAGCGTTTAATAATAAAATTAAACTGTTGCTAGTTTTCACCCTACAAGGTTTCTAGGGTATATTGGTGTTCAATGATGTGATTGATTATTGTGTCAAAATGATGATGTTGATTCTTTTCTTGTTCTGATGTTCATAATTTCTAATATGTGATGACTAAATGAATAATGAAATGAATGCAAGGTATCTCATACATTTTTATGTGAATGTACCATAATAGAGGTTGTTAATGGTTAAGCAAGCTACTATTCTTATTCTGAGGTTACACTATGAACTGGTAAACATTCTATGTAATGATGAGTAAGGAATTTTTAATAGTGATTTGGATAGTTACCCGTGGGTAGCTTGTATAATTTTTTTTAACTCCTCGCATTTCCATGTGAGGTTATCAGTGTATGTTACAAGTGGAATTCGAGCTAAAGGTTGCAGCACTGTCGCCTTTTGGATTTGTTAAGAGAAAAGAAATTGAGGTATGCTACTAATGGACATCAGTTAAGGTATGATTCTATAAATCTACATATTGATTGATATATGATGCTAGCAATCTACATATTGAATGATATATGCAGTAGTATACTCTTGACATGAGATGTGTGATTCATGTTTATAACTACATTAAAGAGTAATGAGTAATAAATGTTGTTGCAAAAAGATTTTCATAACATTGGAATCCCGTTGAGGATAAAGGAAAATAAAACGTTTTTTGTATTTATGAACAACCTAAGTAATCACTAGTGAAAGCGAGAGTTGTTTATTAACAGTGGTTATATTACATATTACTCATAAATTTAGTGAACATAACTAAAGTTACCATGCACTACTTGAAAAAGATGAATGTGTATAGTGATGGTGTGTTTAACTAATGCATGAATGCAAAAGATGAGGAAAGTCCTTGTATAAGATGATAGAGTGTTTTAAAATTAAATTGAATGAAGCCTTTTAGATGTTAAAAACACTTAATGGGTCAAGTAGTGAGACTTGACTATAATGACTAGTTGATTGACTCGTTTTTGAATGAGTTGTCATGAATGGATTAAGATTATTAGTGGCATTGAATGACTAGTTTTTGAATGAGTTGTTTCATTGATGCATTAAGATAATTAGTGGCATTGAATGATTAGTTTTTGAATGAGTCGTGTCATGGATGCATTAAGATTATTAATAACATTGATTAGTTATGAATGACTAACAAATGAAAGTTATATGCACGAATCGATTTTGACTAAAGCTATTTGAAAGTTCTGAACAAGTGATTATGGTAATTACTTCATGTATTAGTCCATTGGTAACAAAGCATTGTGGGAATTGAAATGTTTACACTCATACCCTAATCGTTTTTGACACATACACATTAATGAATATTTTCATAGCATGACAGCATTGTATGCAGGAAATTAAAATAATTGTGTAAGATAATACGTGCTTAAGAAATGCATATTTACGATTAGCATTGTTTCTTATAGTAGGCATGGGTAGCTTAATGGCAACAGAAAACTTGTGAAAATAAAAACATTGCAAACATTTCAATGTGAATTGCAACCATAAATGTTAAAGTATCATGTTATAATGTGCATGATTTTGTTATTTGGGAAATAATAATGTACAACACCTATATGTTAGTCATGTTTCGTGTTAATCTAGATATCATTGGACCCATGTGGAGGGCCAAGTATGATGTATGATGTACATGAAGTTTTCTTTTCTTTATGTATAATGTGTACGTAGTTCATTATGTAAGTTACTATGGGAAACAATGCTAAAAGAGAAATTTAGCATGCCAGATAGTTGTGAACAATTGTTAAAGGCTAGAAGGCCTTGGGTTGATTGTGGTTGCCTACCCGAAGGGGTTGATGGCACTTACCCTCCCGAATTTCCTCTCCCTAGAGCTATATGATCTCAATAAGGTAAAAGAGTTGGCCAAGATGGTGAAGGGGGAAAACCTGAGGCAACTCTATTGTTTTTGGAGCCTTTGGAGGTGGCCCAAAATTCCTCATAGATGGGATGCTGTCAGAGGAATAGGCATGATGTTGCTAAGAGGAATCTTATACTAGACCTTGAGTGGTCATTGGAATTCTCCATCTAGTTTGCTAGTGGAACTCCATACTAGACCTAGAATGGTTTTTGTCAAATAACTGTCTAGATGTGAAAATGACTCGATTTGGTTACGGAAACTAACTCCCATGTGTTGGGAGGAGCATTTTTTTTACCATTGTGGTTCTCATAGAATAAAAAGCTAAGTAATCATTGATGTATTATATTAAAATGAATTTTTATATGATTATGCAAATATCTTATGTAGATAGTAAGAGGAAAGGAACTTAGCGCTCAGAAAATGAACTATTGAATGTATAAGTTCATTTATTTTATTACTGATTTGTCTGAGTGTCTTAGCAAAGGCTACGATATTCCCATGGTGAATTTATTGACCATTGGTATGATTAGAGAGCTAGGTGCTCTCTGATTACTTTTTGAAGTATTGTGTGGATGTCTTTAGTGGTAGCTAAGAGAGTGTGCACGTGATGCATTGATTAGAGGGTTGGTGCTCTATGAGTACTTGTGGAAGTACTTTGATTAAAACATCTCTTGATATTGCATGAATGTTTGATAGTTGCAAGTATTTCATTTGATTGAAACTATGTGACTAATGTGATTGAATTTGTTAGTCATACATTATAGGCTCTTTCCACGGAGTGTTGATGGGTGTTCAACCATTCTCAAAGAACTTGTGTAAAAGCCATCATTACTTACAATAGTAATTTTTCAGTAATGGTAAGTTGGTATAGTATTTTTCTATATTTTTATGAATTTGAATAATGGATAAGTAGTTAAAAATTGAAATGGAATATTTTTGTAACTATACATGCTTATGAATATGGATAAAAACATTATTGTCTCAATTAAGGGCATTTAAGGAAACAAAAGTGTTTCGTTGTGAAGGGGAAGGACCCCTTTTTGGGTTGTTTATATTATTATATCATGAGTATAAGTTTAAGTTTCAGTGAGAGAAGCACACCGAGGATGGTGTTCTTTTAAGGGGGCGAGTATGTAACATCCCTGAAACCACGTAGATACATGTGGGATTAATAAACAAACATTATTAATGTAATAAAGTTAGTTTTCATAAGGTCGTTAGGGTTTCGTGCAGTTGCAACTGCCAAGTCTTATCTGATAATAGCTATGTTAAGAACTACACTACAATGGGAGTTACAGGGGGGCTGATTGATTATTGGTATAAATCCCAATTTTACCACATATTTGTGGCTGTAGAGAAGCATGGGTACTCAGTGGCAGTCCAATTACAGTTTTCTGTTTGATTTGATACGAAGTTCCAGTTCCCTGGAACAGTTGTATGATTTCTTTGTACACGCCCAAATGAGAGAGGCATAAGAAAAATGCTACTGCTGTAGTAATCTGATTCGAGACTGATTCTCTTTATATAGATTATCTTTTGGTAGAGACGTTTTAGTTTTTCTTGGAAATGGCACTGTTATGGGGCTATTTTTTTCTACGACCCAAATCTCTCCAGATTTAGAGTACCAACGTATGGGCGTTGGGTTGTGCAAGAGGGTCAACATAGGATAAAATATAAGTACTCTTGAAAGAAAGATATTTTTTACATTATTGTTTTATCATGTTCTTGAAATAAAATAAAAGTAGTGTAAAATAATTTTTATAGTAGTTCTTTTTACCATATTCTTGAAAGAATATAAAATAGTATTCAATATTTTGCATACTAATATTTTACTTAGGTTTTTGAAAGAAAACAAAAGATTGTATGAAAATAACCACTTTTAGTCTTAGAAATATACTATGGTAAAAGAAAAACTTACAATGTAAGTTCTTGAAAATATTTCTATTATGTTAATATTGTAGAAATATATTATTCTTAGAGATATACCATGGTAAAAGAAAAACTTACTATGCTAGTTTTGCGGAGAAGAACCCATGTGAATTCTTGCAAAGATTGCTACTATGTATCTTGAAAGATGTCAGCAGTAGTAAAACATAAACAAGTAAATTTTTTTGTCTTTATATATATGCATCTTATTTAAGAAAAGATGGGATGCTTGTTTTCTTTTAAGAGGGGTTTTGTACCGGTGTGTTAAATGATAATAAATCCAACTTATTTTCTTGAAGATGAATATAGATTAAAGAGGGTAACTCTTGAAATATTTTCATGTGTAGTGAAGAAGAAAAAAAGAAAAGTTTCTCAGATTAATATTCTTGGAAGAGTTTTATGAATGTGTATGTATACATTAACCATGTTGTGAGTATGTATATATAAATTACCATGGTGTTTGAAAATATTAGTTATTTAATAAATCCATGTATAGATTTCCATGGTGTTGGTAAAGATTAGCGATTTAATAAATCCATGGACAAAGGAACTAGTCAGTTATATTTCTTTAGAAGAACAAACTATGTGATCACTTTTATGTTATCATGATTATGATGTTAGTTTATTTTGGAATAAGATCATGCATAGGCATGCAATATTTGTATTAACTTTCATTGGAAATAATATACATATTTGTATGTGGGAAAGATAGGATGTTGTGTTAGACTATATTGGAAAGGATTGTTAGTATAATATTTGAAAAATAAGACATGTGCTTTTATGCTTATATACATTAGTGTTACAGAAAGAAAACTTGCGGTTGCATGCTCTTTTTTGTTTAGCATTCCTTCGGGAAGACTCTTTCGAAAGTTATGTGCTCTGTTGTGTTAAGCATTCCTTTGTGAATAATCCTTTGGAATCTATATGCATTGTATCCATAGGAACAACATACATCATATTAGCTTGATCACCAAAAGCAATAGCTGAAGGGCTGGTTCTTTTGCTAAAGTTTAAGTAACACGAATGCACCTTGTGTCATTTTCTATTAAAGGAATTCCTGGATAGTGGTAGTGAAATGTCTTGTACCAGTGTGAATATGTGTGAGAAGTGTCATAATAATGTGGGATTATTTGACATGAATTGATAATTATCTTCTCACACTAAGGTAGAGATGTTAGAAGAAAGAGTGGTGTGATATTGTATTCACAACTCATGTATGCACATCAATAAGTGTTAAAGGATCACTTAAAGATTGATTATTTATTCATTAAGGCTTTATCTAATTATGTTATAAAAGCTTGTTGATGTCATCAATGATAGAAAATGATGGTGACTTATTAGAAGGAAATATTATGCTTAACATGGTGGCAGGTAAGTGATTATGGTTCATGCAGTTGAGTGTGAGCTGCAGGATGAACCAATGTATGATGGTTCATTTTACGTAAATGATTATGGTTCATGTAGATGAGTGTGAGAAGAAGGATGATCCAATGTACGATGGTCCATTATTGGTACATCCATTAAACCAAGATATGAAAACTAGTGGGTAAATGCTATCTTAATGATTGTAATGGCTTAAAGCTAGATATTTGTATATTTCCTTGTAAGATTTAAAAAGATGGTTAATGGATGGTCTCCCTTATAAGCCATTGACTGAGGGCTGAACACCCTCATGAGCGTTTAATAATAAAATTAAAATTTTTCTGGTTTTCACCCTACGGGGTTTCCAGGGTATATTAGTGTTCAATGATGTGATTGATTATTGTGTTAAAATGATGATGTTGATTCTTTTCTTTTTGTGAAGTTCATAATGTCTTGTATGTAATGACTACATGAATAATGAAATGAATGTAAGGTATCTCATAAATTTTTATGTTAATGTACCATAATAGAAGTTGTTAATGATTAAGCAACCTACTATTCTTATTCTAAGGTTACATTATGAAGTGGTGAACATTCTATGTAATGATGAGTAAGGAATATTTAATAGTGATTTGGATAGTTACCTGTGGGTAGCTTGTTAAAAATTTTTAACTCCTATAATTTCCATTTGAAGATATCAGTGTATGTTACAAGTGGTATCAGAGCTAAAGGTTGCAGCACTGACGCCTTTGGGATTTGTTAAGTGAAAAGAAATTGAGGTATGCTACTAATGGACATCAATTAAGGTATTATTCTATAAATCTACATATTGATTGATACATGATGCTAGCAATCTACATATTGAATGATATATGCATTAGTCTACTCTTGACATGAGATGTGTGATTCATGTTTATAACTACATTAAAGAGTAATGAGTAATAAGTGTTGTTGCAAAACGGTTTTCATAACATTGGAATCCTGTTGAGGATAAAGGATAATAAAACATTTGTTGTATTTATGAACAACCTAAGTACTTACTAGTGAAAGTTAGAGTTGTTTATTAACAATGTTTATATGACATATTACTCATACATTTAATGAACATAACTAAAGTTACCATGCACTACTTGAAAAAGATGAATGTGTATAGTGATGGTTTGTGAAACTAATGCATGAATGCAAAAGACGAGGAAATTCCTTGTATAAGATGATAGAGTGTTTTAAAATTAAATTGAATGAAGCCTTTTAGATGTTAAAAATACTTAATGGGTCAAGTAGTGAGACTTGAATATAATGACTAGTTGACTGACTCGTTTCTGAATGAGTCGTAATGGATGAATTAAGATTATTAGTGGCATTGAATGACTAGTTTTTGAATGAGTCATGTCATGGATGCATTAAGATTATTAGTGGCATTGACTGACTAGTTTTTGAATGAGTTGTGTCATGGATGCAATAAGATTATTAATAGCATTGACTAGTTATGAATGACTAAATAATGAAAGTTATATGCATGAATAGATTTTGAATAAAGCTATTTGAAAGTCGTGAACAAGTGATTATGGTAATTACTTCATGTGTCAGTCTTTTGGTAACAAAACATTGTGGGAATTGGAAATTTTTACACTCATACCCTAATAGTTTTTGACACATATGCATTAATGAATATTTGTATATCATTGTATGCATGACAACATTGTATGCAGGAAATTAAAATGATTGTGTAAGATAATACGTGCTTAAGAAATGCATATTTATGATTACCATTGTTTCTTATAGTAAGCATGGGTAGCTTAATGAAAACAGAAAGCTCATGAAAGTAAAAACATTGTAAACATTGCAATAGTAAATGTTAAAGTATCATGTTATAATGTGCATGATTTTTTTATTTGGGAAATAGTAATGTACAAAACATGTATGTTAGGTATGTTTTGTGTTAATCTATATTTCATTGGACCCATGTGGAGGGCCAAGTATGATGTATGATGTACATAAAGTTTCTTTTTCTTTATGTAAAATGTGTACATAGTTCGTTATGTAAGTTACAATGGGAAACAATGCTAAAAGAGAAATTTAACATGCCAGACAGTTGTGAACAATTGTTAAAGGCTAGAAGGCCTTGGGTTGATGGTGGTTTCCTACCCAGAGGAGTTGATGATACTTACCTTCCCGGATTTCCTCTCCGTGGAGATATATGATCTCAATAAGGGAAAAGAGTTGGCAAAGATGGTGAAGGGGAAAAACCTGAGGCAAATCTTTTGATCTTGGAGCCTTTTGGAGGTGGCCCAAAATTCCTCATAGATGAGACACTGTCAGAGGAATAGGAATGATGTTGCCAAGAGGAATCCTATACTGGACCTTGAGTGGTCATTGGAATTCTCCAGCTAGTTTTCTAGTGGAATTACATACTGGACCTGGAATGGTTTTTGTCAAATAACTGTCTAGATGTGAAAATGACTCGATTTGGTTATGGGAACTAACTCCCATGTTTTGGGAGGATCATTTTGTTTACCATTGTGGTTCTCATAGAATAAAAAGTTAAGTAATCCTTGATGTGTTATATTAAAATAATTTTTTATATGATTATGAAAATATCTTATGTAGATAGTAAGAGGAAAGGAAATTAGCACTCAGAAAATGAATTACCGAATGTATAAGTTCATTTATTTTATTACTAATTTGTTTGAGTGTCTTAGCAGAGGCTAGGATATTCCCATGGTGCATTGATTGACTATTGGTACGATTAGAGAGCTATGTGCTCTCTGAGTACTTTTTGAAGTACTGTGTGGATGTCTTCAGTAGGAACTAAGAGAGTGTGCACGTGATGCATTGATTAGAGGTTGGTGCTCTCTGAGTACTTGTGGAAGTACTCTGATTAAAACATCTCTTGATATTGGATGAATGTTTGATAGTTGCAAGTATTTCATTTGATTGAAACTATGTGACTAATGTGATTGAATTTGTTAGTCATACATTATAGGCTCTTTCCACGGAGTGTTGATGGGTGTTCAACCATTCTCAAAGAACTTGTGTGAAAGTCGTCATTACTTACAATAGTAATTGGTAAGTAATGGTAAGTTGGTATAGTATTTTTCTATATTTTTATGAATTTGAATAATGGATAAGTAGTTAAAAATTGAAATGGAATATTTTTTGAGCTATACATGCTTATGACTATGGATAAAAATATTATTGTCTCAATTAATGGTATTTAAGGAAACAAAATTGTTTCATTGTGAAGGCGAAGGAACCCTTTTTGGGTTGTTTATATTATTATATCATGAGTATAAGTTTAAGTTTCAGCAAGAGAAGCACACCGAGGATGGTGTTATTTTAAGGGGGGGAGTATGTAACATCCCTAAAACTATGTAGCTACACGTGGGATTAATAAAAAAATATTATTAATGTAATAAAGTTAGTTTTCATAAGGTCATTAGGGTTTTGTGCAGTTGCAACTGCCAAGTCTTATCTGATAATAGCTATGTTAAGATCTACACTATAGCGGGAGTTTCAGTGGGGACGATTGATTATTGGTATGCATCCCAATTTTACCACATATTCGTGGCTGTAGAGAAGCATAGGTACTCAGAAACGGTCCAATTACATTTTTTTGATTGATTTCATACGAAGTTCCAATGCCCTGGAACAATTGTATGATTTCTTTGTACACACTCAAATGAGAGAGGCATAAGAAAAACACTACTTCTGTAGTAATCTGATTCGAGACTGAGCCTTTTTATATAGATTATCTTTTGGTAGAGACGTTTCAGTTTTTCTTGGAAATGGCACTGTTATGGGGCTACTTTTTTTCAACGACCCAAATCTCTCTAGATTTAGAGTACCAACGTATGGGTGTTGGGTTGTGCAAGAGGGTGAACATAGGATAAAAGATAAGTACTCTTGAAAGAAATATATTTTTTACATTATTTTTTTATCATGTTCCTGAAATAAAATAAAAGTAGTGTAAAATATCTTTTATACTAGTTTTTTTACCATATTCTTGAAAGAAAATAAAAGAGTATTCAATATTTTGCATACTAATCTTTTACTTAGGTTTTTGAAAGGAAAAAAAAGATTGTATGAAAATAGCCACTTTTACTCTTAGATATATACCATGGTAAAAGACAAACTTACAATGTAATTTCTTCAAAAGATTTCTATTATGTTAATATTTTAGAAATATATTATCCTTAGAGATATACCATGGTAAAAGACAAACTTACTATGCTAGTTTTGTGAAGAAGAACCCATGTGAATTCTTGCAAAGATTGCTAGTATGTATCTTGAAATATGCCAGCAGTAGTAAAACATAAATAAGTAAATTTTCTTGTATTTATACATATGCATCTTATTTAAGAAAAGATAGGATGCTTGTTTTCTTTTAAAAGGGGTTTTTTACCAGTGTGTTAAATGATAAAAAATCCAACTTCTTTTCTTGAAGATGAATATAGATTAAAGAGGGTAACTCTTGAAATATTTTGATGTGTAGTGAAGAATAAAAAAAGCAAAGTTTCTGAGATTAATATTCTTGGAAGAGTTTTATGAATATGTATGTATACATTAACCATGTTGTGAGTATGTATATACATATTACCATGGTGTTTGAAAATATTAGTTATTAATAAATCCATGGATATATTACCATGGTGTTGGTAAATATGAGTTATTTAATAAATCCATGGACAAAGGAACTATTCAGTTATATTTATTTAGAAGAACAAACCGTTTGAGTACTTTTATGTTATCATGGTTATGATGTTAGTTTCTTTTGGGATAAGATCATGCATAGGCATGCAATATTTGTATTAACTTTCATTGGAATGGATATACATATTTGTATGTGGGAAAGATATGATGTTGTGATAAACTAAATTGGAAAGGATTATTAGCATAATCTTTGAAAAAGAAGACATGTATTTGTATGCTTATTTACATTAATGTTACTGAAAGAAAACTTGTGGTTGCATGCTTTTTTGTGTTAAGCATTCCTTCGGGAAGACTCTTTCTGAAGCTATGTGCTCTGTTGTGTTAAGAATTCCTTTGGGAATACTCCTTTGGAATCTCTATGCATTGTATGCATAGGAACAACATTCATCATGTTAGCTTTACCACCAAAAGAAATAGTTGAAGGGTTGGTTCTTTTGGTAAAGTTTAAGTAACACGAATGCACCTTGTGTCAATTTCCATTGAAGGAATTCCAGGATAGTGGTAGTGCAATGTCTTGTATGAATGTGAGAATTTCTAAAAAGTGTCATAATAATGTGGGATAATTTGACATGAATTAATAATTACCTTATCACACTAAGGTAGAGATGTTAGAAGAAAGCATGGTGTGATATTGTATTCACAACACATGTATGCACATGAATAAGTGTTAAAAGATCACTTAAAGATTGATTATTTATTGATTAAGGCTTTATCTAATCATGTTATAAAATCTTGTTGATGACATCAATGACAGGAAATGATGGTGACTTATGAGAAGGAAATATTATGCTTAACATGGTGGCAGGTAAATGATTATGGTTCATGCAGTTGAGTGTGAGCTGCAAGATGAACCAATGTGTGATGGTTCATTGTAGGTAAATGATTATGGTTCATGCAGATGAGTGTGAGTTGCAGGATGATCCAATGTACGTTGGTCCATTATAGGTACATCCATGCCACCAAGATATGAAGAGTAGTGGGTAAATGCTATCTTAATGATTGTAATGGCTTAAACATAGATATTTGTATATTTCCTTATAAGATTTAAGACGATGGTTAAGTAATGGTCTCCCTTATAAGCCATTGAGTGAGGGCTGGACACCCTCATGAGCGTTTAATAATAAAATTAAATATTTGCTCGTTTTTACCCTACGGGGTTTCCACGGTATATTGGTGTTCAACGATGTGATTGATTATTGTGTCAAAATGATGATGTTGATTCTTTTCTTGTTGTGATGTTCATAATGTCTAGTATGTGATGACTACATGTATAATGAAATGAATGCAAGGTATCTCATACAGTTTATGTTAATGTACCATAATAAAGGTTGTTAATGGTTAAGAAACCTACTATTCTTATTGTAAGGTTACACTATGAACTGGTGAACATTCTATGTAATGATGAGTAATGAATGTTGTAACTTGTATAAAATTTTTTAACTCCTGGCATTTCCATGTGAAGTTATCGGTGTATGTTACAACATCATAACTTCACTTGGCTCTAACTTTTGGGTCCCATATCGAGTTAGGTTCAACCCCTTTTCTTGCATCACATTGTTTTCGGTCCTAATGGCGTAAGGGACCCGATCAAGGTCCCCCCTTCGTTCATATTTCTTGGCACCACTTGCGCCCAAGCTCTCATTTTGTCCAGGTGTTACGTGAACCCCTCTGGAAATTAGAATTTCCCTAATCTTCATTTGCTATTTTATTTTTCTTTACTCATTTATTGTAGCTACTCAAACCTAACACCACTAGTACTTTACTTCAATACAATTTCTAACTAAACATACAGTCAAACCTTATGTCAGATCCATTAATAATGGTTTATATACCCTTCATGTTTATCAAAGTTATTTGAACACCTGATACTATAAAGCTATTATATTTTGGGACAATAATATAATAATGTTGATTTACTTTCATTAGGGCCTCAACGAAATTAGATTCATAAAAAATTATGATTTATGATCTCTCAGTGATGAGGGATAGCTTTAGGAAAATGGGCTTATCATGTTAACACTTACGAGTCATTGCTTGATCGAACACTTGGTGCCTTTACTATCGATCCTTAAAAACTGTTGAAGTAGAACTATAGTTCGAATTCCAACTATCAATTTTGTCACAAGTGTTCACGTGGGTGTTGTCCTCGATCCACACCTTACCTAATCTAATGACTAGAATTCTAGGGTTGGAATCAGAGGGTTAATGGGAGGAGGAGTTAAACTGGTAACAACCTCACTCTCATTGTCAATTATGGGGAGTTTGGAAGATATGTAGCATTCATGTAATATTTCTACATTTACATTAACCCATTGACCCATTTTTTTTGACGTTGTTGGTCGATTCCCTCTTCTTTATTTAACAACTAAATCCCTTCTCAAATATTTTATAGATTAACGCACAATATATATAAAGACTTTATACACTACTATCATACAAAACAACATTTTTCTATTATGAAAGGAAAATGATTATCAACATAGAATACTTATGTATTAGGGTCTAGGCTTGCCAGGAAACTTACAGGGAAGAATACGACTGTCAGTTTTGTCACACGTTTTCACATGGGTTTTGTCCTCGATCCACACTTTACCTAATCCAACCGACTATAATTCTAGGGTTGGAGTGAGAGGGCTCTAATGGGAGGAGGACTTATAATGGTAACTACCTCGCTCCCCTCCCCTTTAGCACTGCCTCAAGACATTTGCCACTTGCACTCGAAGGAAAATCAAAATTTCAAAACGAATTCTCAATTATGGGGGTTCTGGTAGCTATGCACCATCAAGGTAATATTTCTACGTTTGCATTGATCCATTGACCCATTTTGTTTGGAGTTGTTGGTCAATTCCCTCATCTTTGTTTAACAGCTAAATCATTTCTCAAATATTTTTTTTAGATTAGCAAAAAATATATATAAACACTTTATACACTATTATCATACACGAAAAAAATTTTCTTTTTTGAAAGGAAAAATACTAGCAACGCAAAAGACTTATCCATTATGATCTAGGTTTGACACTGAATTTTATATGGAAAAAACCACTCCTCCCAACCAATGAGAAAAACAACCGCAGATTCTCCACCTTAGCCATTTTTCCACTTCCAAAACAATTTTTTGACAGTGACATAGCAAGGTAGGTCGAGAGGCATCAAGATTGTATCAGTTCAACCCAGGAACTCACAAACTCAACAAGCCTCACTTAGGAATTCCACCTGTTGGAACCACCTTAAGAATTAGCTTAACTGGTAGTGTCCTACCTTCCCTTATCAAGGTCTTGTTTAAGAGATTAGTATTTTCTTCTCTCCTTTCTTAGTTTCCTCAGGATCCTCTCCTATAGTCTTTGGCTTCTTTTAAAAAGTGAGAATATTTATCGCTAGGGAAAGGGATTAACTATCTATAAATTTATGGTAAGTAAAAACTTTTCCCTCACTTTTTTCACTGTAAATTCCATGGCTTGCCATAAAAAAATCGTAATTAAAATGAAAATAATTTTAAACATTTATATTTATAAAAATTCCATAATCTACTAAGTTAGTGCGTAAAAGTAAATTAAACATTTAATTTACACTAAGGGGTGTTATGCTGGATTTCTTTCCATTCTTGATACAACACATCAAACTATGACATTTTTGTAATGTAGTCCTTCTCGTGGCCTCCTCCCCTCTGTTAAAAATTATGACTGAAAATGGATCTTGATAGGGTTTATTTTATCCTCTAGCAAACTTAAACCAAAATATATACCAACCGCCTTTCGTGACTTCACTCTATATCGAAATGGCTACCCTTCCTCGATGCGATTTTTACAAGGAATTTGCCACTACCTAACATACTTTCATGCTTCCCACATTGAAACTAAAGAAAATAAACCCTAAGAGAGACGAGGAATCTCATCCTATGCAAGCTCATTCCTTCTGAAGGCTTACAAATTTTCATTTAAAATTACAAAATTATGGGGAGAATCATGTACTCTTGTTTGAGTGCCATTTTGCACCTTTTAGAGGCTTCTCAGAATCAAATTATGATTTAGGATGAGTTGATGTTCCTACATCGGACTCTCTCACATGAAAAATTTCATGATCTCTTGATCATGTGCTTCCTTTTTCATCTAGATTTTCATCACCTTAGTCTTCATTCACCTCATGTATAACTAATCTTCTCAGTAGTAGTGAGATACAACCATCATCTTTCACGGACACCTCATCAATTTGGTATAACAGATTCACCTCCTCTCAAACCTCTAAATCTTCCTCTCCTCCTATGGTTATTGCATGCTACTCACTTCTCTCAAAAATTTGGCACACCTATGGAGTCATGGAATTTTCACAATAAATTATACCTGAGCATAACTCGAAGTTGTTCAACTTTGAAAAAAAAAATCCTTCCTTGCTTTGATGCCACATGATGAAAACCAATTTTGGGGTATATCAAATTCGATTACCAGATGATTCAACTCAGTAACCTCTAGGTTATGGTCCCTCGAACTTGGAACCCAATCCCTCATTTTGTCCAGGTCTTAGATGAACTCCTCTGTACTTCTTTCCATTCTTGCTAGATTATGCTAGACTCTGGCATTTATGCAATGTCTTCCTTTTCATGACCTGCTCCCTTTTGTTAACAATTACAATTGTAAATAACTCTTGCTAAGGTGCATAGGAAATTTCCTTAAAACAAAAGAAATTTATATACTCTTTTTATTTCTTTATATAGTTGGTATTGAAATATAATAACTAACATGAATATTTAAATAATAGTTTATTTGAGTTTTATATTGAAATATTTTTAGAAGGAATAATAATTATAATATTCTTGCACTTGAAATGAGTATATATATATATATATATATATATATATAATTGAATTTTTTAATGCATAAATGGATTCATTTTTTGAAAATTTCTTAAATATATGGAATAAAATGTTTTAAATATACAATTCCAAGAAATATTTCTCCCATTTAAAATTAAGTTTTAATGAAAAGATAAAAACGTAAAATAATGATCCTTAAAATGCTATAACAATAATAATTTAAATTTTCAATTACTTTATATAATATATAGATATTTTATTATCAATTGAAGTGGAACAACAAGACCATTCTCAACCTTGGTCCTTTTTTGATGAGGTCTCTAGATGCACTCCATACATGTCTCTATATCACATTTTTATCATGTCTCTGTGGGATTTGGTCTAGGCTCAAACACTATATGAGCTTCAAGCTAGCAGGAATCTCTTAACTTTTTTTTAGATCATGGGCTCCCACAAAACTTTATGGTGACTTTATACTTGTCATCAGATGTATGAACAATATTTAGTAATTTTAAAACATTTATCTTGTTTCTATTTTGCACAATGCTTTGCAATTGAAAAATCGATTCTCCTTTTTTTTTATGTCATCGTGTAGATAAGGAGTGATATTAGGATGTATATTTCCTATCCAAATATGGTCTACACCTTGATTTAGGACAATGGCAGATTAGAGAAGATCGATATGGATCCATTCACTTCTATTATCATAAACCTTTCGAGAATCCCAGTGATCATCCAATCAATGGGTCACAATAGTTTTTCTCATTTTTTTCTATCTCTTCAGAGATCCCTTTATTTTATTTCTTATGTTAATTTTGTTTTTGGTTATATACTTCTGTTATTATTAAGAGAATCTTCACTTAACTGTTGAGGGGTTTCATCAAATCTATAAACACTAAATGTACATATTCGTATCTTTCTATGTAGTTATGGTTGGATGTTTTTTACTAATACATGTATACAAAGGAGTGCATATACAAAAAGTAAATTTTTATCATTTGAGATGAATACAAATTATGAATTTTTTCCTTTAGAAAAAGATATATAGATATTTTATTATTTGTTTTGTTATTGTTGTAAACCATATATAATATGTAATTGTTGATATTGAAATAATTTAGTTAACATAAACATTGCCATATTTTATTTACATATTACATAATTCATATTAAAGAATATATATATTAATATATTTTTAAATACATTTAAATATTATTTATTTTTACATATTTTTTAAATGTCACATACTCATTTTGTAATAAGAATTGAATTAACATCTCCCTCTTATTATTGTTATAAAGAAGGAATTTAATATTTTTACTTTTAATTACTTCTTCTCTATGTACATTGAAATATTTTATTTTGGTTCATATATATACATATATATGTTTATGATTTTACTAAAGTTCATATTAAATAAATTAGTTTATATTAAAATGATTTATTTATATATGAAATTGAAATATGAAAATAAGAATAATATCAACTTTGTCTGTATTTTATTTTAATTACATTAAATTAATTTTAAAAATTTAATGACATATTATGACATATAAATTTATATTATGACATATTTTACAAATTTATATTATGACATATTGACATGGAAATATTTTATTTATAAGTAACACTGAAATATGTTTACCATATATCTTTCATATTGGGTTGTAATATCAAGTACTCTTAGAGGGAGACTATTTTTATAACAATTTTAAATAAAACTAACTAAATATGTATATTTGTTTCTTATTTTGATTACAATCGACATTTTTTAAATTTAAAGATTATTTTAGTTTTTGTTTTAAAACAAACATATGTCAACTCCACATTGAGCATAAATGAAATAACACATCACTCTCATACTCAGTTGTATAATGAGCATTGCAGGTCAAATAAATATCATTAGGGGAAAGTTTAGCATAAAAGTGGTCTTGTAAGGAAAAATAATAAAATGATAGGAAAATAATAAAATAAGAGATGAATTTTGAAGGAAAAAAAAGTAAACTATTTTTTTTAATTGTATTTTTGGCTTATATATTTATAGGTTTACTCACATTTCAAGTGTCGACACTCATTGGATGCATAATTAAATTCCACATCCAATGAGTGTGCATTATGCATACTTTTGAGAAGACCCACATTCATAAAATTTGAAGATACAACATAAAAGTGTGTTCAACATGTTTTTTAAATGCATCTTCAATTTTTATCAATGTGATTCATCTCAAAAGTATGCATAATATGCATAATAGGTACTCGTTGGATGCTGAATATAGTTTCAAATACAATGAGTGTATACATTTTAAATGAGTAAAAATGTAAGGAGATAAGCCAGAAATACAATTAAAAAAGTAGATTTTTTTCTCCCTCTCAACTATTTACATGTACCTTTCTTTACATTTAAAATATTTTGATTGTTTTACATATTATGTACATGAAAATTTCATTGGAAATTTTAGTTTGAAATTTCCTCTAATGCAATCTTAACTAACATTAAATAAGTATATATCCATGTCATCTTGTAATCGGAGAGAGAGATCAAACCTCTCTATCCAAACCTCTCTTAGAGTGAAAATTTTAAAGAAGGGTTTACACCTCAAAAGTGTTGCCTCCTCTTGGTTCTTGATATATAGTTATACAAAAAAACCTTTTGTAAATTTTAATTATTTAAAATGCATTTCTTAAACCATGAATTGATTCAATATATTGAAATTTATCTTATGCACTTGGATAGCATAGACTACATGACTTAAACTTGCAATTCCATGCTTTCAAATAACAACAATGTTCAATAATTTCTAACAATGAATCATAATTAATCACAGGCATCTCTTATTCCGCTATGATAGGGTGTTCCAAATGGAAGAAAATATTGACATATTTCACTAGCTTCCGAAATTCTGGGAAATCTACCTCCGACTACCTTCAATGTAACAAAACGAATGTACATATTTGCAACCAAATTCCTATCTCAAGATGAGATGATTAAATTTTGAGGTATATTATGAGACCTAAAAATCATCAAGGTGGTGATGATTGTAGATGAAAATAATTGTTGAGAAAACAATATTTGTAGTATAACCATGCTTCTAGTATTTGGGAGAAAGCATCAGAACACACAAATGGTGTCTCTTAGTATTCTTCATTTGTCAACAGGCTCAATAGTTTGAATAAGATGAGTAGGATGGGCATGTCCCTTGATCTGATGTATGCTCAGATATTGAAGAAAAAGTGTCCCTAAGGAAATCCCAACAACAAAAAAACAATTTTATTCATGGGTCGTCATGTGACACTCATCCTATACAATGTGCATTATGATGAGTTTATAGCTAACGATGGTCTATTTACATCTGATGCAACTCTTCTTACAAATCCAAACGCCAAATCTAGTGTGATGAGAAACTCAAGCCTTAACTTAGTAGGATGGCAGAAAAAATTTGATGTTTTGAATAAAATGAGAGATATTAGTGTATTGAATGGCACCGAGGGAGGAGTCTGTGTCAATTGTAGTGTTTCCAAAAGTTAAAACATATGGGAAAGGCTTATATTTTTTCCTCTAAGCTTTCTCCAATATAAACCTTAAAAATCAACATCATTTGAAAACTAGAAAGTGAAGTCATTTTGATCATTAATTTTATTACAAATATGGATCTCGAAAACCTCAATCATTATGCCAAAAAGAATACCTATTGCTACCAAATTTTTCACCTTCGATGTTAACTTAATTAACATCCCCAGAAAAATAGAAAGTGAAGTCATTTCGATCATTAATTTGGTTACAAATATGGATCCCTAAAACCTCAATCATAATTCCTAGAAGAATATCAATTTCTACCAAATTTGTCACTTTGGATGATAGTTGGGAGTAGATAATTCATTGAGCTAGTACTCAAAATCGTGAGAAGGGAGAAAATAGTAGTCAAGTTTGCTTTAGATTACTTAGAAGCATTTATGTGAAGCTAAAGGTATTTATAGATATGTATAAGAGTATTCATGCCTGTACATGGAATTGGTTGAATAAAAGTATTTGTTATGTATAATTGGTAGAGATTAGGAATATTTCGATCGATATTATCAAAATTAATTATTTGACTTCAATTTTGTTTATTACATTTTAAAATAATTTTAAATTTATATAAATGTGGTTGATACACACCAATCATATGTTAGGTCCCTATATTACTAATGTGTTCCCTTATTGTTGTTAGTGTAGCCCCATTATTGTTATTGTTGTACCCCTGTAACCCCCATATTGTTATTATTGTGCCCTTACATTATTAATGTTAGGTTGGCTAGGATTATATTGTGAACCCATGGACTCCTATATATAGAAAGGAAGGTTTTTCATTTGTATCACCTAAGAATTGTTCATTTACATAATTTTAAGGAGGTTTCCCCATCAAAAGCGGCTTTTTTATAAGGCGTTGACCTCTCGTTTCTTCTATTTTTGGCACTCGTTTCATAACATTTGGTATCAGAGCTTTGGATTCTAGGGTTTCAGTTCTCCAAACAGGTCATCGTGGAATTTTTGCTATAACTTTTTTTATACGAAGTTCTAGAAGATAAAACTTTTACCATGCAAAGAAGCAATCCTGAGGAGCTTCGTGTAAAAATTTCAAAATCTTGGTTCGCAATATTTTCGGAGATATGATCAGTGGAAGTTAGGGTTTGTGTAGGCTCCCGAATTTTATCTAAAATAGGTGACCTTGGGAAAATCATCATAACTCTCTCTCTGAGCATCAGATTGGAATTCTGGAAAAAATGGAAGAAAGTAGACATACTTTAATTTCATATGTATCAATTTCATACTTGAAGGAGGAAACATTGACACGTGGCACGTCATACAAGTTCGCCCTACTGAACTAGTCAATCATTAGTTCATTGTGGGAGATTGTGCATAACTTTTTCTTGAAGCATCCAAATCTGGTCAAAACCATGGCATTCGAAAGAGGATTCATAAGGGTACTACAATAAAAAAATTCAGATATTGAAGATCTGAAATCATAGGGATAATTAGTTTCAATATCAAGCTCCTCAAAAGCAAGAAAAAAGTGTGTATTTTTTTCAAATTGCATAAATATCTTTTTGAAAAATCAGTTTGAAGTGATTATAAGGGAATATTGAAACATAGATATTAGTATTCGGTTCTGAAACGCCCCCTAAAGAGAATTCAACACCCATTAAGCCCTCATAATTCTCTACTATGACTCATGAAGATGAAGAAGTGCAACATGATATATCAAAATTACAAGAGCAAGTGCACCAAATCTTGCTCTTGCAAAGAGAAACAAGAAATGAAATGGAATTTTTGAAGAAAGGCATGGAAGCTAAGATGGATGGTTTGAAGAAGGGAATGGAAGCTGAGATGGATGGTTTGAAGAAATGTGTGGAAGATAAGATGGATGGTTTTAAGAATGGCATGGAAGACGTGGAAGCTAAGATCGATGGTATAGAATAAAAAATTAAAGACAACATGGAAGACATGGAGAATGATCTAAAAGCAGACATGGAAGGTTTGAAGGAAGGTTTAATAAAGTTGATAGAAGAAATGATTCCTAATGGTGAAAAGATAGTAGAGGACACTCATGATGAGAACAAAATAAATGTTAACCTTGATTTCAAAAACTCTAATGTTGGATTGAAGACCAACCATATTCCAAAGATCGATATAAAGATGTTTGATGGAAATGATCCCGTAACATGGATACTACAGATGGAGCAATATTTTGCTCTTAAGAATGTGAAAAACACACAAAAGGTACACATTGAAACTTTATATTTATAAAAAAATACATTTGTATGTATCAATGGCTTTTCTCCCGTAAAAAAATTGTCTTGGTTAATTTCTACGGAGGAAATGATAGCAAATTATGAGGATAGAAAGAGCAGCAAATTCTTTAGCGAATTGATAAATATCAAACGAAAGGGTTCATTGGTGGAGCACATTGAGGACTTCCAAAAATTGAATATAAGGGTAACTGATATTCCAGAGGAACACATGATTGATGTCTTCATATGGACTTTAAACGATAACATCCAACATGAGGTTCACCTTTGGGAACCTGATTCATTGGAGAAGGCACTCAGGTTGGAAAGAAAAATTGAATGTAAAATTATGGTGACAAGGAAGCATACCACTCACATCTATAAAGATGGTTACTACTCCTAGAATTCCACAACCTACAAGGTTGAGACCAAAAAAATTGGAATGAAAAAGAGAAAAAGGGATTTGCTATATTTCTGATAGAAAATACACTAAAGGTCATAAGTGTACTGAGAAGAAATTATTTTACATATATTGTGAAGAGGAGTAAGAAAATGAACAATAAACTTCAAAAGAAGAGGATATACACCAGGAACCAAACCTAGAGAAGGAAGAAATGAGTCTGACTATATCGTGTAATGCATTGGCAGGAATTACCACTCCTCAAACTCTCAAGATAGAAGGGCATATCAAGAAGAAAAAGGTAATAGTATTGATTGATTCGGGTAGTACCCATAATTTTATTCATTGTAAGGTAGCCAAGGAATTGAATTTCTTCCTATACCTAGCACCAAAATATCAAGTGATGGTTGAAATTGAGGAATTATAAATTTCTCCGGAAAATGCCATAATATCAAGCTAACCGTGGGGGAATATGTATTGAATAGTCTAATGCTTTCCATTCCAATTGGAGGTGATGATGTTGTACTAGGAGTACAATGGTTACAATATTTTGGGATGGTAGATTTTAACTTTGAAGAACTTTTCTTGATTTTTTTTCGGAAGGAAAGGAAGTTGAATTACGGGGTATCGTAGGGAATTTGGGAAAGATGATAAGCTCTAATGTGATGACAAAGCTTCTGAAGAAATAACAACGAGGCATAATTGAACAATTATGCTCACTAGAAGTTCCAACATCAAAACCATGTATTTCTCTAGATCTCCAAAAATTCTTGGAAAATCATTCCAAGGTGTTTAAAACTCCCAAAGGACTCCCACCTATTTGTGATCACGATCATGCTATTTATTTGATTCCATGAAGTGTTCCTCCAAACATCAGGCCCTACATATATCCTTATGTACAAAAGAGTGAAATTGAACGTATGATTGGAGAAATGTTAGAGGCTGGTATAATTCAACATAGTCAAATTTGTTTCTCTACTCCAGTTGTATTGGTGCACAAGAAGGATGGATCATGGAGAATGTGTTGGGATTATAGGGAGCTCAATAAGCTCACTATTAAAGATAAATTTCTCATTCTTTTGATTTATGAATTATTCGATGAATTGCATGGAGAAACTTATTTTACCAAGTTGGATCTTCATTCACGATATCATCAAATTAGAATGAAGACTGAAGATATTCTGAAAATAACATTTCGAACTCATGAGGGTCATTATGAATTTTTGGTCATGCCTTTTTATAGTACCAATGCACCTTCTACATTTCAAGGGTTGATAAATTCCATTTTCAAAACCTTCCTTAGAAAACTTTTGTTAGTATTTTTTGATGATATACTAATCTACGGCAGACCTTGGAAGGATCATGTTCAACATGTTGACACAATGCTAAAATTATTAGAAGAGAAATAATTATATGCAAAAACCTCCAAATGTTTCTTTGGAGTACAAGAGGTGGAATATCTGGGTCATATTGTATGTCACGAAGGTTTTAAGGTAGACCCTAAAAAAACTAAAGCCATTAAGGAATGGAAATTCCCCACAACCATAAAGCAATTGCGATGATTTGTCAGGTTAACAAGGTATTATCGCAATTTTGTTAAAAATTATGGGAGAATAATAGTACCTATAACAACATTATTGAGGAAAGATGCATTTTCATGGACTCCTAAAGCAACTAAGGCCTTTGAGCATCTTAAAGAGGAAATGTGCTAGCACCGGTCTTAGCTATGCCATACTTCACAAAAACCTTTATTGTGGAATGTGATGCCTCGGGAAATGGAATTGGTGTGGTTTTAATGCAAGAAGGAAGACCCATTGCTTTTGAAAGTCGTCCAATAAAAGGAAAGTATTTACAAAAAGCTATTTATGAGAAGGAAATGTTGGCAATACTACATGCACTAAAGAAATGGAGACCTTACCTAATGGGAAGACACTTCAAGGTAAAAACTCATCATGATTGTCTTAAATACTTTTTGGAACAAATAATATCTTCAGAAGAGAAGAAAAAATGGGTCACAAAGATGTTGGGTTATGACTTTGAAATCATCTACAAAATAGGGAAGCTAAATGTCGTTGCAGATGCATTCTCAAGAAAGGATGAAGAGGTGGAAGCATTTTTTTCTTCCATTTCTATTATCCAACCAGATTGGATAACCGAAGCAAAGGATGAATGTAAGAAGGACGAAGAAGTGTGGACACTCATTCAAAACTTGCAGCAAGATCCTAACATATGTTACATTTAGTTGGAAAAATGATTCCTTATGGTACAAAGATCGCTTATATATTTGTAATAATTCCCAACTAAAACAAAATATTCTTTTGGAATTGCACACATCTCCCTTAGGAGGACACTAAGGATTTTTAAAAACTTACCACAGTGTGAAGAAAGAATTTTTTTGGGATGGCCTTAAATATGATATTCAAAAGTTTGTGGCGGAATGTTTGGTTCTCCAGCAAAATAAAGTTGAGACAATTAATACCTTAGCTCTTCTACAACCTTTATCCATTCCAAGTCAACGTTGGGAGGAAATTTCAATGGATTTTATCACTGGTTTACCTATGTTCGAAGGAAAGAGTATCGTCATGGTGGTAGTTGATAGACTTACTAATTATGCACACTTTTGTGCACTCTCTCATCCATTTAAAGAAAGTACAGTTGCTAGTGCATTTATGGAAAAAATTCAAAAGCTACATGGAAAACCAAAGATTATTGTAAGCGACAAAGATCGCATTTTTACTGGAAATTTTTGGACAAAATTATTTTCTTGTTTGGGTACTGAACTATTTGATAGCTCATCTTATCATCCTCAATCTGATGGGAAAACTAAGATAGTGAACAAATGTTTGGAAGGATATCTTCATTGTTTTGTATCTGATAAACAAACAAAATGGGTCAAGTGGTTTCCTCTGGTTAATTGGTGGTATAAAAATTCCTTCCATTCTGCAGCAAAAATGACCCCATTCATGGCACTTTATGGATATCATCCATCGTCCACCACATCATATTTAAGAGAAAACTCTAAGGTTCAATCAGTGCAAAATCACATCAAGCATAAACAAAAATTTCTCCAACTCTTAAAGGATAACCTAAATTTGGCACAAAATCTAATGAAACAACAGGCAGATCAACATCGCAGTGAGAGAAGTTTTGATGTAGGAGACTAGGTATATTTATAGCTACAACCATACAAACAAATGTCCCTCAAGCTAGCTAAGAAGGATAATAAATTATCGCTGAATTACTATGGTCCTTACAACGTGTTGAAAATTGGTACTATGGCATCCAGTTTTCCATGTTTCATGCTTAGAGAAGGTTATAGGTGACAAAATTCCAATTCAAACAATATTTCCAAAACTTGACGAGGAAGGAAAAATCATATTCGAACTTGAAGCAGTTACAGAAACAAGAACTCAACAACTATGAAATCGATCAATTTCATAGTATGTCATTAAGTGGAAGAACTTACCCTCTGAAGATTCAACATGGGAGGATGAGAATTTTATACAAAAGCATATAGAGCTACTCAAACATTGAGGATAACACTTTTTTGAAGGGGATAGGCATGTTAGGTCCCTATATTACTAGTGTACTCCCTTATTGTTGTTAGTGTAGCCCCCTTATTGTTATTGTTGTACCCTTGTAAGCCCCATATTGTTATTATTGTGCCCTTATGTTATTATTGTTAGGTCGTCTAGGATTATATTGTGAATCAATGGACTCCTATATATAGAAAGGAGGTTTTATCATTTGTATCATCCAAGAATTGTTCATTTATGTAAGGTAAAGGAGGTTGCCCCCACAAAGTGCCTTATTTCTAAGGGGTTGATCTCTCTTTTCTTCTATTTTTGGAGTTGGTTTCATAACATCATCAATCACAATTATTAATGTTGTTTTGCTAGTTGAGAGAAAAAATTAATGTTTATTATTAATATTATCAATATTATATGATTATTATTAATATTGTTGTTATTATTAATAGTCAACTTTATTAATCTTAATATTTTTCATTGATAGATGTATATTAAACACAATTATTAATGTCATTGTGCTAGTCGAGAGAAACAACTAATGATTATTATTAAGATTATTAATAATATTATCAATAGTGGATGATTATTATTAATATGGTTGTTATTATTATTACTCAACTTTATTAATATTAATATTGTTATTATTATACATTTTTAAACAATTACTATGACCAACCAAAGTTGAACTTGGATGATTTTGGTAAACCCTACTTTACTATAATTGAATATGGCCTAGTTATGTTGAATACGAGTTACTATGAATGAACAATGTCAATTATTGTTGAATATGGTAAATAAAGGGTTGAGAAATTTAGATCATAGTAAACAACTATAACTACTACTACTAGTATTAATAATATCAATGTCAACCTTAATAATAATAGTAGCATTTTTGAATGTTAATAATATTAAGATTATTATTGTTAAACATTAAACATTATTAAATTTTATTCACAAAAAATCATTATGATTATTATTATTAGGATTTGTGGATAGGGTTGGTCAGGGCACTGTGACTTGGGGTCATGTCTCAAACTCTGCCCCCGTCGAATTAGCCCTTTATATTTCCCCGTGTGGTTACATGCAACACCATGGGACCTGGCTAGGGCCGACAACCCTAACCCCCTCCACCAAATGCCTCTCTGGTATGCGCTCAGTCCTATGGGGTGTGAACATGACTAGGAGCTGGGGTTGGTCCATGCTCCCTCGCTTCATTTGCCTTCGTGACATGTCCTATGGGTGTGATATGACCAGGGGTTGCAGCTCACTGCTCAACCCCTCCTCCCAACGTGCCCATACATGCTATTAAACTATAAGTGACACATTATGGTTGAGAACCACCCATAGGCGAGATGTTAAGGCTTTGGACATGGTTGTGGGAGGTCATTTGTTCAATTCTCTCCAAGGCTTCTCTCTAAGTCCTTGTGACCCTTAACCATTTTTATCCAATTTAGAGGTGCTACGTGGTAGGCTCTGATTGGGCCATTCTCTCCAAGGCTTCTCTCCAAGTCCTTCTGACCCTTAATAATTTTTATCCAATTTAGAGGTGCTACGAGGTAGCCTCTGGTTAGGCCATGTGGCAACTTCCGGGCCACCAAAATAATTTTATCACTTATATGTTTCCATTGATTTGTTATGGTGGAACCACAACCAAGGCAAGTCCAACTATTGTATGTTTGGCCCTGACACATTTCATTTGTACCACGTCCTCTTGTCACACATATTTTATGTTCATATGGAGCACATGGGCTTACGGCAGTGGTGCATTCTGGTGTGGGGATGTCAACCTTACCTACGTGACTTCCCAAGGACCTGCCAATCCCTTCTACACGAACGGTCGGACGAGGCGCGGGAAAATCAATGGTGGTTATCTATTTTTGAAAACCTAAACCAATGCCCTTTCCGGTTTCCCTACTCCATTCGACTATTTCGTGAAGTTTCTGCACATTCTTCCTAGCTAGGGTCAGGTTTCTTTCCTAGCAACTATGGTACTTGGTCCCAACATATGGAAGTTGTACTACATTTGGCAACTGGACTAATGTCTAGGTTGTGGCAAGAACTCAATTTCTTCATTTCCAGATATGTGTTTCCTCGACTTACTAATTCTATGATTGCTATCTTTAGCTTTTTCCTCATAGACACTAACGCCGCTCTTACCCTACATTGTTCTATGTATTTTCCCTTTAAAATTTTTATTTTAGTTACTGTGAATTTACTTTCTAGATAACGTTGTTTGCTCCACCCAGGTTTCATGCCAGAGAGAGTAGTTGCAGAAGTTGGGGTTTCGAGGGCAGACTTATTGGTTTCTCTGGATGAGCCGAAGTCGCATCCCCATATTCATCATTGCTACACACCCATGTTAATGTTCAGGTATGTGGCTAAGGTTCCCTTGAATTAGTTTTCCCCAGAATTTATTTTGTACCTGGTCCATTCATAATCCTAATTTTTGTTTCCGTCTTTGCAGGTCAGACATCCTATCTATTTTGGGTCCATATTTACTACTCTATTCCCTAGGATTTCATCTTCATTCTGGTTTCATTTCCCCTCTCTGTGCGAAAGTTTATATCTTTCTTATATGCCGAGAGTTGTCCAGGTTTTGCTCTCTCAATTTTTTTTGAGAGTAAGTTGATGAGTTTACAAACAGCGTCGTCCATGCTAATTTTTTTAATATTATTGAGAATTTACCTTCCAATATTTTTTTTCATTATTCCAGTGCTCGAGCTGATGATTTATTTCCTCATCTTTTTCAACGCGCTCTATGTCAGTCAAAGAATTTTAGTTTTAGTTATTTGACTTTTATTCAGAGTTGTCTACTGAGGTTGAGGAATTGAGGTTGAGGAATTGTGCCGAGTGTCAATATTGGTAGGAATTTGGGCAAAAAAAAATAATAAGAAATCTTGCAGTAACATTGTTTGAATCATATTTTTTTATAGTAGAAATAAATTCGACACCATCATAAATCTTTAAAACACCCAAAATATTAAAGTTTAACAACTATAATCTAAATTTACAAAAATCCCTATAAAAATTTCTAATAAAAATTTCTTAAAATCTTACCTGAATATCCATATCCATAATTTTGAAGGCAAAAAATATGTCTAACTACAACATTTTTTTTCATTTTCCCTTGTTTTCGTTTGCTAGAATAATTGTTTTCTGTTTGCTATATAGTTCCTATAGGTATCTGCTCCTCCCTTGCGGTGGCGTAATTAACCTTTCCGAGTGGCCCTTTGTACACAGGTCGGTTTTCCCTACCTGGTTTCCATGAATTCGTTACCTACTCTTGAGCTTCCAAAGTGGGAATCGATGCGCTCCAACCGTTCCAGAATGAATGATAAGGTTTTTAAACTTAATTTAGGTTGTTTTTCTTCTGATGGGTGGGATCCATTCAGTGCACCACCACTTGTAATGTGTATGGTAGTAACTAGATATTAATTTTACTTTTAAGTATCATACAATAGTGTAAAGGATAATTCCTATTTGAACATGCCCTCTCGGATTGTGATATACGTCTTACGAGCTCTATGTGTGCATGCACAGTTTTTATCTATGATTTTGGTAATCTGTTTTCCGTTATATTAAAAAATATGTTATTTTTCCACAAGAAAAATTCTAAGAATTTTCTACTGATTTAATTCGTTGCTCATGATGCATCTGTTTTGTTTTTACATACGGTAACTATGGTTATGAGTTGAATATAGTGGAAGGTTGTCGTTAAAAAAATTCACAGAATAATTTAGAATAATTTAGAAATTTCAGTATAATTATGAAAAATTTTGATAAAGATTTTTGAAATTCCGAGTTACAGTCGTTAATTTCAGTATTTTAGGTGCTTTAAGAGTTTTTAGTGACATGAATCTATTTCACTATTAAAAAAAATGCAATTCAAACAATCCAATTACCTAATTTTTGAATTATTTTTACCACATTCCAAAAAACTACTATATTATATAAATAAACAACTCCTAATACAACTCCTAATATAAATTGAGTATATTTAGTTAAATACTTATATGCAATGCAACAATGTATAAGCATTTCCCTTCTCATTAATTTAAAATTTTGTTCTTGTTCCCTTGACTTACGTGCTAAAACCTTTCTCACGTTTAGAAATGTCTTCACTTAACTGGACAATTAATTCAATTATGTCTCACCATGGGGGGAATGACTCGTACATGTTTGCTAAATTTTATTTTCTTACACAAAATATAGCATATAGCATATCGGGGAGATGAAATTTGTCATTTGTTTTAATATACTAACTATATAGGTCTGATAAGTTTCTATTCTCTTCTCGTTAGCTATATCTCATACTACAACTTACAAGTTATTTACATATTTCTTTTGAAGTCTTAAATTTCTGTCAAACACTACTTATTTCCGTGTATGTTTCTTATAACCACTAGCGAACAAATTTCTCTACGTGTTTTTTTCTTTATCTAATTACAAAATACTTTTTGATTAGCAATAACTAATTTGTATCTAGTTAGTTTGTCAAAGCCATAAGTCTTGAATAGAAAATTTATGGATTTAATGTACGTTGTCTAAAATAATAGCTCTCCTTGGTATTCAAAAATATACTCTATGTAGAGATAATGAAATGGTATTCATCGGAAGTAATATATTTTAAGTTTTTCCTAAACTAACTACTTCCTAACATGAAAGTACTATCATTTTTCGTTTTTCGGCTCAATATTCATCATACTCAGATTTTAATTCTAATTATTTAGAGGAATAACCGCACCTCAATGATCGCAACGCATAGGATATCTGACATGGTTATTATCAGTATCAGCTTTACTTCTTTCCTATACTAGCTCTCTGCAATTTATAATCAAATACACTCGTATGCAAAGTTTATCTATCCCTAAATAATTGCAGTTTCAATTACATAATTAATGTACATTGAGACATTTCCAGAATTCATTTACATTGTAGCGTCAAATAACTAAACACATATTTCCTAACCAGAATTGCAGCCATAAATTGTACTTAATGAACACACTTGCCAACCAACCATAAACTGTTTCTAAACACATGTTTCCTAATCAAAATTGCAGCCATCAGTTGTACTTAATGAACACACTCGCCACCCAACCATGCACTGTTCCTCCCCTGGAGCTTGGAGTACGTATCAAAGAAATCCACACCCTATTCATTCATTCAATATGTATCTTATACATCTCTTTCATGATAGAGTTTCCTTTAACGGTGTCCCACTTTTCTGGACATTTTTATCCACTTACCTAGGCTTTTCCATAAAACTTACATTTTTCTCTTGCAATGCTTTATGCTTCTTTCCTCAGCTAAGTTATTTAATGGATTTTTTTCTCTCATCCATTAAATTTATCTATTATTTCATCTAGAATTCTTATCATGGAAGAATTATCCAATCTCATTTACCAATAAGATTTTATTTTGTTTTTTTTTCTTTGGCAAGATTCTCATTTTTAGGGGTCTCATTCCGAAATACATCTATCTCATTTATTTATTTATTAATAAATATTCATTTACATAATTATTCCAATATTCTACATGGATTTTCTGTCATTCTTTCTAATGTAACTCATTCTAATAAAAATATTATTACAACAAAAAAGGGATATTACATTCTCCTCCCCTTTTATTAACACCATCCTCAGTGTTTGTTGTCCAGTTTCTTCTTCTTCAAATCTTGTTGGATACCTTTTTTTTCTTTTAATCATCTTGCTATGATGTAATATTTTCGGAATTAAAGGCTTTCATTGCACTTTATCTTCAGCGAAGGCTCGAATCCAGAGCCAGTTTTCTATCCGGTCCAAGATACAAAAGGTTCTCCCAAAAGGAGATAAAAATGACACTGAATTGAAAAAGAAGGAGTTGCAGCTCACAGGTGAGTACTGCACCTGGAGATTGCACTCAAATAGAGAGATCACTCTGAGTTTACTCTACATTCATGAATGAGACATTACATCATTAAGTACATCACTAGGAATTAGGAAGTTGCAAACAAACTCCTAAATTGTAGGAACTAATCCTAAACTAAGGAGATACGTTACAACTTGTGTAACCATTTCTCCATTAATATAAAATAATATTAACTAGCAATTGCACCATATGTTGCAAAGGAAACGCTGTAAAGCAATAACATAGTGAAGAGTAGTATAGAGGAAATGATCTCACATGAATCATGCAAGTAGGGAAGAGTAGTATAGCGGAAATGCTGTCACATGAATCATGCTGATCTCACATGAATCATGCAAGTAGGGAAGAGTAGTATAGCAGAAATTCTCTCACATGAATCATGCGGGATAGCTACAGAGCTATTCGTTTACATAATTTGGTTACAACTACATATGTTAATAGATAAGTTTGATCAGTGATCATGTTTATCAATGATTTGTAGTAGGCCAATGGCACAATGATTTGTAGAATTGTTTTTGAACTCTAGAAACCATTTAGAGCTTCATGGTTTGAAATTTTAGAAATATTTTTCTTCATGTAATTTTTTTTAAAGACCAGTTCATTCAATTCTGTGTTGTCAAGTTTGATAAATTCTGGTTCGAAACCCAGTTTGATAAATGAATGAACCGGTTCAAAATCTGATTCCAAACTTTAAAACTATGATTGTTACCAATATTGTACAAATATTCAGAAATGCCCAACTTTGGGCCTCATATGGCAGATAACTAAAGCATATTTGGAACCTTGATGAAAAATAGTCAAAAAAATGACGAGCAATATATGAAACCTATTTCGTTTCACTTTCATAATTATCAAGCATTTTCGCTGGTTTTTCAAGTGTTGAAAATAATTGGGAATAAAGTTGGAATTGCAGTCTGCTTTTTTAAAAGAATTGCCACCTTGTTAACCATGTCCTTACTGTGAAATCAAATTCATAAACATTTGTTCATTTCGTTATATTGAATATATCATGAAAAGTTTTAGTTATTCAAATGAAACTATATTTCCTTTGTGAAGTAGTTTTAGTTAGTTAAAAAAATCAGTAATCTGTCTGCATAGTTGCATCATTCTCTAATGTGAAGTTTTTAGCATTCTAAAATATTGTTCATTTATTTAAGGCCAAAGGGGAATGCTTGTTCATTAGCATTATATTTTTGTTAGTGCTGAGGTCACACCTTGAAAATCTTGTCCCAAATAATGTGTTTCATATCAAAGAAGGAAATTTTGAAGTGTATTTGCAAGCAAGCATGTAAATGATGAAATGTTTTAGGTCTGTACCAAGCTGTCAAGAAACTCAAAATATGAGATTTAAACACGGAAAAAAGGAGGCCTATTCAACAGGAAAATGTTTAAGCTTGTGATAAAATTGATGGATTTGTTAGAAGGTACAGATCAGAGCATGGCCTTTCAAACAAGGAATTTTGCATGAAGTGGATTGAAAGTACATCTGAATAAAAAGTAATTTAGCTTCCAACATGATTATTTAGTACAAATGAATTAGTTACCAGTTAAAAACAATTAAGCGATATTCTTTAATCACATTGACCTGCAAACATGATAGATAATCTCTTTAATAAAGGCAGTAATCCTTTACATGCTCATATAATATAAAGCCGTTGCCTGCTCATAGGACATGTGAGCCACTTTGGCATGCAAAAGAATATCACTTCTGTGCCAGAGGAAATGAAAGCAATATTCAACCCAATAACGTATTTAAGGGTCACTGGGTGGTAGCTTGGTCAGTACAGAGTGTTCTGGCTTATGATCACACTCGAAATCAAGATGAACAAATGCACGCTCAACTTCCGGAAGATTCTCAATCTTAATTTGCAAACTCTCTCCTATTGTGTGAGCGACTTTCAAAGGCAAATCCTCTGGCAACTCTATATATACCTGTTCCAAAAAAATCATATCACATCATACACTGCAGACAATTCCCTTCAGAAAATACATTCAAACTTTCTGCAGAGGTGTCAGAAGAGACCCGAACTGATGCCAACCAAAAATTTTCCTTCAGACATCTTTGAATTATTTTATTATGACAGCAAGCATTCTTCATACACAACTTGTTATACGCATGCAAGACATAACACTCGAAGTAAACGAATTAAAAAAAAAAAACAAAATAAAAAGCGCTCTGAAGGTCAGCATCCCACGTAATTGCAGATGCAAAACAGTGGAATATGATATAAAACTCAAGCATGCTAGTAGGAAAAACACAGTTGACTTAAAACAGAGGATTTGAGTATCAGCTTATCAGTGAAGAATTCCTGCTCATACCTCGACAAAGTACAAGACACCAAAAGTGTATGCCCGGACTGTATCTACGCGCTGAATTAAAGGATCATGCTTTATAACCAAGTAAGTCAATTTTTGTAACATTTCAGGAGGCGCTGTTTGTCCAACCAAAGATGCTGCAAATAAAAACAGAACACATTGAATTAATGAAGTAGCACTTAACTTTAGTAGATTATCTCACAAAATAACTACAATGTAAACATTATAAGCATACATGCATTTAGAAATTAGCATATAGAAATAAATATTTAAGTTGTAGTGTTCATAATTTTTTATAACAGCTAAGGAAAACTGCAACTTTTAAGATAGTAGGCTTTGATTTTTAAAATGCAAAATATCTCAACCTTTATTAAAGGCATAAAAGCTAACAATTGGCAATGCAATGTGGCATTATGACATTTTGTGAATTGATCCGGGCATGTGTAGGCTAAAATGAATATACACTGAAAGTTAAAATGGAAATGAAATTTCACAATATCGAATGGTTCCGTTCCTTAATATTGGGGCAGAAACTTATTTTTGTACAAAAACATCTTTCATGACTGTGGAAGCTTTTGGTGATCACCTGCATTTTCTAAAACAGTTGTAGACCAATTAATTATAGTATAAAGAGCAAGAGCAATTGCACCAGCCGGGTCAATCCACCAGAAGAATTTGTCTCCAAGAACAGCTGCAGCTAAACCAACTACATTGGTGACAACATCAAAATAGTGATCCTGCATAGCAAATTCCAGAAGGGAACTTAATGTCTGCTTGCAAGAAATAAGACTACAGAAAACAGTATTCCTATTAAAGAAATTTGCTATGCACAAGCAGGAAGAACCCAAAACCTTTGCATAAGCTCGGACAATCTCACTTCTAGAGGTTCTACAGTACAACCAAAGAGCTAATTTTACTCCAGTTAAGGACAACATAATGATATATAGCCACTCTAACTGTGAGTATGACATCTTGGTAGAACCTTTATCTTCAATTAACTGCCTAACAGCTTCAATCAGCACCTGGAATCCTGTGCGTAAAATATTTATCCAAAGTCAGTCAAAAATAAATGAAACGTAGGGAGAAACCAAACACACATGTAGCAAGATATTTTTGAAGACCAGCCCAATACAAAATCTACAACAGTTAAAAGCATGTTGGTATTTTAAGGACATAACAAAGTTTAAATATCAATAGTCCATTGGCCGGCAACTTGCAAAGTTGGAAGAAAATTTCCCTTCATAATGAGGCCCTGTTCCAATGTATTAATCAAGTTCTCCTCTCTTGATACTTTCATTAATTGAGCACTGAAAAAATCATTAAAACAAAAAGAACTATTGTGAGTTCGGGGCTTTTCTCAATTTGGTAACTCCCATGATTTTATATGGGGATTTATTGGTGTCTCTATAGAATGGAACATTTGCATTGAGTCACACTTTTGTATCCTTCCACTTGGTCATAGTGATATTTAAATTTTGACTACTTTCTTATTTTGTTTAAGGGATTCAACATTGCCTTTGACAAGGTCAAACTTGGTCAAAGTTGTGTTTGTTTGTCTATCCTTATCCCAGTTGGTGTGGTCAAAAGTATGAATACCCAGGTTATTATAGAAAGTGGACCTACTCTTCATGTAAAAGCCTCGAGCAGGATTAAAAAAGGTTAAAAACATCTTTCATATGGGATTGACATCTTTTGGTCATGTGACATGAACGTAATAAATTTATGCCAGCGTAACCTTTGGATCATTAAAATTGATCTGGGACAATGGCTATTATGATTCTCTTTTAACAATAAAAAGTTGTCCAATTTGAATCTTTCCTTCTATTGACCCCATTTGCTTAGGAAGGCTTGTAAATACGAGGGTTGATGAGATATCAAGGACCACTAGACATAAGAGAGCTTTGGGGTTATCTCAAGTGATTGAGTAGAATGGTTGTTATCTTCTACACCTAGGTTCAGATCCACGCCAGTGACATGATGAGTTATAATTCATTCGTGAATATTGTTGTAATGGCTTCAAGCCTTGTGAACACTGAGTATACCTGTGGGCTGGTCTGGTACTAACAACCTAGTCCACAAGGGAAGAGACTTGACACCATCACATCACTTCATAGATGTGTATCTTCTTGATGTACTTCCTTCTTCTTGATTAATAGAATCTCCTAACTTTTCCCCCAATTACTTTTGTTGGTTTGATATTGTTAACTGAATGCATATGCTTTGATTTCAATGAATCTCACAAGTAGATTAAAATGATTTTCACTTGGTCTCAGGTTGGGTTTTGCAACTTGTGAAGAAGGAAAGATGTTTTACTTTTATTTCATATAGGATTCATAATGCTGGGACCTCTTCTTGTTCATCCATTCCACCTTGGAAGATCCAGCAAGGAGCCCAAGGAGCCCAAGACCTCGTTAGCTTTCTTACTGTTTGGCATAAAACAAAACCTATTCTGCATCGCTACCCTTCCAATCAATTAGTGGAGATCAAGTAGTACAACTGTATGAAAAATCCAATCAACATAAATGAATTTTCCAAACTCTCATCTAACCCAACATGTCCCAGAACCACATAATATCTTGCTATTAGTTTTTCAGCAATAACATCTCAGCCACGTTCAACTCTTTCAGCAACCATGTCACATTCTCAATGACTTATCTCCTATGTTTTTAATTACTCTCAGATGCCAGAAACATTGGCAATATCATAAGATTTTCAGCAATCAAACACAATAAATCGGCCCTGCTTACAAAGAAGAGAGACAGTATATGATATTTACAAAGAAGAGAGACGAGACGACCAACTACCAAGACTAATGTAAGGGATCATTAATGACCTTTTGTTAAAACTCAATTAATGTCTTCATGTTACGACAGTGCATTGGTAACTCTATTATTAAATAGTGAAGTGCAATTAAGTGCCATTATATCAATACTTCATTCTAATAATTAATAATAAATATCAATAAAACAGAATTTTGCAAGAATGTCGTTAACAATCATAATGTATTCATGAATCCATCCAACACATCGCGATGTCAGACTTCATTGATGCATTATTAAACTTTTCTACAGGCAATTACAGTCAAATCAAATGGTACATGGAAACTAACCTAGAGTTGCCATTATGGCAGCAAATACAATAATGCCAATAGGCTGTACACGTAGTTTCCCAATTGGATACTTGTAGATGTTTATATTCTTCATTGACAGATGTGTGAACCAGAGAATCCCTCCTGCCATCAGATCTAACAAAGAGTCCAGTGTTGATGCTGCAATAGCTATGGATCCACTCTTAACTGTTGCATAGATCTGCAAAACATTGAAACACTTTTGTAAGTCCTAGAATTAGCTTACAATTGAAAAACATTGCTCTCCAGTTTTCTCTGAATTAGCATAATTATAGCAACTAGAAAAAGTTATATTACTAATACAGATGCTGATCTTAGAAAGCACAATATTAAATTGTTCAAAATCCAGGCTTTCTGAATCCTACTTTCTTTCCAAGAATTGAACTAGACATAGATTATCTATAATGCACTGAATGCTATGCAAAACATGCAATGTTTGTAACTTTGAATAAGGTAAGAGCCCGGTGTTCCTTCCAACATGGTATTCTTTCCGGATCTGTAAACAGGTGCTCCTAAACATCCACAATGGAATTAGTTTAAAAGCCTTCCCACATTCAAGTAACTATGACCCCAGTGCAGATCTAAAGGGAAAACTAATGAAAACGAGATTATTCCCTGCCTGCATACCATTACGGTCCTGCCAATAAATGATTAGCTGCTTCACAGAAATGTACTTGGATCATAAAGAATGCATTGCTATGGTTTCAATTCGTTGCATATTCACTGTCTCCACAATTCATTTTGTGGTGCAATAAGAGGCCTAACAGAAGCCAGAAGGGATGCAAAATGGCGACCAAAAAATAGAAGATGAGAAAGGATTGAACATATGTAAGGTTAGCTATGCAAGCCATATCCGAAAGCACCAATCAAAAGTGGCTATGGCCGCTCAGCAATATTGCACATTTTCTTCAATGTTATTGACTTTATAATGTCAAATACACACCCAATCAAATAAGGAAACTAACAAATAGCAAATATCTGGTTACCAAAAGCTCCCAATTCATTTTCTTTAAAGTTTAATCATTCTCCAGCTGTGATATTTATGTCAATACCTTTACAAAATATAAGGCAAAGAAGTGGCTGAGAACAGTATAAATCTGACAATGGTGGTGAATTTTATCTTTCAAACTAATGAAAAAATCAAAAGTAACAAGATTAAAATAAGGAAGACAGTTAATTTTAATAACCTTTAACCATGCCTACATTTTCAATTTTGCTATCTCGGCTGTGCACTGTTGACCTATCACAGTTAGTCAATGTGACCAATCAACTATCTGATCGCTAACCAATAGGGCTTTAACTATCGGTAGGACTACACCAACTATCTAAGTAATATCCCTTCTTGAATTGGCCCATGATATTACATCATTAGGGATGATAGACTTTGTTGTATCAAGACTCAAGTACCAAACCAACAGTGGAAAAAATCCAATTAGAATTTCTTCTTAAAGACATACACGGAATTTGTTTGCAGATGTTTTGCAGTTAGCTAGCCAGACAAATAGATACAAATTTGTTTTTGCTACGGCAAACGTTTAAATCAATCGATAAATGTCGTTTGGATTTTACTACAATCTCCAATTTTACTAGATGTATTTTTCCCCTGACTTTGAAGGAGAAGGATGAATATAATAATCCAATTCCTTGGAGTTTAAATTGATTATCCAACCAGTCTCAGAGTCTTCAGGACTTCATAGTTCAAAACTCGTAAATATTTTAGAACGGATTTGTAATGCAATCCTTGCCATTTTGGGGGTATTTTTGGAAGTGTTTATAGTGACTTCTTGAAAAGTGACTCTGCATTTGAATATCTGCTTTTCGTCACTCTCTTCCTACTCTGGGTCTCTGAGGGCCAAGCAGAGTGATGTTGTGAAGGCAGCAGTGACGATGAACCTCGCAATGTTTCTGTATATAAAACTTCAATTCATTTGTTTTCTACAGAGAATTTTTGTACTTCATCTTATAGGTAGACTAGAATGCTATTCTACCTGTTTCATTTGTTCCAAATATTCCACAGTACAAAACTTTCCATAATATTTTGACTGGTTTCAGAACTGTGCTTCAGAAATTCACTTGAGGTTACTTCTATCTAATATAATATTTTGAACAAATAAAATAATAACAACTAAAAAATTTACATTTTAATTTGTTTTTGCCTATCTATACCCATTCAGACTTATATATATAACATATGCCAAGTTAAAATGAAGTGAGGCTCATATGGTGTTTTCATGATTTTTTCTCTATGCACCGCAATACACTTAAAAGGACATAGGTCATGTTTTTTTTTTCTTTTGTTTCCTTGTAGCACAATACAGTTCGAAGGAACCTGATGCAATGTTATGTGTATGTGTGCAGCCAGAGTATTTCGGCGATGTGATAATAGTGAATGGAAAGGCGTGGCCTTACCTGAAGGTGAAGAGAAATAAATATCCCTTCAGAATTGTGAATGCCAGCAACTCCAGGTTCTACAGGCTGGCTTTAAGTAACGAGATGTCCATGACCCAGATAGGCGTAGATTCTGCATATCTACACAGACCGAACAGTGTCAAGGATCTACTGCTCGGCTGCTCTGAGATTGTAGACATCATAATAGACTTCAGCAGTGTAAGCACTGATGGGGATGATATTATCTTGATAAACAGCAGTCCATCTGCATACCCCGATGGTAAACCAGTGAATAATCTGACCAGTAAAGTGAAGAAATTTGTGATTGAAATGACAAAGGTATCTGATTCGACTGAAATTCCCCACAAGTTAGTGCCATATCCTCATGGCAAGATCAATGACTCGGTACTTACACGCAAACATGGACATGGACATGAAGAAAAAGATGGGAATGGAAATGAGCATGACAAATGGAAATAGGATGGGGATGGGAAATGGAAGTGGGATGGGGATGGGAATGATGGGATTGGAAACGGGTATCCTGATAAATGTAGTGCCCTTTAATACCCTGGTTACTAAGATAGCGAAGCAGTGCGCGTGTACATTGAATCGTCCAGGTTTCCGTCGCTTTCTCAGTTTCTTGGCCTAAGGAAGCCCTTGCTAATGCGTTCTTAGCTTAGCTCCTCCTTAGTGAGATGAACAGCGAGACTGTACTCACTGCCAGATCCACGCTGCATTACTCTTGTGTCACAGTTTTGAGGATTGTTCAGAAGCTCAAACTGATGTGTAGTCCACTTGAACCATTTCATCAAAAATATTCTGGATGTCAATCCATGCGACACAATAATTAGGTTCAACTCACTGTTGCCATTATCGCAGTGGTTCTTGATCCTGTTCATGTCGATGTCTCTCCATAAATATTCCAGAAAACTTGCAATCAGAATCAATCACAACAAATTATAGATGTGAAAGAAGAATACCTGAAAATAATTTGTATCATAATCGATCACAGTAAATTACAGATGTGAAAGAAGAATATCCATTAATAGAAAAAATTATCTTTTTTCGGACCATTTTCCCCCAAAATTGTTGTTAGCACTACCTAGACACTGTCAAAGACATCGGCGGCGGATTCGCCCTTTGGAAATCGGTAGAAAAAGCGGCCAAATCTTGCTCTGGTCTGCTTAATGATCTTCATCCGCTCTTCTTCTTGAAAATTGCCGAAATCCTGTTCCCTAAGATGAACCTCTTCCCGCACTCGAATAATGCGCCCCCTTTCAAATGCCCTGCCGGATGCCCTTCAGAGTACACAGAGTTCTCTGGTAAGGGGAAACGTAGAAATAAACCCTCCAATCTGCACTGCAACTGCATCTCCATTCCCCTGCTCTATTATTCTTAGAATCTTTCTACCACATTCTTCCGCCTGCTTCATCCCCTCGGGGGTCAAACCGATCTGGTAATCCGGAAGTTGAATCGTCTAGGTTTCCCTCACTTTCTTGGCCTAAGGAAGCCCTTGCTGGTGCGTTCTTGCTTGCGGTTGTTTCTTCTTGTGCTCTGAATCCAATATGGATAGATAAATGGTGTGTTCAGTTTACTTATCTAACTAATTAATAAATCCTATGGTCCATAGTGTTTCAATCGTCTAACATGAACATCAACGGTACATAATGGTACAGGTGGCACTTTAGGTGAGTTGTTTTCAAATAAGAACGCTTTACAGCGTAATTATTTTCAACTCCCCCCCTTAATGGAGAAAGGATTATCCTGAACTCCTAGCATCCTTCTAAACAATTCAAACATTACACGCCCAAGAGGCTTAGTAAATATATCAGCCATATTATCACAAGTTTTACAATATTCAACAAATATCTCTTTTGACTATAGTTTCTCTCGAACAAAATGGAACTGAGTGTCAATGTGCTTGGTATTTTTATGAAATACTGGATTGTATGCAAGTTTGATGGTACTCTGGTTGTCAGTTTTGATGATAGTTGATTCTTTCTATTCTTCTCCTGCATCGTTGAGAAGTCTTCTCAACCAGATAGCTTCACATGTGGCTGCACACAATGCTTGGTACTCAGCTTCACATGAAGATAATGCTACAGTGCTTTGCTTTTTGCTTCTCCATGCTATGACCCCGGATCCAATGCTGAAAGCGTAACCTGTGATAGACCTTCGATCATCCAAGTTACCTGCCCAATCTGAATCTGAAAAACCTGCTAGAGTAACATCAGAAGTGTCAGTGTACAAAATACCATAATTACTAGTACCACTAAGATACCTCAACACACTTTTTGCTGCGACCCAGTGACTTTCGAGTGGTTTCGACATGAACTAGCTCAACATACTAACAGAGTATGCCAAATCTGGTCTAGTTGTAGTCAGATATATCAAACTGCCAACTAGCTGTCTGTACATGGTGGCATCCACCTCTTTAGTACCGTCGTCACTGCTCAACTTTAAGTTCTGCTGTAAGGGTGTTGCTGCTAATCTGCACTGCTCCATTCTGAATCTTTCCAGCAAGCTTCTGGCATACTTCCCTTCAGTAAGAAAAGTTTGTCCATAATCTTTCCATACCTCCAATCCTAAACAATAATGGAGATTTCCGAGATCTTTCATCTCAAACACTTATGACATCTGTTGTTTGATTTCTTTGATCAGATTGTTAGCATCCCCTATTATGATCATATCATCTACATACAAAGAAATCAAAATAATTTGTCTCTGTTTATTGAACTTGGTATACAGATTTGGATCATTCAAGCTCCTATGAAAGCCATGATGTACAAAGAATGAGTCAATCTTCTCATACCATGACCTGGGTGCTTGTTTTAAACCATAAAGTGTCTTTTTCAATTTACAAATAAGATGTTCCTGCCCCTTTTTCACAAAACCTTCAGGCTGAACTAAATAAATTTCTTCTTTCAAGTCACCATTCAGAAATGCAGACTTAACATCTAGCTGGTGTAGCTGCCATTTATGTTTTTTTGCTAAGGAAATTAGCATTCTAATGGTGTTTAATTTGGCTACAAGAGCAAAGGTGTCATCGAAATCTATTCCCTCTTGCTGTGAGTAACCCTTTGCTACCAGTCTAGCTTTAAGTTTTTCTATACTCCCATCTGCATTTATTTTAGGTTTATACAGCCATTTGCATCCTATGGGGGTTTTACCTTCAGGCAGTTCAACCAAATCCCAAGTATGGTTTCTGTTTATTGATTCTATTTCATCATACATTGCAGCCCTCCATGCATCAGATTTACTTGCTTCTTCATAATTTGCAGGTTCTACAATGTTTAAAATGTTTGTCATTAATGCATAGTCTTTCAATCTGGATGGTAATTGAGTCTTCCTACTTGATCTCCTTGGTAGGGGACTTACCTCAAATCTGTCTATTTCAGCCTTCTTCGGGCTTGCATCATTGATTACATTACCTGTTACTTCTTCTTCTTGTTTCTGCTCCTGCACTTCATCATCCTCACTGTTTTCTTCCATTAGCAATGGAATGTGCCAATCACTGTTAGAGTCATCCTTTCCTTCTTCAACCTGTTCATGAAATATGACATCTCTGCTTGCAAAAACCTTATGAGTCATAGGATTAAATAACTTATATGCCTTGAACTCAGTGCCATATCCAACAAAGATACATTTCAAGGCTTTTAGATCTAACTTCTTCCTATCTGCCTTAGGTATATGAGCATAAGCTTTTGACCCAAATATTCTTAAATGACTCACTGCTGGTTTGAATCCAAACAATGCTTCAAAAGGGGTTTTGAAGCCTAGACATTTAGTAGGACTCCTATTCTTTAAGTAGACGGCAGTGTTAATAGCTTCTGCCCAAAAACCATTTGATAGACCCTTACCTTGAAGCATGCTCCTTGCGCACTCCACAAGAGTTCTGTTCTTTCGTTCTGCCACTCCATTCTGCTGAGGAGTGTGGGGCACTGTGAACTGTTGAACAATCCCATGCTGCTTGCAAAAATTCATGAATTCTCCCAACCTGTATTCTCCCCCTTGATCTGAGCGGAGAATTTTTATCCTTTTTCCTCTCTGGTTTTCTACCATAGATTTAAACTCTTTAAAATACTGAAAGGCTTGACTCTTTTTACTCAGAAAGTATATCCATGAGAACCTAGTGCAATCATCTCTAAATAAGAGAAAATAATATGCACCTCCTAATGACCTAGTCTGCATAGGTCCGCATATATCTGTATGCACCAGTTCTAAGATATCTCTTTTTTTTCCATTAACATGCAAAGGGAACTCTTCTCTATGCATTTTCCCTAATGCACATCCATCACAATCCAACTTAACATTATGGAAAATAGGGAGTCCATCAACCATACCTTTTCTCTGAAGTAAGATGAGGTCTTGTAGATTAAGATGGCCAAATCTCTGATGCCAGAGATCTTCAGCTGTCGATCCAGTTGCAACCATTGCTTGCTTTGTCATACTTTTCACGTCTAATCTGTACAAGCTCCCCACGCGCACTCCTGTTGCAACTATTTCCATCTGGCTATCCTTTATGACACAGTTAGTCTTAAAGAATTGAACTTGCATGTCCTGATCAGTAATCATTGAGACAGAGATCAAATTTTTCTTAATTCCGGGCACATACAATACATTTTTAAGGTGTTTAAATAAATTTTCGACCGACATGAAGTTTCTTCAAGACATTCAAACCATTCCTTCTTACCTGTCATATGTGAGGATGCACCAGAGTCGACATACCATATGTCGCCCTCATCTCCCTTTGAAGCTGAAAGAGCACAATCAGCTGTAAATAGTCGAAGTTCATGGCTATGATCCTCATCTTCCTCAACGAAGTATCCTCTGTGCTTTCTCTGTTTATTTCTTGCTTCGTCTGCCTGCCTCTTATTACACTCTTTAATCTGATGACCAGGTTTTCCATAGTAAAAACATTTATTGTTGGGAAAATTATTAGCAGACATACCTTTAAACGGTCTCTTCTGAAATGTGTTGGCTCCTCTCTGCTGCTGCTGTGGTTGATGTTGCTGCTGTGGCTGCTTCCCTCTATACTGTCTCCTTTTCGCCATCAGAGCAAGGTCATTGTTCTGCGATTTCAAATTTTGTCGTCGCTCTTCTTCCTGTAGCAGAATCCCTGTCAGCTCTTCAAACGCAGGGGCTTTCTCCCTTGCTGCCAGCCCTGTGATAAACATCTGGTATTCATCTGTCATTCCGTTCAACATGATCGTGACCAGATCCGAATCGGAAACTTTCTCTCCGATATCTCCCAATCTGTCCTTCAGGTCTTTGACTCTCGCAATGAATCCAGCAGCGGGCTCATTCTCCTCCATCTTCATCGCAAACAACTTTCCTTTGAGTGACAAGACACGGTTTGTATTCTGTGTCTGGTATAGGTTTTTAATCATCATCCAAATGTCAGTGGCCGATTTACAGTCTCTAATATGCGGGATAATATTGTCCTTGACGGAAATCTTTAATATGACCTTTGCTTTTGTCTCCCTTTTATCCCAGTCTTGTTCTTGTGCAGCTGATCCTGGTCTCAGCTCACTTCCTGTAACGATCGACCATGCATTTTCGCTTTCAAGTAAAGTTTGTATCTTGAATTTCCAGTTGGAGAAATTCGATCCATCGAGTTTGCCAGACTTGTGGAGATACGATTCTATATTGTTATTCATATTGGACTGATAAACTTTCTGATCCTCTGATGAATAATTCTATCCAACTGAATAATTGCAGGACACAAAAAAAAAAATCACCACATACCAGATCCTGACCACTGTTTTCCAAAAAAAAAATTTGTACCTTCAATGTGCCACCACTGGGCAAATCCGATCTGCTGCCACCGAGCAAATCAGGAGCTTCAATGTGCCACCACTGGGCAAGTCCGATCTGCTGCCACTGAGCAAATCAGGAACTTCAATGCGCCACCACCAGGCAAGTCCAATCTGCTGCCACCGAGCAAATCAGGAACTTCAATGCGCCACCACCGGGCAAGTCTGATCTGCTGCCACCGAGCAAATCAGGAACTTTAATGCGCCACCACCGGGCAAGTCTCATCTGATGCCACCGAGCAAATCAGGAACTTCAATACGCCACCACTGGGCAAGTTCGATCTGCCACCACCGGGCGAATTCGGAACTTCAATGTGCCACCACTGGGCAGGGCCAATCTGCAAAAAAAATTGCAAACCTTCCCAAAGAGAAAGAGGCTGGCGCTTCTTTGATGCGAAAAATCCGCGCCCAAATCAAAATGCGTGCGAATCCCAGCCCTGGCGCGCCTTTTGCGTGTACTTCCGCGCCAATAGCGTATTTTGGCGCGCTGGCATGCTTATCTTCCTCAAACCCGCGCCAATGGCGTGACTGTTTGCGAAAAAACCGCGCCAATCCTTTCTCCCGCTCAGAGATGATCAGTCATCTGAGACCTGTGTTTCAGGTGTTACTGCAGTCTGCCTGAATCTATGAAAACTTCTGTAAGCTATTTCGCTTCTACGGTTCTGTAATCAATGATGCATCCTAAAAAAAAAATTAAGGCTGTCCCTACTCTGAGCTCTGATACCAAGATAAAAATGACACTGAATTGAAAAAGAAGGAGTTGCAGCTCACAGGTGAGTACTGCGCCTGGAGACTGAACTGAAACAGAGAGAACACTCTGAGGTTACTCTACATTCATGAATGAGACATTACATCATTAAGTACATCACTAGGAATTAGGAAGTTGCAAACAAACTCCTAAATTGTAGGAACTAATCCTAAACTAAGGAGATACGTTACAACTTGTGTAACCATTTCTCCATTAATATAAAGTAATATTAATTATTTTCAACTAAAGGTCTCCCTCGACTCTACCTATAGAATTTTCTCATCAATTAGATGGAAGCTGTTATGTACCTATTTCTTAAGTAACGATATATGAAAGCATTACAATTTTCAATACGAATGGGAAATACTAATTGATATGCTATAGTTCCAATTTTGTTAGTTCTGTTTGGTTTTAGTATTTTGCAAAACCTTTAGTATTGTCGAATAAATTTCATATTTTCTGAAGACCGAAAGGAAAATTCTTCCTGTCTTTCATGCTTACAATTATCATTTTTTTCATTTAGTGTGATGACTCGAATCAAAAATACACCTACTCTTTCATTTATTCCATGCTCTTTTTCCAGCACATTTGTATACATGCTAAATATAGGCTTCATAATTTTCACGTGCATTTAACACACTATCCACATGCATCCAATAAGGTTAGCAGCATGGACATATTCTATGGCTATGTCCACTAGTATTAACATTTTCTACTTAAAAGCTTCAATATACGAAATTGTAAATAAATTTTCAAATTTCTCACATAGAGATACAAATAATCAAGGCATTGTTTGTAGCATTCTATTTTATACTACAATTTGTGTATCATTGTATCAATTGTGGATACACTATTATATACATTCTCATGGTTGATAAGTTATGAGTAAAATAACCTTCAAGTGGTCTTAGATATGTTTACCCTTAATTGTTTTTCCCACTTGTTCACAGCCACCAATGCGAGTAGTGAAAAAGTATTTTTTTGTTCACAAGTTTTCATGATTGAACGAACAGAAGGTAATTCGAAATGTATTACACTTTTATTTCAATCCCTTGAGTGTTTTTTTTCATTGATGGTTCAACAATACAAGTTTCTAATCCTGAAATTTTTGAGATCGTATCATTCTTAATATTGCTACTAATTCAGAGTTTCTTAGCTCTTGTTAGGAGTTCACATAATTTATAATTTTCATTTTGGTACCCGTATATCCATCACGCAAATGTCTTGCATATTCAAGTGTAGAAAATTTTACTCATGGTTCTTATATATGGTTGATTTTGTCCCAACGTGGGCTTATTCAAGTCCATACTTATAGTGTTTCCACTTGTTTTCTTATGTGGACTTTTCCATTGGTTACACTTTGCACTCCTATTATTTTTGGTATTCAAACATTGGAATTTGTAATGTTAATCTACAAGGGATTTTTCTAACTTACTCAATCGAGGAAGACACTTCTTTTAGCTATTTTTTTCCTTGGTAACAAATTTCAATTTATTAGAATTTTATCAATTGCTCAAATAAATACATTCAAAATATATTTGGGAGCTTAATTATAAACCATAAAGGGGTAATATTTATAATACTTGTCAGTTGAGCATCTGTTCCCTTGATAGTAGTATTTTTCTTCTATCAATATGAATAGTAACTATGCCCAAGAAAATTTCTTTTTTTTCCTACTCGTTGTATGTTAGATGTAAGTTAATAGTTATTAATCCTTATTTAATTACTTTTCTATTTTTGTTATGAACCCACTTCAGGCTCCTTCCTCTCTAACGACAAAAACATTTCTTAGAAATTTTATTCATAAAAATACTTGGTAACCTCAACTTCTTCTTCTAGTTCTTGCCTTCTTACTTTATTCCACTCTCAGAACCTATAGTGGATTCTATGTGTTACCCTTAATCATGCAAAATTGACTATATAAAATTACTATTTTCTATTACCACTTTTTATCCTACTTTAGGTTTTTTTGTATTGAATACCATTGTTATTATATTTCCTTTCACGTAATTAATGATAGTTCATGTATATGATAGAATTAATATGCATCCAAGGCATATTCCAACCTTCGTTTCTCTTGCATAAGCATCTCTAGCACATGTTTCTCTTTAAAGCACACATTTTCCACAGAACCTGTCATAGATTTGAGTGTCTCTCTCAATTCTTCAGCATTACGTGCCTTATACTATTTGTCCCAAACTCATCATCTCAACATAATGTGGGACTATAGGTGTTAATAAAATTGTCATGACGCATACGATTTTGTTCGATTTATGCCTTAACCCATCAATATATATATATATATATATATATATATATATATATATCTTGAACAATGAGAATCAATGTCCTTACCCTTGGTACAATGACAATGAGGTCGCAATCATTTCCTAGGTCAACTCTTATTCCCATAAAAGGTATACCATACCACCAGATTAGACACAACCTTGGTCAGGTCGGAAAGAATAATGGTTATCAACTTTCGGTTTTATATAAGAAAACAAGAACTTGTATGTGCAACATTTCCCAACTAATTCTATAATTGGACACATGTTTGATTATGCTTTCTCTCAAGTCCAACATGTATATCTCTTTTTTATTGTATTTAGATTCGCATAATTTCGAATTTATCTCTGCGAACCTCCTAAAATATTTCATCTACAGGTTCTCATCAAACTATTGAGATCAAAACCAACTTATTGCCCATACTATCTCTTCAATCCTAGTGTAACACCCCTAGTTTATATGCTTTTTAAGTTAGAAATTTGAACAAAAATCCAAAGGGCAGTGGACCCCAATGGATAAGTATTGTGTGGATTTTATTTAAATATTTATTAATGAAAATAAATGGAATATTTATGTGTACACTATGACCAAATGAGATTGGAGATCATAAGCCTGATCCATGAGGATATGGATAAGGTTAAGACTTTCCCAAAACTTTTCAAAAAGCCTTGAAAGGAAAAATCCTAATTTAGATTGAAGAGGAAAAATCTAAATTCCCCAATGAAGAGGAAAGTAGTTGGAAAGAGGTAAAAAGCTAGAAAAGCAGAAAGCAGCTTTAAAGTCCCTCATTAAGGGAAGCCTAGGCAAACAGGAAGAAAAGCATCCTGAAATCTTGATGTAGAATTTAGAAACAGGCTTGGGGGAAAGTATAGCTTAAGTAAGCTGCTCCAGAAAATATTGGGGTTGGTCTATTCTTGGAGAAGATCTCAGCTCGAGGGTGAATTCTGGAGATAGAAGAATTTTAAGGTTGGGAGGATTGGTCATAGAACGAAGTGGTATGCATATGTAACTTGTAAATTCTGTTATAAGAGGCATTATGAAATCTTAAACTGGTATTGAAATTGAAAGTAAATCTGTATGCTGTAGATATTAAATTCCTTACATTTAACAGAGTTTATTAGAAGAAATAATCCTCTACAAATCTGTATAGTTGTAGGAATAGAGTCTATTGGGAAATACCACTCAGAATCTCTAAATCGATTTTGGTTTAAATCTGAAGATACATCATCTCCCATAGACTATATATTTTTATAACCTTAATCTGCTTCTGTAACAATAATTTTATATGTAAAACAAATTATATAGAACAATATATTTTATAGCTTCATTCCTTTTAAGAAGAAATTATTTGATATCAGGAAAATCATATATATTTCTATTACAAATGATGTAGAGTAATCTAAGCTAAGAAAATAAAATATATTGAATAACTATGATAATGCTGGAAAGAAATGTCTACTGAAAATCTATGAAGGTTGTTGTATGAAAATATAAGAATATACAATTCTGCCACGTTCAATTTAAATGATATTTAGAAAATTTCCCAACTACATATAATTATCATGATTTGAATTTAGTACATCATACAACTATATACATATCTATTTTTAATAAGAAAACACAAATTTTAGAAGTAGAAACTGTATAGGTATTTACATGAGCATTTTAGGGTATAATTGTAAAGTTAGGAGTGCATGAAAAGAAATAATAATTTTTTTGTAAATTTTCTATTGAAAGCATATTATATTCTCTTTAGGAAAAATCTAATAGTATACATCTCTGACGAATTAAAAGTGAATTTCTTAAGTATACTTTATGAACGAGAGAAGAGATAATTTGTATCTTTAATCTCCTTCGGTGTTCTAAACAAATAAGTGCATGAGAAACATTAAAGTTTCTTTAAAAGACCATACAGTTTCAGAAACAATCAACAATAAACAAAGCTATACATGTTATTTTAATAGAAATTGTAAAATGGAAAATAAATGACAGAATCTGTTAAGCTGTGAGTTGGATTGATGGTAAAGAGGACAATTATTCTGTAAAGAAAATTCAACTGAGAAAATATCCTAATCATAGAGTTATGATAATTGCTTACTTTAAAAGATATTTAGAAATTTAAAAGAGTACATTTAGCTTCAACAACTTTTATTTTAAATTTTTGCATTTTTACTTGCAAATTTCATTTTCTACAAGATAGTCATGAAATAATTGTTGTAGTAAACAATCTAGATTAGAAACATATTCATATTACTGTTACATGGAAAACTGTAAATATTGATCATAACTAGATAAAATAAATCTTAAGATTTATCTGTAGAAATGTCTTTGTTCGTAAGACAGAACAGATAGATTTTAATTCATAATGTATTATACTTCTCTTTAAGAGATTTAAACTATGATTGCATAAAATGAGAACTCATTTAGACATTATAGAAATAACAGAGATTTAAATTAATCTTGTACAAGAATGAATCCTAAAATCATGGGGTTGAAACATTATTGAACTGATGAGTATTATTAGAAGTTTTAATTCTACAAAGGATAAATAACCCGAAGCTATGTAGCATATAAGATCTAGTATTATTACCAAAAAAATATTATAATCGAATTTTTAAATGATATGCAAGCAGTAAAGAGTATAATTACTTAAGAAGTGGGATTTAAAAGCAGTTACCATGAGATAACTGTAGTAATATCAGTAGTAGTACTGCTGGAAATTTTTTCTATATAATCAGTGAAGACATTTTCAGTTTGACTGAAAATGGTAACTGAGTTTTCTTGAAAAAAATTTACAAACTGAACAGACTTAATTAAATTTACTAATATACATATAGACATCTATCCACATATATGGATAGGAGCATATAGAAAATTTCCAAGTGATCATAGATTTATTTCTAGTACAGGAAAGTCAATTAAATATACTTCTGAGCATTATAATTACCCTTTAATATTCTAATGAATAAAAGGAGTATGATATTGTCAAGATTCACATTTATGTATTTCATTATCTATGTTCAGGAGCAATGAAATTAACTAGTAAGTTCATAGTTGGGATTGAGTAAAACCCTCAGTATGAAAGACATAATAATATAATGGGTTTTGAAATTTAATACCGGATAGAATACAAAACAGAGAAACTGAATAAATAACCGAATACTGTGTAACGAGATAACTTGAGAAAAAAAAAACAACCCAAATGGAAAATAAAACTATAAAACCCAAACTGAAAGCAATAGGAATCACTACACATAGCGATGCTGTATAGACAGACCTGTGCAAAGAGCATGGAGTTAGAGTCGAAGAGGATAAAAATGGTAATGAATAGAGTGTAACTTCTGGAAAGGAAGGGTCAAATGGAACTGGGATTATTGCTGCACTACAAACCATATAAACGATGTGTTAATCCAAAATTTCACCTAAGAACAAAAATATATATATATGCACTGTGTAATAGTAAATAAAGGTAATTTAATTACCTATGGAGAGAAAAACGTTTTGAAATCATTGTAGAAATAGTTGAAGCCTTCGAGCTTGATATTGTGATTTGCATTACCTAAGCCACGCACTATCAAAAACGATTGGGGAATGCGTAAGATAGGAAATTCAAAGTTTAATAAAAGAATGATGGAAATGGTGGGTGAAATAGGTGTTAACCAAATCGAAAATTTTAAAAAGGGGTTTTTGTAAAAATTCAAGAAAATCTAGTTAAACAAGAAATTTAGTTAGCAATCTCACTAGAAAATTCTTACCAAAGGTTGGTCAACGAACTGAAACCTTTAACCAGCGATATGTAGCGATTTTGAAATTATCCAAATCTGCCATAGAGGGAGTATGAGGAAAAAAAAATATTACGCAGAAAACAAAATATTTAGAACCGTTGGAATATTGAATAATACAGAAAGAAACTTCAATCAAAGCGGGAGAGATGAACTGTAACATTTCGAATTAATAACATGATAGCTAATGAAATTCTGCAATAAAAAAACATGATGCCAACCCTAAAACATAAATCTCTGAGTTAAGGAAATACTGAATTGCTTAACCATTTAAACTGACGTCAAATCCTGAAGGGATATTCATGATGTAACTTCATCACGAACTGGAGTGGACGCAAAAGGGAGAAGATGTCTCCTAGAAAACCACCACAAAGAAATGAAACAATAATACATTGAAGTTTCTTCTTAAAAACCCAATGAACCAGGTAAACCCTAAAACATCGCAACCATACACATGGCTCAAATCTGTCGTCCCTCGCTTGGATCGATACTCGTCCCATTTGATATGAAAAAACACCTACATGTATTAAACGTTACTGTACATTGCAGAGTAGAACACTTAAAACGAATCTTAGATATGTGACATAACTCGATAAAATAAGAATTATTATGTGGGTCGAGGAAACGAGCAGGAGTATGTCATAAATGCATGCGTACCAAGCTCGATCGATGAGAAGTAAATAAGTAATGTATATCAGCGAACCTAATAGTTGTACATTGATTCAAAGGTAAATATCCACAGTGGGTATCAACGCTAAGTATGCACATTATACGATGGGAATCACACCAAATCAAACACGTCTCCAATTGTATGGATAGAACTGTGGATTAAAAATAATGTCACCAAAAATAAAAATAGGAAGGGCATTGAAAAAAAAATATTTATTGGTATAAAAGTCACCACGTTATAATTATATATATATGATGTCTATTGGTATAAAAGTCACCACAAGATAATTATGAATATATGATGAGTGGGGGTAGGATATAAATAAATTGGCTCAATGTTAAGTTAAATGTAAATTTATTTAAGGTAAATTGAGTATTTAATTACTTAATGATAAATGGTAAATTAAGTATTTATTTTACTTCAATTGGAAATGGACTATGGTGTTGGAAATGTTGTCATTGATGGCAAAGGAGCAGAAGGGCACAACACCTAAACCAGCAATAAGGCAAAGTAGAAGATAGGGAACAAAGGCAGCAGAGAGATAGCAGAGGCAGCAAAAATAGAAGCAAGGAGCAGGATCAATCAAGGAGCAGAGGAAGCAGTGAATTGAAGCACAGACAAGCACTGAGTTGAAGCACAGACCTGCTGAGGGCTGCGTAGAGCTGTAGGAGAGATCTGGAGAGAATAGGTTGTAGAAGGGCCAATTGGTCGAAAATTTGACAAGTTAATTTTTGTGTGAGAATGTTTGAATCCCCATGTTTAGTGCATGAGTGGCTTGCACTTTAGAAGCCAGTGTAAGAGAAGTGTGTGACAAAACCCTGTGTTAAAGTAATGTCAGTATGTTGATTCTTTTTGAGAAGCAACATAAAGGTTGCCCATATAACATGATGAGAGTTCTTGGTTGGAACCACAAAGGTGGATGATTTAGTTGATAATGGCAATCGAAGGCTGAAGGGGTCGAAGGCATGTTCGGCTTTACGGTGAGATCGAGTCCTAACATGAAATTAAAAACACAGAGTTGAATGAAGCCTGTGTGGAATGACGATTCAGTGGCAGAGCGATGAAGGAAATATAATAAAATTTGGAGCTATGTATCAAAGGGAGAAGAACTGAAACGAGAAGGTATAAATCAAATAAATGAATTTTTGACAGTACGCAGGACGAAACCATGTGCAAACCAGAACCATGAAGGAATAGTGACAGTGGTTTTGGAACACCCAATGGTTTTCATCGCACCGCTTTTGCTCGATAATTTGTATTCCCAATTCGAACACGAACAAGGCCATCAGCTAACGCGTGGCCTTAAGTGATTTGGAGAACCTGCTCTCATTGTGAGTTAAAGCCCATGCATCTAACTCATGCGATTGCCGTAGGATCAGTGGATGAGTGCGCGATGAGCCTACAAACATAGGATGAGAAGGGAGTTAAGCGTTGGGACCCGCTCCATTGCATGAACTCGGAGAATTAAATGACGTACACCTTGGTTGCGCGATGATCGTCGGATCATCGAATGGTATGCGGTGAAGTTTGCAGCCGTCGATTGAAGAGAGTCACAATTCAGCTTTATGTAAAGTTATATACTACATTCAGAGTGATGGTGAAGTCTGCAGACCGTTGGGACTAATGGCTATTGAATATTGACCGAAGATCATGAAATAAGGTATGGTGTGATATGTCGGGTTTTGACTAAGTTACAAAGTGTTAAAGTTACGATGGCAGTATGAACGTCTGGCCAACCATAGTGTATTTTGATACTTTGGTAAGTTTTATCAAAGTCAAAGATAATAAAGCACACTCATAGATGATGGTTTGATAAAGGGGCACATTATATACATTGGGGTTTTTATAACCCTTTGAAGAAATAGGTTTCGCACAGTATTTAAATTTCCAGCTCAGGAATTAAACATTGTAGGTTGCCAGATTATCGATTTGTATTGGAGGAAATTCTTGGGATGCATTTCTAAATACACAGAGAAAGTTTAATGTGAGTTTATAATGCTGTGATCGAATATATCTGTGTATTCAGATAATAATGTGTGAGAACTCAAGTTCATGCAGGATTTGAGTAGTGGATTCGAAAATTTTAGAAAGTGAAGTTAGCTTTCGATTAAGAGTTGGAGAAATGAAATTGACTATGGTTTGAATCATGAAATAAGAAAAGCTTCCACATGTAAATATTTCCATATTGTGAGGTTATTTGGGCCGTGAATTTGTAAATCAGTTATATATATATATATATATATATATATATATATATATATATATATATATACAGCAGGTACACAATTGCAGTGAACATGTGAATATGCATAGGAGTGAAAATGTGGGTTTGATAGGTATACACGCACAGGTGCATAGAGTTGCAGTAAATAGAGGTATACATGACAGTTACATGATAGTGACAGAAAGGACAAAACCAGCAAGCCAAGGGCTGAGTGAAGTTTATATACTGTAACTGAAAATGTAAATGTTTTATTTGTTTTATATTGTTTATGATGCAAAGGCAAGTATCCTAAGGAAAAGAAAAATCCCACTATAACATGGAAATTTTTACATATTGTTATATTTTTAATGAGTTGGACAAAGGAATGAGAAGACAGAAGCCAAAGAGTCATGGTTGTTCACTCCAAATTCCTTGAGGAATACAAACAATCATGTGATGAACTCTATATATAATATCAACTTGATATGCATAGAGAGGTTAGAGAGAGTAAGGATAGAGAATGAAAAGTATAGAAGAATGAGGCAGAGAAGATAAGGAAGAGAGGAGAAGAAAGAGATGCTACAGAACATAGTTGCTATCTGAGGTAAATCAGCAAACATTTCTTTTGATAAATTGAGGAATTTGGAGCTTCCCTATCAAGTTGAAGCTTGATAGCTTTCAGTTGTAGCTGACTGAGGTTGAAGCCTCCTGTAGGTTGGTGCTTGCAGAAAATTGAAGGGAGTTGGAGCTTCCTTGCAAGTTGTAGCTTGCAGAATTGAGGTTGGAGCCTCCTGTAGGTTGGTGCCTGCAAAATAATAGTGGTGAGAGGGAGTTGGAGCTTGCCTTTGCATCACGACAATAATAAGATCTGGTTTTCTCCCTTTATGGGTTTTCACTTATATCTGCTGTCTCTATCTGTGTTGCCTGTGTGCTGAGATGATTTATCAATTCTGCTTTATGTTTGCTGCTCTCATAATAAGTTTTATGTCACATTAATTTAATACTTGCTGCAACATGTTAATACTATTCATAGACTAAGGTTGGTTATAAAAGTAAGTTGTAAATAAGCTAATGAAAAATTTAAAAAGCTCATGTATGTGTTAAACTGAATCACCCCCCCCTCTTAGTTTAACTAAGAGTTCAACATATGGTATATATAGATTCCATGTATTAATTGTGTTACGAAGTAAAACAAATTAAGAAGTTTGAGTATGATTTTTCCAAGTGAGAATAATCTATAACTAGTAAATTTAGAAAATTTAATTGAAGGGAGATAAAATACTATGGTGGAAAAAAAAATTTTGAGTAGAAAGATATTTCAAATGTGGAAAGGAGAGACATTACAAATGGTATCAAAGCAAGGTTTGAAAACTAGGTTGTTTTTGTGCTCACTGTTGTGAAAATTGGGTTGTTTTTGTGCTCACTGTTATAATTTCTAGAAAAAAAATGTTACTGATGTTATTTTGTTTTAAGTTTGTGTAAAAAGGTACTAAAACTGAAAATTCAATGGTTGAAGAAGATGAACTCTATGTCGATCTGGGTGGTAGAGATAATACACCAGATCCCAATGCTCCTTTGATGGCTATGTTGCATAGGTTGCAACAGGATATGGCCCAACTAAGAAGCCAGAACGACAGGCTATCTTTAACCAGTGAGAAGCAAGAAAAACTAATAAGAGAATTGCTTTCGCGGAATAGCCAAGAGGGTGAAGGTTCCAAAAGGAGGAGGAAAGGTAGGCTCTCAGATGATTCTGAGGAAGAGGACACCACTAGACACCAGTCTAAACAGAAGAAGGAGTTAGAGGGTGAATTTCGGAAAATAAAACCTCCCTCCTATGATGGAGAGGAGGAAGATGCTCAGGCATGGTTGTTAAACATGATTAAATATTTTTAGGTTTACGAGTATGAAAGAAATATGAAGGCCAGATTATCTATATACCAATTGTAAGGTAAGGCTACCTTGTGGTGGGAGGAAACAAAAATGGTTCATGCCATTGATGAAAAAATAGTGACTTGGGAGGATTTCCAAGTAAAATTTAAAAACTGGTATTTGAACAAACGCTATTATGATGACAAAGCAAAAGAGTTTCATGAACTCAGGTTGGGACAGCTTACCATAGATGAGTTTGTCACCAAGTTCACAATCTGTTAAGATATGTTCCTTATATTCGTTAAGAGAAAGCAAAGTTGCAAATGTTTTTGAACTATTTGCCTACGGTGTATAAGGAGAAAATAGAGTTCGATAATCCAAAAACCATGGACGAAGTGGTGACGAAAGCCAGATTATGCTACCAGCAGTCTAAGGGAAAGAGTGAACAATGGAAGAGCTATCAAACAAGGGTGATTTCAAAGGAAAGAAATAAAAACCAGCTTAATTGAAGAACTTTGGTAGAAATCATCAGCGGAAAAAATTTAACAAAACAAGGGAAAGTCAATCTACTCAATCCCAAGTTGGTTCAAAGAAAATAGATGGGAATAATTGTAATATTCCTAGTTCATGACAACTAATTGGAATATTTGATTTTGTATAGTTTTGTCGTCTATGGTTTGTAAATAAAGAAAAAGTGAGTAAAGAGGGTCTAACTCACTTTAGTAGAATAAGACATCCACCTAGTAGCACAATGTTGTGACTTAAGGGGAGTCAAGGGTGGCCTAACACCACGTAGAGGAGGGGGCCTATGTACACTCTAGAAGCTTCTGCAAGCTTCTGCGCAGATAAGGATGAGGATGTGGAGGAGAGAGAGAGGCTACGTTGGGTTTTGAAGGGAAACCAATGCTATAAAAGATGGACGAGCCTCCTCATTTGGATCATTCTTGAGTTGATGATTTTTGAGTGAGATATTTGTCTTCTTGAGCACACTGGCTGTTTAGCCTGTCTGCAGCACTGTTTAGTGCATTGAGTGTCTCCGGTCGGAGATCTCGCCCTTAGCCCTGTGGGACGTCGAGTGCCTGCTCGGGCAAGGTTATTTTTTCAGCATTTTGTGAGTCATTTCATTGTTTGGGTTTGTTGCGGAGCTAGAGCTTATAGAGACTACGTAGTCACTGGGAGAGAGGACAGTCTATTGTGGAGGAGCTTCAGATTGGTGTTTCTGCAGGCGATTTCGCCAGGATTTTGAGCAGAGGGTCAGCGTTTGCCCATCGGAGGGTTTTGGCAGAGTCTGTGGAAGTATTTCAGCTATTTCTATTCAGCCACTGCGCAGTGCCTTGGAGGCCAGCGTAATTCACTAGGGAGGCAGTTTCTGGTGATTTCTGGGCTTGGCCATTCTTGGAATGGTATTTGGATCTTATCTGGGTTGTTGAGGAGAGGAGGTTTGCCGATATTCAGCTCGTTCCAGCAAGGGGATCAGCCCCTAATATTCAGTCCATTCCAGCAGTAGTAGTTACACGGTAGTTTTCCAGTAGCTGGGATGCAATTCATAGAGCAGCCATTTCCTGTATTTTCTAAGAGTGTTTTCTTACTTGCTTTGGGAAAGATCACTTCTTGTACTTCATTACATTTCTCAGATTAATAAAATGGTTCAACATTTCCTCTCTATGTTTTCTGGTTGTGTTTTCGTAGTTGTCGTTGTTGCCGTAGTTGCTGTATTCTCTTTATATTACATGTCTATTGTTGTTTTTGAGCATTCTAGTTCTATACCACTTGGTGTGTTTATATTTCACTCTTAGACATAGTCTGGAAAGGGCCAGGTAGCCTCCGGATCTCATTCTCTTTAGAGACGACATATCCGGTAAATGCCCTCCCAGTCAATCTCTAGTTGGAGTTTGTCGTGTTTTAGAGATATCCCCGAAACGGGATATTACATTGGTATCAAAGCATAGTTCAGGCTCAGTCTGTGGTCTATGACATCAGGAAAGAGACCGTACAGAGGTAGGAAGTATAGAGACCGTGAGCATAGATTGGAGGCCACCTACGAAGAGGAAGACTGTGCCCAGGTAGAAAACGCAGATCAGGAGAGAGAGCCTGTGAGGGACGTAGAGGAGGTAGAGCTTGTAGTAGATTTGAGGCAAAAAGCACCGATGACAGATGAAATAGAGGCAAAAATGTTTGGAGAGGCACTCCTCAAGTCGGTGCAGGATTTAGCACGACAGATTGAAGTGATGGGCCAGAGGTTCACAGCTTTGGAGGCTAGGCAGCGTGAGACTCCACAGGTTTTCAAGTTCGGAGAAGGATCAGGTGCATCCCACCATTTACTGAAGCAGGGTGTTGCTCAGAGTGATACTCCTCAGCCGATGGCTTTATGGGCACCTACCCGCTCTACCATTCCCACTTTCTTGGGAGCAGACACAGGGGCAGGAGCCCAGCACGAGGAAGAGCCTGGACACTTAGATGAGTATTTTGCAGAGTATCAGTCCTATGGGCAGGAGTTGAGGGATGCTCTCACATTCAGAGATTTTGTGCAGCTCCAGTGGGACAGTAGACCCTATGACCATCATAGAGGACACCGGCATTACCATGATGGAGATTCCCACCGAGCCTCTAGTATATTTCATCTGCCTACGTTTGATGGATCGTCAAACAGTTCGGAAAAGTGTTGGGTGGAGAAGCTGGACATCTATTTCCAGCTTAACCAGATGTCGAAGACAAAGGCCATCAAGGTGGAAATGTTACATTTGGATGGTGAGGTCCAGGACTGGTGGTTCCATGGGATGGTGACACTCAGGCATTCCACAGTGACGACATATGTCGAGTTTACCAAGAGATTGATAGAGCGTTTTGACCGGAGGGATCTGGAGCAGCATTTTGTTGAGCTGACAAAGCTCAAATAGACAGGGAGCCCTGAGAAATACATTGCAGATTTCTTGAGGGTTTCGGTGATGGTTCCAGATCTATCCATGAGACGGATGATATATATGTTTGTGGAGGGATTGGCAGAGCCACTTTGAGGTCTAGTCAGATCCACTAGACCAGCTACACTCTAGGATGCTATCAACAGGACCAGGGATTTGCAGGATGCATTGCCTAGGACACGGACACCTTACCCCCAGACACAGGGTTCCCAGCCTAAGGGGAAGGATGTGAGGGTTCCACCTTCCAAGGGGAATCTAGGACAGGCACAGGTAGATGATGAGGCTAGGAGGGAGTTGAGGAAGAAACAACTGTGCTTCACTTGTCAGGAGCGATGGGCACTAGGGCATAGGTGTGCTGCTGGCAAAGCACACTTCATTGAGGTCTTCTCCGATGATAGCGGGGAAGAGGATGAGGAGGATGAAGAGGAGGCAAGATATAGTCATATGACCTAGGATTAGTTTCCATCTCCACCTCCAGGGACAGGAGGTGCAGCTTTTGCACCCACAGGAGGGGCCCTTGCAGCTTTGCGAGGAGTTCCTAAGTATTTGACGTTGTGCGTACGAGGGACAGTATGTGGCCAACGAGTATCAGTCTTGGTTGACAGTGTGGCAAACCAAAATTTCATTGATGCACAGATGGTTGAACAGAGGGGTATACCAACCGAGAGTTTTGACGGATTTTCAGTCTTGGTCCCAGGAGCCCAGACGATGCAGAGTGCCCGGTATGTTCCGGAGTTGGCAGTGACGATGGGTACTTACATCATGACTAATCACTTTTTCGTGGTCAACATACCAGATACCAATGTGGTACTAGGTGTTCAGTGGCTGATTACGTTGGGGAAGGTCAGCACGGATTGGGAGGCCTTAGAGATGGAGTGGGATGACAAGAAGACTGGGAATCATGAGAAGATCCACGAGATGCATACTTACCCACCTCAGACAGTTTCGGCACACCGGATGGAGGCAGACTTCCGAAAGGGAGACATAGAGTGGGTGGTTGAGTTGTGGGCATTAGAGGCAGAGACCACCAGTCGAGTTGTTCATCCAAAGATACAAGCCATCCTTGACAGACATGAAGTAGTGTTTGGGGATATACCACTAGGTCGGCCACCAGATAGAGGGTTTGAGCATACCATTGAGCTTGAGTAGGGTATCCAGGCGGTGATCACTACACCCTATAAGCATCCCAAAGCCTATCGGGATGAGATTGAGCGGGCCATCTAGGATTTGTTGGCTCTTGGACACATCAGACCGAGCACGAGTCTGTTTACTTCTTCTGTAGTGTTGGTGAAGAAGAAGGACGACACCTTGAGGATGTGCATTAACTACAGGGCCCTGAACAAGAAGACTTTGAAGAATAGGTACCCCATACCTAGGATCGATGATCTGATGGATGAGCTGAGAGGAGCTAAGTTCTTCTAGAAGATTGAATTGAGATCAGGGTACCATAAGATTCACGTGAGGGAACAAGACATTCCCAAGACCGCCTTCAGGTGTCATTATGGGCACTTTGAGTTTTTGGTTATGCCTTTTGGGCTGACCAATTCTCTAGCCACCTTTCAGTCTTGCATGAACCATATCTTCCGCAGTCATCTGAGGAAGTTTGTACTGGTTTTCTTCGATGATATACTCATATACAGCAGGATGTGGGAGGAGCATCTCCAGCATATAGAGGCAGTGCTACGCATCTTGGAAGAGCAGCAGTTCTATGCTAAGCTCTCCAAGTGTGAGTTTGGGATGACGGAGATTTTATATTTGGGTCACATTATTGGAGTGGATAGAGTGAGGGTCCACGAGGAGAAGATTAGAGCTACCCAAGATTGGCCGGAGCCGAAGAATGTGACGGAACCTTGAGGGTTCATTGGGATATGTACCTATTACAGGCAGTTCGTCAAAGGATTCTCACAACTTGCTACACCCCTTACAGATTTGACAAAGAAGGGGGCATTCAGTTGGTCAGATACAACGCAGCGAGCCTTTGATAGGTTCAAGGAGGTGATGAGTAGCTTCCTAGTGCTTGCGTTGCCAGATTTTACGCAGTCATTTATCTTGGAGTGTGATGCATCAGGAGAGGGGATCGATGCAGTATTGATGCAGGGGGGACACCCTATAGCTTTTGAGAGCCGGAAGCTCCTTTCGCATGAGAGGTTGTATTCTATATACGAAAAGGAGATGTTGGCGATCATGCATGCCTTGGCCAAATTCCGGCAGTATCTGGTAGGGAACAGATTTAGAGTGAGAACTGACCATAATAGCCTCAGGTTCTTTTTTTAGCAGAAGCAGCTACAGGAGAGGCAGCAGAAGTGGATCAGTAAGATCCAAGCATATGACTTTGACATTGAGTATGTCAAGGGTAAGAATAATGTGGTAGCAGATGCCCTTTCATGTAGACCAGCCACGTTATCTCTTATGAGCTTGGATGTAGATTGGAGGGCTCGATTTTTAGTTGAGTACTCCAAGGGCAGATTTGCATGTGAGGTGCTGGATGGACAGGTGGCGGATGACAGGTATAGGGTGGTCGATGAGATCATCTATTACGGGGATAGGATCTTCTTGAGTGAGGGATCTCAGCTTAAGAAGAAGATACTCTAGGCATCACATGATTCTCCATTGGCAAGCCATCAGGGGTTTACCAAAAGCTACAGGGCCATTAGAGAGAGGTTCTCATGGAAGGGCCTCAAGGAGGACGTACTCCAGCACATCACGGAGTGCAATGTTTGTCAGAGGAACAAGGGGGAGATGAGCCATCCCGCAGGACTGTTGCAGCCTCTTCCCATTCCGTACGGGAAATGGGAGAGCATATCGATGGACTTCATCACAGGGTTGCCCATGGTGGAGGGCAAGGATTGTATCTTTGTCGTCGTTGATCGACTGACAAAGTATGCACACTTTTTCTCCATATCTGCTCACTACACAGCAGCACAGGTGGCCGAGCTGTTCTTCCGAGAGGTTTTCAGGTTGCATGGTCGTCCTAAGACCATCGTCAGTGATAGGGACAACCACTTCATGGGTGGATTTTGGCATGAGCTCTTCCGACTGGTGGGGACGGAGTTGACACCGAGTACCAGTTACCACCCACAGATGGATGGACAGACGGAAATAGTTAACAAGTGGCTGGAGGGCTACTTGCGTAACTATGTCAGTGGGCAGCAGCGAGCATGGTTGAGATGGTTGCATTTGGGAGAGTACTGCTACAACTCGACACATCACATGTCTATTGGTATGTCACCATTTTATGCTTTGTATGGGTACCATCCTTTATCATTTTCTGATATGATGTTTGGTGTGAGTAAGGCTCCTAGAGCAAAGATGTGGATCCAAGAGAGTCAGGACATCCTCCGAGCTCTCAAGGACAATATGGCTATAGCACATAACCAGCAGAAGCTGTATGCTGACAGAGGTCGGGTGGAGTGACAGTTTGAGGTAGGGGACTTGATCTACCTACGCTTACAGCCATACCAATAGTCATCGCTGAAGCAGAAGGGATCTGAGAAGCTCAAGCCTCATTTTTACGGGCCATACAGGGTGATACGCAGGATTGGGCAGGTTGCATATGAGTTGGAGCTGCCCCAAGGCAGCAAGATCCACAACATTTTCCATGTATCATGCCTGAGGAAGGTGCTGGGACAATAGGTGACAGTAACAAAGGAGCTACCACCTACAGATGATGAGGGGCACTTGGTGTTGCAGCCGGAGGCCATTATTGATACCAGGGAGAGGCGGTTATGGAGCAGGATGGTCCAAGAATTCTTGGTGAGGTGGAAGAATTTGTCGGATGAGGATACCACTTGGGAGAGCGAGAACATTTTGCATCATCCATCACTTCAGTTGCTTGAGGAAAAGAAACATTTTGCTGGGGGGGACTGTAATATTCCTAATTAGTGACAACTAATTGGAATATTCGATTTTGTATAGTTTTGTCGTCTATGGTTTGTAAATAAATAAAAAGTGAGTAAAGAGGGTCTAACTCACTTTAGTAGAATAAGACATCCACCTAGTAGCAAAACGTTGTGACTTAAGGGGGGTCAAGGGGGGCCTAACACCACATAGAGGAGGGGGCCTATGTACACTCTAAAAGCTTTTGCAACCTTCTACACAGATAAGGATGAGGATGTGGAGGAGAGAGAGAGTCTACGTTGGGTTTTGGAGGGAAACCAATGCTATAAAATATGGAGGAGCCTCCTTGTTTGGATCATTCTTGATTTGATGATTTTTGAGTGATACATTTGTCTTCTTGAGCATGCTGGCTATTTAGCCTGTCTGCAGCACTGTTTAGTACATTAAATGTCTCTGGTCAGAGATCTCGCCCTTAGCCCCGGGGGACTTCGAGTGCCTGCTCAGGCAAGGTTAGTTTTTCAGCATTTTTTGAGTCGTTTCATTGTTTGGGTTTGTTTCGGAGTTGGAGCTTATAGAGACTACGTAGTCACTAGGAGAGAGGACGCAGTCTATTGTGGAGGAGCTTCGGATTGGGGTTTCTGTAGGCGATTGCACCGGGATTTTGAGCAGAGTGTCAGCCTTTGCCCATCGGAGGTTTTTTGCAGAGTCTGTGGCAGTATTTCAGCTATTTCTATTCAGCCACTACGTAGTACCTTGGAGGCCAGCGTAATTCACTTGGGAGGTAGTTTCTGGTGATTTCTAGGCTTGGCCATTCTTGGAATGGTTTTTAGATCTTGTCTGGGTTGTTGAGGAGAGGAGGTTTTCCGATCTTCAAATCATTCTGGCAAGGGGATCAGCCCCTAATCTTCAGTCCATTCTAGTAGTAGCAGCTACACGGCAGTTTTCTAGCAGCTGGGACGTAGTTCATAGAGCAGCCATTTCCTGTCTTTTCTGAGATTGTTTTCTTACTTGCTTTGGGCAAGATCACTTCTTTTACTTCATTAAATTTCTCAAATTAATAAAATGGCTCAGCATTTCCTCTCTATGTTTTCTGGTTGTGTTGTGGTAGTTGTCGTCATTGCCGTAGTTGCTGTATTCTCTTTCTATTATATGTCTATTGTTGTTTTTGAGCATTCTACTTCTATACCACTTGGTGTGTTTATTTTTCACTCTTAGACAAAGTCTAGAAAGGGCCAGGTAGCCTTCGAATCTCGTTCTCTTTAGAGATGACATATCCGATAAATGCCCTCCCAGTCAATCTTTGGTTGGAGTTTGTCGTGTTTTAGAGATATCCCCGAAATGGGATATTACAATAATAAGAAGGAAGGAACTGTGAAAATGAGAGAACCATTGAAGTTTTGGGGCTGTGGAGAACCTCATCTTTTGAGGGACTGTCCTCATCGAAATATTCAGATGGTTTTGAGAGATAGAGAAGCTACCACAGTGAATGACATAGCTAGAAATATTCCCACTATCAGTGTAGCTTTGGAGAATCGACAAGCAGAGCATCAAGCTACTATGGTCGAGATGGAAGGTAAGATCGCTGACCAATATGTTACAATTTTAATTGATCCGGGTGCTTCTTTGAGTTATATTAGTCCCAAAGTTGTAGAAAAATGCAAGCTCAAAACTGAGAAATTTCAACAGTCCTGGTTGGTCCAGTTAGCCACTAGTGCCAAACAAAAAGTAACTCATAAGTTACCTCTAACAGCAATTAAATTAAATGATTTTCAGACAGAAGTAAATTTAAACATTCTGCCCTTAGGCTCATATGATTTGCTGATAGGAATGGACTAGTTAGAGAAAAGAAAGGCTATGATGAATTGCTAAGATAAAACTCTGCATTGCATAGATGATGAAGGAAAACCATTCATACTAAAAGGGAAACTGAAACCTATTTCTGTAAGGAAAATCTCTGCTACTCTTCAACAGCACTAGAAGGGATATCAAGTATACTGCATACGTTGTAGAAACCAGAACAACAACCTCAAGAAAATTTGTTAGACAACTTTTACCAAAGGATAAGAATTTGTTGAATTTTTTCCGGATGAGATTCCTCATCCCCCCCCCCCGAGGAGAGAGATCGATTTTTCAATCGATTTGGTGCCAGGAACAACACCAGTTTCTAGAGCCCCTTACCGGATGAGCCCCCCTGAACTCATGGAGTTAAAAGTGCAATTATAAAAATTCATGGATAGAGGTTACATCAGACCGAGTGTATCTCCTTGGGGTGCATCGGTGCTATTTGTGAAAAAGAAGGATGGAACCTTCTGAATGTGCATTGACTATCGTCAGCTGAATAAGTTGACAATAAAAAACACGTTTCCATTTCCCATAATATATGATATTTTTGATCAGGTGAGAGGAGCTTCAATATTCTCTAAGATTGAATTAAGGACTGGTTATCACCAACTCATAATTAAGGAGGAGGATATCAGTAAAACAGCCTTTCGAACCAGGTATGGTCACTATGAATTTGTAGTCCTACCTTTCGATTTGACCAATGCCGCTGCCACTTTTATGTGCTTAATGAATAGCATATTGAATAAATACTTAGACAAATTCGTACTAGTATTTATAGACGACATTCTAATCTATTCAAAATGTGAGGCAGAACATAAAGAACACCTTAGAATTTTGTTGCAGACTCTTAAGGAGAATCAATTGTATTCCAAGTTTAGCAAATGTGAATTTTATAAGGATAAAATTCAATATTTGGGGCATATAATTTCTGAACAAGGATTGGTTGTTGACCCTGAGAAAATAAAGGCCATTAGAGAGTGGTCGGTGATGACTGATGTTTCAGCAGTAAGATCATTTATGGGGATTGCAGGATATCACTGACGGTTTGTAGAAAGATTTTATGCAATAGCATAGCCCATAACTTCACTACAGAGGAAAGGCACAAAATTTGAGGGGACTGAAAAATGCCAAAATAGCCTTGAACAACTAAAATTAAAACTTACTACAACACTTATACTGAATATTGCAGATCCTGAGAAAGAGTTTGTAGTGTGTACAGATGCGTGTGGAGAGGAATTGGGAGGAGTTTTGTTGCAAGAGATTTTTTTTATTGCGTATGAATCTAGAAAACTTAAGAAACATGAACAAAATTACAGTGTATATGATCTTGAGTTAGCTACTGTAATTCATGCCTTGAAGATGTGGCGACACTATCTTCTTGGAAAGAAATTTAGATTGATGATAGATCATATTAGTCTCAAGTATTTCTTCACTCAAACAGATTTGAATGCTCGAAAAGCCAGATGGTTGTCTTTTCTAAGTGAATTTGATATGGAAATAAAACATATCAAAGGGAAAGAAAATAGAATTGCTGATGCTCTAAGCAGAAATGCCTGTCAAAACATAAGCAGCATTGGGAGTAGTGCCAGTTTTGACTTAGAAGGATTAGTAAAAAAGGTAGCAGATCCAGATCCCAACTATGAGAAACTGCAGATTCATATGAGGAAAAATGAAATGGCTAGATACACCCAAAATAAAAAAGGATGATCTGTTATAGAAGCAAATTGTATATCTCCAACATGGATTCTTTGAGAAAGGACATTCTTGATGAATATCATAAACAACCTTATTCAGGACATCCTGGATACCAGAAACTGCTGACAGCATTGAAAAAGAAATTGTTTTGGCCAGGAATGAAAAAAGACATAGCCAACTACTTAGCCAGATGCATGGAATGTCAACTAGTCAAAGTTGAACATCAGCATCTAGCTAGCCTTCTAAATCCATTACTAATTGTTCAATGGAAATGGGACATTTTTTCTATAGACTTTATAACCAGTTTACCTAGAACAAAGTACCAGCATGACTCAGTGATGGTAGTGGTAGATACTTTAACAAAGGCTGCAATTTCATACCTGTGAAATCTACTTTTGGGACAGCCCAAGTAGAAAATGTGTTCATGAAGGAAATTTTAAGGCTACACGGGGTTCCTAAAGTGATTATTTCAGATAGAGACGCCAAGTTCATAGCAGCCTTCTGGAAGAGTCTGTTTGGAGGCATGGGAACTAAATTGAACTTTAGTACTGCCTATCACCCTCAGACAGATGGTCAAACTGAGAGAAAAAATAAAATTCTAGAAGATATGCTCAGAATGTATATGATGGATAGGCCAACTAAATGGGAAGATTCTTTACATTTAGTCAAATTTGCTTATAATAATAGCTACCAATCTTCCATCAAAATGAGTCCATTTGAGGCACTCTATGGAAGAAAGTTCCATACTCCTTTAAGTTGGAGCCAACCTAAAGATAAGCTAGTACTTGGGCCAGATGCTCTACAAGAAATGGAAAGGATTATCAAACAAATACAGAAAAACATCAAGATAGCCCAAGATCGAAAAAAAATTTATGTAGACAAGAAGAGAGTGCACCGAGAGTACAGAGTGGGTGACCGTGTGTACATGCGGTTTAAACCAAAAAAGAGCGCTCTTTATGCTGGAAGCTGTGAAAAATTGGCTACTAGATACTGTGGGCCTTTTGAGGTCTTAGAAAGGGTGGGACCAGTGGCTTATAGACTAGCCTTACCCCTCCATGTTAAAGTTGATGATGTGTTTCATGTTTCGTTATTAAAAATATATGTGCATGATGCTTCTCATATTATTGATTGGAATGTGATACAGGTGGAACCAGAAAGCGAGTTCCTTCCGGAGCCACTACAAATATTGGAGCGAGAAGAAATTGAATTGAGAAATAGAACAGTAGCCAGAGTAAAGGTGCAGTGGAAACATTTTACTGCTGAAGAGGCTACATGGGAAAGAGAAGCTGAAATGACGGAAAAATATCCATCTTTATTTTAATAATGAACTATAGTAGATATTTTGTTAACATCAAGGACGATGTTTGTTTTCAGAGGGGGAATGTGTAACACCCCTAGTTTCTATGCTTTTTAAGTTAGACATTTGAACAAAAATCCAAAGGGGAGTGGACTCCAATGGATAATTATTGTGTGTATTTTACTTAAATATTTCTTAATGAAAATAAATGGAATATTTATGTGTACACTATGACCAGATGAGATTGGAGATCATAAGCCTGATCCATGAGGATATGGATAAGGTTAAGACTTTCCCAAAACCTTTCAAAAAGCCTTGAAAGGGAAAATTCTAATTTAGATTGGAGAGGAGAAATGTAAATTCCCCAATGAAGAGGAAAGTACTTGGGAAGAGGTAAAAAGCTGGAAAAGCGGAAAGCAACTTTAAAGTCCCTCATTAAGGGAACCCTAGGCAAACAGGAAGAAAAGCATCCTGAAATCTGGATGTAGAATTTAGAAACAGGCTTGGGGGAAAAAATAGCTTAAGTAAGCTACTCCAGAACAGGTTGGGGTTGGTATGTTCTTGGAGAAGATCTCAGCTTGGGGGTGAATTCTGGAGATAGAATAATTCTAAGGTTGGGAGGATTGTTCATAGAACGAATTGGTATGCATATCTAACCTGTAAATTCTGTTATAAGAGGCATTATGAAATCTTAAACTGGTGTTGAAATTGAAAGTAAATATGTATCTTGTAGATATTAAATTCCTTACATTTAACAGATTTTATTAGAGGAAATAATCCTCTACAAATCTGTATAGTTGTAGGAATAGAGTCTATTGGGAAATACCACTCAGAATCTCTAAACCGATTTTGGTTTAAATTTGAGGATACATCTCCTCCCATAGACTATATATTTTTATAACCTTAATCTACTTCTGTAACAATAATTTTATATGTAAAACAAATTATATAGAACATTATATTTTATAGCTTCATTCCTTTTAAGAAGAAATTATTTGATATCAGGAAAATTAGATATATTTCTATTACAAATGATGTAGAGTAATCTAAGCTAAGAAAATAAATATATTGAATAGCTATGATAATGCTGGAAAGAAATGTCTGCTGAAATCTATGAAGGTTTTTGTATGAAAGTATAAGAATATACAATTCTGCCACATTCAATTTAAATGATATTTAGAAAATTTCCCAACTGCATATAATTATCATGATTTGAATTTATTACATCATACAACTATATACATATCTATTTTGTATAAGAAAAGACAAATTTCAGAAGTAGAAACTGTATAGGTATTTACATGATCATCTTAGGGTATAATTGTAAAGTGAGGAGTGCATGAAAAGAAATAATAATTTTTTTGTAAATCTTCTGCGGAAAGAATATTATATTCTCTTTAGGAAAAATCTAATAGTATACATCTCTGACGAATTAAAAGGGAATTTCTTAAGTATACTTTATGAACGAGAGAAGAGATAATTTGTATCTTTAATCTTCTACGGTGTTCTAAACAAATAAGTGCATGAGAAAAATTAAATTTTCTTTAAAAGACCATGGAATTTCAGAAATAATCAACAATAAACAAAACTATACCTATTATTTTAATAGAAATTGTAAAATGGAAAATAAATGACAGAATCTATTAAGCTGTGAGTTGGATTGAAGGTAAAGAGGACAATTATTCTGTATAGAAAATTCAACTGAGAAAATATCCTAATCATACAGTTATGATAATTGCTTACTTTAAAAGATATTAAGAAATTTAAAATAGTACATTTAGTTTCAACAACTTTCATTTTAAATTTCTGCATTTTTACTTGCAAATTTCATTTTCTACAAGATAGTCATGAAATAATTGTTGTAGTAAACAATATAGACTAGAAACATATTCATATTACTGTTACATGGAAAACTGTAAATATTGAACATAACTAGATAAAATAAATCTTAAGATTTATCTGTAGAAATGTCTCTATCCGTAAGACAGAACAGATAGATTTTAATTCATAATGTATTATACTTCTCTTTAAGATATTTAAACTATGATTGCATAAAATGAGAACTCATTTAGACATTGTAGAAATAACAGAGATTTAAATTAATCTTGTACAAGAGTGAATCCTAAAATCATGGGGTTGAAACATTATTGAACTAATGAGTATTATTAGAAGTTTTAATTCTACAAAGGATAAATAACCAGAAGCTATGTAGCATATAAGATCTAGTATTATTACCAGAAAAAGATTATAATCCAATTTTTAAATGATATGCAAGCAGTAAAGAGTATAATTACTTAAGAAGTGGGATTTAAAAGTAGTTACCATGAGATAACTGCAGTAATATGAGTAGTAGTACTGCTGGAAAAATTTTCTATATAATCAATGAAGACGTTTTCAGTTTGACAGAAAATGGTGACTGAGTTTTCTTGAAAAAAATTTACAAACTGAATAGACTTAATTAAATTTACTAATATACATATAAGCATCTATCCACATATATGGATAGGAGCATATAGAAAATTTCCAAGTGATCATAGATTTATTTCCAATACAGGAAAGTCAAGTAAATATACTTCTGAGCATTATAATTACCCCTTAATATTATATATAATAAAAGGAGTGTGATATTGTCAAGATTCACATTTATGTATTTCATTATCTATGTTCAGGAGCAATGAAATTAACTAGTAATTTCATAGTTGGGATTGAGTAAAACCCTCAGTATGAAAGACATAATAGTATAATGGGTTTTCAAATTTAATATCGGACATAATACAAAATAGAGAAACTTAATAAATAACCGAATACTATGTAACGAGATAACTCAAGAAAAAAAAACAACCCAAATGGAAAACAAAGTTGTAAAACCCAAACTGAAAGCAATAGGAAGCACTACACACAACGATGGTGTATAGATAGACCTATGCAAAGAGCATGGAGCTAGAGTCGAAGAGGATAAAAATGGTAATGAATAGAGTGTAACTTCTGGAAAGGAAGGGTCAAATCGAATTGGGATTATTACCTACACTACGAACCATATAAACGATGTGTTAATCCAAAATTTCACCTAAGAACAACAAAATATATACATGCACTGTGTAATAGTAAAAGAAAGGTAATGCAATTACCTATGGAGAGAAAGGAGATTTAAAATCATTGTAGAAACAGTTGAAGCCTTAGAGCTTGATATTGTGATTTGCGTTACCTAAGCCATGCACTATAAAAAACGATTGGGAAATGCGTAAGATAGGAAATTCCAAGTTTAATAAACAAATGTTGGAAATGGTGGGTGAAAAGGTGTTAACCAAATCGAAAATTTAAAAAATGGGTCTTTGTAAAAATTCAAGAAAATCCAGTTAAACAAGAAATTCAGTTAGAAATCTCACTGGAAAATTCTTACGAGAGGTTGGTCAACAAACTGAAACCTTTAACCAGCGATATGTAGCGATTTTGAAATTATCCAAATCTGCCATAGAGACAGTATGAGGAAAAAAAAATATTACGCAGAAAACAAAAGATTTAGAACCATCGGAATATTGAATAATACAGAAAGAAACTTCAATCAAAGTGGGAGAGATGAACTGTAACATTTCAAATTAATAACATGATAGCTAATGAAATTCTGCAACGAAAAATCAAGACGCCAACCCAAAAACGCAAATCTCTGAGTTAAGGAAAGATTGAATTTCTTAACCATTTAAACTGACATCAAATCTTGAAGGGATATTCATGATGTAACTTCATCGCGAAATGGAGTGGATTCAGAAGGGAGAATATGTCTCCTAGAAAACCACCACGAAGAAATGAAACAATAATACATTGAAGTTTCGTCTTAAAAAACCAATGAATTGGGTAAACCCTAAAACATCACAACCCTACGCATGGCTCAAATCTATCGGCCCTCGCTTGGATCGATACTCATCCCATTTGATATGACAAAACACCTACACACATTAAATGTTACTGTACATTGCAGTATAGAACAATTAAAATGAATCTCAGATATGTGACATCACTCAATAAAATAATAATTATTATGTGGCTCGAGGAAACCAGCAGGAGTATGTCATAAATGCATGCGTACCAAGCTCGAAGCAAATAAGTAATGTATGTCAGTGAACCTAATAGCTGTACATTGATTCAAAGGTAAATATCTAGAGTGGGTATCAATGCTAAGTATGCACATTATACGATGGGAATCGCACCAACTCAAACACGTCTTCAATTTTATGGATAGAACTGTGGATTACAAATAATGTCACCGAATATAAAAATAAGAAGGGCCTTTTAAAATAAAAAACGATTGGTATAAAAGTCACCACGTTATAATTATATATATATGATGTCGATTGGTATAAAAGTCACCACGAGATAATTATAAATATATGATGAGTGGGGGTAGGATATAAATAAATTGGCTCAATGTTAAGTTAAATGTAAATTTATTTAAGGTAAATTGAGTATTTAATGACTTAATGATAAATGGTAAATTAAGTATTTATTTTACTTCAATTGGAAATGGACTATGGTATATATAGAGAGTCCATGTATTAATTGTGTTAAGAAGTAAAACAAATTAAGAAGTTCAAGTATGATTTTTCCAGGAGAGAATAATCTATAACTAGTAAATTTAGAAAAATTAATTGAAGGGAGATAAAATAGTAAGGTGGAAAAAAAAAAAATTTGAGTAGAAAGATATTTCAAATGTGGAAAGGAGAGACATTACACCTAGTTTCCCTTCTCTCCAAATATTGAAATGCAATAGCCAATTCGTAGTGAAGAGGTCAATACTTTGTACCAATATGAACAAGTACCCTAAACTAAACTTTGCTGGAAAGGATTTCAACTTGATTTTCTTAATATTAATATATACCCTAGTGGGGCTTGTCATATTAAATGTATTTTCAACCATGCTAGCATAAGGAAAACTCAATTGATATGACACAGATGCAAAGGGTTATTTGAAAATAAATATACGTAGCTAATGCCAATTTTTCATTCTCAACCTCAACCTTACAAGAAAAATTTAGAATACCACAATTAGGAGAACCAATGATTTGGTAGATCACATATCCACAACTATAATTGTCTCAACCGTGTTGGCGTAAGCCAATAGAATGATGGAACTTACTTGATTATATTAAAAAATTTATATTATTTTTCGTGTGTTCCATTTTCTCAAGATACATGTTATGTTTACAGAAAAATGACTATTGAAATTCATCATGAGCTATATAAGAAAACATTGTATCACAAACATAGGAGAATCCTCCTTCTTCATAAATAAAGGGGAGATGGCACACCTAGATAAAAATAATATTTATATCTTTATGAAAAATAACCATTCTGGCTGTGATCAGAATAGTCAAGTCCAAGACATTCAGAATGACTTATTTTCTTCTTAAGAAGTTACAAAACAAAGTGTTACACTCATATATAATAAATTGAATGACAAGTTTTAAGTTCCCAACAACCACATGTAAACTTTTGAATAAGTGATTGTGGTGTCTTAATATTCGAGATAGATTTAAATTTTACTGTAATATTATAAATACATATAAAACAATTTTGTGTTTCCCCTTTTACGTCCTATATTGCAATCTACTAAAAGTAAATATTTATATCACTACCAACCTAGATTATTTTTGGTTTAGCTACTCTAGTTGGTAACAACTCATTTTTTTTTCACTCAAGTGCAATCTAGATATAATAATTTATATCTTGCAGTTGCGAGTTGGCCATAAGCTTCAATATTGAACCTACAACATTATTATATTCACTTTAGAAGTCAATGGATGATTCTGAACATTATACTTTTATGCTAATTTCATCTTTATATTTTTTTTATATTACTAGAGTATCATGTCTAGCATTTGAATGACATCAATGATGTGTTGTTGTTTTGATTGTCAATATGACTTCCCTTACTCTTATTCACCAATGAAATTAACAATTTGATTATGTAGGCACTAGTACCAACTAATTTCATTTAGTGCAAGTGTTGGAACATAACTTACTCTTTTCCAGTGTGTCATATCGGTGTTAGGAAACACTTCTCGGAGGCAACCTTCCCTATATCTAAATTATTAGGCTTTATGTTTTTCACAAGTAAGCCTAAAGTATTTTCTCCTAAAATAAACTAATCATTATTGTTGTTAAATTGATGTAATTATAAATTTCTCATGTTAATGATATGTAATCACACTCAGTTATATTTTTTCCAAGCCCATCAGGTCCAAGATTTGAACCTAGGGCTCTGATACCATTTGTCACAACCCTAACTTATTGATCCACTGGATCAAATATATGCTAAAAATCAAATTTCTCATAATGGAACTAAACCTATGTTCTTGCATATATCTCTTCATTATGAATTTGAAGAAATTTGATTCACACAAAACAAACAACGTATGCTCCCAAAATCGAGTTCTGATTGATTTGTCAAAGAGGCAAATTTTGGAAAAAAAAGGACTCCTAACAGTGTATTTTGGGACAGTGGTAGGCTGCAATGTGGTCTCTCCTGATTCGCTCAAAATTTAGAATTTTTGGCCTACCACAACTTGACTTCTTCGGCTAATCACAGTGCATCATTTTTCACAATTTCATTGGTTTAACTTGGAGCATTCTCATTGGTTTTTGGATATACCAAGTAGGGAATGCCATGTGAGCCAAGCAGAGGTCACCATGTGGAACTCTAAGGGTTGAAATATTTTTTGGGTTATGGAAGATAGGCCTCCGTAAGAATCAAACACGCAACCTCAGGGTGGCCAAACCAGTGCTTTACCAATGCGCTACGCACTCATGACTTAAAAAATTATGGTTTCATGTAATATTTGAGGTTTAATAAAGTGAGCGTTGGGGGTGGGTTGGGGCTAGTGCCATCCCTGGTCACCATGCGCATGGAAACAAGGGGCGGGTCCAGTGGCCAGATAGCCCCGACACCACCATATTAAATTTAAAATATTCAACCATGAGTTATATGGTTTAAAATTTGGTTTTAAGGCATTACTCAGCATTTAAACCATCCCAAAAATTGTGTCAGATGTTGACAAAAAATTTTCCTCATTAGCACTTTTTGGGGTGAAATTGTGGGGCGGTTTGCAAGAGGGTGAAATTGTGGGATGAATTGCTAGAAAACTTGGAGGGACCATAAATTTCTCAGTTTTGATCCTTTTGTGAGCAGAAAGATGGTAGGAAATGGCTTTTGATAGCTTTGAATTTTTTGGATCAGGTATAAAATCCATTTGAGCACTGTAAATGTATTTAAACACAATTTTTAGAGCATAATGAAAGAGGGATGTAATATTCCTAATTAGCTATAGCTAATTGGAATATTCAATTTTGTATAGTTTTTCTGTCTATGGTTTGTAAATAAATGAAAAGCGAGTGAAGAGGGTCTAACTCACTTTAGTAGAATAAGACATCCACCTAGTAGCACAACGTTGTGACTTAAGGGGTGTCAAGGGGGGCCTAACACCACGTAGAGGAGGGGGCCTATGTACACTATAGAAGCTCCTGCAAGCTTCTACACAGATAAGGATGAGGATGTGGAGGACAGAGAGAGGCTACATTGGGTTGTGGAGGGAAACTAACGCTATAAGAGATGGAGGAGCCTCCTCATTTGGATCATTCTTGAGTTGATTATTTTTGAGTGAGACATTTGTCTTCTTGAGCACGCTGGTTGTTTAGCCTGTCTGCAGCACTGTTTAGTGCATTGAGTGTCTCTCGTCGGAGATCTCGCCCTTAGCCCTGGGGGACTTCAGGTGCCTGCTCGGGCAAGGTTGGTTTTTCATCATTTTGTGAGTAATTTTATTTTTTGGTTTTGTTGTGGAGCTAGAGCTTATATAGACTGCATAGTCAATGGGAGAGAGGACGCAGTCCATTGTGGAGGAGCTTCGGATTAGGGTTTCTGCAGGTGATTTAGCTGGGATTTTGAGTAGAGCGTCAAACTTTTCCCATCGGAGGTTTTTGGTGGATTTTGATGCAATATCTCAGCTATTCTCATTTACTACTGCGCTAAGCCTTGGAGGCCAGCGTAATTCCTTGAGGAGGTATTTTCAGGTGGATTTCAGGGGTTGACCATTTTTGATATGGTTTCTGGGTTTTTTCCAGTTTGGTGAGTATAGGAGGTTTGTAGATTTATAGCTCATTTCGGAAAGGGGATCAGCCCCTAGTCTTCAATTCATTCCAGCAGTAGCGGCTACACGGCAGTTTTCCAACAGTTGGGACACAGTTCATAGAGCAGCCATTTCCTGTATTTTCTGAGAGTGTTTCTTCACTTGCCTTGAGCAAGATTAGGTTTCGTCACTCTGATCACTTATTGTATTTCATTATATTTCTCAGATTAATAAAATGGTTTATTATTTCCTCTCTATGTTTCTGGATGAGTTGTTGTAGTTGTCGTAGTTGCCGTATTCTCTTTCTATTGTATGTCTATTATTGTTTTTGAGAATTCTAGTTATATACCACTTGGTGTGTTTATCTTTCACTCCTAGACGGAGTCTGGAAAGGTCTAGGTAGCCTCTGGATCTCGTCCTCTTTTAGAGGCGACATATCCGGTAAATGCCCTCCCAGTCAATCTCTAGTTGGAGTTTGTCGTGTTTTAGAGATATCCCCGAAACGGGATATTACAAGGGCCAACCATTGGAAGTTGGACCAGGAGATGTAGCCCAAGAGGGGTGAACCCCTTCATGAATTGTTGTTGTGTGTTTACTGTTATGGTGATATTGTCTTGTATTTTTATGCAAAATATCAGTTTACATTTCATGTTTTTGTGTTTAATAATTTCAAAAAAGAGGATTAAAACCTAATTGAATCACTTACAAAATCTCACAAACCTCAAGCAACTTCATAAACAGATCACTTATTCCCAAGATTTTTTTTTATATACATAAAAAGTCATATGTTGAGTTGTTATCACCATGTTAGTATATCTCTACTTATTATTTAAAACCCAACGAACACATAATTCTATTTATTCACTTCATACCACTTTAGCTACATGCTTCTCCATCCATTCCTTGATCGGGGTGTAAGGGCTAGGAATTTTGAGTTATAGCTTTGGTATGGGCATACACCACAGTGCAAGATAACTCTCTCTAACCATTACCTAAGATATATGGTGCACTATTATAGTTAATTTATTAATTCAATTATATTTTTATTCTGATGTTCTCATTCATACACATAGCTATTAAGGGTAAATCTATTCCTACCTGATAATAAATATTGTATGTATGGAGCCCACTTATTTTCACATGGTGAGTCAATGGTGGTTAAATATCTCTACATAATTGGGGCATTGTTTTATCACTTGTGGCTTTTACAAAGTATAAATAAATAAAATGGAACACAGTTCTCCATATTAAATTATGGTTATACGTTGGTTCTTCTAAACCTTATATTCCAAACTTTTCGGTTGTGTGAAGGGTTGTGTGCCTGGGAAACTTAGCCACCAATCCCCTTGCGACAACTTCATCAACCTCTTTGACTTTTGGATTTTATTCTATTTCAATTTTAACTATTACCATGTTTCTTACCTTTGAATTTGTGTCCTATTTCCACAATTAAATGTTTTAAAGGTTTACATTGACTTTTTATGGTGGAATCATAATCAAGGTAGGTCGACCTATGGTATGTTAGCACCTCATACATTTCATATGTAACATGCTCTCTTTTCACACATGCTCTATGTTCATATGATGCACATGGGCTTACAACGATAGTTCATTCTGGTGTGGGAAAATCAACCTTACCCATGTGACTTCCCCAAGATCTATCAACTACTTCTGCACGAAAGGTGGGATGAGGCGTTGGAAAATTAAGGGTGGTTATCTTTTTTTGAAAACCTAATCCAATACCCTTTCCATTTTCCTGAATCCATTCGAATTTTTCGTGAAGGTTCTACACATTCCACCTGGTTAGGGTCGGGTTATTTTCGTAGTAGTTATGGTACTTTCTCCCAACATCTAGCAGCTCAAATATGTTTGGAAAGTGGAGTGATGTCTACGTCGTGGCAAGAAATCAATCTCTTTATTCCTAGGTATGTGTTTATTTGTTTTAATAATTATATGATGGCTCGTCTTTAGCTTCTTCCTTAGAGACACGAATTCCCCTCTTACCCTACAGTGTTCTTTATATTTTTCCCTTTAAATTTTCAATTTTAGTTACTGTGAATTTACTTTCTGGATGTCGTTGTTTGCTCCACCTACGTTTTCTTCTGGAGAAATTAGTTGCAAAATTTGGGGTTTAAAGGGCACACTTTATGGTTTCTATGGATGAGCCGAAGTCGCCTCACAATTTTCATCATTTCTACATTCCCCTGTTAATGTTCATGTATGTGGTTCTGGTTTCCTTGAATTAGATTTCCCAAAAAACTATTTTGTAGAATGATCCATTCATAATCCTAATTTTTGTTTTTGTCTTTGCAAGTTAGGTCTGTATATTAATCATTTAGTCCCTTATTGTTGTTATTGTATTCCCCTTATTGTTATTTTTGTACCATTGTAACCCCCATATTGTTATTGTTGTTCCCTTACATTAATATTTTTAGGTCGGCTAGGATTACATTGTGACCCCATGGACTCATATATATAGAAAGGTGGTCTTTTCATTGTATCATCCAAGAATTGTTAATTTATGTAATGTAAATTAGGTTTCCCCCTTCAAGTGGCTTATTTCTAAGGCGTTGATCTCTCTTTTCTTCTATTTTTGGAGCTAGTTTCATAACATTTGGTATCACAACTTTGGATTCTAGTGTTTCGCTGCTTCAAATACATCATTGTGGAATTTTCTCTTTAACATTTTTTCTACAAGGCTTAAGACACTAATAAAAAAAACCATTTCAAAGAAATTTTGAGGCACTTCCTGTAAACATTTCAGATCTTGTTTCACAATATTTTCCGAGATATGATCCGTGGAAGTTAGGGTTTTTGTAGGCTCCCGAATTTCATCTAAAAGAGGTGACCTTAGGAAAATCATCATAACTCTCTCTCTGAGCATAGGATTGGAATTCTATAAAAAGTGGCCAAAAGTACACAGATTTTAGTTTCCCATGTATCAATTTCAGAACCAAAGGAGGACATAGTGAGACGTGGATCGTCGTAAAAATTTTCTCTACTAAACTAATCCATAATTAGGTCATTGTGGGAGATTGGTCATAACAATGCCTTGAAGAATCCAAATCAGGTAATACCTATGGCATTAGAAAGGATAGTCAGAGGACTGCTACATGACCAAAGATAAAATCTCAGGGATCTAAAATTGCAGAGATACATCAATTTCAATATAGACCTCCTTAAAATCAAGAAAAATGTGTGTATTTGTTTTTTGAATTACATAAATCTTGTTTGAAAAATCAATTTGAAGTTATTCCAAGGGAATATTGAGGCATGGATATAAGTATTGGGTTTTAAAATGCCCCCTAAAAATAATTTAACACCCATTAAGCCCTCATAATACTCTACTCTGACTCATGAAGAGGAATAAGTGAAACATGATATATCAAAATTGCAAGAGCAAGTGCACCAAATTTCGCTCTCGCAAAGAGAAACAAAAAATGAAATGGAAGTTTTGAAGAAAGGTGTGGAAGCTAAAATGGATGGTTTGAGTAAGGGTGTAGAAGATAATATGTATGGTTTGAAGAAAGGCGTGGAAGCTAAGATGGATGGTTTGAAGAATGGAATGGAAGACATGGAAGCTAAGATCGATGGTATAGAAGAAAAAATGAAAGAAAACATGGAAGACATGAAGAATGATCTAAAAGTAGACATGGAAGGCTTGAAGGTAGGTTTGAAAACGTTGATACAAGAAATGATTCCTAATGGCGAAAATATGGTATAAGAAACTCATGATGAGAAAAAAATAAATGTTAGTTATGATTTCATAAACTCTAATGTTGGATTGAAGACCCACCATATTCCAAAGACTGATATGAGGAAGTTTGATTACAATCATCCCATAACATGGATACTACAAATGGAGCAATATTTTGATCTCAATAATGTGCAAAACGCAGAAAAGTTATGCATTGCAAATATATATTTAGAACAAAATACATTTGTGTGGTATCGATGGCTTTGCTCTCGTAAAAAAATTGTCACTTGGTCAAATTTTATGCAGGAAATGATAACATGTTATGAGGATACAAATAGCAACACCTTCTTTAGCCAATTGATAAATTCTAAAGGGTTCAGTGATGGAGCACATTGAGGACTTCCAAAAATTGAATATAAGGGTAACTGATATTCCAGAGGAACACATGATTGATGTCTTCATAGGGACTTTACAGGATAAAATCCAACATGAAGTTTTCCTTTGGGAACCTGATTCATTGGACAAGGCATTCAGGTTGGCAAGAAAAAATGAATGTAAATTTATGGAGGCAAGGAAGCCTACCACTCACATATTTAAAGATGGAATTGTTGCTACTCCTAGACTTCGACAACCTACAAGGGTGACACCCCAACAATTGGAAGAAAAAGGAGAAAAAGGGATTTGCTACAGCTGTGATAGCAAATACACTAAAGGTCATAAGTTTTTTGAGAAGAAATTATTTTACATTGATTATGAAGAGGAGGAAGAAAAACAACTAGAAACTTCAAAAGAACATGATATACACCAGTAACCAACCCTAGAGAAAGAATAAATGAGTCTGACCATATCGTGTAATATATTGGGAGGAATTACCACTCCTCAAACTCTCAAGATAGAAGGACATATCAAGAAGAAAAAGGTAATAGTGTTGATTGATTCGGGTAGTACCCATAATTTTTTTCATTGTAAGGTAGCCATGGAATTGCATTGCTTCATATACCCAACACCGGAATGTCAAGTGAAGGTGGAAAATGGAGGAACTATAAATTTCTCTGGAAAATTCCATAATATCATGATAACCATGGGGAAATATGTATTGAATAGTCCAATGCTTTCCACTCCAATGGGAGGTGTTGATGTTGTACTAGGAGTACAATGGTAACAATCTTAGGGGACAGTAGCTTTTAATTTTCAATAAATTTTCTTGAAATTATTTTTGGGAGGAGACAAAGTTGAATTACAAGGTATCGTAGGGAAGCCGGGAAATATATTAAGCTCTAATTTCATGAAAAATCTTATGAAGAAATAACAATAAGGCATAATTTCACAATTATGCTCACTAAAAGTTCCAACATCAAATCATATATTTTTCCAGATCTCGAAAAAGTCTTGGACAATTATTCCAAGGTGTTTGAAACTCCCAAAGGACTCCCACCTATTCATGATCATGATTATGTTATTCATTTGATTCCATGAAGTGTTACTCTAAAAATCAGGCCTTACAGATATCCTTATGTCCAAAAGAACGAAATTGAACATATGATTGTAGAAATGTTACAGGCTAGTATAATTCAACCTAGTCAAAGTTCCTTCTCTGCTCCAGTAGTATTGGTGCACAAGAAGGATGGATCATGGCACATGTGTCCAAATTATAGGGAGCTCAATAAGCTCACTATTAAAGATAAATTTCCCATCACTATGATTGATGAATTATTGATGAATTACATGGAGAAAGTTATTTTACCAAGTTGGATCTTCGTTCAGGATATCATCAAATTAGAATGAATACTAAAGATGTTCCAAAAATAGAATTTCGAACCTCATGGGGGTCATTCTGAATTTTGGGTCATGCCTTTTGGCCCTTCCAGTGCACCTTCTACATTTCAAGGGTTAATTAATTATGTTTTCAAACCTTTCCTTAGAAAATTTTTGTTAGTATTTTTTGATAGGGTGCTCAAATTATTGGGGGAGAAACAATTATATCACTTGTATAAAATGGCTAATTAGTTACTAAAAGAAGGACTAAAATTTTCATATAAACGATTATTTTTTGGTCGGTGACCAATAGTAGCTAATTTACAATATCTTATAACACGACCAACTTTTGGTCGTTTTTATCTTAATCATTAATTGGTTATCTAAATTTTTTGTCTAGTTGTATATTTGGTAATTAATTTAGTCATTGATTTAGTCATTAATTTAGTCATTGATTTGGTCATTAATTTTGTCATTGATTTGGTCATTAATTTGGTTATTGATTTGGTCATTGATTTAATCTTCAATTTGGTCATTAATTGTCACAATTAATGACCAAATATACAAAAAAATATATGACTATACCATCACCCAAGAAAACCCATTAATTACCAAAGAAATATGACCAAAATGTTGGTCATGTTATAAGATACTGTAAATTATCTACCAATAGTCATACATATGCAAATTTTAGTGATCATTTGAAACCAGTTAATGACCGAAGAAATATAATAAAATTTTATTCATGTTATAAGATACTGTAAATTAGCTACTAATAGTCATACATATGCAAAATTTAGTCATCATTTGTAGTCACAAATTTATCATTTGGAGTAGTCATTTATTCATTATATAAATGACTAATTTAGTAGTTTATATTCATTTCATTTACTTTCATTAATAATCATTATAAATGACTAATTTAGTCATATATTCATTTTATTTGTGTTCATCATTAATCAATATAAAATACTATTTTAATATTTTTAGATTTATTTTGTGTGTTCATTATTAATCAACATAAATTAATTAGTATGATTTTGCAACTAAATTTAAAAAAAAATTAAATCTAATATGAAAACGCAAAATTACATATGTTAATTACAATACCAAGTAATATCAAGTGCAACTATAAATAATTCCAAGCACAAATTATATTATATAAAATGTCACGTATTACAATATGATTTTCCAACTTAATATTGGTTGGAACACAATTTACAGATAAAATATTGTTCATCACTTCAAAACATTATCATTATCCTACCAAGGAATTGAAAGTGAATTAACCAACTCTGAAAATGTGACCATCAGTCTTTATCTGTGTGTCTTATGTGGGATATTGGCTCTACGGGTACCAATGGACCAGTACACTTCTCTCTCATTGTCACTCTAGTGTTATTGTTCCACTCTTTCTTCAATCCTTTCTTCTTACCATCAATACCGAGTCAATTTTCTACAAAAATAAAACAAAAAAAGTTACAATGCAGAGTATAAGACATGAAAGTCGATGAACACTGGAATATAAACTAAAGTAGACTATAAAGGATTTATATGATATATGCCTCAACATCAGCAATATTTTTAATGTCATTTTTCCCCATAAAAGCAAGAAAATCGAACAAATTTTCTTTAGTTGGGAAATAGTGGCCACTATGTGGCCAGATGACCTATATAAAAAAAGCAAATAAAATGTCACAAATAAACACGACAGAGCTAGAAATTTCTACTAATAATGTCTCATGCTACACTTTTTTATTTGTATTGTTTCCTCTAGTTATCTCTGAGAAGCAGTGACACTTCAACAATAAAACTGGTTAGTAAAAATCTAATGGGTGGAGCACAGTATTGTTGACACAAGGTTACAACAAAAAACTAAAAAGAATAAGACAAGATTTTGTAAATTGTGATACTAACCATGAATATAGCTTCAATATAGCAATATTCAATTATCAATGTACTATTCCAAGGGAAAAGAAATCCAATTCCCATAAGCCAAAAAATTGTGTATGCCCCTTGTTTTCCCTGTAATTAATTGAGCAATATTAGCACACGCAATTTCCATTTAGAATCTCTAAAATGGTTCCATAAATATTCAAAGCAAACTTAATGTTACTCATTCATTTTTCTCTAATGCAGGAAAAACTGAATATGCTAACTTTTTTTTCAGCTAAAGATTTCTGTAATTCATCATGTCCAAAATCATTTTTTATTTTCATGACTGTTTTTTTTAAATGATCAGGTAACATGCCTATATTTGATCAAAAAACATATTTTTCAGAATATATTCGATGTTTCTAATTCAAAGCTATATTTCCTTCTAGTTTATGACGTTCAAACAAACTAGAATCATTTTCCTTTAACAAGTCACTGTTGTAATATACTACTAAACAGAAAAATATGCAATGAATTTATTAGTGGTGGAATAATAATAAATTACAAATGCAGGCAAGAAATAACACCACTATGTCCTAGACATGCCAAGTCTTTATCCTCTTGGTTGGAAACATTACTTCATGAAACCAACATATTTGACAAAGAGAAATTTTCTAAAACTAACCAATCCCAATATATCCAACAACATTTACATTTCTATTGGCATGCCCTCAAAATGTGTGGAAGTATCAAACAAGTGTAGAGCACTTCCCTATAAGGTTAAATTTTGGCAATGGAATATGTTGTCCCTTAGTCTAATCAAGTTTTAACTTGCCTTTGATAACTTAAAGAGGGAGGGAATCCAATATAGAACAATGACATAACACTTTTATTCATTCACACTTACCTAGATCCTAAACAAGCATTGAAGCGTTATACAAATCCAAGAATGTCTCACATTCCAATAGGAAACAAAATTTCTAGATTTTGATTGTAACCCTTGAGGCTTTCTCGAATTTTTAAACAAGTAACATCATAAATATTTTTCTGTAGTTCTCAAATATTCTTCTATGTGGAGCTTGAGAAAATATGTGCATACACATATTACAAGTATAACTAATTGCTCCTTTTACTAATTTCTCCTTTTCCTTCAAGTAATATAAGTGGCATTTAAAAAATAAAAGGAAGCCTACAAGAGAAGAATGCCACAAATGTAGATATATTGTAGTACATAAAATCCAAAATATAAAGAAGTTAGTTAATGGAGTAATTGATGGAGAAATCAATGGGGTCATTGGTGGTTGTTTGTATCCTAAACACACGAGTTACAATTAGATTTTTGCAAATATAATGTAACACATTCCCACTTGCCACTTGTCACCTAGTATTACTCTCACCTCTTCCTCCTAGCTTACAAGGAATTATTCCCTAAATTAGCAAAATGGAAACCAGTAATTCCTTAAAAATCCTAGAAGATCATTTGATCTAGTGACAATACTAGCCACCTCTTAAATCATATCTAGAACCTTTGATAGCCTTTCATCTATATTTTCATTGTGTGCATCCCTAAGGAAATGTACAAACTCCTCAAGCAGAACTGGCAACACTTTAGTAAAAATATCTCTAGTATTAGATCATGTCTGGGCTTCATAGAATTGCATTACAGTAACTAGTTCCTTTCTATCTAAGCGAAGAAACACAAACGATAGAGCCTTGTGACACCATTCCAGCGACAAAATTGGAAAAACTGTATTCAACTATGTTTCCAATTTATGAAAAATATCTAATGCATGGCAATTCTACTATTGTAAAACTAGAAGCTTTGGAAGAACCATAGGGACTATCTCCTGAAAAATATCTAAACTTGGTATACCCAAAATGACCTCTTCAAATTCAACTCTCATAACTAGGTGTGTGACAAACCTTTGTTTCAAGTATTCAAATGGTTCATCTCTAATTCCACCAAACTTGAAAAGGATTGATATGATTCCTCCCTTCTATTTAAAACTAGCATATTTATGTATTAACCAAGCAGTTGTTGCTCTTACCCAACTATTTGAATTGTCAATTTGATCAATCAATAAAGAAAATGAGAAAAAAAACAAATATCCATGGAAATCAATTATTTTCATAATTTCTACTACTATTTCCAACAAATTCTCAAATACATCCGGATCCTTAGTGGCTTCCAAAGCATGTTTCAATATTCCAAGAATATTTTCTTCTTCTTTTTTTGCTGCATGCATCATCATATTGAAACAAAATATCCATTACATTATTCTCAATGAAGTAACAAATTTTCAAAAAAAATTATATCCTCACAACCTTCTTCTCATAAAGTGGAAGTATATCCAGGCATTTTATCCACAAAGGTATTTCTCCCAAAAGGACACTTTTGATTGCATGGCATAGAAGACGAGGAATTCTTCCCACGGTAGCAGCACAAACTTGCTCTAATGATTCACTAAAAAGAAGTTGAGAAAAGAGAGATTGACAAATACTGAAAGCAAACTCTAATAGTTGTATTATTAAGAATGTATTTCCTTTATATCTGATATAAAGTTACATCAAGGTCACTTTTCCTTGAGTTAGCTGAAATTTTTTTATCACTATGAACACAAAATAATCTTGATATAAGAGCATCCATGTTTCCCAAATTCACTTTGAAACAAACATTTTTGTGGATTTGACACAGAAAGTTGGTTGCATAATCAGTTGCTAAAGGAGTAGCAGATAAACATGCAATGTATCCAATATCATGAGCTAAAATTTCATGAACTTCGTTAGATTTGTTTTCAAAAAATACCTCCAATCTTCTACACATGGTTGTAATAACATCATAGCTAGAATTGAATGAAATAATTTTCATAGATGCAACATCTTTAGCTTGGACATCAAGAATCTGATCTTGCAATGCTAAGTCCAAAACCTCAAAAATGTTTTCACTCATTTCTTTGATCCCTGCCTTAGGCAACATACTCATAATTCTGCACATTGTCTTCTTGATAATATAATATTGGATGTCAATATCAAAAAACAACCATGGAAGTTTTAAAATTGACAAAAATGTTTATGTGTTCATAAATCTTTCTTTGTTGCTTGTATTTTGAAATGTCTGAGAGAACACACTTAGCATTGAGCAACTCTTTAGTTGTACATTAAACAATGCATCTAGGGCATATGGCATATAAAGTATGAAGGAAATCACCCATTGTAAAATCATAAATAGTGGTCCATTGAATGTACAAGATTATTGATAGGAATTATTTCTGCCTCCAGTGATGATTATGCTAAATGTATAAAGTCGAAAAAAGGCATTTGTAATGTACCGTATCCTTAAGAAATTAAAATACAAGATGTAGACATGCACGATGAGCTAATAAGGCCTTCTACTTGAAGCCTTGTTTCGACAAGGCATCTATTCAGCAATTTCAACATCCAAGAGGAAAATGGTTGCTAGTGTACCTCTCCTTTAAAATCAATTAGAATACCCACATTTTTTGGCGACTTGGAGAAAGTAGGAAGGTCACAAATAAAATTCAGTAAAGGAGATTTCAAAGCATGTTATAGACAAAGCAGTAGAAACTGTGACGTTGGATTCAGTTGTGTAAGATGATGCAACATATAATAGATATGCCACAGGATAATTACATGAAGTCCATTTTCTAGAATAGGAATTCTTGACCAACCTAGCTGCTAAGGAAGCATGTTCGGTTGCCCAGGTGTAAAATGAATCTCTCTCAAAATTGAAAAGTGAGACTCCTTCACCGAGAACATAGAATGGTCCACTAGTAAGTCATTGGCCTGAATGGACTAGATAAGTAAGTTTCTTCGCGCTGTAAAAAGAGATTTTTGGACAAATTTTGGACATTTTATATAGACAAAACTAACTCTCAAGAATGGTAGGAGAATATTGATGCACATCTTCTAGAGCCTAATGAGTTTTGACAAAAATAACTAAATAAAATTTCATGAAAAAATTCAATGTAAAATAAAAATAAAAGCAAGACAAAGTTCACGTAGGCTAAGAAATCCAAAACAACATGAAGAAGCCCCATACTGCTTTGACTTCATCAGATGTGGAAATTAAAATAGTGTACGAGGGTTGTTTCTAGCTAAACACATCACTGCTTACAAATAAACAAATTTATACAACCTGTAACAAATATTTGAGAACATTTTGATGTCTTTTTACACATTTGAAGAGGCCAAGCCACTAGTGAATAGCTGATAATTGCCAACAAACTATAGTCGACATTTAGAAAAAATAAGGTAACATGAAATATAGTATTAGTTGAACATGCATTCAGAGTGTTGAGTGATCAATTTTTCTACCTATGTGAAGAATATACTTTCTCTCATATCTATTTCAGTGTGTTCAAGTCTCACTTGCATCTCCAGCGATAATTCAAACACCTTTTTCAGATCTGTTCATCAAGGAAAACAATTGATATGTTGGCCAGACATATGATTATAAGGGACTCACAATTTGAACAAATATTTTAGGGGTCACTAGCCCTTTGAGGAATTAGTTTTTCAATGGGGAGGACACCTTATATGAGAGGAAGTCACCTTGCACACATTTCCAAGCTATTATGATCAGGATGTCCACTCATTCATAATTACTTCGTCTTCTCCTTTGTATATTGTACTTCTACCATGGAATTTTCCAAATGGAGCCTTCCGCATTGAATATTGATGGAAAGTTCTACTCATGATGCCACAAGTTCCACTTTATTAGAGTTTTTCATAGTATTTGTGCATTCATTCAAGGTTTGAAGAAGGAGTCCACTTTGGAGGAGGCCACACATGCTTCTAAGGAGGATTAATTTATTGTTCGTGAAGGTAGATACATGATCAACCACTTGGAGGAGGAACCGTACTTTGTGGTGCCATTTTTGGAGGATTGTTGCAAAACCAACTCCATTATCATGTTATCGTTGACTTGTATCATGGATCTGGTTGATTGAGAGCATTATTCTAGTCTTTTTATAAAATATTTTCATGATTTATCTTGGATTATTAAGGGATCTCAACATCCTATTTCTATATTTAGTATAGAGTTGTTGAGGAGGTTTGAATGGTAATATTTTATTGTATTCCTTGCAGAGAATACTGAAACTAGGAAAAGGTTGTAGTAATAGCTATGAGTATGCTTACAGTTCTTTAGTTACAAAAAATGACACTATGGATGCTAAAAGGAGGTGGTGGCAACAAAATTTCAAGGGTTGGGAATATCACTAGCCATTCGAAAGGGCAAGAAGGAGATACAAACATTGAAGATAATTTTCCAAAACATTCAACAGGTGTAAAGATAAAGCTTCCTAGACAATATGGCTTAAAAGAAATTGATGTATTATTTGCTAGGGGTTGGCATGCATTAGATGTCCCCTTTTTTTCTACAACTAATCAATCAATGGTTGCAATCGTAGCCTTAGTACTTGTCAATAAGTTCTGTATTCTAAATTTGTTATCCTTGTTACTTGGTAGAATGGCTTTCATTCACATTGTAGATGGGAGCATTTTGAAGGAAAGGGAGATTCATATTTAGTGTGGTTATTGTTTTTTCAAAAAAAAAATCTTTGCAGAATTCCAACATTGATTGTGAAGTGTGTGGTATATGAATTGAGTAGATAGTGCTACTTAATGGGGAAAATTTATGAGCTAGTGTAGTCTGGTATTTGAAGATGCCTCATACCGTTTATCGAAGGAGGTTTTCAGCAACTATGGTAAGTTTTACATAATCACTCCAGGTTTGGTTTTCTCTTTTACTAGTTGATTGACTACCCCTTTCCATCCCAAAGTTTTTTGAGTTAATAATTCTAGCAAGTAACTAGATTTGATCTGTTTTCTTCGATAGTTGGTTTTAGGATAATATAACATCCCAGTTGTATCTTTATTCAATAGATTTGTAACCTGATAGGTGGTAAATTTCCAGGATGGTGGTTTGAAATAATTTTTAACACATACTATCAGATTGGAAATTTTGATAACATGCATTTTCATTAGTTTTCATGACTTCCACTAATATTCCATTTCTAATTTTGTTGGTTAACTAGAGGATGGCTAGAAGATGAGGGCTTTAGAGCACTTACATGTATTATTTTTTTAATTTTTTAATTTAAGTGTCAACAAAATCCAAATTAATATTTAGTATTTCCCAAGCCACATGCCTAAAATTGGGCGTGGTAAAATTCATCAGTTCAGATCCTTTAGCATAATTTCAATTCTTGAAATCCTATGAATAACTACAAAATGGAAATTCCTACATCCTAGAAATATCAATATGAATATATGATATTCTTTACCACGTGCCTATCATGAGTGCTTTAATGATTATCTGTAGCCATTTTCACATAGATACCAACAGAGAAAACTGTTTGATATAGTATTCATAGCACTGCTTTCAATAATTGGAAATTTTTGCAATTAAATGAGGTATTCCACAATATATTATTTTCTGGAAATTTAAAGATCAAAAATATATATTTAAAGTAGTAGAGAAATAATGTTCCCAAAATTTAAAAATGTCTAGTCCATCTAAAGAGGGAAAAAGTATACGAGAAGCCTCAACACATTTCTCCAAATTGCAATATTGAAAGTAGTATGACCGTACCTTAGTCCCAACTTTTATCTCAAGAATCTTCCTTGCCACAGGGCCAATTGCTACTCTTCCAATTGTTTGCTGTGCTGAAGAGATGCCACCTCTCTCCATTTTATAGAAATGCAGTTATAGCACATAAATTACTAAGTTGTATCTTCAAAAGCAAGAAGCATTTAAAGAGAGGCATACTACTTAGCAAATAAGCATGATTAAGCATACCTAAACTGAAAGAACATCATATTTGAAGTCATATCTGGCATCCACATGAGCTGGCTGCTAGGCTAATGACATTTCACTGTAATCCCATCAAGTTCAGTAAAATGCAATCAAGAAAGAGTGGATTTGGAATTTCAAAATCCCGTGTGCTGTAAACAACTATCTCAATTAATTTCTAAAACACAATGCCGAAATGTATGACACAATCTTATTCTCTATTCATAGTATAAACTTTGTAACCAAGCACTCATGATTTTAGTAGACTTAATCATCATAAAGTGAACTGTCCCTGAGAAATTTTATGATTTATCCAATTAATTCTCACATATTATTACTATAATGACATGTGGTTATACTTACCAGGACCACATATACATGGATTTCAATTATAGCATACACTATGGAAATTGGGTACCGAGCCACAGGGCTTAAATGTGTTAATAGCTAAACCTTTAATGCTAAATAGTAACATTGCACTGCTGCCAACACCTTGAAAAAGTTACACCTCTAGTATATTTCACCCTTAATACCTCTACTATATGTCTCCATGATGCCTAGTTCATTTGATAGATAGCTGAGCAATGCTTAGGTGCATCTAGACATCTTCTGCATTGAATATTGATGGAAATTTCTACTCATGATGCCACAAGTGCCACTTTATTGGAGTTTTGCATGGTATTTCTGCATTAATTCAAGGTTTGGAGAAGGAATCCACTTTGGAGGAGGCCACACATGTTTCTAAGGAGGATTCATTCATTGATTGTGAAGGTAGATACATGGTCAACCAGTTGTAGGAGGAAGCGTACTTTCTGGTGCCATTTTTGGAGGATTGTTGCAAACTCCATTATCATGTTATCGTTGACTTTTATCATGGAGTTGATTGATTGAGAGCATTATTATAGTATTTTTATAAAATATTTTCATGATTTTTGTGGAGTAGAAAGGGGATCTCAAAATCCGATTGTTATCTTTAGTATAGAGTTGTTGAGGAGGTTTGAATGGTAATATTTTATTGTATTCCTTACAGAGAATACTGAAACTAGGAAAAGGTTGTAGTAATAGCTGTGAGCATGCTTACAGTGCTTCAATTACAAAAAAATGACTCTACAGCTGCTAAACAGAAGTGGTGGCAACACAATTTCAAGGGTTGGGAATAGCACTAGCCATTCAAAAAGGCAAGAAGGAGATAAAAACATTGAAGATGATTTTCCAAAACATTCAGTAGGTGAAAATACAAAGCTTCTTGGACAATACGGTTTAAAAAAATTTGATGCATTATTTGGTAGGGGCTAGCATGCAGTAGATGTCCCCTTATTTGTTGCAACTGATAAATCAATGGTTGGAATCAAAACCTTAGTACTTGTCAAGAAGTTATGTACTCTAAATTTGTTATCCTTGTTACTTGGTAGAATGGCTTTCATTCACATTGTAGATGGGAGCCTTTTGAAGGAAAGGGAGATTCATATTTAGTGCGGCTATTTTTTTTTCGAAAATAAAATCTTTGAAAAATTCCATCACAAACTCTGAAGTGTGTGGTATACGAATTAAGTAGATAGTGCCACTTAATAGGGAAAATTGATAAGCTACTGTAGTCTGGTATTTGAAGATGCCTCATACAGTTTGTCAAATGAGGTTGTTAGTGACTATGGTCTTTTACTAGCTGATTGACTACTCCTGTACATCCAAAAGTTCTACATATTTGGTTTTCTGTTTTACTAGTTGATTGACTACCCCATTACATCCCAAAGTTTTCTGAGTTAATAATTCCAGCAAGTAACTAGATCTGATACGTTTTCTTAGGTAGTTGGTTTTAGGATAATTTGACATCCTAGCCATATCTTTATTTAGTATATTTTTAATGTGATAGGTGGTAAATTTCCAGGATGGTGTTTCAAAGAAATTTTAACACATACTATCAGATTGGGCATTTTGATAACATGCATTTTCATTAGCTTTCATGACTTCTATTGGGCAGTGAAAGAGGTATGAAATTATTGTATATTTACTCATTATTTACCATAAATATACTCCTGTTTGCCTTGAAAAGGTAATTTATCATAGGAATTACAATAGAATTGGAAAGGTTTATGTTTAATATGAAAAGGTGACTAAAGGTTACTTTTTGATTGACAAAAGGAATACAGAGAGGTGAATAGTTGTAACAAAGGCGGGGTTGAGAAAAATTTAACTGCTGCTCCATCAGCGTTGAATAATATCCAGCCAAAAGCAAGGAGATCTGAACGAATAGCCCAGAAAAGACAGGGAACAGCTCGGCCTCAGTCGACACAAACAGAATGATGAATAAACACAGAGGAGCGAATCCCTCAGGATCTTTCGATCCTGAGGGATCGTTGTTCAAACTTATCTTGTTCTTTGATTGGTCTGTCGAGGAGTTGATATATAAAGCCACATCCTCTAGTGATGGGGGACAGATCATTATTGTTATTGGGAATTGGTCGAAAGAATCTATATTTTCTCTGTTATATTAACTCTCTGTTTGAGAGAAACCTTTCTGTAAAACTTTATGTTGGTTTAATACAAATCACGCGTTTTATTTACCTTTTGTAGTTCTGAATTAGCCCAGCCATATTTCACTAGTGCTAAGGGCCCGACTCTGGTGGAATCACTTTTCTTTTTGTATTTTAATATTTGTTTACTGTCGTGTGGAGTGCGTTTAATGTTTGAATTGGTTTATTGCTAACTGGATCAAATACAAAGTCATTGTTGTTTCACTTCTTTACAATAAGCACAATTCGTTGTTCGATTATTCTGTTGTTACCATAACGATTCACTGACTTGTATCTGATTTGAGTTTTTTTTCCTTTAGTTTATAATTTGTTATAATTGGTGGTTGCGCGGTGAGAAGCTGTCGACAGAATTGAAGCAGAGAAATCTAGTGCCTTGAATTGCGTTCCGTTGAATATGATTTCGGTTTGATTACTTTAAAGATCTCCAACTGTAGAGGATAGAGGCTTTAGCTTCCCAGTCCCCAGATTAGTCATCTTGCATTGATTTCTAAGGGAAAGAGTTACTGCTACTGCATCCCTGATCGATGTTCTACAAAGATTGAAGTAGTTTAATCTTTCCATTCATGTCACTGTAATTAGGTTTCTTTTCAAGCATTGGTTACTTTTGATTTTGTTATTTTATAATACATCTTCACAGCATTGCTCTTAGACAATTGCAGCCTCAGAAAGAGTACACTCTTGGAATAAAAATACGCTCCCAGATTGATGATTAACGTAGGCTAATTAGGTGTTCAAAAGATACCTTTTTATGACTCGACATTTTGGCGTCGTTACCAGGGAGAGTGTATGCCATTTTAAAGGAGTAATGCACAACTGATTTTCTTCTACTTGCGAAGAATTGGGTATTAAAGACGGAAGGTAAGAACCTGTGCACTGGGCAAGAAACACAATTTCTCGTAGCCCACTTTACAACAGAAGTAAGTAAGCTTCTTTCTTTAGGTAGGAATGAAGGTTTGTTTCTTTGAATGAATAAATCAACTAAGCGAAACAAAATTCCTCCTAAAACTGAAAAACCTAAGGGAGCGGTGACCCTTGGGTGCACAACCTTTATTGACGAAATCCTTAAAAGAACTGAATCTCAACCATCAGTAGGATTTAAAAGAACTACTTCTAGACAGCATACTAGTTCCCTTCAGGCTACAAAATCACCATCTGAAGCCTTTGCTGAGATACACAGTCAAACTGAGGGAATTGAGAAATATTCCCAAGAAATTGAGAATCCTTGCACAAGTTTCCTTCAAGAAGGGAACGCTAGCAATCTCCAAGAAGGAGAAGGGGAAACGGGAGAAATCAAAAACTTGAAATCTCCTATTGAAACTGCCCAAACAATAAGCATCCCAGATAAGGGAAGTGGTATTCAACTTATTCAGAACCAAGGACTTGAATCACCTCAAACAGTAAGTCGACAGGAAAAAATTATTATCCCAGATAAAGGGAGTGTTGTCAAAGCTATTCCTGCCCCTACTCGTCAACCTAGAAATTCCTTGGAAATCCCAGAGGGATATTAGCATATCTTCGATCAAATGGCCCAGAACCAAAACTAGAATCAGCAGCAGACTTCTACGCTGCAATATCCTATAGTAGATACTGCAGTTAATGCACCCATGAAAGCTATTCCTCTTCAACATATTCCCACATTGCACAGCTTAACATCAGAGGACCCAGATGCATTTTTATTTGAGTTTGATGTGCTGTGCAGAGGATACGATTACACCACCGTTGCCCAAAAACTAAAAATATTCCCTTCTATATTAAAAGGGGAAGCCCTACGATGTTTTATGGGATTAGGTGGGGGTGTCATAACTGATTGGGATCATATGAAAGCTGCATTTTTGAAGAAATATCAAGATTATTGTAGGTCTCGGGAATTAAAAGATGAGATATTCCAAATGATAGCAAAACCAAATGAGACCTTGGAAGAGTATGTGGAACGGTTTCAATATAATGTTTAGAGATCCCCTTATGCATTTTTACCCTTACCTGATAATGTTTTGAAAACCACATTAATTAGGGGAATGAAAGATCAATGGGTTCAAACATTGAATATTATGGGAAAAGGTGATATATATCAGGAAAATTATCCTAACATCATTGATTTGTGTATCAGGTGTTCAAGGGGCAATACGAGGTTGAAATCAGCAGAACATGATACGATCACAAGGGAAAATAAGACCTCTAATGAAGGTTTGACTCGTGCAGAGATTGGAAATCTGCTGGAAGACTTTAAGATAGACATACTTGGGACTCTAACAACACAGTTCGATATTATGCAAGCCGAACAGAAATAAGAAGAAGCAGAGCAGAACTTGGCAATATTCTGTCCCAGATGTAGAAAGAAGCACAACCACAAAGAATGCCCGTTGGATGTGGTTAAAGTCTGCGCCATTTGCAAGAAAGATTACCCTACAAAAGGATGTCCCTCGCTTCCTGGCCTAAAAGAAGTTTATAAGGAGGCAGAAGAAGAATCGGAAGTGGTATGTTTGCTTAATCAGTGCCGACAAGGGCAACCACGACCATCAGGTATGCCAAATGATCCATTTTCTTTTCAACCTCCTCAATATAATACTCAACAATATAATGGGATGTGGCAGAATCAACCATATTTTTCTAATTGGTCACAACAATCATTTCCTCCCACATCTTGGCCAAATCAAACAAATCAAATTAATTGGTCTAGCTTTCCTTTCTATTCACCTTTTTGGCCTACGCAATGGTCCCCTTCTACTTCTCAGAGTTAGGCCTGGCAGTCAAACTGGGAAAAACCTACAAATCAGCCAGTTGGATCAATTCCTCTTTCTCAACCTACACTTCCAGCTCCTTATACAAACCCCCAGACCAATTTAAGACCACAACTCCCTGCCCAACCCAACCCAAACCCAAACAATAGGCTAGTTCAGTCTGTTCAAATCATGGAACCCCCAGAAGTATAAACTGAACTGAGGGAGTGTAATGATATTAAATTAAGGTCTGGGCACATAGTCAAAACAGAGAGAAACAATGATGTCCACACTGAAGATCCATTATCAATAGAACAAACATAACAAAGTGAGAAGGAAGTTCAAAAACAAAATCAACAACAAGTGACAACTTCCTCTCCACCATTTCCAGAACGATTAATTATACCTCGTCCATTAGAACAACCTAATTTCGATCTTCTGGGAGAATTAAAAAATTTGTGTATAAAAATCCCTCTCCTCCAAGCTATTCAAGATATTCCTATATATGCAAAAACTATTAAGGAATTATGCATAAAGAAGCCAAAGAGGAGAACAACAACCAATCCTAATGTCCAAATAGTTGGTACCTTATCTGATTTATTATCAGGAATAGAAACACCCATCAAGTATGAAGACCCAGGAAATCCTATAGTGACAGTGCAGATCAATGGTCAATCATTTCCAAATTCCTTAGTTGACTTGGGGGCAACAATCAACATTTTAACAACCACCACCTGTCAAAAACTTGGCATTACATAACTGGAACCAACAACAACCTTGTTGGAATTCGCTGACCGATCAGTAGTTAAACTAGAAGGTATACTACAAGATGTAATGGTATCTGCAGATTCCTGGGAATGCCCTGCTGACTTCCTGGTTATCAATCCAAAGAATCAACTAGATGGACATCTGTTAATTCTAGGTAGACCTTGGTTGGCAACTGTCAATGCTTATATTGGATGCCGACAAGGCAACATGACAATTAGAAGGGGAAATTATGTTAAGAATTTAGCCCTATATCCCCCAGCCCAGCCAAGTCTATCAATAATCAAAACAAGAAAACCACCTGCATCATATCTTATGGAGAATATGAGATCACCTCTAACTATAGAAAATGCTCTTGATTTTAAAGATCAAATAGAGGATGATATCATTAATAATTTTATTAATAAGTCACAAACCATATCTCATTTGCAATGTCACATGATCAAAGCAGCATTCGATAATAAAGAAGAAGAAGATCCTTTCAAAGATATTCCTGATCAAACAATACCTACTACTTCTATGAGCAATAGCAAGGTTGTAGAAATTGAGCCAGGAAAAACTTTAAATATTAATAAAAATCTCACTGCTGAACAAGAAGAGAAATTGGTCCAATTATTACGAAAATACAAAGCAGCCTTTGCATGGGATTACCCCGACATGAAAGGAATTGATCCTCAATTGTGTACTCACCACATTTACATTGAAAAATATGCAAGACCCATTCGCCAACCTCAAAGGAGACTAAATCCTCACCTTAAAGATATTGTGAAAGATGAATTACAAAAACTATTGGATGTTAATTTCATCTACCCAATATCTGATAGCAAGTGGGTCTCCCCACTAGTGGTAGTACCAAAAAAGAATGGGAAGTGGAGGATATGTGTAGATTACCGAGAACTTAATAAAGCAACACAGAAAGACCACTTTCCCATTCCTTTCATTGACAAGGTATTAGACACATTGGCAGGAAAGAAATTCTTTTCTTTCCTTGATGGCTTCAGTGGGTACAATCAAATACAGATTGCCCCTGAAGATCAGGACAAAACTACTTTTACCTGTTCATGGGGGACATTTTCCTACCAAGTCCTACCTTTTGGCCTATGCAATGCCCCTGCTACATTCCAAAGGGCAATTCTCAGCATTTTTACAGACATAATAAATGAATGCCTCAAAGTATATATCGATGATTTCACACCCTATGGGGATGACTTTGAGCCTGCATTATAAAACCTAGAAAAAGTACTGCAAAGATGTATTGATACTAGGCTTTGCTTAAGCAACGGAAAGTGTCTTATGATGATGACCGAAGGAGTTATCTTAGGGCATTATATTTCATCAGCTAGAATTCAAGTAGACCTAGCTAAAATTCAAATACTCTTGTTAATTCCTACACCTACTACACAAACAGAGGTACGCAACTTTCTTGGGTTTTCTGGTTACTATAGAAGATTTATAGAACATTATTCTCGAATAGCTGCACCCTTATATGCACTGACTAGAAATGTTGATTTCACTTGGACAGATAAATGTGACAATGCCTTTAATGATCTGAAGAAGCTCGTTTCAATAGCCCCAGTCCTGAGGGGCCCAAATTGGAATTTTCCATTCCAAATCTCATCTGATGCCTGAGACACAGCAATTGGAGCAGTACTTGGGAAGGAGGAAGACAAGAAGCCATATGCAATTTACTATATTAGCAAAAATCTATCCCCTGCTGAATTAAATTATACTGTGACTGAGAAAGAATTTTTAGCTGTAGTTCATGTTATAAACAAATTTAGACATTACATAACTGGGTATCCTGTAGTACTATATACTGATCACTCTGCCATTAAATTTTTAGCAAATAAACCTGTTACAAAGGGAAGAGTGATAAGATGGTTAATTTTATTGCAGGAATTCGACATCACAATCAAAGATCGACCTGGGAAAGAGAACCCTGTAGCTGACTTTCTGTCAAGAATGCCAAAGCCAACAGATATAGAAACAGTTGAAGACCACTTTCCAGATGAACATCTCTTCATTGTTACTATCAGAACACCATGGTATGCTGATATAGTGAACTATTTGGCAATAGGTAAATTACCTAAACATCTGTATCTTAATGAACGTAAGAAAATAATACATCGCAGTACCCGCTTCTCCTGGATTGGAGGCTACCTATTTCATACAGGTGCAGATATGCAAATAAGGAGATGCGTTAGGGAGGATGAGGTATTTTACATCTTGAAAGCTTTCCATGATGGACAATGTGACAGACATTTTGCAGATCGTAGAACTGCCCACAAAGTTTTACGAACAGGCTACTATTGGCCTACTATCTTTAAAGATGCTAAAAAATTCGTGCAGGCATGTGATAGCTGCCAAAGGGCAGGTTGACCTGGGCAGTCTGATGAAATGCCTCTGAACCCCCAACTAGTGATTGAACCATTTGAGCGTTGGGCCCTCGACTTTGTTGGTCCTATTAATCCCCATCAAACCAAAAAACATACATCCTAGTTGCAACTGACTATGTCACCAAATGGGTTGAGGTAGAAGCTCTTTCAAAAGCTACAGAAGACTCTATAATACAATTTCCTTTCCAAATCTTTGTGTGCTATGGCCTCCCAAGGGACATAATCACAGATGGAGGACCACAATTTGTAGGAATTAAATTATCTGAAACATTGCAAAACTACCACGTTCAACACAAGATTATGACTCCATATCACCCACAGGCCAATGGCCAAGTAGAGAGAATTAACAAAGTAATCGAATCTATATTAACAAAAACAGTTGCCTCTCATAGATGAGATTGGGCCTAAATATTGCCAGAAGCATTGTGGGCATATCGAACAATGTGGAGACCTACCACAAGATATTCACCATACCAATTGGTATTTGGAAAGGAACCCATATTTCCTATAGAATTCGAGATTCAAACATTAAGAACAGCTCAAAAGGTGGGTCTAGATTTGAATGAAGCCCAGGCTAAAAGACTGCAGCAAATTAATGAGCTGGATGAAATTAGGCTCTCTGATCTTTAGCACACAGCATCAATCCAGCAACAGATAGCCAAATGGCATGACGCCCATATAAAAGAAAAGATCTTCCACGAAGGAGATTGGGCACTCCTATATGATTCCAGGTTCCAGGATTTCCCAGGAAAACTCCAGACACGATGGCTTGGACCCTATGAAATACAGAAGGTGCACGATAATGGCACTGTTACGTTAGTTACCATTGACGGATCTGGACATTCCTGTAAGGTAAACGGTCATCGAGTACGATTGTATCATAAACCGCTCACCTGGGAATCCTTTTACCAACAGTTTCGGGAAGATTCTACAATGGAAATTCTTGCTGAAGGGGAGAATTCCTCCTCGGCACCAGTTTGATAAATCACTTCTTTTTTTAATTTTTGTACATAGAGTATTTTTCAATTTTTTTGATTGTTGTTTTGTGGAATTTTTTTTTAGACATTCGGATAATATTACTTCCTTACTTCTTCATTGTTTGTTTCGTGAAATCTGATTTCTTTGAAAAAAAGAGAATTTTTTTTGTTTATTTCGTTTGTTTTACTGTTCCTTTCTAAAGGAACAACACTTTTCTGTTCCTTTTGAAAGGAACAGCAGTTTCGCAGAGTATTTTCTTTTTGTTCCTTTCCAAAGGAACAGCACTTCCGCGGAGTATTTTCTTGTTGTTCCTTTCGAAAGGAACAACAGTTCCGCAGATTGTTTTTGTTGTTCTTTTTAAAAGGAACAACACTTTTTTGTGTGGATTTTTTTTTTGTTTTAAGCCAGCATTTTGAATTTTTTATTACTTTTCTGAAGGCAAATATATCATTTATATACAATCATACAAATTAAAGCTTACTGTAATCAACAAATCAAAAGAAATCATCATCTTTTCAAGAAAATTGTCTAGTAATGATAAGTAAAAAGGAAAAAGGGGCATGATCAATAACATAACTTTGCTATTTTATTACCATTGAATTAATCTGATCGATTATTTTTATCATGATTGGTTCTTTCCCACATGCTATAATTTTCTTTGATGTTTATCTATGGAATAAGAATAAGGGCATATTCTTCTCTATTGAGATGTTCAGACTTCTTCCACCATCCCTACACTTAAGGAGTGTTGAGCCATCCCTTATGATTAACTGAGGAAAAGTGCCGTGTGTAAAAGAAAAGAAGAAAAAATATATATTTCATTAATAATGATTTTGCAGATGGAGGATAGGGGGTCTCACCAAGAGCCAGCCTACCGTGATCATAGGGAAGGCAGTGAAGTGGCATTCCCATTGTGGCCACCAAACCAAGGAAATGGTCCAACAGACAAATTGAAAAAAAATCAAGAAGTCCTTGGAACAGGAGGTCTCATCACGAGCCAGCCTGCCCACCTTTCACTTCTTCCCGGTGAATGGCATTGTGGTTTATCTGGTCACCAAGCCAGCACAATGGCCTCCGTCATGATATTCAATAAAAATCACTTGCTCAACATACATAAAGGACAATGGTTTCATGGGTAAGAAAGTAACTCTGTCAAGGTTATGGACACCTATGGGCAGCAGAGCTCTGCTGATGGTATTGGAGTCACACTTATACACATCAATAGTTATATTTAACCCTTTTCCCATATCTTTATTTAAATGTCAACTGAAAATATGAATTCCTTACCTTTAACTCCGAACCTATTATACATGAAAATCATTATAAGTCGATCATATTAATACAACGTGGTAAATAACGCAATTATACTTATGGTTATCATATACTATCCCTTCTCCTCGTATTTAAATCATTACAAAATGATTTTCTATTTATCAACGATTCATTACATGCATCGATTTCAGTAATTGCTGCAATTTGATCAAATGTATCATAATTACGCCTGCTTTTTACTGTTGTACTGCTGCTGTGGCACACATGCTATTCTCAATTGACAGTCGAGGATGACCTTTCATTCATTCGGGGGGCGTGGATTCTGCATGCAAATCAAACTCCAAGATTTCCTTATCTATACTTAAACCAAATCCTTGCATTTTAGGAAATAACAAATTTTCAACGAACTGTGTTGTGCTGTTCCATTGTGATTACTGTGTGTTGTGAAAATTAATAGAACGTAGAAATGGGAGGATGGCCAATTCGCAATGAACTGCAAGTATTGATCGTCTCTGATGCTGCACGGGAAATCTTAGAAAGATTGGGGTGGATTACATATTTCTTGAGAATGCAGCAACCCCATGAAGCTGTGGCCACCAAATTTTTATTGAACCTACAGGAAGGATCCTCCATGGTTAGAGGGAGGTAGATAGCTGTATCCAACGAGATAATTGCAGAAGTGTCTGGCATTCCCTCGCAAGGGACTGTCTGGACTCAGAATAAGATTAGGATTCAGGAAGCCATAAAATTTTTTCAAGATGATCGAAAGACGTTAGTCATCAAAGGTAAAGGAGTCTAGCCAGCGTCATTAGGAGAGCCATGGACAGAGTTAGCCAAAATTGTGCAGGCTTACATAACGTGCGACAGAAGAAAGGATGTGGTAAGACCTCGCCACCTTAAGCTGCTAGTTGTATTAAAACAGAAATGCACTATTAATTTTCCTGCATTTTTAAATTCTTTGTTGCATGATACTGCTCGTGGTATAAGAAAATCCCAGCATGTAGATATGGTGTTCAGCCACCATTGTTTAATTCATTTAATAGTGAGTCATAGCCTCACCCAGCAACAGACCAGCTGGGAAGAATTAATATTTTCCATTGATGGAGGGTTGGCTCTACCCGCTCCAAAACGGAAGAGGATGGTCGGCTCAATTGCTGAGCCTTCTACTCATAGACAGTTCTGCTGGTTGAAACAAATTAGAAGGATGGTGGAAGAACTTCCGGGCAGCAGCCAGCCCCTGGAATTGCACAGCTCAGAGGAGGAAGAATCTCCACAATTGGAGGGAGTAAGCCGTCGCACTGATGAGGAAGAGAAATTAGAGGATGTAAGCCCTCAGACTGATGAGAAAGAACAATTGAAAGGAGAAATACTCTACTCGGATGAAGAAGAAATAAGCCACCAATCCAGTAGTGAAAAACAACCCAGTGCAGAGAAAGGAAATAATGAGGAAGAAGGAATCGAAGGAAATTCTGGAGAAGAAGAAGTTGAGGGAGAAATTCGGTATTCATATGAAGAGGAAGGAAGTTATCACACCGGTGCGGAGGATGAGGAAAATCATAGTAGCAATAAGGATGAAACAGAGCTGCCCGAGAATGTTATCATAAGCCCTTTACAGGAAGATCAATTGGCATAGATTTTGGCCAATATGAGTGATTATGCACGGCCACGTAGTCCCTTGGACCTCAATATAGATATTAATCAACTACCAAAATACTCTGCTATTGACAAAAAAATAGCTAGAGAAAAACTGAATGAAACAGCAAACCATAGCGAAGCTAGGGTTGCTTCTCCTGAGGGATGTGAGCAGGAGAATGAAAACGTTGAAGTTTGAAGCCCCCAAGGGACTGTAGAGTTAACTGAGAATATGATTCCTGGAGAATTGAGCCAAGGGCACATGAATCTAGAAAAGGAGCCCCGAGGAGAAGAACAAGAAGAGAATTTTACGTAAGACATGGCTAATATGGGCCAAAATTCTATTGAGCAAACAGGGTTGGACAAAGGAATGGCTGTTCCATTAAGAAAGAAGAAGAAAACAACTGAGATTTAGAAGCTTCGAAGGGAGAAAATAAAACTTCATAAATTAGTTGAACAGCTCAGGCAGACCATTAGGGTTCTGAGAATGAAATACATGCCCAAGCGAGCCCCTAAGAAAAGAAGCATTGCTATCAAAATAAGCTCGAAAAAGAGAAGAGTGACCACTGATAGGAACCCCCAAATTACAGAAGAAACCATACCTAAGCCTAATTATGAGGATGCAGAGCAATAAACAGTTGTTCCAACACAAGTTGTTCGAAAGGAACCGGTTTTGAGTGAAAATATGCAATCTAGCAGTCAGCACACTTTCAGTGAGCCAACACTGCTCATACTTCAGGAAGAATTGACACAGGCCCGAATAGAAAGGCAGAAATTGGAGGAAGATACTATCCCAAGAACAATATATCAGGAATTGCAGCAACAAATGAGAATTATTCATGAAGTAGAAGCTGAAGCTCATGAAAAACGATGGAAAGTAGAGGTAAAGGTTGATAAGGTAATGAACGAACTAAAACTAGCCTACACTCAAATGGACACTCTCTTCTCCTTGTATACTGATGTATTAGCCTGTAGATGCCCCGCCAAAAACTATGCTCTTTTTTTACTAGAAATATATTTACATTAAAGATCAAGGCAGTTATGGAAGGGAAATCCATAGAGCTAAAAACAATAGATGACTTGATATCATGCTGCAAAATTTATGGGATCAAAGTACAACGCTTATTATGTGAATTTTATTTGCACAATATAATACTTGAAAATGAATGTGAATCAAACCCTAGCCCTTTTATTGGAGATGTTCAGTTTCAGGCATTCATTTCCTTTGCTGTAAACCAATTCAAATGGCTTAAAGCTTATAACGCCTTTCAAAGACAGGAAAATGGATTAGATCTATGGGTCAGAAGTGAACCTCAGAACCCACTTCAATTTTGGGCTAGACAGAAACGCTTGATGACAACGGAAGGCGTTACCCAAACTCTGGGGCCTGTCCATAAATCGGTCATTTTGAATGGAGCAGATTATTTTTCATCCATTAGGAACCAAGTCTACATAGCAGCCAAAGTCCGGTGGAGAACCTCGAATCAGAATGTGCAAAATAGGGAACCATGTAATTATAGAAACTTTGGGTTAGCTACAGACCGTCTCATTTCCTATAGCCATCTTGTTTTAAAAGAAGGAGCATATTGGTTAGGATGTAGATTTCGCAGCCCTATTGTATGGTACCCTGCTTCGGATTACAAAGCTATTTATGAACTTCCTAAAGGACAGACAGAACATAGTTTTGAGGAATTAGCTGCACTCCATGGTTTTAGGCCCATGGATGACAAACCTTATTCGAATTATTCTTTGACTTCTCTCCATGTGAACTATAGTTTTCATGAGGGCATGAAAATGATTAAGCAGGGGGGTATGTTGGGCAGTGAAAGAGGTATGAAATTATTGTATATTTACTCATTCTTTACCATAAATATACTCTTGTTTGCCTTGAAAAGGTAATTGATCATAGGAATTACAATAGAATTGGAAAGGCTTATGTTTAATACGAAAAGGTGACTAAAGGTTACTTTTTGATTGACAAACAGGAATACAGAGAGGTGAACAGCTGTACCAAAGGCGGGTTGAGAAAAATTTAATTGCTGCTTCATCAGCATTGAATCATATCTAGCCAAGGGCAAGGAGATCTGAACGAATAGCCCAGAAAAGATAGGGAACAGCTCGGCCTCAGTCAGCACAAACAGAATGATAACTAAACACAGAAGAGTGAATCCCTCAGGATCTTTCGATCCTGAGGGATCGTTGTTCAAACTTATCTTGTTCTTTGATTGGTTCGTCGAGGAGTTGATATATAAAGCCACCTCCTTTAGTGATGGGGGACGGATCGTTATTGTTATTGGGAATCGGTCGAAAGACTTTATATTTTCTCTGTTATATTAACTCTATGTTTGAGAGAAACATTTCTGTAAAAAATTATGTTGGTTTAATACAAAGCACGCATTTTATTTACCTTCTGTAGTTTTTAATTAGCCCAGCAGTATTTCACTGGCGCTAAGGGCCCAGCTCTGGTGGAATCACTTCGCTGTTTGTATTTTACTCTTTGTTTACTGTCATGTGGGCGTTTAATGTTTGAATTGGTTTATTTCTGACTGGATCAAATACATAGTCATTTCTGTTTCACTTCTTTACAATAAGCACAATTTGCTATTCGATTATTCTGCTGCTACCATAAGGCTTCACTGACTTGTATCTGATTTGAGTTGTTGTTCCTTTAGTTTATAGTCTATTATAATTGGTGGTTGCATGGTGAGAAGTTGTTGACAGAATTGAAGCATAGAAATCTAGTGCCTTGAATTGCGTTTCATTGAATCTGCTTTCGGTTTGATTACTTTAAAGATCTCCAACTATAGAGGATAGAGGCTTTAGCTTCCCAGTACCTAGATTGGTCATCTTGCATTGATATCTAAGGGAAAGAGTTACTGCTACTGCATCCCTGATCGATGTTCTGCAAAGATTGAAGTAGTTTAATCTTTCCATTCATGTCACTGTAATTAGGTTTCTTTTCAAGCATTGGTTACTTTTGATTTTGTTATTTTATACTACATCTTCACAGCATTGCTCTTAGACAATTGCAGCCTCAAACAAAGTACACTCTTGGAATAAAAAGACGCTCCTGGATTGATGATTAATGTAGGCTAATTAGGTGTTCAAAAGATACCTTTTTATGAATCGACAACTTCCACTAATATTCCATTTCTCATTTTGTTGGTTAACTAGAGGATGTCTAGAAGCTGATGGCTTTCGAGCACTTACATGTCTTAATTTTTAAATTCTATAATTTAAGTGTCAACGAAATCCAACTTAATATTTAGTATTTCCCAAGCCAGGTGCCTAAAATTGGGCATGGTAAAATTCATGAGTTCAGATCTTTGGCATAATTTCAATTCTTGAAAAAATTATTCTGCTCGGATCCTATGAATAACTAGAAAATGGAAATTCCTACATCCTAGAAATATCAGTATGCATACATGATATTGTTTACAACATTCCTATCATGATTCCTTTAGTGATTATCTGTAGTCATTTTCACATAGATACCAACATAGAAAACAGTTTGGCATAGGATTCATGGCACTGCTTTCAATAATTGGAAATTTCTACAATTAAATGAGGTATTACATAATATATTATTTTTTGGAAATTTAAATATCAACAATATATATTTAAGGTAGTAGCGAAATAATTTTCCCAGAAATTAAAAATTTCTAGTTCATCTAGAGAGGAAAAAAAGTATACGAGAAGCCTCAACACATTTATTCAAATTGCAATACTGAAAGTAATATGACCATACCTCAATCCCAACTTTTAGCTCAAGTATCTTCTTTGCCACAGCCCCACCTGCTACTCTTCCAATTGTTTCCCGTGCTGAAGATCTGCCACCTCCCTGCATTTTATAGAAATGCAGTTATAACACATAAATCACTAATTTGTATCTTCAAAAGCAAGAAGAATTTAAAGAGCGGCATACTACTCAGTAAATAGGCATGTTTTAGCATACCTGAACTAAATGAACACCATATTTGAATTCATATGTGGCATCAGCATGAGATGGCCAAGAGGCTAATGACATTTTACTATAATCCTATCAAGTTCAGTAAAATGAAATCAAGAAAGAGTGGATTTGGAATTTCAAAAGCTCATGTGCTATAAACAACTATCTCAATTACTTTGTAAAATGCAATGCCAAAATGTATGACACAGTCTTGTTCTCTATTCAAAGTATAAAATTTGTAACCAAGCACTAATGATTTTATTAGACGTAATCATCATAGAGTGATCTATCCCCGAGAACTGTTATGATTTATCCAATTACTTATCACATACTATTACTATAATGACATATGGTTAGACTCACCAGGAAAACATATTATTCCTGCAGGTCATAATCATGTTTAAAATTCATCTATTGTTATACAAATTTGTTCATGAAGAAATTTTTCATTATGCAAAATTCACTTCTAGATTATATTGTACCATCATTCTAAACTCCTCTGCTAACAGGCCACAACAAATATTGTTTCAAAATATAAGGTGTTTTTGCCTCTCATTTTCTTTAAGGATCAAGAATGCTTGATTCATAGTCAATCTCAAATAATGGTGTTTCCGTTATAGACTTAGATAATCTTCATTCTCTTATTGTAATAGTACCCATGATACTTGAAGGTGTTGCTATCACTACTTTTCATGCTGTGCTTTTCAGAATCAAATTATCTGCTTCAAACACCCTACAAATTATGAAGGAGAGGTACTTGACTAGATCATGATGATCATGATGGGTTTTGAACGTTTTCCAATATCTTAGCTTTTCTACCTTTTATAGGATGAATGTCCTGTAATGTGAAGAAATGTGAAACTTCTATTCTTGAAAGGATCTGTGAATTGGATGCCACTAATCTGACCTGTACCCACCCTTAAACTATCTCAACTGTTGCAATAAACTCATTCTACCATCCAATGAAGAAATTGATGATAATGAAGCTTTTAATTTTGTAGGTGAAAACACACTTACTTCAACTGATGACAATTCCTTCAAATGAGAAAAGACAAAAATAAAACGAATTTGATGTACCTACGATGTCTTGAAGATGTATGTTGTCTGCGTTTTCATTATAAATATCAAAATTTTGGAGATGTCACAATAGGTTACTGCTCACAATTCAAGTCCTTGGAGAGCTAATATTTGAGATGGTCTTATTGGGAACTGAGTCTTGATAAAGTCTTTTGTTGTAAACCCTTGGACTAGAGAATTATTCTTGTAAGTTTAAACTCATTCTACATCATATGTATACTTAGATAACTAGCCTTTCAAATAGTAAAATATTCATGCATGAAACTTAAGTGACTTACGCCAATGACCCTTTTGTCCTTTAGGCCCTAGTTCTGATCACAAATATTTATCATACTTATGTTCAATAGTATTGTTCAAAGAGCAGAGAAGAGGCATCATCTTTCCAAAAACTGCTTATGAGAATCATAAACAAAACAAAAATGTAATCTGGTTCAGAACTTCAAATCAAATTTTAGAGAATTCAGGCTAGATAAATCTCGGTCTGTATTGAGGTTGTTTCAAGTGAACAATTCGCAAGACAAGTCATTTTATTCTAGGGAAGAAGAGAGTGATTAAATAAATCCTCAAACTCGGATAAAATATCATTTTTACCTAGATTTGTAATCTTCCATTAAAACTCAGATAAGAATGGCTTGCAATCTTTGAAACTTGGATCAACATTAGCTGAGGTCATTCTTGAAACTCGGACAGGCATGAAGTCTCATCAATGTATAACTATGTCTCATCTAGCCACGTGTCAAATAGTTGTCAAGAAATTCCTGTAGACTAAGCCCTTATAGTCTTTAATAAACCTTCATGTATCCAATGAATCCCACACCACAATAGGACTATTACTTCTCCAAAGTTTGAAATATTTTAGAGCATACCCACTTGAAGTGACAGACATACAAAATGAAGAATCCATGATCAAACAAAACCTTTTGTCTTTAAGGAGGTCCGAATGACTGCTTCAAGACTATGAGCAAGTTTAACATTTCATTCTTATAGTGGTGCTACAAAAATAATCCTTGTTTTTTAGAGTATAAGGATCAAGTTAATACTAGGCCTCTTGTTTGATTAGGCCAGACTTCGATGAACTCAATTCCTATTAAAAATTTCGAGGTGCCTCATATTCTGACAAACAAATAACTGCTAGACTGTTATGAAAAATTATGTCACTATGAAACCTCGACATTTACGAAAAAATTTATAGTTAATGTAAGGATCTAAGAGGAAAACGATCTCCTGTGCTATCTCTCATTTTAGCTACATACCTAATGAGTCATGCCTTCAAGTAGAATATCTCACTTCTCAATCATATTGCATTCTCTTCTTGCTTGGGCTTGTCCTCACCTGTGCTATGATATACATGGATTGCAATTATAACATACACTATGGAAATTGGGTAACAAGCCACAGGGCTTAAATGTGTCAAAAGCGAAACCGTTAATTCTAAATAATAACATTGCACTATTGACAATGCCTAGATGTCTATATCATATTGATAATGGAGTTACACCTCTACTAGAGTTCACTCTCAATACCTCTACTAGATGTCTACATCATACCCTGTTTGTTTGATAGATAGCCGAGCAGTCCTCACATGCATCCAGACATCTTCTGCATTAAATATTGATGGAAAGTTATACTTATGATGCAACAAGTGCCACATTATTGGAGTTTTTCATGGTCTTCGTGCATTCATTCAATGTTTGAAGAAGGATTCCACTTTGGAGGAGGCCACACATGCTTCTAAGGAGGATTCATTCATTTTCCGTGAAGGTAGATACATGGTCAACCACTTGGAGGATGAACTGTACTTTGTGGTGCCATTTTTGGAGGATTGTTGCAAAACCAACTCCATTATCATGTTATCATTGACTTTTATCATGGAGCTGGTTGATTGAGAGCTTTATTGTAGTATTTTTCTAAAAAAAATTCATGATTTTTCTTGGAGTAGAAAGGAGATCTCAACATCCTATTGCTATCTTTAGTATAAAGTTGTTGAGGAGGTTTGAATGGTAATATTTTATTATATTATTGTAGTCTTTTTCTAAAATATTTTCATGATTTTTCTTGGAGTAGAAAGGGGATCTCGACATCCTATTTCTATATTTAGGATAGAGTTGTTGAGGAGGTTTGAATAGTAATATATTATTGTATTCCTTGTAGAGAATCCTCGAGAAATGGTATTCTGATTTTTTTTTTAAGAAACTTTAGAGAATCGAGTCACATGCATTGTGCCTTTCAAATATTCTCTTTTAGAGCCATGAACAACTAGATCATATCTTTTATAAAGAAGTTCTGATTGTACAGAAGGGACATTCTGAAATGTTTTTGAAGAATCCTTAGACAATGGAGTCATGAGCATTGTGTTTTTTAGATTTTCTCTGATAGACACAACAATTCCCTGCTTCTCAAGCCTAGTGAAATTAATATCTTCAATCAACTTGATCAATTTCTCATGCAAATAGTGAGGATGACTCAAATCTGTCTTTGTCATCTCCTTTTTATCCAAACCAACGCTTGCAAAATCTAGATTTTCTACCATGAATTTTCTTGGGCCTCATCTAAGAATCTCAGGATAATTTAAAATATAGTTACCTATATTTTCCTTTCTTAGTCCCAAGTTTGATAGAACATCCACTGTAGAATAAAATTTTATCTCTGAACTTCCCATAAAAAGTTGAGGCTTTGTACGATATAACTTGCTAATCTCATCGAAAGGACACCCCAAGGGAAATTGATAGTTGCCAAAAGTATTAGCTTTCCTAAAATACTACTACATTGAGTGTAATTTGTTTCCAATAAAAATCAAATATTGTTCTTCTCAACTTGAAAACCATTCAAACCATTAGAAACAGTCACAAATTTTTTATATACTTCACCCTTGAGAAGGGATGGGAAACATGTACCATAGATACTGTAGACATATTGTGGTTATCTTAGTAATATTAAAATGCATTTGGTTTCAAAATACAATATAAAAAACCTAATACTATAAAGAATCGTTAGTACCATCGTTCTGAGCTCCTTTGCTAACTAGCCACAACGAATATTGTTTCAAATCATAAGGTGTTTCTGCCTCTCATTTTCTTTAAGGATCAAGAATGCTTGATTCATAGTAAATCTCGAATAAGGTTTTTTACGTTATAGACTTACACAATCTTCATTATCTTATTGTAACAATACCCATGATTCTTGAAGATGTTTCTATTGCTACTTTGCATGTTGCGCTTTTCAGAATCAAATGCTCTACTTCAGACACCCTACAAATTATGAAGGGGAGTTCCTTGACTAGATAATGATGGTCATGATTGGTTTTGAACATTGTTCAATATCTTAACTTTTCTACCTTTTATAGAACGAATGTCCTATAATGTGAAGAAATGTGAAACTTCAATTCTAGAAAGGATTTGTGAATTGGATGTCGCTAATCTGACCTATACCTAGCCTTACACTATCTCAGCTGTTGCAATAATGACATTCTACCATCCAATGAATAAATTGATGATAATGAAGATTTTAATTTTGTAGGTGACAACACACTTACTCCAACTGATGACAATTCCTTCAAATGAGAAAATACAGAATTCAAACTAAGTTGACGTACCTTTGATGTCCTGAAGATGTATGTTGTCTCCCTTGTCATTACGAAGATAAAATTTTTGGAGAATTCACAACAGGTTACTGCTCACAATTCAGGTCCTTGGAGAGATAATATTTGAGATGGTCTTACTGGGAACTAAGTCTTGATCAAGACTTCTATTGTAAACCCTTGGACTAGAGAAGTCTTCTTGCAAGTTTGAACTTATTCTACATCAGATGTATACTTATACATCTAGCCTTTCAAACAGTAAAATATTCATGCATGAAACTTAAATGAGATACACCAATGACAATTGTTATTTAGGCCCTAGTTCTGACAAAAAATATTTATCATACTTATGTTCAATAGTCTTGTTCAAAGAGTAGAGGAGAGGCCACAGCTTTCCAACAACTGCTTATGAGAACCTTAAACAACAACAAACTAGAATCTAGTTCAGAACTTTAAATAAAATTTAAGAGAATTTAAGCCAGATAAATCTCGGTATGTATGAGGTTGTTTCAAGTGAACAATCCGCAAGACAGGTCCTTTTGTTCTAGGGCAAAAGAGAGTGACTAAATAAATCCTCAAACTCAGACAGAAGAACCTTTGTACCTAGATCTGTAATATTCCATTAAAACTGAGATAAGAATGGCTTGCAATATTTGAAACTTGGATCAACATGATTTGAAGTCATTCTTGAAAATCAGACATGCATGAAGTCTCAATTACATATAACTATGACTCATATAGCGAAGTGTAAAATAGTTGTCAAGAAATGTCTGTCGACTGAGCACTTAGATTCTTTAATACACCTTCATGTATCAAACGAATCCCACACCACTATAGGACTATTACTTCTCCAAAGGTCGAAATATTTTAGAGCATACCCACTTGAAGTGAGAGACATACAATGAATAATCCAAGATAAAACAAAACCTTTTGTCCTTAAGGAGGTCCGAATGACTGGTTAAGGACTAAGGTCAATTTTAGCATTTCATTCTTATAGTGGTACTACAACAATACTCCTTGTTTTTCAGAGTATAAGAATCAAGTCAATACTAGGCCTCTTGTTTGATTAGGGCAGACTTCGATGAATTGAATTCCTATTAAAAATTTTGAGTTGCCTCTTATTTCTGACATAGAAATAACTGCTATACTCTTATGCTAAATCATGTCACTATGAAACCTCAAAGTTTACTAAAAATTTCATACTCAATCTAAGGATATCAGAGGAAAAATATCTCCTGTGCTATCTCTTATTTCAGCTACATACCTAATGAGTCATGCCTTCAAGGTAGAATATCTCACTTCTCAGTTGTATTGCATTCTCTTCTTGCTTGGGCTTTTCCTCTCCTGTGCTCTCATATACATGAATTGCAATTATAGCATACACTATGGAAATTAGGTAACAAGCCATAGGGATTAAATGTGTTAATAGATAAACCTTTAATGCTAAATAGTAACATTGCACTACTACCAATTCCTTGAAGGAGTTACACCTCTACTAGACTTCACCCTTAATACCTCTACTAGATGTCTCCATCATACCCAGTTCATTTGATAGATAGTTGGGCAGTGCTTAGGTGCATCCAGACATCTTCTGCATTGAATATTGATGGAAAGTTCTACTCATGATGCCACAAGTGCCACTTTATTGGATTTTTGCATGTTCCTTGTGCATTCATTCAAGGTTTGAAGAAGGAATCCACTTTGGAGGAGGCCACACATCCTTCTAAGGAGGATTCATTGTTAAATTCTTAAGATGTTCTATGCTAGATGAAAATACACTTTCAACTTCTAGGGCCCAATTAAAGTAAGATGCAGATAGAACATACAAATATATCGAGAGAAGACAAGCCAAAAATAGAGATAAAGAATGGCATCGTTATGGTAGTCAGCAGGATGCTTCAACCAGAAAAGTCTCCTTAAGGTTGGCCAACCCAATGTCTCACACAACCCCAAGAAATCTCATCAAGAATACTTTGCCAAGATGCTCCACCAAGAAGCACTAATCATAGAACCAAGAATGCTGCTTCATCACCCTTCAATAGAGAAGAAAATTCCTCCACAAAAATGTGTGTGTGTAAAATGAACTCCAAATATCTCCAATATATAGGCATCTGTGGGGGTGTGTGACACATCTCTTATGCATGTGGGATAAAACAGGCTGACCTTGCATATGTGGAATAAATTCAAAATACATGTTCTACTCATCTGATCAAGATGATATTTAGATCGATCTTGGACCTCTCCGAAAGAGGAATCCAATAAAAATATTGGCATCATCATGAGAGCATCAGAACATGGAGTTTGGACATAGTTGCCCAAAATTAACACTCCCTCTCAACTAGGGAGAACTCCATCCACCACTTCCATCCAAACATTGTGCATCATCCCGCCGTAACTTTCTTTTTAGGCTTCTTTATTTCAAAACAAATGGTGAGTCACAAATACATCACTCACGGCTAACCCAAAGTCAGCTTAGAAGTCCAAAACCTTTATAGGACTCAAAGGAGTTGCAAACCAACCTAAAGTTGGTTTAACTGATCCAAAATTAGTTGGAGGTCCGAAACCTCACTTTGACTCGAGAGAGTCATATACTAACTTGAAGTTAGTTTCATTAACCCGAAGTTAGTAGGAGGTATGAAATGTCACTTGGACTCGAGAGAGTCATATACTAACCTGAATTTAGTTTCATTGACTCAAAGTCAGTTGGTGGTCTGAAACCTCACTTGGACTCGAGAGAGTTATATACTAAACCAAAGTTAGTTTCACTGACTCGAAATCAGTTGGAGGTCTGAAACCATACTAGACTTGATTCCAAATCAAGTGGTTTGACATGGGCCATCCTAGACATAGAGAGTACGACAATCTCTGATGCATCCATCGATCTTGTTATGGTCTCCATTCACATTTCCCACCTCATTGGACAAATGAGAGGTACTTCCCATGAGTCTGAAACTTCATGGGTAGGATGCATACGAGGCATAGATCAGAGAGATATAAACCATCTCAATATCATCACAGAGAGGTTGAAGCATACCAGCTACATTCGGAAAGCCTAGCCCTGTGGTTGTTTATAGCACCAATAAGCTATCCCCAAAGCCCACTGGAGCTCGCAGAGCACATCGTCCAATAGGACCCTCCAAACAGGGTCATTCCATGATTCCATGATTCTCATAGAAGGTTAGGAACATGACCTTCCCCAAGGGCTCTGTGAGAATATCTGTGACCTGCTCATAAGTTCCTATATGATCAAGCCTTACGGTGCCTCGCTTTACCATATCCCAGATAAATTGTACCATACATCAACATGTGTTGAATTGATCGAGGAACACAAGATTCTCTAACAAACGAACCCCCTTCTGCTTATTACAAAGGATAATGGTGGAATCTAGCACATGCTCGAAAAACTCACTAAAGAGCTTTCACAACCAAGAGGCTTCACAATAGGCCACACACGTTGTAATGTATTCGGCCTCGGCGATGCTCAAAGCTACCAACTTCTTCTTCCTGCTCGAAGTAGACCCAATTGTGAATCTGTGCTCTTGCGATCCACCACACTGCCAACCCAATCGTCATCAGCATATACACGAAGTCTCAAACTCCCGACAGTGTATCTCAGTCCATGGTTTATTGTGCCCCAGAGATATATCAAGAGTTTCTTAGCACCAACCCAGTGAATTTTATGATGAGAAAACATGTGTTGACTCAATGTGTTCACTGCACAACATACTTCTGGACGGATTTTCCCTAGGAGCATCAGGGCCCCTACAAGTTGACGATACTCAGTAGGATTTGCTAACATAAGCCCAATAGCATTTCCACTCAACTTCTTAAAGTTGAGCTCCATCGGTGATGACATGTACTTACAGTCTAGCATTCCAAATCTTTTTAGCAGCTTTAGAATGTATTTTCCTTGAGAGAGGAAAATCTTGCTCGGCCTCTGCCAGAACGCCTAGCCTAGGAAGTAATGTATCAGTCCTAGGTCCTTCATCTTGAACTCATAAGGGAGCTCCCTCTTCAACTGATGAATGAGAGGGTCAACACATCTAAGGATGAGATCGTCCATAAATGATAGGATTTTTCTCTATCAACCTTGAAGTAAAGGTTTGGATCAGCATTACTACGAGTGAAGCCCAGCTTCATCGAGTAGCTATCTATCCTCTCGTACCAAGCCCTGGGAGCTAGCTTCAACCCATACAAGGCTTTCTTCAACCTACATACATGAGAGTCTCTATCATGGACGTCTAACCCTAGAGGATGCTCCACATACATCTCTTCCTTTATCAAACCATGCAAAAAAGTGGTCTTCTCATCCATATGATGAAGACTCCACCCTTGCGTAATAGCAAGGGTAATAATAGATCACAGGTACAATAAAAAATCAATGCCTTCCTCGAGAGAAGTCTCAAGAAACACATCTTTCCTTATACTTTTCAACACCCCCATAAGATCCATGCTTGATCTTATAGAGCCATATCGAGGTGACAACAACTTTGTCCTCCAGTCTCCGGACCATATCCCAGACATCATCCTTCAAAATAGACTCGTACTCTTTATGTATAGCATCCTTCTAGACTTGATGCTTAATGGTTTCCTCAAATTATCTAGGCTCTATTGTACTCATGGTAGCTAGATACCTCTGGTATCTATATGGCTTCTTACTTTCCCAGAATTTCCCCCTTTGGATCCATATGTCTCAAAGCCATGAGGGTCTTCTCTTCTTTCTTCCAGCAATGATATTAGCTCAGGAGCATATACAGTTGTGGTTTCCATCTTAATGCCAGCTCCTCTTGTGAGGGAAGACATATATAAGAAAATCCTCTCAAGGATTTCACAAGTAGCATATCAGATAAGTCAGAGTGTATCAGATGTCTTTGTGACACTTGAGGAATGAAGAAAAGTCCTCAAAAACAAAAGGCATTTCTCATATAATAAATTAGCCCCATGACATTTGAAAAGGTCCATAATGTTGGGAGTCTAAGACACAATCATAATGGTTGCATCACGAAGAAGCATATCACAGAGCAGAGTTTGCAAGCGTAAGACATGTTTCTCCCTAAACGGAGTAGCTAATTCAACTTCTTTGTTTAGCTGAATTCCAAAAACTTGCATAAGAAATTCACAAGCATACCTCAAAGGGAACGCGATAACCCGTGGACTTGTGTGATGGAAAACTACAAGGCCCCAAATCTTCCTTCTTGTCTACATATTTTGTTGCCCACTGCCTTCACTATCATCTCCATCTTCATTTATTGTCACTGGCATCACCAGATATGAAACAAAATCCATGTGGAGCATGTACTGTGCATGGTAGCCATGAGGTGCATGAAGTGGGAGCCAAATAATCTCAAAGGATGATGCAACCGTTTGTCTTATATTACTTTCATAGGAGGGCACAAAAATCGCAAATCATTCTTGCTCTATTCTTCGTGAATAGAAACCTAGAAGCCTGGGGAATATCAATGGCAAGATAATGTGGACCCAAATAAGGCTCACATCAGGTCTTCTCACCTCTGCAAATACCTCACCATGTTCATCTTTGTGAAATCGATATTCCATCACACGGCCATGCCCAGTAAGATCCCGCACCTCCTACACCACAGTGTCACACAAAAATCGAATATATCCACCAGGCAGAGACTGTAAATGAGAAATGGCCTTGGTAGTTAGCTTGTAAGACTGCAGTGCACTAGTCGCAGATACATGCACATCAAGAGGCGTCTATGGCTCAAATTCTATGACCAACCCTCCATTTATTCTGATAAGAATGGAAGGCTTACCAGAGCTATTGCAGTGGACAAATATTGGGTTCAAAATATGCACGTCCGCAAAGTTGGCCACTTTCTGTAGGGCAGAGACACTTGTAGGCCTGAAAAATGCCCGACCATCCATACAAATTATCATAATATCCCCTTTACTGCTACTGCCACTTCCACCCCCCTCTTCCTATTGGTTCTCAATGCTCGGCACTGCATGGGCACCACTCACAAAATCCATCATCTCGGGGTTTGAAATTAAGTTGCACCTTCAAGACTAAGGAAGGCTAAGCTCTCAGCCTTGAATGTAATCAGAAGCACTCAGGGTTGGAAAGCATCTGTGATTTCATTCGAGGTATTTTATTATTATTTATGATATCGAAGGTTCTACCAAACTGCCTTAAATATCTGAATGGATGGGAGTTCATCGAGCCCACTCTCGTAAAGTGGAGAAAGAAACTTGTGAAGGCAAAAGGGAGTGTGAAACCCTTTGGCCTATTTTTAGGGCCGCACATAAAAAAAATCGATATGCATAGCATTTGTATTACCACCAAAAGGAAATATCCAAGGAGCTATATGAATTCTTCCTAGACTAGGTTAAGTAGATCGTAATCTAATTTCAAAATGGAGAAGAACTTTCACTGTACCTCACCACTGCAACGCTCCCCTCCTCCACCGCAAGAATACACTCAAATGGTTGAATCAACCACCTCAAATACTCCCTAGAGCTTCGCATCCATAGGTGTCATGGAAATTAACCTTGCACTGTGTTTTGATGATCTACTCACAGACTTGCTGGAAATAGTCGTAGTTGTGAAAATTTTATTGATGAAGCCTACAATACTTATCCCTATGCCTAATTAAATATATTTTTCATTCATGGGCACTCTCAGGAATGAATTTAAGCAATAATCGAAAGCCTGCCCTGCCTGTTCTTGCTATTATGATTTTTCTTCCCTACGCGGGTTGTCAATGGACCAATTCTCTTATTATGCCCAAAAGTAAAAAGACTCTACTATACCACCACCTAGCCGCCCAAATTCTTAAATGCACGACGTCATCCATAGATCAACTCAGAGTCATCATAATGAGGCATATGACTGATCAGGTGATTATCAGGGATTCTTACAAGATATAATGCATCAAGACTAAAAAAAACTCAGCTCCCTTTGCGCTGAATATTAGGGCACCAGACAGGCCCACAAACTACCCACGCTATATTTTACTATGGTGGTATGGCATGTGGCCTACCGCACAGCCTTGTTGTAGATTATGACACCCTTATTTTCCCTTTGAATAGCCCTCATCACACTACCCTAGATTCTTGACATAAGTTGGGTGTTGTCTTATCCTAGCTTTTATACCATGTTAAATTCTGAAAATGTTCTATGCTAGATGCAAATACACATTCCACATCTAGCTCTCAATGAAAGTAAGATGCAGATAGAACATACGAATAGAACGATAGAAGATAAGCCAAAAACAAAGGTAAAGAATGGTGGCGTTACGATGGTCAATAGGATGTTTCAACCAGCAAAGTCTCCATAAGGTTTGCCAACCCAATGTGTCATGCAACCCCAAGACGTCTCATCAAGAATACTCCACCAAGATGCTACACCAAGAAGCCCTAATCACAGAACCAAGAACACTGCTCCATCACCCTCCAACAGAGAAGAAAATGTTTCCACAAAAATGTGTGTGCGTAAAATGAACTCCAAGTCTCTCCAATATATAGGCATCTGTGGGGGTGTGTGATACATCTCTTATGCATGTGGGATAAAACAGGTTGACCTTGCACACATGGAATAAATTCGAAATACATGTTTTTCTCATCTGATCAAGATGATATTTAGATCTATCTTGCACCTCTCCGAAAGAGGAATCCAATAAAAATGTTGGCATCGTCATATGAGCATCACAACATGGAGTTTGGACCTAGTTTCCAAAAATTAACATTCATTCATTGTTTGTGAAGGTAGATACATGTTCAACCACTTGGAGAAGGAACCATACTTTGTGGTGCCATTTTTGGAGGATTGTTGCAAAACCAACTCCATTATCATGTTATTGTTGACTTGTATCATGGAGTTGGTTGATTGAGAGCATTATTTTAGTCTTTTTCTAAAGTATTTTCATGATTTTTCTTGAAGTAGAAAGGGGATCTCAACATCCTATTTCTATGTTTAGTATAGAGTTGTTGAAGAGGCTTGAATGGTAATATTTCATTGTATTATTGCAGTATTTTTCTAAAAACATTTCATGATTTTTCTTGGAGTACAATGGGGATCTCAACATCCTATTGCTATCTTTAGTATAGAGTTGTTGAGGAGGTTTGAATGGTAATATATTATTGTATTCCTTATAGAGAATCCTTGAGAAAGGGTATTCTGAATATTTTTTGAAGAAACTTTAGACAACTGAGTCACATGCATTGTGCGTTTCAAATATTCTCTTTTAGATCCACAAACAACTAGATCATCTCTTTTATGGACAGGTTCTAATTGTACAAAACGGATATTCTGAAATATTTCTGAAGAAACCTTAGATAATGAAGTCATGAGCATTGTGTTTTTTAGATGTTCTCTGATATATACAACAATTCCCTGCTTCTCAAACCCAGTGCAATTATTATCTTCAATAAACTCGATCAATTTCTCATGCAAATAGGGAGGATGACTCAAATCTACCTTTGTCGTCTCCTTTTGATCCAAACCAACGTTTGCAAAATCTAGATTCTATGACATGCATTTTCTTGGGTCCCATGTAAGAATCTCAGGATAATTTAAAATAATGTTACCTATATTTTCCTTTCTTAGTCCCAGGTTTGACAGAACATCCACTGTAGAATAAAATGTTGTCTCTAAACTATCTGTAAAAATTTTAGGCTTTGTACAGTATAGATTTCTAATCTCATCCCAAGGGCATCCCAATGGCAACCGATACCTGCAAAAATTATTAGCTTTTCTAAAATACTACTACATTTCAGTGGAAGTTTTTTCCAATAAACAACAAATATTGTTCTTCTCAACTTGAAAACCATTCAAACCATTAGAAACAGTCACAATTTTTTTATATATTTCATCCTTGAGAAGCGATGGACGACATGTACCATAGTTACTGTAGATATATTATGGTTATCCTAATAATATTCAAATGCATTCAGTTTCAAAATACAATATAAAAAACCTACTACTATAAATAAGCTCAGAAAAACAAGTAACACAAAAAATAAGTACTGAAAAAGAAAAAAAACCACAAATAGTATCAAATGTGACAAACAAACCTCTATTGCATCTAGAAGTTTCCTTCATCTTTGTACAAAACTCCACAGTGCATGAGACCACAAGAATTCTATGGATCAAGCGCAAGAGCTTCTACATTAAAACATTTAAATGCCTTCGACATGAGACATATTCCATTTCCAATGTGACCTCCGATGGTGATAGACTTTGTTTCTAGAAAAAATTCACATAGACCAAGTACATCTGCAAACTTATTCCTCCACTATAGTATATTAACATATAAGAATGCATCCTTACTTGAAACCTTCTTAGCGATGAGGATGAAGGGGAGGAGACAGGAAGAAGAGTAGAAGTAGAATTAGGGCTGGTACAAAAAGTGATTCTCCTTGAATGATGTCTCATTGAATAATGACTCACTAATTCATCAACATTTGAGGTAATCCCCTCTGTGAGTGCCCATTTTTTCCTGCAATATCCCCTGCTATCTTACAACATTCACTACAATTCACTATTTGAAAATGAAGAGACTGAGTGAATTGAGGTTATGTCCCTCCCATCGCTGGACCCATTCCACTCTTCAACGCCCCCAATTTTCTTCAACCCTCCCAGCTTTCCATACTCTTCCACTTCATAACACTTTTTTACCAAAATGAAGAAAAAAAATGCATTGTTATCCTCCCAAACCTCACCCAAAATTTATTAGAACACATCACATTCAAAATATATTCTCTCATCATAAGTACGAAATTACACAAAAAATTGTCTTTCATGATCTGACACAACTTCACTTTTAGCTTTATCTAGCCTTCCCGACTTTGCCTCCATTTCTTCCTCCATATCAACCCGAACAACATCATAAAGATGTCATAACTCATGGATAGCATTTTCATTTATTTTTTCAGCAATTCCCTTACAGCTCCTCCATACTTGCTCAAAACGTGCATGTTTGGTAGCATACTGATCTTTAGTGGCATCAATTTGGCGAGTGTACAGACTTCAATATTGGTTCTCCTGAAGCATCATTCCCGCAGTAGTTTATAATATACGATGTCAAATGATGAATACACAGGTCCAAACTTAATGATAGCCTTGGAATCACATTCAGAACTAGTCTTTGGGGTAGTACGCAACCCAAAATGAATCTATTGTAATGATAAAGTGTATAAGAGTGATTGGTCACCCATTACTGTAAAATTCATAAACCACGGCCAGCAGAAAATAGAGATTCATGCTTTATTTGAGTAAAATATCCAGCCTCACACTTAGCTAGGAGAGAATATGTCTTAGTTGCAACTGTGTCTGAGATCCTCCAAGTACCATGCACAACCCAGCCACTAGTACGGAGGTAGAAAGCATGTTAATCTTGTCCAATAGCAAAAAAGGGGTTACTTCCACTAAATACTCAAGCTGCCCTTCCATGTGAGATTCAAACCACTGTAAATTGAGGAAATCGTGCCATTAGTGCCACTATAAAATACCAGAAAATTCATTTAGTGTTGGGATTAATCGAAATCTAGCAGCATTTAGGGTTTGGGATTAATTAAAATCTAGAAAATTCATTTAGCGTTTGGGATTCAACATTTGAGATGAATACCTTACAATCTGGAAGGACAAATTCTGATTCAACATTTGAGATGAATACCTTACAGTCTGGAAGGACAGAGTCTAAGATGATTACCTTACGATCCAACAGGCTCCAAACAGACTTTGAAACCATAAAATTTTAAACTCTCACAAAATTATTAAATTTTTGGAGGGAAATAAAAAATCGAGAACACTTAAAAAGAAGAGGGAAATAAATAGTTTCCTCTAAACTCTTAATTCCATGACAAATGGGATAGCTAGAGTGCACTCTTAATTTGGTGAAAAAGGGGTAATAAATAGAATTCTATAGCTTATAATAAAAGGAAGAGTTCACACATTATATGACTTTTATATAGTATTTCTTTTCTTTATTTATTTTTTTAGTTGTTTTTTTCATAAAATGGTGGTATAAGTTTTAAGCTAATAAAAGGAAGATTTCACACATTGTATGACTTTTAGATAGTCTTTCTTTTCTTTATTTATTTTTTTAGTTCTTTGTTTTGATAAAATGGTGGTATAGGTTGTAAGCTAATAAAAGGAAGATTTCACACATTGTATGACTTTTAGATAGTATTTCTTTTCTATATTTATTTTTTTAGTTATTTGTTTTGATAAAATGGTGGTATAGGTTGTAAGCTAATAAAAGGAAGATTTCACACATTGTATTCCTTTTAGATAGTCTTTCTTTCCTTTATTTATTTATTTAGTTCTTTTTTTTGATAAAATGGTGGTATAGGTTCTTGGAATGAAGCCTATTAATTTTTTTAAATAGTTTTTTCAATTTTTTATTCATATTTTTATGTCTTTTATTGACTTTCATAAAAAAATTATTTTCTATGTTGTTAAGAAAATTTAAACAAATAGTTAAAAAAAAAATATCTCTCAACTAAAATAATTAAAAAAAACAATGTTATTTATTGATTTTTATAATTCTTTTTATTTTATATATCGTTAAGAAAATTTAAGTAAATAGTCAAAAAAAATATCTCTAAACTAAAATAATTAAAAACACAAAAGACTAATAGATGTTGATATAGAGATATGGAAATAAATTCTAAGACAATTATAAGAGGAAGAAAATTTCACAAGTGACATTGTAACATGAAGAGTGGACCTTAAGATACTGGCATGCATGGTTGAAGATTTATATCCCTTGCACCTTGTAAATTGTTAATTTCATATAACTAGATGGAATTATAAATTTTTAATTTCAAATAACTAGATGGAATTATTTGATTTGTTTAATTTGATTTTATTATGTTCATCCAGATTGATAAATGTTAATTCCAAAAATGGACCACTTCCCTATGTTCAAGTCTTTATTCTGCATTAATATACATCTCTTCTAATTTTGTGTATACTTGTATATTTAACTATTAAAAACTAAATTAGGCTGAAAATGTGGTGGTGGTGATAGTTGTTAAGAAGAATCGTGTGTGTTTATATATACACTAAATAAATTAGAAGGCTTTCAAATCACATATGTTGCTTACAAGTGTATAAAGAGCACATTTAACCATGTTTGAGGGTACATTTTATACGTATCATAATGTATATGAGGGGGGAGATGGTTTTTAGTGCTAGTGATCTAGTCAAACAAAGGACCCCATAAATTAGTTCTTCAGGATATCCCCAAGATTCAATACGTAATACAAAGTGAGAGAATTCATTGCTAAGGTGACAGTAGAAACAACCCTCTAGTGTTAAACTTTAGAGACAAAAGGGTATTCAAAATTTTAACATTGTAGATGGATTCAAAGACCCCTTTGTCTCTAAATTTTAACACTGCAGATGGATTCATAGACCCCTGTAGTGAAATGTGACACTTCGGTATCAAAATTGAATTTTTCATTTCTAGAGTGACACAATTAAAAATTACTAACATAAATGACTATTTCATATACTTTTTGTACTTTCTATTTGGTCATATTTTTATTCCTTGACTATAATAGTCATTTACGTTAATCATTATTAATTTCGCCACTTATTATCTACTCATATATTTATTCCTAAACTAAATTAGTCATTTAATTTAGTAGCTTTTAGTTTAGTAACTTATTATCTAGTCATATATTTTATTCCTAGACTAAATTAGTCATTTAAGTTCATTGTTTTTAATTTAGTCACTTATTATCTAGTCGTATATTTTATTCCTAGACTAAATTAGTCGTTTAAGTTAGTCATTTTTAGTTCGGTCACTTAAAATTGCTCAAATTTGGTAGTAATTCACTTGAAATAAATATAGTGACTAACTTTTTTTGTCACCTAGTCGCTAATTTATCATTTTCTACTAGTGTATGAAAAAACATCCAAATGTTTCTTTGGAGTACAAGAGGTGGAATATCTGGGTCATATTGTATCTCACGAGGGTGTTAAGGTAGACCCTAACAAAATTAAAGCCATTAAGGAATGGAAAGTCCCCAGAACCATAAAGCAGTTGCGAAGATTTCTTGGGTTAGATGGGTATTATCGCAATTTTGTTAAGAATTATGGGAGAATAGCATCACCTTTAACAACATTATTGAAGAAAGGTGAAATTTTATGGACTCCTCAAGCAACTAAGGCCTTTGATCATCTTAAAGAGGCAATGTGCCTAACACCGGTCTTAGCTACGCCAGACTTCATAAAAACCTTTATTGTGGAATGTAATGCCTCAGGAAATGGAATTGGTGATGTTTTAATGCAAGAAGGAAGACCCATTTCTTTTGAAAGTCGTCCAATCAAAGGAAACTATTTAAATAAATCTATTTATGAGAAGGAAATATTGGCAATGCTACATGCATTAAATAAATGGCGACCTTACCTAATGGGAAGACACTTCAAGGTAAAAAATAATCATGATAGTCTTAAATACTTTTTGGAAAAATCACTATGTTCAGAAGAGCAACACAAATGGGTCACAAAGATGTTGGGTTATGACTTTGAAATCATCTACACAAAAGGGAAGCTAAATGTTTTTGTAGATGCACTCTCAAGGAAGGATGAAGAGGTGGAATCATTGATTTGTGTCATTTATATTATCCAACAAGATTGGATAACTGAAGCAAGGGATGAACGAAAGAAGCACGAAGAAGTGTGCACACTCATTCAAAAGTTGCAGCAAGCTACTAGTACATATGATAAATTTAGTTGGAAAAGTTATTCCTTATGGTACAAAGAATGCATATATATTTGTAATAATTCCCAACTAAAACAAAATATTCTTTTGGAATTTCACACTTCTCCCTTAGGAGGACACTGAGGATTTTTAAAAAGTTACCACAAGGTGAAGAAAGAATTTTTCTGGGATGGCCTTAAATCTGATATTCAAATTTTCTGGCGGAATGTTTGGTTTTCCAACAAAATCAATTTGAGACAATTAAGACCCCAGGTCTTCTACAACCTTTATCCACTCCAAGTTAACTTTGGCAAGATATTTCAATGGATTTTATCACAGGTGTACCTAAGTCCCGAGAAAAGAGCATCATCACGATGGTAGTTGATATAATTACCAAGTATGAACACTTTTTGCATTATCTCATCCATTTAAAGCAAGTACAATTGCTACTGCATTTATGGAAACAATTCAAAAGCTACATGGAAACCCAAAGATTATTGTAAGCGATAGAGATCCCATTTTTATTGGAAAATTTTGGACGAAATTATTTTCTTGTATGGGTACTCAACTAGCTCATAGCTCATTTTATCATCCTCAATCCGATGGGAAAACTGAGATAGTGAACAAATGTTTGGAATGATATATTCATTGTTTTGTATTTGATAAAAAAACACAATGGTTCAAGTGGTTATCTCTGGATGAATGGTGGTATCACACTTCCTTCCATACTGAAGCAAAAATGACCCCATTTATGGCACTTTATGGATATCATCCACCGTCCATCTCATCATATTTAAGAGAAAATTCTAAGGTTCAAGTAGTGGAATATCACATTGAGCATCAACAGTAAGTTCTTCAACTCTTAAAGGATAACCTAAATTTGGCACAAAATCGAATGAAATAACAGGAATATCAACATCGCAGCGAGAGAAGTTTTGACGTAGGAGACTGGGTATTTTTACGGCTACAACCATACAAAAAAATGTCCCTCAAGCAAGCTAAGAAGGATAATAAATTATCACCATATTACTATGGTCCTTACAAGGTGTTGCAAAAGATTGGTACTATGGCCTACAAATTGGAGCTTCCTGCTTCTTCTTGAGTGCATCCAATTTTCCATGTTTCATGCTTAAAGAAGGTTATAGATGACAAAATTCCAATTCAAAAAATATTATGAGAACTTAATGAGGAAGGAAAAATAATATTGGAAGTTGAATCATCCACAGAAACAAGAACTCGACAGCTATGAAATCAGTCAATTTCAGAGTATCTCATCAAGCGGAAGAACTTACCCATTGAATATTCTACATGGGAGGATGATTATTTTATATAGAAGCATCTAGAGCTACTCATGCATTGAGGACAACACTTTTTTTGAGGATAGGCGCATGTTAGGTCCCTATATTAGTGTAGTCCCTTATTATTGTTAGTGTAGCCCCCTTATTATTATTGTTGTACCCCTGTAACCCCCGTATTATGATTATTGTACCCTTACATTATTATTGTTAGGTCGGCTAGGATTATATTATGACCCCATGGACTCCTATACATATAAAGGAGGTTTTTTCATTGGTATCATCCAAGAATTGTTCATTTATGTAATGTAAAGGAGGTTTTCCCATCGAAGTGGCTTACTTCTAAGGTGTTGATCTTTTTTTTCTTATATTTTTGGAGTTGGTTTCATAACATTGCAGGTGATACATCCTGTCTATTTTGGGTCCATATTTACTCCTTTTATCCCTAGTATTTCATCATCTTTCTAGTTTCATTCCCCCTCTATGTGAATGTTTATAACTTATTATATGTCGAAAGTTGTCCATGTTTTTCTCTATCAATTTTTTTTTAGTAGGTTAATGAGTTTACCAAATGCATTGTCCATGCTATTTTTTTAATATTATGGTGCATTTCCCTTCTAATATTTCTTTTAATTATTCTAGTTATCCAGCTAATGATTTCTTTCCCCATCATTTTCAACGGGCTGTATTTCAGATGAAATACTTTCGCATGCCAGCAAATTTAGGTTTCCTTTTAGTTATTTGACTTTTATTCATTTTCCCTTATTTTACTCTAATGGACTAATTATTCTCTGTTGGTTATGTGGTTCCTATAGTTATATTCTCCTCCATTATGGTGGCGTAAGTAACCTTTCCAAGTGGCTCTTTTCGCACATTTATGACTTGGCTCCCTCTGTACATTTCGGTTTCCTGTACTTGGTTGGCACTAATTCACTGCCTATTGTTGAGCTCCCAAAGTGTGAATCGATGGCTCCAACCATTCCAGAATCAATGTCAATTTTTTTAATCTCAATTTAGATTTTATTTTTTTTATGGGTGAGATGAATTCGGTGCACCACCACTTGTAATTTGCATGGTCGTAACTATATGTTAATTTTACTTTTAAGTACCATACAATAGTGTATAGGATAATTCTTATTTAGAAATGCCCCCTGGGAAACTTCTCATGATATACACTTTCTGATATATATGTGTGCATGCACAATTTTTATCTATGATCTTGGTAATATTTATTATGTTCTATTAAAAAAGACGTTATTTTTCCAAAGGAAAAATTCTAATATTTCTCTACTAATTTACTTTGTTGATCATGATGTCTCTTTTTTTTTTAGATACTGTAACTACTGTTATAGGGTTATTATAATAGTAGTTTGGTATATTTATTTAAATACTTACATGCAATGCAACAATGTAGAAGTGTTTCCCTTCTCATTAGTTTAAAATTTTGTTCATGTTCACTTCACTTAACTGCTAAAACCTTTCTGACATTTAGAAATGTCTTCACTTAACTCGGTAATTAATTCAATTATGTTTCACCATAGGGAATGAATGGTACATGTTCACCAAATTTTCTTTCCTTACAAAAAATATAGCATATCCGAGAGATGAAATTTGTCACTCTTTTAAGATAATAAGTATATAGGTCATTAAGACGATAATTTTATATTCTCTTCCATCTAGCTATATCCCTTACTATAGGTTATTTACATATTTCTTCTAAAATATTAAATTTCAGTCAAGCGCTCCCTACTTCACTCTATGGTTCTTATAACCACTAGAAACAAAATCACTATGTATATGTGCCTCATTTATCTAATTACTAAATACTTTCTGATTAGTAATTACATTTGCATAATTTCTATCCAGTTAGCTTTTGAAAGCCATTTTCTTGAAAAGAAATTTTATGAATTTAATGTACATTGTCTAAACAAAATATCTCTCCCTGGTATTCAAAAATATACTCTCTGTAGTGATCATTGATATTCATATGAATTAATATATTCTCAGTTTTTCCTAAGCTAACTACTTCCTAACATAAAAGTACCATCATTTTTTGGATCAATATTCATCATGTATAAGATGTTAGTTTGAATGTTTAGAGGAATAACTGCACCTCAATAATCACATCACATGGGATATCTGACTTGGTAATTATCAATATAAACTTCACTTCTTTCCTATACTATCTCTTTGCAATTTTTTAATCAAATATACTCATATGGAGAGCTTATCTATCGCTAAATAATTACAGTGTCAATTGCATAATAAATTTACATTGAGATAATTCTGGAATTCATTTACATTGAAATATTTATAGAATTCACATACACCAAATAAATCACAAAGTTTTGTAAGCTTCAAATAATTAAACACGAATTTCCTAACTAGAATTGTAGCCGTAAATTGTACTTAATGAACACACTCACCACCCAACCATGAATTGTTCCTCTAGTTCCCCCCAAGCTAAGAGTACTTGCCAAAGAATCCACACCATGCTGATCCATTTGATAGGTATATTATGCCTTTCTTTCATGATAGAGTTTCCTTAGCGTCATCCTTCTTTTGTGGACCTTTTTATCCGCTTGCCTAGGCTTTTCCATAAAATCTCTCCTTTCTCTCCCGCTGTGCTTTATGCTTCTTCAAGTTTAGAATATTTCCCCAACTAGGCTATTTAATGTATTTTTCTCTCACATCAATAAAATTTATCTATAATTTCATCTAAAATTCTTATTATGAAATAATTATCCAATCTCATTTACCAATGATATTTTATTATTGTTTTTTTTTCTTTATTTGGAAATATTCTCATTTCTAGGTGTCTCATTCCCAAGTACATACATCCCATTTATTTATTTATTAATAAATATCCATTTACATAATTATTCCAATATTCTTCATAGCTTTTTTTTCCGTTCTTTCTAACATAACCCATCTAACCAAAATATTACTACAACAACGGAGGGATATTACAACCTAGTGTTTATAAGGATTAGGTCATAGCTAGGTGGGGTGGGTGGGTAAATAAAATTTTGAACACCAATAGTTTTCCTTCGAGTCCAAGTCCCACATCCATATTTACTTAATCTACATGAACCTTCACTAAAACAATGAATAAAAATGGGACTGCACGAGAATGGCTTATATGGACCCACTGATCTATGATCCACATGCTCAAGAAGTGAGGAGTCTGATCTACATTTACTGCCACTAGCCATAGATATATTTAAAACCCCTTATAAAATCAATGAAATAAATTTCCATGGAGTCTATGCTTGGTCTCCACTTCCATTTACATCTTGGAACCTTTTTCTCATGGTGATTTAATTCTTTCTGCTAAGATCTACACAGGTTAAGGGACTAGGGTCATATGGGGAGAGGGGTGTTGGGGAGAAAACCTAGTGTACTAGTCTAGGAGGGCCAACATGCTTGGTCTATGCTTCCATTTCCATATTAATGTGTAATTCTTATGGGTAATTAATTATTTCTTCCAAGACATACATCGATTAAGATAGTGGGGCGATGTGGATACAGGGGAATGGGGGAGCCAATCTAGTGCATTGGTCAAGGAGGGGAAACATAGAGTATTACACGACATTGTGGAGCCATAAAATTAAGTGTAGCATGTAGATACAAGAGCTCCTTTCTAAGTACCTGTCTTGGTATTTTTCTTAGGGCACTGAAACTATTAATTATACTGAGAGGTCATGATTCTCACTGTTTCCATAACAAACAATCCAATAACTTCCTTCTACTTTATTTGACATTCCCATTTATCTCCTTGATATTACCATGACTGATAAGTTTGAGAGTACACAACGATGTGATGTCATTAGTTTAAAAAAAAAAAGGCAAATGGTTGAGGGTTAGGAGAATCCCAATTCAATTATTCTTGTTTAGAGGAGGAATCGATTCCATGACATTAAAGGAAGATAGAAAGTGAAGGTGGGAGTGGTAGAGGAGGTTGTTAGTTAAAAAAGGAGGAAAATGGTTGAGGGCGGGTAGAATCCAAATTCAATTCTTCTTATTCATAGTATAAATTTATTCCATGACATTCAAGGAAGATATAAATGGAATGTTGGAGTGGTGGAGAAGGTGGGGCTAATTTTTGAAGCTTATAGCATTGGGTGGAGTGGTGTATATGCTATTTAGGGTTTAGTGTTGTGTGATTTTATTTGTACCGAAATTGTAATTTCAATTCTAGTGGATTCAAAAGATGTAGTGGGAGAAAGAAACACAGTCACATTTTTCCAAACTCCTCTTCTTTATGCAAAAAGCAAAAGAGCCGCAGTCTCCACATTTGTGAATCTAGCCAAGGAATCAAAGTTAGCCAGAGAATGTAGTATTACCATGAATGGGTTATATTCTTCCACTCTTATTTGTTAGTATAAATTATTTTATTATTTTTTAATACATTGTGTATATGGGAAGAAAAATCGAGTGAGTTTCCCCTCTAGTCCGAAGAGAGCAAAAGCGATATTAGAGATTGTTCACAGTAATGCATTTTGAACAGTGCTGGTTCCATCATTTGGTAATTCTATGTACTATATGTAATTTATAGATGACTTCTAGGGTAATAAATGGATATATTCCCTCATGAATTTAAATCTGAAGTCTTTGATATATTTAAATAATTTAAGGCTCTGGTGGAAAACTAGACAAAGAAGAATATAAAGGTGTTGAGGACAGATAATGGTGGAGAGTTATGCAAGAAGTAATTTCCATAGTTCTATATAAGTGTTGTATAGCATGGTATAATCCTACTCCATACTCACCTCAACTAAAAGGAGTTGTAGAAAGAATGAATAGAACATTCATGGAAAAGGCAAGAAGCATGCTCAATAGTTTCAGATTAGGATAGGAATTCTGGGCAGAGGCAGTGGAGACAACATGTTACCTGGTTAATATATCACCTTCATCAATGTTAGAAGATAAGACTCCACATGAGGTATGTACTAGTAAGAATCCCTCTCTTTCACATATGAGGGTATTTTTATGTGATGTATATGTACATGTTCCAAAGGAGAAAAGAACGAAGTTGGATAGTACATCTGAAAGGTGCATATTTATTTGGTATAAGGATGGTTTAAGAGGTTATAAGCTTTGAAACCCATAAACAAGGAAGGTTGTGTACAAATGAGATGTGGTTTTTAGAGAGCTAAAAGATGTTATTAAACATGAATTCCTACCAAAGGAACCCGAGAGGATAGAATTTGATCTAAAGGAGGAAGAATAAAAATCTACTATAGAACAGGAATCATAAGAGGAAGAACCATAAACTCCAAATTTGAGAATATTAGTTCGAGAAAGAAGAAAATTGGAAAGGTATAGTCCACCTACTTTCTGTTAAATTTTTTCTTTATTTATTACTCATGAGATACCATAACTGTCAGGGAGGCAGCATATTTAGAGGATGGAAAACTCTGGAAAGAGGCCATGGTTGATGAAATGGCATGCTTACAAAAAATGAGGCATGGGATCTAGTGGAGTTTCCAGCTAGAAATAAAACCATTGGAAGCAAATTTCTTTTAAGAAGAATACCAATGCAGAAGGAAAGGTGGAGAAATACAAAGCTAGTTTAGTAGCAAAAGGTTATCTTAGGTGTCGAGAATTGATTTTGGTGATATTTTTTCTCCTATTACCAAGGTATATTTTATTAGATTACTTTTTCTATTGTTTTTGCTTTTGATTTTTAGGTAGATCAGATGGATGTGAAGACAAAATTTCTTCATGGGGATCTAGAAGAAGAGATCTACATGAAGAAACCTGAAGGCTTTGCATTGAAGGGTAAGAAAGAACTAGTATGAAGGTTAAAAAAGTATTTGTATGGGTTCAAATAATCCCAAAGGATGTGGTATCATAAATTTGATACATATATATGGGGACTTGGCTTCACCAGAATCAAAGAGGATCAATGTGTGCATTTTAAATTAATTGGTGACAGTGTTATTTATTTGGTCTTTTATGTGGATGATATGTTGCTAATTAGAAATGACAAAGAAATCATACAGGATTTGAATACCCAATTTTCCTCTAAATTTGACATGAAGGACTTTTGTACCGCAAAATATATTTTGGGGATGGAAATTAAATGAGATCGGGCAAAGAGGAAGCTCTGCTTAAACCAAGGGAAGTATTTCGAGACAATATTGCAGAGCTTTAATATGCATGATAATTAACTGGTGAAGGTTTCTATTCCTGTAGGTGTAAATTTATCTACAAAAAAGTGTCCCAAGACAGAAGAATAAGAAGAGGAGACATCCCATGTTCCATACGCAATTGTAGTCAGTAGCCTGATGTATGCAATGGTATGTACTAGACCAGATATTCCACATGCAGTGGGAGTATTGAGCAGGTTTATGTCAAAACTAGGAAAGGAGCATTGGAAAGCAGTGAAGCACGTTTTTAGGAATTTACGTGGCACTAGTGATTATGGTTTATGCTACCAAGGAAGATCATTGATCTGAAATGACTGCATTATTTTTGTTGTGCTAAGTGTTTTTTCAGTTTTAAAAACATGTGCATAATTGTTTCATTATTTTGCATAAGGATTAAGGATTTTTTCCATGAATTATAGATGAAATTTAATGAATTCTAATGTAGCTCTGATACCACTAATCCGGATCTTGGGGGGAGACCCCCAAGATCTAAAAAAGTTGAAATAGATCTGACAAGATCTACAAAATTAGAATGCCAGAAAAAAAAAGAGAACACAAAGAAAATAAAACCACAAAGAAACTTTTTTTATTAAAACAGAGAATAACTGTAGAAGCTACATTGTGGCGGACCAATCTGTCCTTTTACAAATTGAGGCTTGTTATTTATAGCCTTTTTTGAGTTACAATACCATGTGTAGATACCATAGGCCAATACCATGGGTAAATCCCATGTGTGGATGAATACCATGGGTGGATACATACCATGGGTCACTTACAATACCATGGGAAAATAAATATCATGGGTGGATGAATACCATGGGTCGATTCCATTTACAATACCATGGGTAAATTCCATGGGTGGATGGATAACATGGGTAGATGAATACCGTGGGTTGATGCCATTTTCCATTTGGATCAGAATTAGAAGCATAAAATAAGTCTAAATAACACTGAACAATAGTGTAAAATAGACAAATAAGTGACCACATTAAATATACACAGCAGGCATGATGAAGCAGTTCACCCCTCCTAGGCTACATCTGCTGGTTTAGCTCCCAATGGCTTGTCTGTCTTTCATTATGCTCAAAATTTTTCTATTACATGTAGTTACAGTGCTCTAATGGCTTTTTTCTCTATAGAAATGGCTTTAGAATGCTCCAATCAGTCAAAAATGAATCTTCATTCACTCAGAATGGTCAAAAATTAAGCCTCCTACACTTTTTCCCAATATCTCTTAAGAAAACTCCACTAAATGTGGAGAACTCCAGTTAGCTGGAGTTAAATAAGGGATAACCGCCAAATTTGAAATGCCCCTATCCGCTCCGTCAATAATGCACGTAATTAACCCAACCATTACTATGCTTGACGGTTAGCAAAACCTCCACTCATGACTGTATTTTTTGGTGAACTGTGGTTTGGATGTCGTCGGATTAGAGCTCTGACCGTGGCAGGTAGCTTGGCTTGAAGGTGCCATGTAAACAACTTCGGGGAACCATTGGCGGGTTGGGACCTTATCACAGATTGTATATCACTGGTTATAACTCATACACCAAATGGTTTTAAACAATATGACTACCGACACGAATTTGCGATGAGTCGCCGCATCGCAACATCACAATTTTAGCACTTTATCGCACTTCGGCCTCCCACAGATTTAACATTCCACTGTTAATGATAAGTCCTAAATCCCGTGAAGTGCGCAGTTCTGGTACGTGTAATTTTTCCACATCGCATGTTAAACTTCATAACCTACGATGTCTTAATTATAAACTTAAACTCTGCTGATGAGCGATATGTGCACGGTCGCTCCAACTGACACGTGTCTCCTCCAGATCGCATCGTAAAAAATTTAGTTTACCTTGGAACACCTTAACTCTTAACATATAAATATTTCGATTTGCGAAATCATTTTCTGGGTGCTGCAATCTCCTTCGTTTGTTTGTTTCTCGATCCGACGATCCACATTATATCTCTACCTTCTCACTTTGCGTTGTAGGTTAAACAATTTAACTTGCAAAACTCTTAATTGTAAACATTATTCAGTTTGATGTGTGATGTCCTCCAAATACAATGAGTTCTCTCCCATTGATTGGTGTTAGATCCATGGTCCTCGCTATTGCTTCATTCTGCAGCTTGCTCTTACTGTCTGTTCCACCTTCAACATTTCCACGGTTGTGCAATCCCTGATTCTATATGCAGAGTTCAAGACTCCATGACAACCACCAATTCGGATCCCACTCTGCTGGTCGATCCAGCTTTGAACCTATTTTCCATTTCGAACCCAATCTTGTAACTTTGAATTTTGAGCAAAATTTATGAACTCGTGATCAATCAAGATAGGACAAAATTTTGGAAATCAGTGGCTTTGATCATGCAGACTTGGTCAGAGATCTAGATTAGAGAGGATCTACAAGTAGGTATGTGTTTAACCTATCTGGAAGAGAAGTCAGTTGGATGAGAAAAAAACAGTTTGTAGTGGATCTTTCAACTATAGAGGTTCAATAAATGGGAACCACTCATGTATGCAAGGAAGAATTTTGGTTGCAGAGATTTTGTTCAAGTATTGGTTTGGTACAACAAACTATAAAGATATATTTTGATATTAGAAGTGAAAATTTCTTGGAAAAGAACCCTTCTTATCATTCAAATACAAAGCACATCGATGTTAAGTATCACTTTGTGAGGGATATGTTTCAGGACAAAAAAGTGTTGTTGGTAAAGGTGCACACTTTGAAGAATGTTGCAGATGCATTGATGAAGCCTATGAGCACTGAGAAGTCTTCTTGGTGTAGAGAAAATATGGGTGTTGCAGATTTGGACCAAAGACTAAGCTCTCCTATAACCCCATGTGTGCAAAAGAAAACAACAAGTGGGAGAATGTTGGGTGTGTGTTATATTCTTTGCACGACAAGTCCCATGCATGGTCACAAGGGGGGGTGATACCCCTTTTTTTCATTGCGTCAGACACATCAAATGGGTCACAAGGGTGGCCCCCCTCTCGGGGGTTTGCAAGGGGGTGGAAGCCCTTTGCATGAGGTCTAGAGTAGTGCCTTGGGAAAAAAAATTGGACCCTATATTAGGTGGCAAGAACTATCTATGGTTTTGTGGATGGGTTTTGGACATAGTTTTGCACATGATGGTTTTTCTTCCATGTTATTTTGTATATCCAGTTAAGGGAACTACCGTGATGCTCTAATCCATGGTTAATGGATTGGGATTTATGAATTGTTCGACATGTATATATATGTTTTGTAACATTGAGAGGAATATAATGAAAAAATCTATCTGGTAGTCTCGATTTTGGGATCCAGGGGAAAATATATGTGCATATATGTTTTATGCTCTCGTTGTTTTTTATATCGTGTTTTAAGAATTCGTTTGCAGATAAATTTTGTACAGGGTTAAAACCTACAATGTGGGCCTAGATAACAAAACTATTTTAAAATAATGGTATCCCATTTTCATCTTCTTGCTAATGGGGATGTACTATTTCACCATAATAACAACTATTTCTAAATACCCAATTTCCTAATAATATGTTGTTGACATATTGGTAAAAGGATGGAACCACCACATTTGTTATGCTTGCACAAGGTGTAATGAGTGTTGGTGTAAGATCTTATTCATTTCTGTAGGGTCTTATGGTGTTTTATTTTTTTAGTTTTGGTTTGGGATTTAACTAGTTTAAGATGCTATTTGAAAGAAAAAAAATTTGACATTTATTTAAATTTTGTTATCCTTTTTTCAATTGTTATTAGCTTGCTAGGAAGGACCTAACATTCAAAAGTTGTATCTTAAATTTCTAAATAAGAATTCAATTTTTTCTTTCTTTTTTTGGTTGCAGTATGTGGAAATCCAAATTAAATTACAAGGGGCATTGACAAGACGTTAAAGTCCATTGTTTTAGAACTCAAAAGTTTCTCAAAGGAGGTAAAACCTCATATTTTGAGTTGGTTGTTTTATATATATTTTTTATGGTTTGGTGTTGTATATAATTGAATGAATTAATTGCCTAAGGTATTTTTGGTTGCAAACTCCTTTTCATTTTTCATATAGTATTTATCTTGTGGAATATGTTTGGTTGTGTCATCTTGTTAGATCTTAAACATTTGTAGTTGTTTAGTCTTGTGTTTGAGGTGCACTTTCACTATGTAAATACTTGATTGAACATTATCATTTAATCCTTAATCTAGGGTAGCATGCTGAGAAGTTTCTTGTGAAATAATTTTGTATTTTTGATATGTGTAAATGGTTACACATGTTAACACTTTGTAATCTATATTATTTTCCAGGTTCAAGATAGTGAATTGGTATATGTTGCTTCAATTAGTTCTCAGAATAGATATTAAATAGGAAACACGAGAGCGGAGGCTATGCGAAAATTAGGAAAGGAAGGGGTTGTGACACTTGAAGAGAGAAAAAGTGCAGAAAATAATATATATGTTGTGGAGGGAATGCAATTTTATTGTGGCTATATTTATTGATATTTTGTGACAAACAGTTAGAAGATGTTTGTGCAGTATGATAATTGCAATGTAATTAATGCAAATGAAATTTTTTCTTATCTCCTTGTTGTGTTTCTATTCATTTGTTGTCCTTGTAATGTGAGAACTGAAAATCACACTTTTTTTTATAAAACCCTAAAGAATGGAAATCCATCATCACCAAACAAACTTGGCACAAATGTAGGTGTAAATTTGATGTTTTGCATGATTCCAGCTAGGTAGAAACCATTTTATATCAAGGTTCCAAGTAATTTTGTTTGGTGCTTAACCCTTGGTCTCATGAAAGTGTGAAATTATTTCGCAATCACTTCCATCTTACCAATATACACATCACACAGCCTCAGGGTGGATTTTGGGTTGTGTTGGTTTATATGAAATTCTATATTTTTTGGCTCAAGTTTTTTTTGGGTTTATTTTGATAAATTGGGAGAATTTATTTAATGATTAGAAAGAAATATGAGTGTCACTAATCATAGGAATAGGGTTACTAAATGTCTATTTTTTCATGTTATCTTTTTTGTTCTACTTATCAGGGATTGGAGTTAAATACTTATTTATCATAAATTGCAACATTTATTGGTTGATAACATAACACATGCAATATACGTGATCATAGTATTAAAATATTCAATATACGTGATCATAGTATTAAAATATTCAATTTGTGGGGGGTATCCCATTTTAATAATTGGAGAGGACATTGAACAAGACACTTTAGAAATTCTTGTTGTCAACAAGCTTAGGGTGCATTGAAGGTTGCTGCTTTTAAATCTCTCAAATATTGTGAGAGAAAAATCCAATACTTGGATGACATTTCCATATTGAATGGAGTAATTTTATATTTGAGCTATATTAAGAAATTAATGAAACAAGGATGGTTGCAAGACAGCTAGTCTCTTCCTTGAGTAGGGAGTGAGTTCGTAGTTGAGTTACTGAACCATGGGCATCAAGTTAACTGAGCCTTTGAGGTGAAATGCCAGAGGATTATTTTGATGTGCCTACACGAATTGACAGATGAAATAGGATAGACCATGATGACTGAAAATTTGAAAGAAAATGGTGTGGAGATCTCAAGTCCCTCTTGAGAACGTTGGTGTCTATAAACACAAGTAACATTTCCCCATTCCCCTTCATTCTTGGGCCAAAGGGATCATCCTGTCACTCTGAATTTGATACATAATCTTATCTTAACTAGTAAGCTTCTAGTTATCAATGATGCTCGAACATAATGGACATTATAAGATAGTTATGATGGCTCTTACTAAGTTGATTAGGACTAGCATTATAAGATAGTTATGATGGCTCTTACTAAGTTGATTAGTACTAGTGATTCTGGAGTATCAACGTAATACAACATATATCTCTTAAGGAAACACAAGAACCTTTAATGAAACCACATAATGTCTAGTACTAAGTGTGATTCGAATGAGTGATTGCCATTATATTTACCCATACGTGAGTTAATGGATATGTAAGCTCTATTTACCCATATGTGAGTTAATGGATATGTAAGCTCTATAGGGATAAACACATAGTTGAATAGAGTAGAATAAAAGCTATATCATAGTGAAAGATAGCTATATCAAGCATACAGCTGGGTGATTTAAAATCATTCAGCTAAGAACAAATCTCAATCAAGATCAATTATGGAAAGAACAATATACACACTAATAATAGTTAATTTAGGATTCTTTGAAAGGCGATTCATAGTCATCTGTAATTAGTAAATAGAACTATGAATGGCCTTAACCCAAAGAGGGATATGTTGAAATAAGATACATACAGTCTCTGGAACTTTTTTAGTTCCCTAATGCTGGAGGATATTGTGCCACCAAGTTGCATATAAGTCAAATTACTGTTCACCAATATATCGAGCCCAAATCAGCAGAAAAATCAGTCATTTAGTGAGGTGCACTGATTATTAAAAAAAAAAAAAAGAGGCAGTAAAAAGTTAAAAGAATAAGCAAGAATGAACATACACATTGATAACTCGTCTGATGGCCACAGATTATTCCCGTCCACTCACATGGATTAGCATTTGATTCATTCCAGTGGCTTAAGAAGTGTCAATGCTATTGTTGCTACTCCTAGTGCATAGAAAAAGGGAGGAAGTTTTGCTGGTTCTCAACATCAATAAACCTGTTGATTCTTGAGTTCCATATCCAAATCCATAGCCCGCAAGAGAGGTAGATCTTATTAGTAGTAGCAGTTTACTATTTTACCTAGTTTATCTTGTTGACTAAGTTGCACCGAACGCAGTAGTAGCAGTATACCTCTGTTCAAAGCCGATGTGAACATGCTCCATCAATTCTTAAAATTAAATATGAAAATAATAATTAAAAGAAAAACTAAATATTTTAAACCAAAATAATACTTAAAACATAAAATATATTACATAAAGTATATGAGATAGGCACGTCGACTTGAATGCACTCTCTAAGCTGCCTTGCATGTAGCTACGTGCACTCTCTAAGCTATCGCTTGTTAGCTCTTACCAGCTACTATTATACAGATCCCAGGCTGCGCTTGTCTGTGGAGGAAAAAGGCTTAAAAGAAGTCAATCAAGCAGGATCGATTAAATCAATACGAGATCTTTCCGACTTTCTGCAGCTCGCTCAATTCAACCATCATCCTTCAGTAACCATATGGGAGCATCCTGAGCCAGTCACATAGCAGCCTTGAAAATTTCCAGAAGCACATAGGATTCGATACATAGCCTTGAATTGAAGGCAAAGGCATTGGTCGAAACTAAAATTCATTAAGCTGAAAGCGTCAGGAAAATCCTGCTCGATGTTCTCGGAAAACAACATGAATGTAGACCTTTGGGGAATGTCCCTGGAGGAATATGAGCCTCCTTTGATTTCCGATGATTTCCAATACGAAGAAATTCGACTTCCATTTGGCTAAGACGATTATCATTTGGGCCTCAAAACAAAAAGATCGACATCCTTCAGAGCTCGATATTCATGAGATTAGTAGTTATGGAGAAGTCCCATGGCACCAGATCCTTTAACATGGATCAAATCTACAGCTAGACGACTATAGATTAGCATAAGGTGAAGCACTTGTATCTGAAAGTTACAGGGTGGAGATGCAAGAAGGATTGCCCATACTATATCTAAGATATGGGGTGATACGGTAATAACCATAGCAGGAGCATTCTGTAATGTCCCTTTTGAAAATAAATATCGTGTCGGATGGTGGTAGCAGCACTATCCTTCTCTTGTTCGGCCAGACCTTTTTCTTACACAGACAAAGAGAGATGAACAGAAGAGACGAGCCGGGGAATCAAAGGATACGAACGGAAGAATCAAAACAGGAGAATCCAAGGTTGCGAAAGGTTGCGATATAGTATTTGTAGGTGAAGAGGAAAAATTCGAACATGTGTCAAAATTTCGTGTCAAACTTCGAACATGTGTCGAACATGTGTCAGCTATGTGTTTAAACATGTATTATATACTCTATATGGAACGCATTGATTATTCTCTTCAAGGTATCTTAATTTTTTCAAACATAAAATGTCTGCCACCGTCAAACTAACGTTAAAATTAATTAATCGACATAGATCAATTGACATTTATCCCAAGTTTTAATACATCTTGCCTCGATATGAGGCCAATAAGACAGTAAACTGTTTTATTGGATGACGAAGAATATTCTTGCGAATATAAAATAATACTTTGGTTGTTTTCACATAGTCGTAACAATAACTAGCTAGAAATAATGTTAAGTTGTCCCTTTCGATTACTATAGTCCTTCCAGCACGGCAGGGACTAATTAGAGATTTAAACTATTTTTTAGAAATATCTCTTGTACCAGATGCAATGCCAATTGTTTTACTAATGGATTTTCTTCACAATTTTAACATTTTATATGAATAGTATAAGTTCTCATTTAGTGAACGGTATTGAAAATTAGATCCCTTTTTCATGCATATATTCCTAACATGATACTAATTATGAAAAACTTGTCTCATCCATTCTTATTCTATGCCGGCACTATCATCAAATATGAAGTCGATTGGTCCCTTGATAAATTTTTTCATATCACTGCCAAGGTAGTACTTCCCAAGGATTCAACAATGATTTTAGGTTATGGGGGAACTCGGGAAGTTTTAAAGAAAGGGTATCTCAAATTAGAAGCTTGATTAGGTGAGTATTCCATTTATATCTAAAAAAAATAGAATGTTGTTTTTGTATCCTAATGAATGTCTATAAATAATATGATTATAAATAATATTTTTTTCTTATGTCATATGTTTTTCAAATAGTTTGTGTGCATCTCTTAATATATTGTAAAGTGATTGATACCTTGTCGAGAAGGATTACCCCATTAATATCATTCATTATGTTATTAATAATAAAAAATTATTGTTAGAGTTGTGAAAACACAAATGTGAAAAGAACAATTTATAATTTGCCTTTATTCTTGTCAAAGGGAGCATCCAATTATAATAATAGATATCAATTTCCAATAAGTTAATGTTTCTTTAGTCTCACAATATATACCACTTGTTATTTAACTCAACTATGAACTTAATTTTATCAAAGGTGTTCAAACACGGTGTTGTTCTCACTCTATGTGTAGATTGTAGAACAACACTATGAAAAAGAGGAATTGAACGAAAGAATTACCAAGCTCTCCATGGAGTTGCAGTTATTTAGGTAAATTTTGGCAACGTTTATTTTATGTTATCCATCTGTTATTTTTCCTTTTGTTGGCATTGGAGCAACATGAATTTAGGTAAGGGTATTGTTTGTATTTGAATATTTCCATAAAGCAAGAAGTGAGGTTTTATGATAATCCTTGATAGGTGGGAGCACAAACAAGGATAGTTGAAGGAAAATAAGAGTGGAACATGCTTTCAATGCAAAAATGTTATCTATGATAATATTGTGTATAATAAATAATGCAAGCAATTGGATGTTAATTTGTAAAAATAAAATTTGTTGTTATTTGAAATAAATTTAAATATTGGATGTGTAAATTAAATATTGTAAGTCATGGGGGTGCTATTATTAAAATTCATGGATGTGAAGATGTTGAAACAAAGGAAATTTGAAATTGAATTATATATTTTTGACATGGCACTTCAAACATAAAACATTGTTTATAATCCTCGCATTGAACTTAATGTAAGAATGCATTAGTTATATTTTATTGGTCAAAAAAGAACTTTGCAATAGAGGTTGTATGTGTAGGTTTTAGATGTGAGATGTGCATGTGTAGGAGTTAGATGTGAGATGTGAGATACTAGATATTTTTAATTTTTTTTTTATATTGTAATATTTTCTTATTAATAAAATTAGGAATATATTTTTAGATAAAAGAAAATATAATATACATATCACATTAAAATATATGACATAAAATAGTATTTATAAATTAACATCCATTTTACCATATAAATTAAAATAATGATTCCATGACCATTTTTACATTTAATTAATAAGAGGATGAAAATTTAATATTTACAATATAACAACAATTTTAATCATGAATATTTATCATGGGTATTATTAACTTGTAAATAGGCTTTTTTACAATACCATGGGCTAAGAACCACAAGAGAAAGATAGTGAGGGGGAGGGAGAAAGGCATAGGAGGGAATAAAATAATGATACCATAGGCTAATACTATGGTTTATCAATACCATGGATTTTGATTATTATTTTATGGATATAGGTTTTTAATTATTTTGTTACAATATCATTGTCCAATACCATGGCTTATAAATACCACATACCTAAAACCCATAAATTATTTTTTGATTAAAAATGAGAATACCTTTTTATATACATATGTGAAATTTATATAATATAAATAATACTGTAAAGAACCAGGATAAATGCATCTTAACCAAGGATCCAAGAGAATAGATAAATTAATGTGACTAACAATGATAGAGGAAACGTAGTGCATGATTCTTTTAATTTTTTATTATTATTGTATTTTCTTTGACATGATTGATCCAAAATATAGGTTTAATATTTACAACCAATTATGTTTTTTTTTTAATTTAGCTACTTTTTTAAATACAATACAATGCGATCATATTTAAGAGAGAGAGTGATATGGAGTGGGAATAGAGTGGGGGAGAGAGACATAGAGGTGGGAGAGACATGGAGAGAGAGGAAGGAAGAGAGAGGAGGAGGGGAAAGGGAGGGAGAGAGAATTAGATTTGTAGGGGGGAAGAGAGGGAGGAAAGAATAAAGAAATTGAGTGACGGAGGTGGAGAGAGAGAGGGAATGACAAGGGGGAGATGAATATTGAATGAGGGAGAGAGTAGATAAGAGAAGAGAGAGAAAATGAGAGGATAAAGATAGGCAAGGAAGGGGAAGATAGAGATAGGGAGACATAGATGTGAAGGGGGAGAGCAAGAAGGAGAGAGGGACAGAGATAATGACAGAGCTGGAGGGTGGGGAGAGGGAGTATGTGATGGGAGGAGATACAGAGGAGGTGGGCGAGAAAGGGAGAGAGATGAAGGAAGAGAGAGAGGATAGAGAGAGAGGGGGAGGAGATACAGAGGGAGGTGGGCGAGAAAGGGATAGAGATGAAGGAAGAGAGAGAGGACTTGAGAGAGAGGATAGAGAGAGAGGGGGAGAGAAAGGTAGAGTTGGAAGGGGAAGAAAGACATGGAGAAAGAAAGGTGGAGAGGGAGAGGGAGTGACAAGCGAAAGATGGAGATATGGTCAGAGAGAGAGAGAGAGAGAGAGAGTGAGTGAGATAAAGAGAGAGATAGAAAGGGAGGGAGAGAGAGAGAGAGAGAGAGAGAGAGAGAGAGAGATAAAGAGAGAGATAGAAAGGGAGGGAGGGAGAGAGAGAGAGAGAGAGATAAAGAGAGAGATAGAAAGGGAGGGAGAGAGAGAGAGAGAGAGGGGGGGAGGAAGGAAGATACACACACACACAGATATATATATATATATATATATATATGGAGAGAGATATTATATGGTTAGGGGTTGATATAGAGAGATAAATAAGGAGGGATAGAGGGAGATAGATATATAGATGGAGGGGGTGAGAGAGAGAGAGAGAAATGTGTTTAGGGGGCTGAGATAAAGAGAAAAATAAGGTGAGATGAAGGAAGGTATAGATATAGATGGTAGTGGGAGATAGGTAAGAAGAGAAAGATAGAGAAAGGCAGAGAGGTAGAGAGAGGGAGACGAGGGAGAGAGGGAGGGGAAGAGAGAGAAGGAAAGAGGGTAGGAGATATAAAATAATTGAAGGTGGAGAGAGAGGGAAGAAGGAAGAGATACACAGAGACAAATACATACATAGAAGATAGATATAGAAAGTCATGAATATTTTTGTTTTTCACAAAATAGATGTATTTATTTTAGTGTAGTTGTGATTTATAATCATATTTGATCCCTTGCACTAGATCCATTTATTTCAGTGTATATGTCAATTTCTAATCCTACTTAATACCTTACACTATATGAACTTATTTAAATGTAGATGTTGATTTCTACTCCTATTATTTTGTGTGCATTAGATGCATTTATTTTAGTGTAGATATTGATTTATGGTCATATTTGATTGCTCGCACTAGATGCATTAAATTCATTTTATATGTTGATTTCTAATCCTATTTAATACCTTACACTATATGCATCAATTTCAGTGTATATGTTTATTTCTACTCCTATTTTAATGCTTGCATTAGATGCATTGATTTTAGTATAGAGATTGACTTCTACTCCTATTTCATTTCTTGCACTAGATGCACTAATTTTAGTGTATATGTTGATTTCTAATCATATTTGATTGTTTGCACTAGATGAAGTGATTTTAGTGTAGATGTTGATTTATGATTTGATGCAACTAGATGTATGATGTAAAATAATTTCAAAGTAAGTAGATTAATAATGTACATTTATTTTAGTGTAAGAACATCTCTGCTCCCTCCATATATATCTCTTTCTCCCATTTTCTCTCCTTTATATCTCTATCTCACCCCGCAAAAATACACATTCTCTCTCCATATCTCTCTCTCTCTCTCTCTCTCTCTCTCTCTCTAACACTTCTCTCTCCATATTTATATCTCTTCCTCCCTCCCTGTCTTTCCCTCTCTCTTCTTCCCTATCACCCCCTGCATTGACTTCTATGTTACACTAATTAAACCATAAATACAATACTTAAATTCTCATCATAAATAAAAGTTTCACTCACCCGAAATGTTTGCTTCCTGAAAATTTAAACTATTTGTAATTGGCTACATTCTTATTATTCTAATTTTCTATCATTCAACATTGTTAATCAATTTGCATTCACATGAGGTAATAGAAAATAAATACCATTGAAAATTATTTGGGGTTTAACACTCCATAAGTCACAATTATTGACTTTAGAGAAAAATGTTATTAATATTGGAGAGAAATAGAGACATGGTATGATGTTTACTACAATAGTTTGAGTTAAATATTTCAATGTTCTTTGATTTCAACTGCCCTTTTTAAGATCGATATGATAAAATGGAAAACTAATAGGTATGACAATAAGAAGAGTAGAAGAAAATAGTTTCAAATTGATTGCAATGAATATTGTTTGTAATTGAATATATTCTTATTATTTACATTTTCTATCATTCAACATTGTTACATTGTAAATTTCCACTTAAACTTTTTATTTCACCATTTTTCATCATTCAAGTTACTAAGATTCTCACTCATCTCAGCAAACTCAGGTAACTAAGAAAATTTAAAATCAAATTGACCAAATTAATTTTAGAAATATTTAACATATTTAAAATGATCAAAATAATTATATTTTCGACAAATTTTATATGACCTCACACGACTGACACCAACCTAGATTCATATTAACCCCAGATCTATCAAGCATCGAGAGGGATCAAATCTCTGGATATGCAAACCTTTCCTCAAGTTTTCTAGTCAACAAATATCTTTGCACCTCGAGAGATTTGATCCCTCTTGGTGCTTGATATATCAGAGATTAAGATGGATCTAGGTTGGTTCTTAGAAAATATCAAAAAATTATGTATTTCTACTCCTTAATAAATTTAAGGCAACAATTCATGCATCTAATCCATGACGAGCTCATAACACGTATGTTGGCAACATGATTCTTATGTCTTAATATGTTATCGTTGATGGCAACTCTCTGGAAAATAATGAAGTATATGTCTTTTGGAGAAGCACAGTAGTATGCAGAAGGTCTAAATGTATAAAGTCCAGTAAATATTGGTTGATATTCATAATTAAAAGTTTTATACATGGGTTAGTATATGCCAAGTCACGTATACACGTGGACAAGAACGATCCATGTCGCGTATGCATTTAGCGCTCTAAAAATTATAATACCAGGGGGCATTACCGTGGTTTTAGCCCAAAATATTGGGCGATGTGACATCTATTTCATTCCATCCAAGAATACCATCGGCACTTGTGTGGTTTTTGCTCATGGTATTAGGAAAGGCTAAAAATATATAAGGAGAAGAAGATCATAGTGAAAATGTGTACATGTGTAAGGGTTATTACTGAATACTTATCTCTAAAGTATATCTTCTTGGGATGGACTTTTTTTATTGGTAGATCTGAAACTATGATGCACCCATGGATAAAAACATGGCTCAGGATCACTAGACCTGAAATGATGATGTATTTGATCTATTGATGACATGATTGGATTTGTGACCTAGCACATGTTTGCTGAAGTGAAGTGAAGAAATCTAGGTAAGTCTATAGATCTAAAACATTATGAAAAATTAATATTTACATATTTATACGCTAGTTCATCTCGGTGAAAGCACGTATATATGCGGCTTTGTATCAGATAAAGCACATTTGGAAGTCAGGGTTTTCTGAAGCATGCTGGAGAGGTTATCTATTTATTACTGCTATATTTCGGTTGTCTATCAATGAAGTCTTCATGTAGATATAGGCTGTTTTAATACTGTATATGCTACTAATTTGAATATGTACAAATATGATCAATGAGTTATTAGATATGATTAAATTTGTTGACTGAATAAGGGTTCTGAAAATATGAAAAGATATCTAACTGAAAGCCTCCGATCTGATTCTGAGACTGATCATATTCTGGAAATTCAGTATTCTCACATCTACATGTAGTTTGATGTGAAAGAAATCACATATACACGTCGGTCCAGTAAAGTGAAGTAGTGTATGGATTTTAAGATAATGGATGATCAGGGTTGAGATCTAGTTTAAAAATTTATTAAATGTGGTATGCAATGGTTCTAAGGGTTGAAGCCTTCAGTGTGGAAGTATAAGGTTCCTGCCAGTAGAAGCTACTGTTATGATTAGGGGGTTGAATCTCCCATCCAGTAGTGGCTGGTAAACGAGGTCATGGGGTTGGAGCTCCCTTCCAGTAGTAGATGGAGAACGAATGAAGGTTGCAGCCTTCAGCAAGTAGATGCCTGCATAATGATATGAGCCTACATAAATAAAATATTTTAAGAAGTTTTCCATATAATATATATTGAACATAGAGAAAACATCAGCGGTGACTTTTTCCCGAATTAGGTTTCCACCTTAAATATTGGTGTTCATGTGTGATGATCTATTCTGATATTATTGCACACATTTACTTCTTAACTATATGATGTATAACTGATAAGTTGGGTATAAGAATTTTTTTGGAATTTTAGCTAAACAATAAATTTATCTCAGTATACACAGGTTTCTCTTAGTGTAGCCGCGTATATACACTAGTTGGGCTAATCAAAGTCATGTATAGAAATCAGTAAGAGAAAAAGAAAAATTTTGTGATTATTGTAAATACTTATTCACCCCCCCTCTTATTACTTTTCCCAACAATTGGTATCAGAGGGGGTGCTTCTGTAGAACCTTAATCTCTAGAAGGAGGATGATCTAAGATGAGAAATCAAGATGGGACAGCATCTATCAGAACTCCACTCTTCAATGGAAACAATTTAATGTTCTAGAAAAGAAGGACAAGATATTATATTTAGTATCTTGGAATAGATGTATGGGCTATAGTGGAAGGTGGTTATCAATATCCAGCCTTAGTACCAACATATCCAACAACAAGAAACAACTATGAAACCAATGCAAAGGTTGTCAATGCATTATTGGGGAGTGTAACTGAATCATAATTTGTCAAAGTTATGCAGCTGAATACAACAAAATAAATATGGGACAAAATCATCCTGAGCTATGAAGGTGATGCCAAGGTAAAAATCACTAAGCTCCAAACTCTCAGAATTCAATTTGAAAAACTCAGAATGTATTATGATGAAAGTAATGTTAGCTTTTTTTTACATATAGATGAGATTGTAAATCATATGAGAAATCTTGGTTAATCTATAACTAATACTACTCTTGTAGAAAAGGTTTTAAGATCTCTAACTCCTAAATGCGAGTCAAAAGTATCTGCTATTAAAGAGAAGAAGGATCTACAAACTCTTAATGTTGTTCAACTTCATGGGATCCTAACTGTATGTGAAATGAGAAAAGGAGGTCCATATAAAGTCAAAGAAGTTTTTTTTTAGAGCTGCTACAAAAGGAAAGGATGCAGAAGAACAAGATGGACCGGGGTATGTTTCAGAAGAAGATGAGATAAATTTTGTAAAGAAACTACAACTTGGCACTGGGAGTTTTAGCATTCTGTAATTTACTAGAGATTGTGAGAACTAATCACATAGCCCAACATCAAACCAACTTTGGAAACTTGAATCTAGCCATGCCAGTTTCAGAGAGGGTTCTCTCTTTATGTTTTAACTTTGTTTGGATAAGTCTTAGGCTAGTTATGATTGTACTTGGGTTTTGATTTTTGTTTTGGATTTTGGAAAATTTATTGTATTCAATTGATTAATGTCTATTGGGAAATGGAGTCAAAATATAACTGGATAGTTGCATCAACTTTTCACAGAGTAAACACAGGGAAAGCTAGCAGTATTTGTTGGATATTTTGAATTTATAAATGGATTTATGACAGAAATATGAAAATATTCAGCAAAACTAAAGATCAATTAATAATTATTTAGTTTGGCATTTTAGTGGAAAACATTGTGATTGTAAACATAGCCAGAATAAGGTACTCAATAGTAAATCCTATTCATCACGCTTTCTGCTTTACAATTGGAATTCAGATGATTACATTGAAATATGAGAATGAAACATAATAACAGAAGAAAAACAACACTAGTATTTAAGCCACAAGAATCCTCTGAATGGTTTGATTATTATTGATGCTCGAGTGCTTTGAAAAAGCTTATAGTACTTCAATAGAAAAAAATAGTCCTAATCTCAATCCATCGACCCTTGATACTTCCAAAAATAGAGTATTTATATAAAATATTACAATAATAGAATAATCAATGCTTGAATGACAAGGAAAACTACATTTTCTGAAGACAAACAGAAAGGAAAGAAAAACGATCTAAAAGGAGTGCATATATGTTTTTGGCCCTATTCTGTTGGAAGACTCTTGCTGAGTCAACACATTTTTAGTACTATGTTGGAAAACTGAGTGTTGTGCTGGCGAAATTCGTTGTATGAATTCCCTTTTCCTGTCTTGACCCGTGGTGTCCATTTGCTACTTAAGTCCTTTTTGTCTTGTTTAACCCTTTTTTAAACAAAACAATGTAAAAAACCCATATACCTGGACTTGAAATTTTGTATACTTTATTTATGAACTTCATTGCATCCTTAGAAATATCGCACATTGCATGTTTTATAGTTTATGATATGAGAAATGGAATCGGAAATGCGATGCGAAGTGTAGAGGTGACGTGGCAGGGAAGGTGGGAACTGACCCACATCGCAATCACAAGCCAGAAGATTTTGCTATGAGCGGCGGAGGTAAACTCTAAAACTTGCGAAGTGCAAAGTGTGGGGAGAGGGAGGTGACATGGAAAGGAAGGTGGGGCCGACGCCTATTGCAAATCAAAAATCTTAAGTTTTTCTATGAGAATGGGTGTAAATTCTAAAAATTGCAAAGTGCGATATGCGATTTGGACCCACCCACATCGAACATCGCAATATTTATAGTTTACCGCACATCGTAGAGTTAAGAGTTTGGGGAAATGCAGTAAGCGCTAAAACCCGCGAAGTGTTATTTACATTGATGGAGGATGATGTGGCAGAATGGAGATGGAGACCACTACATCGGTGGAGTTATGAGTGAACACTATTACCAATGAAATAGGTAACCTGACCTCAAAACGGGAACTCTAGCCCAAAAAGTCTCAAAAAACATGAAAAAACACCCCAAAAAAAAAAGTGTGTCTTCCATAACGCACTTGGTTTTTTTTGAAGGTCAAATTTCAACATTTTATAAAATTATGCTAAAAACAAAATTGTTTGTTGAAAAAAGGATTGAAAAAAACACCCTCAAAACAGAACTAGTTGATACTGGAATAATAAAAAAAAAATTGTGTCATAATTTTGACACTTGTAACAATGGAATTAAAGACAACATATTAGGACCATTTTTAAAATCAGAAATTTCTAACATTTTTGATAGATGATGTTAAAGATAAAAAATACATGTCTGAAGGGCTTATCATTTCAAACAATTTTCATCCATGTTGTTAAACATAAAATATCTTGACTCTAAAAAACCCCAAAATTGTAATTATTGTCAACCATAACATTAAAGATAAAAATTGGTAGTGCATAAAAGCCTTAATGACAAGTTGTAAATCTAAAGTTTTTCAATCTTAAGTTTTCAACATACTTGAACAATGAAATTATGGAGAAATTATAAGACTTAAACAATTTTAAAAAATGAACAAGTAAATGAAAAAATTATCATTGAACATAAACAAGTAAGAGTAATTTTAATTTTAAAGGATAAAAACTTATCTTTTTTCAAATCTTAGCATAAGACAAATTTAAATCTAATTTCAACCAAAACCTAAAAATCAAGCATCAAAACAAAGCGTTCCCTTTCAATGTCGCATATAATTATTAAAAATTTTAAAAGTATCTTATACCAAATGGTAATAGTACATAATATCATCGTAATATCACTGCATAATCTAAAAATTCAACATTAGTTTCTATTTTCTATTTTACTTATAATTAAAATATCAACATTGGTACATTGAATATAACATAAATTATTTTTGTAATTCATTTTTGCATTGTCGATATTCTAAAGAGATGAATTCTTCATAATTAAAACATATAATCCAACAAACATAGAAATGTCTCATAACTTCATGAAAAATGAGATGGAAGTCAAAATTTTTATTTCAAGTTACCATGCAAACATCAATTACATAAAAGTGTCTTAGATAATTATTCAAAATCAACCATAGGTTCTGGCACACCATCATAACCTACATATTCAGATGAATGGATCGATGCAGATGAAGATGATCCATATTCTTCTCTTTCATCAACTAGTGCTCCATCTGAGTCAACATGCATGCCCACCATTTCAGAGTTCAAAAATCTTGTAGATCTTTGTCTACATTCTGCAGAGTCCCATCTCAACAGTAATTGTTTTGGTAGAAATTTCTTCAAAATATTTATGGTTTGAAACCAAAGAGTTCCTCTCTTTTTCAAATTGAAGTCATACACAAGTATGTCAACATCCTCCAATTTTAAGACATCTATGCGGCGACGATTTATATTTGTGCGCTTTCTTTTTCTCTTTCTACCAATTTTTTTTTCCACTACCATCTCTGGCTTGTACACACCATTGAAAGGGTGGGTGCTTGTGGCATACCAATGTAAATCAACAGCTATAATCTCTTCATATTCATTAATGACCTTTATAACCTTGGCAATCCAGAATGGATAGCCAAGTGGATCTTCATCTGCTAACACTAGTATCATGCAACCCTCCCTAAGATCCTGCACAGAACCCCTATAAAGGTCTTCCATGGCTTCACGTTGTGCACGTGATCTTCTAGAACCAATATAGATTTCTCTTTCCTCTACCCGTGGGGAATTAATAATAGCTTGAGGCTGTTGTTGTTCAACATTATGTGTTTCTTGATGTTCATGTTCATTTGGCATATTTTTTGGCCAAAAAAAAGGAGTCTTCAAAAGCGTATCAACATTTATTGATCTTGAAATCATATTACTTTGATTACTGAAAAAATACTCCCTCCAAACTGAATCAGCAACATCTAAGTACTCATATGTATCTCTAATACATCTTTTAATTTCCTCTAGACATTCAGAATAATTTATGTCTCTCTTCTGCCTTTGTGCATTATGGAGTTCAGCAACTGACTGTAATAACAATATCTTTGATGAAAATATTGGACGCTCTGGAATGAAATTAAAAAATGCTAAACCTGATGATGGTCCCCATTCTTCAACATGTGAATACTTCTTGCCCCATATAAGTGTTATCCCATCAATTTTTTTGATACGAAATTGATGCTGGAAGCTAATGTCATTAAGTTGTTCAATGCATTTCTCCTTACCATGCGATCGAAAAATAAACCTTCGCCTGTCAATAGTTTCTTCCAACACATGAAAAACAGGCTCTGGAATGTACAATTTCTTAATACATTCAATTAATGATGGCAAGCTCCCAACACCTTTCCTCCTCAATGTTATTGAAAAACGACTGAACATTTGATAAATATGATCATGAGTATGCCCAACAAGAAGGAAACCAACCTTTATCTTTTTAAAAATCCCCAATTCAATGAGCATGTTTAGATACCCAAAAAGAACTTGATTTTTTTTCTCACGACTTGTGTTGTCTAATTGTAAATACAAAACTTCATGAAGAATCCCAGACCAATGAGTAACCACATCATGGATTATAGTTATGGTCAGATTTGCATCATTGTGAATATTTGGAGTTGTGAAGAATACTCTTGGAAACATCTTCTCATTAAATACCATACAACCAACCAAGTGAAACTGAATGAAATTTTCCTCCTGTAATTTTTTTGGCATGCGGACAAAATGTCGAAGAAGTGTTTTCTTTTGATCCATACCATTAATTATCAATCCTAGATATTTATTTGGATGATCATAACACTTCTTTCGATGTTTATACAACTTTTTCCTTTCACTTGTTTGCTGATTGTGATGGTCTTGAAGTTATTTGACAACAGAATCTATACATAAAATAAAAGAAACATATGAATAAATATATTTTCATAGTTGATAAGTATCAAATTTTAAAAAACAAAGTTTTGAACACATACCTCTTTCTGCCCCTTGACATTTATCTCTTTTTGCTTTAAGAGAAGCACATGTGCTGCAAATCCCCATCCTTTTCTTCTTAGGAATATGAACATTGTTGAATTCAGTTTTCCATATCCTTGTAAAATAAAAATATGTAATAAAATTACCAATTCCTTCTACAGCTTCTGCATAATCTTTGTATAACATGAATATTTCTCGTCTCGAGAAATTATCTGGAATATGTATTGTGTCTTTATTTGGCATACACTCTCCATGATTTGAAAAGAAGTCTTTCATCCATGTCTTCGTAGTATTTGCAAACGGCCCCAGCTCCTGTTTATAACGTGCTTCTGAATAATATGTGGGATCCCTTTCCAATCTATTCTGGATTCTTGAAAAATGACAATTACCAATTGAATGCAACATTTTGAATGCCTTTCTGCAAAGCAATACATTCCCAATATGATAATCATAACCTGCTAGTGTAGATTGCATGGAACCCACTAAATATGAATTTTGCATGCTTTTATTCATTGACATATATGTTTTCCTTTTCTCCAAAACAAAGTTGAAATCCATATTTTTCAAGCAATCCCTTCGACAACATTCACTTGAAATCAAATGAACGACAGAACTTATTTTTGTGAGATATTTTGTCCTCACCCATGTATAACTGGAATGCTTTGGATTGATATGAAAAGGTGTACTCCTACTCCTAGTTGCAATATTTGCTTGCAACGGATTCATCATTCCATCATCCTTTGTAAAAGTAGTTTCATCACCATTAGGAGGAATATTATCCCCACTATCATCATCCTCAACATAGTTAAGAAATTCATCAACATCATTGCCTAGAAAATTTTCTTTACCATCATGAGTTGAAGAAAACATTTCACAAGAATCATCGGCACTTTTGTAACCCCGACTCAAAAGAAATTCTTCACCATCTTGACCCATGCTTTTAAATTCTTCCCTAGGAGGATTCAATTCTTCATCACCATGAGTGTCTTTGAAATGGTCACTTGGAGAAAATGCAATATTCAGATCTGTGCCTCTAAAATTATCATTTGCAAGAAACTCTTCATCCTCCCCTTCCTCAGTGGTGCTCTCATAATCCTTGGGATTAGGCATAAGTGGAAGCTTTAAATTTGTATTCACTATAATTTCTTCCTCTTGCCCCTCCCCTTCCTCACTGATGCTCTCATAATCCTTAGGATTAGGAATAAGTGAATGCCTTGAATCTATATTTATTGGAAATTCTTCATCCCCCCCTTCATCAGTGGTTAAATTATAATTGTTATGATTAAGATGAAGTGAAAATTTTAGCTTTGTAAATTCATCCCTGTCTTCATTAGTGGTGCTGGCATAATCCTTAGGATTAGAAAGAAGTGGATATTTTGACGCTGCAAATTCTTCATTCCCCTCTTCCTCAATGGTGCTGACATAATCCTTAGGATTAGGACAAAGTGCATATTTTGACTCTGCAAATTCTTCATTCCCCTCTTCATCTGTGGTACTGACATAATCCTTAGGATTAAGATGAAGTGGAAATTTTGACTCTGGAATTTTTTCATCCCCCTCTTCATTAGTGGTGCTTGCATAATCCTTAGGATTGGGACGGATTGGATATTTTGACGTTGTAAATTTTTCATTTCCCTCTTCATCAGTGGTGTTGGCATAATCCTGAGGATTGGGACGAAGTGGATGTTTTGACTCTGAAACATTATCATTCCCCTCTTCATCAGTGGTGCTTGCATAATCCTTATGATTAGGACGAATTTGATATTTTGACTCTGGAAATTTTACATCCCCCTTTTCATCAGTGGTGCTGGCATACTCCTCAGGATTAGGACGGAGTGGATATTTTGACTCTGCAGATTTTTCATTCCCCTCTTCATCTGTTGTTCTTGCATAATCCTTAGGATTAAGCTGAAGTAGATATTCTTCATCTCCCTCTTCATCAATGGTGTCCTCATAATCCTTGGGATTAGGACAAAGTGAAACTTTTGACTCTGAAAATTCTTCATCATGCCCTTCATCACTGTTGCTTTCATAATCCTTAGGATTAAGAGTAAGTGGTATAACTGGCGCTCGATTTACAGAAATTTCATTTTGCTGCGCCTCATCAATTTTGTTCTCATCATCTTTAGGATTACGACCAAGTTGATTTTTTGACTCTCTATTCATGGTGAACGAACTCCCGTTATATTCATCACTCTGAATAGAGTTGTTGCGTGATGAAGATGATGATGTTGTACAAAGAAAAACTTCGCTATCAGAAGAAACCATGGCTTTCAACAAGAATAGGTTGAATGATACAAATTCCTCCCCCACTTACAATATATAGCTTAAAGACTGAAAATTTCCCTCCAAATCCGCCCCCTAAAAAAATTCGCGAAAAAATTTCCCTCCAAAATTTCCCCCCAAAAAATTTTGCGAAAAACTTTCCATCCAAAATTTTCATTTCAAATATTTGGTACAAATATTAGTCAAAAAATGTATTTAACATTTTTTTAATAAACTGTTTGTGTTGAAATATTTTACCGATATTTATATTCAAAATATCCACAAAATATTTCTATCATGGATGCCTTCCAAACTAAAATAATGTTTTTATTTCAATGATTTAACATTGACTAGATGTAAGTATTAACTATAATATTACTATAATACCTACATGCAAATATTAACTATTTTAACTATAATTACTACATATAAATATTTTAAATTTTAAATTTTAAACTTACATTATATTCATCTAAAATTTATTTCAAAATTTATTAATAAACTGTTGGTCTTCAAATATTTCACCATACTTTCTATTCAAAATATCCACAAAATATTCCTTTCATGCATGCGTTCGAAACTAAAATAATTTTCTTATTTGAATGGTTTAAGATTGACTACATGTAAATATTTACAAAAATAACAACATGTAAATATTAACTATTTTAACTATAATATTAACTATAATTAACTACATGTAAATATTTTAGATTTTAAAATTTAATCCCATGATTTTAAACATTGAGTACATGTAAATATTAACTAAAATATTAACTATGATAACTAAATGCAAATATTAACTATTTTATCTATAATATTAACTCTAATTAACTACATGTAAGTATTTCATAATTTAATTTTTAATCTGAGATTATATTTGAATTATTCAACATTCAGTACATGTAAATATTAAATAAAATATTAACTATGATAACTACATGCAAATATTAAGTATTTTAACTATAGTATGAACTATAATAAACTAAATGTAAATATTTTAAATTTGAAATTTTAATCCCACATTCATTAAACAGTAAACCAATCAGACAATATTCGCTATATAATAAGAATGATTGTTTCTATTCATCACATCACATCAAGTTTTCTGGTATTTGTTAGAGAAAATTTCTGGAGGTGTTGCATTGGCATTGGAAAATTCGTGGAGGCATTGCATTGGCATTGGAGGTGTTGTGTTGCTATTGGTAATTTTGTGGAGGTGTTGCATTGGCATTGGTAACTTCGTGAAGGCATTGCATTGGCATTGGAGGCGTTGTGTTGTTATTCGTAATTTTGTCGAGGCGTTGTGTTGGCATTGGTGACAGCGGTTTTTTGCATTTCAAAGGTTAGTTTTCCTTCTATTCTATCAATTTAAAGACGATTTTGGGGAAAATCTAATTTTCTATAGTTTTTTGTGTCCAAAAACTACTTTTTAAAGGTTTTTAGGTTTAAAAACCATTTTTTTTAATATTTTTTTAGTGAAGAAAATACAAAAAGAACTAAATTTTTTTAGGGTTTTAAGGACAAAAATTTAGATTTCTTTTTTCTTTTTTAAGACTTATAGGTTCATCTAGACAGAAAAATCCATAAAACGACCATACACATAAAAAAAAAAGGTAATATTATAACATTTTTTATTTATTTATTTATTTATTTAAATCGTAAATATATCCGTGGTTTCATTATTTAAAATGTTTTTTTTTTTTTTTTTTTTAGAATTTTTGATTTTATATTCTCTTTTTCTTCTTCTTCTTTTTAAATCTTATTTTTATTCTTTTTAATTTTAAATCTTAATTTTTTTTTCTTTATTGTTTTGTTATTTATCTATTTTTTTTTTTTTTAATTGTGTTGCTATATTGTTTGTTTGTTTGTTTTTTTTGTTTTTGTTTTGTTTTGTTTTTTTTTTTTTTATTGTGTTTTATATTAAAACAATTTTTTTTTATTTTTTTTTTTAATTATATAATGTTTAAAAACAAAACATAATTATTATTTTTTTATTTTTATTTTATTTTTTAACAATTTTTTTTTTTTATAAATAATGTTTTAATAATTATTTATTAATTATATTATATAACAATGTTTTTATTATTTTTATATATAACAATGTTTTTATTAATTTTTAATTGTTTTATTAAAACAAATTAAAAAAATAAAAATAAAAATTGTTTTATTAAAAAATTAAAATTAAAATTAAAAAAAAAAACAATGCAATGGTGTATCGTCGACCGCACCCGAGGGGCGCCGGAGAATCGGCCTCCCGCCCAGCCGGGGGCCTGAGGCCGACTGGGCAACCCCCCATGGCACCGTTCGACCGGCCTCCGGTGCCCCGCGGGCGCGGGCGCGGTTGACAACACACCCTTGAGTTGTGGTTTTTTTAAATTTTTGTTTTTAAATTTTTTAATTTTTAAAATTTTGTTTTTTTATTTATTTATTTTTATTTTTTTAATTTGTTTTAATAAAACAATTAAAAATTAATAAAAACATTGTTATATATAAAAATAATAAAAATATTGTTATATAATATAATAAAAACATTGTTATATAAAAATAATAAAAACATTGTTATATAATATAATTAATAAATAATTACTAAAACATTATTTAATTAAAAATAATAATAATTTTTAAAAATATTAAAAAAAACAATTTATTAAATAACAATTATGTTTTGTTTTTAAACATTATATAATTAAAAAAAAAAAACAAAACAATATAATAAATAAATATAAAACATTTGTTTTAATATAACAATACAATAAATTAAAAAAATAAAGAAAATATATATATATATATATATATAACATTTGTTTTTAACATTTAAATATTTAAATTTCTTTTTAATTTTTTTTTTTTTAAATTTAAGTATTAAAACAACATTATAAAAAATTTAAATTTTTCTTTTATTTTGTTTAATTGCTTTTCTTTTATTTTGTTTATTTTTATTTAATTACTATGTAATGTGAAATAGAAATTTGTAATTTTCAAATATATTAAAAGATTATATAAATTTATAAACTTTTATATTAATTTTTTATAATTTTAAATTTATAATTTTTTATTTAATTGCTATGTAAAATAAAATATATTTTATTTTATTTTATTTTGTTCAATTGCTATGTAATGTAAAATTAAATTTTAAAATCTTAAAATATATTAAAAGATTATAAGTTTTTTTAATAAAATCATTGCCTTAAAATAAAAATAAAAATTTTAACATTTGTTATAAATAGTTAGTAATTTTTTTGTTTTTTTTTTAATATTAAACAAAAACTGAAGTTTGAAAATAATAGTTTATTTTTTTTAAATTGTTTTATACAATTTAAACACATTTTTAAATTTTTTATAAAATGTATTCAAAACATATTATATAGATATATATACATATGACTTATAATATTTTGTTTTTAAATGAAAATTTTTATAGTTAATTTTACTGCTTTAATTTCAAGCTATTTGGTTTTAGAAATAAATTTTGTTTATTAAATTTATTTTATCCGCATTATTTTTCCATTAACTAATATATATATATTTTTTTATCAATAAAATGGCATCAAAAAAGATTTCTGTGAATGTTTCTGCACCTAGGGCAGCAGCTCCCAAATCTACAGCTGCAGCTCGACGCACTATAGATACAACTCCCAAATCTAAAGTTGCAGCTGCACGCACTATGGACACTGTTGGACGCAATAAGGACATTATTGCACACACTAATAAAATTCAAGCAAGTGGGGCACCAGGTTCATTAAAGCTTATTTCTGATTGGAAGAACGTCGAGGAAATAGATAAAACTGATTTCTCATGGTATCTTGAAGACAGTGAAATGGGGGCTGATATACACAACTATCTGCTTTGTGGTATGATTGGCTTAAATGATCCATATGATGTGATGGGCAGAGTACGAGACATATGTATGGTCCCGAATACAAACACTATTTATGTTCTTGGAAGGAAGTCTCAGAAACGTGAGAAGGTTAGATATCGTCTATCAATCGTCAAGTATGACACAGATGAAATATCTTCAAAATTTTGTAAAGAAGTATCAAGCAACATTGCAAATAACATTGTAAGTATGCTTATTTTTATTTCCTCTATGCATTATTGTAATGATGATTCAATTTTTTATAAATTATTGATCATTGACATGTTTTATTTTGTTTCATAAGATTTTGTTCCGAGTCTTTCAAACATGTTTGAAGGTATTTATATGTTGGTGCCAAATGTTATGGATGTGATCAAAACTTTCCACAAAGACAAAGAAGAGGAAAGGAGATTGAAGCAAAGATCAATAGCTCGTGACATTGCAATAGTACAAAGAGGGGATCAACCAAGAGTCACTAAGGTGGGTCAATCTAGTAAACTTAAACATGTTTCTTTTGAATGTGTCGAACATGAAAGAGAAAATTATGATAGAATTAGTGAGGATGAAATTAGAACTGTTGTGCAAAAGGAGAAAACAGATCAGACACCAAAAATAAAAATCGCCAAAGATGTCTCTCTTTTACCTCATGAAGGAGAGCTTGTTTATAAAAAAACTCATATGTTATCCAATAAGACTAGGAAATCAAATATTGGTGAACCTGTAAAGGTTGTGAGGAGCAGTGAAGAACAAAATGAAAGCTCTCACGGAAGCAGATAAATCACAACACCAGGTGCTGAGTTAGAGGATGGCATTATTAAAACAAAACAAATTGCTATTCGACAAGAGTTGAGGAAGAATAAATTAATTCTTGGTGGCCAAACATTTGAGCTTAATGTTAACCAATTTTATAGCCAATATGAAGGACAAACTCAATATCAAATTAGAAGGGCCCATCACCTACATGTAAAAAATCTGAAAACATTGTTCAGGTTCAATCATATGCGCATGTGGTGGATTATGTGGTTCTTGTCGATCCACATGAGGTTCCCAACAAACAGGCATTTGAAAATACAAAATGTTTTGATTATAAGTATTATGTAATTGGAGGGAACCATTCGATAGAGGCTAAGAGAAAATTGATTTCAGAATATCCCAATAACTATCTTTTTCAAACAGTGAAATGCATCATTTACGCTGGCTTAACAGAAATAGAATCAAAGTTATTGGCATGGGATCATAATGCAAATAATGAGTACAGACTGAAAATTACTTTCATCCAAAGGGTCATATTTATTCATAATGAATTCATAGAAAAATGTGGTGGGGATAAGACACAAGTTAGTGTAACATTTAGAAAGGAATGTTTAATGGAAACAGGTTATCAAATTGATGAAAAAAAAGCATGGAAAATTGAATACAAATTTATTTAGAGGCATAGATAACATTTTTCAGTTGGCATTTAGAGCTGGGGAGGTATGGGATTTGATTGATGAGATTTTTGATCGATGGGAGAATATTTCCATAAAAAATCAGAGGGTTAGAAAGAGTAAACCCATAATATATACCAACAATAAGGCGGGTCCTGAAATGAAGCAGCTTCCAGAGGATATGACTATCACACCTTGGAGAACAATGCAAGGTGTGAAGAATGATAAATTAGTCAAATCGGTATTAGCCCGTGTGAAGTCGGGTGAATTATCAATGGAAGAAATGTGTGCAGAATTTCAAAAGTAAGTTTCTTGAATTATTTCTTATTTTTCTTTCATTATAATTTTCTTTTAAATAAAACATAATGATGTTGGTAGAATTTGTTATACATGTCAGTATATTAACGCTTTTAACTTGATTTATTCAATCAGAAATTTTTTATGAAAATACAAGAACACATGGTTAAAATGTTGAATGAAGACAGTTGGGATGATGTTGTATGCAACTACCCAGAAACAAGTTCTACATCAACACTAAAAGAGTTTTATATTGCATTCAATAAGGTATGTTGATTTATAAATTCATTTTATTCATATTTAAACTATTTTTATTTTATTACTTATACATATCTATATATATATTTTTATGTCATTAAAGATGTCGAAGAAGGATGGAAATGGAGTACCAGATACTTTCAAAAGTTTTATTGAAAAAATTAAGATGGAGAACATGAGAAGGAAGCGTCTTATGAATGTTGAACTAGATCCTACTCTTAATCATTACATTTGGAATGGGCTCGACAGTGTCCACTATCAAATAATACAAGGTGACTGTGAAGACATTGCATCACTAATACCTAAAAGGGAATATGGCCTAGTTATTGCAGATATTCCTCATGGTTTCAATTTCCTAGACATTGAATATGATAGAGAACCATATACTTATCAAGATTTTAGTAAAGTGGTTACGGGTTTTCAAGAAGTGACAACATCACCACTTTGGTGATTTGTGACATTTCATTCAGACACACAGTTTCCAATGTTATTAACAAGCTTCAAGGGTAAAGCAAACTCAAGGATGCAACTTACATGGTAAGACTTTGAAATTGTATGTTTGATTCCTCCTAAATTTTTTTATTCATGTAAAATTTAATTGAAATTTTACTATGTTATGTTACAGGCAAAAGTCAAATATTGTTTCTTCCGAAGATCAGCCTATTATAAATGATTGTGAGTTCATCCATGTTGAATGTTGGACAAAATAAGATAGCTATAAGCATATTATTATGAATCGAGTAGATGGGAAGAGTCATAGTCAAGTATTGGTTTATGATGCAGTGGTAAGAAAACTAACATATGAGGATAAAGATGTAAAAGGAGATATAGTTAACATTTATCAAAAACCACAAGCATTGATTAACTATCTTATAGATCTATGTTCAAATGAAGGAGAATGGGTTTTGGATTTATTCTCAGGTTCAGGTAAGTTTTATTATACAAATTTAAATTTAAATATTGTCTTTTTTACTTTTTATATTTCCATACTAATTTTCTTACTTATTTCTTTTGTGCTTGATGTACATTGTCTAAACAAAATATCTCTCCCTGGTATTCAAAAATATACTCTCTGTAGTGATCACTGATATTCATGGGGAGAGGGGTGGTGGGGAGAAAACCTTATGTACTAGTCTAGGAGGGCCAACATGCTTGGTCTATGCTTCCATTTCCATATTGATGTGTAATTCTTATGGGTAATTAATTATTTCTTCCAATACATACGTCGATTAAGAGAGTGGGGTGATATGGATATAGGTGAACGGGGGAGCCAATCTAGTGCACTGGTCAAGGGGGGGAAACATAGAGTATTACAGGACATTGTGGAGCCATAAAATTAAGTGTAGAATGTAGATATAAGAGCTCCTTTCTAAGTACCCATCTTGGTTTTTTTCTTAGGGCACTGAAACCATTAATTATACTTAGAGGTCATGATTCTCATTGTTGGCATAACAAAAAATACAATATCTTCCTTCCACTTTATCTGAAATTTCCATTTATCTCTTCCATATTACCATGGCTGATAAGTTTGAGAGTATACAACGATGTGATGTCGTTAGTTAAAAAAAAAAGGAAAATGGATGAGGGCTAGGAGAATCCCAATTCAATTCTTCTTATTTAGAGGAGGAATCAATTCCATGACATTAAATGAAGATAGAAAGCAAAGGTGGGAGTGGCAGAGGAGGTCTTTAGTTAAAAAAAGAGGAAAATGGTTGAGGGCGGGGAGAATCCAATTTCAATTCTTCTTATTCATAGTATAAATTGATTCCATGACATTCAAGGAAGATATAAATGGAATGTGGGAGTGGTGGAGGAGGTGGGGCTGATTTTTGAAGCTTCTAACATTGGGTGGAGTGGTGTATATGCTATTTAGGGTTGAGTGTTGAGTGACTTTCTTTGTACTAGAATTGTAATTTCAATTCTAATTGATTCAAAAGATGTAGTGGGAGAAAGAAACACAGTAACATTTTTCCAAACTCCTTTGCTTTATGCAAAAAGCAAAAAAGCCGCAGTATCCACATTTGTGAATCTAGCCAAGGAATCAAAGTTAGCCAGCGAATGCAATACTACCATGAATGGGTTATATTCTTTATATGAATGAGAAGAATATAAAGGTGTTGAGGACAGATAATGGTGGAGAGTTATGCAAGAAGTAATTTCCATAGTTATATAATAAGTGTTGTATAGCATGGTAGAATACTACTCCATACTCACCTCAGCAAAAAGGAGTTGCAGAAAGAATGAATAGGACATTGATGGAAAAGGCAAGAAGCATGCTCAATAGTGTCAGATTAGGATAGGAATTCTGGGCAGAGGTGGTGGAGACTACATGTTACCTAGTTAATATATCACCTTCATCAAAGTTAGAAGATAAGACTCCACATAAGGTATGGACTAGTAAGAATCCCTCTCTTTCACATATGAGGGTATTTTTATGTGATGTATATGTACATGTTCCAAAGGAGAAAAGAAGGAAGATGGATAGTACATCTAAAAGGTGCATATTTATTTGGTATAAGGATGGTTTAAGAGGTTATAAGCTTTGAAACCCATAAAAAAGGAAGGTTGTGTACAAATGAGATGTGGTTTTTAGAGAGCTAAAAGATGTTATTAAACATGAATTCCTACAAAGGAACCTGAGAAGATAGAATTTGATCTAAAGGAGGAGGAATAAAAATCTATTATAGAACATTACTCAGAAGAGGAAGAACCATAAACTCCAACTTTGAGAAGATTAGTTCGAGAAAGAAGGCAATTGGAAAGGTATAGTAAATCTACTTTCTGTTAAATTTTTTCTTTATTTATTACAGATGATGATACCATAACTGTTAGGGAGGCAATAGATTTAGAGGATGGAAAACTCTGGAAAGAGGCCATGGTTGATGAAATGTCATCTTTACAAAAAAATGAGGCATGGGATCTGGTGGAGTTGCAGGCTAGAAATAAAACCCTTGGAAGCAAATTTCTTTTTAAGAATAATACCATTGCAGAAGGAAAGATGGAGAAATACAAAGCTAGGTTGGTAGAAAAAGGTTATCTTAGGTGTCGAGAATTGATTTTGGTGATATTTTTTCTCCTATTACCAAGGTATATTCTATTAGATTACTTTTTCTATTGTTGTTGCTTTTGATTTTTAGGTAGATCATATGGATGTGAAGACAAAATTTCTTCATGGGGATCTAGAAGAGGAGATCTACATGAATTAACCTGAAGGCTTTGCATTGAAGGGTAAGAAATAACTAGTATGCAGGTTAAAAAATTATTTGTATGGGTTCAAATAATCCCCAAGGATGTGGTATCATAAATTTGATACATATATATGGGGACTTGGCTTCACCGGAATCAAGGACGTTCAATGTGTGCATTTTAAATTAATTGGTGAAAGTGTTATTTATTTGGTCTTGTATGTGGATGATATGTTGCTAATTAGAAATGACAAAGAAATCATACAGGATTTGAATACCCAATTTTCCTCTAAATTTGACATGAAGGATTTTTGTACTACAAAATATATTTTGGGGATGGAAATTAAATGAGATCGGGCAAAGAGGAAGCTCTTCTTAAACCAGAGGAAGTATTTTGAGACAATATTGCAGAGGTTTAATATGCATGATAATTAACTGGTGAAGGTTACTATTCCTGTAGGTGTAAATTTATCTACTAAACAGTGTCCCAAGACAAAAGAATAGGAAGAGGAGACATCCAATGTTCCATATGCAAGTGTAGTCAGTAGCTTGATGTATGCAATGGTATGTACTAGACCAGATATTCCACATGGAGTGGGAGTATTGAGCAGGTTTATGTCAAAACTAGGAAAGGAGCATTGGAAAGCAGTGAAGTAGGTTTTCAGGAATTTACGTGGCACTAATGATTAGGGTTTATGCTACCAAGGAAGATCAGTGATCTGAAATGTCTGTATTATTTTTGCTGTGCTAAGTGTCTTTTCAGTTTTAAAAACATGTGCATAATTGGTTCATTAGTTTGCATAAGCATTAAGGTGTTTTTCCATTAATTATAGATGAACTTTAATGAATTAGAAGCATAAAATAGGTCTAAATAACACTGAACAACAGTGTAAAATAGAGAAATAAGTTACCAAATGGAGTATACATAGCAGGCATGATGAAGCAGTTCACCCCTTTTGGGTTAAATCTGCTGGTCTAGCTCCCAATGGCTTGTCCATCTTTCATTATGCTCAAAATGTTTCTATTACATGTACTTACAGTGCTCTAATGGTTTTTTTCTCTACACCAATGGCTTTAGAATGCTCCAATTAGTCAAAAATGACTCTACATTCACTCATAATGGTAGAAAATTGAGCCTCCTACACTTTTTCCCAATATCTCCTAGGAAAACTCCACTAATTGTGGAGAACTTTAGTTAACTGGAGTTAAATAAGGGCTAACCACCAAATTTTGCGTGCCCCTATCCGCTCCGTCAATAAAGCTACCCAATTAACTCAACTGTTACCGAGCTTGATGGTTAGCAAAACCTCCGCTCGTGACTGCATTTTTAGGTGAACTGTGGTTTGGACGTCGTCAAGTTAGAGCTCTGACCATGGCGGGTGGCTTGGCTTGAATGTGCCATGTAAACAACTTCGGGGAACCACTGGTGGGTTGGGACCTTATCACATATTGCATGTCACTAGTTATAACTCATACACTTAATGGTTTTAAACAATATGACTATTGACACGAAGTTGCGATGAGTCGTTGCATCGCAACATCGCAATTTTAACATTTTATCGCACTTCGGCCTCCTGCAGATTTAACATTTCGCTGTTAACAATAGGTCCTAAATCTTGCAAAGTGCGCAGTGCTGACATGTGTAATTATGTCACATCGCATGTTAAAATTCATAAATTGTGATGTCTTAATTATAAACTTAAACTTTGCCGATGCACGATATGCGCACAGTCGCTCCAACTGACACGTGTCTTCTCGAGCTCGCATCGCAAAAAATTTAGTTTACCTTGTGACACCTTAACTCTTAAATTATAAATATTTTGATTTGTGAAATCATTTTCTGGGTGCTTCAATCTCTGTCGTTTGTTTGTTTCTCGATCTGACCATCCACATTATATATCCGCCTTCTCACTTCGCATTGCAGGTTAAACAATTTAACTTGCAAAACTCTTAATTGTAAACATTAATCAATGCGATGTGTGATGTCCTCCAAATACAATGAGTTCTCTCCCGTTTATTGGTGTTAGATCCACGGTCCTCGCTATCGCTTCATTCTGCAGCTTGCTGTTACTGTCTATTCCACATTCAACATTTCCACAGTTGTGCAATCCCCAATTCTATATACAGAGTTCAAGACTCCATGACAGCCACCAATTCGGATCCCACTCTGCTGGTCGATTCGGTTTTGAACCTGTTTTCCATTTCGAACCCAATCTTGTGACTTTGAATTTTGAGCAAAATTTATGAACTCGTGATCAATCAGGATAGGACAAAATTTTGGAAATCAATGGCGTTGATCATGAAGACTTGGTCAGAGATCTAGATCAGAGAGGATCTACAAGTAGGTATGTGTTTAACCTATCTGGAGGAGCAGTCAGTTGGATGAGAAAAACACATTTTGTAGTGGATCTTTCAACCAAAGAGGTTCAATACATGGCAACCACTCACGCATGCAAGGAAGAAGTTTGGTTGCAGAGATTTTGTTCAAGTATTGGTTTGGTACAACTAGCTATAAAGATATATTTTGATATTTTAAGTACAATTTTCTTGGCAAATAACCCTTCTTATCATTCAAATACAAAGCACATTGATGTTAAGTATCACTTTGTGAGGGATATGTTTCAGGACAAAAAGGTGTTGCTGCTAAAGGTGCACACTTTGAAGAATGTTGCATATGCATTGACAAAGCCTATGAACACTGAGAAGTCTTCTTGGCATAGAGAAAATATGGGTGTTACAGAGTTGGACCAATGACTAAGCTCTCCTATGAGCCCATGTGTGCAAAAGAAAACAAAAAATGGTATAATGTTGGGCGTGTGTTATATTCTTTGCACGACTAGTCCCATGCATGTGGGAGGGGGGTCACAGGGGGGTGATACCCTTGTTGCTCATTGCGTAAGGCACATCATGGGGGTCACAGGGGTGGCCCCCCTCTCGAGGGGTTTACAAGGGGGTGTTAGCCACTTGCATGGGGTCTGGAGTAGTGCCTTGGGAAAAACAATTTAGACCCTATATTAAGTGGCGAGAACTATCTATGGTTTTTTGCATGGGTTTTGGACATAGTTTTGCGCATGATGGTTTTCTTTCCATTGTATTTTGTAGATTGATTCAAGGGAACTATCGTGATGTTCTAATCCAGGGTTAATGGATTGGGGTTTATGAATTCTTTGACATGTATATATATGTGTTGTAACATTGAAAGGAATATAATGAAAAAATCTATTTGGTAGTCTCGATTTTGGGATCCAAGGGAAAATATATGTGTATATATGTTTTATGCTCTCGCTATTGTTTATATTTTGTTTTAAGAATTTGTTTGCAGATAATTTTTGTATAGGGTTAAAACCAAAAATGTGGGCCTAGATAAGAAAACTATTTTAAAATAGTGGTATCCCATTTTCATCTTCTTGCTAATGGAGATGTACTTTTTCACCAGAATAACAACTATTTCTAAATACCCAATTTCCTAGTCATATGTTGTTGACATATTGGTAAAAGGATGGAACCGACACATTTTTTATGCTTGCACAAGGTGTAATGAGTGTTGGTGTAAGATATTATTCATTTCTATAGGGTCTTATGGTGTTTTATTTTTTAGTTTTAGTTTGGGATTTAACGAGTTTAAGATGGTGTTCGAAAGAAAAATATGTTGAAATTATTTAAATTTTTTTATCCTTTTTTCAATTGTTATTAGCTTGCTAGGAAGGACCTAACATTCAAAAGTTGTATCTTAAATTTCTAAATAAGAATTCAATTTTTTATTTCTTTTTTTGGTTGCAGTAGGTGAAAATCCCAATTAAATTACAAGGGGCATTGACAAGACATTAAAGTCCATTGTTTTAGAACTCAAAAGTTTCTAAAAGGAGGTAAAACCTCATATTGTGAGTTGGTTGTTTTATATATATATTTTTTATGGTTTGGTGTTGTATATAATTGAATGAATTAATTGCCTAAGGTATTTTTGGTTGCAAACTTCTTTTCATTTTTCATATAGTATTTACCTTGTGGAATATGTTTGGTTGTGGCGTCTTGTTAGATCTTAAACATTTGTAGTTGTTTAGTCTTGTGGTTGAGGTGCACTTTCATTATGTAAATACTTGATTGAACATTATCATTTAATCCTTACTCTAGGGTAGCATGCTGAGAAGTTTCTTGTGAAACAATTGAACACATTTTTGATATGTGTAAATGGTTACACATGTTAACACTTTGTAATCTGTATTATTTTCCAGGTTGGAGATAATGAATTGGTAGATGCTGCTTCAATTGGTGCTTGGAATAAATATTAAATAGGAAACAGGACATCAGAGGCTATGAGAAAAGTAGGAAATAAAGGGGTTGTGACACTTGAAGAGAGAGAAAATGAAAAAAATAATATATATGTTGTGGAGGGAATGCAATTTTATTTTGGCTATATTTATTGATACTTTGTGACAAAGAGTTAGAAGATGTTTTTGTAGTATGATAATTGCAATGTAATTGATGCAAATGAAATTTGTTCTTGTCTCTTTGTTGTGTTTCTATTCATTTTTTGTGCTTGTAATGTGAGAGAACAAATGAAAATCACACTTTTTTTTATAAAACCCTAATGAATGGAAATCCATCATCACCAAACAAACTTGGCATAAATGTAGGTGGAAATTTGATGTTTTGCACGATTCTAGCTAGGTAGAAACCCTTTTATATCAAGGTTCCAAGTAATTTCGTTTGGTGCTTAACCCTTGGTCTCATGAAAGTGTGAAATTATTTCCCAATCACTTCCATCTTACCAATATAGACATCACATAGCCTTAGGGTGGATTTTGGGTTTTGTTGGTTTATATGAAATTCTATATTTTATGGCTCAAGTTTTTTTTGGGTTTATTTTAATAAATTGGGAGTATTTATTTAATGATTAGAAAGAAACATGAGCATCACTAATCATAGGAATAGGGTTACTAAATGTCTATTTTTTCATGTTATCTTTTGTGTTCTACTTATCAGGGATTGGAGTTAAATACTTATTTATCATATATTGCAACATTAATTGGTTGATAAGATAACACATGCAATAGACGTGATCATAGTATTAGAATATTCAATTTATGTGGGGTATCCCATTTTAATAATTGGAGAGGACATTGAACAAGAAACTATAGAAATTCTTGTTGTCAACAATCTTAGGGTGCATTGAAGGTTGTTGATTTTAAATCTCTCAAATATTGTCAGAGGAAAATCCAATACTTGAATGACATTTCCATATTGAATGGAGTAATTTTATATTTGAGCTATATTAAGAACTTAATAAAACAAGGATGGTTGCAAGACAACTAGACCTTGCCTTGAGCAGGGAGTAAGCTCTTAGTTGAGTTACTGAACCGTGGGCATCAGGTTAACTAAGCCTTTGAGGTGAAATGCCAGAGGATTACTTTGACGTGCTTACATGGATTGACAGCTGAAATAGGATAGACCTTGATGACTGAAAATTCAAAAGAAAATGGTGCGGAGATCTCAAGTCGCTCTTGAGAACGTTGGTGTCTATAAACACAGGTAACATTTCCCCATTCCCCTTCATTCTTGGGCCAAAGGGATCATCCCGTCACTCTGAATTTGATACATAAGCTTATATTAACTAGTAAGCTTCTAGTAATCAATGATGCTCGAACATAATGGACATTATAAGCTAGTTATAATGTCTCTTACTAAGTTGATAAGTACTAGTGATTCTGGAGTATCAACGTAATACAACATGTATCTCTTATAGAAACACAATAACCTTTAATGAAACCACATAATGTCTAGTACTAAGTGTGATTGTAATGAGTGATTACCATTATATTTACCCATATGTGAGTTAATGGATATGTAAGCTCTATAGGGATAAACATATAGTTGAATAGAGTAGAATAAAAGCTATATCATAGTGAAATATAGCTTACTCCTACTATATAAGCAAGCATACAGTTGGGTGATTTAAAATCATTCAGCTAATAACAAAGCTCAATCAAGATCAATTATGGAAAGAACGATATACACACTGATAACAGATAATTTAGGATTATTTGAAAGGCGATTCATAGTCATCTAAAATTAGTAAATAGAACTATGAAGGGCCTTAACCCAAAGAGGGGTATGTTGAAATAAGAAACATACAGTCTATGGAGCTTTTATAGTTCCCTAATGTTGGAGGATATTATGCCACCAAGTTCCATATAAGTCAAATTACTTTTCACCAATATATTGAGCCCAAGTCAGCAAAAAAATCGGTCATTTAGTGATGTGCATTGATTTTTCAAAAAAAAAATAGAGGCAGTAAATAAAAGAATGAGTGAGAATGAACATACACATTGATAACTTGTCTACTAATATGGCCACAAATTATTCTCGTCGACTCACATGGATTAGCATTTGATTCATTCCAGTGGCTTAAGAAATGTCAATGCTATTTTTGCTACTCCCAGTGCATAGAAAAGGGAGGAAGTTTTTCTGGTTCTCAACATCAATAAACCTGTTTATTCTTGAGTTCCATATCCAAATCCATAGCCCGCAAGAGAGGTAGATCTTATTAGTAGTAGCAGCTTACTAGTTTACCTAGTTTATCTTGTTTACTAAGTTGTGCCTCACACAGTAGTAGCAATATACCTCTGTTTAAAGCCAATGTGAACATGCTCCATCAGTTCTTAAAATTAAATATGAAAAAATAATTAAAAGAAAAACTAAATATTATAAACCAAATTAATACTTGAAACATAAAATATATTACATAAAGTATATGATATATGCACGTCGACTTGCATGCAGCTACGTACACTCTCTAAACTTCCTTGCATGTAGCTACATGCACTCTCTAAGCTATTGCTTGTTAGCTCTTACCAGCTAATATTATACAGATCCCAGGCTACGCTTGTCTGTGGAGTAAAAAGGCTTAAAAGAATTCAATCAAGCAGGATCGATTAAATCAATACGAGATCGGTCCGACTTTCTGCAGCTCGCTTAATTCAACCATCATCCTTCAATAACCAGATGGAAGCATCCTAAGCCAGTCACATAGCAGCCTTAAAAATTTATAGAAGCACATAGGATGCCATACATTGCCCTGAATGGAAGGCAAAGGCATTGGTCGAAACTACAATTCATGAAGCTGAAAGGATGGGAAAAACCCTCCTCGATGTTCTGGAAAACAACACAAATGTAGAACTTTGGGGAATTTCCCTGGAGGAATATGAGCCTCTTTGGATTTCCAATGATTTCCAATACGAAGAAAGTCGACTTCCATTTGGCTAAGACGATTATCATTCGAGCCTCAAAACGAAAAGATAGGCATCCTTCAGGGCTCAATATTCATGAGATTAGTAGTTATGGAGAAGTCCCATGGCACCAGATCCTTTAACATGGATCGAATCTACAGCTAGACGACTATAGATTAGCATAAGGTGAAGCAGTTGTATCTAAAAGTCACAGGATGGAGATGCAAGAAGGATTGCCCATACTATATCTAAGATATGGGGTGATACGGTAATAACCTTGGTAGGAGCATTCTGTAATGTTCCTTTCGAAAATAAATATCATGCCAGATGGTGGTAGTAGCACTATCCTTCTCTTGTTCGGCCAGACTTTTTTTTTTTACACGGACAAAGAGAGATGAACAGGAGAGACAAACCGGGGAATCAAAGGAGACGAATAGGAGAATCAAAACAGGAGAACCCAAGGTTGCGAAAGGTTGCGATATAGTATTTGTAGGTGAAGAGGAAAAATTTGAACATGTGTCAAAATTTCGTGTCAAACTTCAAACATGTGTCGAACATGTGTCCGCTATGTGTTTAAACATGTATTATATTCTCTATATGGCGCACATTGATTATTCTCTTCAAGGTCTCTTAATTTTTTCAAACATAAAATGTCTGTCACTGTCAAACTAACGTTAAAATTAATTAATCGAGACAAAAGTTATGGAGATCAATTGACATTTATCCCAAGTTTCAATACATCATGCCTCGATATGAGGCCAATAAGACAGTAAACCATTTTATTGGATGACTAAGAATATTCTTGCAAATATAAAATAAAACTTTGGTTATTTTCATATAGTTGTAACAACAAATAGCTAGAAATAATGTTAAGTCATCCCTTTTGATTACTATAGTCCTTCTGGCATGGCAAGGACTAATTAGAGATTTAAACTATTGTTTAGAAATATCGCTTGTAAATGCAATGCCAATTTTTTTGCAAATAGATTTGCTTCACAATTTTAACATTTTATATGAATAGTATAAGTTCTCATTTAGTGAACGGTATTGAAAATTAGATCCCTTTTTCATGCATACATTCCTAATGTGCCACAATTTATGAAAAACTTGTCTCATACATTCTTATTCTATGCAAGCACTATCATCAAATATGAAGTCGATTGGTCCCTGGATAAATTTTTGCATATCGCTGCCAAGGTAGTACTTCCCAAGGATTCAACAATGATTTTATCTTACGGGAGAACTCAGGAAGTTTTAAAGAAAGGGTGTCTCAAATTAGAAGCTTGATTAGGTGATTCATCCATTTATATCTTAAAAATAGAATGTTGTTTTTGTATCCTAATGAATTTTTGTAAATAATATGATTATAAATAAAAAAAAATTCTTATGTCATATGTTTTTCAACTAGTTTGTGTGCATCTCTTAATATATTGTAAAGTGATTGATACCTTTTCGGGAATGATCACCCCATTAATATCATTCATTATGTTATTAATAATAAAAAAGTCTTCGTAGAGTTGTGAAAACACAAATGTGGAAAGAACAATTTATAATTTGCATTTATTCTTGTCAAAGGGAGCATCCAATTATAATAATAGATATCAATTTCCAATAAGTTAATGTTTCTATAGTCTCACAGTATATACCACTTGTTATTTAACTCAACTATGAACTTAATTTTATCAAAGGTGTTCAAACACGATGTTGTTCTCCCTCTATGTGTAGATTGTAGAACAACACTATGAAAAAGAGGAATTGAATGAAAGAATTACCAAGCTCTCCATGGAGTTGCAGTTATTTAGGTAAATTTTGGCAGTGTTTATTTTATGTTATCCATCTCTTATTTTTCCTTTTGTTGGCATTGGAGCAAAAAGAATTTAGGTAAGGGTAAATAAATTCATCTGATTTTAGAAAGATCTTGGTTTGGGTTTAAAAACTTTTCTTCAATGTTTGGATTTAAGAGCATTTCTTGGAAGCAAACTGATTTTGCAAAGAATTGTTTTGGGTTTAAAGAATTTTTTTGGAAGACATTTCTTGGAGGCGGCCTGATTTTGCAAAAAATTGTTTTGGACTTAAAAAAAATTCTTGGACGTACATTCAAAAGACATTTCTTGGAGGTATGTACGTGTTTTGAGTTGAAGTAAATCTTTTGAGCTTCATTTCATTTTTATAAGACATTTTTCTCTCGAATTTTTTAAAGTAAGTGTTTTGGATTGGAGTATGTATTTTTTGCAAAAAAATTAAAATGAATTTTTTTAAATTAAATCTTTTGTGATATTTTTTGTAATCGAGTTATTGTCTAATTTTTTGAAGGAAATTTTTTGAACTTCATACCCTATTATCATGGGAAATCGAAGAACTTGTGCGAGAAAATATGATCGAAAAAGAGACCCCGAGGAACGTAGAGAAGAGACGAGACAATCTCGCAAAAGAAAGTTAGAAGCCCTCTCAAATATTGAAGAGGAAAATCAACCTCAAGCAGAAATTGAAGCAAGTATGTAAATGTAAATATTATGATCTATTGATATATTTAAAATTTTCCTAATGTAAAATGTGAAGCTTAATTTTTATTTGATGAACTAATTTGAAAATATTTTGTTTAATGTAAACAGACAGAGATATTCCTCAAAATATTGAAGAAGAAAATCAACCTCAAGCAGAAATTGAAGCAGGTATGTAAATGTAAATATTATGATCTATCGATATATTTAAAATTTTCCTAATGTAAAATGTGAAGCTTAATTTTTATTTGATGAACTAATTTGAAAAATATTTTGTTTAATGTAAACAGACAGAGATATTCCTCAAAATATTGAAGAGGAAAATCAACCTCAAGCAGAAATTGAAGCAGGTATGTAAATGTAAATATCATGATCTATTGATATATTTAAAATTTTCCTAATGTAAAATGTGAAGCTTAATTTTTATTTGATGAACTAATTTGAAAAATATTTTGTTTAATGTAAACAAACAGAGATATTCCTCAAAACATTGATGATGAGATACAAAATTTTGAAAGAGAAAGTGAAAGAGATATTGAACCAATGATTGAAGATGGTGAAAATATTGAAAGAAATCCAAATAAATAAATTGAATCACAAGGTATATATATATATTAAACACATGCACATATCATTGAAATTATAGATATATTTATTAATTTAGTTATTTATTGAATATGTACTATTTTTTCGAATATGTACAGATGAAATCACTATCGATAATGAGATGTTAGAAAATGTTGACACTCACACATATGGAGATAAAAAACTTGACCATGTTATACGATATCGTGTTAACTGCATTTTTGAAAAGTATTTCTTAAATGAGCGAGTGACAGTTCAAGCTCAAATGTTGAAAGGTCTCCTATCATTAATGAAATTAAAAGAAGCTACGACACTATTGGGTATTCGAAAATCAACCAAAGATAAAAAAATGAAGGAAGATGTGATAAAAAATATGAGTAGTGCTATAAAGTCAATTAAGAGATATTGAGAGAAAGATGTTTCAATTGTACGTAGAGGAATACAGATGGCAATGTAACACCCCTAGTTTTATGTTTCTTTCAAAGTTAGACATTTGAACTTTAATCCAAAAGGGAGTGGACCCCAATGGATAAGTATTTTTTGGATGTAATTAAATATTTAATTATGAAAAAACAAATAAAATAATTCTATGCAGATTGACCAAATGAGAATTATGAGATCACTTGCTAAATCCATGAGGATGGAAGAGGCAGATACTTTCCCCAAAAATCTTTCAAAAATCCTTGAAAGAATTTATTTCCAAATTAGATTCTGAGGAAAATCTAGTTTCCCCAATGAGGTGGAGAGTAGTTGGGATGAGGTAAAAAGATGGGAAAAGCAGAAAGCAGCTTTAAAAATCCCTAAATAAGGGAAGCTGAGGAAAACAGGAAGAAAAACATCCTGTAATTCTTGACGCATGTAATGTCTCTTTGCCACACAACATGAAAAAAAAAAATTTCTGATGTCTCAGCTTAAGAATACTTACGATCCATTATCTCTATAGTCATTAACCAGGTACATTAACCCTACTTTGTTTATAATTTTGTTGTTAACTCTGTCCTTGAAGTTTACACTTCTAGTAGGAAGCCAATTAACAATTTGGGTTGTTACCTTTGTAATGAGATTTTTAACTTGTGTCATTTAGACTATAATTATAATTTAGATCTGGAGTTTCCAACTGCCATAGTTTAACTTCTATTAAAATTTCTCTATGAATTTTAACCTTATTATCACTGGTTTATTTACGCGTCAATTCCATTGATCTTTCCGTAGGGAGAATCCCCTACTTATTAATGGTTGCTCAGTACTTTCTTACGTGAAACAATCCTCCAGCTAATTTCCACATTATTTAACTCCCAATCGTATTTTCACGAGGTGGATTTGGGTACCATTGCGTCACATCACATTTAAAAGGCCAGATTTCTTTTCATGAAGTATTTCAGGGTTACATTAAAACGTTTCATCTTCTATTTGGCTATCCTTAGTACGCAGTACTCCCCTACGCATATCCCTCCACCTGTAGGGTAAGGATGCGTTAGGGTTTAGACCTAGCCGGTGCTATATTATTCGAAATTTTTCTGTATTCAACTTCATTTGGTTTCATTTGGCTTCTTCTCATCACTGTTCTTGGTTTTTTTATTCGAGTTGTCGAGGGTTCCACTATCAAATCTCCTGTAGGCCTTTTTTTCTTTGTTCGCCTCCTGCATATGCTTGATGGAGATCACATCTAACCGAATTACCAAATAATACTCCTCTACCTATGTGTATTGTATTATGAAATTTCTTGGCTAGTGTCAACGCATATGATATCTATTTCTCTTAATTTCATTCAGATACTAAATCCAAGTGGTGTGTCTACTCGAAGCTGGGTGCCAGGACTTAGCTCAGCTTACGGCGAGCGTTGGCTCGAAGTTTCGACTTCAGCACTAGTTTTGACTATTCGTTCTTTGGTAAATGACTCCGATCTCTACTCAGCCCTCTGTTCTCTTTATACCCTCCAGGGTTTGATTTGAATTTTGGGTAAATAATTTTCTCCTAATACACCTATTCTCCTTCAGGTTTGCAGTGATAAGGACGTGCGTTGAACTCCTCAGGTATTGTTAATACATTGCCTCATTTGATTTCGATTTATACTCATTTCTCTATGTGGGAATAATTCCTTCTGCGTCCTTTTGTTCACACTCTGGTTTGTCTTGTTTTACTGTTTTGTAGGTACTATCTTACCACATAACCTCATTCGATGCTATTCTCGTCGCTTATGGTTCGTCGAATGACTTTGGTATTGCCTTGATTTCTCAGGTTGGTACCCTCTCATTTCCGAGAATGCGTCGTCTGAAAGTTAGTGTCTCCCATATGGGTTGATGCTGGATTTCTTTGTTTACTACTGTGGTATTTTAATTAGTTGAGTCTGATGACTCCGGATTTTTCGGCTATACGCCGACCGTATGCATATGTTGTAAACGATTTGTTTGGGACTGTTTAACTTTGTAATAAGTTCGATTATACCAATATTCACCGCTTACAGTTCTTATGAGTACTCTCTCTCTCAAATTTGTAGAGACCAATGTAGTCATATTTAAAAATCTCCTCCTCTGTATGCTTATTTACTAATTACTGGGTATATGATCTTCGTTTCTCTATATAACGGTTTATACACTGGACAATAGAAGTCTGGTGTGCTTCTGGATTGGTATAATAATCATTTTCAAGTCGTATTAATTTCTACTAAATACTTTTCGGATTTTCAGTATATGCACTCTTATGTTTAATAGCCAGAAATTTTAGACTTTATTCTTCGTCTAAATTCTGCTAGAATTTTCTGATATAATTCAGAAGCATAATTTCAATAACTTCTTTCAATTTGCCACAGTTGGAAGTATACTTCTATTTATACTTACTGTGATTGTGCCAAATAATAATTCATTTCACTATTCAATAGTAATTTCCTACTGTAATTGTATATGGGAAATGTGCCATTTCAGAATATAGATATACATTTTCCTATTGCTATAGAAGGAATTTGTCCCTTTCATTTACATCTATTATAATAACACATAAATTTCTGTCTTGATACCATACACACACACACACATATATATATATATATATATATATATATATATATATACAGGATGTCACCTATTTAAGTTGCATGTTACATAATACAATTCAAAATGTATCTGCTCACAAGTAACTGGTAGAAATTTTTTTTTGTTTTATTACATACACCCTTGGTATGCAGATTTGTAGAGGAATGATCTACTTGTTTTCTCACTGTGCATTCTACTTTCTCATGATAGCCTTAGTTATATTATTACTGATTTTAAATTTATGTTCTACATACTGTATTCAGCTTTATGCTTTCACTGGTATACACTTATTTGATTAATACAATTCCCACAGGGAACAATTTTCAAAGTATGTTTAATTTCAGTCATACCTATTGCCTATGAGATTATCATGTTTTCTTTTCCTATATGCAACAGATATTTTATTAATCTTAGAAGCAGATTAAAGTTAATTAACCAGATCATCCTTGGGAGTAAATTGTATCCTCAGATTTAAACCGCATGGGTTTAGAGTCTCTGCTGGATTCTTCCCATAGATATTATTCCTATTACTATACAGAAGTTAGGAGAACTATTTCTTCTATTCACCTCTGTTAAAAGAAAGGAAATTTATCATACATCAATATAACTCAACATAATTACCATAGTACTTTTCATTACTTTCCAACCAGTTCATATTTAATTTCTTAGTAAAACAATGTGCATACCACTTCTGCAAATTGACCAGTCCTCCCAACCTTAGAGTTCCTCTGTCTCGAGAACTCACCCCCGAGCTGGGATCATCTCCCAGAAGAGACCAACCCCTAATCTGTTCAGGAATATCTTATTTAATATTTTTCTCCCCAAAGCCTATTTCTAATTCTGCATCCAAAATTACAGGATGCCTTTCTTCCTGTTTGCCTAGGCTTCCCTTATTTAGGGACTTTTAAAGTTGCTTTCTTCTTTTCTCAGCTTTTTACCTCTTCCCAACTACTTTCCACCTCATTGGAGAACTATATTTTTCCTCAAAAATCTAATTTAGAAATAAATTCTTTAAAGGATTTTTTGAAAGATTTTTGGGGAATATTAGCCTCTTTCCATACCTCATGGAATTGGCAAGTGATCTCATAATTCTCATTTGGTCAATAGGCACAAAATCATTTTATTTAATTTTTCATAATTAAATATTTAATTACATCCACAAAATACTTATCCATTGGGGTCCACTCCCCTTTGGATTAAATTTCAAATGTCTAACTTTGAAATAACCATAAAACTAGGGGTGTTACATATTCCCCCTCTGAAAGCAAACACCGTCCTCGATGTTGATATCTAGCTACTAGAGTTCATTTTTCAAAAAAAAATGGATATTTTTCCACCATTTCAGCTTCTCTTTCCCAGGTAGCTTCTTCAGCAGTAAAGTGCTTCCACTACACCTTTACTCTTGCTACCGTTTGATTCCTCAATTCAATTTCTTCCCGCTCCAATATTTGAAGCAGCTCTGGATGGAACTCCCCTTCTGGTTCCACCTGTATCACATTCCAATCAACAATGTGAGAAGCATCATGTACATATCTTTTTAATAAGGAAACATGAAACACATCATGAAATTTAACATGGGGTGGTAAGGCCAGCTTATAAGCCACCGGTCCCACCCATTCTAACACCTCAAAAGGCCCACAATATCTAGGAGCCAATTTTTCACAACTTCCAGCATAGAGTGGGCTCTTATTGGGTTTAATGCGTAAATACACATGATCACCCACTTTGAATTCTCGATGCACCCTCTTCTTATCAGCATAGCTTTTCTGTCTATCTTGTGATGTCTTGATGTTTCTTTGTATTTGTTCAACAATTTTTTCCATCTCCTATAAAGAATCTGGTCCCAACATTATTTTATCCTCAGGTTGACTCCAACTCATAGGAGTACGACACTTCCTTCCGTAGAGTGCCTCAAACGGGCTCATTTTGATGGAGGATTGATAGTTGTTATTATAAGAAAATTCAGCTAAATGCAAGTAGTCTTCCCATTTTGATGGCCTATCCATCACATACATCCTCAACATATCCTCCAAAATCTGATTTGTTCTCTCTGTCTGACCATCTGTCTGAAGGTGATAGGCAGTGCTAAAATTCATCTTAGTGCCCATGCCCCCAAATAGACCTTTCCAAAAAGCTACTATGAACTTAGCATCTCTGTCTGAAACAATCATCTTTGGGACCCCATGGAGCCTTACTACGGCCCTCAAGAATACATCTGCTACTTGGGTTGTCCCAAAAGTAGATTTCACAGGTATGAAGTGTGCAGCTTTTGTAAAAGTGTCTACTACCACCATCACTGAGTCGTCTTGGTATTTGGTTTTGGGTAGCCTTGTTATGAAATCTATAGAGACTGTGTCCCATTTCCATTCTGCAATCGGCAAAGGGTTTAAAAGACCAGCAGGATGCTGATGCTCGACCTTAACTAGTTGACACCCCATGAACCTAGCTAAATATTCTACTACATCTCTTTTCATTCCTGGCGAAAAAAACGTCTTTTTCAAAGTTGTTAACATTTTCTGATATCTAGGATGCCCTGCATACGGCTGTTTGTGATATTCATCTAGGATTTCTTTTTTCAAAGTTTCCAAATTGGGGACATACAATCTATTTTTGTAGCAAATACCCTTTTTGGTTTTGAGTGTAGTTGTCCATATCCTTCTTTAGTAGTTTCACCTGTAGATTCTCATAATTTGGATCCTGGTCTGCTACCTTTTTCACTAGATCTTCTAAATCAAAATTAGCACTACTTCCAATACTGTTTATATTTTGACAAGCATTTCTGCTCAAGGCATCAGCAATTTTATTTTCTTTCCCTCTGATATGTTTTATGTCCATATCAAATTCACTCATAAAATACAGCCATCTGGCCTGTCTAGTATTCAAATCAGTTTGGGAAAAGAAATATTTAAGACTAATATGATCAGTCATCAATGTAATTTTTTTTCCAAGAAGATAGTGTCGCCACATCTTCAAGGCATGAATAACATCAGCCAATTCCAAATCATATGCACTATAGTTCTGTTCATGTGTCTTCATTTTCCTAGACTCATATGCAATAAATAAATTTTCGTGCAACAAGACTCCTCCCAACCCCTCTCTACAAGCATCTGTACATACAACAAATTCTTTATCAGGATCTGCAATTTTCAGTATAGGGGTTGTCGTGAGTTTTAATTTTAATTGTTCAAAACTGTTTTGGCATTTTTCAGTCCACTCGAATTTGACCCCTTTTCTTTGTAGTGAAGTTATGGGATATGCTATTGCAGAAAATATTTCCACAAATCTGCGATAATAACCTGCAATCCCCATGAATGATCTCACTGCTGAAACATGAGTTGGCACCAGCCATTATATAATAGCCTTTTTCTTTTTAGGGTCAACATCCAACCCTTACTCAGAAATAATATGACCCAAGTATTGGATCTTGTCCTTATAGAACTCACATTTACTGAATTTGGCATATAAGTGGTTTTCTTTCAGAGTTTGCAACACTATCCTCAAGTGCTCTTGGTGCTCCTCCTCACTTTTTGAGTAAAAAAACATATCATCTATGAACACTAGTACGAATTTATCCAAGTACTTGTTTAACACACTGTTCATTAAGCACATAAAGGTGGCAAGGGCATTTGTCAAACCGAAAGGTAGGACTACAAATTCGTAGTGTCCATACCGGGTTCAAAAAGAAGTTTTACTAATGTCTTCCTCCTTGATTCTGAGTTGGTGATAACCAGTCCTTAAGTCAATCTTAGAAAATACTGAAGCTCCTCTTACTTGATCAAAAATATCAACAATTCAGGGAAAAGGGTATCTGTTCTTAATTTTCAACTTATTCAGTTGACGATAGTCAATGCACATTCTAAAGGTTCCATCCTTCTTTTTCACGAATAGCATCGATGCTCACCAAGGAGACACACTCGGTCTGATATAACCCTTATCCAGAAATTCTTGCAATTTCATTTTCAGTTCCATGAGTTCAGGGGGACTCATTCGATAAGGGGCTTGGGGAATAGGTGTTGCCCCCGGCACCAAATCGATTGAAAATTCAATCTCTCTTTTGGCGGGAAGATGAGGAATCTCATCTGGAAAAAATTCCTTAAACTCTCTCACTACTGGCAAGGTATCTAATAGGTTTTCTCCCAGTTGATGTTCTAATTCCTCAACATGCACTGCATATACTTGATATCCTTTTCTAGTTGTTCTTTTTAATTGCGGTGATGATATTTGTCTTACAGAGATGGGTTTTGGTTTTCCCTTGAGAATAAAAGGGTTCCCTTCTTCATCTATGCAATGCAGAGTTTTATCCCAACAATTCATCATCACCTTTCTCTTTTCCAGCCAGTCCATTCCTATCAGTAAGTCATATGAGCCTAAGGGCAGAATATTTAAATTCACTTCTATTTGGAAATCATTTAATTTAATTTTTGTTTGAGGTAACTTATGTGTTACCTTCCTCTTGGTTCCAGTGGCTAACTGGACCAACCAAGACTGCTGAAATTTTTTAGTTTTGAGATTGCATTTTTCTACCACTTGTGGACTAATGTAACTCAAAGAGGCACCTGGATCAATTAAAACAGTAACAGATTGGTCAGCAATCTTACCTTCCATTTCCACCATGGTAGCTTGGTGTTCTGCTTGTCGATTCTCCAAGGCTGCACTGATAGTGGGTATATTTCTTGCTATATCATTTACTGTGGTAGCTTCTCGATCTCTCATAATCATCTGAATGTTTCGGTGGGGACAATCACTCAAGAGATGGGGTCCTCCACATGCCCAAGATTTCAAAGGTTCCCTCATTTTAACTGTGCCCTCCTTCTTATTTCCTTCATCTAGTTGTTTGGAACCAACTTGAGACTGAGCTGTTTGGCTTTCTTTTCGTTTATTAAACTTTTTCCTCTGATTATCCCTACCAAAATTCTTTAAGTAAGCGGGTTTATGTTTCTTTCCTTTGATTTCACCTTTGTTTGTCCAACCTTTTCCAGGCTCACCCTTTCCTTTAAACTGCTGGTAGCATAATCTAGCTTTTCTCACTGCTTCGTCCATAGTTTTTGGGTTATCAAACTCGATTCTCTCTTTGTACACATCAGACAAACATTTCAAAAACCTTTGTACCTTGGCCTTCTCTTCTCTAATGTAGGGGACATATCTCAACGGATTGGTAAACTTGCTGACAAACTCATCAATAGTAAGCTGTCGCAGTCTAAGTTCATGGAATTCCTTTTCTTTATCATCATAATAACGTTCATTCAAATAGCGGTTTTTAAACTTGATTTGGAAATCTTCCCAAGTAACTGTCTTTTCATCAATGGCATGAACCATTTTCGTCTCCTCCCACCACAAGGTAGGCTTACCTTGTAGCTATTAGATAGCTAATCTGGATTTCAGATTGCTTTCATATTCATAGACCTGGAAATACTTAATCATGTTCAACAACCAGGCTTCATCATCTTCCTCCTTCTCCCCATCATAGGAGCGAGGCTTGATCTTTCAGAATTCCCCCGGTAATTCCTTTTTCTGCTTATACTGATGCCTAACAGTAGCATCTTCCTCAGACTCATCATTCTTCCTCTTTCCGGAACCTTCACCTTCTTGGCTGTTCCGAGAAGTTAATTCTCTGATGAGCTTTTCCTGCTCCTCACTGGCTAATGACAATCTGTCATTCTGGCTTCTTAGCTCAGCCATCTCTCATTAAAATCTATGCAACATAGCCATCACTGGAGTGTTGGGATTTGGTGTATTATTTTCATCACGCAAATCAACATAAATTTCCTCACCTTCTACCATTCAAATTTTCTGTTTCGGCACCACTGTACACTAAATAACACAGATCAGTAAAAAAAAAATAAAAAATCAACAATAAATAATTTATACAGTGAGCACACAACAACATTGAGCACAACAACAACAGCCCAGCTTATGTAACATGGGCTCTGATACCATTTCTATTGTCTCTCTGCCACACAACATTAAAAAAAAAAATTCTGATGTCTTAGCTTAAGAATACTTGCGATCCATTATCTCTATAGTCATTAACCAGTTACATTAACCCTACTTTGTTTATAATTTCGTTTTTAACTCTGTCCTTGAAGTTTACACTTCTACTAGGACGCCAATTAAAAATTTGGGTTGTTACCTTTGTAATGAGATTTTTAATTTGTCGTTTAGACTATAATTTTAATTTAGATTTGGAGTTTCCAACTCCCATTGTTTAAATTCTATTAAAATTTCTCTATGAATTTTAACCTTATTAATCTCCTCGAGGCCCTTATTAAGCTCTTACCCGATGCTCAAATTATCGAATTATATTCGATCACAATTCACTTTATGAGTCTCTTTATAGGCCTTACGTTTCTCACCATGCAACATTTCGATTTATATGTTATGTACTCCATATGCATCGATTTGCCTTATAACAAGTTTCAAGGCATTTATATATATATCATTGGTTTATTTACGCATCAATTCCATTGATATTTCCGTAGGGAGAATCCCCTACTTATTAATGGCTGCTCAGTACTTTCTTACGTGAAACAATCCTCCAGCTAATTTCCACATTATTTAACTCCCAATCATATTTTCACGAGGCGGATTTGGGTACCATTGCGTCACATCACATTTAAAAGGCTAGATTTCTTTTCATGAAGTATTTCAGGGTTACATTAAAGTGTTTCATCTTCTACTCGGCTATCCTTAGTACGCAGTACTCCCCTACGCAGATCCCGCCACCTGTAGGGTAAGGATGTGTTAGGGTTTAGACCCAGCCGGTGCTATATTATTCACAATTTTTCTGTATTCAACTTCATTTGGTTTCATTTGGTTTCTTCCCGTCACTGTTCTTGGTTTGTTGATTCGAGTTTTCGAGGGTTCCACTATCAAATCTCTTGTAGGCTTTGTTTGCTTTGCTCGCCTCCTGTGTACGCTTGATGGAGATCACATCTAGCCGAATTACCAGGTAATAGTCCTCTACCTATGCGTATTGTATTATGAAATTTCTCGATTAGTGTCAACGTATATGATATCTATTTTTCTTAATTTCATTCAGATACTGAATCCAAGTGGTGTGTCTACTCGACGTTGGGCGCCAGGACTTAGCTCAGCTTACGGTGAGCGTTGCTTCGAAGTTTCGACTTCAGCACTGGTTTTGACTATTTGTTCTATGGTAAATGACTATGATCTCTACTCAGCCCTCTGTTCTCTTCATACTCTCCAGGGTTCGATTTGAATATTGGGTAAATAATTTTCTTCTAATACGCCTATTATCCTTTAGGTTTGCAGTGAGAAGGACGTGCATTGAACTCCTCAGGTATTGTTAATACATTGCCTCATTCGATTTCGATTTATACTCATTTTTCTATGTGGGAATAATTCCCTCTACGTCCTTTTGTTCACGCTCTGGTTTGTCTTGTTTTATTGTTTTGTAGGTACTATCTTACCGCATAACCTCATTCGATGCTATTCTTGTCGCTTATGGTTCATCGAATGACTTTGGTATTGGCTTGATTTCTCTGGTTGGTACCCTCTCATTTCCAAGAATGCGTCGTCTGAAAGTTAGTGTCTCCCATATGGGTTGACACTAGATTTCTTTTTTTACTGCTGTGGTATTTTAATTAGTTTAGTCTGATGACTCCGGATTTTTCGGCTATACGCCAAACCGATGCATATGTTGTAAACGATTTGTTTGGGATTGTTTAACTTTGTAATAAATTCGATTATACCAATATTCACCACTTACAGTGCTTATGAGTACTCTCTCTCTCGAATTTGCAGAGACTAGTGTAGTCATATTTAAAAATCTCCTCCTCTGTATGCTTATTTACTAATTACTCGGTATATGATTTTCGTTTCTCTATATAACAGTTTATATACTGGACAATAGAAGTCTGGTGTGCTTCTGGATTGGTATAATAATCATTTTCAAGTCGTATTAATTTCTACTAAATACTTTTCAGATTTCCAGTATATGCACTCTTATGTTTAATAGCCAGAAATTTTAGACTTTATTCTTCGTCTAATTGAATTCTGCTAGAATTTTCTGATATAATTCAGAAGCATAATTTCAATAACTTCTTTCAATCTGCCACAGTTGGAAATATACTTATTTTTATACTTATTGTGATTGTGCCAAATAATAATTCATTTCACTATTCAATAGTACTTTCCTGCTGTAATTGTATATGGGCAGTGAGCCATTTCAGAATATAGATATACATTTTCCTATTGCTATAGAAGGAATTTGTCCCTTTCATTTACATCTATTATAATAACACATAAATGTTTGTCTTGATACCATATATATATATACAGGATGTCACCTATTTAAGTTGCATGTTACATAATACAATTCAAAATGTATCTGTTCACAAGTAACTGGTAGATTTTTTGTTTTGTTTTATTACATACATCCTTGGTATGCAGATTTGTAGAGGAATGCTCTACTTGTTTTCTTACTGTGAATTCTTCTTTCTCATGATAGCCTTAGTTATATTATTACTGATTTTAAATTTATGTTCTGCATACTGTATTCAGCTTTATGCTTTCACTGGTATACACTTATTTGATTAATACAATTCCCACAGGGAAAAATTTTCAAAGTATGTTTAATTTCAGTCATACCTATTGCCTATGAGATTATCATGTTTTATTTTCCTATATGCAACAGATATTTTATTAATCTTAGAGGCAGATTAAAATTAATTAACCAGATCATCTTTGGGAGTAAATTGTATCCTCATATTTAAACCGCATGGGTTTAGAGTCTCTGTTGGATTCATCCCTTAGATATTATTCCTACTACTATAGAGAAGTTAGGAGAACTATTTCTTCTATTCAACTCTGTTAAAAGTAAGGAAATTTATAATACATCAATATAACTCAACATAATTACCATAGTACTTTTCATTACTGTCCAACCAGATCATATTTAATTTCTTAGTAAAATAGTGTGCATACCACTTCTGCAAATTTACCAGTCCTCCCAACCTTAGAGTTCCTCTGTCTCCAGAACTCACCCCCGAGCTGAGATCATCTCCTAGAATAGACCAACCCCTAATCTGGTTAGGAATAGCTTATTTAAGCTTTTTCTCCCCAAAGCCTGTTTCTAATTCTGCGTCCAAAATTACAGGATGTTTTTCTTCCTGTTTGCCTAGGCTTCCCTTATTTAGGACTTTTAAAGCTGATTTCTGCTTTTCTGAGCTTTTTACCTCTTCCCAATTACTTTCCACCTTATTGGGGAACTAGATTTTTCCTCAAAAATCTAATTTAGAAATAAATTCTTTCAAGGTTTTTTTGAAATATTTTTAGGGAATATTAGCCTCTTTCCATACCTCATGGAATTGGAAAGTGATCTCATAATTCTCATTTGGTCAATAGGCACAAAATCATTTTTTTTAATTTTTCATAATTAAATATTTAATTACATCCACAAAATACTTATCCATTGGGGTCCACTCCCCTTTGGATTAAATTTCAAATTTCTAACTTTGAAAGAACCATAAAACTAGGGGTGTTACATATTCCCCCTCTAAAAGCAAACACCGTCCTCGGTGTTGATATCTAGCTACTAGAGTTCATTTTTCAAACAAAAATGGATATTTTTCCAGCATTTCAACTTCTCTTTCCGAGGTAGCTTCTTCAGCAGTAAAGTTGTTCCACTGCACCTTTACTCTTGCTACCGTTCGATTCCTCAATTCAATTTCTTCCCGCTCCAATATTTGAAGCGGCTCTCGAAGGAACTCCCCTTCCGGTTCCACCTGTATCACATTCCAATCAACAATATGAGAAGCATCATGTACATATCTTTTTAATAAGGAAACATGAAACACATCATGAACTTTAACATGGGGTAGTAAGGCCAGCTTATAAGCCACCGGTCCGACCCGCTCTAACACCTCAAAATGCCCACAATATCTAGGAGCCAATTTTGCACAACTTCCAGTATAGAGTGTGCTCTTTTCGGGTTTAATGCATAAATACACATGATCGCCCACTTTGAATTCTCGATGCACCCTCTTCTTATCAGCATATTTTTTCTGTCTATCTTGTGTTATCTTGATGTTTCTTTGTATTTGTTTAACAATTCTTTCCATCTCTTGTAAAGAATCTGGTCCCAACATTTGTTTATCCTCAGGTTGACTCCAACTCAAAGGAGTATGACACTTCCTTCCATAGAGTGCCTCAAACAGGCTCATTTTGATGGAGGATTGATAGCTGTTATTATAAGCAAATTCAACTAAATGGAACTAGTCTTCCCATTTTGATGGCCTATCCATCACATACATCCTCAACATATCCTCCAAAATCTGATTTGTTCTCTCCGTCTGACCATCTGTCTGAGGGTGATAGGCAGTGCTAAAATTTAGCTTAGTGCCCATGCCCCCAAATAGACCTTTCCAAAAAGCTACTCTGAACTTAGAATCTCTGTCTGAAACAATCATCTTTGGGACCCCATGGAGCCTTACTACTTCCCTCAAGAATACATCTGCTACTTGGGCTGTCCCAAAAGTAGATTTCACAGGCATGAAGTGTGCAGCTTTTGTTAAAGTGTCTACTAACATTATCATTGAGTCATGTTGGTATTTGGTTTTGTGTAGCCCTGTTATTAAATCTATAGAAACTGTGTCCCATTTCCATTCTACAATTGGCAAAGGGTTTAAAAGACCAGCAGGATGCTGATGCTCGACCTTAACCCGTTGACACTCCATGCACCTAGCTAAATATTCTGCTACATCTCTTTTCATTCGTGGCCAAAAAAACTTATTTTTCAAATCTGTTAACATTTTTTGATATCCAGGATGCCCTGCATACGGTTGTTTGTGATATTCATCTAGTATTTATTTTTTCAAAGTTTCCACATTGGGGACATACAATCTATTTTTGTAGCAGATCAGCCCTTTTGGTTTTGAGTGTAGTTATCCATCTCCTTTAGTAGTTTCACCTATAGATTCTAATAATTTGGATCCTGGTCTGCTACCTTTTTCACTAGATCTTCTAAATCAAAATTAGCACTACTTCCAATACTGTTTATATTTTGACAAGCATTTCTGCTCAAGGCATCAACAATTTTATTTTCTTTCCCTCTGATATGTTTTATGTCCATATCAAATTCACTCATAAAATACAGCCATCTGGCCTGTCTAGTATTCAAATCAGTTTGGGAAAATAAATATTTAGGACTAATATGATCAGTCATCAATGTAAATTTTTTTCCAAGAAGATAGTGCCGCCACATCTTCAAGGCATGAATAACAACAACCAATTCCAAATCATATGCAATATAGTTCTGTTCATTTGTCTTCATTTTCCTAGACTCATATGCAATAACTGAATTCTCCTGCAACAGGACTCCTCCCAAACCCTCTCTACAGGCATCTGTACATACAACAAATTCTTTATCAGGATCTGCAATTTTCAGTATAGGGGATGTAGTGAGTTTTAATTTTAATTATTCAAAACTATTTTGGCATTTTTCAGTCCACTCGAATTTGACCCATTTTCTTTGTAGTGATGTTATGGGATATGCTATTGCAGAAAATCTTTCCACAAATCTGCGATAATAACCTGCAATCCCCATGAATGATCTCACTGCTGAAACATCAGTTGGCACCAGCCATTCTCTAATAGCCTTTGTCTTTTCAGGGTCAACATCCAACCCTTACTCAGAAATAATATGACCCAAGTATTGGATCTTGTCCTTATAGAACTCACATTTACTGAATTTGGCATATAACTTGTTTTCTTTCAGAGTTTGCAACACTATCCTCAAGTGCTCTTGGTGCTCCTCCTCACTTTTTGAGTAAACCAACATATCATATATGAACACTAGTACGAATTTATCCAATTACTTGTTTAACACACTGTTCATTAAGCACATAAAGGTGGCAGGGGCATTTGTCAAACCCAAAGGTAGGACTACAAATTCGTAGTGTCCATACCGGGTTCGAAAAGCAGTTTTACTAATGTCTTCCTCCTTGATTCTGAGCTGGTGATAACCAGTCCTTAAGTCAATCTTAGAAAATACTGAAGCTCCTTTTACTTGATCAAAAGGATCATCAATTCGAAGCAAAGGGTATATATTTTTAATTGTCAACTTATTCAGTTGACGATAGTCAATGCACATTCTAAAGGTTCCATCCTTCTTTTTCACGAATAGCACCGGTGCTCCCTAAGGAGACACAGTCGGTCTGATATAACCCTTATCCAGCAATTCTTGCAATTGAATTTTCAGTTCTATGAGTTCAGGGGGACTCATTCGATAAGGGGCTCGGGAAACAGGTGTTGCCCCTAGCACCAGATCGATTGAAAGGTCAATCTCTCTTTTGGGGGGAAGATAAGGAATCTCATCTGTAAAAACTTCCTTAAACTCTCTCACTACTAGCAAGGTATCTAACAGGTTTTCTCCCAGTTGATGTTCTAATTCTTCAACATGCACTGCATATAATTGATATCCTTTCCTAGTTGTTCCTTTTAATTTCAGTGCTGATATTTGTCTTACAGAGATTGGTTTTGGTTTTCCCTTGAGAATAAAAGGGTTCCCTTCTTCATCTATGCAATGCAGAGTTTTTTCCCAAAAATTCATCATCGCCTTTCTCTTTTCCAGCCAGTCCATTCCTATCAGTAAGTCATATGAGCCTAAGGGTAGAATATTTAAATTCACTTTTGTCTGGAAATCATTTAATTTAATTTTTTTTTTAGGTAACTTATGTGTTACCTTCCTCTTGGTTCCAGTGGCTAACTAGACCAACCAAGACTACTGAAATTTTTCAGTTTTTAGATTGCCTTTTTCTACCACTTATGGACTAATTTAACTCAAATAGGCACCTGGATCAATTAAAACAGTAACAGATTGGTCAGCAATCTTACCTTCCATTTCCACCATGGTAGCTTAGTGTTCTGCTTGTCGATTATCCAAGGTTGCACTGATCGTGGGTATATTTCTTGCTATATCATTTACTGTGGTAGCTTCTCGATCTCTCATAATCATCTGAATGATTCGGTGGGGATAATCCCTCAAGAGATGGGGTTCTCCACATCCCCAGAATTTCAAAGGTTCCCTCATTTTAACTGTTCCCTCCTTCTTATTTCCTTCATCTAGTTGTTTGGAACCAACTTGAGACTGAGCTGTTTGGCTTTCTTTTCGTTTATTAAACTTTTTCCTCTGATGATCCCTACCAAAATTCTTTAAGTAAGCGGGTTTCTATTTCTTTCCTTTGATTTCACCTTTGTTTGTCTAGCCTTTTCCAGGCTCACCCTTTCCTTTAAACTGTTGGTAGCATAATCTAGCTTTTCTCACTGCTTCGTCCATATTTTTTGGGTTATCAAACTCGATCCTCTCTTTGTACACAACAGGCAAACAGTTCAAAAACCTTTGTACCTTGGCCTTCTCTTCCCTAATGTAGGGGACATATCTCAACAGATTGGTAAACTTGGTGACAAACTCATCAATAGTAAGCTGTCGTAGTCTAAGTTCATGGAATTCCTTTGCTTTATTATCATAATAATGTTCGTTCAAATAGCAGTTTTTAAACTTGATTTGGAAATCTTCCCAAGTAACTGTCTTTTCATCAATGGCATGAACCATTTTCATCTCCCCCCACCACAAGGTAGCCTTACCTTGTAGCTGGTAGACAGCTAATCTGGCTTTCAGATTGCTTTCATATTCATAGACCTGGAAATACTTAATCATTTTCAACAACCAAACTTCAGCATCTTCCTCCTTCTCCCCATCATAGGAGGGAGGCTTGATCTTTCGGAATTCCCCCTGTAATTCCTTTTTCTACTTATATTGATGCCTAACAGCATCATCTTCCTCAGACTCATCATTCTTCCTCTTTATAGAACCTTCACCTTCTTGGCTGTTCCGAGAAGTTAATTCTCTGATGAAATTTTCCTGCTCCTCACTGTCTAATGACAATCTGTCATTCTAGCTTCTTAGCTCAGCCATCTCTCGTTGCAAACTGTGCAACATTGCCATCACTGGAGCGTTGAGATCTGGTGTATTATCATCATCACATAGATCAACATAAATTTCCTCACCTTATGCCATTCAACTTTTCTGTTTCAGCACCACTGTACACTAAATAACAAAGATCAGTAAAAAAAAAAAAAAAAATCAACAATAAATAATTTATATAGTGAGCACACAACAACAACAACCCATCTTGTAACATGGGCTCTGATACCATTTTTATTGTCTCTCTGCCACACAACATAAAAAAAAAAATTTCTGATGTCTCAGCTTAAGAATACTTGCGATCCATTATCTCTATAGTCATTAACTAGGTACATTAACCCTACTTTGTTTATAATTTCATTGTTAACTCTGTCCTTGAAGTTTACTCTTCTACTAGGACGCCAATTAAAAATTTGGGTTGTTACCTTTGTAATGAGGTTTTTAAATTGTTGTTTAGACTATAATTATAATTTAGATTTGGAGTTTCCAACTCCCATTGTTTAACTTCTATTAAAATTTCTCTATGAATTTTAACCTTATTAATCTCCTCGAGGCCCTTATTAAGCTCTTACCCGATGCTCAACTTATCGAATTATATTGGATCACAATTCATTTTATGATTCTCTTTATAGACCTTACGTTTCTCACCATGAAAAATTTCGATTTATATGTTATGTGCTCCATATGCATTGATTTTCCTTATAACAAGTTTCGAGGCATTTATATATATATCACTGGTTTATTTACGCATCAATTCCATTTATCTTTCCATAGGGAGAATCCCATACTTATTAATGGCTGCTCAGTACTTTCTGACGTGAAACAATCCTCCAGCTAATTTCCACATTATTTAACTCCCAATTGTATTTTCACGAGAAGGATTTGGGTACCATTGCGTCGCATCACATTTAAAAGGCTAGATTTCTTTTCATGAAGTATTTCAGGGTTACATTAAAGCATTTCATCTTCTATTTGGCTATCCTTAGTATGCAGTACTCCCCTACGTAGATCCCACCACCTGTAGGGTAGGGATCCGTTAGGGTTTAGACCTAGCCGGTGCTATATTATTCGAAATTTTTCTGTATTCAACTTCATTTGGTTTCGTTTGGTTTCTTCCCGTCACTGTTCTTGGTTTGTTGATTCAATTTTTTGAGGGTTCCACTATCAAATCTCCTGTAGGCTTTGTTTGCTTTGGTCGCCCCCTACGTATGCTTGATGGATATCACATCTAGCCAAATTACCAGGTAATACTCCTCTACCTATGCGTATTGTATTATGAAATTTATTGGTTAGTTTCAATGTATATGATATCTATTTCTCTTAATTTCATTCAGATATTGAATCCAAGTGGTGTGTCTACTCGACGATGGGCGCCAGGACTTAGCTCAGCTTACAGTGAGCGTTGGTTCGAAGTTTTGACTTCAGCACTGGTTTTTACTATTCGTTCTTTGGAAGATGACTCCGATCTCTACTCAGCCCTCTGTTCTCTTTATACCCTCTAAGGTTCGATTTGAATTTTGGGTAAATAATTTTCTCCTAATACGCCTATTATCCTTCAGGTTTGCAGTGAGAAGGACGTGCGTTGAACTCCTCAGGTATTGTTAATACATTGCCTCATTCGATTTCAATTTATACTCATTTTGCTATGTGGGAATAATTCCCTCTGTGTCCTTTTGTTCATGATCTGGTTTGTCTTGTTTTATTGTTTTGTAGGTACTATCTTACCGCAAAACCTCATTCGATGCTATTCTCATCGCTTATGGTTCGTCAAATGACTTTGGTATTGGCTTGATTTCTCAGGTTGGTACCCTCTCATTTCCGAGAATGCGTCGTCTGAAAATTAGTGTCTCCCATATGGGTTGGCGCCCGATTTCTTTGTTTACTACTGTGCTATTTTAATTAGTTGAGTTTGATGACTCTGGATTTTTTGAATATACGCCGACCCTATGCATATGTTCTAAACTATTTGTTTGGGACTCCTTAACTTTGTAATAATTTCGATTATACCAATATTCACCACTTACAGTGCTTATGAGTACTCTCTCTCTCGAATTTGCAGAGACCAGTGTAGTCATATTTAAAAATCTCCTCCTCCGTATGCTTATTTACTAATTACTGGGTATATGATTTTCGTTTCCCTATATAATGGTTTATATACTGGACAATAGAATTCTGGTGTGCTTCTGGATTGGTATAATAATCATTTTCAAGTCGTATTAATTTCTACTCAATACTTTTCGGATTTTCAGTATATGCACTCTTATGTTTAATAGCCAGAAATTTTAGACTTCATTCTTCATCTAATTGAATTCTGCTAGAATTTTCTGATATAATTCAGAAGCATAATTTCAATAACTTCTTTCAATCTGCCAGAGTTGGAAATATACTTTTGTTTATACTTATTGTGATTGTACCAAATAATAATTCATTTCACTATTCAATAGTACTTTCCTGTTGTAATTGTATATGGGCAGTGAGCCATTTCAGAATATAGATATACATTTTCCTATTGCTATAGAAGGAATTTGTCCCTTTCATTTACATCTATTACAATAACACATAAATGTTTTTCTTGATACCATATCTATATATATATATATATATATATATATATATATATATATATACAGGATGTCACCTATTTAAGTTGCATGTTACATAATACAAATCAAAATGTATCTGCTCACAAGTAACTGGTAGAATTTTTTTTTGTTTTATTACATACACCCTTGGTATGCAGATTTGTAGAGGAATTCTCTACTTGTTTTCTCACTGTGCATATTGCTTTCTCATGATAGCCTTAGTTATATTATTACTGATTTTAAATTTATGTTCTGCATGCTGTATTCAATTTTATGCTTTCACTGGTATACACTTATTTGATTAATAAAATTCCCACAGGGAACAATTTTCAAAGTATGTTTAATTTCAGTCATACCTATTGCCTATGAGATTATCATGTTTTATTTTCCTATATGCAACAGCTATTTTATTAATCTCAGAAGAAGATTAAATTTAATTAACTAGATCATCTTTGGAAGTAAATTGTATCCTCAGATTTAAACCGCATGGGTTTAGAGTCTCTGCTGGATTCTTCCCATAGATATTATTCCTACTACTATACAGTAGTTAGGAGAACTATTTCTTCTATTCAACTCTGTTAAAAGTAAGGAAATTTATCGTACATTAATATAACTCAACATAATTACCATAGTACTTTTCATTACTGTCCAACCAGATCATATTTAATTTCTCAGTAAAACAGTGTGCATACCATTTCTTCAAATTGACCAGTCCTCCCAACCTTAGAGTTCCTCTGTCTCCAGAACTCACCCACGAGCTGAGATCATCTCCCAGAACAGACCAACCCCTAATCTGTTCAGGAATAGCCTATTTAAGCTTTTGCTCCTCAAAGCCTGTTTCTAATTCTGCATCCAGAATTACAGGATGTTTTTCTTCCTGTTTTCCTAGGTTGTCCTTATTTAGGGACTTTTAAAGCTGCTTTCTGCTTTTCTCATCTTTTTACCTCTTCCCAAATACTTTCCACCTCATTAGGGAACTAGATTTTTCCTCAAAAATCTAATTTAGAAATAAACTCTTTCAAGTATTTTTTGAAACATTTTTGGGGAATATTAGCCTCTTTCCATACCTCATGGAATTGGCAAGTGATCTCATAATTCTCATTTGGTCAATAGGCACAAAATCATTTTATTTAATTTTTCATAATTAAATATTTAATTACATCCACAAAATACTTATCCATTGGGGTCCACTCCCCTTTGGATTAAATTTCAAATGTCTAAATTTGAAAGAACCATAAAACTAGGGGTGTTACAACGCAGAATTAGAAATAGGATTTGGGGAGCAAAAGCTTAAATAAGTTATTCCTTAACAGATTAGAGGTTGGTATGTTCTGGGAGATGATCTCAGCTCGGGGGTGAGTTATGGAGACAGAGGAACTCTAAGGTTGGGAGGACTGGTCAATTTCAGAAGTGGTATGCCTAAAATGTTTAAGTATGGTTGAATTATTTGTTATTGTGTTGTGTGATTACTGATTGTGGATGTTAATTTACTACAAAGCTGAAAGTGGTACTCCATACATTTAACAGAATTATTTAGAAGAACTTAATCCTCTTAATTCTGTAGAGTTGTAGGAATAGGAATTATGGGAAAAATCACCCAGAAGCTCCAAACCTATTGCTGGTTTAAATCTGGAGATTTATACTAGTCCCATAATCCATTAAGATTATAACTTTAATCTGCTTCTGTGGAATTAATTACATATGATCTAGGAATCCAAATATAGAATATTATTTATGAAATTGCAGAAACTTTGAACATTAGGTGCTACACAAACATTATAGATATAATTTTTCTAACAGTTGCTTCTAGTGTGAACAGTTACATGAATAGAAACATATGTATTGGTTCTAGATCTACAGTTAGTAGTTGAATTTAATGAGTCTAGTTACTAGCTTGTGAAAAATTATAGCAAGGAAACTTTAGTTTAATCATCAGAGAGGAATGAGGTGTAGTAAATCAGAATTTATATTCTGGAGTAGTAGTAAATCTTAAAAAAAAAAGGGGGAAAATGAAATTTACCAAAAGAAATGATAAGAAAATTTAACTCTGAATGTCAATACCTTCTGGAATGAGTCAGGATTTTTTTAACAGAGTAGTAGATATCATTGATATATCTATTGACCAATATAGTTTATGATATATCATTTTTATGCACAGGAAAGTTAAAATGAAAGGTTATCAAAAAAAAAAAAAAAACAAACACACTGCTGACAATATAGACTGTACAATGAAAATGACAAGGAAAAATTCTTTCTATAACAATAGAAAAAATGTATATCTATATTCCGAAATGGCTCGCTGTCCATAGACAACTGCCGAAGGAAAGTACTATTGAAATGAATTATTATTTAGAAAAATCACCATCAGTATAAACAGAAGTATATTTCCAAATGTGGCAGATTGAAAGAAGTTATTGAAATTATGCTTCTGAATTATATCAGAAATTTCTAGCAGAATTCAATTAGACAAAGAATAAAGTCTAAAATTTTTGGCTAATAAAAATAAGAGTGCATATAATGAAAATCCGAAAAGTATTAGTATAAATTAATACGACTTGAAAAGGATTATTATACCAACCCAGAAGCACACCAGACTTTTATTTTCCATCATATAAACCTTTATATAGAGAAACGAAAATCATATACCCAGTAACTAGTAAATAGGCGTATGGAGGAGGAGATTTGTAAATATGACTACACTGGCCTCTGCAAATCGAGAGAGAGTACTCATAAATATTGTAAGTGGTGAATATAGGTATAATCAAAATTATTAAAAAGTTAAACAGTCCCAATAGATTGTTTACAACATATGCACAGGGTCGGCGTATAGCTAAAAATCCAGAGTCATTAGACTTAACTAATTAAAATACCACAGCAGTAAACAAAGAGATCCTGCGTCAACCCATATGGGATGCACAAACTTTCAGATGACGCATTCTCTAAAATGAGAGGGTACCGACCTGAAAAATCAAGCCAATACCAAAGTCATTTGACGAAACCATAAGCGACGAGAACCGCATCGAATGAGGTTATGCGGTAAGATAGTACCTACAAAATAATAAAATAAAACAAACCAAAGCGTGAACAATTTTACACAGAGTGAATTATTCCCGCATATAAAAATGAGTATAAATCGAAATCGAATGAGTCAATGTATTAATAATACCTGAGGAGTTCAACGCACGACCTTCTCACTGCAAACCTGGAGGAGAATAGGCATATTAGGAGAAAATTATTTACCCAAATTTCAAATCAAACCCTAGAGGGTATAAAGAGAACAGAGGGCCGAGTAGAGATCAGATTTATTTACCAAAGAAAAAATAGTTAAAACCAATGTTGAAGTCAAAATTTCAGACCAATGCTCACCGTAAGCTGAGCTAAGTCATGGCACCCAGCGTCGAGTAGAAAGCCCATTTAGATTCATTATATGAATGAAATTAAGAGAAATAGATACCATACATGTTGACACTAACCGAGAAATTTCTTAATACAATGCACATAGGTAGAGGAGTATTACCTGGCAACTCAGCTAAGGTGATCTCCATGAGGCGTATGCAGAAGGTGAACCAAGAAAACGAAGCCTATAGGAGATTTGATAGCGGAACCCTCGACAAATCGAAACAAAAAACCAAGAATAGTGACGGGAAGAAACCAAACGAAACCAAATGAAGTTCAATATAGAACATTTTCAAATAATATAGCACCAGCTAGGTCTAAACCGTAACGCATCCTTACCCTACAGGTGGCGGAATCTGCATAGGGGAGTACTGCGTACTAAGGATAGTCGAATAGAAGGTGATGCACTTTAATGTAACCCTAAAACACTTCATGAAAAGAAATCTAGCCTTTTAAATGTGAATCGATGCAATGGTACCCAAATCCGCCTCGAGAAAATATGATTGAGTGTTAAATAATGTGGAAATTAGCTGGAAGATTATTTCACGTAAGGAAGTACTGAGCAGCCATTAATAAGCATGTGATTCTTCATACGGAAAGATCAATGGAATTGACTCATAAATGACCCAGTGATATATATATATATATATATATATATATAAACGCCTCGAATTCTGTTATACGAAAAATCGATGCATATGGGGTACATAACATATAAATCGAAATGTTGCATGGTGAAATACATAAGGTCTATAATGAGACTCATAAAATGAGTTGTGATCTAATATAATTCGATAAGTTGAGTATAGTTTAAGAGCATAATAAGGACCTCGAGGATATTAACAAGGTTAATAATCATAGAGAAATTTTAATAGAAGTTAAACAATGGGAGTTAGAAACTCCAAATCTAATGTATAAATATAGTCTAAAGACAAGTTAAAAATCTCGTTACATAGGTAACAACTCAAATTTTTAATTGGCGTCCTAGTAGAAGTGTAAAATTCAAGGACAGAGTTAACAACGAAATTATAAAACAAAGTAAGGTCAACATACCTTGTTAATGACTATAGAGATAATGGATCACAATTATTCTTAAGCTGAGACATAAGAAAAAAAAAATGTTGTGTGGAAGAGAGACATTAAAAATGGTATCAGAGCCTAAGTTACATAAACTGGGTTGTTGTTGTGGTGCTCACTGTTGTTGTGTGCTCACTGTATAAATTATTTATTGTTGAAAAAAAAAAAATCATTACTGATTTGTGTTGTTTAGTGTACAGTGGTGCTGAAATAGAAAAGTTGAATGGCAGAAGGTGAGGAAATTTATGTTGATCTGCGTGATGACGATAATACACCAGATCCCAATGCTCCGGTGATGGCTATGTTGCACAGTTTGCAACGAGATATGGCTGAGCTAAGAAGCTAGAATGACAGATTGTCATTAGCCAGTGAGGATCAGGAAAATCTCATCAGAGAATTAACTTCGCGGAACAGCCAAGAAGGTGAAGGTTCCAGAAAGAGGAAGAATGATGAGTCTGAGGAAGATGATGCTATTAGGCATCAGTATAAGCAGAAAAAGGAATTACAAGGGGAATTCTGAAAGATCAAACCTCCCTCCTATGATGGGGAGAATGAGGAAGATGCTAAAGCCTGGTTGTTGAGCATGATCAAATATTTCCAAGTCTATGAATATGAAAGCAATCTGAAAGCCATATTAGCTTTCTACCAGCTACAAGTTAAGGCTACCTTGTGGTGGGAGGAGACGAAAATGGTTCATGCCATTGACAAAAATATAGTTACTTGCGAAGATTTCCAAGTCAAGTTTAAAAACCACTATTTGAACGAACATTATTATGATGACAAAGCAAAGGAATTCCATGAACTTAGACTGGGACAACTTACTATTGATGATTTTGTCACCAAGTTTACAAATCTGTTGAGATATGTCCCTTACATTATGGAAGAGAAGGCCAAGGTACAAAATTTTTTGAACTGTTGCCTGCTGTGTACAAAGAGAAGATCGAGTTTGATAACCCAAAAACTATGGACGAAGCAGTGAAAAAAGCTAGATTATGCTACCAGCAGTTTAAAGGAAATGGTGAGCATGGAAAAGGCTGGATAAACAAAGGTGAAATCAAAGGAAAGAAACAGAAACCGGCTTACTTAAAGAATTTTGGTAGGGATCATCAGAGGAAAAAGTTTAATAAACCAAAAGAAAGCCAAACAGCTCAGTCTCAAGTTGGTTCCAAACAACTAGATGAAGGAAATAAGAAGGAAGCACAGTTAAATTGAGGGAACCTTTGAAATGTTGGGGATGTGGAGAACCCCATCTCTTGTGGGATTGTCCCCACCGAAACATTCAGATGATTATGAGAGATCGAGAAGCTACCACAGTAAATGATATAGCAAGAATTATACCCACTATCAGTGCAACCTTGGAGAATTGACAAGCAAAACACCAAGCTACCATGGTTGAAATGGAAGGTAATATTGCTGACCAATATGTTACTGTTTTAATTGATCCAGGTGCTTCTTTGAGTTACATTAGTCCACAAGTGGTAGAAAAATGCAATCTCAAGACTGAAAAATTTCAGCAGTCTTGGTTGGTCCAGTTAGCCACTAGAACCAAGAGGAAGGTAACACATAAGTTACCTAAAACAACAATTAAATTAAATTATTTCTAGACAGAAGTGAATTTAAATATTCTACCCTTAGTCTCATATGACTTGATAATAGGAATGGACTAGCTAGAAAAGAGAAAGGAGATGATGAATTGTTGGGATAAAAATCTGCATTGCACAGATGAAGAAGGGAACCCTTTTATTCTTAAGGGAAAACCAAAACCCATCTCTGTAAGACAAATATTAGCACTGCAATTAAAAAGAACAGCTAGGAAAGGATATCAAGTATATGCAGTACATGTTGAAGAATTAGAACAGCAACCGAGAGAAAACCGGTTAGATACCTTGCCAGTAGTGAGAGAGTTTAAGGAAGTTTTTCTAGATGAGATTCCTCATCTTCCCCCCAAAAGAGAGATTGACTTTTCAATCGATTTGGTGCCGGGGGCAACACCTGTTTCCCGAGCCCCTTATCGAATGAGTCCCCCTGAACTCATGGAACTGAAAATGCAATTGCAATAATTGCTGGATAAGGTTTATATCAGACCGAGTGTGTCTCCTTAGGGAGCACTAGTGCTGTTCGTGAAAAATAAGGATGGAACCTTTAGAATGTGCATTGACTATCGTCAACTGAATAAGTTGACAATTAAAAACAGATACCCTTTGCCCCGAATTGATGATATTTTTGATCAACTAAGAGGAGCTTCAGTATTTTCTAAGATTGACTTAAGGACTGGTTATCACCAGCTCAGAATCAAGGAGGAAGACATTAGTAAAACTGCTTTTCAAACCCAGTATGGACACTATGAATTTGTAGTCCTACCTTTCGGTTTGACAAATGCCCCTGCCACCTTTATGTGCTTGATGAATAGTGTGTTAAACAAGTACTTGGATAAATTCGTACTAGTGTTCATAGATGATATTTTGGTTTACTCAAAAAGTGAGGAGGAGCACCAAGAGCACTTGATGATAGTGTTGCAAACTCTGAAAGAAAACTAGTTATATGCCAAATTCAGTAAATGTGAATTCTATAAGGACAAGATCCAATACTTGGGTCATATTATTTCTCAACAAGGGTTGGTTGTTGACCCTGAAAAGATAAAGGCTATTAGAGAATGGCCGGTTCCAACTGATGTTTCAGCAGTGAGATCATTCATGGGGATTGCAAGTTATTATCGCAGATTTGTGGAAAGATTTTCTGCAATAGCATATCCCATAACTTCACTACAAAGAAAAGGGGTCAAATTCGAGTGGACTGAAAAATGCCAAAACAGTTTTGAACAATTAATATTAAAACTCACTAAAACCCCTACACTGAAAATTGCAGATCCTGATAAAGAATTTGTTGTATGTACGGATGCCTGTAGAGAGGGGTTGGGAGGAGTCCTGTTGCAGGAAAATTCAATTATTACATATGAGTCTAGGAAACTGAAGACACATGAACAGAACTATATTGCATATGATTTGGAATTGGCTGCTGTTATTCATGCCTTGAAGATGTGGCGACACTATCTTCTTGGAAAAAAAATTACATTGATGACTGATCATATTAGTCTTAAATATTTATTTTCCCAAACTGATTTGAATGCTAGATAGGCCAGATGGCTGTCTTTTCTGATTGAATTTGATATGGACATAAAACATATCAGAGGGAAAGAAAATAAAATTGTTGATTCTTTGAGCAGAAATGCTTGTCAAAATATAAACAGTATTGGAAGTAGTGCTAATTTTGATTTGGAAGATCTAGTGAAAAAGGTAGCAGACCAAGATCCAAATTATGAGAATCTACAGGTGAAACTACTAAAGAAAGAGATGGCTGACCACACTCAAAACCAAAAAGGGCTGATCTGCTACAAAGATAGATTGTATGTCCCCAATGTGGAAACTTTGAAAAAAGAAATCCTATATGAATATCACAAAAAGCCGTATGCAGGGCATCCTGGATATCAGAAAATGTTAACAGCTTTGAAAAAGAGGTTGTTTTGGCCAGGAATGAAAAGAGATGTAGCATAATATTTAGCTAGGTGCATGGAGTGTCAACTAATTGAAGTTGAGCATCAGTATCCTGTTGTTCTTTTACACCTTTTGCCGATTGCAGAATGGAAATGGGACACAGTTTCTATAGATTTCATAATAGGGTTACCCAAAACCAAATACCAACACGACTCATTGATGGTGGTAGTAGACACTTTAACAAAAGCTGCACACTTTATACCTATGAAATCTACTTTTGGGACAGCCCAAGTAGCAGATGTATTCTTGAGGGAAGTAGTAAGGCTCCATGAGGTCTCAAAGATGATTGTTTCAAATAGAGATGCTAAGTTCACAGCAGCATTTTGGAAAGGTCTATTTGGGGGCATGGGCACTAAGCTGAATTTTAGCACTACCTATCACCCTCAGACAGATGGTCAGATGGAGAGAACAAATCAGATTTTGGAGGATATGTTAAAGATGTATGTGATGGATACGCCATCAAAATGGGAAGACAACTTTCATTTAGCTGAATTTTCTTATAATAACAACTATCAATCCTCCATAAAAATGAGCTCGTTTGAGTCACTCTATGGAAGGAAGTGTCGTACTCCTTTGAGTTGGAGTCAACCTGAGGATAAACTAATGTTGGGACCAGAGGCTTTACAAGAGATGGAAAGAATTGTTAAACAAATACAAATAAACATCAAGACATCACAAGATAGACAGAAAAACTATGCTGACAAGAAGAGGGTGCATCGAGAATTCAAAGTGGGCGATCATGTATATTTACTCATTAAACCCAAAAAGAGCACACTCTATGCTAGAAGTTGTGCAAAATTGGCTCCTAGATATTGTGGGCCTTTTGAGGTGTTAGAACGGGTGGGAGCGGTGGCTTATAAACTGGCCTTACCGCCCCATGTTAAATTTCATGATGTGTTTCATGTTTCCTTATTAAAAATATATGTACATGATTCTTCTCACATTGTTGATTGAAATGTGATACAGGTCGAACCAGAAGAGGAGTTCCTTCCAGAGCTGCTTCAAATATTGGAGCGGGAAGAAATCGAATTGAGGAATCGAATGGTAGCAAGAGTAAAGGTGCAATGGAATCACTTTACTGCTAAAGAAGCTACCTGGGAAAGAGAAGCTGAAATGATGGAAAAATATCCATTTTTGTTTGAAAAATGAACTCTAGTAGCTAGATATCAACACCGAGGATGGTGTTTGCTTTCAGAGGGGGAATATGTAACACCTCGAGTTTTATGTTTCTTTCAAAGTTAGACATTTGAACTTTAATCCAAAGGGGAGTGGACCCCAATGGATAAGTATTTTGTGGATGTAATTAAATATTTAATTATGAAAAAATAAGTAAAATAATTCTATGCATATTGACCAAATGAGAATTATGAGATCACTTGCTAAATCCATGAGGATGGAAGAGGCAGATACTTTCCCCAAAAATATTTCAAAAATCCTTGAAAGAATTTATTTCCAAATTAGATTTTGAGGAAAATCTAGTTTCCCCAATAAGGTGGAGAGTAGTTGGGAAGAGGTAAAAAGCTGGGAAAAGTAGAAAGCAGCTTTAAAAATCCCTAAATAAGGGAAGCCTAGGCAAACAGGAAGAAAATCATCCTGTAATTCTGGCTGCAGAATTAGAAACAGGCTTTAGGGAGCAAAAGCTTAAATAAGCTATTGCTGAACAGATTAGAGGTTGGTCTGTTCTGGGAGATGATCTCAGCTCGGGGGTGAGTTTTGGAGACAGAGGAACTCTAAGGTTGGGAGGACTGGTCAATTTCAGAAGTGGTATGCCTAAAATGTTTAAGTATGGTTGAATTATTTGTTATTGTGTTGTGTGATTACTGATTGTGGATGTTAATTTACTGCAAAGCTGAAACTGGTACTCCATACATTTAACAGAAATGTTTAGAAGAACTTAATCCTCTCAATTCTATAGAGTTGTAGGAATAGGAATTATGGGGAAAATCACCCACAAGCTCTAAACCTATTGCTGGTTTAAATCTGGATATTTATACCAGTCCCATAATCCATTAAGATTATAACTTTAATCTGCTTCTGTGGAATTAGTTATATATGATCTAGGAATCCAGATATAGAATATTATTTATGAAATTGCAGAAACGGTGAACATTAGGTGCTGCACAAACATTATAGATATAAGTTTTCTGACTGTTTCTTCTAGTGTGAACAGTTACATGAACAGAAACATATGTATTGGTTCTAGATCTACAGTTAGTAGCTGAATTTAATGAGTCTAGTTACTAAACTGTGAACAATTATAGCAAGGAAACTTTAGTTTAATCATCAGAGAGGAATGAGGTGTAGTAAATCAGAGTTTATATTATGGAGTCCTACTAAATCTTTAAAAGTTGGAGGAATGAATGTAATTTTGTAAAAGAAATGATAAAGAAAATTTAACTGACTGTTTATCACTCCTCCTAATGATTTTATGGATTTTTTACTCAGAAAGCAGTAGATATCATTGATATATCTATTGACCAATATAGTTTATGATATATTATTTTTATGCACAGGAAAGTTAACATGAAAGGTTATCAAAAAAAAAAAACAAACACACTGCTGACAATATAGACTGTACAATGAAAATGACAAGGACAAATTCTTTCTATAACAATAGGAAAAATGTATATCTATATTCTGAAATGGCTCGCTGTCCATAGACAACTTCCGAAGGAAAGTACTATTGAAATGAATTATTATTTAGAAAAATCACCATAAGTATAAACAGAAGTATATTTCCAACTGTGGTAGATTGATAGAAGTTATTGAAATTATGCTTCTGAATTATATCAGAAATTTCTAGCTGAATTCAATTAGATGAAGAATAAAGTCTAAAATTTCTGGCTACTAAACATAAGAGTACATATACTTAAAATATGAAAAGTATTTAGTAGAAATTAATACGACTTGAAAAGGATTATTATACCAACCCAGAAGCACACCAGACTTCTATTTTCCATCATATAAACCTTTATATAGAGAAACGAAAATCATATACCCAGTAACTAGTAAATAGGCGTATGGAGGAGGAGATTTTTAAATATGACTACACTGGCCTCTGCAAATCGAGAGAGAGTACTCATAAATACTGTAAATGGTGAATATAGGTATAATCAAAATTATTACAAATTTAAATAGTCTCAATAGATTGCTTACAACATATGCACAGGGTCGGCGTATAGCTGAAAATCCGAAGTCATCATACTTGACTAATTAAAATACCACAGCAGTAAACAAAGAGATCCTACATAAGCCCATATGGGAGATACAAACTTTCAGATGACGCATTCTCTGAAATGAGATGGTACCGACCTGAGAAATCAAGCCAATAACAAATTCATTTGGCGAAACCATAAGCGACAAGAACCGCATCGAATGAGGTTATGCGGTAAGATAGTACCTAAAAAAAAATAAAACAAAACAAGCCAGAGTGTGAACAAAATGACACAGAGTGAATTATTCCCGCATAGAAAAATGAGTATAAATCGAAATCGAATGAGTCAATGTATTAATAATACCTGAGGAGTTCAATGCACGTCCTTCTCACTGAAAACTTGGAGGATAATAGGTGTATTAGGAGAAAATTATTTACCCAAATTTCAAATCGAACCCTAGAGGGTATAAAGAGAACAGAGGGCCGAGTAGAGATCGGATTTATTTACCAAAGAACAAATAGTTAAAACCAGTGCTGAAGTCGAAACTTCGAACCAACGCTCACCGTAAGCTGAGCTAAGTCATGGTGCCCAATGTCGAGTAGACAACCCATTTGGATTCAGTATATGAATTAAATTAAGAGAAATAGATACCATACATGTTGACACTAACCGAGAAATTTCTTAATACAATGCGCATAGGTAGAGGAGTATTACTTGGCAACTTGGCTAGAGGTGATCTCCATAAGGCGTACGCAGAAGGCAAACCAAGCAAACGAAGCCTACACGAGATTTGATAGCGGAACCCTCGACAACTCGAAACAACAAACCAAGAACAGTGACAGGAAGAAACCAAACGAAACCAAATGAAGTTTAATACAGAAAATTTTCGAATAAGATAGCACCGGCTAGCTCTAAACCCTAACGCATCCTTACCCTACAGGTGGCGGAATCTGCGTAGGGGAGTACTGCGTACTAAGGATAGCCGAATAGAAGGTGATACACTTTAATGTAGCCCTAAAACACTTCATGAAAAGAAATATAGCCTTTTAAATGTGGAATGACGTAATGGTACCCAAATCCGCCTCGAGAAAATACGATTGAGTGTTAAATAACGTGGAAATTAGTTGGAAGATTATTTCACGTAAGGAAGTAATGAGCAGCCATTAATAAGCATGTGATTCTTCATACAGAAATATCAATGGAATTGACGCGTAAATGACCCAGTGATATATATATAAACGCCTCGAATTTTGTTATACGACAAATCGATGCATATGGGGTACATAACATATAAATCGAAATGTTGCATGGTGAAATACATAAGGGCTATAAAGAGACTCATAAAATGAGTTGTGATCTAATATAATTCGATAAGTTGAGTATAGTGTAAGAGCATAATAAGGACCTCGAGGATATTAATAAGGTTAATAATCATAGAGAAATTTTAATAGAAGTTAAACAATGGGAGTTAGAAAGTCCAAATCTAAAGTATAAATATAGTCTAAAGACAAGTTAAAAATCTTGTTACATAGGTAACAACTCAAATTGTTAATTGGCATCCTAGTAGAAGTGTAAAGTTCAAGGACAGAGTTAACAACGAAATTATAAAACAAAGTAGGGTCAACGTACCTTGTTAATGACTATAAAGATAATGGATCGCAATTATTCTTAAGCTGAGACATAAGAAAAAAATATTTTTATGTTGTGTGGCAGAGAGACATTACAGGCAATGGTTTCATCAAGTACTCAAGAGAATCATTTGGTAACATCTATGGCACGAGCACTGGGAACCTTGTGAAAAACTTTGCACAAACATCAGAAATTTCGGCTGCAAATAGATGTAAATGATGAAATCGCTTGTTGGAGAGCTATTTGTAGGCAACCATACAAAGATAGACTTGGAGAAAATGTTAAAAAATTAATATATGAATATTGGAAGAACAATTCGCGTGTTTCACCAACTGCAAGGCATGTGATGCGAAGAAGAATAGCATGAAATCAGTACGAAGAACATGAAAAACATCTCTTGGAAACCACTCAGATAGAGTTATTCAACAATTTCAAAGAAGAGAATCGTCAAATTCATGTTTCACTCAGTGCTTTTGTTCAACAAAAACCATGGTATGTAAAACCTATCACCGTACGCGACACTTTTTGTTGTTGTTATCATGTGGAATTTGAGTTATATTATGACACATTCCTTGATTTCGGTAGAACATTATGGAAGGATTCACCTCCTCCTTCCACTATCCGTGATTTCATATCTCAAATTCTATGTGAAAGAGAAAGCGATGAACTATTCTACAAAAAGAAATGTGTTGGTGGTAAAAAATGCGATGATTGTGGAAATTTGACTAAATTTCAAAACAAATATCGTATTGATATAAATTATCAATCATTATCCAACATGAAAGTGAAATGGAAGAGATATGAATATATCGATACATCGATTCAAGGTGCAAATAGTGTTAAAAGAATTGAATTACTAGAAGACGAAATTTTTCTGATAGACTTTTTGAGAAAGTTTGAGGCATAAATTTACAAATACACCAAGCATTCCCATAGAGCTCGATGGCAAGACTTGCAATTCAAAAAATCTCATGAATTTTTTCCACCAGGGACCATTTTGTCAGTGATTGATTTTGCAGAAAACTACACATTTGTTCCACAAAAAGAAATTCAAAGTGAATACTATCATTCTGACCAAGTCTCCATGCTCGTCCATATTCTATATATACATGCTGAACAAAATGTCGATCATATAGAAAGCACGAGTGAAAATCGACATATCATTAAAGAATATCACTTTTATATCAGTGACGATCGTACACATGATACATGTTTTATACAACATTGTTTTGGAAAAATTTATGATTCATTGAAAAATCGTGGAATAACATTCAATGAACATTGGATATGGTCAGAAGGATGTGCAGGTCAATTCAAATCTGCACAGTCATTCTTTTGGTTGTGTTGTCTTCATAAGAAAACCTACATTAAACATTGTTGGAATTTATTTGAGACTGGCCATGGAAAAGGAGAACATGACGGTGCAGGAGCATGCATAAAACGAGCACTTCGAAGATATCAAATGAACCACTCTGCAAGCCGACTTGTGAAGGTTGAAGAAGTTTTTCAATGGTGCATCGTTGCTCTAAGCCATGAGACTAACACATCAAGGGAAGTGCAAAGGTACGTTCAATCTAATTTATATTGGAAATCTAATTTTAAACATTGTACATTTATCATGCAATGATTATCTTTGATTGTATTTTGATATCATATTTACAAATTCTTCTTCTAATTTTCCATATAAAGGTTTTTCTGGCATATTGGAATCGAAGACGTAGATAGATCAATTGGAAGTGACATTGAAATGATAAAAGGGACTCGAAAATTGCATTCAATTCATACAAAGTCATCCAGAAATGTGTTTGCATTGGATAAAAGAAAATATTCTTGTTTTTGTGATGTTTTTATAGACAACACAAAATCCAATGACGTTTGTGAAAACAAAATGTATGTGAATGATTGGAAACATACAGAGCTAAATACAAAGGGAAAAATTTATGTTGCAATGTTTGAAGAAATGCAATCAGAGGAAACTACAATATCATCCGATGGTAATCAAGTTTCTGATCTTGTTAGAGAAGGTAACATTTGAATTACTTTCTAATGATTTAAACATATAGAAATAAATTTAAATATGTATAATTTTGTTAAGTTTATTTTATTGTGCAGGAGATGTTTTTGCTATAATTGCACCTATTGACAACGATGAAAATGTGAAGTATTATTTGATGCATTGCACTGAACGAAAAATGAAATTATTACAAAACTATAATGATCACGGATTTCAATATGACAGAGGGTCTATTATACTGAAAGGTAATTTTATAGACAATCTCATCAAAGTGGAGAATTTGTTTACTTTGAAGACTATGAACCTGATTCCATAAGTTGTCAATATAGTCACTTGGTGTGTGCAGCACGCATAAAGTTGATAGAAGTTCAATCAAAGAAAAAATCGAAAATTAAGAGATGGAAAATGTCAAAATTCGATCATGAACGGATTATTGAAGATGGAATTCCATTAGAATTTTTTTGATTGAATTGTCCAACAATTTATTCTCTTTGGATTAAATATGTTTTAGAACTTCCAGTACTCAACTAAAAATTGAGCTTCTTATGTTATTTGTGCAAGTGTTTGCACATGTACAAATTGTTTTGGTACAAGCACGTGCTCTAGTATCAACTAAAAGTAGCTTTTCTATACATGTGCATTGATGAAAAATGTTATATGTATTGGATATATATATATATATATATATATATATATATATGTTCTAGAATGAAATTAATTGTTCTAGTTTTACTATGTGCATTGATGAAAAATTATTTACGTACTCAATATATATGTTCTAGAATGCAATTAACTGGAACTAGTTTTTCTATGTGCATTGATGAAAAACTAGTTCGATTTTATAGTAAAAAGTATGGACACAATGTAAATAAATCATCTGCAGTATAGTTTTGTACGAAAATTCCTTTCAGACAAAAGACTCGGAGCACTTCTCCGACTTTTGGTGGGATTTGACCCACATCTCTATTCCCGATTGAAAATCTAGTACAAAATTTGTTTGTCCAATGGTCGGATATGTTCAATGTGCATTGATGAAAAATTTTACTTGTATTGGATAGATATGTTCTAGAATGCAATTAATTGTTCCAAGTAGTTTTTATATGTGCATTGATGAAAAACAAGTTGGATTTTCTGGTAAAAAGTTTCCACAATGTAAATAAATCGACAAGGCTACCTATTTGAGTCCATTAGCGACATTGACCCAAATTCAAAAAACATATATATGTACTAGACTTATATTTCCAATCAAAATTAAAGGTATAATTTGTACATATATCTACTTCTTTAAACACTTTTTTCAATTAGAGCTCAATTGATACATGGCTAGTTGCATTGAAAAGCTATGTTCTTCCTATTGGAAATTTTTTCATTCAAACAAGACTACATGTATTTCGATCAAAAGCAATATTAAAATTCCAAATGTACTTCAGCCATCCAAAATGGATTTGTGAAACATTACTTGACATGCCATGCCAATTATAGTGAACGACTGTCCAATAGAAACATTTAGCATTATATACCACATGTGCCAAATGTAGATTGAAACCATCCAAAACTTTAAAATTTTAAAAACTTTTGATAATATATCATGCAACATTAAAACATTGAACTTCACATGCAAAATGTAGATTGAAACCATTCAAAACTTGAGTTTAAAAAACTTTTTGATTATATGTATCGTTACTTCACATGCCATGCCAATTATAGTTCAACTAGATCCAATAGAAACATTTAACATTATATACCACATGTGCCAAATGTAGATTGAAACCATCCAAAACTTTAAGTTTTAAAAACCTTTTGATTATATATCGTGCAACATTAAAACATTAAACATTTAAAGTTCATTAAATATCACATGCAAAATGTAGATTGAAACCATTCAAAACTTTTAACTTTCAATTTAACAAATAAATATAGATCACAACATTACTTCACATGCGAAATGTACTCCAAGCATCCAAAACTTAAATTTTATAAAAAAAAAAAATTATAACACATGTCATTACATAACATGCCAAATGTAGTTTAGATGACAACATTACTTCACATTCACATGCCAAAAGTACTAAAACCATCCAAAAATTAAATAAATAAAATTATATTAACAATGCAATAAAATACGTCCAAAAATTGTAGATCTCACAAGTATCAAACTGTATCAAGTTTAAAAAATTTTAAGACCATCTAAATCTTGAAATCAAATCTACAAATCATGTCCATCAAATAGAGACGGATCTAGCGTCTTTCCTATCAGGGTCCCAATCCGCGCCCTATCATGTGAAGCATCATGGGAAACCTACATACACAATGCACATGTACTTGAACATTAAAATTTGATGTTTTAAAAATGAATGAGAATATATATATCCAGAACTTCATGTAAAAAACAAAATATAACAAAAAAATCATGCAATACCTCATGAGGTTCCCTCTCCATTTGATGAACAAGTTCTCCCATAGGAACATCTACAGCGGTAAACTGTACAATATACATGTACAGTTAAATATATATATATATATATATATATATATATATATATATATATATAAAACTTTCAAATGAAAATGCACATGTACATATATAAACTTATTTTCAATAATAATAAAAAAAGGAACTAAAGACAACTTGTTCAAATGTTGTGGATGTTCCTATCTCCGTCGCTAGAGTCCGTGGATTAAAGAAATCTTCTATAGGAACCTAAATTCAAAAAAATTTAAGTAACTCAAAATATAGATCTCTCTCTCTCTCTCTCTCTCTCTCTCTCTCTATATATATATATATATATATATATATATATATATATATATATATATATATATATATATCTCAATTTTTAATGGAACTTTTTGAAGTAGAATATATATATAACTTTTAAACATAAATTTTAAACTTGTGAAAAATTGTCCATACTTGTGGCTCATCTCCCAAGGAAGTAGAAGGTACATCTCCCAAGGAAGAAGAAGATACCGCCATCCCAAAAACATCGGACGGAATCGGTATCTATTAAAACATTTTATCAAATTATATATATACATACATGTACATGTGTGCACAATTATTTATTTTAAAGTCACTTAAAAAACACTAACATTTGCCAACATATCTTGATGGTCAGACCCATCTGCATTGTTTGAACCAGAGGTCCCGAACGTGATATTAACATTTTCATCATGCATCATGTGTGAGAACTGCAAATGGTGTTTTAACATATAATCATACATTTTTGTTTGATTAATGTACACATACAAATAAATGTATACATGTACATACACATGTATTTATTACAAATTGTACACATGTATGTTAAAATAATTTCAAACCCTAAGGTCACTAACACATACCGTTCCAGTGCCCTCTTCCTCATGAAAATTTAGGTCTTGCAAACCATTATGACAATTTTTTGCATATATTCGGAGATCTTCAACATTCATGTTGTCAATATCCTCATCTGTACAATACACAAAATTGGCACGTGCATTTCCATGTGCTCTTTGTCGATTTAAACAAATATCGACTCCACCCAATCCGCTATGAACATTGTCGATCATAACATCCCTTGCTTCTCGACTTATTTGAGAAGTCGCATCCATCTCTGACCGCAAATTTTTGACCTAAAACGGTTGACTCACCAATGGCAGCTCAGGGCGAGGAAATTCCACATCTCGCTTAGCGCCCTTACGGTCATACAATCAACCTTTCCCCAGGCCAAAAAATTCTGACGGAAGTTCATTGTAGTTGGGTTTCATACCCAAAAAAAAATTCTGCATAAAACCTTTGTGCAAAATAAACAGGAACCTCATCGTTCCATGGGAGTCTTCCATAGGCCGCAAGGTGCCTATCATACAAATAACGAGCTACGTCTGGGTGCTTGAAATACTGCACCTTCAACATTTTTCTTTATGGCCCTTCCTTGTAATTAAACATTGACTTGGCCACTTCTTTTGTAACTTTTTGTTTTACGTCCTCCCATTTATCTAGACCCATTACTGTTTCTTTTCTCTTTCTCATCATTTCTACAAATGAATCAGTCATTGGCCCAAGATTTCTGTACACATTTACCATTTCACCCAATGAATGTGTAACTATTTCAAGGCTTTGTCGACTCTCAACAGGTAGAGACAAAGCCATGAGATCTCTTTGCAATTTTGCATGAAGTCTTTCACACCTTTGTAAGGTGCGTTCCACCATGCTGTTTCCCATGGTATATCAATAATCTTATCCGAATAAGTTGTGCTGGGTTGACAACCTTCTTCTTGAATGTAGCGGGCTTCCCTAGATCTATTTTGACCACTAGTTCGAACATTTTCGGCCTCTACATCAATATATATATAATTTCGTATATTAGAAAAAACACGTGTAAAAAAAGGTGTACAAATTTAATGAAAAAATATTGAAATTGATGGCAACCTTGACGTTGTTGGTTAGCATCTTATCCAACATGACCCTACTGAGAACCAGACCCAGAATGACCCTACTGAGATCCAGACCCAAAATCACCATGTTGAGAACCAGCAGTTGTTGATTGGCCTTCGAGGGAATAAATATCACCCCCTTCACGCAATCTCCTACCACTCATTGATGGCCCTCTAGGTGGATTTAAACCACCACCAACCTCTCGAGATGAGGGAGAAGCTTCATAAACAAATACGAATTTATAATCAATTGAAAAATACATTCATGTATACATATAAATACATATATGTATATTCATTGATTAAATTGTGTGAACCATACCTCGACCGGTTGAACCATGGGCACGCTCCATGGATGGAGTAGAAACGCTTCTCCTCTTACCTCCTAAAAATTAAAATATGAAACTTATTAACAACTAATTTAACTCACAAAGTTAATAAAAAATCAATTCCACATGTACACAAATGTATGGAAATTTAAGATTATATTTAAATACCGTGAACATCCCCCGATCCCTGAACCTCCATATGGGATTCGGCTGATCTTCGTCATTCATCCTCCATGATATATATATCTATTGGTCGACATTTACACAAAGTAGATTTTATAAAATCAATTTGTAATTTAGTGTACACAAATTATGTAAAACACAACTTTCAAAGCAATAATTGATGTGTGAAACTAAATTTAATCAAAAAAGAAATTATAAAAATGATAAGTTCACCAAATTGCGCTTTACATGGTGGGAGCACACTTGGTATAAAATTTATCACTTATACAATTTAGTTTGTGGGAGAAATGACACATGTACATAGTTTACCTTAAATTTTTTGTGTTTTATGGATATTAAAATGAATAGCTTCTATTTAGATCCATTCCAGAGATTGACTGTAGGGGCATTTACTAGATATGTCACCTTTCATAAAAGATGAGATCTAGAGGCTACTTGGCCCTTTACAGAGTCTGCCTATAGAACTTGTAGAAGTAAACACTAGAGGCATTAACAATATCAAAGAACGTTTTCATGCTCAGACATGGGAATGTGTCTCTTTCACTATGCCAAAAAAATAGTTCAAGGTAGTTAATCTTCATAGACATGTCATCAAGCAGGTCAATGTGATCATCCCCAACTTACTTTTCGTGAAATTAGGCTTGGAATCCTCTACAACCTGGTGGATGGAGTTGAATTGGAACTAGGTCAAGGCCTTTACAAAATACATGCTAGTGAATAACACTTATCAGGTTATGCAAACAAATAAAGTGGGAGAAATGTTTTCTCCTCGAGCTTATCCAGTTGGGTGTGTAATACCAACTTCACCCATTTCCTAACAGGTTTCTCTCTTAGGTTACAAGGTGTCTTCACCTTATTAGTTATATATTTTTCAATTTCCCGTGGATTCCTTGAATTTTTTCTCCTACCATCTCCCTCTCTCACTCCCCAAATTATTGTCATCAAACATGCCCCATGGAGGATCTGGAGCAATGTTTGCACCATACTTAGAACTGTCATTGCTGCTAATTGAAATTGGAGAGTCATGTATACTAGATTGCTTGCTTAAGTGGCTCTTACTTGGACAATATCCTGAGATGAGTTTGACATGATGGTCATATGAGGTTGGAAGCTACTTGGCATAATTTTTCTTAAATCTTGAAAAAAACAGAGCAAAAATGTCATTTTCGATCATTTCTTACTAAAGCTTCTGCATACAGCAGATGTTATCACAATTGCAACACAATCATGTTCCATGAGCATGAATTATGAATGTTGCAAGCCAAATTGCAAGGAAATTTGCATTCATTTTAGGCAAAAGAAGGCTATGACATTAAGGTCCATGCTAGAAAAAATTATGCAAATAATATTGCTAAGTCTTGATACTTACCATGTGTTTCAAAGCCATAACGAAGGTTGGCTTTGAGAGTGTCCTCCCAAAGCCCTGTCTTGAGATGAAATTTAATTCAATGTCTCTTAGAGTTGCAAGGTGGAATTGATAGAACTATTTGATTTCTTTACCATATATAGATATCTCCTTTCATCTATACCTTTCTCTACCATCTTATTTCCAAGTGAAATGGGAATTTTCACATTTTGAATGCCATTACCATGTAGTTTGGTAGTCCGCTAGCTAGACCTATCACAAGTAAGGTTGTCATACCAAACTATTTCTCTTGCTCAACTCAGTGACCATGACTCTCTTCTCACACTGCTTACCATAAGATCTTCAATTGTACATGTCACACAAAGTTGGGGGTTCTAGGTCTACACCTATTAGGTAAAGTTGTATTTTATGGCATTGTGGTCCTTAAATTTGGAGGTGTTCCACCTGAAAAAGAAGGCATTAAATATGGATGAAAAGGATTCGTTTTAACTTTGATAGAATTTCCTTGTGGAATTATTGAATTTCTCGACGACATCATGCTAGATTTGCTCAGAGAAGAAGGTTTTGGAGGAAAAATTGAATTCTTTTGACTTATTTTTGGCATTGAAGTTTGAAATAGTAGTTTTGATGACTCCATTGATGACCTTGCTGAGGAATTTGATGCACACAATATTGAATTTGAAGATGGTTTAGAAGACGTTGAAGAATTTGTAGATTTTGGTGTTGTCACTGAATGTTTCTTTGTTGTTGGACTTGATCAAGACACAATTTAACTTTACGAGCAGATTGAAGACCTTGAAGAGGTTTTAGATTTTGTTGTTCTCACTGAAGGTTTTTGTCCGGTTTTGTTTCTTAAACCATCATTTCCATAGGACATTTTTGGTGAATATATTCTTGACCTTGATGAGAGGATACGATACCTTGAAGAGGCTACATCTTTTGGTGACGTCACTAATTGTTTCTCTATTATTATGTTTGTTAAACATCTCGCTTAGGGAAAGGCAAGTCCACCTATATTGTATAGTTTATGGGACAGAAATCAATATGTAGAAATATTCACTTGGTTTTTATAATTGGATAGAGGAATGAATTAAAATTACCTTGTATGTCTTCTCATTTTAGAGCTCAAATTTTTAGGAAGGATTTAAGTATCCACATTTCAAGAATCACTAGAAGAGGTTGATAAAGAATATAGGAAGACAAAAAACTAACCAGTGGTGTAATAAATGGATTTCTTGGGAGGTAGATTGGCATATGGAATTTTGGTAGCTATAACTTTTCCAAATAAGTGAATGTATTTGAAAACCGAACCTCTAGTTTATTTTGGTTTAGACAAGGTCTAAAATTTGAAAATTGAATTCCCTCTTTCTTCCTCTTACATGTCCAATGATCGGAATCTGGATTTAGGGAAAAAGATTTCCAAAATAAAAAAAAAATCATTTTGTTTGTTGTGCACATTTTTTAAAACCTAATTAACTCATAAATTTCTCACAAAATACACTTAAAGCTTGACACATAAACCCCTTCCCAATTGGCTAGCTTTAGACGATCCTAAACACATTTTTATTTAACTAATGAGGGAGATAGCCCAACAAAACTAGTTTGTCCATATTCAAATCAAGTTGGTATCAAAGTACAATTTAGCCCATTTTAGTCAAGGTTAGTTAGAAAAATTAGCTATTGGTTTCTGTCTTCAATTTCCTCTCAAAATGAATGTGTACATGCTTTTGAGAAACACACTAGAGGAATAAGCTCCAAATTTTTGATGAAAATGTGCTATGAAAGTAAAGGGTTAAAGGCAAACATGTACAAGGCATAGTTGAGCCAAATGTTGTTGATGAAGGGCCTAATTATTTGGGTCTTGGTTATGGAAAACATGATGGAGAATGCTCCAAAGACAAGGAGGCACATGAAGCTATTCCAAGAAGGAATTTCTTTTCATGTTCATTACCTCAAGCTTGTGAAGTTTGTGTTCATGATGAATGGAAAAGTTTAACACCCACTTTGCAAGAAGATGTTAATAATCATGCAGCTAATGAGAATGTAAAAGAAGAGGATGTTGAAAGCTCTAGAGTCATTGAATTCATTGCTAGTATTCAGAGGAGAGCCACTACCTCATCAAATTCACATCCTCAAGAAGGCGTCAAAGGTGAATGTTCAAGGTATAAATTTGCCTTTAATCAAATTGCTTTTGATTATAATAAACATGGTAAATATTCACATAAGATTTGGAAAAGAACTTTCATGTTCCTTTTGTGGTTTGAATAATCATAATGTTTATAGATGTTGGAAGAAGATATCCATGCACATGAAACTTTCTAAATAAATGAGGAAAAAAGTCAAAGGCCCATTGGACAAGGAAAATGATGTTGAAAATAAGATGCAATTGTTTATTACTCATTGCCATAAGAAAGGTCACCTTGTAGACAAGTGTTGGACTTTGTATCCAACAAGTCATCCACAACATTTGAAGAAGGTGGAAAGAGATAATGAAAAGAATGGAAAAGAGGATTCCATAATCGATGAGGGTCAGGATGATTCACATGATGATGAAGTGCAACTAAAACAAGCGCCATTGAAATGGTTTGCTAACAGATGGTTAGATTTCTTATCTAATTAAGGCCTTGAATGTATTTTGTTGTTTCATGAATTTCTTTGAAAATTCAAAGTATGGTGCATGTTGCATGAAGCAAGATGTTGAAAGTAGAGTTATGTTGACACACTTAAAGGCAAAAAATATGGAAATTTGTACATGAGCTATTATTTGACTTGAGAGTCAATTGTTTCAAGAGGCATGTTTTGTCGACTTGTGTTTGGTTGATGGTTTTGTACACCAATATGTAAGAGTACATGGAGATATTCACATGATGTGAATTTTTTTTCTTTGAAGGAGAAAAATGATATGTCAGCGAGCTATGTTTCTTGCATGATGTGCTTTTCAGTTTGATGGTTTTGTTTGTGACACAACGTCACAAGATTTTGGGAAGGTCCACTCTTGAGCGAGAGCCTCATAATTACAACCTAATCATGATAATCAAATGGGTGTGCATCCTTATTTTGAAAACAAATAGGATTCTAAGCTACCTAGGACTCAAACCATTATTTTTAAATTTGAAATATCATGGTGAGTTGTTTCAATGCCTAAATCCACAACCCTAACATAAATTGTTTTATTCTTTTTTTGCAGGATTTAGTTGGTTATATTAAAAGTCAGTTGAATTTAAAATTATTGTCTTAGTGACATGAACCAAACATATTGTGTATTAAATGAGGAATTTCGCTCTCACAATCATTTCTAAATCACCCATATCACCAAGAAAACATGTTTTAAAAGAACATACTTTGGTATGGGAAAGACCTTAGGTCCTTTCACTGTGCATATGTGGTGTGAAAATTTGAAATTGACAATTTGCAAAAAAGTGAAATTATGAATGAAACCACGAAAACAAAAAACCCAAAAGTGGTAAATGATTTAAATAAACCTAATTAATTATTTACCAACATAAATTCTTCAACTTTTAGCAACTAAATGATAAGTAAAAAAAAAAAAAAAATTGTAATTATGGTTTGAAAGTTACATAATATTAAGAAGCATTTTAAATTAATTATATCTCATAAAAAGTATCCCTCCTAACTTAACAAATACTATCTCTTTTCCTAAGGTTCACGACCTCCCTTCCTTAGCACACAAGACATAAAGACAATTAATAAATTTCAATATGTTAATTCCTATCGAAACAAATGAAAAGTTGTATATAGATGGTTTCAAATATTATAAGAAGGTTTTTGATATGGTTGAGAGAATGTGGAAAATAGAATCCATAAACAAATTATTTTTCAAAACATATTAAACTTTCAAAGTATCAACAAGGAATGTACAAGGGTGTTCAATGAATTAACGTTATTTATTTAAATTCCATGATGTATATCTTACTCATAATTTTAACAAATTATTAAATAATGATCTAGATTGGGTAATTATATTATTTGTCATATATTTTGATGCTTATAGAGTGAAAAAACTAAAAGAATCAACTTGTAGGGTCATTTTAATGGTGGGTGGAGAATTGGGGTCTAAAACCTTTTCGAGTCCTTTTGAGGTATTAAATGACATTTATGGGGGTCAAACGATTATCCCTTGTGCCGAAATATTGACCATTATTCTACACTTAAAGACATATCCAATGGTGCAAGAAAAACATCAAATGAATTTCATTCAAAATTTATGCCTTTAGTAAGTTGGCCTATCATGTTGACCACCATGGTATGAGAGAATGTCATTTTAGCCCCATTACGCATGCATAGCAAGCTAGCTACATGTGGAATTTTAACAAGACTCTAAAAGGTCTAAAATCACAAACCTCGTTAATGGTTGACGGAGACAAATCTTACACCTATTTGGCTATCACGCTATGTTAAATACTTGGCCACTAGGAGGAATAAGAGTTCCATTTTGTGTTATTGTATTTTGTTCCATAGTTGAAAATACAACTAGGAGTGTGAAGTTAGAGAGAAAAATGTATGAAGTTAAGTTTTTATAGCAACCTTACATGCCAAAAGACTTAGCTAACTCTAGAGAGATTACCTCTTTCTTTGTACTTACATATTTTCCATACCAGAAAAGAGAGAGTAGAGAATGTTTAAATTTTAGTGTTGTTTTTCTCCCATAAGTATTTCCTAGGGAAAAAGGAGTCTAGAGCACCATTACTTTTTAGGGTTGCTTGTCTCCCATAAGGATTTCCTAGGAAAATAATTGTGTTGATTGTCTAGAGATATGTATATGTTTGTTTCATTATGTTCTCTATTTCTTACACTGTGTTTCATTATGTTTTATATTTCTTACATTTCTGCCCTCCTATTTTTCTTTCCAATCAAGGTTTATAAAGTAACATGAGAAGCAACATGAGACTTGGAACAATCATTTTCATTATCTATATGGAAGGCAAGAAGGATTATATCCCCTTAATCTTAAGCTTATGTACTTTGTCAATTTTTATCATATATTTTTTGGTAAGGGCAAATTTTTTTTTATCTATAGTAAGTCATGAGTTCCCCAATTTTACCTTATGTAAAGCATGATTCTAGGATTACTACAATTTGTGCTTGGTTTTTTATTGTGATGATGCCCTATCTCAGTCACTTGGCCATCTCTCGATGGGTAGTTAAATCTTTATAACAATACTTAAGTAATATTTATCTATTTGTATTATGTGAAATGTAAAAAATGGTATACTATTTTTCATAAAATTGTGTTGAGTTTATCATATATTTCAATGAAAGTTGATTATATGACACGTTTTCTTTAAAAGGATCTAACAATTTTGTTAAGGTATGAATTTTCAATTTTGTGTGGCTCTCTATCAACCTTCACTTCCTCATTTCTAGAAAAAATATACTTTCTCATTTGTATACCCACTTTGTATTCAAATGCATGAGTTTTGAACTCTCGGTAACTATGTTTTTCCACGCAGGAAAATTATATGTCACATTTTATACTAACTCTAAATAATATTTTGAAGTTTGGATTACTATTATTCTTTTATATAATTTAACATTAGATATAAGTTTAAATTGAAAGCTACTTAGATGAAATATAGCTTAGATATGGCATTTGCAAATTATTATCTATTTATTGAACTAAAGGACATAATTATTACACATGTTTAATTTACATTCAAATGCTACTTTGATTTATCTCCTATAGCTTAATGTAATGCTAGATATATAATTTAAGTTGAAGGCCCATGAGATAAATATGACTTCTATGTGACATTTGTATTGAATCATCTATTTGTTGTGTTATATGAACATAATTGGTACGCATATCTAATTTTCATTACTAATATGTCATGCTTCTTCAATTTATATTTTATAGATGACCAGAGCATCCATTTTTAATCTATCCCTTTTGACTTCGGCTATGTGGGCAATACTCATCCGCATATTTTTCTATCATAAAGGAGTGAGTAAAATTGTATTCCATTTGTGTCAATGTTAAGTTTAAGCACATGGATTAAAGTTTTAAATAATATACATTGCCACAATGTACATTTATATCTAAAGAGTCCAAAAGATCATTCAAGACCATATGTTTTGTTGATGTAGGTTGATTGGTTATATTGCATTTCTTTTGCAGTTGTTGTTGTGGGCCTTACCATCTATTCGTTCTAGTAATTGCTGAAACTAGTCTTTCACCTTTTTATTTTAAATAGATATAACTTTTTCAGAGACATTTTAACATGTAAAATTAAGGAAAACCCTTTTTTGCCTATGTGAATATGATAATGTCTAACATGTGCTTTTATTTCTGAAGTAATGACAGAGAACACTATTGTGGTTGAAAATGGTCTAAATGAAACCATACCATACACACAACTCAATGAAAAGAGAGAGTCTAATATAGCAGGCATAAAAATACCTTGCTACAAAATGATAAAACATGTGAGTGCAGAATTTAAAACATAAATCAAGATATCAAACACAATGATATTATGATGGAGAGAATATTTCTACAGCCAAAATGAACATGCAAACCAAAAAATGTAATAAAAATATTACAACATATCATTGAAAATTTTAAAAACATAAATAACCTAACACACAAGGATATCTCAAAACACCTGAATGCATATGTAGAACAAAACCTGTAATAGGATATTTTGCTACATACAACACTGCACATTTCTAAAACATAAACTAACTTAGCAGACAATAATATTAAATTAGATAATTGTTTGTTCAGTTGAATTGATGTGCATAGAAAAACTGGGAATAGAAATCTTTGATGCATACAACACATAAATGCAAAATCTTAAAATATGAATCAATCTTGCAAATAGAAGGGTATTTAACTAGACAGAAATGTCCATTTAGATTCAGTCAGAAACCCAAACTTGGAAACCTTTTTTTTTAGGCAGAAAAAAACACTAATGTATATTAATCAGTTCATATGCATATAGACATAGTCTCAGCTATACAGCAAGAAAAATGAGACATATCATCCAGCAGTATACTTTACCTATCTAAGAAAGAGAGGCAAAGAATACAGTGGGAAACATATTACGGGGGGTTTTAACCACATCCCATCATGATCATAAAACCATACATCCCTGTAGAAAAAGCGGAAACGATAGAGATATAGCAAAATATGTTATACATTAGCAGATAGACATTAGGAAAGACATATGAAAGTTCAGGAAAATCTTCATTCTCTGGTAGAAGTGGGAGTGGCCACGATGGGAGTCTCGATTTCCTGTAGCCATGGCAGAATAGACTGAGAGAGCTTTTCTAAAGCAACCAAAATTATTTCTCAGTTCCAAGAAGTCTGGGAAGGGGAAACAACCTGGAAAAGGTGGCAACAGGTTTTGGAAGAATGTGGCAACAGGCTTCAAGACACCGAAGGAAGCTATTCAAAGGACAGGCTTCAAGACACACTAGAAAAGGTGGCAAGAGGCTTCAAGACACCCAAGGAAGCTATTCAAGGGACCTGAGGAAGTTGAATACAAGTTGAATACAATCCTAATTAAGCAACTCTTTGAAATTTCAAGGACACCATAAAGCCTAACATGTCAGACCATAAAATATTTATGTCAGAGCATAAAATCTAACCATTGGCATGTGAGCCAATGATTTGAATATTTAAAAAAGAGTATGGGTAATTTTTTTAATATTTTGAGTAGTTTTCAATCATGTCAGACCATAAAAGATTTATGTTAGAGCATAAAATCTAACCATTTATGTCAGACCATATTGAGCCCCTAACATGATTTGAATATTTAAAAAGGAGTAAGATTAATATTTTTAAAATTTTGAGTAGTTTTCAATCATGTTAGACCATAAAATATTATGTCTGAGCATAAAATATAACCATTTATGTGACCATATTGATTCCATAACATGTAAAGTGATTTGAATATTTAAAAATCGCACGATTAAAATTTTTAAGTAGTTTTCAACATAGTTACCAAGTTCGAATTAGCTTCCTTGGGTGTCTTTAATTTTCACTGGTACTGTTTCAATAAGAGGTCGTATATTAGCTGGAACAAATTACAGTGCTAAAATGACATGGACAATTATTGTCCAAGAAAATATTGCACAACTTAATAGACCTTTTCTGATAATTTTTTCTCAAAGGCCAGAAACCTGCAGCAAATGGAAAGAAAAAATGATGGTCATTTCTAGAGAATCAAGAAACAGGTAGTCCTAAAATGTAAAATGGAGGGCAGCAAATGGAAAGAAAAAATGCTGGTCATTTCTAGAGAATCAAGAAATAGGTAGTCCAAAAATGTAAAATGGAGGGCAGTCACGGGTTTCTGGTATCAAATTTGTTTCAGGACAGGTTTCTGCTAGAGACAAACCCCTAGGGTGCAGTTTCCAGTGACATTATCTGAAAAGATGAAAAAAAAACACCAAAATACAGAAAATAAGACTAAAAAAAACAAAATCGGCCTTGCTTCCAATAAAATGATTTGAATATAAAATATCACAAAAAATCTAATACTAGTGGAAAAAATCGAATTAAAGTTCTGCAACCATTCGTCATCATCCTCCCATTTCACTTCTGTTTTCTAATATTTAACTCTAACGACCAAGACAAGATTGCACGACACAAAAAAGTTATAATAAGATATTAGCAATCAAAGACTCATTAAAAAATAAAAATTACAGTTTTGCATGCATGGTATTGCACCACGTAATTCTCTGTTGGAATAGTTTGATCGTTAGGGTATGTTTTCTTCAGTTATTTTAAATAGAGGGCGACTTTGATCGCGTTATTAGAAAGTGTATATATATATAAACCATCACCATTACTACTACTCGAAAAAAACTGTAATAGCATCTGCTTTACATATTTAGCATTCTCTGAAATCAGGGTTTTGATTTTATTGGAAGGCAGGGCTATGGTGTGAACAAATCCCCTCTCAGCAGTGAGATTATATTATTCATTCTTCGCATATGGAGGTCTGGCTTATTGAAGGGCTTATCTAAGTTAACAACATGTGTTCCGTTGGTCTGGTTGTTGGTTGCAGGTAGATAATCCTAATTCAAAATTTACGTTATGAAAGCTACATTACAGATGATATTCAGAACCCTGGACTACATTGGCGTCACCAACAGAAGGAAAATTAAATCTAATTCTGCTAATGTGATCTTTACTTTTATCACGATGAGATACCAAGCAAGCCAGAAAAGAAATCCGAGCTTGAACGCATATTCGTTGGCAGAAATCACATCACTAATTTCCATAGACATCATTTGTTTTCATAGACACCTATATCTTTGCTTACATAATTTTAAAAATACTATTTTCTAAAATACGAAATTTACATTCACTAGTGCCTCCATAGACCTAAATCGAAAGGTATGCCATTTCATGGTTTCAGTTATGCTGTCTGAACAGTCAATGAAAGAAACTCTTCAGCTGAGGGTTACTTTCATCTGCCCCCAGCGAACAATGAAAGCAGAATTATAAAATCAAGCTTGCGAAGATTAATTGATCATGATTGTTCGAGTGGTATTTTCTCATTTGGAGCTGATATTGATAGACCAGTATGCCAGCTTCTTGTCTAGCTATCCATCTATATGGTCAAAATATCTAATAGCACAGACTATGCGCACAACAAATTGTGTTGTATTTTAGTTGTTACAATAGAATCCATACTTAAAAAAATATTGATATACATATTTTCCCTTCTCCCTATTAAGGTTTAGAGGGTTTCTGGCCAAGAAAAAATAGGCAGTGCCTAAGAATTAAAAATATTTGTATTCATACTAAAACTGATCAAATGCAACAGCTTAGTTAATTATCTACAGCCAATGCAAAACTCACAAATGCAAACTAATCATATGACATACCTGCATGGTATTGCACTAACATTAAACAATATTCATGCAAGTGAGGTAAGGTCGAACATACCTGATGAAAGGAGCAACACCGCCGACGAAAGGAGCAACAGCGCAGACGGGAGAAGCAAAAACGTTGACGGGAGGAGAAAAAACGTGTGAAAAGAGCAGTAGTGACAGTGATAGAAATAAGCGCGAATAATGAAACCGGTAAACAAATCAACTTCGCGGGTGATTTATTTATAGAAACTAGTTCGATTGAACTATTTTAAAAGTAAAAGTTCGGCCGAACTCACAGTTCGGCCGAAATTTTGTTGGAAGTTCGGCCGAACTTTTGTTGCTGGTTTTCCCATCTCCGGAAAAAAATCTGTTTGCCCACGCCGTCAGTGTGCCGTCAATCTAAACAGAATCACGAGTTCGGCCGAACTTTATAAAAATTTTGGCCGAACTATTGCCGAAAAAAGTTTTCGGCCCCCAATTCTCACAAAAGTGTAACCGAGCTTCACGTTTCCGCCCTATTTTTTGTATTTGAAAATTTATTTGAATATTTCCATAAAGCAAGAAGTGAGGGTTTATGATAATCCTTGATAGGTGGGAGCACAAACAAGGATAGTTGAAGGAAAATAAGAGTGGAAGATGCTTTTAATGCAAAAAAATTATCTATGATAATATTGTGTATAATAAATAATGCAATTTGATATTAATTTGCAAAAATTTGTTGTTATTTGAAATAAATTTAAATATTGGATGTGTAAATTAAATATTGTAATTCATGGGGGTGCTATTATTAAAATTGATGGATGTGTTATTATTGAAGATGTTGAAACAAAGGAAAATCGAAATTGAATTATATATTTTTGAAATGGCACTTCAAACATAAAACGTTGTTTATAATCCCCACATTGAACTTAATGTAAGAATGCATTAGTTATACTTTGTTGGCCAGAAAAGCACTTTACAATAGAGGTTATATGTGTAGGTTTTAGATGTGAGATGTGACATGTGTAGGCATTAGATGTGAGATGTGAGATACTAGATATTTAAAAAAAAAAATTATATTGTAATATTTATTATTAATAAAATTAGGAATATATTTTTAGATAAAATAAAATATAATATACATATCACATTAAAATATATGACATAAAATAGTAATTATAAATTAACATCCATTTTACCATATAAATTAAAATAATGATTCCATGACCATATTTACTTTTAATTAATACGAGGATAAAAAATTAATATTTACAATATAACAACAATTTTAATCATGAATATTTATCATGGGTATTATTAACTTGTAAATAGGCTTTTTTACAATACCATGGGCTAATAACTAGAAGAGAAAGATAGTGAGGGGGAGGGAGACAGGCATAGGAGGGAATAAAATAATGATACCATAGGCTAATACTGTGGTTTATCAATACCATGGATTTTGATTATTATTTTATGGATATAGGTTTTTAATTATTTTGTTACAATATCATTGTCCAATACCATGGCTTATCAATACCACATACCTAAAAACCATAACTTATTTTAAAATAAAAATATTTTACAAATATTCTTTTTCAATTTAATATCTAAACCCTCCATCCTCACGACTACTAAAAATATTCCCATAGAGATTAAATCAAAGTTTGAATAAATTAAAAATGAGAATACCTTTTTATATACATATGTGAAATTTATATAATATAAATAATACTGTAAAAACGAGGATAAATGCATCTTAACCAAGGATCCAAGAGAATAGAGAAAGTAATGTGACTAACAATGACAGAGGAAATGTAGTGCATGATTCTTTTAATTTTTTATTATTATTGTATTTTCTTTGACATGATTGATCCAAAATATAGGTTTAATATTTTACAGCAATTATGTTTTTTTTTAATTTATCTACTTTCTTAAATACAATACAATGTGATCGTATTAAGAGAGGGAGTGATATGGAGTGGGAATAGAGTGTGGGAGAGAGACATAGAGGTGGGAGAGACATGGAGAGAGAGGAAGGAAGAGAGAGGAGGAGAAAGGGAGGGAGAGAGAATTAGATTTGGAGGGGGGAAGAGAGGGAGGAAAGAACAAATAAGTTGAGAGATGGAGGTGGAGAGAGAGAGGGAATAACAAGGGGGAGACAAATATGGAATGAGGGAGAGAGTAAATAAGAGAAGAGAGAGAAAATGAGAGGATAGAGATAGGCAAAGAAGGGGAAGAGAGAGACAGGGAGACATAGATGTGGAGGGGGAGAGTAAGAAGGAGAGAGGTACAGAGATAATGATAGAGCTGGAGGATGGGGAGAGAGAGTATGTGATGGGAGGAGATACAGAGGGAGGTGGGCGAGAAAGGGAGAGAGATGAAGGAAGAGAGACAGGACTTGAGAGAGAGGATAGAGAGAGAGGGGGAGAGAAAGGTAGAGTTGAAAGGGGAAGAAAGACATGGAGAAATAAAGGTGGAGAGGGAGAGGGAGTGACAGGCGAGAGATGGAGATATGGTGAGGAAGAGAGAGAGAGACAGAGAGAGATAATGAGACATAGATATAGATAAAGAGATATATATAAAGGGAGGGAGAGAGGGAGAGAGAGGGAGGAAGGAAGATATATATATATATATATATATATATATATATATATATATATATATGGAGAGAGATATTATATGTTTAGGGGTTGATGTAGAGAGATAAAGAAGGAGGAATAGAGGGAGATAGATATATAGATGGAGGGGGTGAGAGAGAGAGAGAGAAATGTGTTTAGTGGGATGAGATAAAGAGAAAAATAAGGTGAGATGGAGGAAGGGATAGATATAGATGGCAGCGGGAGATAGGTAAGAAGAGAAAGATAGAGAAAGGGGCGGAGAGGTAGAGAGAGAGAGAGAGAAGAGGGAGAGAGGGAGACAAAGAGAGAGAAGGAGAGAGGGTAGGAGATAGAAAAATAATTAAATGTGGAGAGAGAGGGAAGAAGAAAGAGATACACGAATACAAAAACATACATAGAATTTAGATCTAGAAAGTCATGAATATTTTGGTTTTTCACAAAATAGATGTATTTATTTTAGTGTAGTTGTGATTTGTAATCATATTTGATCACTTGCACTAGATCCATTTATTTCAGTGTATATGTCAATTTATAATCCTACTTAATACCTTACACTATATGCACTGATTAGATGTTGGTTTCTACTCCTATTATTTTGCATGCACTAGATGCATTTATTTCATTGTAGATATTGATTTATGATCATATTTGATCGCTTGCACTAGATGCATTAATTTCAGTTTAGATGTTGATTTCTAATCCTATTTAATACCTTACACTATATGCATCAATTTCATTGTATATGTTTATTTCTAGTCCTATATTAATGCTTTCATTAGATGCATTGATTTTGGTATAGTGATTGATTTCTAATCCTATTTCATTTCTTGCACTAGATGCACTAATTTTAGTGTATATGTTGATTTCTAATCGTATTTGATTGTTTGCACTAGATGATTTGATTTTAGTGTAGATCTTGATTGATGATTTGATGCAACTAGATGTATGATGTAAAATAATTTCAAAGTAGATTAATAATGTACATTGATTTTAGTGTAAGCACATCTCTTCTTCCTCCATATATATCTCTTTCTCCCATTTTCTCTCCTTTATATCTCTATCTCACCCCGCAAAAATACACATTATCTCTCCATATCTCTCTCTCTCTCTCTCTCTCTCTCTCTCTCTCTCTCTCTCTCTAACACTTCTCTCTCCATATTTATATATCTTCCTCCCTCCCTATCTTTCCCTCTCTCTTCTTCCCTATCTCCCCTTGCATTTATATATCTATATCCCCACGTCTCTCCTTCTCACCACAAAAACATATACACACTCTCTCTCTCTCCGTGTAAGAACATAGAAACTATTCATGAAATGCATTGAATTCTATGTTACACTAATTAAACCATAAATACAATACTTAAATTTTCATCATAAATAAAAGTTTCACTCACCCGAAATTTCTGCTTCCTGAAAATTTAAACTATTTGTAATTGGCTACATTCTTATTATTCTCATTTTCTATTATTCAACGTTGTTAATCAATTTTCATTAAAATGAGGTAATACAAAATAAATACCATTGAAAACTATTTGGGGTTTAACACTCCATAAGTCACAATTATTGACTTTAGAGAAAAATATTATTAATATTGGAGAGAAATAGAGACATGGTATGATGTTTACTACAATAGTTCGAGTTAAATATTTGAATGGTCTTTGATTTCAGCTGCCCTTTTTATGATGAATATGATAAAATAGAAAACTAATAGGTGTGACAATAAGAAGAGTAGAAGAAAATAGTTTCAAAATGATTGCAATTAATATTGTTTCTAATTGAATATATTCTTATTATTTACATTTTCTATCATTCAAAATTGTTACATTGTAAATTTCCATTTAAATTTTTATTTCACCATTTTTCATCATTTAAGTTACTAAGATTCTCACTCATCTCAACAAACTCACGTAACTAAGAAAATTTAAAATTAAATTGACCAAATTAATTTTAGAAATATTTAGCATATTTAAAATGATCAAAAATAATTACATTTTCAACAAATTTTATATGGCCTCACACGACTAAAACCAACCTAGATCCATATTAACCCTAGATCTATCAAGCGTCGAGAGGGTTAAAATATCTAGATATGCAAACATTTCCTCAAGTTTTGTATTCAACATATATCTTTGCACCTCAAGAGATTTGATCCCTCTTGGTTCTTGATATATCAGATATTAAGATGGATCTAGGTTGTCTCTTCGAAAATATCAAAACATTATGTATTTTTACTCGTTAAGAAAGTTAAGGCAAAAATTCATGCATCTAATCCATGACGAGCTCATAACACGTATGTTGGTAATATGATTCTTATGTCTTAATATGTTGTCCTTGATGGCAACTCTTTGCCAAATAATGAAGTATATGTCTTCTGGAGAAGCACAGTAGTATGCAGAAGGTATAAATCTATAAAGTCCAGTAAATATTGGTTAATATTCATAATTAAAAGTTGTATACGCAGGTTAGTATAGGCCAAGTCACGTATACACGTGGACAAGAACGATCCAAGTCGCGTATGCATTTTGCGCTCTAAAAATTATAATACCAAGGCGCATTACCATGGTTTTAGCCCACAATATTGGGCAATGTGACTTCTATTTCATTCCATCCAAGAATACCACTGAAACTTGTGTGGTTTTGGCTTATGGTATTAGGAAAGGCTAAAAATATATAAGGAGAAGAATATCATAGTGCAAATGTGTGCATGTGTAAGGGTTATTAATGAATACTTATCTCTGAAGTATATCTTCTTGGGATGGACTCTGTTTATTGGTAGATCTGAAACTGTGATGCACCCATGGATACAAATATGGCTCAGGATCACTAGACCTGAAATGATGATGTATTTGATCTATAGATGACATGATTGGATCTGTGACCTAGCACATGTTTGTTTAAGTGAAGTGAAGAAATTTGGGTAAGTCTATAGATCTAAAACATTCAGCAAAATTAATATTTACAGATCTGTACACTAGTTCATCTCAGTGAAAGCACGTATATACGCGGCTTTGTATCAGATAAAGCGTGTTTGGAAGTCAGGTTTTTCTGAAGCTTGCTGGAGAGGTTATCTATTTATTACTACTATATTTCAGTTGTCTATCAATGAAGTCTTCATGTATATCTGGTTTTTTTGAATATTGTATATGCTGCTAAGTTGAATATGTACAAATATGATCAATGAGTGATTAAATATGATTAAAGATGTTGATTGAATAAGGGTTCTGCAAATATGAAAAGATATCTGACTGAAAACCTCCGATCTGATTCTGAGACTGATCATATTCTAGAAATTTAGTATTCTTAGATCTACATGCAGTTTTATGTGAAGGAAAGCACATATACACATCGATCCAGTAAAGTGAAGTAGTGTATGGATTTCAAGATAATGGATGATCAGGGTTGAGATCCAGTGTAAAAATTGATCAAATGTGGTATGCCGTGGTTCTAAGGGTTTAAGCCTTCAGTGTGCAAGTAGAAGGTTCCTTCCAGTAGAATCTGGTGTTATGATCAGGGGGTTGAAGCTCCCTTCCAGTAGTGGCTAGTAAACGAGATCATGGGGTTGGAGCTCCCTTCTAGTAGTAGTTGGAGAACGAATGAAGGTTGCAGCCTTTAGCGGGTAGATGCTTGCATAATGATATGAGTCTGCATCAGTACGATATTGTAAGAAGTTTTCCATATAATATACATTGAACATAGAGATGACATCAATGGTGATTTTCTCCCGAATTGGGTTTCCACCTTAAATCTTGGTGTTCATGTGTGATGCTCTTGTGTGATGATTTATTCTGTTATTATTGCACACATTTATTGCTTAAATATATGATGCATAGCTGATAAGTTGGGTGTAAGAATTTTTCTGAAAGTTTACCTAAACAGTAAAGTTATCTCAGTATACACAAGTTTTTGTTAGTGTAGCTGTGTATATACACTAGTTGGGCTAATCAAAGTCACGTATAGAAATCAGTAACAGGAGAAAAAAAAGTTTATGATTATTATAAATACTTATTCACTCCCCCTAGTACTTTTCCCAATAATTGGTATCGAAGCAGGTGCTTCTGTAGAAGCTTAATCTCTAGGAGGAAGATCATCTAAGATGAGCAATCAAGATGGGACAGCATCTATCAGAACTCCACTCTTCAACAGAAACAATTTAATCTTCTGGAAGACAAGGAAAATATATTATCTTTAGTATCTTGGAGCGTATGTATGGGCTATAGTTGAAGGTGGTTATCAATATCTAGCCTCAGTACCAGCAGATCCAACAACAAGAAAGAACTATGAAACCAATGCAAAGTTTGTCAATGCATTATTGGGGAGTCGAACTGAATCAGAATTTGTCAAAGTTATGCAGTTGAATACAACAAAAGAAATATGGGACAAAATCATCCTAAGCTATGAAGGTGATGCCAAGGTAAATATCACTAAGCTCCAAACTCTCAGGATTCAATACGAAAAACTCAGAATGCATTATGATGAAATCAATGTTAGCTTTTTTTACATCTAGATGAGATTGTAAATCATATGAGAAATCTTTGTGAAACTATAACTAATACTACTCTTGTAGAAAAGTTTTTAAGATCTCTAATTCCTAAATTCGAGTCAAAATTATCTGCTATTGAAGAGAAGAAGGATCTGCAAACTCTTAATGTTGTTCAACTTCATGGGATCCTAATTGTATGTGAAATGAGAAAAGGAGGTCCACCTAAAGTCAAAGAATTTTTTTATAGAGTTGCTGCAAAAGGAAAGGATACAGAAGAACAAGAAGGACCGAGGTATGTTTCAGAAGAAGATGAGATAAATTTTGTAAAGAAACTACAACTTGGCACTAGGAGTTTTAGCGTTCTATAATTTACTAGAGATTGTGAGAACTAATCACATAAGCCAACATCAAGCCAACTTTGGAAACTTGAATCTATCCATGCCAGATTCAGAGAGGGTTCTCTCTTTATGTTTTAACTTTGTTTGGATAAGTCTTAGTCTAGTTATGATTGTACTTGGGTTTTGATTTTTGTTTTGGATTTTGGAGAATTGATTGTATTCAATTGATTAATGTCTATTGGGAAATGGAGTCAAAATATAACTAGATAGTTGCATCAACTTTTCACAGAGTAAACACAGGGAAAGCTAATAGTATTTACTGGATCTTTCAAATTTATAAATGGATTTATGACAAAATTATGAAAATATTCAGCAGAACTAAAGATCAATTAATAATTATTTAGTTTGGCCTTTCAGTGGAAAACATTATGATTGTAAACCTAGCCAGAATAAGGTACTCAATAGTAAATCCTTTTCATCATGCTTTTTTCTTTACAATTGGAATTTAGATGATTACATTGAAAGATGAGAATGAAACATAATAACAGAAGAAAAACATCACTAGTATTTTAGCCACAAGAATCCTCTGAATGGTCTGATTATTATTGATGCTCTAGTGCTTTGAAAAAGCTTAAAGTACTTCAATAGAATAAAATAGTCCTAAACTCAATCAATCGACCCTTGATACTTACAAAACTAGATTATTTATATAAAATATTACAATAATACAATAATCAATGCCTGAATGATAAGGAAAACTACATTTTCTGAAGACAAACAGTAAGGAAAGAAAAACGATCTAAAAGGAGTGCATATGTGTTTCTGGCCCTATTATGCTGGAAGACTGTTGCTGAGTCAACACCTTTTTAGTACTATGTTGGAAAACTAAGTGTTGTGGTGGCGAAATCCATCGTATGAATTCCCTTTTCCTATCTTGACCTGTGGTGTCTATTTTCTACCCAAGTCCTTTCTGTCTTGTTTAACCCTTTTTAAACAAAACAAAGTAAAAAACCCATATAACCAGACTTGAAATTATGTAGACTTTATTTATGAACTTCATTGCATCCATAAAAATATCGCACATTTCATGTTTTATAGTTTATGATATGAGAAATGAATCGGCGATGCGATGCGAAGTGTAGAGGTGACGTGGCAGCGAAGGTGGGAACCGACCCACATCGCAATGGCAAGTTGAAAGGTTTTGCTATGAGCGGTGGAGGTAAACTCTAAAACTTGTGAAGTGCGAAGTGTAGGGAGAGGGAGGTGACATGGCAAGGAAGGTGGGGCCGATGCCTATCACAAATCGTAAATCCTAAGGATTTTCTATGAGCGCGGGGGGTAAATGCTAAAAATTGAAAAGTGCGATATGTGATTTGGACCCACCCACATTGGGCATTGCAATATTTATAGTTTACTGCACATCACAGTGTTTAGAGTTTGGGGAAATGCAGTAAGCGCTAAAATCCACGAAGTGTTATTGGTGCTGACAGAGGATGATGTGGCAGAATGGAGATGGAGACCATTACATCGGTGGAGTTATAAGTGATGAATGGAATGGGAATGGTAGTGAAGGAACGAACTATAGTGGTGAACGAAGTATTATGGTGGGGCCAATTGCATCAAAAATTACAATCAGGAACGGATAGGTTTTGGGAATATGGTTTAAACTTTAAATTTTGCGAAATATAATCAACAAAAAGTTAAGATATGTGCGATGCGATACATATTGCACATCGGCGATCGCAAGTTTTAACAGTTGGTGAAATGGAATAAGTTATTTTTTCCAATATGCGATGTGGTGTATTTTGTGATGTGCCATGGATGGTGGGGGAAAGGGTGACGTGGTAGGGAGAAATGGCCCCACTTTATTCGCAATCGGGGAATCGGGAAGGCGGAGGTAAGTGGAAATAATGATATAGTGATGTGAAAAGGGTAAAGTATAAAGATAAAGCGGAAAGGAGTAAAGGGTAAGGTTTATTTGCGCGGTGTGGGTGAATGGGTCCCACTATCATCACATATCGTATTTCAGAAGGTTTGTAGGAGATGGAGATTAAAGGAATTTGCGATTTGGCTAATGAAAAAAGTAATTTGAATGTGCGGTAATGAAATAAAAAGGGAATGACTTAGGGAAAATGAAAACAAAAAGGGATAAATGGTATGATTTAATGATTTAGGGGAAATGGAATGAAATGAAAGTATGGCGGGGATATATTGCTATGGTTTAAAACTTTAGTATATGAATTTATAATTAGGATTTAAACCATACAAATAAATTTTTCCATATGCGCATTTAGACTAGCAGCTAATCAATTTTTTTAAAATAGAATGAAGCTCTCTTTTTCTTTCTTGCTTCCCTAACATTTTAATTTTCCTTCTTTATTTAGAGCATCTAACACCTAACATTTTATTGACATGGATGCCTACAAAAATTATAATTTTCCTAACATTTTTTTTAATTTTTCATTCTTTTGCATCCATATCCTACCTTATAATTTTGAAATTATTTAACTACTTATGATAACTTATCAAAAACAAATAATGTTGCAACACCTCCCTTGGTTCATATTAAATTATTGAACCAATTTTTATTTTCTACCTAACTAATTAATCTTTCAAGGTTAAACAATTTTCCAAATTATTTTTCACTACCTATTAACAAGAAATTTAAACTTAATTCAATCATGTTTAAACTATATGGTTGAATTTTATTGAACTATTGTGGCATTTTAAACAAGTTGCACACAATTTATTTTCGTAAATAAGCTAAACTAAGCGTAGTGGTATTTGGAGGTGCAACGCTATCATAATTTATTTTTTTCTTATTTTGGATGGGGTTCATATTGTTTTTTTTCTCTTATTTAACATATACCCTCTTTTGATTTTTTATGTTATCTCCTTTTTCTTTTTCTTTTTTAAAATTGTTTTTAGATTGGAAATCATTTTAGAAAATAAATTTGACAAACAGAATAAACTCAATCACCTTGAGATCCTATGAAATATAGGACCCCAACAAGGAGGTTAAGAGGTAAGCTTCCTTTCAACTTTTTTTCTTGTGGAAGAGTTGGTGATTATGCTGCTAAGTGTCCTCATAAAGTTACTCATGAAAAGGGAAAGGAATTGGAAAAAGGAAATAAGAAATGTTTCATCAATAGAAAAAGTTATTATACTCATGAAGATATTGATGGTCTATCAAATACTGAAGAAGGGGAATCTGATCAAGATATTAGATTACTTATTGTTGGAACACCTAATCCTACATGGGTAGGTGTGGAATGCGAAAAGTCACAATGGAGTCCAAGTGACCTTGGAATATGAAACCAAGAGTCACACCATTGTACTATAAATGTACATCTTTGTATAATGGAAAATAAGAAAGCCTCACGCTTATCCTTCATTGTGTGTTGAGTCTCTTGTGTGTGTGCTCATCTTCCTCATACACCATGTGTGTGCTTTAACATGGTGTTTGACATGGTATCAAAGCGGGCGATTGCTGGCCCTGCTTCAATTTGAGTGAGCCATTTGTGTCTATGGCCTCTGCATATCTGCATCTTTGCGGCATTTAGAGAGTTTTTGCAGCAGTGTTTTTGCCGCCATTCAGAGGTGTTTTAAAGAGGAGCAGCATTCAGTGATTTTGTAGACATTTTGCCGCATTCAGGCATTGGCTTTGAAGAAAGGCAACACTGTCCATCTGAAGGTTTTCAATCTCATTTTTCCTGCAATTTCTATTAATTTCTGCATTGAAGAGTTGCTGGAAAACATTGTTTAAAGAGGGTTTCTAAAGTAGAAGTTTATGGCTTTTTAATGGAAAAGAAATCTGAGTTTTTTCTACTGAAAAATTCTTCCTCTCTGCATTTTCTGCTGCTGGATTTGTTTCTGCAACACATTTGGAGGAAAATCTGCTGCTGTGTATTACTGCATAAAATCTTGTATTTCTGGCGGAAATTCCCACTGCTGTTTTAAAAGTTTTGAGTTTCAGATTTCTCTACTCTGCTGTTTTAATTAAAAGATAAATATATATATATATATATAAACAAAAAAAAATTGGCCTTTGGCCCTCTCTACAACTCCCCTCTACGCGCTTTTCTCTCGCCTCCTCACTCTACATTACATCACACTCAACGGCATTTCATACGCTCTCTATTTACACACCTCGCACCTCACACTATTCCTTACCCTCGACATCTACCTCACAACACTCAACTCTGCCCTGCGCTATCTCCCTACACCCTCAGCGCTCACAGTCCTCTCTCCACTCCACGGTTCTACATTGGTATACCCCCAACCTGCCAACGCTTGGCCACTCACCCAACACACCTGCGTTTCCCCCTCACCTCTCCCCTCTGCAAACAAACTTTGCTCTGCAAACTCACGCCCCTATCCTACACCACAGCCACCTTATCGCTCCCAACTCTACGCACATACAACCCGCGGCCCTCTAGCACATCCGCATACACTGCAGCCCCTTTCCTCACTACGCTCTCCCCTGCCGACTAGGCCTTCTCACAAAAACTCTACATCCAGCGCTCTCCCTCTTGGCCGCTACCTCCCATACAATCACTCGTCCCTCTGCCTTTCTTACCACAACCCGCGGCTCCTTAAACACTTACGCCCTCCCTCTATGCTCTCACACGCCCCCCCTCCCCATCTGCAAACCCTCCCCTCCCTTGCTTGGCCGCTCGACCTTTCCCTCCCACGGCCCTTACACCTCCCTGAAATTCATTTTTTAATTTTAAAATCCTTTTTAAATAACGGTCCCCTTTTTTTTTTAAAACTTCGATTTTTAAACTTCTTCCTTACCGCCCCTTTTTTAAATTTGAGCATGCCTTATTTTTTTATTTAAAACATAGTACTCCCATCCTCTTTTTTAAATATCCCTCCCACAATTCGAATTTTTAAATCTTCCCTCTCCCAATTTCTAATTCTCATTTTTTTTTAGTTAAAAAAAAAAAAAAAAAAAAAAAAAAATCTCCCTACTCTCCCACTCCTTTTAAATTCCCCCTCCCTTTTAATTCCCCTCCCTACACATTTTCTTAAATTTCCATCCCCCTAATTTTTAATTATTCCCATTTTTTTTAATTAATTTTTAATTAAAAAAAAAAAAAAACAGCAGAGAGAGAGAGGAAAAAGAGAGTTATGAACAGCAGAAAATGGAAAATGGCATATGAGGAGCACATGGACTGAAATTTGAAGATTTACATTATATGATTTGTGGCATTAATATAAGGGTGATTTTTTGAAGAATTTCACATTTGAAGACAAGTTTGCCATCATTGAAAACAACTTTTTGAAGGAAAATTCAGCTGCCTCAAAGGCCTCTTGCACTAGTGTTTTGTTGCACATTTTTGTAGAGATATTCTATTATATTGACATTGTATTGCTTCTTCATAGTTGCAATCAGTACTTGAGTTGTTGAAAAATTGTTGATTGCCCTCCATCATTTGAGGAGCAGCTTTTGTACTTTGAAATTTCCATAGTTGGAAATTCTTTTGAGTCATTTGTATTTGTTGTTGCATCACATTGTAAACGGGTGCATTTTCGGCTGAAGCCGACACCCTTCATTTTTTGAGCCTAAGTTGTTGAAATGGCCAAAATCAATGAGGTATTAGTGTTTTTGAATAACCTCATTCATTCAAATGTTGATGACATGATAAGAATGAGCAAGAATGCTCTTTGTAACATTCAAAGTTGTTTGCAGGATGCACATGAAAAGATTGAGTTTTTGCAGTTGGAATCTTAGCTCCAACAAGATGAACTTCAGCAAAAGAGTCACAATTCTGAACCAGTTCATGTTCAGAAGATTGTGAAGGACTCTCATCAGAAGAAAGAAGATAAAGTTGCAAATGATTCACATTCAGTTCCTTGTACTAAAGCAGATTTTCATGCAGATGCAGTAGCCCAACCTGCACTTCTCAAGCCCATCATCAGACCTTGGGAAGAACTTGTCCACAACAAGCACCGAAATGGTCTTGGATATGACAAGGATGTGTCCTTTCATATTCCGGATTACACCAAGCCCATCATATTTCAGAGTGTCGGATTCATGTATGACAGTTCACCTACAGCTGTTCCAGATCCTGTTCCACTTCCACGACAACAGATTAAGAAATTCCAACACTGTGATCGACTTGGCCATATGAAAGATCAGTGTTTTGATCTTCATCCATGCAAGAACTGTGGTCGGCACACCCATTCTTCAGACAGATGCTTCAGACACAAGCCTCCTGCAAGAACCAAGATTCATCTTGGATGGATCGCTTCTTGGCAATGGGCATTAGCAGCCAAGAAGATGTTTACGACACATGTTAGAACTTGTTCACGGATATTGAACAAACTTGCAGTTGAGTTTTCGCCATCATCTCACCTTGTCCATGACAGGGGGGAAAATGGTGGTCATGTACAAGCTTCGACGACAGATCAAGCGAGCCTGAGCCACAATCTCTCATTCCATGTTCAGAGTTGTAGCCAGCAGTTCAAGCAAGCCTGAGCCACAATTCGTCATTCCGGATTCGGAGATGTAGCCAGAGACACGGATGCCTATGAGCATACCTTCGGTTGGTGGATAACCTAAAACCATCATCTTTGGTTGGTGGATAACCTAAAACCATCATTTTCGGTTGGTGGATAACCTAAAACCATCATCTTTGGTTGGTGGATAACCTAAAACCATCATTTTTGGTTGGTGGATAACCTAAAACCATCATCTTTGGTTGGTGGACAACCTAAAACCACCACAGGTCGTAGACCTCCCTTCTTTTAGGTTGAAGGTCTCCCTTTTTTATGAGGGACAATTCCTCTAGTAGAAGCTTTCAGCTTCTTGCCAGTTTTGGAAGAGTTCCGGGAACTGCAACAAGTTTTGCGTTCCAGTGTTTGTGGTCATCCTAAAACCACCTCTTTTTCCAACATTTCAGAGAGTTGATTCAGCCCAAGTGCTGCCATGTATACTTTGCAGATTTGTATTACAACTCTTTTCTTGGACTCACACATACCCCTTCGGATTAAGGGGGGATGTTGGAACACCTAATCCTACATGGGTAGGTGTGGAATGCGAAAAGTCACAATGAAGTCCAAGTGACCTTGGAATATGAAACCAAGAGTCACACCATTGTACTATAAATGTACATCTTTGTATAATGGAAAGTAAGAAAGCCTCACGCTTATCCTTCATTGTGTGTTGAGTCTCTTGTGTGTGTGCTCATCTTCCTCATACACCATGTGTGTGCTTTAACATTGTGTTTAACACTTATGGCATTTGAAAAGAATACTAGTGAGACTAAAGATACATGTATGGATGCTTTAGGAGAAAATGATTTTCTTAAAGAAATCAATCAATTGAAAATATGTCTAGAAGAAAATAAAACAGCCATAGATACTCTAAAGAATTAGCTTATAGAAAAGGAGAAGCACAATAAGAAATTAGAATGTGAAATAGTAAGTCTAAGAAAGGAAATTGAGAAAATGAAAACCTTAAATCTTAGATTTGCTAAAGGATCTGAAACCTTAGATGAAATTATCAAGGTTCAATGCTCTCCTCTTGTAAAGACCGGTCTTGGATTTATAGGCGAATATTCTCAATCTTCAGCACCAAGCTATCTAAATGCATCTAAACCCAACCAATAACATTTCATCACTTAGCAAAATAACAAAGAAAATACCCAGGTAAAGCATGGCCACTTCAATTCAAGGATGAACAATAATAGAAGTATCAATCAGTGGGTAAACATCAATAGAAGGTTCAATGATCGCATAAATTTCTTCTTTAATGGACAATATTTCTCATGTCATAACTTTGGTCATAAAGCTGCTCAATGTTTTGCATATAAAACCATCATGACTATAGAAGCAAGAAAGTAAAGAAATGAGACTGGAATAAAGAATAATATTTAGAACAACTTTTTTCCTCTACAAGAAAAAAATGAATGTTCTTATTGCAATAACTTTGGACATGAAGAATCTGAATGCAGGAGAAAAATTCAGCCAAAAGAGAATATACCCTCTAACTCCAAGGTATGGAGAAAGAAATATGTATAGGTTGAAAGTTGTGGCATAGCTTTATTTGCTGAAGGGGAAGAAAATCAATGATACATTGATAGCGAATACTCAAAACACATGACAGGTGATAAAAATAAAACCCTTTCATATAATGCATTAGAGAAAGAAAATAATGTTATTTTTGCAAATGACTCTACTGTTGTCATTAAGGGTAAAGGTTTTGTTTTTCTAAAACAAAAGGTGAACGCTAACAATGTTATGTATGTGGATGGATGAAAGCATAACTTGTTGAGTGTGAGTCAAATGTGTGATCAAGGAAATGAAGTTTTCTTTAGTTCAAAAGAATGTGTAGTACGTGAACTTGACACAGGAAAAACGGTAATAAAAGACACTAGAACACTAAGCAATATTTATTTATTGAAAGGTGGCCAAGAGCAATGCTACTTAGGTAAATCTACATAAAAATTTTTATGGCATAGAATATTGGGACATTTGATCTTCTCTCAAATAAACAAATCTAACAGACTCAAAGTTGTTCGTGATCTTCCCAATATCGCTCTGCCTGAAAGTACCATATGAAAATCATGCCAATTTGGTAAGAAAACCAGAGTTCAATTCAATGCCAAAGAAGGATCAGCAAGTAAGCCTCTTGAACTTATACATACTGATCTATGTGGTCCTGTAAGGAAAAATTCACCTCGTGGATAATACTATATTCTATTTATTTATGAATTCTCTAGAATGTGTTCTATCATTTTACTGAAACATAAATATGAAGCTTTTGAAAAATTTAAGATCTTCAAAGCATTGGTTGAAAATTAATTAGATCTAAAAGTCAAATGTCGTAGATATTACCGAGGAGGAGAATATATACCATATGAATTCTTTGATTTTTGTGAACATTATGGCATAAAAAGACAATTTTTTGTAGCTGGGACTCCACAAAAAAATGGCATGGAAGAAATAATGAATAGAACATTTCAATAGATGCCTCGTGCTATTCTTGATGAATATATAACTCCCGATACCTTTTTGGGAGAAGCGACACATACTGCGGTAAATATTCTCAACAAGTCTCATGTTCGTGTGAACAGTGATAAAACTCCTTATGAGCTCTGGTATAGTAATATTCCCACTCTGAAGCATTTTAGATTTTTTGGAAGAAAATGTTTTATCAAGAACAATGATGAAAAAATTGGTAAGTTTGAGCCCAGAGAAGACGAAGGAATATTTCTTGGTTACTCTTCTAGAAGTAAAGCATATAAATGTTACAATAAAATACTTTTAAATATGGTGGAATGTATTGATGTTGTAATTTATGAGTCCCTCACATATCCTAGAAGGGAAATAACAACAACGAATGAAGATGATGATGATGTATACTTTCCCTCATCAAATAACAACAATATAGAAGGAGAACCCAACGAAGCACCGGAAGAAGATATATTAGAAAAGGATCCATCCAGGTATGTTCAAAAGAATCATCCAAAATCTCAAATATTGGGAGAAAATGGATTAGGTGTCCAAACAAGAAGAACTCTTGTAGGATCCCCTAGCTATCTAGAATTATTATCCACTATTGAACCACAAAATGTAAATCAAGCTAGTAAAGATGAATGTTGGATTCAAGCCATGAATGAAGAACTTGATCAGATTGAAAATAATCATACTTTGGAATTGGTTCCAAGACCTCATGATAAAAATGCTATTGGAACAAAATGGATATTCAAACACAAGTTAAATGAAAATGGAGATGTTATTAGAAACAAATCTAAACTTGTTTGTAAAGGGTATGCTCAACAAGAAGGTATATACTTTGAAGAAACATTTGCACTTGTAGGCAGGCTTCAATCCCTAAGAATGTTTCTTGCTTTTTCACATTTTCAACAATTCAAAGTTTATCAAATGGATGTAAAATCTGCTTTCCCCAATGGTGATCTAGAAGAAGAAGTTTATATAGAAAAACCAGAAGGATTCAATCTGGGAAATGATGAAAAACTTGTTTGCAAACATAAAAGTGCTCTATATGGTGTCAAACAAGGTCCTTGGGCATGATACTATCACCTTGAAAAATATCTTCAACAACAAGGTTTCACAAAAGGATATGCTGACAGTAAGTTATACACGAAAATTGAGAATGATACACTATTAATTATTGTTGTGTATGTTGATGACATCATTTTTGGATGTAATGAAGAGTCCATGAGTCAGGAAATTGCTTCTGTTATGTAGCAATAATTTGAAATGTCATTACTTGGGGAATTAACATATTTTCTTGGATTAAAAGTTCAACAACCAATAGATGGAATATTTTATCTCAAGAAAAATATCTCAAGAAAATTCTAAAGAAGTATGGGATGGAAGACTACAAACCTGTAAGTACTCCAATGGTAACTGGATGTAACCTCAGTTCTCATTGGGATTCTCCAATGGTGAATCAACTAGAGTATAGATCCATGATTGGAAGCCTGCTTTATCTAACCGGGACAAGACCAGACATTATGCATGCAGTTGGGATTGTTGGACGATTCCAAGCTAGTCCAAAAGAGTCACACCTTCACACTGTGAAAAGAATATTCAAATATCTACAAGAGACTCAAGACTTTGGTCTATGGTATCCAAAGAATGTTGATCTTACTCTTCATGCTTACATAGATGCAGACTGGGCTAGAAATTTTGATGATTGAAAACAGAACTAGTGGTGGTGCATTCTATATGGGGCCCCGAATAGTATCTTGGTTCAGCAAGAAACAAAGTTCTATTGCCTTATCTACAGTAGAAACATAATATGTGGTTGCCGTATCATGTTGCACACAAATTCTTTGGATTATGTAGATATTACAAGATATTCAAATTGAATGTTCACCTCGCATCTCCATCCTATGTGATAATACAAGTTCCATCAGCATCTCGAAAAATATTGTTATGCATTCAGAGACCAAGCACATTCCTATCAAGTATCACTTCTTACGTGAAAAAGTTCTTGAAGAAAAGGTGAAATTGGAGTATGTTCCCTCCAAACAACAAGTTGTTGACATATTTACTAAATCTCTTCCCAGGGAATCATTCGAATATTTCAGACAAAATCTAGGAGTTTTCTTTGCCACTCTTTTGAAATTTGCTTAATATCACAAGGTTATTTTAGGTACGCTCGTTGGATAAAGGCGAATCACGTATATATGCGAGTTTCTATGCATAAAACCGCATATGGTGTTTGGCTGACAGAAATTCTCTGGGTCAGCTTTCATAATAGTCTGTGGCATTGTTGGGTAAACTCTATTGTTGTTCCAGTATTTATCTTACTGTACCTCTCTCTGATATTTATCTCCTTGATGAATATGCGTTGATGAATTGGTTTTTGAAAGTGTTTAGGATGCACAAGTTTAGAGGGAGAATTTTCCTTACTAAAGAGGATGAATTTCTAGCATTATGATTGGTTACTATGTCATGATCTCCTGTTTGAGATTCTTTGGTTATGCAGAATCATATCTACTATTTGATGAAAAGGTCATGTTCAGACCTATGAGGTAAATTTCTCATATTCAGTCATGTGTAAGGACTTTCTCAAATTTTTAAACCCACTTGGTTGTGTAATTGAGTCAATATTTAAATCCTCTTGTTTGGATCTTTGATGTAATTTTGATGTCCTTGATGATAGGACAGGTCATACTCTATTGAGTTAAAGAATTATGTATTTCATTGAAATTCTGTCTGCATGTGCTCAGGGGGAGCAATCATCTACCCTTTGCTCTTGATATCAAAGGGGGATAATGTTTGGTGTTAGAATAATGTTTATCTATCTACATGATGTGGTGATCAAACTCCATCTTGGTTGCCATCAAGTCCAAAGGGGGAGATTGTTTGAAATATGATTCTTATGTCTTAATATGTTGTCCTTAATGGCAACTCTCTGGAAAATAATGAAGTATATGTCTTCTGGAGAAGCATAGTAGTTTTCAGAAGGTCTAAATGTATAAATTCCAGTAGATGTTGGTTAGTATTCATAATTGAAGGTTCTATACATGGGTTATTATAGGCCAAGTCGCGTATACACAAGCAAAAGAAAGATCCAAGTTATGTATGCCTTTTGGGATCTAAAAATCATAATACCAGGGGGGGTTATTGTTGTTTTAGCCCACAATATTAGGCGATGTGTCGTCTATTTGATTACGTCCAAGAATACCATCAGCACTTGTGTGGTTTTGGCTCATGGTATTAGGAAAGGCTAAAACTATATAAGGAGAAGAAGATCATAGTGCAAATGTGCATGTATAAGGGTTATTACTGAATACTTCTCTCTGAAGTATACTTACTTGGGATTGACTTTGTTTATTGGTAGATCTGAAACTATGATGCACTCAAGGATGCAAATATGGATCAAGATCTCTATACCTGAAATGGACATGTATTTGATCTATTGATGACATGATTGGATCTGTGACCTAGCACATGTTTTCTGAAGTGAAGTGAAGAAATATAGATAAGTCTATATATATGAAATATACTACATAATTAATATTTGCAGATCTATACGCGAGTTCATCTCAGTGAAAGCGCGTATATACATGGCTTTGTCTCAGATAAAGCACGTATGGAAGTCAGGGTTTTCTGAAGCTTGCTGGAGAGGTTATCTATTTATTACTGTTATATGTCTGTTGTTTGTCAATGAATTATTCATGTATATTTGGGTTGTTTGAATACTGTATATGTTGTTAAGTTGAATATGTACAAATCTAATCAATGAGTGACTAAATATTATTAAATATGCTGACTGAATAAGGGTTTTGCAAATATTAAAAGATATCTGACTGAAAACCTCAGATCTGATTATGAGACTGATCATATTCTGGAAATTCAGTATTCTCGTATGTACACGCAGGTTAATGTGAAGGAAAGTGCGTATACACATGGGTTCAGTAAAGTGAAGTAGCGTATGCATTTCAAGATAATGGATTATCAGGGTTGAGATTGATTCTGCATGCTGATTCTGAAATCTGGTTTATTAATGTATTCTGGTTACAGTGATCTTACTGTTCTGATTGAAGTTTGGGTCAAGTTTATTGGTTTTGATATTTATGGTGAGTTGTGTTGAAGCTGTGGGATCGAGTGTGAAAATTGATGAAACATGGTCTCTAGTGGGTCTGAGGGTTGAAGCCTTGATTGTGGAAGTAAATGCTTCCTGCGAGGGAAGCTGGTGTTCTGATAAACGAGTTGAAGCTCCCTTCTATTAGTGGCTGGTAAACGAGATCAGGGGGTTGGATCTCCATTCCAGTAGAAGCTGGAGAATGAGAGAAGGTTGCAGCCTTCAGCAAGTAGATTCCTACGTACCGATATGAGTCTGCATCAGTACAATATTGTAAGGAATTTTCCATATAATAAATATTGAAGACAAAGACGACAACAACGGTGGTTTTCTCCCGAATTGGGTTTCCACCTTAGATTGTTCATGTGTGATGCTCTTCTGTGATGATTTATTCTATTATTATTGCACACATTTACTGGTTAACTATCCGATGCATAACTGATAAGCTCAGTGTAAGGATTTTTCTGAAAGTTTACCTAAACAATAAAGTTATCTCAGTATACACAAGTGTCTGTTAGTGTAGCCGCGTATATACGCTACTAGGGCTAATCAAAGTTGTGTATAGAAATCAATAAGACAAAAAGGAAAAAAAATTGATTATTGTAACTACTAATTCACCACCCCCCCCCCCCTCTCATTATTTTTCCCAACAAAATAGTGGAATTTCAATATTTAAAATTTTATATTATGCAACAATACATATTTTGAAGTGTTACAAAATCACCTCCTCAAATTACTCTCCCCGAGGGTAATTGTAGTGTGGATTTATGCAAACAATAAAATGAACATTTATTTGTATAATGGTTTGACATTCTGCGCATATATTTTTAGTTGTGGCAAGAAACTAGTAAGGTATCATAGTGCCATTTCCTGAGTTAAAAACTACTTTTGAGTTGATCACATGTAACTTTGAAAATTCAAAGTGGATCATTATATGCTCCAATTACTGTAGGAGATATCAATATGTATCAATGAATGGAAAACCACTTACAATTTATTGTCAAAGTTGTCAATGCAGCTAAACTGAATATAAGTCGAAGACCCTTTAATTGAATTTGCATCTTGTATTACTTTAGTAATATTTTAATTATAATACTTTATGATAGTTGAATTGTACTATCAATTCTTTGGAGAGTGCCTTCAACTAATATTTTAAGGTGTTCCAACACTTTTTTATGGCTTCCATGTGACACTAAAACTTTGTAGTGTTTATAGCACAATGCAATTTGGCTTAATGAAGGAACCAACCATTAAACAAAAGGGTTTTTCCCAACTATGTTGTAACAAGATAATACATTGGAGAATATGATTATGTGTTGTTGTTGTTGCACATTTTGAAAATGATGTACGGTATGATGTAACTTTTATAGGGGTACATTTGAAGCTAGTTGTTCAAACCATAGGTTGTTTCCTTTTTTTGATGTTCCAAGTTCTATGCTTCCCTATAAAGAATATGTTGTGGGTTGTGGAAGATAATGAAGTAGTTGAAATTAGACATGTTGTGGATGAAATTTAAAGGTTGTTTAGAAGGAATATAACTCCCCTAATTTTTTGCAATATTGCTCGAGTATTTTCGTGTTCACATATTTTTGGATTGCTAACACAAATTATTTAAATCTCCTTGCATGCATTAGAGGATCTGCATAGTTCTTCAAAGTATAAACCTTGAGGTATCTCTTCCTTGTTATCTTCTCCCATCAACCTAAAAGCTTTATTCACAATGATTCTCTAATCATTTTTGTTTGAGGTGCTAACTTGACAAATAAATGTTGTGAAATTTAGAATACTAAATGACTTGAGACTCAATAACATGTACAATTTTTTCCTTTTGCCTTAAACTTATCATGTAGCAATAGGTAACATAATTTATCTTCACTATTATGATGGTGTATTATGTCTCATTGATTTTCATATTTTCACATTTATTTAAAGGGTACTAGCTCATTGGAAGAGCATTTGACTTGCAAGCAAGAGGTTGGTGGTAAGATTCCATCTTGGCCTAACATAAATTAGTCACTTAACAAACAAACAAAAATCACATTCTATATTTTGTTTCTAAAGAGAATTTTTTTATTGTATCTATAGTGACAATAAATAGGATTAAATACTTAGTGTCTTTATAGAGACAATATGTATCTTTCATAGTAGTTATAGTATCTTGAGAGACAAAAATGAATTCTCTTAAAAACCAACAATACTTGTGTGTTATATTGTATTCGTAAAGACAATTTTCTAAGATAGGAGAACTGCTTAAAAATAATGTTTAAAACAATTTGTAATTTTCCTTTTTTTTCTAAACCATTTACTCAAAAAAAATTCTTAAAACCCCTCTTTGTAATAGAGTTAAAACCCCTCTTTGTAATAGAGTTGTTTGAAGAATATGCTTCCAATTAACAACTTTATTAATATCATCACACCCTCGTTTCTAAACCATTTACTCAAAAATTATCTTAAAACCCCCTATGTAATAGAGTTGTTTGAAAAATATGCTTCTATTTAACCAGTTTAATAATATGATCACGCCCTAGTTTAAAAGATAATGTACACACTACACATAGTCCGGTAACCAGAAATTTAATTTTTTATTATAATTTATTATTTTACCAAGAGAATGTAGCAGCTAAATACACGCGGTGAAGAGAAAGGGTACATATAATTTAATCGTGTAGAAGAGCAAACAAATTTCTAATTGAATTAATAATGCAAATTTTAAGCCAACTAAAACGAAATTTCAATCTATTTTTAACGGTTAGCCACCCTGCAGTTGGTCCGCACTCCTCCCTGGTTGCCAGTCAATACACTAATCTCTCCCATTTTTATCATCGCAGCGGCAAACTTTTTCTGCCATCCTACCAAGTTAAGGCCCGAGTTTGCAGTCACACTGGATTTGGTGTTTGGATCGGTAAGCAGAGTTGCATCTGATGTAAACAGACCACGATTAGCTATAACGTCGTTGTAATACAAATTGTCCAGGATGAATGGCGTTTGAGGATCCATGACCACGGTCTTGTTGACGTTACTGGGGCTGCCTTGTGGACAACTCTGCTTCAGTATCTGACCATCCGTCGGATCAAGGGACGGGTCCGTCGTGTTTGTGCCGTTGAAATTGTAGAGCCTGCTGACAAATGAAGAACAATGAGAGACACCAATTGTGTGTGCTCCTGCATTCTCCCAAACAACACAAACATCATTATATTCGAGAGATGCTTTTGCTCAACCATTACAGTCATCTACAAGCATTGGCACATTGATGATTTGCAGGTCTCAGAAAGAAAATACCTGATAATGTAACCATCTCGTCCTGGCATAGGCCTTTGGTTGCAAATATCTGAGTTAGCTGGGTTACATTGAAGGTAGGGGGAGGTAGATTTCCCGGAATATTGGAAGCTAGTGAAATATTTCCGTCTTTTCTTCCAGCTGGAACATCCCAGCAGAGGGGGATGGGAGATGCCTGCGATCAATTATGATTCATTATTAGAAATCATTGAGCGTTACTGTTATCCCCTGCTATAATTAACTTATTGGTAGTCTTATGTATGATGTTTAAGATGAATACCAGTGATGCACTATCTCTAGCTGCAAATGCGACTATATCAGCACAGGAGACCTTCTTTGGGCAGACCGCCTCTAATTGCAATTTCGCTTCGTCAATCACATCGAATCCTCCAAGACTGGGATTATTAGCCGGAGAGTCTTTCTCCGCTACGAACTGACCAGGAATAGAGTCGATGAGAACGGAACCATCGCATCCCTGAAAGTGCAGGAGCACCAAATCCATATTTCAAAAACCCTATTCATTTACATTGTAGCAAAGTACATTGCGAAATGTAATTTGGATACGTACCCTTACAAAACAATCGTGGAAATGCAACCGTATAAGCTTAGCAGCTACTCCAGTAAAGTTAAGGAATGCACTGCTAACTACCCGACGCACAATGGGTTCAGCATCTGGACAAATAGTATTGTAATATCCCACTTCAAGGTTGTCGCTTACTGCAGCCCCAGCTAAGGCACAGAATAATACGGCAAAGAGGGTCACCTTATGGCACAGAGTCTTCGCCATTTCACCTCCCTGGAAACCAACATCAAGAAAAACCAGAAAATGAAGTCATTCCAATCATTAATATGCTTACAAATATGGATCCTGAAAACTTCAATCATAACGCCTGAAAGACTATCTATTGGTACCAAAGTTCTCACCTGGGATGACAGCTGGGAATTGATCGTTCGCTGAGCTAGTACTGAAAATCCTGAGATCGGAGATAATAGTAGTAAAGTTCACTACTGAATATTGATAATCATGTATGTGAGACTACAGGTATTTATAGATGTATATAACAGTATTTGTGTCGGTGAATGGCATTCGTCGAATGAAAGTTAGGGTTGTCTGTACCGTGCAGAGGTTAAAATCTTAGGAATTCAATGGATATTAGAAAGTCAATTACTAATTCTTAAACTTGTTATTTGGATATTGAAATTATTTTAGATTTTAAATTATTTCTGAGATTTAAGATCAATTTAACTTCAAAAGTCCTATATTACTTTATATCCTCGAACTTTTGAAAATGTAATATTCAATGACCAAGATTTAAAAGAAAATTAGTTGTCTTTAGTGTTATTTTATGAAAGTTTATTTGCTAGGTTTAATTTTTTTTAAATTCAGTAGGATCATTGAAAATAGAAATTTTAGGTAATGTAACAGAATAGAAATATCCTATTTTTTTATAATGCTGGATTTATATATATTGAATTCATATATACAATAAAAAAAATTAAATAACAAAAATCAAAATTTCACCGATAAACTCCAAAAAATTTGACTAAAAACAACTCAAAACATGTTCAAACTGTCTAACCCAAAAACATGTCTTCTCTAAACCAAGCTCACGCGTCTTGTCTAACCCTTCTGCACGCGTTCTCTATGACGCTTCCTCCATCCATGGAACAAAACTGATTATCAAAAACCTAACGTAGTGGTCTGGTTTCTGTAATTCCTTATCAAACATACGTCACATATTCCCATTCACTTTCATTGAAACTTTCTGTAATTCCTTTTCAAACATATGTCACATATTATCATCTCCTTTCATCGAAATTATTTATGCTACAAACATGGCCATACAAACGCGTCGGAATTGTAAAAATATAAAACATTTAATTGTCATGCTTAATGAGCTAGGTTTAATAGACTTAAGACTATAATAAATTCTACATCTAATCCAGTGATTGGTTTGAGTTGTATTTCGGCCATTAAATTCTCAGACAAAGTCAATCTTTGCCCTGAAAAGTTTGTATCACGCATTATTTGACACCGTAGTATTTTACGATGTTCCTTGCTCGGATACGACCCGCAAGCTCAGGACGGATCATGTTGTTCCATATTATCAGTAGATACCATCGTCACATTCCATTTTAGTACTCAATATATTACATTTTGTAGCCTGGCATCTCTTACGTCTATCTGATTTTGAGGAGAAGAATTCAACGAATTACGCTGCTACGATGTCAGAACTCCATGCCAGAGCCTACTAGCTTCTCTTCTTTATTGATCATTGACTTTAAAACCGTGAATGGATAACGCTGCCCCAAAGTCAAAACTCCATGATACAGTCTACTAGCTTCTCTTGTTTATCAAGCAATCGACTGTAAAAGTATGCAGGTCGCTCACCGAGTCACCACAATTATTGTCAGCCTGCTAATAACTTTTATTTTTGATGGTGGGTCTTAAGATTTTGTGGGATATCATGACATGCGATGTTATATATTATTAAGGTTGCTTATAATTATGATCTCATATTTTATAAATGGGTTGTGTGTAGCGTACAATATACTTATAGGTACCATAAGATTAACATAAACAAGTTCACGTAGGCTAATTTGGGTAGAGTTTAAAGTTATAAATAGGTTTGGTTACACAATGTTGAATTAATATGATTTAGTATGTATGAACAAAACATAATATTTCATAGTTAAAATAATGTTTATGTATTTTATATGAATTATATTTTATAATTTTTTTAATTATACTGAGAAATAAATTATTACTAAATTTTATGGTAATTATTACTAAAAAAATTTCATAAATATTTGATAATTAAATTAAAATTTTGAATTTTTTTTTGAAAAACTTTATTTTAAAATAGACATATTTCTTGATTGATGCAATTAGTAATAGTAAAGTTTAAATTTGTTATATTATGTATTTCTCATATAAATTTAGTAATATGTTTTTTTGGAATTAAAATCATATATATTTTTTTATTTAAAGTGTATTCTTAAATGCATAAATAAATTTGAGGTTGAAAATTTTCAAAAAAAAAACCAAATCATACCACATTAAAACTATTACATTAATAATTATCTTAAATTATATTATGTGATCTTAAATTGTATTATGTAATGTTTCACAAAAAAGAATGTAAAAAAACATTGAAAATAAAAAAGTTTTTTAACTCTGATTAGATTTATCTCAATATTACTTATAATTAATATTGATTAAATTTATTTTTAAAATAATTATATAATTTAAAAATTAAATTAATAAAATAAATTAAAACATTGAAAATAAAAAGAGTTATTTAAATTATAGTTATTATGGCTGTCTCATTATTGATAAAATGAATTATTTGATTCACAATTATAATGCCTATCTCAATAGATTAAATTTATTTTTAAAATATTTATATAATTTTAAAAAATAAATTAATAAAATAGTTTAAAACATTGAAAAAAATTAATAATTTACTCATTCTATTAATTCCGTCTCAATATAAATTATCATTAATATTGATTAAAATTATTTTTAAAATAGTTATATAATTTTAAAATTAAATTAATAAAATGAATTAAAACATTTATTAAATTATTTATAAATCATTTCAAAAATGCTTTATAATATAATATAATTTTATAAATTTAAGGCTCACGGATTATGTAAAAACAAGACATCGTGATTAAAAAAATTAATAAGGTGCCTTTATAAACAACACATTCATAATTATTGTTTGAAATAGATATACCAGTCCATAGAATTATAAGATCTACAAAAACTACTTGCATAGGAACAAAAGAATATATTTAGGATTATAAACCATCCCTAAGTAAGGGTTTAGGTACCTTAAAATAAATAGAGTAGTTTTTTTTTTAATTAGTGATTAAGCATTTCCAAAAAAATTGTTTATTCAAAATTCAAATAAAAATTCAAAGAAAGTTGAATTCTCACTTAATAAATCTCTTCAGACAAAAATATATATAAAACCATAGAGTATAAAGATATAGAGTATAAAGATGTGAAGAAGTAACTATATTTCCTATAACAGTTAGGGGTTAGAAATCTATGTAATAAAGTTAATAAAGACAAAATAAGACCAAAGTTATGGGACACACATTTCAAATTGAATGTTGGAAAAACATTCTAGTGGGTGTTCATTTGGTTTATTATGGCTAAGGGGAAATTGGTAAAGTCACTCAGAAAGGAAAAGAAGCATTAATTGACAATTATTTATGAAAATAAAAGAAATTAGGAGAAAAAGAAGGTGAAAGGTCACAGGCTACATGTGAGGAGGAAATTGAAGGAAAATAATGGAAAATGAATAAAATAGAGGTCTCATTGATAAAAAAACATTATGAGGATCAGTTCACAACCTTTTTTTACTTTCATCTTGGAGCTCTCTCTCTTCCCTTTCTCTCTCTCATACTCTCATACAGTTAGATCATTCTTGGAGAACTCTAGCATTGGAGAAAGGAAGCCAAAGGAAGGATGAAGAAGAAAAGGGAAGCAAAGATTAAAAAAAGGAAGAGTCGGATCATGCGATTACAACGAGATTATTTGTAGGTATCAAGTTGCATTTATGATTTCCTTGCTAGTTTTGGAAGGCATGGTATATGCATGTGTGTATTTGGTTCTCTTATTTTCATTGACATGGGTTTTTCCAGGTGTGATAGTTGTTTTAGCTTTTCCTTTCCATTTATAAATAGCCATGGTGTGATGGGGTTCTTTTATTTGCTTAAGTTGGATAACCAAATGGTTTCAAAACTGAGTGAGGTGGTCTTAGGAAAATTCCCAAAGCCCTAGAAATCATTGGACCAGTATATGGTGGGATATGCAGTAAAGCCTAAGTGTGGAGATGGGAATATTCCTCATGACATGGGTGAATAAATCCAAAGGAATCCACACTTGTATAGGCCTAGTGATCCCTAGGCCGGTATATGGTGGGATTGCGGTAAATCCTGGTAGTGTATATTTCTTGTTTGGGCCTACCAATCCTTGATCGGTAATGGTGGGATATACGGTAAATCCTAGTTGTATATGTGCTTGCTTCAAGCCTATAAATCCTGGACCAGTTTGGAAGGATATGTGGTAAAGGCTTAGAAGCACGGTCATTTTGTTGTGAGCCCCACATTCATGCTTCGAGTATGACACGAGGGTGATTGGGTGAAAGAAAAATTTGGTTCAACCCAATCATTGGTCGGATGAAAAGTGGAAGTCTATGACTTGGTTCAATTTTTCATATGTTAATAAGAGCTCTTTTCCCATTGTATTTCATGAGTATTTATACTTGTTATTATGTGGATTTAATGGTTTTTCTATCATCCTTATTATTCTGGTTATATGTTGACTATAAGGATGTTTTTATGACAAATCTTAGTCATGTCTCTCATAATGTTTTGATTAGTAAGTGGAAGGATAATGAATTTATGACCTAATAGATGATAATTTAACTATGGTGAGAAGGCATCATACCTTCTTGACGATTCTCATATAAGTAGGAGAGCCCTTTTTTCAAATTTGTATTTATGACCTACAGATTATATGTTCATGATGTGCTTGATGGAATGTCTCTCATGGTTAGGGTTGGCTAGTTCAAGTTTTTGTCTAAGTTTTTTATGGAAGGCTTTGTACCTGTGTCATTTATCATTTTAGAGAGTTTCATTGTGTTTGGGTAGTGGTCTCGAGACTAGCCATGAAGTGGCTTAGATCTCATGATCATAAGTAAAGAATTGAGTGAAAAAAACTAAAGTCGCTCCCTTGTAGAATTGTGTATGTGACTGGAGGGTTACAATCAAATTCCAATAGTGCTCTGCCAGCGTCTCGAAGTCCAGGACACTAGAAAGGAGGTTTAACACAATTTTTAGGCACCTCAAAGGGTGGTTTATACCTTGGGGGTCTTGTAGAATGCGATGGAGGTTAGTAAGGTTTTGGTTTTGTCGACTGCACTTCTTTAAGGTGATCGAGGAGTTTGAGTCATATCATAGTAACTCTTAATCACATATTTACCCTGGTGGACCGATGAACTTGTGTAAATGTAGGAGGAGGGTGTTACAGAGTGGTATTAGAACATGTTCAACCCTTGGACTGAATGGGCGGAATGTGGATTTTGATGCATGTAAGGAGGTTGTATATATTCTTTTGTATGCATTGGGGTGGTCATTGTTACAGTTGCATTTCCATGTGGAATTTGATGTTGTTGTTGTTAGAATGTGGTTTTCATGAATGCATGTCAGTTGAATATGCATTTGTTGTGTATGTCTATTGTCTATGTGGATGTATGCATGCATTTTCATGGTTATAATTTTTGTGCATGAGGTCATGGTATTCAGTTGGTATTGGCATGCATTGTAATTGCATAATGATGGAGATGATGTTGGTATATTGTTATGATTATACATGTATCATGCTAATATGGTTTATATTGCAGATGAGATATTCCCCCATGAACTATATTGAGGTATGTCGATTATGTTTATATTTTGGTTTAGCTAACATGATATACTTACAAGAAGAAGATCAAACATGACTAGTAAGATGGTAGATTACATTTTGAGAGACTCTCCCTACAAATCAGATGAGAAGCATGGTGATGAGTACTCCCTTCACATAGAAGACACTCAAAAGTTTGAAGGAATAAATAAGAAGTTACAAAGTACATAATGACAGGATCATACAGTCATAGGAAAGACTTGTCAAGGAAATGGAGAAACAAGCAAAGGTTAATGCAATCATCCTTCAAATATTTTCATATTTGCATAGACATGGACAACCATGAATCAATCATGTGCAGGAGGAAAGGACGAATAGGGAATATGGTAACAAGTGTCATAGTGGGCATAAGTACGATAGGGATGAAACGATCAAAGATGGAAGGTTCTTAGATATGCTGGATAAGAGAGGTGATGGAAACAATTTCTATTATAGTTCTAGTTCCCACAAGTACCATGGTCATCATCAGTAATATCCTTATAGGAGGAGCTATAGGGGATATTTTCCAAATGAGTTCAAGAAATCCAAGCCACTTTCATTTGATGAATATTTAAAGAATTCACGAGATGCAGAGGCATGATTACTTGGGATCAAGAATTTCTTTGAGCTGCATGATTAAACCAAGAACATGAAGGCCGGGATATCTATTTTTAGCCTCAAAGGGAACATAGACATCAGATGGGAAGAAATCAAGTGATTCAAAGACATCAAGATAGAGGAGTTGAGTTAGCATTAATTGAAGAGACTTTTTAGGAAGAATTATTTGTCAGAGAGAAACTATGATAGTAAATCCGAGGAATTCTATGAGCTAAAGATGGGATTGATAACAAATGAGGAGTATAAGACCAAGTTCCTAGATTTTTTGAGGTATGTACCCTATCTTAAGGATGAGAAATCCAAATTTTAGAGATTTGTCACTTGATTACCCTTATAATTTAAAGATCAGATTGAGTATCATGAACCTCAGTCACTTGAAGAAGGCAATGGTAAGTTGAAGCGCTGTTATGAGAAACAAAAGCATAAGATAGAGTATTAGCAAGACTGGAGAGGGAAAGACAAGACTAAAGGTAAATGATGACAAAAAATAACAATCATTGATATAATAACATATGTATATCTTTTGGAATTCCATAAACTGATGTGGGTATTATTTAAGCCCCATGGTGATTTAATGATTTAAATGGAAACAATTTGTTCTGATAAGCACACCAATAGGGTTTAAAAAACTATCTGAAATTTTATTTTCACATAAAATGGCATATTAATCTCAAATTATCCTTTAGAACACAGACATGAGTTACAGTAGTTCATAGTATACATTTTTCGCTTAAAGTTTCCTTATTCTTGAAAATTTGTTTGAAAACTATATTGAAATTCATATTGTGGTTATATGGTTCTCGAAATTAAATTTAGATATGAGCACAAAATTTTAGTTCTGATGTTTCTCAAACGCAGGGACAAAATCTCAGGAAAATATCAAATGGCCAATTCTTCAAATTTCAGCTCATTCCATATTGTTGATCAAATTCCTTTACAGAGTTCTCCCTTTCCATCTCCAATAAGTTCAAATTTTATCTATATTTTGATATCTAATTGAATTTATTTATGTTTAATCCATGTCAATTTGAATAAAAATGTATGAAAATTTGCAAGATCCTAATTCAGAATTGATTGGAGATGTAGAAAATATTCCTCCATTTCAAAAACGTTAGAAACTCTTATAAGGAGAAACATATCGCAAGTATTTGGTAGATAAAAATGGATACCCTCTTGACCATGCAAATTGGAACATTTAATCTTCTAGTTGTAATATTGGATAAACGGGGGTAATAATTGTTTGTTATAATTTAATTTCAACAAACTAACTGCATTCACGTGCTTAATAATATCATTGATATTGTACTAATGACGTTCAATATTTTTTGAAATTAGTATTCTAGTGATGATGAGCGAACCACCTACCATATTCCATTGCAACCCACTATAACGTCAAATCGAGAGAATTTTGCATTAAGAGAAATAAGTAGAGAGGAATCATACAAAGAATTGTTAAATAAACCACCTATTCAATTTCCACTACGTCCAAATTCACCAATTAGGAATGAATACAACAATAGTAGGTCTTGATGGCATGTTGGAAATGGAGGAAATCAAATAGAGGTTTCTATGGATGATTACTTATGGGATATTACTGCCATGGAGGAAATTTTGTTAAATGTAGTCTAGAACGATGAGGTAGGGGATGATGCTCATATCATTGATACCCTAGTCGAAATCTTGAAATGTGCTTCCACCACCCCTCTCTTTGGACCTGGCGGAAACTCAAATTCTACTTAGCTGGGGACAACGATGTTGTTGTACAACTTGAAAGAAAATTTTATCATGTTGAATGCATGTTTCTTGGAAATATTAAGGTAATTAACCTACATGATCAATTAAGACCCTTATATTTTGAGAAATATTGTCACACAATCAACATTAAAAATGGTCGATCTTATGAATATTAAATATTTACATTTTACAATTATATTTCCCACCAACTACACATTATCTAAATATAAGTTTCTTTTGAGTGATAATATATTTTTGGGTATCTACGAAGAGGAAAAGTAGTTGTTAAAAATGTTGGGTGTTGAGTACATATCATATCATGCATGTTTGAATGATTATATTTTATATAGAGGAGAATATGAAGAAAAATATATATGCTTTAAATATGGACATGATATGTACCATAATTCAATAAAATCATGTAAATCACACAATCCTCCTCATAAGATATTTAGGAACATGCCTATAATTCCAACGATTCAAAGACTCTTTCATTGCAAAGAATTAGCTATCTTGCACGGATGACATGCCTCACACAAAAGTGAGTAAGGATTTATGTGAATCCCAACAAATTCAATAGGAATGAAAATATCGAGGATAAATGGCCTTAAAAATTCAAGGATTATGTATAAAGTCTACGACCTAGCATAGCCATGGATGGCGTCAACTCATATTCCCTCCAAAACACAAACTATTTTGTTTGGCCTATAGTAGTGATCAATAACAATATCCCCCCATGGTTGTTCATGAAGAATGAACATTTTATATTGGCTCTCATAGCCCCTTATTGAAGATAAGGGAAGGATATGGATGTCTACTTACCTAGATGAATTGAAGGAATTATGGGAAGCGATATATGTGTACGATGTATCAAGATCTGTCACAAAAGAGGGGGGGTTTGCGTTGTATGACATATGTGCTTACACCATAAATGGTTATCCAGGCTTAGGAGTTTGATTTGATAAATTACATTTTTATTGATTTGTTTATCTACATCACAATAATGTTTTGCATATTAATTTAATTAATTGTAGCAATTGTTTTGATCTTCATGGTTGCTAGCGTGTCAGCTTGTATACAATAATTTGGTAGGTATTGTAACAAAAGGGTATCATGGATCTAAATGTTGTTAACCTTATCTGAAGTCTAGGTGGTCCAACCACCTAAAAAAGCCAGTGTATGACTGCTCTAGAATATTCCTCCTAGAAGAACACCCTTATAGAAGAGAAACATCTACTTTGAATGGTTAAACAAAGAGAACCTAAAGGCCTCCAATAATGACACCAATTGAATGGCTTAGAGAATATGAGATAGAGAAGCAGAAGGAGTTTGTAGAAATATTCGATTCAAATGGGGAGCCTATACTCGTTGATCTAGAATTCTTCGACACCTATGTTGAGAAATTTCCCATTAGGATGAAATGGAAATTTTCCTTTTATGAGCTTGGGAGCATCTTAAGATAGCCCACTTACTAGATCCCATGCATATACTTAAAAAAATTTCATTTTATTTATGGAGGAACATATCATCGAAAGAAAGTGACACATTAGATGTTAAGAGAAATATTATTTCTTCAAAAACTAAAAAGAAACATTGGCCAAGAAAATAAACTAGAGGAGAGGTTGGTCCATCTTGGTCTTTCAAAGAAGGTGATGTGTGATGTATTTTAAAGAAATATGTTCTTTATTTCCAAAAGGAAGTTATAATGAGTATGAGGCTGCCCTATTTATATGGGTCTTCACTACAAAGTTGCTTCATTGTGGCATACCATTTTTTTAGGTTGAAATAGCATCTCCATTTGAACCTTCTAAGAGTATGTATGTCAAAAACATGATTTTTTTATTTTTATGAAATGTGATATTTTATAATTAATTTTTGTGTAACATACTATTTACTATGTAGTTTCATTATCCTCTGCTCGTGTGTGGGTGCGTGAACCGTGAATTATCCCAAGAACAATAATGTGCCATATCAAAATTATATGCATTTGTGCGCTAGATCACATCAAAGGAGATTCATATGGAAAGTATTCCACAGTGGAATCAAGGGATAACTGATATTTTTTGTATTTTTGTGTTAAACACACATAGAATGGATAGAAAATGGATGATAAAGACAAGCGTTTGTTTTCATATTATTCACATGATGTACATTTATAATACATTATTGTGACCCTTGGATTCATCTTCCAAGGTCTCTTGGAATTCTTATGTCCATTCACCTTCTACACCAACCCTTAGAGGATTTGGTGTCCAACATTCCCCCCCTTAATCCAAACGGGTATGTCTGAGTCCAAGAAGAGAATTGTAATACAAATCTACAAAGTATGCATGGCAGCACTAGGCTAAATGAAATATCTAAAATTTTGGCATAAAGACTTGGTTTAAGGATGACCACCATCACAAGAACACTTAGTGCAGTTCCCGGAACTCTTCCAAACCTGGAAAAAAGTTGAGATATTCTGCTAAAGGAAGTGCTCCTCATATTTTGAAGAAGGAGACCTCCAACCTGGAAGAAGGGAGGTATACAACCTGCGATGGTTTAGGGATGAATACCAACTCTGGAATGGTTGATGCATTTCTTGGAACTCTACTAAAACTTGCAAGAAACTGAAGTATTCTACTAGAGGAAGTATCCTGAATTCTTTGAAGAGGAAGAAACTCAACCTCACATAGATGGCTTAATGTTGACCACTAACCAAAGGCATTCTCATGGGCATCTATGCCTCTGGCTATAACTATAAATCTAGAATGACAGGTTGTGGCTCAGGCTCGCTTGAACTTCTGTGTCTCTGGCTAAAACTCTAAATCTAGAATGATAGGTTGTGGCTCAAGCTTGCTTGAACTTCATGTCTCTAGCTATGAATATAAATCTAGAATGATAGGTTGTGGCTCGTGCTCACTTTAAATTCAGTGTCTCTGGCTAAAACTCTAAATCTGGAATGACAGGTTGTGTCTCAGGCTTGCTTGATGGGGTTTTGAAGTATGCAGATGACCATGTTTTTCCCCTCTGTCACGTACAAGGTGTGATGATGGAGAAAACTCAACTGTAAGACTATTCAATACTCTGGAACAAGTTATGACATATGAGCGAAACATATTATTGGATTTTGATTCCCATTTCCAAGAAGCGATCCATCCAAGATGAATCTTTATTCTTGTAAGAGGCTTGTTTCTGAATCATTTGTGTGAAGAATTAGTGTTTTTATCACAGTGCTTGCACCGGTGAAGATAAAAACAATGATCTTTTGTTAGTTCCATATATTACCAATATAGTCCTTTATTGTTGTTAGTGTAACCCCCTTATTCTTATTGTTGTACGCCTGTAACCCAAATATTGTTATTATTGTCCCCTTAAATTGTTATTGTTAGGTCGGCTAGGATTATATTGTGGCCCCATGGACTCCTATATATAGAAGGAGGTTTTTTCATTTGTACCATCCAAGAATTTATCATTTATGTAATGTAAAGGAGGTTTCCCCTTGAAGTGGCTTATTTCTACGGCGTTGATCTCTCTTTTCTTCTATTTTTGGAGCTGGTTCATAACATTTGGTATCAGAGCCTTTGGATTCTAGGGTTTCGTTGATCCAAATAGGTCATTGTGCCATTTTCGTGAAATTTTTACAGCACAAAGCCGCAATCCTGAGGAATTCCATGCGAAAAATTTATATCTTGGTTCGCAATATTTTTAGAGATATGATCTGTGGAAGTTAGGGTTTTTTTAGGCTCCCGAATTTCACCTAAAACGGGCCATCATGGCATTTTTGCTATAACTTCATTTCTACAAAGGTTCAGAAGATGAAAATTTTATAGAGCAAAGTGAAAATCCTGAAGAACTTCCTATAACAATTTAAGATCTTGGTTCGCAATATTTTCAGAGATAGGATCTGTGGAACTTAGGGTTTTTTCAGGTGCCTAAATTTCATCTCAAAGAGGTGACCGTGGGAAAATCATCATAACTCTCTCTTTGAGCATCGGAGTGCAATTCCATAAAAAGTGACTGCAAGCATATAGATTGTAGTTTCCTATGGAGAAATCCAGATCTAAAGGATGAAATAGTGATACGTGGCACATCGTACAAGTTTTCTCTACTGAACCAATCCATAATTAGATCATTGTGGGAGATTGGGCATAACTTTGCCTTGAAGAATCCAAATCAGGTCATACCTGTGGAATTTCAAAGAAGATTCAAAGGGCTATTATAGGGCCAAATTTTAGATATTGAAGATCCTAAATCACAGAGATAATTCAGTTTCAATATACAACTCCTCAAAAGCAAGAAAAAGGCATGTATTTTTTTTTCGAATTGAATAAGTCTTGTGTGAAAAATCAGTTTGAAGTGATTCCAAGGGCATATTGAAGCATATATATAAGTATTGGGTTCTAAAATTCCAGCTAAAAACAATTAAACACCCATCAAGCCTTCACAAGGCTCAACTATGATTCATGAAGAGGAAGAAGTGCAACACGACATATCAAAATTACAAGAGAAAGTGCACGAAATTTCACTCTCACAAAGAGCAACAAAAAATGAAATGGAAGTTTTGAAGAAAGGCATGGAAGTTAAAGCCTAAGATGGATGGTTTGAAGAAATTCGTGTAAGCTAAGATGGATGGCATGGAAGCTGGCATGGAAGCTAAGATGGATGACATGGAAGCTAAGATCGATGAAAAAATTAAAGACAACATGAAAGACATGAATAATTATCTAAAATCAGACATGGAAGGTTTGATGACAAGGTTAATAGAAGAAATGATTCCTAATGGAGGAAAGATAGTAAAGGAAACTCATGATGAGAAAAAAATAAATGTTAATCGTGATTTCATAAGACCTAATGTTGGAGTGAAGAACCACCATATTCCAAAGATGGATATGAGGAATTTTGATGGAAAGGATCTCGTAACATGGATACTACAGATGGAGCAATATTTTGATCTCAATAATGTGCAAAACACACAAAAGGTACGCATTGCAACTTTACATTTAGAGCAAAATACATTTGTATGGTACCTGATCTGAAAATGGTCTGGATAACTTGTATGTATTTCAAGAACCTACCACTCAGTTTAAATTAAATGATCTAGCTTGTACTTGACAATTTTGCAGAATTATTTACTTGAAATTGGTGTATGAATTTTTACTGTTTATGTGTCTTAAGTTCATTTGTTTGTTGTGAAACTAGCTCCAAAAAGAGAAGAAAGGAGATATCAACACCTTAGAAATAAGCCACTTCGAGGGGGCAACCTCCAATACATTACATGAATGAACAATTCTTGGATTATTCAAATTACAAAACCTCCTTTCCATATATAGGAGTCCATGGGGCCACAATATAATCCTAGTGGGGCCACAATGTAATCCTAGCCGACCTAACAATAATAATTTAAGGGCACAATAATAACAATATGGGGGTTAGAAGGGTACAATAATAATAATAAGGAGCTTACACTAACAACAATAAGGGACTATACTAGTAATATAGGGACCTAACATGCCCCTCTCCTTCAAAAAAGTGTTGTCCTCAATGATTGAGTAGCTCTGGGTGCTTCTGTATAAAATTCTCATCATCCCATGTCGAATCTTTAGTGGGTAAGTTCTTCCACTTGATGAGATACTCCGAAATTGATCGATTCCGTAGCTATCAAGTTCTTGTTTTCGTGACTGCTTTAGGTTCCAATATGATTTTTCCTTCCTCATCAAGTTCTGGCAATATTGTTTGAACTGGAAGATTTTCACCTATAACCTTCTTTAAGCATGAAACATGGAAAATTGGATGCACTCATGAAGAAGCAAGAAGCTCCAATTTGTATGCCTTAGTACCAATCTTTTACTACACCTTCTAAGGACCATAGTGCTTTGGCGATAATTTATTATCCTTCTTAGCTTGCTTAAGGGACATTTGTTTGTATTGTTGTAGCCGTAAAAATACCCAGTCTCCTACATCAAAACTTCTCTCACTGTGATGTTGATCTTCCTATTGTTTCATTCAATTTTGTGCCAAATTCAAGTTGTCCTTTAAGAGTTGGAGAACTTCTTGTTGATGCTCGATGTGATCTTCCACTGCTTGAACCTTAGAATTTTCTCTTAAATATGGTGTGATGGATGGTGGATGATATCCATAAAGTGCCATAAATGGGGTCATTTTTGCTGCAGTATGGAAGGAAGTGTTATACCACCATTCAGCAAGAGGTAACCACTTTACCCATTGTGTTTGTTTATCAGATACAAAACAACGAAGATATCCTTCCAAGCATTTATTTACTATCTCAGTTTGACCATCAGATTGAGGATGATAAGATGAGCTATGAGCTAATTGAGTACCCAAACAAGAAAATAACTCCGTCCAAAAATTTCCAGTAAAAATGGGATCTCTGTCGCTCATAATAACCCTTGGGTTTCCATGTAGCTTTTGAATTGTGTCCATAAATGTAGTAGCAATTGTACTTTCTTTAAATGGATGAGATAATGCACAAAAGTGTGCATACTTGGTAAGTCTATCAACTACCACCATGATGACACTCTTTCCTTCGGACTTAGGTAAACCTGTGATAAAATCCATTGAAATCTCCTCCCAATGTTGACTTGGAATGGATAAAGGTTGTAGAAGACCCAAGGTCTTAATTGTCTCAACTTTATTCTGCTGGAAAACCAAACATTCCGCCACAAAATTTTGAATATCAGATTTAAGGCCATCCCAAAAAAATTCTTTCTTCACCCTGTGGTAAGTTTTTAAAAATCCTGAGTGTCCTCCTAAAGGAGAAGTGTGCAATTTCAAAAGAATCTTTTGTTTTAGTTGGGAATTCTTACAAATATATAAGCGATCTTTGTACCATAAAGAATCATTTTTCCAACTAAATGTATCAGATGTACTAGGATCTTGTTGCAACTTTTGAAGGAGTGCCCATACTTCTTTGTCCTTCTTCCATTCATCTCTTGCTTCGGTTATCCAATCTGGTTGGATAATAGAAATGGCACAAAGCAATGCTTCCACCTCTTGATTCTTTCTTGAGAGTGCATCTGCAACAACATTAAGCTTTCCTTTTTTGTAGATTATTTCAAAGTCATAACCCAACATCTTTGTGACCCATTTTTTGCTGCTCTTCTGAAGATAGTCTTTGTTCCAAAAAGTGTTTAAGACTATCATGATCAGTTTTTACCTTGAAGTGTCTTCCCATTAGGTAAGTTCGCCATTTCTTTAGTGCATGCAGTATTGCTAACATTTCCTTCTCATAAATAGGTTTCTGTAAATGCTTTCCTTTGATTGGACGACTTTCAAAAGCAATGGGTCTTCCTTCTTGCATTAAAACAACACCAATTCCATTTCCCGAGGCATCACATTCCACAATAAAGGTTTTTGTGAAGTCTGGCGTAGCTAAGGCTGGTGCTAGGCACATTGCCTCTTTAAGATGTTCAAAGGCCTTAGTTGCTTCAGGAGTCCATGAAAATGCATCTTTCTTCAATAATGTTGTTAGAGGTGTTGCTATTCTACCATAATTCTTAACAAACTTGCGATAATACCCTGTTAACCCGAGAAATCCTCGCAACTGCTTTATGGTCGTGGGGACTTTCCATTCCTTAATGGCTTTAATTTTGTTAGGGTCTATTTTAACACCCTCGTGAGATATAATATGACCCAGATATTCCACCTCTTCTACTCCAAAGAAACATTTGGATGTTTTTGCATATAATTGTTTCTCCTGTAATAGTTTGAGCACCCTGTCAACATGTTCAACATGATCCTTCCAAGACCTGCTGTAGATTAGTATATCATCAAAAAATACTAGCACAAATTTTCTAAGGAGGGGTTTGAAAATGGAATTCATCAACCCTTGAAATGTAGAAGGTGCATTGGTAAGGCCAAAAGGCATGACCAAAAATTCATAATGACCCTCATGAGTCCGAAATGCTGTTTTTGGAATATCTTCAGTCTTCATTCTAATTTGATGATATCCTAAACGAAGATCCAACTTGGTAAAATAAATTGCTCCATGTAATTCATCCAATAATTCATAAATCACAGGAATGGGAAATTTGTCTTTAATGGTGAGCTTATTGAGCTCCCTATAATCCGGACACATTCGCCATGATCCATCCTTCTTGTGTACCAACACTACACGAGCAGAGAAAGAACTTTGACTGGGTTGAATTATACCCGCCTCTAACATTTCTGCAATCATACGTTCAATTTCGCTCTTTTGGAAGTAAGGATATCTATAAGGCCTGATGTTTGGAGGAACACTTCCTGGAATCAAATGAATAGCATGATCATGATAACGAATAGGTGGGAGTCCTTTTGGAGTTTCAAAAACCTTGGAATGATTGTCCAAGACTTTTTGGAGATCTGCAGAAATAGAGTATTTTGATGTTGGAACTTCTAGTGAGCATAATTGTGCAATTATTCCTCATTTTTCTTTCTTTAAAAGATTTGTCATGACATTAGAGCTTATTATCTTTCCCAGCTTCCCTGCAATACCCTGTAATTCCACTTCCTTTCCTTCTGAAAAAAATTTCAAGAAAAGTCTTGAAAATTAAAAGCTATCGTCCCCAAAGATTGTAATCATTGTACTCCTAGTACAACATCAGCATCTCCCATAGGAATGGAAAGCATTGGAATATTCAATACATATTCCCCCATGGTTAGCTTGAAATTATGGCATTTTTCGGAGCAATTTATAGTTCCTCCATTTGCAACCATCACTTGACATTTTGGTGCTGGGTATAGGAAGAAATTCAATTCCTTGGCTACCTTACAATGAATAAAATTATGGGTACTACCTGAATCAATCAACACTATTACCTTTTTCTTCTTGATGTGTCCTTCTATATTGAGAGTTTGAGGAGTGGTAATTCTTGCCAATGCGTTACACGATATGGTCGGACTCATTTCTTCCTCTTCTTGGGTTGGTTCCTAGTGTATATCCTCTTCTTGTTCATTTTCTTCTTCCTCTTCACAATATATGTAAAATAATTTCTTCTCAGCACACTTATGACCTTTAATGTATTTTCTATCACAACTGTAGCAAAGCCCTTTTTCTCTTTTTTCTTCCAATTGTTGTGGTGTCAACCTTGTAGGTTGTGGAAATCTAGGAGTAGCAACACTTCCCTCTTTATAGAAGTGAGTGGTAGGCTTCCTTGTCCCCATAATTTTACATTCCATTTTTCTTGCCAACCTGAATACCTTCTCCAATGAATCAGGTTCCAAAACGCGAACTTCATGTTGGATGTTATCCTTTAAATTACCTATGAAGAGATCAATCTTGTGTTCTTCTGGAATATCAGTTACCCTTATATTCAATTTTTGGAAGTCCTCAATGTGCTCCCCCATTAAAGCCTTTTGTTTGAGATTTATCAATTGGCTAAAGAAGGTGTTGATGTTTGTATCCTCATAATGTGCTATCATTTCCTTCGTAAAAATTTACCAAGTGACAATTTTTTTACGGGAGCAAAGCCATCGATACCATACAAATGTATTTTGTTCTAAATGTAAAGTTTCAATGTGTACCTTTTGTGTGTTTTGCACATTATGGAGATCAAAATATTTCTCCATCTGTAGTATCCATGTTACAGGATCATTTCCATCAAACTTCCTCATATCCATTTTTGGAATATGGTGGTTCTTCCCACCAACATTAGATTTTATGAAATCACGATTAACATTTATTTTTTTCTCATCATGATTTTTCTCTACTATCTTTTCACCATTAGGAAACATTTCTTTTATTGACTTTTTCAAACCTTCCATGTCTTCTTTTAGATCATTCTTCATGTTTTCCATTTTCTCATCGATCTTAGCTTCCATGTCACCCATCTTAGATTCCATGCTAGCTTCTATGCCATCTATCTTAGATTCCATACCATTCTTCAAACCATCCATATTAGATTCCATGCCTTTCTTCAAACCATCCATCTTAGTTTCCACACCTTTCTTCAAAACTTCCATGTCATTTTTTTTTTCTCTTTGCGAAAGCAAAATTTGTTTCACTTTCTCTTGTAATTTTGATATGTCATGTTGCCATTCTTCATCTTCATGAGTCATAGTAGAGATTTCTAAAGGCTTAATGGGTGTTGAATTATTTTTAGGGGACATTTTAGAATCCAGTACTGATATCTATTCTACAATATGCCCTTGGAATCAATTCAACTTGATTATTCAAACAAGACTTATGCAATTCGGAAAAAAAAATACACACCTTTTACTTGCTTTTGAGGAGCTCGATATTGAAATAAAATTATCTCTATAATTGCGGATCCTCAATATCTGAAATTCAGCCCTGTAGTATCCCTCTGAAGCTTATTTCAAATGCCATAGGTCTGATCTAATTTGGATTCTTCAAGGAAAAATTATGTCCAATCTCCCACAATGACCCAATTTTGGACTAGTTCAGTAGAGTGAACTTGTATGACTTGCCACGTGTCACTTCTCACTCCTTTGTTTCTGAAATTGATAGACTGAAAACTAAATTCCATGTACTTGCGGCCACTTCTTACAGCATTCCTATCTAATGCTAAAAGAGAGAGCTATGAAGGTTTTCCCACGATCACCTCTTTGACATGAAATTCAGAAGCCTCAAAAAGCCCTAACTTCCACAGATCATATCTCGGAAAATATTGTGAACCAATATCTGAAATTTTGTGATGATTTTCCTCAGGATTGCGGCTTCACAATCTAAAAATTTCAGCTTCTGAACCTTCGTAGAAAAAAAAATTATTATGAAAATACCATGATGACCTGTTTAGGTTAAATTCAGGAGCCCGGAAAATGACCTAACTTTCATAGATCATATCTCTGAAAATGTTGCGAACCAAGCTCTGAAATTTTCTGATGATGTTCCTCAGGATTTTGGCTTTGCACTCTAAAAATTTTAGATTCTGAACCTTCGTAGAAAACAAGTTATAGTGAAAATGCCACGATGACCTATTTGGAGCAGCGAAACCCTAGAATCTCAAAGCTCTGATACCAAATGTTGTGAAACCAGCTCCAAAAGGAGAAGAAAAGAAATATCAATGCCTTATAAATAAGCCACTTTGAGGGGACAACCTCCAATAATTATAAAATACTTATTGAGTTTATCAAATTTATTGATATTTGAATACATGATTTTAACATACCACTTACACTATATACTAAATATATCTTCTTTCACTTCAATCCAAGAATTACCCCAAAATTGAGTCCATACCTCTTTAAAGTGAAAAACTCAAATCTATAAATCTGGTAGTTACATTGTAATTAAAATGAATTCTTTAAGTTTCTTATTTCCATTTTCTACACTTACTAAGAAAGTATAAGTCAAATGTAAACAAATACCTTAATGAATAAAATTTTGTATGTATACATGTAATATTTATTATCATTGTTGGTGGAAAGATTAAAAGAAATAAGATAATCTATTAAAAGGAAGGAACTAATACCAATACCAAAAAATTATATTTATATATTCATTCTAGTACTCAAACCATATAGAATTTTTTTATCTTCAAAATAAATTAATCATTTAAATCTACACAATTCCTTGACCACTCCCTCCAATATTCAAAATAACTTAATCATTTAAATCTGCACAATTTCTTAACCACTCCCTCCAATATTGGGAAATTGTTAAACACTTCATTTAACAGTAATAGAAAAAAACAGACTCTTGTATTTTTTTATGTCAACTTATTTAATATTCTTCTTGTATTAACTAATATACAGTTCTCTTAATCTTTAATATTAATACACTCAACAACTTAATTGGATCAATTCCTCTCTCATCACATATTTACTTTTTACTTTCACTGAAAACGAATCTAACATGCACGCCCATACGCTCTTTAGTATTTTAGTACCAATGGGTATAGTATTAAATCAATAAAGTCTAATCTGTGCATTGAAAATGATCTTACGTTTTTTTCTGTTTCAGTACATATGGGTATATTATTAAATCCTTAAAGTCTACTACGTGCATTCGAAATGATCTTTTATATGAAGTCACACATATAAGATTTTCAACACTGGTTCTTTTCCTTCTAATTCCTATGGAAAAGAGATTTATCATTGCACTTATGCACTTGCAACTGTAAAGAAATTCCTATATAATCAAATATTTATATAAAATGTTCTTGATGTATAACCAAAAATTAAGTTATCAATAACGTTTTTAGAGAATGAGAATATGTTATTCATGCACAACCCAACCCTATTATTATACCAGATAGCAATCGATATGTTGTGAAACTAGCTCCAAAAAGAGAAGAAAAGAGATATCAACACCTTAGAAATAAGCCACTTCGAGGGGGCAACCTCCAATACATTACATGAAAAATTCTTAGATGATTCGAATTGCAAAATCTCCTTTCTATATATAGGAGTCCATGGGGCCATAATTTAATCCTAGTGGGGCCATAAGTAATCCTAGCCGACCTAACAATAATAATTTAAGGGCACAATAATAACAATATGGGGGTTACAAGGGTACAATAATAACAATAAGGGGGTTACACTAACAACAATAAGGGACTATACTAGTAATATAGGGACCTAACATTGTTTTTGCTGAAATTTAACATGTATATCAGCAACATATTGTAGTAAATAAAGCATTTAAACACACACAAAAAAAAAAACTTAATCTAGGAGTTCACCCGAAATCTCATGGGCTACGTCTCCTTTGAGCTTGGTCATCTTGACTCGCCGCTTTGGGATTATGGTAAGTTTTTTACAAGTAAATACTTAACTCCAATGAATACATAAATGATCCAAAGGACTTAAAATACCATCAATATCCCTCTAATGGCTATCCAAATTTTGCAAATAGCTTAAGGCTCTTTTTGACACGATTCCTTCTATTGGTGCACAAAGCTACTCTGAGTTTCTGAATGGCACAAACTCCCTCAGAATTTTGTTTCTGTCACTAAAACCACTCCTGTTGTATCCAAAACACATCATACACCAAATACCAACTGATAAATTTCTCAAATCGAGCACAGCATCCCCAAACTAGGCTATCCTCCACGGTTTTCCCAAGGATGACCAAAACTTCACATCCACTTATTGAGATCTAGAAGTTCTCAAAATGTTCTAAAACCACTTTTAATGGTTCCAAAATGTCTAAAATATTCAATATAGACTTTTCATTCATCAAAAATGGCCTCTAGCTGCTCCAGTTTCATGTTAATCACCTATCGGCACCCTTGGCACTAGGGTCAATGAAAACCTCTCTGCTGAGTTTTCAACCTCTAGAAGTCTTCAATACTTGTTGAAAACTCTGTCATTAGATTTAGAATGATTTTTTCAGTCAATAATGACCATTGGTTCGTTGCATATGGTCTTAGGAAGCTATGGCTAAGCCCTACACTACTGCTAGAAAAAGTTTGTACTAATGCCCCCTGGAACTTTACTGAAGCTTTTTAGCCTTCAAATGTTCTATACAGGCTCTGAAAACCATCTGAAAATATTCAAAACATATGAATTATCCAATTTATAATATTGGAACTCTGGAAAAGGACTCTAGCTCCCTTGTCTAGGCCTCAAACTAATTATGCCTCACGGTGACCCTGATGGCCCCTTCATTTTCCTCGAAGAAAACACTGCTGAAGATGACCTGTGTTCAACCTAAAACCTAGGCCAAACTCTTCATAATGTCAAAGATACCCAAAATTGACTATTTTCACACTCAATGTGGTTCAATAATGAGGGAGTTATGGAAGAAACAAGAAAACTACCCAATGTCCCCCAAAAACTCCACTAAATGTGAAGGACTACCAGTTAGTCCAACCAAAACTGGCCAAACCGCAAAAAAGGTGGGTTCCGCACCAAACTTGGTGGACAGTCTAACTAGCATTAAATGTTTGGGATAGATGGTCACATGGGCTTTTGTTTGAACCACCGACGGAATAGATGTTAACCACGACTATTTAAACCGTGGCATAAAATGTGGCACTTGGCGCGTTCACATGCGGGATTCCCACTTAACCATAACCATAATCATCAGGGATTAAGTTAAACAAAACCGTTAACATAAACTCCTATAGTGGCTGGCCAAATGGGCTCTGCTTCCTCCACCGTCAACAAACTATTAACCGTAACACATTAGCGCCTGGTTCTCAGCCCCACGGTCATGTGGGGTTGGTGTTGTCGAGCTAGCCCTTAAATTTTTTTACCCAAATAATGTCTAAACCTTATAACAAAGGCAACTCCCTTATGTGTTAAGTAACACATGCAGCCGAGATGGTTGGGCTTCTATGCTCGCAGCCGAGAGACCCAGGGTCGAATCTTGTAGCCATATAAAAATTTTAATAGACCATTTCTCTAGCCTGGGGCCACGTGGCGGCCTCCGGGCCTGCCATGTGGCAGCCCTTGATTGGCCACAAAAATCCAAATCCAATCCATTAACCGATAAAATTCTGCCATTTGTCAGTAAACAATTCGCCTGAATGGAATATTCTAGGGAATATTCCCAGAATATTTTTTTTTAATTTTTCCAAATTAACAAAGTCAAACTTGGTCAACTCATTTTTGGAGTTTACTCAACTATTTCAAACCACAATAACTTCTACATACGACCTTAGTTTTGAGAACCGTTCATGGCGCTAGAATCACAATGACGAGACCTTTCTGGTCGTTCATATTGCAACCCTTTCTAATCACTTTCATTTTTGAGAAAATTTTCATAACTAGGAAATTATCTCCTAATCACACCTCCCCAATGGGAAGCTTTTGGAAAACAAAATATCTCTATACTACTGAAACTAATCTTTACAGTAAATGATAGTACAACACCCTCATCTCTTTAGCCTCCAAACACTTGCCTTGCATGGCTAGTGACTTTGAACCACAACTGGAAAGCAATTCACACTTCCCTTCCTCGATGCACTTGTCCTCCTATCGAGAACTGTCTTTCTTGAACTCACTCAGAAAATTGATGTCGAGAAATTTGTAGAAGTAAACTGAACATCGCTGCCTTGATAAATGATCCAAGGTGGCTCAAAGAAACAAGATTACAACATAAAATACATGCATACAACTAAAATTTGCATATGTACAAAATGAGTGTGTCTTACTGTGCTAAGAAGTCCATCCAATTTTTACCAAGCCACTTCCATGGCGACTTTTGCTACTGAAACTATTATTCATGTGAAACTTCCTTTGTCACATCAATAATGGAATCCTTGGTTCCACCTTCGCCAATCTTTTTGTCCTCTTGTTGCATGTGCTTGGGACGACTAGTTGGATGAAATGTCCAACAATGGAAGACAACATATCCCCTCTTTTGGCAATATGTGCAAGTCTTATGCACCTTCTTTGAAATTTTTCTTTGCTTCATCTGCTTCTTGTATGCCTTCTTACTCATCGAGCATCTTGAAACATCATGGTTAAATCGACCACAATATGTACAACAAATCTTTCTTCCATTTAAGCATGCAAAATTATCATGCTTTGTAGAAACACAATCAAATTGATCATGGAAAGATTTATAACTCCTGTGCTGCTTTCAATGTTCATCCATTTTTCCTTCATGAGGAGATGAAATACTAGAGGCTCCAGCTTTCATTTTCATACTAACATCATCATTCTTGTCTTGAAAACTATCTGAACTCGCATGCTTTTTGAAAGAACCAACACATCTTTCTAAAGAGGAAAATGAAGACAAATTAGAGTGGATTACCTCTTCGTCACCCATGTTCTTGGTCAAAGCCTCTTGGGCTTGATGGAGCTGCATCTCCATATCATGCAATATTTGAATAATTTCTTCTTCTCTTGCTTCATGGCAAACAATTTCTCATGAAGTTTAGTGCTTTCTCTTCTATCCTCAAACAGGATCTGCACCATGTCCTTCAATATAATAAAGTCACGCTTCATATCTTCATCAAACAATCTTGTGAAGGAGGAAACTTCACTTGTAGAAGTTGTCATTATGATTTAAATGAACAAATTAAATTCAAAAAATTTCTCCAATCTTTTCAAAACAAATGAAAAACCTTTTTTAACCAAATGGCTGTAGAGACAAACTCTTATTCAAGCAGCCAAACAACAAACAAACTCCAAGAGCTTCTTAACAAACAATCGTCAAGAGGGTTTGTTACAAAAGTGACCTTGAGATCCCTTGGGATAAGGAAGATGCCTTCATGCCTTTTATTCCTTTTTGTCCTCTCCATGACTTAGCTAATCAGTATCTATCCCAAAACCTCAAGCAAACTCAAACAAAAATCAATTTGCAAACAGTAAAATAGTCAATCGTTTACACTGTTTAAACACCTTTCAAGCTATACAATCAAGCAACCAAGTGCTCTATCAAGCAAGAAACTAAGTTTCGATACCAACCTAATTTGAAAATGGTTTGGATAACTTGTATGTGTTTCAAGAACCTACCACTTAGTTTAAATTAAATGATCTAGCTTTTACTTGACAATTTTGTGGAATTATTTACTTGAAAGTGGTGTATGAATTTTTACTGTTTATGTGTCTTAAGTTCATTTGCTCTTGCTGAAATTTAACATGTATATTAGCAACATAATGCAGCAAATAAAGCATTTAAACACAACAACAAACTTAATCTAGGAGTTCACCCGAAATCTCGTGGGCTACGTCTCCTTTTGAGCCTGGTCATCTTGACTCGGCTCTTTGGGATTATGGTAAGTTTTTTTACAAGTAAATAATTAACTCCAATGAATAAAAAAATGATCCAAATGACTAAAAATACCATCAATACCCCTCTAATGGCTGTCCAAATTCTGCAAACAGCTTAAGGCTCTTGTTGACACGATTCCTTCTGTTGGTGCACTAACGTACTATGAGCTTCTAAATAGCACAAACTCCCTCATAATTTTGTTTCTATCACTGAAACCACTCCTTTTGTATCCAACACACATCATACACCAAATAACAACTGATTAATTTCTCAAATCGAGCACAACATCCCCAAACAAGGCTATCCTCCACGGTTTTCCCGGGGCTGCCCAAAACTTTACATCAACTTCTTGAGCTCTATAAGTTCTAAAAATGTTCTAAAACCACTTTCAATGGTTCCCAAATGTCTGAAATAGTCAATATAGACTTTTCATTCATCAAAAATGGCCTCCGGCTACTCCAGTTTCGCCTCAATCACCTATCGGCACACCCTAGCATTTGGGTCAATGAAAACTTCTCTATTGAGTTTTCGACCTCTAGAAGTCTTCAAAACTTTCTGAACCCTCTGTCATTAGTTTCAGAATGATTTTTTTAGTCAAGAATGACCATTTTTTCACTGCATATGGTCTAAAGTAGCTTTGACTAAGCCCTGCACTGCTGCTGGCAAATGCTCGCACTAATGGCCCCTGGAACTTTACTGAAGCTTTTCGGCCTCCAAAAATTCTCTATAGGCTTTGAAAACCATCTCATCAGATTAATCAGGTATGAATTAGCCAAAAATTACTATTCATTTACATAAAACAAATAAATAAAATCCAATACATTGCCTTCTCCATGATGGCCCTAATGGCCCCTTCATCTTCATTGAAGCAAAAACTTCTGAAAATGACCTTTTTTTGACCTAAATACTGTGCCAAACTCTTCAGAATGTTGAAAATACCCAAAATTGACTATTTTTGCACTCAATTTGGTTCAATAATGAGGGAGTTATTGCAGAAACAAGAAAAATTTCCAATGTCCACCAAAAACACCACTAAATGTGGAGGACTGCTAGTTAGTCCGACCAAAACTGGCCAAACTGCGAAAAAGGTAGGTTCTACTCCAAACTTGGCGGATGGTTTAACTGGAATTAAATGTTAAATTAAATTTTTGGGGCAGATGGTCACATGGGCTTCCGTTTGAACCGCCGGCGGAATAGATGTTAACCACGACTGTTTAAACCGTGGCATAAAATGTGGCACTTGGCACGTTCATATGTGATATTACTGCTTAACTGTAACCATAACCATTGGGGATTACATTAAAAAAACCGTTAACATAAACTCTTGTAGTGGCCAGCCACATGGGCTCCGCTTCCTCTGCCATCAACAAACTGTTAACCATAACATGTTAGCGCCTAATTCTCAGCCCCCCGGTCATGTGGGGTCAGTGCTGTCAGGCTAGCCCTTAAATTTTTCTACCCAAACAATGTTTAAACCTTATAACAAATCCAACCCCTTATGTTTTAAGTAATACATGCAGCCGATATGGTCGGGCTTTTGCGCTCGCAGCTAAGAGACCCGAGGTCAAATCCTGTAGCCATATAAAAATTTAAATAGACCATTTCTCCAGCCTAGGGCCATGTGGCAGCCTCCAGGCCTGCCATGGGGCAGCCCATGATTGGCCACGAAAATCCAAAGCTATCCCATCAACCAATAAAAGTCTGCCATTTGTCAACAAACTATTCGCCCAAATGGAATATTCTAGGGAATCTTCTGAGGAATACTCCTGGAATATTCTTTTTTAATTTTCCCAAATTAATAAAGTCAAACTTTGTCAACTCATTTTTGGAGTTTATTGGATGATTTAAAACCTTAATAACTTTTTCATACGACCTCGGTTTTGAGAACCATTCACGGTCCCATAATCGTAGAGATGAGACCTTTCCGGTGGTTCAGATTACAACCCTTTCTGATCACTTTCATTTTTGAGCAAATTTTCATAACTTGGAAATGATCTCCTAATCACACCTCCCCAATGGGAAGCTTTTGGACCCCAAAATCTCTCTGGACTACTGAAACTGATCTTGACAGTAAATGAGAGTACAACACCCTCTTCTCTTCAACTTCTAAACACTTGCCTTGAATGGCTAGTGACTTTGAAGCACAACTAGAAATCAATTCACACTTCCCTTCCTCGATGCGCTTGTCCTCATGTTAAGAACTATCTTTCTTGCACTCACTCAGAAAATTTATGGCGAGAAATATAGAGAAGGAAATTGAACATTTCTACCTTGATCAATGATCCAAGGTGGCTCAAACAAACGAGATTACAAAACAAAGTACATGCATATAACCAAAATTTGCATATGTACAAAATGAGTACGTCGTACTGTGCTAAGAAGTCCATCCACTTCTTACCAAGCCACTTCCATGGCGACTTTTGTTGCTGCAACTCTTCTTCATGTGAAACTTCCTTTTTCACATCAATAATGGAATCCTTGGTTCCACCTTTGCCAATCTTCCTGTCCTCTTGCTGCATGTGCTTGGGACAACTATTTGGATGCAAAGTCCAACAATGGGAGACAACATGTCCCCTCTTTTGGCAATATGTGCAAGTCTTATGCACCTTATTTGAAAGTTTTCATTGCTTCAGCTGCTTCATGTATGCCTTCTTCCTCATCCAACATCTCGAAACATCATGGTTAAATTGACCACAATATGTACAACAAATATTTCTTCCATTTAAACATGCAAAATTATCATGGTTGGAGAAACACAACCAAATTCATCATGGGAAGATTTATACCTCTTGTGTTGCTTTGCATGTTCATCCATTTCTCCTTCATGAGGAGATGAACTACTAGAGGCTCCAGCTTTCATTTGTAGACTAACATCATCGTTCCAGTCTTGAAAACTGTCTGAACTCACATGCTTTTCGAAAGAACCAACACATCTTTCTAAAGAGGAAATCGAAGACAAATTAGAGTGGATTACCTCTTCCTCATGCATGTTCTTGGTCAAAGCCTCTTGGGCTTGATCATGTTGTATATCCATATCATGCAATCTTTGAAGAATTTCTTCCTTCTCTTGCTACATGGCAAACAATTTCTCATGAATTTTAGTGCTTTATCTTCTATCCTTGAACATGATCTGCACCATGTCCTTCAATATAATAAAGTCACGCTTCATATATTCATCAAAGAATCTTGTGAAGGAGGAAAATTCACTTGTAGAAGTTGTCATTATGGTGTCAATGAACAAATTAACTTCAACAAAGTTCTCAAAGCTTTTCAAAACAAATGACAAAGCTTTTTTAACCAAATGGTTGTAGAGACAAACTCTTATTCAAGTAGCCAAACAACAAACAAACTCCAAGAGCTTCTTAACAAACAATTGTCAAGAGGGTTTGTTTCAAAAGTGACCTTGAGGTCTCTTGGGGTAAGGAAGATGCCTTCATGCCTTTTCTTCCTTTTTGTCCTCTCCAGGACTTAGCTAATCAGTAGTTATCCCCAAATCTCAAGCAAACTCAAACAATAATCAGTTTGAAAACAATAAAACAGTCAATCTTTTACACTGTTTAAACACCTTTCAAGCTATACAATAAAGCAACCAAGTGCTCTTTCAAGCAAGCAACTAAGCTCCGCTAGCAACCTGATCTAAAAATGGCCAGGATAAATTTTATGTATTTCAAGATCCTACCACTCAGTTTAAACTAAATGATCTAGCCTGTACTTGAAAATTTTGCAGAATTACTTACTTGAAAGTGGTGTATGAATTTTTACTGTTTATGTGTCTTAAGTTCATTTGTTCTTTCTGAAATTTAACATGTATATCAGCAACATAATGTAGCAAATAAAGAATTTAAACACAACAAAAAACTTAATCTAGGAGTTCACTCAAAATCTCGTGGGCTACGTCTCCTCTGAACTTGGTCATTAATCCAGATCTTGGGGGGGAGGCCCCCAAGATCTAAAATGTTGAAATAGATCTGAGAAGATCTACAAAACTAGAAAGCCAGAAAAAAAGAGAGAACAAAGATAAAATAAAACCACAAAGAAACTTGTTTTATTAAAATAGAGAATAACAGTAGAAGCTACATTGTGGTGGACCATCTGTCCTTTTACAAAGTGAAGCTTGTTATTTATAGCCTTTTTTTGAGATAGAATACCATAGGTGGATACCATGGGCCAATACCATGGGTAGATACCACTTACAGTACCATGGGTAAATCCCATGTGTGGATGAATACCATGGGTGGATACATACCATGGGTCACTTACAATACCATGGGTGAATAAATATCATGGGTGGATGAATACCATGGGTCGATGCCATTTACAATACCATGGGTGAATTCCATGGGTGGATGGCTAACATGGGTAGATGAATACCATGGGTTGATGCCATTTTCCATTCAGATCATTCCTCCCTCCTTAAGAAGCAATGGTCCCCATTGCGTGAAGTTCCCTCCTGATAAGTCTTTGTTGAATATGAAGATCCACTGAAGAGAAGGGTTTTGTGTAGTTAACCCATAACCGTGATGAACGAAGATCAAAGGATAGAGATACCCTGTAATGCTTATGACCAACTGTGATATTAACAGTGTGCAGCCTAGCAAATAGACTTCAATGAAGTATGGGTTTGTGGATGAACCAAAACCATGAAAAACGAATATCCGAGGATAGGGATACCCTGTAATGCTTGTGACCAACTGTGTGACTAACAGTGTGCGGCCTAGCAAATGGACTTCGATAAAAAAGATTTTGTGCGGTTGACCCATAACCGTGATGCTGATTGTTGATGAAGTAGCAGGTGCCTACATAGCTTGGGGTGGGAGGGCATGTCTCCAAATAACCCAAGCCAAATGTTTCTATGCCGAAACTGATGAATGTGAAGCAGGTGCCTACTAAAGCGGGGTGGGAGGGCATGTCTCCAAGGGGAACCCGCTCCAAATGCTGCTCCAGATTTAAAATGAGCATAACTCGGTCAATATAACTCAGAATATTTATTATAGCCTATTTTTGGAAACGGAATGATCATTATGCATCTTTTCATGTGTTTGAAACCATTATCTGGAAACTCTAGGCTATTAGATTCGCGTTGGAACTGTCTTGCCGTCACAAAATTTCTGAAAAAAATAGTTGATTTTAAATCAATGATAACTCCCACATCCGAACTCCGATTCGACCGATGTTTTTTTTTGAACTTGGGTGATTTTTCAACAGAACCTCAGATCTATATCCATTTCTCTGAAATTTTGCACTAAAAACTGCAAAAAATGACAGGAGAGCCGCCGTCCATGAATTGTCATCAAAAAAATTGCTTTAACATTGCTGATTTTGAATCAATGATATCTCCCTCATCTGAACTCCAATTTGACAAAAAAAAAATTTGAATTTGAGTATTTTTTCGTAAGGAATCCAGATCTGGTCTTTTTTTGGAAAATTTTTCACCAAATTTTTCAGATCTGATCTGAAAACTCGCCGCCCAAAAACATTCATGGATTTTGCTAAAGATTGCTGCAAACATTGAAACTAAACTATGCTTCAAACCCTCATTCCCATGGATTCGTAACCTAAATCTGATACCACTGATACGGATCTTGGGGGGAGGCCCCCAAGATCTAAAAATTTGAAATAGATCTGACAAGATCTGCAAAACTAGAAAGCCATAAAAAAAGAGAGAACACAAATAAAATAAAACCACAAAGAAACTTGTTTTAATAAAATAGAGAATAACTGTAGAAGCTACATTGTGGTGGAAAATTTGTCCTTTTACAAATTGATGCTTGTTATTTATAGCCTTTTTTTGAGATAGAATACCATAGGTGGATACCATGGGCTAATACCATGGGTAGATACCACTTACAATACCATGGGTAAATCCCATGTATGGATGAATACCATGGGTGGATACATACCATGGGTCACCTACAATACCATGGGCGAATAAATATCATGGGTGGATGAATACCATGGGTCGATGCCATTTACAATACCATGGGTAAATTCCATGGGTGGATGGATAACATGGGTAGATGAATACCATGGGTTGATGCCATTTTCCATTCGGGTCAGTCATCTTGACTCAGCTCTTTGGGATTATGGTAAGTATTTTTACAAGTAAATAGATAACTCTAATGAATACAAAAATGATCCAAATGACTAAAAATACCATCAATATCCCTCTAATGGCTATCCAAATTCTACAAACAACTTAAGGCTCTTGTTGACACGATTCATTCTGTTGGTGCACTAAACTACTATGAGCTTCTAAATGGCACAAAATACCTCAGAATAATTTTTCTGTCACTAAAACCACTCCTTCTATATCCAAAACACATAAAACACCAAATACCAAATGATAAATTTCTCAAATCGAGCTCAGCATCCCCAAACTAGGTTATCCTCCATGCTCTGCCCAGGGCTGCCCAAAATTTTACATCAGCTTATAAAGCTCTAGAAGTTATAAAAATGTTTTGAAACCACTTCCAATGGTTCCCAAATGTTTGAAATAGTCAAGATAGACTTTCCATTCATCAAAAATGGCCTCTGGCTGCTCCGGTTTCGCCTCAATCACCTATCGGGACCCCCTGGCACTAATGTCAATGAAAAATTCTTTGTCGATTTTGTGACCTCTAGAAGTATTAAACACTTGCTGAAACCTCTGAAATTATATTTAGAATGATCTTTTCAGTCAATAATTACCACTGGTTCACTGCATATGGTCTAAAGCAGCTCTCGCAAAGGCCTGCACTGCTGCTGGCAAAAGCTGGCACTAATGGCCCCTGGAACTTTACTAAAACATTTCAGCAAACATTTTCTAAAGGCCCTGCAAACCATCTCATCACATTCAAAATGTACGAATTAGCCAAAAATGATTGTTCATTTACCTAAAACAAATAAATAAATCCCAATACACTGCCTTCTCCATGATGGCCCTGATGGCCCCTTCATCTTCCTCGAAGACAAACTGTTGAAAATTACCTCTGTTCGAACTTAAACCTGTGCCAAAATCTTCATAATGTCGAAGAGACCTAAAATTGACTATTTTTGCACTCAATTTGGTTCAATAATGAGGGAGTTATGGCAGAATCAAGAAAACTACCCAATGTCCCCAAAAAACCCCACTAAATGTGGAAGACTGCCAGTTAGTCTGACCAAAACTAGCCAAACTACAAAAAAGACAAGTTCCGCTCAAAACTTGGGAGATGTTTTAACTGGCATTAAATGTTATATTAAATGTTTGGGACAGATGATCACATGGGCTTCCGTTTGAACCACCAGTGGAATAGATGTTAACCACGACTGTTTAAACCGTGGCATAAAATGTGGCACCTGGCGCGTTCACATGGGGGGTTCCTGCTTAACCATAACCATAACTGTCGGGGAATACGTTAAACAAAACCGTGAACATAAACTCCTGTATTGGTTAGCCACATGGGCTCTGGTTCCTTCGCCATCAACAAACTGTTAATCGTAACACGTTAGCACCTGGTTCAAAGCCCCCCGGACATGTGGGGTCGGTGCTGTCAGGCTAGCCTTAATTTTTTCCGCCCAAATAATTTTTAAACCTTATAACAAATCCGACTCCCTTATGTGTTAACACATGCAACCGAGATGGTCGAGCTTCTGTGCTCGCACGCGAGAGACCTGGTGTCGAATCTTGTAGCCATATAAAAATTTAATAGACCATTTCTTCGACCTAGGGCCATGTGGTGGCCTCTGGGCTTGCCACGTGGTAGCCCGTGATTGGCCATGAAAATACAAAGCCAACCCATCAACCAATAAAATTCTACCATTTATCAACAAACAATTTGCTCGAATGGAATATTCTAGGGAATATTCTGAGGAATATTCTTAGAATATTCTTTTTTAAATTTTTCCAAATTAACAAAGTCAAACTTGGTCAACTCATTTTTGGAGTTTACTAGATGATTTCAAACCTCAATAACTTCTGCATACGACCCCGGTTTTGAGAACCGTTCACGGCACCATAATTTCAGCGATGAGGCCTTTCTAGTCGTTCAGATTGCAACCCTTTCTGATCACTTTCATTTTTGAGAAAATTTTCATAACTTGGACATGATCTCCTGATCAGTATCGATGGCTTTGCTCCCATAAAAAAATTGTTACTTCGTCAATTTTTACGGAGGAAATGATAGCAAATTATGAGGATACAAAGAGAAACACCTTATTTAGGCAATTGATAAATCTCAAACAAAAGGGTTCAGTGGTGGAGCACATTGAGGACTTCCAAAAATTGAATATAAGGGTAACTGATATTCCAGAGGAACATAGGATTGATGTCCTCGTAGGGACTTTAAAGATAACATTCAACATGAAGTTCTTGTCTGGGAACCTGATTCATTGGAGAAGGCATTCAGGTTGGCAAGAAAAATTGAATGTAAAATTATGGCGACAAGGAAGCCTGCCACTCACATCTATAAATATGGAAGTGTTGCTACTTCTAGACTTCCACAACCTACAAGGTTGACACCACAACAATTGGAAGAAAAAAGAGAAAAAAATGCTTTGCTATAGTTGTGATAGAAAATACACTAAAGGTCATAAGTGTGATGAGAAGAAATTATTTTACATAGATTGTGAAGAGGAGGAAGAAAATGAACAAGAAACTTCAAAATAAGAGGATATCCACGAGGAACCAACCCTAGAAGAAGAAGAAATGACTCTGACAATCTCGTGTAATGCATTGGCAGGAATTACCACTTCTCAAACTCTCAATATAGAAGGACATATCAAGAAGAAAAAAGTAATAGCATTGATTGATTCAAGTAGTACCCATAGTTTTATTCATTATAAAGTAGCCAAGGAATTGAATTATTTCCTATACCCAACACCAGAATGTCAAGTGATGGTTGAAAATGGAGGAACTATAAATTTCTCTGGAAAATTCCATAATATCAAGCTAACCATGGGGGAATATGTATTGAATAGTCCAATTATTTACATTCAAATGGGAGGTTTTGATGTTGTACTAGGAGTACAATGGTTACAATCTTTGGGGACAGTAGCTTTTAATTTTCAAGAACTTTTCTTGAAATTTTTTTGGAAGGAAAGGAAATTGAATTACAGGGTATCACAGGGAAGCCGGGAAAGATAATAAGCTCTAATGTCATGAAAAATCTTCTGAAGAAATAAAAACCAGGCGTAATTGCATAATTATGCTCACTAGAAGTTCCAACATCAAATGCATATATTTCTTTAGATCTCAAAAAATTCTTGGACAATCACTCCAAGTTGTTTGAAACTCCCAAAGGACTCCCACCTATTCATGATCATGATCGTGCTATTCATTTTATTCCAGGAAGTGTTCCTCCAAATATCAGGCCTTATAGATATCCTTATGTCTAAAAGAGTGAAATTGAATGTATGATTGGAGAAATGTTAGAGGCTGGTATAATTCAGCCTAGTCAAAGTTCTTTCTCTGCTCCAATAGTATTGGTGCACAAGAAGGATGGATCATGGTGTATGTGTTCGGATTCCATTCCTGTGATTGATGAATTATTGGAGGAATTACATGGAGCAATTTATTTTACTAATTTGGATCTTCGTTCAGGATATCATCAAACTAGAATGAAGACTCAAGATATTCCGAAAAAAGCATTTCAAACTCATGAGGGTCATTGTGAATTTCTGGTTATGCCTTTTTGCCTTACCAATGCACCTTCTAAATTTCAAGGGTTAATGAATTCTATTTCCAAACCCTTCCTTATAAAATTTTTGCTAGTATTTTTTGATTACATACTAATCTACAACAGGTCTTGGAAGGATCATGTTCAACATGTTGACAAGGTGCTCAAACTATTGGAGGAGAAACAATTATATGCAAAAACATCCAAATGTTTCTTTGGAGTACAAGAGGTGGAATATCAGGGTCATATTTTATCTCATGAGGGTGTTAAGGTAGACCCTAAAAAAATTAAAGCCATTAAGGAATGGAAAGTCCCCACAACCATAAAGAAATTGCATGGATTTCTCGAGTTAACAGGGTATTATCGCAAGTTTGTTAAGAATTATGGGAGAACAGTAGCACCTCTAACAACACTATTGAAGAAAGATGCATTTTCATATACTCATGAAGAAACTAACACCTTTGAACATATTAAAGAGGAAATGTGCTAGCACCAGTCTTAGCTACGCCAGACTTCACAAAAACCTTTATTGTGGAATCTATTGCCTCGGGAAATGGAATTGGTGTTTTTTTAATGCAAGAAGGAAGATCCATTGCTTTTGAAAGTCGTCCAATAAAAGGAAAGTATTTACAGAAAGCTATTTATGAGAAGGAAATGCTGGAAATACTACATGCACCAAAGAAATGATGACCTTACCTAAAGGGAAGACACTTCTAGGTAAAAACTGATCATGATAGTATTAAACACATTTTGGAACAAAGACTATCTTCAGAAGAGAAGAAAAAATGGGTCACAAAGATGTTGGGGTATGACTTTAAAATATTCTACAAAGAAGGGAAGCTAAATGTTGTTGTAGATGCACTCTTAAGAAAGGATGAAGAGGCAGAAGCATTGCTTTGTGCCATTTCTATTATCCAACTAGATTGGATAACCGACACAAGGGAAGAATGGAAGAAGGATGAAGAAGTGTAGACACTCATTCAAAAGTTGCAGAAAGATCCTAGTACATATGATACATTTAGTTGGAAAAGCGAGTCCTTATGATACAAATATCGATTAAATATTTGCAAGAATTCCAAACTAAAACAAAAGATTCTTTTGGAATTGCACACTTCTCCTTTAGGAGGACACTCGGGATTTTTAAAAGCTTAGCACAGGGTGAAGAAACAATTTTCTCTTAAAGAGTGTCATCATGGTGGTAGTTGATAGGCTTACCAAGTATGCACAATTTTGTGCATTATCTCATCCATTTAAAGCAAGCAAAGTTGCTACTTCATTTATGGAAACAATTCAAAAGCTACATGGAAATCTAAAGATTATTGTAAGTGAGAGAGATCCCATTTTTACCAGAATTTTTTGGACGGAATTATTTTCTTTTCTTGGTACTCAACTAGCTCATATTTCATCTTATCATCCTCAATCTGATGGTCAAACTGAGATAGTGAATAAATTTTTGGAAGGATACCTTCGTTTTTTGTATCTGATAAGAAAGCACAATGGGTCAAGTGGTGACCTCTCACTGAATGGTTGTATAACACTTCCTTACATACTGTAGCAAAAAATCACCCCATTTATGGCACTCTATGGATATCATCCACCATCCATCACATCTTCTTTAAGAGAAGATTCTAAGGTTCAAGTAATGGAAGATCACATCGAGCATCAACAAGAAGTTCTCCAACTCTTAAAGGATAACCTAAATTTGGAACAAAATCGAATGAAACAATAGGCAGATTAGCATCGCAGCAAGAGAATTTTTGATGTAGGAGACTGGTTATTTTTATGCCTACAACCATACAAACAAATGTCCCTCAAACAAGCTAAGAAGGATAATAAATTATCGCCAAAGTACTATGGTCTTTACAAGGTGTTGCAAAAGATTGGTACTATGGAATACAAATTGGAGCTTCCTGGTTCTTTGCAAGTTCATCCAATTTTCCATGTTTCATGCTTAAACAAGGTTATAGGGGACAAAATTCCAGCTAAACAATATTTCCAGAACTTGGTGAGGAAGGAAAAATCATATTGGAGCCTGAAGTAGTCATGGAAACAAGAAATCAATATCTACAAAATCGATAAATTTCAGAGTATCTCATAAAATGGAAGAACTTACCAACTGAATATTATATATGGGAGGATGAGAATTTTATACATAAGCACCCGGAGCTACTCAAGCATTGAGGATAACACTTTTTTGAAGGAGAGGGGCATTTTAGGTCCCTATATTACTAGTATAGTCCCTTATTGTTGTTAGTGTAACCCCCTTATTCTTATTGTTGTACCCCTGTAACCCCAATATTGTTATTATTGTGCCCTTACATTATTATTGTTAGGTTGGCTAGGATTATATTATGGCCCCATGGAATCCTATATATAGAGGTTTTATCATTTGTATCATCCAAGAATTGTTCATTTATGTAATGTAAAGGAGTTTTCCCCCTCGAAGTGGATTATTTCTAAGGCATTGATCTCTCTTTTCTTATATTTTTGGAGCTGGTTCATAACATCTTTCATATGGCCAACTTAGTCATAATGTTGAAATTTCATAATTTGTTGTTGATGTTTTGGAAGAGGAACATAATATAGAATAGATGAAAGTGAGCTATCATGAGGAAATATGGCACTCTGAAATTTGATGGGCTTGGAGTAGTCTGGAATATAAAAGGACACATCCTTGTCATATCCAAGATCAGTTATTTTCTTGTTATGGGAAAACTCTTTCCACGGTCTGATGATGGGATTGCGAGGTGAAGCATGAGCTTTTGCATCTGCATACAAATCTTCTCTTGTACTGGGCTCAGTGACCTAACCAATAACTTGTTGTTGATGGGAGTTTGTCTCAACGTTCTGAACAAAAACAAGCTCAGAATGATGAATCTTCTGTTGAAGCTCTTACTCAAGCTGCAAAAATTCAATCTTGTCAAGTGCATTTTGCAGGCAGAATTTAATGTCAAAAAGAGAATATTTTCTAACATTTACTATTTCATCTACAGTCGAATGTATTAGATTATTTAGAAACTATAATATATTATCAAGTTTGGTCCAGCTAATAAATTTCCCGCTTCCCCTAATGAGTACACATGAAACGTTGTTTGACTGTGCCTCGTGTGTATTAGAAGTAGGTGAATCATAATGATAAAAGCATGAACATTCCGAGAGACATTACAGGACAAGATAAACATTACAAATTGCTAAATGACTTCATTTTCTATTCTAACGCGCATCTTGTCTTTCTCTTGCCCACGAATTTGGGGAATAACAATATATGGCAAGGATACCCACTCTACTCAATGATATGGTGTCTAACAATTGTCTGTACTTTGAAGTAGTGAAAATAAATATAAGAGCAATAGGGGAAAATATTGAAAGAATGCAGGAGAACCATATATTTCACCTAGGAAAATTTGCAATAAAATTCCTTATCTCATCATTAGCTTCTTGGTCTAAAGTAGTCCTTCCTTCAACATCAGTATTTGTGTAGTTAGCTCCAACTCGCATTAGCTCTTTGATTTTAGGTTTGTCACCTTCAGAAGTAGTCAGTAGAAGTAATATGTCTATAGGGTCTAAGTTCTTGTTCAAGAGGAGAAGGGAGGAGGGCGGAGGAGGGATCAATGGGAGGAGGAGGAGAGAAAAGAGAACGGGGTGCTCCACAAAGGGGGCTATGGGAGGTCAGAGGAGAGGAGCACAGAGGAGAAGGGAGGAGGGTGGAGGAGGAAGCAGTAGGAGGTGGGAGCACTGAGGAGGGAGGGGGGAGGATCAAATATGCCCCTCCTTATCCACTTCACGAAGAAAAAATTATTTTGTTTATCATCTTCTTCATCTCCGCGTTTCTACAGCCCATCGAGTTGATTTCTCTGAGCATTCTCTGGAAAATTTGCAACGATTTTGGAGAGGCAGGGTGCAATTTTAGCCATGGTGACTACTGCTATTTCTGCTTCCCCTTCTATTCATTTTCTGTCATCTCTAGGCTATTCTTCCCATGGAAATGCCAAAACATCCCACAGGAGGTTTGGTTGGAGGAGTGCAGAGGGTAAGGGGTCGAGCAAGTTGAGCTCAACTACTAGCACCATGATACAGTCACGATGGGACGAATGTGGTACGGAGCGATGAATCAGAAGTTGGATAGCTCGGGACGTGAAAAAAAGCATCAATGGGATGGGCTAACTGTAAATCATCATTATGATGCTAGTAAAGTCTCACACTCGGAGTTATAAATTTTGCTGGTAGAGTTTTCAAATGCTTGAGGATTTGGCCAAAATCCAATCTATTACTTCATCTTCCAGGGCATCAATAATGGTGGGCAGTGAATACAGGTGAAATTTAGAAAAGGAAACGAGTCGAGTGGGATGACAGAGTGTATGTCAAGATTGTGGCTCAAATTGGAGAGCATAGATGTTACAGTAATGACAAAGTAATGACAGAGAGGCTGCATACTTTTCGCTATTTTGAGAATGTAGAGAGTGCAGAGACCAGGTAAGAAATTTCTGACAAAGGGACAATTCTGCACAATCAAATTTCAGCAGTAAGGAAGTCAAGTTTGATCAATCTATTCATACTATTCACCATGATAAAAACCTAATGTAGTAGATGTTAGGTTACATTGGATAGATACAAGATATCATTCAAGTCAACTTCTCTTCGTTCCAATGTGTTATTTTTAGGTGCAAGTGGTGGAACACCTTTGGTCAAAATAATGTAAAGGAAGATCACAATAGTGCTTTGATATCTATTAACTCTAGAAATATGTGGCATGAAGCGACGAAGCCTCATATTTACCCAAAACACTGCGACCAAGTGTTTTTTTACCTAGATGTGTTGGATAGGGATTGGTGGTTCATATTAATATACAACCCTATATTAAAACATATTTTGAGAGAAACATATGACTATGAATAGTGATATCTAGTTGTGTAATTTCATTATTTATATTATTATTGTATGTTTTTGTGTTTCACTAATTATAATGTTTTTTTATTTGTTTTGTTGTTATTTTAATTAAGTATTTCAAATTTTGTACAATATCTATAATAATAAGGATTAAGGTCAGAATCCTCAAATAAGAAGAATATAACCAAAATGAGAAAATAGTAAATTTAGAAACAATATTGAAAATTTATTTTGATTTAGATATTTATTGATTTGTTGCATAAAAATGAGATGATTACTCCACAACATTTTTAACTATTGACAACCCTATAGTTGGAGCGGACTACTCCCTGGTTGCTATTCAATATAATAATATCTCCCATTTTTGTCATTGTCGCAGCAAATTTTTTCTACCATCCTACCAAGTTAAGGTCTGAGTTTGCAATCATGCTGGATTTGGTGTTTGGATCTGTAATCAAAGTTGCATCCGATGTAAATAGGCCACGGTTAGCTATAACATTGTTGTAATAAAAGTTGTCCAGAATGACTGGCGTTTGAGGATCCATGACCATGGTCGTGTTGACGTTACTGGGGCTGCCTTGGGGACAACTCTGCCTTAGTATCTGAGCATACATCGGATCAAGGGATGGGTCCATCGTATTCGTGCCATTGAAATTGTAGAGCCTACTCAAGACTGAAGTACAATGAGAGACACCAATTGTGTGTGCTCCTGCATTCGCCCAAACAACACAAACATGATTTTATGCGACATATGTTTTTATTAAGCCATTATGGTCATCTACAAGCATTGAGAAAATACGTGACAATGTAACCATGTCGTCCTATGATAGGCCTTAGCTGCAAATATCTGAGTTAGCTGCGTTACATTGAAAGTAGGGGGAGGTAGATTTCCCCGAATGTTGGAAGCTAGTGAAATATTTCCATCCTTTCTTCCAGCCAGAACATCCCAGGAGAGGGGAATGGGAGATGCCTGCAATCAATTATGATTCATTATTAGAAAGCATTGACCATTGTTGTTATGACATGCTATAGTTAATTCAGTGGTAGTCTTATGTATAATATTTAGGTGAATACCAGTGATGCACTATCTCTAGCTGCAAATGCGACTATATCTACACAGGAGACCTTCTTTGGGCAGACCACCTCTATTTTCAATTTGGCTTTGTCAATAACGTCGAATCCTAAAATACTTGGATTGTTAGTCGGAGAGTCTTTATTCGCTACGAACTGGCCCGAAATGGAATTGATGAGTGTTGGAAATTAATTCCAACTGTAATATGAAACAAGTGGACAGAAATCTGATTTCTGTTGATATTTCAAAAGGACAGATGAAGCAAAGTCGTGATTCATTTTTGCACTCCACTGTGCATTAAATTTTCTTGGCTGAAATCCCTGCTACAGCCGACTTTGATTTTCCAAAGAGCACCACGTTACCCCCAACCTCCTTACTGCATTGAAAGGCTGATAAGAACAAAAGATATTTCTATTATTTAATTTTTTAAGTCATAATGTGTTTTCAACATATATATGTAATAGACAGTGGTAGTTTTAAGGTTAGACAGATAGAGAATTAGAGACAGAGGAAGAGAAAAAGACAGAGAGCAGAAAATAGAGGAAGTCTAAAACGCTATATTTTGAAGCAGCAGAGCATCTCTGTGTGTTGCCGCAACTGACTGTGTGTTGCCGCAACTGGATTTGTGTGTTGTTGCAACTGATTCTATGTGTGTTGCCGCAATAGGACACTGTGTTTGAAGCAACAGAGGAACACTCTATGTGTTGCCAAAACTGGAACAGGGTGTTGCCACAAAGGAGACTGTGTGTTTCCGCAACAGAAGACTGTGTGTTGCCGCAACTGAAATCTGTATAAAAGCAGAAAGTGAAAAACACAGTAAGGAGTATTTTTTTTATTCCAGAACTGTAGTTCTGATAAAAGTTTGTATTTTTTAATATTCATTTTTATGGTTAATGAAATAGAGCTTTACTCCATCTCTCTGTCCACATCTCTATCATTAAATCTTTGTGTTTAGTTGAGGAACTTTGTTTCCTCTGTTTTGTTCGAAATATTTAGAAATTTCCAACATGGTATTGAAGCATGCCATTTATCAAATTTTTCAACATGGTATCAGAGCTAGTCTAGGCACTCAGTGAACGGAGCAGAGATCCCTCTTCACTGTAGAAGCTGTAAGAAGGTTTTTTGAAGCATATTTCTCCAACAAAGAGAAATCTTATGTTTCTTTACACAGTTACAATGGCAGCAGCAGGGACCAGCTTGACAAATCCCCAACTTCCACAGTTTAATGGGAAGAATCATGAATATTGGTCTATCACTATGAGAGCCTTGTTTGCTTCACAGGACATATGGGAGCTAGTTGAGAATGGCTACCCAAAACCAACAGATGCAACATCGTTGGCTGCTTTGATAGCAGCAGAAAGAGACTTGTTGAAAGATAATAGGAAGAAGGACTCCAAAGCCCTCTTCTATATGTTTCAATCAGTGCACGAGATTATTTTCCCAATGATTACAGTAGCAACAAAGTCTAAGGATGCATGGAATATTCTCAAAACTACCTATTAAGGCATGGAGAAGGTGAAGACAACAAAACTACAAATGCTGAGGAGAGATTTTGAAACTCTCTGCATGAAAGAGTCTGAAAATATAGACTCATTCTTCACTCATGTTATTGGGTTGGTTACCCAAATAAGGTCTCATGGAGAGACGCTTGAAGAGAGAAGGATAGCGGAGAAAATCTTGAGAAGTATACCCTCAAGATTTGATGCCATAGTAGTGGCAATAGAAGAGACAAAGGATCTCTCACTATATACAATGGATGAACTTAGTGCATCACTAATGTCTCATGAACACAGACTGAATGGAGGATCAGATTCCTCAATGGAACAAGCCTTCAAGACCCAAATGTATTTTGGCCGAGGCAGAGGTCAAGGCAGAGGAAAAGGGAGAGGCAGAAGCCATAATAAAGGAAGAAACAGCCCTGCAAGTTTGAATGGAAGGAGCAGCAATCAGAACTAGAATGAAGGCTCAAGCCAACAACAAGCTAATGGACAAAGGTATGATAAATACCAACTCCAATTTCATTATTGTAAAAAATATGGGCACTATGCCAATGAATGTAGAAAAAAGCAAAATGACATGAATAATAGGCAGAATGCTAGTTTTACAAAAGAAGAAAAGAACCAGAAGAATGTGTTGTTGACATATAATGTAGCACAAGATAGACAAGATGATGTATGGTTCTTAGACTCAAGTTTTAGTAACCACATGACTGGAAACATATAAATGTTTGCCAATATGGATGAAAATGTTAAATCTGAAGTAACAACAGGAACTGATAATAAGATCTCTGTCAAAGGAAAAGGCAGAGTAGGTATCATGGCAAAGAATGGAGAACATAAGTTTGTGCTAGATGTATATTATGTACTTGGCTTGAAATGTAATATTTTGAGCATTGGACAGCTCATTGACAAGGGCTACAATGTATTATTCAAAGATGATGTGTGCACAATCAAGGACATACCTCCAAGAAAGAAGGTCATTGCAAAGGTGCAGATGACAAACAATAGGATGTTTCCTCTCAAGCTCAGAACAGACTTGAAGGAAAGTGGAAAAGTTGCAGATGTAACACAAGAGGTCTTTCAAGAGGAAGTGAAAGATGAGAGCTAGTTATGGCACTTGAGATTTGGACATCTCAATTTTGGAGGCCTGAACTTGTTTCATAGAAATGGAATGGTAAGAGGATTACCCTTTATTGAGAAACCGGACAACCTATGTGAAGGCTGCATCTTGGGCAAACAATACAGAGAAAGATTTCCAGCAGGAAAGAGTATAAGGGCAAAGGCACCCTTAGAGATTTTCCACTCATACTTATGTGGACCAATGCAAATGCCATCTTTAGCTGGCAACAAATATGTTTTGACATTCATAGATGACTACAGTAGAAATACATGGGTGTACTTCTTGAAACAGAAGAGTGAAGTGTTTGAATAGTTCTGCCACTTCAAAGCTCAGGTTGAGAAGCAGAGTGGGCACTACATCAAAGTGTTGAGAACTGACAGAGGTGGAGAGTAGATCTCCAAAGAGTTTCTATGTTTCTGTAGGGATAATGGCATACATAAGCAGTTTACCACAAGGTACACACCTCAAAAAAATGGTGTTACTGAAAGGAAGAAGAGAACCATCATGGACATGGTCAGAAGTATGTTGAAGGCAAAACACTTGCCAAATGAGTATTGTCTAAAGCTGTCAATTGTGCAGCGTACATCTCAAATAGATGCCCAACAAAATCAGTGATGAATAAAGTACCTGAAGAAGTGTGGAGTGGCATAAAGCAGTTTGTCACCCACATGAGAGTATTCGGTTGTGTGGCTTATGCACACATTCTAGATCAGCTGAGAATGAAGCTTAATAGCAAGGGGGAGAAGTGTATCCTTGTTGGATACAATGATGAGTCAAAGGCATACAGGTTGTATAACCCATCCACCAAGAAGTTCATTATAAGCAGAGATGTGTAGTTCATTGAAGAAGAATCTTGGGATGGAAGTTTAGAGAAAACGGTGAACGTGAAGACATGTGTGTCTCACGAAGAAGAAGAGGAAGGGATAGCAGCGAATAACCCCTCTTTGGTGGCTTCTCCTCCACCACCACAAGCACAACAAACCACACCACAAGCCGGAAATAGAATAGCCTTGAGAAATCAAGGAAGTGCCTCTTCAAGCACACCACAGGGATTAGAAACACCCTCGAGTTCAAGTGGAACTCCAAGTACACTAAGAAGACCAAGATTCAGAATTCTGAGTGAGATTTATGAAAAAGAAGAGATAAATGATAATGCCGGTATGAACTCTTTATTTGCTTTGTATTGCCATGTTGATGACCCAATTCATTTTGAAGATGCTGTGAAAGAAGAAAAATGGATTGAAGCAATGAACGAAGAGATTGGTGTAATAGAAAAGAATAATACATGGAATTTAGTGGACCTCCCTAAAGGAAAAAAAGTCATTGGAGTAAAATGGGTCTACAAGACCAAGAGCAATGCTGAAGGCAAGATTGAAAGACACAAAGCAAGACTTGTTGTGAAAGGCTACAAGCAGCAACAAGGAAGGGACTATGAAGAAACCTTTGCACCTATTACAAGGATGGAAACAGTGAGAATAGTGCTATCCATAGCAGCACAACACAAATGGAAGGTTTACCAAATGGATGTGAAATTTGCATTCCTAAATGGAGTGTTGAAAGAAGAGGTATATGTTGAACAACATCCAGGCTATGAAATTGAAGGCCAAGAGCACAAAGTATGCAAGTTGAAAAGAGCTATTTATGGACTGAACCAAGCACCAAGAGCATGGTACAATAGGATAGATGCTTACCTGATTGAAAATGGGTTTGAGAAATGTGATGGAGAACCCACACTCTACATAAAAGGAAATGATGGTAATATTTTTATTGTTGTTTTATATGTAGATGATTTAATCTTTACTGGCAATGAAGTTTCTCTCATTGCAGATTTTAAAATAGTCATGAAGATTGAATTTGAAATGACTGATTTGGGTTATTTGAGATATTTTCTTGGAATAGAGGTAGAACAAAGTGAAAATGGGATTTTTATCTCCCAAGAAAAATGTGTTGAAGAAGTGTTGAAAAGGTTCAACATGTAGAACAGCAAGGCAGCTGTAACTCCAACTGTCATGGGGTTGAAATTGAGCAAAGAAGACAGCAGCAAGGATTTTGATCCAAAGTTGTACAAAAGCACAGTTGGCAGCCTCATGTACTTGACTGCAACTAGGCCGGATAATATGCATGTTGTGAGTTTAATCTCCAGGTTCATGGAAAAACCGAAAGAGACTCATTGGCTGATAGCCAAGAGGATTCTACGATATGTGAATGGAACGAAGGGGTATCGTATTTCATACACCTCATCTGAAAATTCTGAATTGATTAGTTACACTGATAGTGATTGGTCTGGAAGTGTAGATGATAGGAAGAGCACATCTGGATATGTGTTTGATATGGGATCGGGAGCCATTTCATGGGCTTCCAAGAAGCAACCAATTATGGCTTTGTCAACAGCAAAAGCAGAGTATGTGGCAGCTACAGCAGTAGCATGTCAAGCAATTTGGATGAGAAGAATGTTGAGGAGCTTGTGTCATGAACAGGTAAAAGGCACAACAATATATTGTGATAATAGCTCAGCGATAGCATTGTCAAAGAATTCAGTGTTTCACAAGAGAATGAAACAAATTGATACCAAATATCACTACATCAGAGAGCTAGTGAGCAATGGTGAAATGTTTTTGCAACATTGTAGAACAGAGGAGCAGTTTGCTGACATCTTGACAAAACCATTGGGAAAGAAAAGTTTTGATTATCTCAAAGAATGTCTTGGTATGCAAGATAGCAGCAGTTGTAATTAAGGGGGAGTGTTGGAAATTAATTCCAACTACAATCTGAAACAGGTGGACAGAAATCTAATTTCTGTTGATATTTTAGAAAGACAGATGCCGCAAAGTCGTGATTCATTTTTGCACTCCATTGTGCATTAAATTTTCTGGGTTGAAATCCTTGCTACAATTGACTTTGTTTTTCCAAAGAGCACCAGGGTACCCCCAACCGCCTTACTGCATTTAAAAGCTGATAAGAGCAAAAGATATTTTTATTATTTAATGTTTTAAGTCATAATGTGTTTTCAACATATATATGTAATAGACGGCAGTAGATTTAAGTTTAGACAAATAGAGAATCAGAGACAGAGGCAGAGAAGAAGACAGAGAGAAAAAAACAGATGAAGTCTGAAACTCTATGTTTTGAAGCAGTAGAGCATATCTGTGTGTTGCCACAACTGACTGTGTGTTGTTGCAACTGGATTTGTGTGTTGCCGCAACTGATTGTGTATGTGTTGCCGCAACAGGACGTTGTGTTTGAAGTAGCAGAGGAACACTCTGTGTGTTGCCGCAACTGGAACATGGTGTTGCCGCAAAGGAGATTGTGTGTTGCCGCAACAGAAGACAGTATGTTGTCGCCACTGAAATCTCTGTAAAAGCAGAAAGTGAAAAAGACAGCAAGGAGTATTTTGTTTATTCCAGAACTGTAGTTCTGATGAAAGTTTGTATTCTGTAATAGTCATTTTTATGGTTAATGAAATAAAGCTTTACTCCATCTCTCTGTCCACATCTCTATCATTAAATCTTTGTGTTTAGTTGAGGAACTTTGTTTCCTCTGTTTTGTTCGAAATATTCAGAAATTTCCAACATGGTATTGAAGCATGTCATTCATCAAATTTTTCAACAATAAGAATAGAACCATCGCATCCTTGAAAATGCAAGAGTTCCACATCCGTATTTCAAAAACCTCATTCATTTACACTATAACAATGTATATTGCGAAATGTAATTTGGTTACGACCATGACAAAACAATCGTGAAAATGCAACCATATAAGCTTAGCAGGTTAAGAATGTACTGCTAACCACCTGACGCACAATGGGTTCAGCTTCTGGACAAATAGTATTGTAGTAGCCCACTACAAGGTTGTGGCTTACTGCAGCCCCAGCCAAGGCACAAAATAATACGGCAAAGAGGGTAGCCTTATGGCACACAGACGAGTGAAAGATTATCTATTGCTACCTAAGTTCTCACCTTGGATGGCAGCTGGGTGTTGATCGTTGGCTGACCTAGTACTCAAAATCCTCAGATTGGAGATAATAGCAGTCAAGTTTGCTACTGAATACTGAGAATAACGTATGCTAAGCTACAGGTATTTATAATATATATTAACAGTATTGCTGGAATAAAAGTTACGATTGTGTTTAGTGGATAGAGCTTTGAACATTAAAAATCTAATAGTCAATGGATATTAGTTATTAAAGGATCTACTGTTGTACTCTTGTTATTGTTTTTTTGGATTCCAAAATATTTTCAAAACATAAAATCAATTTTATTTTAAACTATTTAAAATTAAATTCAAAAGTCATAAACTACCTCACATGCTGTATCTTGAAGTTATCTGGATTAAGGATTCCAAGAAGCAAAGGTAAAGTGAAGTGAAAGGAAACCTACAATGCAGATAAGGATGCTTATCCTGTCTAACCCAACAACATGTCTTGTCTGAACCCAACCTGAACCTCACGCGCCTTGCCTGACCCTAACGCACGCGGTCTCTCAGACTCTTCCTCCAGCTATGAAACAAATCTGATAATTATGTATCAAAGACCTAACGTAGCGGTAGGGTTTCTGTAATTCGTCATCAAACAGAGGACACGTATTCTTATTCACTTTCTTTGGAATTTTCTGTAATTCCTTTTCAAACATATGTCACATATGCTATAATCTTCTTTCATCGAACTTACATATACTATAAACATGGCCATATAAAGACTTTGAAGTTTTAAAAACATGAAAGAATTAATTGTCATGTTTCATAGGGCTAGTTTTATCGATGTAGGACTTTAATAAAGACTTTAATAAATTCTACATCTAAGTCTGTGATTGGTTTGAGTTCTATTTCTGCCGTTAAATACTCAGAGAAAGTCAAATGTATGCCCTGAAATGTTACTATCACATATTATTTGACACCTTCGTGTTTTAGTAATGTTCCATGCAACCCGCAAACTCAGGATTCCTCATGTTGGGCGTTATTATCGTCACGTTGTATTTTAGTATTTGTATATTATATTTTGTCACGCTACTACCAACCCAAAAGTCAAAACTCCATGCTACAGCCTGCTGGCCTCTCTTTTTTATTGATCATTGACTCTAAAACTAGCAAGGTTCAAATCTCCGTGGAGACATATGCCTGTTGTGTCTTGGCTAGAAGAGTAGGCGACTCCATAGTGGACGTCTCGGCTCCTGTTGAGGCATAAGTTAATTGCTATTGTGTGCGGCTTGCAGGCTGTTGCACCTAGCCTAGGTTTATAGTGGCAGCCAGTTCGATTTGAACCCGGGCCTTGCTCAGGCAACTCTCACCAATTACCGATTGTCCTAGATCTAAAAAAAACTAGCAATTGTACCAAATGTTGCAAAGGAAACGCTGTAAGACATAAATTTGAGAATAATCCTCATATATAAAAGTCATTGAAGTGAAAAATTAGTAAACAAAATGCTATTCAAAGGTAGAAGATAAAGAGAAATAACTTACACTATTCTAATCTTGTTGAGATTCTATAACTTTTAAGAAAAAGATAAATCACTAACATTTTGCCAAATTGCTAAAGCCTACCTACGTAAAAACTAAATAAAGGTAATCAATTTGGAATAATGTAAAATATTTATCTTTATCTTCTAGCTTTGAATGAAATTTTGTTTACTAATTTTTATTCTGAACAATTAATTGATATAATATGTATATATAATAGATACATACTCAAAATACAGTGAAGCCAATGAGTTTTTAACTTTGAGTGGATCACATACAAGCACATTATTAATAAATTAAATACTAAGATGTATGCTCTTTCCAAAGTACTTACTAGATTTATATACTTTATTCTTTTACATTTTAACTTATTATTTTACTTTATTGAATTGGTAGTTTTAGACACAATAATTCAATAATGTTAATTTGAAGAAAAAGTTGTGGATTGGTAATTTGTTAGTCATTCTATTGTGAATAGACTTTAGTTTATATGCTAAAACAAATCAATGTTCAAATCCATATTCACACTTCAATTATGTTTTACTAAGGTGTTATAAACATAGGCATGTATGAATGGAGATTTCATTCCAAAATTTTCAAACTCAAAATAATAAAATAAAAGTTTTTGTTTTTTAGAAGTAGAAATTATTTTTAAATCTAAAATTTATAATTTACTAGAATTTTCTAGAAGTAAATATGGTAAAAATGATTTTTAAAGCTAAAATCTATAATTGAAGTACCTCTTTTAGTGCATGTGACTTTCTCAGCTTTTTTTTTTTTTTTGATATATCATCTTCAAGTTATATGACTTCCTAATTTTATATGTCTACAACTCTGCTCTTGTTTCTGCTACCTAAGCCATTTTAGGAAAAATCTAATTTGCAAATTGCAATCAATCCAAGATAATTTGGGAGCCTAGGATGTAAAGACTTCACAACAATTTTCACAGTTCAAACCACCATTTACTCTGTGACCTGGAGCCACTAGGAATTAATGTAGAAATTAATATAGACATTGGGAATCAGATTTTAAAGTTGAACTTATATATATAAAGTGATCAAGTTTTTATATGTCAGTCAATTTAATTTTCTAAAACCATATTCTTTAATGTGCATATTTTAAAACAAATCGTATTTGCCTCTTTAAAAAACTTGGAAACTTCGATTCAATTTTAAAGCTTACCTACTACTTTTTCAAGCTTCGTGCAACTCACTAAACAACAAAACGATTTTTAATTTCTCTTTCAATTTATTTTAATGAAAAACACCTTCAATTTCTTTTATGCGTTTATGTAGACATTTTTTTTTTGGGAAACTCAAATGCACACAAACCTGTAAAATTTCCCTCTCGTGCTTAATATGAAGACGGAGTCTCTCCTGTTTAATATGAAGTAATAGTGTTTATATATTTTTAAAATATATAAAATAGTTGGTATTATTTTAAAAATGGATTTTTTTAGACAACAGAAAAAATTAATGGATATTTTGTTGCTGAATGTTTCACAATATCGATCTCGAACCTGTGGGCATCTAGCTCTGAAGATACGAACCCAATACAAACCAGTCCACCAGTGTCTTCCTCATTTCATATGAACGAATTCTCTGGTGGAAAAACATACTCAACGCCTTCTGCAAAGTGAAAAGTATTACTCAGAAAGATCATACTTAGAATTGTAACAGATATTGAAACCAGGGAAACCCAATTGAATCAACTCCCTTGTTTTTTCCAAACTCTTCGAAAATATTTCCTAATGTGAAAAAGTATAATACTGTTCAGATGGAAGCTTTCGAGTAATTCAAATCGGAAGGAGAGGAAAAACATATAGGATGATATATAACAAAACATGAAAGAATGTTAGGCTAACTGAGGAATCTGAGTATCCTGTCACCTTTGTGCAGCAGCAGGGACATTCAAATTGAATCAACTTGGCATTGCTTTTTACCTTAAAGGAGGAGGAGAGATCTAAGTGTCTACCACTCCCTGGGACAAATATTAATAGCACTCACTGTTTTCAAGAAATGTCTTTTTCACTACGCCCACTGCAGAAGATGAATGATTCGATATTTTTAGGGATATATTGTCAAATTATTTTAGGTTATGAATTCTTTGCCCAAACTATGAATCAAGGTCACCGAATGAAGTTATGAATATTAGTTAGTATCCAATTTAAAAAATGATAATTATGTACATAGCAAATCTAAATGCCCAGAAATTGTCGACGTAACTAACAGAAAATTATTCGATTAGGAACACAGCAAACTGTAAAATCCGAAAGAGGAAATGCACAGAGCATGAATATATGAAATATTTTTTCCATTGTGTAAAAGAAGTTCAATACTTTGGATTGAAACAAATGAGCGTCCATGATCATATTTTGAAATCAAAAAACCATAGCTACTTCATATGCAATAAAATTGCAGGAGTTGATAATTTTGTAGACTCCATATGCCAATTTTTACTCAAATAAATAATTGGTTGCATTGAAAAAATCGGTAACAGCAAACTAACAAAATAGAATGAACTAAAGTGGATCGATTTCGTAACAAAATATAACAATGGACCCCAGCTGCTAATCCTTCATTCCAACAGAAATTTAAATACCGAATCCAAGAGAGAGAGAAAGAGGGGCGGTTCTCATCTTTATCATCTTCATGTGCTAAAGCCGAAAGATTCAAGTCGAATATTAGTGGCATCTCGTTATCCATTTCAGAAGGAGGAGAGATATTTGTGTCTACCTGCACCTCCAAGAAAGAAAACGAATCAGAATACGTGTTGCAGGAATTACATTTTTCAGTATGCCATCTTCCGCCGATTCGTGACATTTGTGTCTACTCATCTCAGGCCGTAGAATCTCCTCGAACAAATTTTTTGGCATCGGCAGCTGCTGAAGAAGATCGATAACATACTCCACAAGATCGAGGGAAAGACTAGGGTTAGAACAAAGGCGATCATCGAAACGAATCCAATTGTCAAGTTGGATCTCAGAAGGAGGAGGAGGAGCATTCCTTTTGACTTTTTGATCCTCCATTTCGTCTACTCGATTCATGAAAAGGTGATTCCAGGATTTATCTTGTTTGGCGATATAAATTGCTTGAGCTTCAATGGCAAAATGGAAAACAACAACAAAGAGCAAAGGGTGTGTATGCAGAAGTGAAACCCTTGCAAGTTGCACCAGAAGCTTTCATGTCCCACTGAAACCATGGGAACTAGAAAACCTTCTCTACTAACGAAAATCACCTAGCTAGTTAGAAAGCAGTTAGAGAGTATTGAAGGACAGTTACATACAAGTCAATAATTAATAATAAATCATAAAATAAATGACATTGTCATAGCTGAAATCAATGGATAATGATAACTCAATCGTCTAACAAAAGATCTAATGGTACATATTATGACAGAAAGACAATAAAAACACCTTACTGCGTAACTATCAGTGGATCACGCTGCTCTAAGTCAAAAATCCATGTTAGAGTCTACTAGCTTTTGTTGTTCATTATGCAATGGACTGTAAAACTATGCAGGTCGCTCACTGCAACAAATTATTAAAGTCACCTGCCAGCCTTTGGGCAGGAAGAACAAAGTACATAGGTAGCAGAGTGTCTGTGTACACAGCAATACGTATTGAAGAAGGATGGAGGAACCCGTAAGGAGAAGAATTAAATTTTTGATGGGCCGTAGCCATAAAAAGTAAAGGAGAATTAATTTTGAAGTATGGGCGAAGTCGTTTCACAGAAGAATGAATATTTCCTGTAGTGCTGAACTATGAAAGAGCAGAGCTTTAATGGAAACAGTCATTTCGGGCGTAAAAGCCCTCAACAACCAAAATGAAGAATATTGATTTAAAACAGGCAGAAGACTTGAAAGTTATGAAAAGTGGCAGGACAAGTGGTCCCTACCACTTGAGCGCAAATCACATATCGCACATCGCATTTTTTATTATCCGCCATATGAACCACCATTGTTTGTTCCGCGATGCGATCGCGCGACCGCGCCATCGTACATCGCAAATATCGCAAATCGCAAGTTTTGTTACCGCCCATCCATATGTGTTATTCCAAATGCCGATGTTGCGATATTGCGATCTCCACACATCGCAACATCGCACATTCCATTGTGTTCCGCCATCGCGCATGTCGCAAATCACATTTTTTATTGTACCACTGTTCCGACATCGAAAATCGCAAATAGCCGATTGCGATGTGGTCCCCACTCGTACATCGCGCCAATGTTAAGGTTTTATGTTACGCAAATTTTTTCCTTTGTATTTTGGTTTTTTATTTTATTTTATGTATTTTTGTTCCGCCGCGCTATATAAAGCGAAAAAGGCTTGAGAGCCAATGTAATTTGTATTGTTTTTCATTTATAATCGCTGTGTGTGAGCCCGCAGGCAGGAAAAGCACAGTAAGAAGAATAGAGCACTGTTTGTGCGTTCTTGAGAGACAGAGAGAAAAGATTTGTTTTTGAAGCACTGCGTGTGTAGCAGTCTTGTTATCATATTTTGTGAATCCCTCTACTGAGGAAGACATAGTTTTAACAGTTTTTAGTTCTGTTTAATGAAATACAAGAAAGCATTTTAATGCCATCTCTGTCTGCAATCAAAATTTTATTTTAAATTCTCTGTGTTAAAAGAGTGGAGTTTATTTTGGAATTTTCAATATTCCAACATGGTATCAGAGCCAGGTTCAGGCTCTTTGAAGATTTCAAAGAAGCTGAAGAAGAAGAAGACTTATTGAAGCGTTTTTCTCCAGCAGCGTGAAAGCTCAACAGAAGTCAAAAAAAGGTCAGGTATTTCTCGAAAGAAATCAGAGTTGTTATTCTGTTTAAAAGAGTTTGTTCTTTCAAGAAAAAGAAAGACATTTTGTTTAAGTTCAGAGTTCATATTAAGAGCAATGGCTAGACCAAGCACTGGAATGAACATTGGAAATGTTCAGCTTCTACAATTTAATGGAAAGAACTATGATTATTGGGCCATTACCATGAGAGCCCTGTTTGTTTCACAAGACTTATGGGAGTTTGTAGAAGATGGTTTTGTTGAACCAGCTGATGAGCAGGCTTTTAATGTCTTAACTCAAGCAAAGAAGGACTTATTGAAGAGCAATAGGAAGAAAGATGCTAAAGCTCTCTTCTTATTGTATCAGGCAGTAAATGAGAGTGTGTTTCCAAGGATAGCAACAGCCCAAAGATCCAAGGATGCATGGGAAACTCTGAAAGTAGCCTATCAAGGTATGGAGAAAGTGAAGACAGCAAAACTTCAGTTGCTGAGAAGAGATTTTGAAACTCTTTGCATGAAAGAGTCAGATAATTTAGACACATTTTTTACACATGTGATAGGGATTGTAAATCAAGTAAGGTCCCATGGAGAAACTCTTGAAGAGAGAAGGATTGTGGAGAAACTTTTGAGAAGCTTACCCTCAAAGTTTGATGTTATTGTTACCGCCATAGAAGAGACCAAAGATCTCTCACAGTTCACAGTGGATGAACTTCATGCCTCGCTGATAACTCATGAACAGAGATTGAGCAGAGATGAATATTCATCTCTTGAGCACGCCTTCAAGACCCAAATGCCTTTAGGAAGAGGAAGAGGTCAAGGTAAAGGAAGAGGAAGAGGCAGAAGCCAAAACAGAGGTGGAAGGAATAGCTCTTCACATTCACATGGAAGGAGCAGTAGTCAGAGTCACAACCACGACCAATGCAACAACCAACAAGGTGGACATCAACACCAACATGCTCATGGACAAAGGTATGACAAATCCAATGTCCAATGTCATTATTGCAAGAAATATGGGCACTATGCCAATGAATGTAGAAAGAAGAAAAATGACATGAAAAATAAGAAGAATGCTAATGTAGCAAAAGAAGAAAAGAACCCAAGTAATGTGCTGTTAGCATGTAATGTAGCACAAGATAAAGAAGATGATGTTTGGTTCTTAGATTCAGGATGTAGTAATCACATGACTGGAAATAAAGCAATGTTTGCTAATCTAGATGAAGAAGTAAAATCTGAAGTGACCACAGGGACTGATACTAAAATTTATGTCAAAGGGAAAGGCAGAGTTAGTATTTGAGCAAGAAATGGGGAGCAGAAATTTGTCCCTGATGTGTATTATGTTCCAGGTCTGAAGTGTAATCTTTTGAGTGTTGGGCAGCTCATAAACAAAGGTTACAATGTAATATTCAAAGATGATGTGTGCACAATAAAAGATATTCCTCCAAGCAAGAAAATTATTGCTGAAATTCAAATGACCAGCAATAGAATGTTTCCGCTCAAGCTCAACACTGACTTGAAGGGAAAAGGAAAGAGTATAGCAGCTGTAACTCAAGAAGCCTTTCAGAAGGAAGAAAAGGATGAAAATTGGTTATGGCATCTGAGATTTGGACATCTCAATTTCGGAGGATTAAATTTTTTGCACAGAAAAGGAATGGTAATAGGTTTACCATTGATTGAAAAGCATGACAGCCTATGTGAAGGCTGCATCTTGGGAAAGCAACACAGAGAAAATTTTCCTTCAGAGAAAAGCATAAGGGCGAAAGCACCCTTAGAGATCATTCACTCAGATTTATGTGGGTCGATGCAGACAACATCAGTTTCAGGCAGCAACTATATGCTGACCTTCATAGATGATTTCACAAGAAAAGTGTGGGTTTATTTCCTGAAATATAAGAGTGAAGTTTTTCAGAAATTTTGCCATTTTAAAGCTCTTGTAGAGAAACAGAGTGGGCGGTATATTAAATTTCTCAGAACCGATAGAGGAGGAGAATATATATCAAAGGAATTTCTGTGTTTTTGCAGAGAGAACGACATACACAAGCAGTTTACCACAAGGTACACACCGCAACAGAATGGAGTTGTTGAAAGGAAGAATCGAACCATAATGGAAATGGTGAGAAGCATGCTAAAGGCAAAGCATTTTCCGAATGAGTATTGGGCAGAAGCAGCAAACTGTGCTGCGTATATTTTAAATAGATGCCCTAAAAAATAAGTGATGAACAAAGTTCCAGAAGAAGCGTGGAGTTGCAAAAAACAAGGAGTCACCCACATGAGAGTTTTTGGATGTGTGGCATATGCACACATTCCTGACAAATTGAGAAAGAAGTTGGATAGTAAGGGGGAGAAGTGCATTTTCCTTGGATATTGTGAAGATTCCAAAGGATACAGATTGTATAACCCATCCACAATGAAATTTGCGATAAGAAGAGATGTGAAATTTATTGAAGAGGAAGCATGGGATGGAAGCATTGAGAAAACAGTCAATGTTAAAAAATGTTTATCTCATGATGAATATGAGGAAGATGTGGTTGAAATTAACAACTCATCAGTTGCACAACCTCCACCAGTGCAAGGACAACAAAGGACACCTCAAGCAACACCGAGAACACCCTTGAGAAGAAGCGGGAGTGCTTCACCAAGCACACCACATGGAGCAGAATTGAGTGCTTCATCAAGCACAGCTACACCAAGTGAAAGAGGAACAAAGTTCAGAAGCATTAGAGAAATTTATGAGCAAGGAGAAGCAAACGAAGGTATGAATTCCTTATTTTCTTTGTATTTTCAAGTTGATGATCCTATTCATTTTGAAAATGCTATTAAAGATAGAAAATGGATAGAAGCTATGGATGATGAAATTAAAGCCATAGAGAAGAACAAACATGGGAGCTGGTTGATCTCCCAGAAGGTAAAGAAGTTATTGGAGTTAAATGGGTCTATAAGACCAAAAGCAATGCTGAAGGAAAAATAGAAAGACGCAAGGCCAGACTTGTTTTCAAGGGATATAAGCAGAAGCAAGGAATTGATTATGAAGAAACTTTTGCACCAGTTGCAAGAATGGAGACAGTAAGAGCAGTACTGTCCATCGCAGCACAAAACAAATGGAAAGTATACTAGATGGATGTAAAATCTGCATTTTTAAATGGAGTTTTAATAGAAGAGGTATATGTGGAACAGCCTCTGGGATATGAGAAGAAAGGCCAAGAGCATAAGGTCTTCAAATTGAATAAAGCTCTTTATGGGCTGAATCAAGCACCAAGAGCATGGTACAGTAGGATAGACTCCTATCTACAAGAAAACAGATTTGAAAAGTGTGAGGGAGAACCCACCCTCTACATCAAAGAAAAGGATGGTAAGATGTTGATTGTTGTTTTATATGTTCATGATCTAATATTTACAGGTAATGAAGATTGCCTTGTTGAGAATTTTAAAACAGTCATGAAAGATGAATTTGAAATGACTGACATGGGTTTGTTGAGATACTTCTTAGGAATAGAAGTAGAACAAAATGGAAATGGGATTTTTATTTCTCAAGAAAAGTATGTGAATCGAGTTTTATAAAGATTTAATATGCAGGAGTGCAAATCTACAATTACTCCCACAGTAATGGGATTGAAGTTGAGTAAAGATGACAGCAGTAAGGATTTTGATCCAAGTCTGTATAAAAGCATAGTTGGCAGCCTCATGTATTTGACTGCAACTAGGCCGGATATTATGCATGTTGTTAGTTTAATTTCCAGATTTATGGAGAAGCCAAAAGAAGCACATTGGCAAGCAACAAAGAGAATTATGAGGTATGTGAAGGGAACTAAAAGATTTGGTATTTTATATACAGCTTCAGAAAATTCAAAGTTAGTTGGATACACTGACAGTGATTGGGTTGGAAGTGTAGATGATCCGAAGAGCACTTCCGGTTATGTTTTTCATATGGGTTCAGGAGCCATTTCATGGGCTTCTAAGAAACAGCCAATTGTAGCATTATCTACAGCAGAGGCAGAATATGTGGCAGCTACAGCAGCAGCATGTCAAGCAATTTGGATGAGAAAAATGTTGAGAAGCTTATGCCAAGAACAAGAAAAAGGGACAGTGATTTAGTTTGACAATAGCTCAGCTATTGCATTGTCAAAGAATTATGTGTTTCACAAGAGAACGAAGCACATAGATACAAAGTTTCATTATATCAGAGAATTGGTGAACAATGGAGAAATTGTTTTACAGCACTGTAAAACAGAGGAGCAATATGCAGATATTCTAACAAAGCCATTGGGGCAGAAAACATTTGAATCTTTAAGAAAATGTTTGGGTATGATGGATAACCCAGTAGCTGACTTTAAGGGGGAGAGTTGAAATTATTAAAATCTCCTGCCAACCTTTGGGCAGGAAGAACAAAGTACAGAGGCAGCAGAGTGTCTGTGTACACAACAATACATATTGAAGAAGGATGGAGGAACCCGTAAGGAGAAGAATTAAATTTTTGATGGGCCGTAGCCATAAACAGAAGAGGAGAATTAATTTTGAAGTATGGGCGAAGTCTTTTCACAGAAGAATGAAGATTTCCTGTAGTGCTGAACTACGGAAGAGTAGAGCTTTAATGGAAACAATCATTTCGGGCGTAAAAGCCCTCAACAACCAAAATGAAGAAGATTGATTTAAAACAAGCGGAAGACTTGAAAGTTATGAAAAGCGGCAGGACAAGTGGTCCCTACCACTTGAGCGCAAATCGCATATCGCATGTCGCATTTTTTGTTATCCGCCATATGAACCGCCGTTGTTTGTTCCGCGATGTGATCGCGCGACCGCGCCATCGCACATCACAAATATTACAAATCACAAGTTTTGTTACCACCCATCCATATGTGTTATTGCAAATGTCGATGTTGCGATATTGCGATCTCCGCACATCGCAACATCGCACATTCCATTGTGTTCCGCCATCGCGCATGTCGCAAATCGCATTTTTGATTGTTCCGCCGTTCCGACATCGCAAATCGCAAATAGCTGACTGCGATGTGGTCCCCACTCGTACGTCACGCCAATGTTAAGGTTTTATGTTACGCAAAGGTTTTCCTTTGTATTTTGGTTTTTTATTTTATTTTATGTATTTTTGTTCCGCCGCGCTATATAAAGTGAAAAAGGCTCGAGAGCCGTTGTAATTTGTATTGTTTTTCATTTGTAATCGCTGTGTGTGAGCCCGCAGGCAGGAAAAGCACAGTAAGAAGAACAAAGCACTGTTTGTGCGCTCTTGAGAGACAGAGAGAAAAGATTTGTCTTTGAAGCACTGCGTGTGTAGCAGTCTTGTTATCATATTTTGTGAATCCCTCTATTGAGGAAGACATAGTTGTAATAGTTTTTAGTTCTGTTTAATGAAATACAAGAAAGCATTTTAATGTCATCTCTGTCTACAATCAAAATTTGATTTTAAATTCTCTGTGTTAAAAGAGTGGAGTTTATTTTGGAATTTTCAATATTCCAACACAGAGAACAACAACAAAGAGCAAAGGGCATGCATGCAAAAGTGAAACCCTTGCAAGTTGCACCAGAAGCTTTCATGTCCCACTGAAACCATGGGAACCATAAAACCCTTCTCTACTAACGAAAATCACCTAGCTAGTTAGAAAGCAGTTAGAGAGTATTGAAGGACAGTTACATACAAGTCAATAATTAATAATAAATCATAAAATAAATGACAACTGTAATAGCTGAAATCAATGGATAATGATAACTCAATCGTCTAACAAAAGATCTAATGGTACATATTATGACAGAAAGACAATAACAACACCTTATTGCGTAACTATGAGTGGATCACGCCACTCTAAGTCAAAACTCCATGTTAGAGTCTACTAACTTTTGTTCTTCATTAAGCAATGGACTGTAAAACTATGCAGGTCGCTCACTGCAACAAAGCTGGCAGCTGACTAAATATTATCTATTTTGAATGGTCGGTTGTAAGATTCTATGGGATATCATGAAATTTTCCTGTGTGGTTTGATGTAATGATACAGAGTATTGACACTGCTTTTATAATTACGAAGCCATATTTTATAAATGGTTATTGTGTTAACTATATGATGTTATAGTAAATAGCGTGTGTCCAGAGATATATATATTTATATATGTTTATCTATTTTATGACTTTTAATTAAGTAGATTTATTATTATTTGATTATAAATTTGTAAATAATTTTTTTTTATAATAACATTAGTTAATTTCATGGTTTATAACCATTACAAATGGTTTACTTTTAAGATAAATTTCAACATTTATTACTATTATTAATAAAATATTTCCGAAAAAATTTATAAAGATTAAATACTTATTATCTACCTATCTTATTAATTATTGATAGATAAATTAAAATTCTTAAATATTACTGAGTATTATTTCTTAAATATTAACTCTTAATAATTTATAAATGTGTTCTTAAATTTATAAATGGATTTAGCATTGAAAAATCTATTAACACTTAGATTATGAAGATTTCATAATTCAAACTTGTGATTCTAATAATTTTTTATTGAATTTAGTATAAAAGTAAAAAAATAGATGAAATGGTCATTTTGGAACACATTTTCTGGTCAATATTGTTCAAAATCCAGTAGATATTTTTAAAATTCATATGTTTAAGTTGTTTAATCTGCAAATATAGAGTGGCAAAGAGTTTTTTAAGTTACTAAATCAGTTTTAACCCATAAGAACAATAAAAAATCGTGATTGTAATAAAAATTGTATTTTTTTTCAAAAAATCCATTTCATCTATTAATTAGACTATGCCAAAAAGAATCTAAACATAAAATATTTAAACTATTATGTCTAAAAAAACATTTTTCCTTGATATATTTTTTTATTTTGCAAAATCTTAATTTAAAAGTACAAATATATCCAACACCAGAACATCTAAAATTCTATAATTTAACCACTATTACCTGCATTTCAAAAAAAATCAATCAAAATTTTCCACAGACCTGCACAAAAATAAATCCGGTATTGTCAACTGTTTCATCTCGATAATAACAGTCCTAAATGATGAAAGTACTTGGACAACTATATAAATGTAACATCAAATCTTGTAAAGGATATCAATTAAGCATGCAAGATATCAATGGAAATGATATAGATATCCATAGTTGGGGATTTGGTATGCTTTTATTGTGATAGAAACATGTAAAAGATACAAAATTATAATTAAACTAAATAATCATTTAGATCAAAGGAACTATTTTGATAGTTAATTCTGATTTAACTATAGTTATTTAGATTGAGAAAATCAATTTGATGAAAACTTTTAAAATTAGAATAATTAGAAAATATTTGAGCAATCAATTTACACTTAACTGGTTAGTAATAAAATTAAGAAGTATACAAATTCTCAAGAAATGTAGAAGGTCAATATCTATATTACAAAACAGTCCAATGATCTTATCACTTCATAATGAAGTCCAATCATCTTATCACTTCATAATGAAGTTTTTCTTTGACTAAATATTTGGATACATATAAGATAATGATGAATGGGATTATTGAAAATGGGTCTAAAACCCCCACGAGGAAACATGTAAATCCATGTAAAACAAGGGGGTTGTGGGGCAGATAGTCCCTTCCACCCTTGAACTAGAGAAAAGGAATAAATTAATAGATTCAGTGACCCTCCAAAGCATTAGGTTCGATGACATCCAAGCCTGGAATTGAAGGTCCCGTGAGGGCATGCGAAAAAACTAATTAAAAAAATTATTATTCTAACACTAATTACAATCTACAAGGTGGCCCACATTATAGTCACATATCTCTCATGTGATGAGTTCCAACATGCATGTATAACAGATTTCCTATTCTGGATCTGCGAGGGTTCTCATGTATATAAAATGCCTTATTCTAGATCCGTCAAGCTTCTCTGTCAGGTTTGGTTCGTATGTCAATATTATTTTGATTTTCTATGTAGTAGCTAATGTGACAAACAGATCGGTGCCAAGGCAGAGAAGCTGAAACAGAGAATATTTTGTAGAGAGTAGAGCTTGTTTCCTCCACTAGGCCCAGTTAGGAGACCAAAAAAATCATATTTCCTATAGCATCTCCATAGCCAATACTTTGGCCGTATCAGCTCCATCGCTAGTACTTTGTTGGGGTAGTGTTTTGATGAATCCCTGTAGTATAATCTTTGTTATGATATTCTTGCTCTATTCAAGAAGACTTTGAAGTCAGGTTCCTTATTATTTTCTTGAGTGTAGAGGTGTAAAGGAAATAGGTACTTGAGATTTTGTGATGGTTTGGATAGGTATACTTAAGCGATAATGTTGGCATCTACAGTTCCTTTCATGGTTTTCATGACTCAAAGGTCTCTGAGGTTGAAGCTTGTCCCTTTGATACAAGAGAAGGTAGTGATGACACTTCATTGACTGCCTTGTCATGACTTTAAGCGATAGATGAAATTGATGTTGAAGAGGCATAAATTCAAATGACAGAGTCATCGGTTGGAAGGTATTGGTGGAAGTGGATATGTTGAATGCATCCGGGAGCATACACTTAAGATGGCAGTGGCAGTGGACGGAGAAGCTCATATTACGATGAAATTTTATTTATTAAGAATAAATATCGTACCAAAAAGGCCTTTGGACTCTACATTTTGTTGGGGTATACAAAATAGATTCCAAGGGAGCATAGGTACTACTATTATCTCCTTAGGTAAAGTAGTTCCAAATAGATGGAAACGAAGCAGAAGTACTACTCGTTTCTTCTCAAGTAAAGGAGTTCCCTCATGGATTCAAGCTAGATTAGTTTTCAAGTAGGGTAAGAAGTATACAAAATTTTTCATTCATTATTTTGTAGGCAAGTAAAATGTGTCGAGTCTAGCACTAGCAAATATTATTTTCCGAAGTGCTCTTTCGCTTCCCAAAATATGTTCCTGTGAGGTGCTAGTTCTATAACTGAGTAAACCATCCCTGTAACAAAAATATCCCTACCCTCTCAACTGACTTCTCCCCTACCGCGAGAAGGATCTGTCCTTTTAGATAGACACTGCTAGTAGTTTCTTTAGTCTTCCTAGTCCAACATAAAAACAAGCCTTAAGAGACAAGTGCTTATTAGTCAATCCATTTAGTACTACCTATAGCCCCTTATAATGGACACTAGAATCCAACAAGCAGTTAGTATTAGTGCATATTTGGACTTATGTACCTATCCTAGCCATGTTCAAAATAGTAGCAACAACCCTAGTTTCAATAGCCTCGTCGAAAGAGCGTTGAGAAAGAATAAGATTATAATGCTCTTGGGTGAATGTGGTGAATCATGGCTGTTGAAATTTCTGAATAAAAAAAACACAGAGGAAATGTGTTTCCCCCACAACACAGAGAATGCACAAATTACTGTGTTAATTAAAATTCATAGACAAAGACAACATAAAACACAAGAGTGGAACGAAATTCATTTTTCTATTCCATCACCCTAAAAATTGAAATTACATTGCTTTTTAATACAAATGGCCGAAGCCTGAAAAACATAAATGCTATTCAATGCTTGATGGACAGGTAACAACCAATCATCCCTTTGCTGTCAAGGCTCATTTCTTCATTAACGACGCACATAGACGTGTTGCTTTTTATACACGTAACAATGTACAAAACGCATTTAGAACACAAAAGGGCGGACCTAAAATATTATTGGTTTCAACTATGAAACCACATCACATCCTTCACCCCATCACAAATCATTCATCGGTGATTTTAACTTTTAACTTTGCGCGATACAAAAAAAAACTTAAACTTTGTGATGTGTGATCGTGACGTGACACATATCGCATCACAATGTAAACCATTTAACTTGTAGGCACTCTCTATAATACTCCTGAGCTTGCGATGTGTGTTTTGGAGGCGCATCACATCACAAATAACTTATCTTATGGGCGGCTTGAAACTTAAATAAAAAAATTTGTGAAGTGCGCGTTGCGAGTAGCTTGAAGGCGGTAAGTGCAAAAATACAAAAGGTAAGGAAATAATGGAAATGCAAAGGTTTGTGGAGTATTGAAAATGCAGCAAAAGGTAAGGTGGGTCTCGTCGAATCGCATCGGTGGAAACATAAGTTTTGTTGAAGGGCTTAAGTATTAAAACATAAAAGTTGCGATGTGTGGGCAGCGAGCACTTAAACGTTGGAAAGTGTGGTAAGGTGGAAAGGTAAGGAAAGGCAGAATAGCAAAGGAATTCATGCATTTGCAAAGTGCGGTAAGGTTAAGGTGGGTCCCACCGATATCGCATCGGCAGGGAAATAACATCCAGCCAAAGGCTTAAGGGGTAACAAAAAAAATTTGTGGGCATGGTAAATAAATGTGGTGGTTAAAGAAATAAACGCAGAGGTAAGGCCAAGTACTATGTTGTTTTTAGTTTGTGTGGATTTCATGAAAACACCTTCGGTTTTGAAATTTGGGCTTCATCCTTCTCTGCATAAAAAATTTAAAGAAGCTTCGGCTACTACCACATTTATTCATGGCGGTGGTTGGGAGTAATTCCAACACTCCCCTTTAATCACAACTGCCTCCATTGATCATTCCCAAACATTGTCTGAGATAAAAATAAATTATTTGTCCCAATGGCTTTGTGAGGATATCAGCAAATTGTTCCTTTGACCTGCAATTTGGCAAAACAATTTCACCATTGTTAGCCAATTCCCTTATAAAATGATACTTTTCATCAATATGCTTTTTTTTCTTCTAGAAAACAAAATTATTTGACAATTCAATTGCTGAGTTGTTATCACAATAAATTTTGGTTCCTTTATCTTGCTCATAAAATAAATCTCTCAACATTTTTTCTTATCCAAACAGCTTTGCATGCTACTGTTGTTGTTGCTACATATTCAGCTTCTGCTGTTGATAATGAGACTATGGGATGCTTCTTGGAAGCCCATGAAATGGCTCCCGATCCCAAATGAAATACATACCCAGATGTGCTCTTTCGGTCATCTACACTTCCAGCCCAATCACTCTTAGTGTAACCAATCAGCTTAAAATTATCAGTTGAGGATATAGAACACCATACTCCTTCGCTCCATACACATACGTTAAAATTCTCTTGGATTCTTGCTAATGTGTCTCCTTGGGTGTCTCCATGAATCTGGATATTAAACTCACTGCATACATAATATCAGGCCTAATTGCAGTCAAATACATTAGACTACCAACTATGCTCTTGTATAATGTCAGATTGACATTCTTGTTGCAATTTCTGTTCTTAACTTCAACCCCATGATAGTTGGAGTTGTTGATGATTTTTTGTTCTGCATGTTAAACCCCTTTAAAACTTATGCAACATATTTTCCTTGGGAAATAAAAATTCCCTTTTCATTTTTCTTTACTTATATCCCCAAAAAGTATCTCAATAAACCCAAGTTAGTCATTTCAAATTCACTTTTCATGAATGCTTTAAAATCAATAATGAGAGAAACATCATTATCTGTAAAAATTAAATCATCTACATATAAAACAACAATAAGGATTTTACTGTCCTTTTCTTTAATGTAAAGTGTGGGTTCACCATCACACTTCTCAAACCCATTATCCATCAAGTAAGCATCAATCCTGTTGTACCATGCTCTTGGTGCTTGCTTCAGCCCATAAAGAGCTTTATTCAACTTACACACTTTTTGGTCTTGGCCTTCTATCTCATAGCCAGGAGGTTGTTCAACATATACCTCCTCTTTCAACACTCCATTCAAGAATGCTGACTTCACATTCATTTGATAAACTTTCCATTTATGTTGTCCTGCTATGGACGACACTGTCCTCACTGTCTCCATCCTTGCAACTAGTGCAAAGGTTTCTTCATAGTCTCTTCTTTGCTGCTGCTTATAGCCATTGAAAACAAATATTACTTTGCCTCTTTCTATCTTGCCTTCAATATTTCTCTTGGTCTTACAAACCCATTTCACTCCAATGACTTCTTTACCTTATGGGAGGTCCACTAACTCCTATGTATAATTCTTTTCTATTGCTCCAATCTCTTCATTCATTACTTCAATCCATTTTTCTCCTTTGATTACATCTTCAAAATGGATTGGGTCATCAACATGAAAAAACAAAGAAAATAAATAATTTAGACCAGCATTATTATTTACTTCTTCTTGTTCATAAATTTCACTCAAATTTTTGAATCTTGGTCTTCTTGTATTTGTTGAAGATGTGCTTGGAGTTCCACTTGAACTCAAGTGAGTTGTTGATCCTTGTGGTGTGCTTGGAGAAGAAATTTCTTGATTTTTCACTGCTGCTCTATTTCTTGTTTGCGGTATCCTCTGTTGATCTTGTGTAGGTGGAGGAAGAGCCACCATTGAGGAATTATTTTCTACAATCAATTCCTCTTTTTCTTCATGTGAAATACATGTCTTCACATTTACTGTATTCTCTAAACTTCCATCCTAAGCTTCTTCTTCAATGAATTGAACAACTCTGTTGATTATTACCCTCTTGGTTAATGGATTATAGAGCTTGTAGGCCTTGTATTCATCACTATATCCGACAAATATACACTTATCCCCCTTTCTGTCTAACTTCTTCTTTAACTGATCCAGGACATGTGCATATGCCACACATCCAAATACTCTCATGTGAGTGACAAACTGTTTTTTTCCACTCCATTCCTCTTTCGGAAATATGTTCATAACAGCTTTGGTTGGACATCTATTTAAAATATATGTTGCACAATTGACAGCTTTTGCCTAGTATTCATTTGAAAAATGCTTTGTCTTCAACATACTTCTTACCATGTCCATGATGGTTCTATTCTTTCTTTTTGCTACACCATTTGTTGCGGTGTATACTTTGTGGTAAATTTCTTGTGTATTCCATGCTCCCTACAGAAAAGTAGGAAGTCTTTTGAAATGTATTCTCTACCTCTCTCATTTCTCAACACTTTTATGTAGTGTCCACTTTGCTTCTTAACAAGAGCTTTGAAGTGGTAGAACTGTTAAAACACTTCAGTTTTATGTTTTAGAAATCACACCCATGTATTCCTTGTGTAATCATCTATAAATGTCAAAACATAATGACTGCTAGCTAATGACTACATTGGTCCACATAAATCTAAGTGGACAATCTCTAAGGGTGCCTTTGCCCTTATACTCTTTCCTACTGGAAAGAATTCTCTGTGTTGTTTTCCCAAGATGCAACCTTCACATATGATGTCTGATTTCTCTATGAGTGGTAATCCCTTTACCATCCCTTTTCTAGGCAACAAGTTCAAGCCTTCGAAATTGAGATGTCCAAATCTCAAATGCTATAACTAGATTTCATCTTTCACTTATTCTTGAAAGACTTCTTGTGTGACAACTATTACAACACCTCCTTCCTTGAAGCTTGTTTTGATCTTGTGAGGAAACATCCTATTACATGTCATATGCACTTTTGCAATGACCTGTCTACTCGGAGGTATATCCATGATTGTACACACATCATTCTTAAAAAAAACATTATAGCCCTTATTCACAAGCTTTCCAGTGTTCAGAAGGTTACATTTTAGGCCAAGTACATAACAAAAATTAGGCACAAACTTCTTTTCTCCCTTCTTTGTCAGTATTTTTACTCTTCCTTTTCCCATGACAAAGACCTTGCTATCAGTCGCCATTGTCACATCATATTTCACACTCTCATCTAGGTTGGAAAAAATTTCTATGTTTCCAGTCATATGGTTACTACAACCTGAATCTAAAAACCAGACATCTTCTTGTTTTTTTGTGCTACATTACAAGTTAAAAGCACATTTCCTTGGTTCTGATTTTCCCTTGTAAAATTTACACTAGGCTTACTACCCATGTCATTTTGTTTCTTTCTACATTCATTGGCATAATTCCCATATTTTTTGCAATAATGACACTGGACTTGAGATTTATCATACCTCTATCCTTGTGCTTGATTTTGGCTTGAGCCTTCGCTTTGATTCTGATTGTTTCCCCTTCCACTTGTGCTTGCAGGGTTGCTTCTTCCACCTGTGTGTGGGCTTCTTCCTCTTGGTAGTTTTATCTTGATCGACCTATACCTCGACCAAAAGAAATTTGTGTATTGAATGCATGCTCCAATGAGGATTTCGTTGCTCTATTCAGTTTATGCTCATGAGACATCAGTGAAGCATGAAGTTCATCCATTGAAAATTGTGAGAGATCCTTTGTCTCTTCTATGGCCACTACCATGGCATCAAATCTTGATGGTAGACTTCTTAACACTTTCTCCACTATTCTCATTTCCTCAAGTTTCTCTCCATGAGACATGATTTGGGTAACCAACCAAATCACATGTGTGAAGAATGAGTCTATGTTATCAGACTCTTTCATACAAAGAGTTTCAAAATCTCTCCTTAGCATTTGAAGTGTTTTTGTCTTCACCTTCTCCATGCCTTGATTGGTTGTCTTGAGGATATTCCGTGCCTCCTTGGACTTCGCTTTTGCTGCAACTCTTGGGAAAATACTCTCATGTTATACTTGGAAGATATAAAGGAGGGCTTTGGAGTCCTTCTATTATCTTTCAAAAATTCTCTTTCTGCTTGTGTTAAAGCATTAAGTGTTGTTGGATCTGTTTTTTCTAGAAAACCATTTTCCACCAACTCCCAAATACCTTATGAAGCAAACAGGGCCCTCATTGCAATGGCCCAATAATCATAATTTTTACCATTCAAATGTGGTAGTTGTGGATTTTTCAGGCTCGTCCCTCCTGCTATCATTCTGAATGTATAAACAAACAAACTTCTTGGTTGTATAAAATATAAACCTTCTCACTGCTCGAGAAATCTGCTTCTCAAATAGTCAACCTTTCAGCTTCTTAAGTAAAGAGAGCTTGTTCTTTTACTGAGAGCCTGGACATGCTCTGATACCATGTTGGAATTTCTAAACAAAACAAACACAGAGGAAATGCATTTCCCCCACAACACGGAAAATGCACAAATTACTGCATAAATTAAAATTCACAAACACAAACAACGTAAAACACAGGAGCAGAACGAAATTCATTTTTCTATTCCATCACCCTCAAAAATGAAACTACATTGCTTTATAATACAAATGGCCAAATCTTGAAAAAATTAAATGCTATTCAATGCTTGATGGATGGGTAACAACCAATCGTCCGTCTAGTTTCAAGGCCCATTTCTTCATTAACGGTGCACAGAGCCATGTTGCTATTTATACACGAAACAATGTACAAAACTTGTTCAGAGAAAAAAAGGGTGGACCTGAAATATTATTGGTTTCAACTATGAAACCACATCACATCCATCGCCCCATCGCATGTTGAGAATGCAGCAAGATGATGGAGCTTAGTGAAATGAAGTCGCCTTCACTAAGTGGGCCCGCAGGCAAATTCTGGCGCAAAGTCTATTTTTAGACTATGTCTATTTTTAGACATACGGAGCATAATTTGGGAATTTTACTTGGAGATTCTTGATGGATGCGACATGTTGGTAAAAATAGATGAGAACCTATTTTTTAGGACCCAGGCTATTTTTAGACTGATCTCCTAAAAATATGGAAGTCAAATATTATTTACCCTTAATAATATTTTGACTATAAACAGCAGTTTACTCTCTTGGCGCACTTCGGTTTGAGTCATGGAGGTGGCTCATGCAACTGACACAAGGAATCACGTGGTTCCTAGGGTTTGATGGCATCTTGCATGGTTGGCTTCAGTTAGACTTCAGTGGCAGAAGTTTTGGAGGAGTTAACGGGACAGATAGTGGAGTTGTGTTCTGTTTGTTTTTAGTTGAACTAGTTGAGATTAGTTAACTAGCTAATCAACTAGATATGAGTGGAGTGAATTAAATAATATTTAATTCACTAAATATTAACTCATTAGTCAACTCAGGAACACTTCAGTTCACTACAGTGCATGATCAGTTCAGTGGAGACCAGTGGAAGAGGTAGATGAAAGGGTGAGTAAAGCTATCAGTTGGAGGATCAGTTTTGCATCGGATTTGCATTACACTTGGAGGAATTGTCCATGACAATTGCGCAGTCAAGACAAGGGGATTCGAACCTTGGATCTCTTCATATACAGGCCATGATTGCGCAATAGAGGCAAGGCAATTGGCGGGGAGTTTTGAACCTGAGACTTGTTCAAAACTAAGCTAGATTGTGTGTGACTTTATGAGAAAGTACTGAGTACTTGTGAGGAGTATTGTACTTTGTTGGTTACATGATTTATCCATTATAATATACACAATAGCTGCGGGGTTTTCAGCTATAGGCTTTCCCCATACATACTGAGTTATGGTGTGATTGATTTGATGTGAGATTGCTTCTGTTATTTCCGCATGTGACAATTAATTGTAGAAGAGATTATGTGTTATGTATGCAATTCGAAATTGATGTGTAATCGGGTTAATCTCCATTGAATAAGTGATTTATTCAGATAATTTATACATGGTATCAGAGCAAGATTAATTGTCGAGATCTATTACGGTGATTGCAAACTTATTTTCCTCGGACAGAGTCTGCATGCGGGCCAGGTAGCCTCCGGAATATTCATCCTTCTTTGTAAGGTGAAAGATCTGGTGAATGCCCTTGCAGTCAATCTCTGATTTGGAAATAATTTTTTTTCAAGTATAGATCGGAAGCGATAGAGCTTGGAGTTTGGAATTCGAATTTTGCAGAAGGTTGGTTTTCTTGGTGCCGGTGTTGAAGATGTCTTCTTTCAACGGTTTGCGACTCGAATATGCTCTTGAAGGCAGTTCGAATTATGTTGCATGGAAGGATCGCATGGAAGTAGTGTTAGAAGATAATGGTCTGAAGGAGTTCGTGGATGCGGATGTCCCAAAGCCCACTGATGCAGCTTTGGTCGATGCATGGCAAAAGAAGATCGCGAAATGTCGAAGGATCCTGTTGGAGGGCGTCAAGGATCATATTGTATCCAGCCCGCATGGAAAGGCTACTCCATATTTAATGTGGAAAGCTTTGACGGATCTATTCCAGAGTAAGAGTGACCAAAGGAAGCTGGCGCTCAAAGATAAGCTTAGGAACATCAAGATGGAGAAGGGCGACAGTATCGCCAAATACCTCACGAAGTTCACTCAATGCAGAGATGAGCTGGGAAGTGTGGGGGTTACTGTCGATGAAGAGGACATGGTCGACCTGGCTCTCCTTGGTCTTCCGAAGGTTTGGCACTCATATCAAGACAGTGTCAATGGTCGGGAGAAGCTGCCGGGATGGGAACGCCTTTGGGCGGATCTCATGCAGGAGGAGATAAGGAGGACTACTTGAGATGGATCTTCATCAAAGGGAGCTGATGAAGAAAACTGCGCTTTGGTGTCCAAAGCAAAGAAAGGGAAGGGTAAGAAAACCTCTCATTCTGGTGCTAAGGGCAAGAAGCAGGATATGGCGAAAGTGAAGTGTTTTCACTGCCATGATCACGGACATTATGCTACAAATTGTCCAAAGAAGAAGAAGAACAAGCAAGCGGGAAGATCTGCAGATGGAGAAGCTTTGGCTTCATAGTTCGAGCTTGACTTTTCACTGATTGCATGCTTGGTTTCAAGTGTGATGGGATCGGTGTGGTTCTTGGACAGCGGTGCATCATTTCATATGACGGGAGATCGGGAGTTGTTCTCAGATCTGGAGGATAAGGATTTGGGTATGCACATCGAGATGGGCGATGACGGTAGATACAGTGCGACTGGTATCGGTACTGTATCCTTTCAGAGGGAGTCTGGTAAACCCTTTGTCTTAAAGGATGTCATGCATGTACCTGGATTGAAGAAGAACCTGATTTCAGTAGCGATGTTGGAGGATAAGGGTTATTATGTGGTCTTCAGCGAAGGAAAAGCCTTCCTGCGCAGTAAGACCACTGAAGAGACCCGGAAGATAGGGGTTCGAACTCAGAACCTTTATCAGTTGCAGGTAGATGACTGCGCAGCTATGGCATGCAAGGCTGGAGATGTGGTGAGCCGGGATGATGAGGGCGAACTATGGCACAGGAGATTGGGCCATCTTCACCATGGAGCTTTGAAGATTCTGCAGCAGATTTCTACCGGACTTCCTAAGGGCACCCTTGCGCAGTCAGATTAGTGCAAGGGGTGTACTTTAGGGAAGTATGTGAAAGCCACCTTTCACGAGAAGGATAGTCGCGCCACGACGATCCTTGAGAGAGTTCACACAGACGTGTGGTCCTTTCTCAGTTGCTTCGACAGCAAAGCACAAGTATTATGTGATCTTTGTTGATGATTTCTCTCGAAAGTGCCGGATCTTCTTCATGCAGAAGAAGAGCGATACATTCGCGAAGTTCTGTGAGTTTAAAGCACTGGTCGAGAAGGAGTCGGGGAAGAAGGTGATTGCTCTAAGGAGTGATAACCGTGGTGAATTCATCTCGGCTGAATTCAAGGAGTTCTGCAGCGCAGAAGGGATTCGGAGAGAGCTCATCGCACCCCATAACCCACAGCAGAACGGGGTGGCTGAGCGGAAGAACAGAACGATCGTGGGTGCTGCACGGCGATGTTGCATGATCAGGGCCTACCCCTTCACTTGTGGGCTGAGGCATGCAATACAGCAGTGTATGTGCAGAACCGTTGTCCTCACAAGGTTCTTGGCATGAGTACACCAGAGGAGGCTTATTCTGGCAAGAGGCCTGATATTTTCCATTTGCGGATTTTCGGATCTCCTGTCTACATGCATGTGACGAAGGATGCAAGAAGGAAGCTGGATCCAACTGCTGAAGTTGGAATATTTGTGGGGTACACCGATACACCTCATAACTATCGAGTGTATGTGCCAGACAGTCGCAAGACTGTTGTGCGACGGGATATAAAATTCCAGGAGGAGAAAGCCATGCAGTGTTCGCTTGAGAAGGAGCTACACTTGCATGCAGATGAGGAGCTGTTAGTTCCTAAGGAGGAGCTTCCGGATGTGGATCAGCCACAAGAGGAGGTTCAGGAGGTGGAAGAAACCACCCAGGCAGCGCCAACCATCAGAGGGCGCATGCACACTACAGAAGCTGAGCGACTGGCTCGGGATGCAGAGAAGGTTGTAGGACCACCTACAGCACAGCGCAGACAGAGACAGTCACCGGATCGGTACACCGGATACATGGCTCTTATGAGTCAATGTGTTGTGACGGAGCCATCCTCTTTTGAGGAAGCTGTGGAGGAACCCGCATGGGTTGATGCCATGATCGAAGAATATGATTCGATCATCAGGAACAGTGCATGGGAGATTGTCCCAAGACCGGTTGGGAAATCAGTTGTAGGTTCGCGATGGATCTACAAGGTGAAGAAGGCGGCTGACGGGAGTGTGGAGAAGTACAAGGCGAGATTTGTCGCCCGTGGCTTCTCACAGATCGAGGGGATTGACTATGAGGAGACTTTTGCACCTGTCGCAAGGTACTCTTCCACACGGACGATCCTTGCTCTCTCAGCGCAGATGGGGTGGCACATTCATCAGATGGATGTGAAGACTGCGTTCCTCAATGGAGTTATTGAGGAAGAGGTGTACATAGAGCAGCCTGAAGGTTTTGAGATCTTCAGCAGTGAGTCGCATGTGTGCCGACTCAAGAGAGCAATGTATGGGCTGAAGCAAGCACCTCGTGCTTGGTACACTCGGATAGACAGCTACTTCACCGGGCTTGGATTCTCCAAGAGTGAGGCGGATCCAAACCTGTACCAGATTGTGGTGGAGGGGAAGCTGTTGATCATCGTACCGTATGTAGATGATCTGATTTTGACTGGCGATGAGCAGTTGATACTTTCATGCAAGGAGGATCTTGCACGAGAGTTTGAGATGAAGGACTTGGGCATCCTTCATTATTTCCCGGGATTGGAGATTTGGCAGCGCAGTGGAGGACTGTTTGTTTCTCAGGGCAAGTATGCCCGGGAGATTCTGGAGAGGTTCAACATGCAAGGCTGCAAGCCTGTTGATACCCCTCTTCCGGGAGGTTGGAGGAAGGGAGATGCTACTTCGGAGGAGGTAGTGGATGCCACTGTCTATCGACAGTTGGTGGGGTCGTTGATGTATCTGGTCAATACTCGACCCGATATATGCTATGCGGTTAACCAGCTTTCGCAAGCTATGGTTAAGCCTACCAAGCTCTTTTGGAAGGCGGGCAAGCATGTATTGCGCTATATCAGAGGCACATCGGGATATGGTCTATGGTACAGACAGGAGGATAGAGTGAAGCTTTCTGGTTTCACTGATGCAGATTGGGCAGGGAGTCCAACGGACCGGAAGAGCACTTCTGGAGGAGTTTTCAGCATTGGGTCGACAGCAGTTTCCTGGTACAGCAGGAAGCAGAGATCCGTGGCACTCAGCTCAGCAGAGGCCGAGTACATGGCAGCAAGCTTGGCTGCATGTGAGGCTATTTGGATGAGGAAGATCCTCGCAGGTTTGTTCAGGTTGCATTTGGAGCCTACAATGATCTACTGTGATAACCAGAGCTACATCAAGCTCTCGGCTAATCCAGTATTTCATGATAGGTCCAAACATATCGACATCAGGTACCATCATATCAGAGATTGTGTTTAGCGGAGGATCATGATGTTTTGATATGTTCCCACGGAGGATCAGGATGCCGACATCCTGACGAAGGCGCTCACCAGGAGCAAGTTCGAATTCCACAGAGGCAGGATAGGGGTTGCAGATAATCCATATCTTGCTGAGAGGGAGTGTTGAGAATGCAGCAAGATGATGGAGCTTAGTGAAATGAAGTCGCCTTCACTAAGTGGGCCCGCAGGCAAATTCTGGCGCAAAGTCTATTTTTAGGCTATGTCTATTTTTAGACATACGGAGCATAATTTGGGAATTCTACTTGGAGATTCTTGATGGATGCGACATGTCGGTAAAAATAGATGAGACCCTATTTTTTTAGGACCCAGGCTATTTTTAGACTGATCTCCTAAAAATATGGAAGTCAAATATTATTTACCCTTAATAATATTTTGACTATAAACAGCAGTTTACTCTCTTGGCGCACTTCAGTTTGAGTCATGGAGGTGGCTCATGCAACCGACACAAGGAATCACGTGGTTCCTAGGGTTTGATGGCATCTTGCATGGTTGGCTTCAGTTAGACTTCAGTGGCAGAAGTTTTGGAGGAGTTAACGGGACATATAGTGGAGTTGTGTTCTGTTTGTTTTAGTTGAACTAGTTGGGATTAGTTAACTAGCTAATCAACTAGATATGAGTGGAGTGAATTAAATAATATTTAATTCAATAAATATTAACTCATTAGTCAACTCAAGAACACTTCAGTTCACTACAGTGCATGATCAGTTCAGTGGAGACCAGTGGAAGAGGTAGATGAAAGGGTGAGTAAAGCTATCAGTTGGAGGATTAGTTTTGCATGGGATTTGCATTACACTTGGAGGAATTTTCATGACAATTGCGCAGTCAAGCCAAGGGGATTCGAACCTTGGATCTCTTCATATACAGGCCATGATTGCGCAATAGAGGCAAGGCAGTCAGCAGTGAGTTTTGAACCCGAGACTTGTTCAAAACTAAGCTAGATTGTGTGTGACTTTATGAGAAAGTACTAAGTACTTGTGAGGAGTATTGTACTTTGTTGGTTACATGATTTCTCCATTATAATATACACAATAGCTGCGGGGTTTTCAGCTATAGGCTTTCCCCATACATACTGAGTTAATGTGTGATTGATTTGATGTGAGATTGCTTCTGTTATTTCCGCATGTGACAATTAATTGTAGAAGAGATTATGTGTTATGAATGCAATTCGAAATTGATGTGTAATCGGGTTAATCTCCATTGAATAAGTGATTTATTCAGATAATTTCTACATCGCAAATCGTTCATTGGTGATTTTAACTTTTAACATTGTGCGATAAAAAACAAAAATTAAACTTTTCGATGTGTGATTGTGACTTGGAACATAGTGGACCACAATGTAAACCATTTAACTTGCAGGCGCTATCTGTAGTACTCCTGAGCTTACGATGTGCGCTTTGCGGGCACATCGCATCACAAATAACTTACCTTGCGGGCGGCTTGAAACTTAAATACAAATCTTTGCGAAGTGCATGCTGCGCGCAGCTTAAAGGTAGTAAGAGTGAAAATACAAAAGGTAAGGAAATAATGGAAATACAAAGGTTTGTCGCATATTGAAAATGAGGCAAAAGGTAAGGTGGGTCCTATCAGATTGCATAGCGGGAACATAAGTTTCGTTGAAGGGCTTAAGTATTAAAACATAAAAGTTGTGATGTGCAGGCAGTGAGCACTTAAATTTTGGAAAGTGTGGTAAGGTGGAAATTTAAGGAAAGGCAGAATAAAAAATGAATTCATGCATATTGAAAGTGCGATAAAGTTGAGGTGGGTCCTACCAATATCGCATCAGTGGGGAAATAACATTCAACCAAAGGCTTCAGGCGTAAAAAAAAAAAGTTGCAGGCATGCTAAATAAATGTGTTGGTTAAATAAATAAATGCAGAGGTAAGGCTGGGTACTCTGTTGTTTGGATTTTGCATGGATTTCATGAAAACGCCTTCAGGTTTGAAATTCAGGCTTCGTCCTTCTCTGCATAGAAAATTTAAAGAATCATCGGTTGCTGCCACATTTATTCATAGCGATGGTTGGGAGTAATTCCAATAGTGGAACTAGAAAAAAATGGGTATTTTGTTGGAAATATTTTTATTGATGGCAAAGGTGCAGAAAGGAGCAACACCAGAATCATCATTGATGGCAAAAGAGAAAAGAAGCAGTAGTTATAAGGCAAATGAGCAGATCAAGCATTGTGCGGTAGAGAGGCAAAGGAGCAGTAATAGAAGTATAACCTAAAGCAGAGAGAAGCAGCAAAGAGGCAAAGGAGCAGCATGGAGAAGCTTTAGCATGATTATTCAAGGCAAAGAAGTAGCAAAAGAACAAAGGCAGTTAAGGAAGTTAAGGTAGCGAAAGGAAATGAAAGGCACCAAAGGCAATAAAGATAGAGAAGTAAAGAAAATAGAGAGGCAAAAAATGTAGCTAAGAAGGCACCAAAAGTAGCAAGGCAGCAGAGGCAGAAAAGAAGCAGATACAACATAGGCAGTGGATGAAGCAGAGAGGAAAGAGAATTGCATCAGCGCACTTAGAAACTGAATAAAGCTCAGGGAGGAGTAGCCTGGTGAAACCGGTGTTGCAGAGCGACAATAGGATAATAAAAAAAAATCGACTAAGGAAGATATCACTTAGAAAATTTCCAAAGGAGGGGAACGGATGGTCAGGATTAGATCACAAAAGGGAAGGCAAGAGATGGATGACAGAGATCGAATCGCATCATGAGCGATTTCGCAAATCGCAACATTTAAGAGTTTAGCATTAAGGTATCGCATGGTAAGTTAAAATATTTATGATGTGAAATAGAGAAGACCCGTGTTGTCATGGCGCAACATCGCATATCGCAATAAATAGAGTATAACCACAAAGTAAATTTTATAAAGTGCGAAATGCGATCAGATGAGGACCGTTAGATCTGGGGGTAAATAAATGGCGGTCGGCGAATTGCGATTCCACACATCACAAATGTTAGTAAATAATGCTAGGAAATGTTAATTTGTTTGTGATGCGGTAAAAGGGAGGAGCCACGTGTCAATACTATGCATTAGCGCACATCATAGATTTTATGTTTTTTTGCTTAAGGTTCACGGTAAGGTAAGTTGGATGTTATGCAATGCGATCGCATATCGCACACGACAGGAGATATGTTTAAGTTCTAAAAATTAAAAGTTGCAGGCAAGTATTTGTGATGTATTTTGATTGGTTTGAGGTAGTGTGTGACCCTATAAGCCCTGTTCCATGTATATATGCACCGTTTGATTCTTAAGCGTATGTATGTTATACATATGCGTTGTTTGATCAATAAATGTATGTATGTTGATAAAACTCGGAATTGTAATACTCTGCTGAGTTAAAAGGGAGGTTTATGTGGGCCATATCCCACAGGTCACAAAGGAAAGACATGAATGCATAAAAAAGGATCGGGAGCTCCTGTAGAATAGTGTTGGGGTAGTAGGGGAAAAAAAAAGGCTGAACGCGAAAGAAAAACACTCTAAAAACAAAAGAAAAGGGCATTTATGCAGCAAAGTTGGAATATAATGACATAAACAGAAAAGAAAAAAGGACAGCAAGCAGAAGAGGACGAGCGCTCAGCAAAGCTAAGAAACTGAAAGGGCTGAGTAAATAAATGATTGTAACTGTAAATGTAATATTTAATTTTATATTTTTTGTGGTGCAAAGGAAAGTATTCAGTAGGAAAAGAAAAACTCCAATGTAATACTGAAATGAGTACATAGTATTATAACATCCTAAATGTGTTGAGTTAGAAAATGAGAAGGTGGAAGGAAATGAGTTATACCTGCTCATTTCATATTCCCATATGGAATGCAAAAAGCTATGAGTTGATCTCTATAAATGGTGTTATTGTAATATGCAAAAATAGTATAGAGAGTGGAAGAATAAGAAGAAGACAGAGAAGATAGAGAAGTTGTATAGATCCAGAGATGAGATAAGGCCGATATGAAGGATGGAGGTTAGCAGTGAAGAAGGAGTATAACAGAGCTAATATCCAGGTAAATCTGCATGTGTTTTCAATTTAGTGTGAGGAAGTTGGTCATTAGGGGAATTTTGAGGTCTAAAATGGGCCTCCTAAGGAAATTATAAAATAATAGTGGAAAAAATCTAATAAGATTTGATGACATCATCAAATTTTAGAGGGAAAAATGAAAAAACTACTTTTTCAATTCATATTTTCAACTTATCTCCCAAAGTTTTTACTCAAATTTCGAGCGGGAGTACTCGTTGGATGCGGAATTTAATTCCCCATCCAAGGAGTACCCATGTTGCATACTTTCAATGGGTCCTACTACACGAAAAATGAGAAATACATTAAAAAAAACGTGATTACAATCACGTTTTTTATGTATTTCTCATTTTTCGTGTGAAGAGTTCATCGAAAGTATGCAACATGTAAATCCACATCCAGAGTACTCACTGTTTGGTCACTTTGGGAGATAAGTTTAAAATACGAGTTGAAAAAGTAGTTTTATTATTTTATTATTTTTTAATATTTTTACTTTTTTACTCCAAAAATGGTGAATCATCCATTATGGATGACATCATCATCTTGAACCCTATTGGTTGTTATAAAGTTTATTTTTGTTGTACATTTTTCTTATGAGGCCCATTTTAGACCTCAAAATTCCCCTAATGGCTTCCATATCAAGTTGTATCTTGATAGATGTCCAGTTGTAGTTGGTCGAGGTAGGAGCCTCCTATGGGTTGTAGCCTGCAGAAAATAGATGGGAGTTGGAGCTTCCTTGCAAGTTGTAGCTTGCATAATTGAGGTAGTAGCCTCTTGTAGGTTGGAGCATACATAAAATCAGTGGTGAGAGGGAGTTGGAACTTGCCTTTGCATCACAATAATAATAATATGTGGTTTTCTCCCTTATGGGTTTCCACTTATATCTGTTGTCTATGTGCATGAGGATTATGTGTTGATATTTTGTATTTAATCTACTTAATACCTGCTACCCACTAATTAAGATTGATTTTCCATTATACTTTAAGTTGACCATGAAATAAAGGTGTAAATAAGTGTGAAAGAAAGTTTAAAAGACCATGAATGCATTAAACTGATTCACCCCCACCCCCCCTCTCAGTTTAACTTAGGGTTCAAAATTTGATATCGGAGCCAGTTCCTTCTATATCAGTTTAAAAACTAGAAGGAGATCCTAGGTCCCCAAGATGGCTAGCCTAGAAGCATGCTCAACAAATAAAGCCCCTTTTTTTACTGGCACAAACTATGCTTTCTGGAAAATAAGAATGGGGACATACATAATGTCTCTAGGAATAGAATTTTGGGCTACTATGGAAGAAGGATGTGCTCCAAAGGATACTGACACAGAAAAATATGCCAAACAAAATTTCATAGCTAACGCAAGAGCCATGAATGTACTTTTGAGCGGTCTGCATGAGTCTGAATCTATCAAGGTAATGCATAGTGTGACTACCAAAGAAATCAGGGATACATTGGAAAGTATCCATGAGGGAGATAAAAAGGTGAAAGTGGCCAAACTACAAGCCTATAGAGCTCAGTTTGAAAATGTAAAAATGAATGAAGAAGAATATGTAGCTAGCTTCATCTTAAAGGTTGCAGAAGTTGCAAATAACATGAATTCTCTAGGAGAAACCATTAAAAAATGTATAATTGTACAAAACATATTGAGATCTTTACCATCCAGGTTTAACCCTAAGGTTTCTTCCATAGAAGAAAAAACTAACTAGGAAACATGGACAATGAACCAATTTCTTGGAAACTTGATGGTCTATGAGATGAGATTTCCAAAATGGAAGTCAGATGTGAGGGAGGTAGCCTTTAAGGAAGATAAGTGCAAAGGAGAAAAGGAAGATACTTGCTCCTATTCTGATGAAGAAGAGGCTAAATTTTTCAGAAGATTAGATAGAGGCACAGGCAAGTATAAAGGTAAACTTCAATTTAAATGCTTTAGATTTGGAAGAGTGGGGCACTATGCATCTAAATGTCCTCATAAGAAAATGGAGAATCAGTCAAGAGGGAAAGAGAAAACAAAATTCAACAACAGGCCAAAAGGGAACAAATTTAATCGAATATATTTCTATGTTCAATAAGAAAACAATGCATCTGAGAGCTCATATGACTCCCCTAATGAAGAGGGAACATCAGAATTCATTCTGATGGCCAAGGAAGTGCTTGAGGAAGATCTCTTGGAATTTGAAGAGGAAGGTGAGGTAGATCTTGAGGGGGAGCTAATTAGTGTCCTAGAGGAATAGAAAGACTTAAACTCAAGTGCAAATAACAGAAATACATTCTCTTGAAATATGTAAAAGAAGAACCAAATTAAAAAAACCTCAATCATTTGAATGTAGAACTTGAAGAAGATAATAAGGTGGAAGACATTCTACTAAAGGAAATTAAAGATAAAATTCAGGAGCAAGACGAATTGGAAGAAGAATTAGTATGCCGGAGAAAGAAATTAGAGAACGCCCAAAGGAAATTATCTACAAACACTCCACGAATGACAAACTCTGAACAATTTGATAAAATACTAACTTCTCAAATATCTCCTCTCATAAAGGCTGGGATAGGTTATGAAGGAGAAACCAGCAAATCCAAGGTAGAAAATAACAAGAGTATCATTTTTGTAAAAGCTATAAAGGATAGTGAAGTAGCAAAGGGGGAATCCACAAAATTAGAAACCAGCAAGACCGTGATATATAATGAATTAAACATAAACAAGTATCAACCACAAGTGAGGACGAAATAAATGAATATACAATCAACTGCAAAAGACTCATATGCTCCTAAGGATGGATTGAACAAATTAAGAAGATGTCAAAGGAGGTTTTTTCTTCCTGTGATAAGTTTCACTTTCTTTTCCTGCCATAGACCTGGACATATCACGACATACCATAAGATAAAGCAAATCTATTCCAACCAGCAAAAGATGCAACAATGGAGAATAATACCTCAAACAACTCTCTCTACTAGAGATGGATACTACTTCCATAGGTATTGTTTTTATTGTATAAGGGGTTCAGTCATAAAGCCATGGAGTGAAGAACGTATGGACAAATACTGGTGTATGAAAACTCAAGGAGAATCATGAACAATGGAGAATTCAATCGTATGCATAATCCATTCAGAAATATAATCCAATGCTTTGGCTACCTAAAATCGAGCACAAGTCTGACAAATGTCCTCTCAAAGGTTGTGGTCCATCTCCTTAGAAAAGTTACCAAAAAATTAGTCGCATGTAGTGGAAAAAGAAGCTGAATAAGTTTGATCTGGTTCTAATAGCTCAAGATCATAAAAGCCAATGGTATATCGACACTCGATGCTCAAAGCATATGACTAGAGACTGAAGCAAGTTTATAACTTTTGATGAAAAGAAATATGGAAATGTAACATTCGGTAATGATAAAGCAGGGAAAATCAAAAGAAAAGGCTCAGTCAGTCTAAATAATGGAAGAGGAGGGGCTCGATATGTACTATTTGTGGACGGGCTGAAAGCCAATCTGCTAAGTGTCGGTCAAATGTGTGATACAGGCTGTGAGGTCCTTTTCAGAGCCCAATATTGTGAAGTAAGGTCTATCACCAAAGGAAAGACCTTGATAAAAGGTGTTCGAACAGAAATTAATGTCTATATAGTAGAAGAAGAGAATGAAGCATGCCACATAAGCAAACTTGACAAATCATGGTTATGGCATAGAAGATTGGGACATCTAAACTTTGAACATATCATTAGTCTAAGCAAGATGAATGCTATAAGAGATATGTCTGCAATAAAGAAGCCTCCAAATACCATATGTAAATCCTGCCAACTAGGCAAGAAAACCCACACATCATTCAAGGCCAAAGATCAACTATCTACAAGTAGGCCACTTCAACTTATACACATGGACCTGTACGGACCTTCAAGAACTAATGCACCAGATGGAGAATATTATTTCATGCCGATAATAGATCATTTTACGAGATTGACATGGGTGGCATTTCTCAAATATAAATATGAAGATTTTGATAAATTTAATATCTTCAAGGCACTGGCATAAAATCAAACAGGATGCAAGCTAAAATTCATCAGATCAAATAGAGGAGGTGAATTCACGGACTATGATTTTGCAGACTTGCGCAATGAATATGGAACAAAACAAGAATTTACAATTTCCTGTAGACCTCAACAGAGTGGAGTGGTAGAGAGGAAAAACAGGTCAATACAACAGATTGTGAGAGCCATGATGCAAGAAAGTAACATTCCCCAAACCTATTGGGTAGAAGTAGTACACACAGTTGTTCACATTCTTAAAAAATATCATTTAGGACCAAATTGTGACAAGACTCCATATTAATTATGGCATGGGAAACCAGCATCAATCAAGCACTTTAAAATTTTTGGAAGCAACTGTTTCATAAAAAATAATGATGAAAAACTGGGGAAGTATGATGCAAGAGTTGATGAAGGAATATTTTTGGGATATGCATCCAAGAGTAAGGGATATAGGTGCTACAACAATACTGCACAAAATTATGGAAAGCATTGATGTGAGATTCAACAAAGATCTACCAAACTGAACAAGAAGCATAAGCTGTGCCTATCCTCCATATGATCATGAAGATGAGAACCAAGATAATGATGAACATAGTAAGACAACAGAAGATATTGAATTAAATTCAAAGGTCCCTCAAGACACACTCAAAAGAACTATCCAGGAGATCAAATCATTGGGGACAAAAGTGCAGGAGTCCAGACTAGAAGACATCTAGTTGAACAAAAAGAGGAAATATACCTAGCCATGCTATCACAAATAGAACAAAGAAGTTTGAAGAAGCCAGCAAAGACAAGAAATGGGTAAATGTTATGAATGAAGAACTATACCAAATTGAGAAGAACAATGCCTAGGAGTTAATTCCAAGACCCACTAGGAAAAATTTCATTGGCACAAAATGGATATTCAAGAATAAGATGAATGAACAAGGGCATGTAATCAGAAATAAAGCCAAACTTGTATGCAAGGGATATTCTTAAATCAAAGGAATTGATTATAATGAAACCTTTTCCCCTGTAGCAACAATGGAAGCAATCAGAATGTTTTTGGCCTTTGCATGCTATAATGATTTCAGGGTATATCAAATGGATGTGAAGTCTGCCTTCCTGAATGGAGATTTAGAGGAAGAAGTCTACATAGAACAACTTGAAGGATTATCCTTAATAGATAAACATGACTGTGTGTAGATTAAAGAAAGCCTTATATGGTTTGAAACAAGTTCCTCATGCATGGTATTCAAGGCTGGACAAATACTTATAAAAACAAGGGTTCAAGGAAGGAGGAGTAGACAACAATTTGAACATAAAGGCCGATGAAAATGAACTCTTAATTGTAGCAGTATATGTAGATGACATCATGTTTGGTAGCAAAAAAGATGAGTTAGCAAAAGGATTTGCAGAAGAGATGAAATCAGAATTTGAGATGTCTATGATTAGAGAGCTCACCTTCTATTTAGGACTTCAAATTATACAGAATAACACAGGAATATTCATTTCACAAGAAAAATACTTAAGAGAAATGTTGAAAATGTTCCAAATGGAAGACTGCAAACCTGTGTCAACTCCCATGATCATTGGATGCAAACTATGTGCTGATGATGGATCTGTAGATGTAGATCAAAGATTTTATAGATCCATGATAGGAAGTCTGCTATACCTAATTGCCTCTAGGTTGTACATTATGTTGGCAGTAGGACTTGTGGCAAGATATCAAGCAGCACCAAAACAAAATCACTTGCTAGCAATCAAGATAATATTCAGATATCTGCAAGAAACTGCACATTATGGCCTATGGTATCCAAAAGGAAAATAATTCACATTGACAGCACACACAGGTGCAGATTGGGTTGGTTGTGTGGATGATAGGGAACGCACAAGTGGAGGTGCATTTTATTTGGGATAAAGTCTGGTGGCATGGCTAAGCAAGAAGAAAACTTATGTCTCTATCTACATCAGAATCAGAATACATAGTAGCAGCAGCTTGTTTCACACAAGTAATGTGGATGAAACAAACTCTCTAAGACTTGAAGGTAAGCATCGATGAGCCCATTTTCATAAAATGTGACAATACAAGTGCTATAAGTATATCAAAAAATCTTGTACTTCATTTGAAAACAAAGCACATCCCAATAAAGTACCACTTCCTCAGAGAACAAATAGCACAAAAAATAGTGAAGTTGGAGTATGTACCAACAAAGGAACAAATAACAGACATATTCACAAAACCTCTTACTAAAGAACCATTCAAATATCTAAGAGACAAACTAGGGGTAGTGTCGGCAGATGTTACTCTCTGATATGATAAAAAATCAAATATATATATATATAATGTTGGAAAGACACCAGAAAAGGTTGCAATACAAGGAACAGGATCAGTGCAATAGACCAGTGATAGTTAGTATTCGGCAAGTAAGCATCATTCTAGGGGGAGAGAATTCAATAAAATTTCTCACATAAGAGCTAGAGCAATGGACCAGTGCATGGTATTGGTCCTAAAGATTAGAGTATAATGAAAATATAGAAACCACACTCGGAAATGTGCAACCCTTTGCCACTGATGTCAAAGGGGGAGGAAAATCAAGCAAAGGAAGAAAAGACACCTCTCAGAATGAGAAGGGGAGGTAGTCGTGGAGGAAGCATTGGAGTATTGCCATCAATGCCAAAGGGAGAGACTGTTGGAAATATTTTCATTGATGGAAAAGGTATAGAAAGGAGCAACACTAGAATCATCGCTGATGGAAAAAGAGAAGAGAAGCAATGGTTATAAGGAAAAGGAGCAGATCAGGCATTGTGTAGCAAAGAGGCAAAGGAGCAGCAATAGAAGTATAACCTAAAGCAGAGAGAAGAAACAAAGAGGAAAAGGAGCAGCATGCATAAGCTTTAGCGTGATTATTTAATGTAAATAAGTAGCAAAAGAAGAAAGGAAGTTAAGGAAGTTAAGGCAGTGAAAGGAAATGAAAGGCACCAAACGTTGTAGAGATACAATAAAGACAGAGAAGCAGCAAAAATAGAGAGGCAGCGAATGCAACTAAGAAGGCACCAGAGGCAGCAAGGCAGCAGAGGCAACAAAGAAGCAGATACAATAGAGGTAGTGGATGAAGCAAAGAGGCAAGAGAATTGCATCAGTGCACTTAGAAACTCAATAATGCTGAGGGAGGAGCAGTGTGGAGGAACCGGTGTTGTAGAGCGGTGATAGGATAAAACAAACAAAAATCGACTAAGGCAGAGATGACTTAGAAAATTTTCAAAGGGGAGAGGACAGACAATTAGGATTAGATCGCAAAAGTGAAGGTGAGAGATGGATGGCGGAGATCGAATTGCATCAGGAGTGATTTTGCAAATCACGACATTTAAGAGTTTAGCATTAAGATGTCACATGGTAAGTTAAATTATTCATGATGCGAAATGGAGAAGACATGTGTTGGCATGACCCAACATTGCAGATCGCAAGAAATAGAGTATAACCACAAAGTAAATCTCTTAAAGTGTGAAGTGCGATCAAATGAGGACTGTTAGATCTGGGGGAAGATCAATGGCGGTCGGTGAATCGCAAGCTCATACATCGCAAATGTTAGCAAATAGCACTAAGAAATGTTAATTTGTTTGCGATGCTGTAGGGTTAGAAATTTTCAATGCGGTGAAAGGGAGGAGCTACTTGTCGACAGTACGCATTAGCGCACATCACAGAGTTTATAGTTTTGTGCTTAAGGTTTGCACGGTAAGGTAAGTTGGATGCGATGTGATGTGATCGCATATCGCACACAACAGGAGATATGTTTAAGTACTAAACGTTAAAAGTTACGAGCAAGTATTTGCGATGTATTATGATTGGTTCAAGGTACTGTGGGACCCTATAAGCCCTTTTCCATGTATATACGTGTTGTTTGATTGTTAAACATATGTATGTTATACATATGTGTTGTTTGGTCAATAAATGTATATATGTTGATAAAACTCAGAATTGTAGTACTCCGCTGAGTTAAAAGGGATTTTTATGTGGGCCATATCCCACAGGCCCCAAAGGAAAGACATGAACGCATAAAAAAGGATGGGTAGCTTGTGGAAAACAATGTTGATGTATTAGGGAAAACGAAAAGGCTGAACACAGAAGAAAAAGACTTGAAAAACAAAAGAAAAGTGTAGTTATGCAGCAAAGTTCGAATATAACGGCATAAACACAAAAGACAAAAGGACAGCAAGTAGAGGAGGACGAGCATTGAGCGAAGATAAGAAACTGAAAGGGCTGAGTAAATAACTGATTGTAACAATAAATGTATTATTTAATTTTAAATTGTTTGTGACGCAAGGGAAACACTTCGGTAGGAAAAGCAAAACTCCAATGTAATAATGAAATGAATAAATAGTATTGTAACATCCTAAATGTGTTGAGCAAGAAAATGAGAAGGGGAAAGGAAGAGAGTCATACCTGTTCATTTCATATTCCCATATGGAATGCAAACAACTATGAGGTGATCTCTCTAAATGATGTTATTGTAATATGCATAAAGAGTATAGAGAGTGGAAGAATAAGAAGAAGATAGAGCAAATAGAGAAGCTGTGTAGATCCATAGATGATATAAGGCAGATATGAAGGCTAGAGGGCAACAGTGAAGAAGGAGTAGAACAGAGCTGATATCCAGGTAAATCAGCATATGTTTTCATTTTAGTGTGAGTAATTTGGTTCTTCCATATCAAGTTGTAGCTTGACAAATGTCTAGTTATATCTGGCTGAGGTAGGAGCCTCCTATGGGTTGTAGCCTGTAGAAAATAGATGGGAGTTGGAGCTTCCTTGCAAGTTGTAGCTTGCAGAATTGAGATAGTAGCCTCCTGTAGGTTGGAGCCTACATAAAATCAGTGGTGAGAGGGAATTAGAGCTTTCCTTTGCATCACAACAATAATAAGATGTGGTTTTCTCTCTTATGGGTTTCAACTTATATCTATCATCTATGTACATGATGATTATGTGTTGATATTCTATATTTAATCTACTTAATACCTACTTCTCACTTATTAAGATTGTTGTTCCATTAAACATTAATTTGATCATGAAATAAAGGTGTAAATAAGTGTAAAAGAAAGTTTTAAAGACCATGAATCCATTAAACTGATTCACCCCCCCTTCCCCCCTTCTCAGTTTAACTAAGGGTTCAACATATTTTGATGAAGAAAGTCCTCAAGCTCCTCTATTTAAATATCAAAGAGAGTCGGCAAGAGGGAGGAAAACAAATAGATAGTTTCCAAGTTCATGTTCACTAGCCTATTAATCTAGTTTGGTAAGCCCTGATGGTTCGTTACTTCATGTGACATCTTTTTTGTTTTATATACGATTAGTAGTATGCCAATCATACATATATTATACCGACATAGATAACTTTCAATGTTCCATTTAATATATCCTTAACCACGAGGGAAGTTGGAGGAATAAATAACAATTCCCATGTAGGTATGATGGTAAATCTGGAGTCATGTGCTCACTTGATCTCTCAAAGCTCACTGAATAATCTTCGAATCACATTTTCAAGTGGTAGTAGGGTAGGAGGGTCAAATGAATCGATTCATCTTCGAGATATTATATTATGAATCCATGATATTAATGAATAGAGAGCCTCAATTAGCTCTACTTTCTTTTTCTCTACCTGCTCCAAAAGGTTTTGTAATTATCCTAGTTCCCTTTCATCTCTTAATAAAGTCATACAACTCTCTAAGAGAGTCTTCTGAGTACTTGCCTTAACTGCTAGTTTATTCGAACCTGCTAGTCTATTCCACTTTGTAAGATAAAATAGACGAGGCATGTCATAAAAAGGAATATTACCATGCACTGGAGTTCTGGATTCCAAAGCTCCAGCGTCTTCAAATTCTCTTCCTGCTTTAAATTAGGTCTCCTTCTCCATTTCAGGATTCAATGCTAGTGCCTGAACCACTCCTTTCCTGATCTGAGCATCCTCTTGCTGCCTTCCTAAAGTCATTTTGGCTTCCCCCATCATAGCCCCTCCCCGTGTCACTACTGTGAGCTTAGGAATTTATAGTATCCTTTCTGCATATATCTTCTATACATTCTAGTTTCGATTCTAGTTTCTCTGCTCCTGCATTTTGGCCATCAGTTTTGGACATTATATAAAGAGGAAAATGGTGTGGCCTCGAATGAGATAAATAAGAAGGTGGGTTCATGTGAAGATTAATATGTCACTGTAACATTAGTTAGAAGACACTTTTAATCCTTCCCATTAATTGCAACGCTCCAAAGATGATCCTGCCCATTGATTGCAACGGCGCAAAGACGAGACAAAGGTGGTGATCCATGTCAATCAACGTCGCACAAACAAGATAGAGGTCATGATTGGTGTCAAGAATTTTAGAGCAAATGCAGAGATCCATGTGGTTTTTGTATGTGGTGGGTAACTGGTTAGCCATGTGGTGGTGTAGATATACATTTCGTGGCTTAGATATATATCTCAAAACTAATCATAAGTGAATATTTCGAAACGAAGAATAAGTGAAGATTTATATCTAGAAACAAAGCATTTAATGCCCTTGAGTAATGCAAGCATTAGTTTAGAGAGCATTTACCACTTCAAAAATGTGAATAATATTAATAATTATAACCTATGTTTTTGCCTCCCTGACTCCGAAAGAGGCCAAAACCACGAACAAAAAATACATTTCCATCCTCAAAAGTAATTATAACCTATGTTTTTGCCTCCCTGAAGAAGCCAAAACCATGATAAAAATACACATTGTTATCCTCAAAAGTTTTCTTAAATTTAGTTATTTCGGAAAGGAACTAAAAAGATAATGTCACCTACACATTTTCAATTATTATAGGCCCCATCCTAGCCATGCCTCCAGCAGGGACTAAAAAGATAATATAAAATACGAATACGCTACATTGAGCATAAAACATTTTTTTTCTTTATTAATAAGAAAAAAAATGGTCATTTATGGCTCGATAACCCTTGAGGGTCTTAAGGAATAAACCTATGCCCAAAACACTGAAATGAATCATATCTGGAACCTTCCCGCTAGCATTCTCTGTAGAACAATGGTACTTCCCTTTCACGATGGTTGGGAGGCCAACTCTGAGGACATTTGCCGCTAATTATTCCTAGGTTTTAATAGAATGGTCATCTGATTAATGGGTTCGGTTGAGGTAAATGCCAAACCTCTACCCCCAACATGATTGTCAGTTGAACGCTTTCCTCCTCTAACGAGCTCTATAAACTCCTATCTCTCATACCTACTACACCATGGGTTGTCGCAGTTGGGGTATGAGTAATTTCCAAATCTTTGTCTTTTTCCACTTTCATTTTCTCTCTGAAGGCCCCTTCTTTTAATGCTAAACCTAAATTTCCTGTTTTAAGCCACAGTCGACTTTTGATGTAGATAATAATCTACATCGGAGCTCATAATTAAGCCTAGTCACACTCCATCCCACCCTTACCTGGCACATTGAAGTTCCAGTCGATTGGGTTCTGGAATTGGGTGCTTTCTCCCTTAGAATTTGATTGGTAATAGTGACGGACCTTCCAGGGAAGGGTTACAAACACGTCTTGCAATGAATTTTTTTTTAACTCTTATTTGTTCTCTTTTGGCGATCTGAGACAAACCGTGAAGTGTTTATTATATTCTACACACACATTTTTCTTCAACTACGGCTGGGTTGCAACTCACTGCCATGCCACAGGTGTAGATAATCAGTGAAAATCGGCTATAGTTAAGGATTCCATGTAAGAATAAAAACAATAGAAGAAAATGGTTTCAGATTGATAGCAATGAATATTGTTTGTAATTGACCATATTATTATTATTAAAATTTTCTATCATTCAATATTGTTATATTGTTATTTTTCACTAAAAAAATTATTTTATCATTTATCATTATTCAAGTTATTAGTAGTACTTATCATCTAAAAAAGCTAAGATAACTAAGAAAATTTAAAATTAAATTGACCAAATTAATTTTAGACATATTTATGATATTTAAAATGATTAAAAAAAAATAGATGCTCAACAAATTTTACATCACTGCACACAACTGAAACTATTCTAGATCTATCTTAACCCCAAATCTATCAAGCTTCAAGAGGGATCAAATCTCTAGGTGTGAAAACATTTACTCATGTTTTGCACTAAAAAAATAGGTTATTTGATCCCTATCAGCAATTGATAGATCAGGAATTAAGATGGATCTAAACTAGTTTATAATCAACATAAGACATAAAGCTCAACACTATAATATACTTACTTTAATATACTTATACATGTGTCCGCTTATGACTTCTGTATGTTGATAATGAAAATGATTATTAATATTCATCAAAATTAATATGCTCTTATCAAAATTAATTAAAATTCATTAACATTTTATTTGTATAATCAAGTAATTTGGCTAATTTAACCAACTGAAAATTAATAATGTGAGGAAAAAACCCCAAAACCCATGGTTTTAGAATCCATCTATACATGAACTTTGTAATTTATTGTAAGTTTTATATAAATGAATCTACATACATATCTTATCACGTTACTGTGTCAATGATTCTAGCTAAGTCGACAACCCGAACGTAAAGCGAGTTATCAAAGTATATAAAACAAAACCTCTAATTGTTTAACCACTTGCATCCATTTATCCAATTCGAAAACACAAATCCCCCAAAATATAAAAAGCCTCAGAGTTAATCAGAATAAATCAGACTACGATAACAAGACTAGGATGCAATGGTTGCAAGTGGTTAAACAAGAATGATTGACATTGTTTTATCTATTTATAGTATTTCTTATTTTATTTTATTTTTTAAATAACGAGTCTCAACTCCATAAAATCACACATCACCTTCATCAGTGATTATAGAATGCAACTCGCAACACACTAACTTAAATTTAAAAATATTAAAAAAAAATATGACTAATTTTTAATTTTATTAAAAAATAATAATTTTATGACTTGAATATAATTTAAAAATTAAACCAACTCTCTTCTTAAATTTGAAAATATTCAAAAAAAAATGTTAATAATTTTTATTTTCATTAAAAATATATAATTTTATCACTTTTAAATATAATTTAAAATTTTACAATTTTCAAGTATCTGTTAAAGACATTTTCTACTAATTTTCTCCATCTAAAACATTTTTTTAAATCATATATTAAAATGCATTACTAAAAACACTTTCAAATAATATTCATCGAAAGAATAATAGAAAGGTTACCAATATCAACTATTAAATTAATGATTTAGTTTCAAAATTTGAAAACCACAAGTTAAATTATTTATGTAGTTTGAAAACTGGAAGTTCGTTAAAACTGGCTGCTTTAAATGTGAGGTATTATAAAGAATAAAATAGTAAACTTTGCATTTCACAATGTATATAAAGCTTCGTGACATGACTTTCATGTCCGAAGGTAATTTTTGTTTGTTATAAATTCCAAAGGAATTTAACAGCTTCTCTCACACATAGTTATTGGTAAATTTATAGGATTCACAGCTGGTTTAATTACCAATTAAGTCCCTACGTAAACTTAAATTTTTAAAAGTTTAGCTATTTTTTATTTTAATATTAACTATATTTTTTAATAATAAATATACAATTAAAATAAATTTATATTTTAGTTGTAATGTGAATAAATTTATATTTTAATCCATGAAGTTTCCCTTCATTCCATCTGCAATATGGGGTCTATGATGCTACTCCAATGTGTTATCAAGGTAGCCACATTCATCCAAGCATCTATTCATGCATGTGGGCCTTTGTTCAAAGCCCCTTTGTTTTTGAAGGTGGTGTGGTCCTCCATGCACTAAGTTACCACACCCCCTTTCTCCAAAGGTTTATTTCAAAGCAAGGCCCAAGAAGCTACCTCCCTGACTTTCATCTTCCATGTTCTTGACTTTAGCATGCAATGTGGTGCTTCTTTCCTTCAAGTGAGCCCTTTCAATAAAGAGTTCTTGAAGTCTTTTTTCACCTTGTTGTATCTCCATGTCAAGCTTCTCAATTTCGGTAGTTTGTCCAGATAGTCCATCCAAAGATTTCTGCATCTCCATTAGCCCATCTCCAATGTGTTCCAAGTGTTCAGACACTTGCACAAGAGCCTTGTGATATTGTTGCTTCGTATCCTTCCAACGTCCTATCATGTTCTCAAGTTCAACTTGAGCCTTCAAACTTGCTTTCTTCATTCGTTCAGCTTCAGTCATGACTTCAGTCATCCCTCTACTCAACTCTATAGTGCCAAACTCCAATACTTGCTACAACCCTGCATCAGTATCCATGTTTTCTCAATCAAGCTTCAGCTTCAACCTTCAAGTTGTCCCTGCTTGCTTTAGTACAAAAGCTCCTAGTAATGGTAGCTCTGATACCAACTATCACGCCCCTATACCTCGAGTGTCTTCCAACCATGCTATAGACGGGTGTGGCATTACTGTACTTTTTCTTTTTCCAAATACTCAAGTATATAGACTATGCCTTTAGCAACATCCGTTAGTTCTTAATAAAATGTTCTTTCAATATGCAGAAATAAACATAAAAATCAATATCAATCCACAAGTATGCCCATACATACAAGGGAGGGGCAACTCCCTGTTAATAATGAGTCCACCCAATAATATGTTTCATAAATATGAAATTATAATGTCCAATCCAGCAGAAGCCACTCGTGCTCCTTGGCAAGGAAATTTGTCTTTTGACCAAGCTCTAAGTCTTGTCAACCATCAAACTAGCCTATAATAGTCATTTACAATCATCAGATTTCACCTGCAGAATTTCCTGCACAAAACTGCCCAAGAGCTGTCGGGTCAGCCAGGTCACTCAACCGTTACTGCAAATCATTTCAGAACATCCCTTGAGCTCTCCATGTGTCCAATCTTCCTCCCAAATGTATGGTTGGATGCGGCCCATTGATATGCACGTTCTGCAATTTACGGCACTCAAATCCGACTCCTAACGCTCCCGGAATCACTTTCAAACTGAAGCCCAATTCGTTCAGAAGGCACCTAGTCGTTCACGGCCCGACCCGCTCATTGTTCAGAGGCACCCGACCTGACCCACCCGACCTGCGGTGCGGCTACCCTGTCTACAGTGCGACTCGCCCAACTGCGGCCCATCCTCCGTTCGTCGTTCTTCTTCCACCATCGAGTTGTTGGCTAACTCGTGGTGCTCCAACTCTTGTATGCTTGACTGTTTGTTAATGTTCAATCTTGCTTGATGCCTCCACTCATCTGCATGCCCTCTAATATATATGAACACCAAGTGGAGTGTGGGTCGCTTGGTCGACCCGAGCCAACCCGTCATTTGGTCGCTCACCCATGAAGTGTCGCGTCAACCGCGCCCAACCCGTCAGCCGCTCCACCGACTTGCCTGTCGGCTTGACTCGTCCACGGTGCGTCTTTAGTGGTATAAATGCGCCTTGCCAATGCCGTTCGTTGGTCAAGTGCGACGCGCCTCTCCACAACTCGCCCTCGTGACGCGCCTCCACTACACACATGCGCCCGTACCGTTACGGTGCGGCGTTTCGCCCGTTTCGTTGCACGACGCCCGAACTTGTCCAAACGCCCGGTGAGTGCGCCCGTTACCCCGAACCCGCCTATGAAGTCTTGGGGTCTTACACGTGGCATGCTATACAATATTTATATTCAGCCGCTAGCCGCCGCAGGAAGCGTCAAAACCACGTCCATTCGGTAGAGATGTAGACGTTTTAAAATCACTTTCGAACGAATAAATCCAAAGTGAAAGCAACATATATGGACTATCAATGAGTTAAAGCCATGCAGAGCTGTACACATATTTCTGGATCAATCATATGATTGTTTTTTCGTTGCGGAGTAGCGTTACAAGATATTACATTACACACGGTGACAGGTTGATTCTTCTTCACTAAATCAAAATACGATCTACAACACCAATGTGAACTGTGTAGCAAATAAAAATAATGTCCGACGTACATGTATGAGATTCAGGATTACACTCATAAGTAGTTTTTTATTGCGATTTTTTGAATTTTTGGTTGAAATTTGATGTAAAAATTTGTGGTGAAATCTTAATTTGTATTATTTAAACTGATTTTTTTATTATATATATGAATTTAACACTTAAAATTATTTTTGAACATTTTGATTATGTAAAATTCATCCATCAAATTTGTAATTTCAAAAAATCCTACAAAATTCATGAGAAAATAAACGTCACTTAAACTAATACTACTCCATAATGTTCAGCTAAATAATAATTTTATAATTAAATGAGAAGCCGCGTAAAGGCGAGGTGGAGGGTGTAGTGAGTTCTGAGCTGGACGTTATACGATATTGATTTCTCAAGGAATATCAGCAATAGCTGTTTCTCCTAAATGGACGCTAAACGGAACATGGGATGGGCCTAAGCCAGGTGATGATGTGTGGCATTGACATTTAGAAATTGTGATTTCAATCATAAGTGTAAGAATGGCCTCGCATTGACTTTAGAAAATTGTGATTGAGTCCATTGTTAACAGTAGGAATGCCTGATAATTAATTTGCGTAACTGGCATCCTACGATTCCTTAATGTAATAATACACACATTAAGGAATGAATAGAAACGACGTCGACAAATATGACGAAAAAATCTATGATCCAGGAGATAGAGCGATGTTTCCAGGTTGTGCAGCGCGGAAACAGCAGCGGTATCTCTCGTTTAAAAGTTGACAAAGGAAAGTCTTATTCGATATAATTTCACAATGTACAATTATATATATGAATGAACTTTAATTAACGCTGAAGGAAATGGGCGATCATAAATCATTATATTTTTAATTTGATTGTAGAGTTCGAAAATATTTTAGAATTTAATAAATACGAGTTAAATTAATTGTTTGATCCAGTATTGGTGAGTCAAATTTAGAAATATTTTTGAAAGCTGTTAACGATAAACATACCCAATTATAAGGATTTGTAAATGATAAATATTAAATGAGTCAATCCTTTAAATGAGTAAATGATATTTAATATTAAATGAGTAATAACTTGATGCACTTAATAAATTAGTTGTTTCGCATTATGGGTGTGACAATTCACCTACCTCAGGCCATTTCATCTTCGTTCGCTTGCAAATCGTCAGAAAGACCGAGAATAGCGACAGAGACTGCCCCTGTGTAACGCTCTCCACCATTTTAGCAATATCCATATCTTTAAATCATAATTATTAAATTTGAATTCAGATTCAGTTTGATATGTAAAATTCAACTTTAATTAGATATGGAAATTTTTTAAAACCGGCATACTTTCAATTTTATTTTGGATGTAACAAGTCCTTAAAGAGATTGAATCCTCTCAACATGCAATTCTTTTAAATGAAGAACTACCACCTCAAAAGATTTGAAGATTAAAACTAATTTATAATAATTATTAATAATATTAGATCAATCATATTTAATTAATTAAATGTGGTTGGTGGTTGATGTGGGTTGCAGGCCTTATTTGTATCTACCATATAAGTAATATTTAAATACACCTGTATTTAAATTAATGCCACGCCATCAACACTGAAGGATACAAGTCTCCTCCTTTTTATGTCGGCTCGGAATTATGGTGTGCTAGGAATCGTATGTTTTTCAGGGAGGCTCAGCTTGATACTGCCTTGATCTACTCTCGCATTATGGAATGGCTCAGTTGCATTAATATTAGCAAGCCAGATTGTATTGATATTTCGCACAGGTTCAGACCTCATAACATCAATCTCCCGGCTTTATTCCTTGATGGTGCCCATCAGGATGGAGATTGTGGTTGTGGAGCTTGGATTAAAATCGATGGTGATAAGAGATATCATTTATTCTGGAATGGCAAGCGTGGATCTAACAACAAAGCGGAGATCATGGCATTATGGAGTGGGGTAATGGATGCCTATCATATGCAGATACATAGTATTGACATTTATGGAGACTCGAAGATCGTTATAGATGGAATATCGGGTAGATCCACTCTACAGGTCTCTCACCTAAGGGGTTGGATTGATTGTACCTGGTACATACTCTCTAAATTCCAGAGGTTTTCTATGAACCATATTTACAGAGAACTCAACACGAGGGCTGATAAATTGTCTAAGATTGGTCTCGATCAGCCATATGGATGCATCTCGGTTCTTCATTTTCGGCAATCTAAGTTGGTGGCTTCTTACTCTTACCCCTTATAACATCAGTGTTTTAACAGTAAACATTTTTTGGTTGATATATTTTGCGAAGCTGTTACTGGGGCTCTTTCAAGAGAGCCTGACCTCTAGATTTTTCCCTCTGCATTGACGTTGTTGCTGTATATATGTCAAAATTGACCTTTCGGGTTGCTACATTGGTCCGACTACTTCCCTGTTTTGATGTTTTACTATCGCTGGTTGGCTATCATTATCAACTGTGAGGGCCAAATCAATACCTTATCAAGCGAGCCAGATATGTCTCTGTCACTGGTTATATGTGGTTTTCTATGGTGCATTATATCAAGCAAGCCTAAATCCTATCAAGCAAGCCTACTTTATATCGGCAGCTACCGCGCCTTTATACAGCAAGCTTGCCACCTGCGATCCGGATCTTGCTTGCCTCATCAAGCGAGGCGATCCATGGACTTTTCTTTGAGAATTCAATGTGGTTTGAATGGGACGCTTTCCTCCTTAACTACCTGATCCCATATCCTTATAAACTGTATCGTCTCGATGCGGATATGTATTTGGCTCGATTTTTTTTTGCTTGTATTGGGGTAGTTTTTCTCTGTTTGTTACGAGGTATCATTTGGTAACGATTCTCGGAATCGGATGGATGATCCAGATGTCTTATCTCATTTATGATGTATATGTAACTATGCTACATGGACTGTTTTGTCTATATCATAATATAAAACAGTGTTTTTTCTCTTGTGAAAAAATTGATAAATATACAATACTAAAAATTATTACAATAAAAATATTATTATTATTATATAACAAGAATCATCTATTTTTAGTTTTAAAAAATATATAATGAATAAAAATAATTAATTAAATAATAATAAATAATTTAAATAATAATATTAAAATTTAAAAATTTAAAAAATATTAAAAAATTAAAAAATTAAACAATGTTGATACTTAAATAATATTAAATAATCAATATTAACAACAATATTGCTACTAAAAATAAATTTTAAGATAAATATTATAAACTCAAAGGAATAATACTGAAAACACAAGGGATTATTATTAAAAACCCACAGGATTATAAACCCCATGGTTAAATATTATAAACCCAAGGTATATTATTATTATTATCCAATTTTAAGGTCACATCTAAGCGAGAGACCAAATTGGTGTATGAGAACCCCTTGTTTGTGCGACAAGGGACCCACTTCCACGAATCAATTTGACTACTAAGTCTAAGAAGGCATACATACTCTACCCCCCCCGCCCCCCCCCTGCTTTTGAACCTATGACCTCTTAGGAGGAAATATATGCTCTTAACCATTAGGCTCACTCAAGCTGTATAATCTCTGACATAGTTGACCATAGAGCTTAGGCTCACTCAAGCTGTATAATCTCTGACATAGTTGACCATAGAGCTTGAGTGGGCTTAATGGTTAAGAGCATGTGTTTCCTCCTAAGATGTCACAGATTCAAAATTAGAGCGTGGTAGAGTAGGTATGTCTTAGTAGACTTAGTAGTCAAATCGTTGCCTAGAGGTGGGTCCCTTGTCCCAGAAAGAAGGGAGTCTCATACACCAATTTGGTGTCTCGCTTGGCTGTAACCTTAAAATTGGATAATAATAATAATAATAATTTTCAAATACACATGTTCATATTCAAGTAATAAATTTACATAAAGAAAGCTTTGTTAGAAAGGTAGAGAGGACTAGCACAAAATTAACATACAAACAATACAGGAGTCGTGGCTCTCTTATTGATCAACCAAAATTGATGATTACAATGAACCGAGTGAGGGGTATTTAAAATTTTCGTCTAGTAACTCACCCAAAATAACTTCACATGTGCGCAAATACTAAATTTGCACTTTTCCAAATATAAACTGAATTCAATGTGACTCACACTTAACTCAGCTAACTCACACTCTAAATTTGGAGTGCACTTAACTCAATTTATCTCTTCATGCATCACTCGACTTGGATCTTATTAGATCTACATGCGGGAGTAATTACTATTTCCAACACTCCCCCTTAATTACGATTGTATGACTCAACATAACTCAAACATTACTCAACTGTGTCTCATAGGCTTACAATAGAAATTGACTCAATCATCACTAAAACATACTTGTTGGTCTATGTCTCAGCTAGGATTAGAATCATTCAAAACTTTGATAAATCTGAATTTTATTTTTCTCTTCTTCCAAATTCTATATCCTCGAAATCGCTTCGTTCTTTGTTGCACTTTTTTATTGTAGGAAGCATATTTCTTTACATGTTTTTTTTGCAATTTTTCTTTGAATTGTCTTGAATTTGTGCTAAAAAGTAATCTAAACTTGTCTTCTACAACTTAGTCTTCAAAGATTCTTTTACTCATGGACTAATGCCAGAACTCTTCATATTGAAATTGTGTTCTTTGCTCTCCTTCTTGCGCTCCATATCCCTGATTTTCTTTCTGCCATCATTTTTGATAAAAAAATCTTATCTCTTCTTGACTTCATTGCTGAAAAATCATCTTAATGTATTCATTTTTGTCTTTAGAAACATCCATGTCCTTTCTTGCATCTTGTTCTTCATATTCTCTTTTCGCTGGACTGTTATCTTGTTTACTTGCACACTCTAAATCATTGTTAAAAACATCTTCATTATGATCTTCACTGAGAGCTTCCTGCTCTACCTCTTCATTCTTTGTCTTCTCTTGTTCAGTCATTACATCATAATTTCTGTTTTCTTCCTTTTTACGGACCTCTACTACTGCAAAAATGTTGTATTCTAGTTGGACTCCAAACAAAAATGGAATTCCCTCACCAAATAACAACATATAAATAAGAGATTTATGTTGCATCATGTGCAACCACTCATCATCAGTTCATGGTTCTTCATCAAATTTAACATCAACATAATTTTCATCCACTCTATTGTGGGATATCTGAGCATGCATGTGCTCACTAACAATTTCAACTTCACCACATTCATCAATTGCAGATGGATTCACCAATACACATCTCACTTTGTAGCCATCAACCATGTGTTTCATCATAGTGGGATTCACCATCATCTGCACCATCCACGTTACAGTAGAGTCCTTGAGCATTTATATGTTGTTCTATTTCACACACATAGGCTTCAACTTCTCTCTCTACAACCATTGTTACATAATCTTCATCCATATGCATGTCATCATAATGGGTTTCAATTGTATAGTGTTCACGACCATCATCAACTTTTGACTGGGATTCTCCAAGCTTTATTATCTTCTAAGAGTCTTTCTCAGCTACTTTCAAATCTGCGATTGACTTCTCTTCATGTGACATAACCTGCTACTACATATCACTCCCCCTTGCACCAAATTCTTCTTCCAAGATCTTTAATGCTTCCTTGGAAGTTGTAGCTTTTGCTACTTTGGAAAAAAACTTCTCATCCAATCCCTATTTTATAAAATCCAAAGGTAAAGCATCACATACTTCATCATATGGGTTATTAGACTCATACTCAATTAGCTCCTTAGCTTGAAGATAAGTTTGCATCTTGATAACCCAACGATCAAAATATTTACCATTAAACATAGGTGGTGGTAGCAGATCAAAGCTACACCAATCACACTCGATTTCTTTTGTCTTTTCCTAGACTTCTCAATTCCTCGGCCACAGCTTGAACCTCTCTAAACATGACAACAATATTCGCCTCTTATTTTCTATTATTTTTCCTATTCTTATTTAGTCGCGCTTTACGACTCATGACTATTGTCTTTGCTCTATCTTATATCTTCTTTCATGATTGCATGAGACTATCTTCCATATCAGCCCAAAAAAATATAATGTTTAATATGCCCCCATACAAAACACTATATTTAAAAAACAAAATTTTACAAAACCCTAAACTCTCTTACAAACCATGTCTCTTAACCCTCTTTAAAAGAATCTTTTAAACTACCCATAGAGAGTCTTGGATTTTAACTTTCAAAAAACCACTTTTCTTTTTTAATAAAATAATATAAATCTCCCAAGTATGTAAACGTGTTTTCTAAAATACCAATACACTTTAAAACTCGTGATACTCAAAATTCATGATCACTTTATTGGGACTGCAATTAACCATCACGTTGTTTCCGACGTAAGATGGAAACCTCTAGCTCCATCGTGTCTTGCGACTCACAAAAAAAATCAGACGATTTTGACTATCGACGCCATTGATTAATCAAAGTGTATCTATTTCTCAACCGCCGCCGCAACAATATTAGGATGGACACTGAATCTTCGCGGCTTACTTGGGGTTGGCGATGATAGCTTTTCCAATCGGCTAAAAACACTCAGGACTATGGCTGGGCGACGGCGGAAAAATACTTCCCACTTCTTGGTGGTCGCTTATTATTCACTTATTACTTTTTTCCGAGAGAAAAAAACGCTGATATATTATAACTATAATCAGGTCATTGGTCCAATACATGAAATTCTCAGCAAATCCTGCGAGATAAACCAAACACATAATAGCCAACTATTCACTATTACTTACGCGGTGTGGCTCTGCAAGCCGCGGCTGCATATTCTCTCACACTCTTTGTCTCCTTGGATATTTTAGTTTTATCTATATCAATTTGTCGGAAATGCAGAGATCCAAGGCACAAAATTTAAAATACAAATAGTAATACGAGTTGCAACTTTTTTATTGATCAATTTGATGATTATACTGAATTTAGTAAGAGGTATTTAAATTTTTTCATCAAATAATTTATCAAAAAATAATTTTAAGCTTATACACATTAAATATAGATTGAACTCAATCTGATTCACACTTAATTTAGTTAACTCACACTCTAAATCTAGACCGCACTTAATTCATTTTATCTTTTTATATATCACTAGACTTAGATTTTGCTAAATCTTCAGAGAGTAATTACTATTTCAAACCAGATTAATCATACAGTAAAGATTAATCTTAGAGTAAAGTATGTGAAAAGAAGTTTTTATTGTGCCAAAATGTTAAAAGAGTAAGTAAAAATAACTTATACTATGCAAATAGAATTGGTATCCTACAATATTATTATCTTTGTTTTCTTAACATGTGTTATTTTAGGAATTTTGCTTTTGTGATCCATAAATTGTGATTAAATTTTTTTGGTGAAAATCACATCAAAGTAAATTTGATCGACGCTAACCAAACAATGTGGTTCATCATTTAAACAAAATGTCATTTTGTTATAATCTTTGCTTTCTTAACCTATGCCATTCTGAGAAACGCGTCCAAATTCAATTAATAAAATTGAAGGGGAAAGTTTGACTAAGTAAAAAAACCTTTACCATGTTGAACGTGAAAATGTTTTTCGTTCGACTTTGTTTCTGAATGATTCTAGCTTGCAATTATTTTTTGGGGTGAATCAATGTGTGTCGCTTCAATTTTGTTGGGTAATGCAATGTCATGCTTTTTGGCGGACATTATACTTGTCATATTGGATAATGTTGGAGAAGTGCTTATATAATTAATGGATTTACATAATTTTTCGCATCCACGGCATATTCCATTTAGGTAATGAGATTAATTTCTATTATTGCGCAGAGAAATAATTTTTAATTATGGCACTATGTTGAACAATCCATTGGAAGAATGGCATTGGTTTCTTTACAGTCACTATGAATGAATTCCCAATTTGGAGACCATGTGATACATTTGATTGACTATTAGGCTTCATTTATTGATACATTTTATTGGTTCGTGGATAAAGCATATTTAGTAATACATTCATTGGTTCGTGTATGCTTACGCAAGCATTTCCAGTGGGACTCTCTCGATGAATTACTTATTGTCTTGCAAGTCACGTGGATTTTTCCTTGGTTGCTGGTCAATACCTCAATCTTCCCCACTTTAACCATCAAAGTGGAAAATTTTTGTTGTCATCCTCGCATGCTAAAGGCATTGGAGTTTGCAAAAACCAAATTCCTTGCATTGCATCGAAGGTAAATAACCCACGATTCTTTATGACGTCGTCGTAGTAGAGATTGTCAAGAATGTTGGGTGTATTCACTTCCATTGGCATGGTCTTTTGATTGTTAGGGTTTCCATTAGGACACCTTGCCTTCAGTTCCATTGCGTACACATGATAAAGCGATGGGTCAGTCAAATGCGTGTAGTTGATGTTGTAGAGCCTGCTCACAAATGAAGAGCAATGCGAGACGCCAATTGTGTGGGATCTTGTATCAATGCTCAAGGAACAAGATTATCACTATATTCACTCTAATTTTAAGATAATCAGAATACCTTTTGTTCGAGACACTAATTCTAATCACTTGTTAGATATCATAGCTTGTTAGATGTCATAGCTATTATTCCAAGTGTCATAGACAGTTCCACTTCAATTACTTTAATTATTTATTATTGATGTTTCTTATGTAATCTGATTTAACTGTTAGAGAATATCTACAGGAGCACTTCCACTCCACATTTTTCAATATTTAACATGGTATCAAAGTTTAACTTTTATAAAAACACTAGATATTTTAATTATTTATTATTGATGTTTTCTAGATAATCTGATTTAACTGTTTGAAAATATCGACAAGAGCACTTCCACTCCACATCTTTCAATATTTAGCATGGTATTAAAGCATAACTTTCGTAAGACTCCTTGAAAGCAGCAAAGATGTGACACATCAGTTTCCATAAGAGTCCAAATAGTGTAGAATTTGATCTTCATCTATGAAGACAGAGAGCTGACAGACGACGTGAGGAGCTTTCGGAATTTGATGTTCATCTATGAAGACAGAGAACTGACAAAGGACGAGAGGAGCTGGAGGAAGAAAGCTAGAAGTCGAGGAGAAGACACACTGCAAGCAATCGATCATATTTTTTTAAAAATATCGCAGGGTGACCATTGCACCTCTGCAGAGAGATGAAGTGTGATCCATGAAACTAGAAAATTGTGCGACTCAACCCACTCAACCTGTTACGAAACATGTAATAAGCAGACATTAGTCGCAGTCACCAATTTCACATGAAATTTAAACTCAACTTGGAGAATGATGTCAAGTTTCATTCTTGGAGCACGAGGTCAAGTTTCATAATTTTATTAAAGAAAAGGGGATAATTTTATAAAAGGTTCATTTTTATTTTTTTGAAGAGATGCATAATGCACTTCATTTCTGAAGATCTTAAGTGGCTTCGTTTTAAAAAAAAATGGCTTTGTTTTAAAGATTTCAGAAAGGTTTTTTTTCTTTTTAATTGAAAAGTGTTTTTTTTAAAGCTTATGTTTGTTTAAGGATTTTTTTTTAATATTACTTAAAGGAGTTGTCTTGAGTAAGACTTTTTGGAGTTTCTTGTGTCGAAATTTGGGGGAATTTTTTGAGGTGAAATTTTGATTTCTGTTATTTAAATTGTTATTTTTACTGAATATATGGATTCAGCACCCTAAAAACCTCAAGACACTTCCATTATGCAAAGTTTCCCATCAAGGTGCATCCTAAAAAACCCCAAGACACTTCCATTGTGCAAAGTTACCCATCAAACTTTTGTTTTCAATGAATTCCTGCCGGATTTTAGAGAAAATAGACCGGAAAAATCTACCTAAAAAACCTTCAAAAAGTTGCACTAGACACAACTTATTATTTAAAAGGGTATATTCAAAGTCTTAACAATGGATCTATTAAGAGAAGAAGAGGCCATTGTTAAAATGGGTTATGAGTATTAAAATATATTTTTATTTTAAACCGTGGAAGAGGGATTTGTGAAAGCTTTGTGAAAGTATTGCCTTTATAGATAACTTTGTACAATTGTTTATTTTGTGGAAGCTAAGTTGTAAAGAATCCATCACACTGGCATTTTTATTTCAGGCAACCACTATTATGCTGTTCGATTTTCTGGGTGAGTCACATTCTATCAGCGCTCAAAAAATGGAAAAAGCCTCTAGGGTTAGAAGATCAAAGCGACAACAAGAAATGTTCAAGATCTATAGAAATATTTGGAGTGAAAAAATAAAAAGAGTGCATCTTCATTGAAATACATAAATGAATGCGTAGATGACAACATTATTCCTCTCATTGCAAATGAAAAGACATCTAAGGAGGCCTAAGATACCCTTGACAGGAATTTTGGTGTAGGGGGGTATTCATGTTGAAAATGAAGGTGGATCTATAGCAGTAGATCTACAACGAGATGAAAATTTTGGTGAATACCACTTCAAATTGGATGACATTGATGATGGTTTGTTAACAACTACATAGAAAGGGCACACAAATCCTTGCTAATCCCACTGTGCAGGTCCACCACAAGTGGATGATGGTTTGGTGAATCCAACAATGTAATGTTTGTTGATGAAAATGAAGTTTTCATTGAAGCAGTCAATGTTACGGTGAATCCAGCAAAGAATTTTTTTGATGTTAAGTTTGATTAAAAACACTTAGCCAAAGATGAATGGTTGCATATGATATAACAGAAACATCATATCAACATGATTTTTTTTAGTGAGAGAAGCTCACTTGACGTTCAAAACAAAGTGGAAGACAACATGTTTGCAATAACATACGTTATTAAAGAAGCAGAAGCGATAGAGGCAAAGAAGGAAGCGCAAGAGGAAAAATATCCCATTTTAGAGAAGAAAGAACAAAATTGATCTGGTTCTATAAATATTTTTGAACTTAACCTTTATTTTGAATGTGAAAATGTTAGCAGCAACAGGAAAAGTAAACAACATTTGAACATGAGCTAAATTTCTTTGAAGCATGGCTTGCAACACCATGCTTTGATAAAGTCCACATGGAAGTTGCAAAAATGAATATTGAAGAAAACTTGGATGATTAAAACATTAATGAAATGTTCATTTATTGGAGTCCTAAAAAGATAAATTTTTATTATAGACTTAAATTGCAGCATAATTTTGATGATGAAAAAAACGCAACAGAAGATGATTCGAAAGCATTCCATGAGTGCTGCAAACAACATGGAATCAGAAGACAGTTTACGACTAGATACACACTGTAGTAGAATGGTGTAGCAAAGAGAAAGAACATAACAATCATGAACATGCCAAGGAGCATGTTGAAAACAAGACAATTATCTAATGAATAGTGGGCAAGTGTAGTTGCATGTGTTGTTTATGTGATAAACAGATCTCCTACAAAGAGTGTGATGAATAGAGTACTAGAAGAAGCATGGTCAGGTATGTTATGCATTATATCTCATTTCAGAGTTTTTGGATGTGTAGCCTATGAACATATGCCTAAGAAAATAAGAGGCAAATTAGATGGTCAAAGTGAAAAATGCATATTTATTGGTTATAGTGAATAGTGAAAAGCTTACAAATTCTATAACTTGTCACCAAGAAGACAATAATTAGCATAGATGTTGTGTTCAAAGAAAAAGAGTCATGGAATGGGACTGTAGACACACCAACCGATGCACAAGCATCATTGATGGAAGAGGATGATGTAGCAGAAATGGAGCAACAAGAATTAAGAGATTAGACACCAAACAGAGTCACACCTGCAAGGACTCCAAGATTTTCAGAGTAGCATGGATCTTCAAATAGATCAACAAACCAGAATTCTCCAAGCTGCCAATCAGATAATGTCTTAAGCAATGGTAAGAAAAATATGAGAAGTTTAAAAGATATTTATGATGATTTTGATGTTAGTTCAAATTTTGCATTGTTGGCATTCCAACCTTCTTCGTTTAAAGAAGCAATTATAGATGAAAATTGGGTGCAAGCCATGGATGAAGAGATGGATTCTATTGAAAAGAATGATACATGGGATTTGGTTAATTTTCCAAAAGATAAAAACCTCATTGGTGTGAAGTGGGTGTAAAAGACAAAGTTGAATGAGAAAGGTGAAATTGATAGATTTAAAGCAATACTTGTAGCAAAAGGATTCTCGCAGCAAACAGGAATAGACTTTCGAGAAACATTTTCTTTGGTAGTGAGATTAGATACTTTAAGAGTAGTTCTAACGACAACAACTCAGAACAAGTGGAAATTATATCAGATGGATTTCAAATCAACATTCTTGAATGAAATTCTAGAAGAAGAAATTTATGTGCAGCAGCCTCTAGGATATGAATTTGAAGGTAAAGAAGATAAAGTTTAGAAGTTGAAGAAAGTGCTTTATGGATTGAAGCAAGCACCTAGAGCATGTAATAGCAGAATTGACAGTTACATTATTAAGAATGGATTTTGCAGAAGCAACATTGAGCATACCTTGTACGCGAAGGTAAATGATCATGGACAAATTTTGATTGTTTGCTTATATGTTGATGATATGATTTCTACAAGTGATATTGAGTTAGATTAATTTAAAGAAGCCATGATGAAAGAATTTGAGATGATAGATCTTGGTCTCATGAAATATTTTATTGGAATTTAAGTTGAACAATCTGAAAAATGAATCTTTATTTGCCAAAATGAATATGCACGATATTTGTTGAAAAGATTCAAGATGGACAATTGCGAACTTGTACCTACACTATTTGCAATAGGTACGAAGTTAAGTAAGGATGATGAAGGATCGGATGTCAGTGTAACTCTATTCAAAAGATTGGTTGGCAGCCTCATGTATCTAACAGCTACAAGACCAGAAATTATGTAAGGAGTGAGTTTGATTTCCATATTTATGGAGATCCCAAAAGACACACATTGGAATGTTGGAAAAATAATTATGAGATACCTAGCAAGAACTAGAGATTATGGCATAATGTATGCAAGTACAAAAAATAAATATTTTATTGGATACACAGATAGTGATTTTGTAGGCAACTTGGATGTTCGGAAGAGAACATTCGGTTATGTGTTTCATCGCGGTTTAAGTGTGATAGCATGAGCATCTAAAAATCAGCCCATTGTGACACTATCATCAGTATAAGTAGAATATGTAGTAGCAACTTCAGCAGCATGTCAAGCAGTATAGTTAAGAAGAGTATTGGATGGACTCAAGCAGAAACAACAAGGATCAACATCGATATACTGTGACAACATATCAGTGATTTCACTATCCAAGAATAGTGTGTTTTATCAAAAGAGCAAGCATAATGATATTAGATATCACTTTACTAGAGAAGTTGTGAGCAATGGAGAAGTTCACTTGAGGCCTTGTAAATATAGTGATCAATTTGTTGATATATTTTCAAAGCCATTAGCAATAGATGTGTTTGACTTTCACAAAAGAAACTTGGGTGTTGTAAGCTTAGCTGAGACATAGACCAACAAGCATGTTTGAGTTGTCATTAGTTATGTTTTAGTTTAGCGTTCGTAATTAAGGGGGAGTGTTAAAATATGTAATTACCTCCTGCATGTATTGTTAGACAATTAGTTAAGTGAATGTTGAGTTGTGTGATAGATAAATTTTGTGAGTGAGTTAGAGAGTGAGTTAAGTGAGAGTTGAGCAAGTTCAGTTATGCGATAGATGAGTGTGTGCATGTCAAAGTGAGTTAGGTTAAATACCCTTCACTTAATTCATTGTATTCAGATTGAGTGAGACTGAAGTTTATTGATTAATAGAAGAGCCGCAACTCATGTGTTTCATGTGTGAAATATTTTTTTTATTTGTGTTTAATATCCTCTGCCTATCCAACAAAATTCAAATACTAAATACTGATTAAGAATGATCATGGGTTTTGCAATGAAATAAATAAACTATTCCAAAAACTTTCAAAATTACATTTTATTATCTAAATTGCTGATTATTTCCCAACAAAATTGGATAATGAAGAAAATAATAAACCTCATGAGAAAAGGCCATAACGATTCTAAAACTTAGAATTGAGCATCATTCCCATTTTCATTGTTCCACCGCAAATCTCATGGAATCATCGTTGGAAAATTTGGCCCTAAGAATTCTCCCAACGTAATTTTGATGAGAAGGAAATTTTACTGCACTCATATGGTAATAGAACCGTGTTTATTTCCTTCGTATATGTTTATTTAGAATATTCTTATAAGGTTTCAAGATAAAATTTGAATGAATTAAATGTAAATAAATCGATTTATTTATAAAAAAGTAATTTTATATAGTTAAGAAATTGTTATTATTTAAAATTAAAATATTTATTATAAATTTTTGTTTTATAAGGATTTGTGAGTAAAAATGTTTTATAACTTTACATTATAAGTAAAAATATATTATTTTACCATTTTATTACAAAAATATATTTTAACATTATATATATATTGGATATTTTAAAATTTTAATATTAAATTATAATTGTGATTATTAAAATGAATTATATATATATATATATATATATATATATATATATATATTCCTCTTTTTTAGTTGAGAAGTATCTTTCTATTTTACATAGGAATATAAATGTTTTATTTTAGAAGGACTTTCAAAACTTAAGACTTAAATACATTGGGAACATATATTCATTATGAACTCAATAGATTATTTCCTTTATTCAAAAAAATAAAAAAAGTATTTTAATATTAAGTGGATAATATTTATTTGATTATAAATCTTCTATTATTATTTTAATCCATTAATTATAAGTGGATAGTTTTTTTTTTCATTATCAATATATGGATAATACGATAGATATTAAGCTATTTACCTCGTCAAATGCTCGATCATAAGTAGAGTTGAAATAAGAATGGCTGCAATTTCCTTTGTTACTCTCTAATGACACTCAAAATTCTTAGCGATGTATCTCATGTGAAGCCTTCTCCTTATCTTTAAATTATAGTGTATGTGATGGATCACTTTTTTAGATATTTTCTCACTTTAGTCTAGATGTGGGTGCAATTGTGGTATCTAATAATAGGACGAGTTAGCTAGGACTTGGTTAATTTCACTCATTTCCTAGCGTTCCCCAACTTCTCCGCCCTTGTTTGGAACATAAACTATTACACCATTTGAATTAATGGTCACTTAAAATATTTTATAATGAGTCTATAACCATCTAAATTTATTTAAAAATATTATTTATGAATCAAATTTTTCGGTGAAAATTATATTGGAGAAATTTGTGTCAACGTGTTTCGAACCAGCCAGTGTGGTTCATCATCAGGACAAGATGTGAAATCTGATCTAAGACTCAGCTTAAATAAATAAAGAAGCTCCAAATAACAGTTGTACAATAACGACTAGTTTGACCAAAAAATAAATATATAAAATAAAATAAAATAAAATAAAAATAAATAAACTAAAAAAATAAAAATAAATAAATAAAATAAAATAAATATAAAAAACTAAATAAATAAAAATAAATAAATAAATAAACAATAAAAATAACGGCTAGTTTGACCAATAAAATAAATAAATAATTAAATTAAATAAAAATTAAATAAAAATTAAAAATTAAAAATAAATAAATAAATAAATAATAAAAATTAAAAATTAAAAATAGAATATAAAATATAAAAATAAATAAATAGATATAAATATGAACATAAAAATATAAATATAAATATAAATATAAAAATAAAAATAAAAATAAATAAATAAAAACAACAAAATATATAAATATACATTACTTGAACACAATTCAATATATTATTTGAAACTAAATTAATTCCTTTATTTTAAAAAGATAATTAATTAATTGATTAAATATACATAAATAAAAACTAGATTAAAAACAAATAATAAATATAATTATGCTAAATAAATACTAAGTAATTACATAATAAAGAATAACATAAATGAGAAAAGTAAAACAAGACGAGAGGGGAGGAAACGACGAACTGGGACAAACAGAAGGAAAAAACTCAAAAAACTAAGAATGAAGGGCAGGGATCCAGCACCTGCTCACACTCCACCCATCATCTCTTTTAAGGTTAACATGCCTCTTTTCAATCTCAAGGGCCTCCCTAAACTTTCGATGGTGGAAATGGTCCACTTTCGCAATGACCTCAGCATCTTCAATGCAAATGTGATGCTTTGTATTTTCAGCATGCTCTGCTAAGGCAGATGAGCGAGATCTATTATGCTTTAGGTCAGTGGCATGTTCATGAATTCTTTGACTGATAGATCGACCAGTTTCATCAATATAAGGGGTCCCACAAAAGCACGCCCTAGATCAGATTTCGCATCTTGTCCTGATGATGAACCACACTGGCTGGTTCGAAACGCATCGACACAAATTTCTCCAATGTGATTTTCACTGAAAAATTTGATACATATTTTATGGATCACAGAAGTCAAATTCCTAATATTATTTATGAATTTAATTTGAGCCTTAACCTCTTGACACTAATTCTACTTCTATTTTTTTTACTTTAAATTTGAATCAACAAATTGTGTGATATAGGATCATTTTGAACCTAAAAGCCCATCTTTCCATTATTACCAAACCCTCAATATCCAACTAAAAAATATAATATAATGGTTCAATAAAACCTAGGTATATAAAAACAGCCAATGATAAAAACTTTCCAATACACTAACAAAATTATTACTATTATAAATCCAAATAATTTTTTAAATTATTCTCTTAAGAAAATATAAAATCCACCGTAACTAAAACTCTCAAATTAGTAATGGAAAAAGTCATTATTCATTGTTATTGCTAATTCTTAATCACTTACTTTAATTATTTTAACATATAAAAAAATGATTTTTACAACATAAATAAAACTTCTTTTTTTATAAGTTTGGTAGTATTTTTCAATTTTTTCACTTTTTCACTTTCTTTTTTTTACTCTATTTTTATAACATGTTCAAATACATCACCTCAATTAAAGAAGAGAATTAAACTTGTGATGAATGTTATAACAATCTAAATCAATTTATGAAAACAAATAAAAATATCCATAAAAGATATCCATCCCAGCTTGCAAACTGTAATTATTCTTTTATTGACACATAAAAGATATCCATCGTAGCTCTCAAACTCGTAGTGTAAAAAGCCATTAACCATTATTATCTGCTAATCTTTAATTACATACTTTAATTATTTCATCATATAAAAAAATATGTTGCAAAAATATGGACGTAATCCACTCCACTTGAAGTGGGAATTATCATTACTCTTTGTTTTCTTCGATTCAAGACAACTATTTTCAAATAGAAACAATCCATTCCAATTGAATTGGGAATTATCGTTACTCCGGTTTCCCTTGACTGATATTATTTTCAAATCATAACATATATTTTTTCTTCAAATTAATTAAAATGAAATTAATCTATTTCTTTTTATTAATATGAAAGTTATAATATTTTTTAATAAAATTTATAATATTTTTTAATCTTGAAGAGAAAAATATTATTTATTTATTCTTTTCCCAAAGAAAGCATCATTTAACAAACTCTAATTGACTCATGACTTCCTAATTGCAAAAAGTTTGATAAGAATTGTGAAATATAGAAGATAAATGAACATAAAAATTAGTAAATGAAATATCATTCAAAGCTAGAAGATAAAGAGAAATGAAAATCACTTACATTATGTGAAATTTACAATTCTACAACATTTACAACATAGATTAACTCTCAATCTTCAAGGATTCTCTTTCAAGTTCCAATAGAAAATATTTGATAAAAAAGATGCTCTTTTTCAATATTGAACTATCTCACTTGGTCAAAAGCTTACAGTATTTTACCACTTTTTATTAGGGTGATTGGATTTTCTTTTGATTTTCCTTGCTTAACTTCTTTTGGGAATGTAGACTGGTTTGTGACAAAGGAGATTTATTCAAAGTTTTTTTTCCAAAATGATAAATTCAAAATCTTACACATAAATTAGATAAGAATCCTGATATATAGAAGATAAATGAATACAAAAAATAGTAAATGAAATGTCATTGGAAGCCAAAATATAAAGAGAAATGAAAATCACTTACATTATGTGAAATTTACAAATTCTATAACATTTACAACATAGATTAACTCTCAATCTTCAAGAATTCTCTTTCAAGTTCCAATAGAAAATATTTGATAAAAAAGATGCTCTTTTTCAATATTGAACTATTTCACTTGGTCAAAAGCTTACAGTATTTTACCACTTTTTATTGAGGTGATTGGATTTTCTTTTGCTTTTCCTTTCTTAACTTCTTTTGGGAATTTAGACTCGTTTGTGAAGAAGGAGATTTATTCCACAATGAACTCTTATGGTAGCCTCCATGACATTTCCTTTATTGAACATGATATTCTTCAAGACTTGGGTATGTACTTGACTAGGAAAGGGCCTATAAATAAACATAAAAGGTTTTTTATGCCTCACAAAGTATAATTTATTCCTAAAGAGTGGAAAAAGGCTTCTAAGTTTATATTTCATACTGAGAATGTTTCCTTCCACAAAAGGTTGGTGCATATTTATTTCTCCTCTCATAATCGTTTATGACCATTTCCAATATTGAACTATCTCACTTGTTCATCAAAAGTGGTTTCCAGGTTCATCTCAAGTAACTGATTATGTACCTTAGACTAAGAATTGCATCAAATATAGGAGAAACCATGAGCTTCACTCAAATGCTTCTGGATTCCATCAATATTGGAAGATTACAAAACGAGCCTCTTCCTCTAGTCTTCTTCAACTAATTGTTGTTTTTTTCATTACAAATTTCAACTTTGTCATTAGTTTTTTTAGAGAATTCTGATACGTACAAAATGATACAAATAATATTTGTAATTATTTTTTAGAAAGAAGTGGAGCATGTTGGAACGATATTGAGGGATATGTAACTTAAGGGGGTTTTCCAAAAGTTGAATTCAAATATATGTTGAAGTGATTGAAGAAAATGGAGATATAATTAAGGAATATAGTAAAGGCCATGAGGTGAGGATTGAGCCAGTTGAGCTGGAGGATCCTCTTGATAAATTTGGCCCTTGAATGTTAAGATAGGAAATGTGTTCACGTTCATCATGTTCCTCCATTAATGAATTTGTCCCTATGCATGAAAAGTGTAGTAAAGTTAAATCTGGTATGGAAATATGACCAGAGTTTTTGGAAAAGTTATGAGCTAGCAACATCCTGCATGGTTGTCCATCTAAGTTAAGACAAGGGAGTGAACCACGTCAATTCATATTTCGAATCCTTTCACAATAGAGCAGTAACAATACAATCTTAGGAATGGATGAATCATGAGGAAGTTACTCTTACATAAATGATACTATGGCTCTACCATACCCCTAAATGTTTTCATAATAACTTGGGTTCAATATTTTTTCTTAAAGTACTTAATGTAATTTCAGAATAAATGGTTTATATGAGCCTAGTAGACTATTAACATATAATATTGATTATTGGTGGAGTGTTCACTTAAAATATTTGTGAAAAAAATCATGCTACCCCATTGATGAATTTTTCCCTATGTCTGAAAAGTGTAGTAATGTTAAATATTGTCTTGAAATATTAAGAAGAAAAAGTAGTTTATTTTCTCCTCAATACCCTGGATTAGAATTGTTTAGAAAAATCCCAAGGAGAGTGACTATAGGCAACATGATGAATGCGTGAATTTTTATGGATTGATCTTGGTTGCAGATGTTTACATTTTATTCCATGATTTATGAAGCCAACTCACTTGTATTTTAGACACAAATGATTACACAATAATATCCTTAATTTAGTGTCATTATTTAGATTAATATTATAGTAAATAGCTTGTAGACTAGACATGTACATCGAGAAATATGACTTTACCTCCACCCAGCTCAAATAATGGAGAAATTGGTCACCAATGTAAAGAAACCACACCTTTGTATTATTGAATCTGTTGAGAAGTTAAAGATAATTTTTTCCCTTCAAAATTAAGATAAAAAATATGTTCACATCCATTATGTTCCTCCATTGATGAATTTGTCCCTACGTCTGAAAAGTGCAGTAATTTTAAATCTATTCTCGAAATATGAAGCATAAAAAATAAATTATTTTCTCATAAATAACCTAGAATTAGAATTGTTCAGCAACATGATGAATAGGTGAATTTTGATGGATTGATATTGGTTTCTAATGTTTATACTTCATTGCATGTATCTCAAGCCTACACAGTTGTATTTTAGACCTAGATGCTAACAAAATAATATCCTCAATTCAGTTTTAGAATTTAGACAAATATTATTGTAATGATCCTATAGAGTGGACATGTACAACCAAAAATGCACCTCTACCTCTACCAAAACCAAATAATGGAGAAAGTTGTCATTAATGTAATGAACCCACACCTTTGTACTTTTGAAGGTGATCCAATGATTTCGACTTAATGATAAATCAATTTCATTGTTTTAAATAAATTTATACAAAGTATTATTTAGAAAATGTTATGTAGTAGTATAATTCAACAATTGCATGAAAAAAAAGTTGAATAGAAATAAATTAGTTCAATGTTAAATGATGAAAAATATGAATAACAAAAATGTAATCAATGAAAAATAACTTTGAATATTTGTGTATTTATTCTACTTTTCTTATAATAAGAACTTTTATTATAATAACAATCACTAATTTTTCCATTTTACTTCTTTTCATTTCAAATCATCTAAACATGGAACATACAATTATAGTCCATTCAAACTAGGCTTTTAACGACACATTGTATTAAAGAGCATATCCTTCCTATCTTACTTATGGCCCCAGGAGAAGTGATACTAGAATATTCAATATGTCAGCAAATTTCTATACCAAGAAAAATGTGCCCTTAACTAGACATGATTATACTGTAATAACTACTAAAAATCTATGGAAGTGTCAATGCATAAAAAAATATCAATACAATTAATGAGAAACAATGACACTACAAAAATGAAGTAGTGAATAAATGGACAACCACATATATTTACATGTCAACGGATGCTTTTTGACGCAATAAAAACATTTAGAAAGACAATCAACAACTTAAAATAAAACTAAGTACAAATTATCCTGATATGCAAATAATAGTACATTTTTTCTACATAGTCAGCCAACAATAATAACCTCTCTGGCATAATGATCATCCAAAGCAAAGTAAAAGATAAAATTTCCATGTAAAGAACATAAACGATTTATTTTTTATGTTTAACATGTACCTAATTTTATTAATAAGAAATGATAATTTGATATCCCCTATTCTCATTTCATATTGTTATATTTGAAATTTTTTTAGTAATATCTCAAATTAATCATTGTTTTTACCATTCTATCTATCCAATGAAAAATCACCAAATGTACCTGTCCGAACTATTGATTCCAGATATCTTGATAATGCCAAGACTTCGTGCCTCTTTTAAACCATCTGGTGGTATGTCGCTTATAATTTCTTGACACATAGTTATTAGTAAATTTTTAGTATTCACAGCTGGTTTAATTACCAATTGAGTCGCTACATAAACTTATCTTTTTAAATGTGTAGGTATTTTTTATTTTAATATTAATTACATCTTTTAATAATAAACATACAATTAAAATAAATTTATATTTTAATTGTGATATTAATAAATTTGTAATTTAATTTTAATATTAATAGATATAAAAAAATAAAATTAATTTTTTTTTAGGATTTATCTAAATCATAATAAGTGTTATGTTAAAGTATTTTTTAAAGAGTTTTCATAAATGATGATGTATGCTATTTTAAAATATTTTTTGATGTGAAGTCACCATTTTAATTTCTTATCCAAATAAAAATAATATATTAAACATAATAAAAATGTAAAATCGCCAGCTTACTTCCCCACCCAAATAAAAGTAATATATTGAACATAATAAAAATATAATATTCTTAAACTAAAAAAATACAATTCAAACTTTAGCAATTCGCTCTTATCCAGCTATGCTGCATGCTATACAATATTTATATTCAGCAACTAGCGGCCGCGGGAAGCGTCAAAACCACGTCCATCCGCTAGAGACGTAGACGTTTTAAAATCATATTCGAACGAATAAATCCAAAGTGAAAGCAACATATATGGACCATCAATTAGTTAAAACCATGCTGAGCTGCACACATATTTCTGGATCAATCATATGGTTTTTTTAATTGCGGATTAGGGTTACAAGACATTACATTACACACGGTGACAGGTTGATTCTTCTTCACTAAATCAAAATACGATGTACAACACCAATGTTGTAGCCTAGGTGAACTGTGTAGCGAATAAAAAGAATGTCCGCACACCATGTATGAGATTCAGATTTGCACTAATACAAAGTGTAATTTTTTTTTGAGGTTTAGATGGATTTTTGGCTAGAATTTGAAAAAATAAAAATTTGTGGTTAAATTTTAATTTGTATTACTTAAATTGTTTTTTCAATTATATACATATAAATTTAGCATTCCAAAAAAATTTGAACACTTTCACTATTCAAAATTTACCAATAAACTTATATTTCACTAAATCCCTGCCAAATTCAAATTCTTGCCCAAAAAACATAAAAGAAATAAAAAAAATATACCACACTCAAAACCAAAACCAACTAGTTTGAAAATACTACTCCACCCTGTTTAGTTAAATAATAATTTTATAATTAAATTCAAAGCCGCGTAAGGATGAGGTGGAGGGTGTATTGAGTTCTGAGCCGCACGTTATACGATATTGATTTCTCAATGAATATCAGCGATCAGTGATAGCTGTTTTTCCTAAATGGATGCTAAACGGAACGGCGAGCCTTATTTCATCTGCCATAGGCCCATTAATGCGGCCCAGGCAGCTGATGCCCGCCGCACGATGATCGTGTGCTTTAATCCGACGGCGGGCATCAGCTGCCTGGGCCGCATTAATGGGCCTATGGCAGCTGAAATAAGGCTCGCCAAAAGGAACATGTGATGGGCCAAAGCCAGGAGATAACATGTCGCATTGACATTTAGAAATTGCGATTTCAATCATTAAAGGTGAAATGGCCTCGCATTGACTTTCGAAAAATGTGATTGAATTTATTGTCAATGCCATTTTTTTGGAGTTTTAGGTATTTGAATTTGGTGAAAAAAATTTAAGTAAAATTTTGATTTTGGTTATTTAAACTTGTTTTTTGACTGTATATATATGGATTCAGCACTCTCAAAAATCCCTAGTACACTTTGGTTGTGCAAAGCTATCCATCAACTTTTATTTTCAATAAATTTCTGCCAAAATGAGAAATTAGATCGGAAAAAACTACCATAAAACCCTTCAAAAAATAGCATTAGAAACTACTCTTACAAAAAGAATCGCCTAATGATAATCTGTCAGTGATGTTGGAATTTATGATAATTCCAAAACAAACACTGAGAAAATAATACTCTCACTGATAGATAGAGATTCACAAACTGTAACTATTTCATTAACTGGAAAAACTATTACAAAATGATTCTTCCACTGAAATGGGATTTACAAAGTTACTACTAAAAAAAATGCAGTGCACAAAACTCTGTCTGTCTCACTTACAAAAAAATGCACTCTATGCTTTTTAAAACACTGTCTGTTTGATTTTTAAGCCTACGGGCTCACTGTCTTTTTTAACACACTACTGTGTATATTCTCAACATTAAGCCTTCGGGCCTATTTTCACATATATAAATATATATATGGCGCAGCACATTTGAACTAACATATCACTGTAAAAAAGAAATAAACTCCGTATGGCCCTCCGGGCCCACATTACAATAGCGCATATAATAAAAATTGTTAAAACATATATATATGATAAACTATCAAAGTTTATAATATATATATTATATCGTTTGTTAACACAACATAATCAAGTTCATAACATAATTCCATTGCGCGATGACACAAAACATTATAACCCAAAACTATGACATAACATAAAACTAAACTTTCGCCCGGATTTCAAATCACATTGAATCAAATTGCATTGAAACTTCGCATCACACTTTGCCGTGACGTCACTCGGCTCAAAGTCCGCGCGATAGCCATTTGATTGGCCAGCGCTGGGGCCCGCAGATTCCAAACCGAAATATAAACCATGTTTCATAAAAAGTTCGCGTAACAAAAGTTGCCGCTGACATCAGGGGTATCTGTAACGCGAAAATTTTAGGGCGGATTCTATAAAATGTTTTCGGGTCCGATTTTGAGGTTGCTGATGTCGGCACCAACCCAATGCGAAAAGAGTTGATTGGTCCACGTCTCCTGTGAGCTGGCGATGGGACCGGCTGCTGCGTGGCCCAAATCAAACGTTAAAACAAACTTTTTCCGCGCACTCTGTTTCCAAAATAAAAAGGACCGTAAAGATTTTCGAATTGACTGTTCAGAAAAATTAGCAAGCAGCGTTTGACAGAATTCATTAAAACAAAAATAGCAAGCGGCTGTGTGCAGAGCAATTGAAGTTAACATTTCAACAAGTAACGGCCATCCTTAATCCATTATTATAGATTAGTAAAAATGTTTCCAGGTTGATCGAGGAGATAGAGCGATGTTTCCAGGTTGTGCGGCACAGAAACAGCGGTATCGCTCTTTTAAAAGTTGACAAAGGAAAGTCGTATTCGATATAATTTCACAATGTACAATTATATATATATGCATGAACTTTAATTCACGCTGAAGGAAATGGGCGATCATAAATCATTTATTTTTAATTTGATTGTAGAGTTTGAAAATAGTTTAGAATTTAATGAATATGAGTCAAATTAATTGCTTGATCTCGATAGTGGTGAGTCAAAATTAGAAATATTTTTGAAAGCTGTCAAGGATAAACATACCCAATTATAAGGATTTGTAAATGATAAATATTAAATGAGTCAATGCATTTAATAAATTGGTTGTTTCGCATTATGGGTGTGACGATTCACCTACCTCAGGCCATTTCATCTTCGTTCGCTTGCAAATCGTCAGAAAGACCGAGAATAGCGATAGAGGCTACCCCTCTGTAACGCTCTCCACCATTTTAGCAATATCCACATCTTTAAATCATAATTATTAAATTTGAATTCAGATTCAGTTTGATATGTATAATTCAACTTTTAAAACTGGCATACTTTCAATTTTATTTTGGATGTAACAAGTCCCTAAATTGACTGAATCCTCTCAACATGCAATTTTTTGAAATGAAGAACTACCACCTCAAAAGATTTGAAAATTAAAACTAATTGATAATAATTATTAATAATATTAGAACAATCATATTTAATTAAATAAATGTGGTTGGTGGTTGATGTGGGTTGCATGCCTTATTTGTATCTACCATATAAGTCATTGATAAATATATGATAGTAAAAATTATTTTTAAAAAAAATCTATTTTTAGTTTAAAAAAATATAATGAATAAAAATAATTAATTAAATAGTAATAAATAATTTAAATAATAATATTAAAATTCAAATAGTTTAAAAATATTAAATAATTAAACAATTAAACAATATTAAAACTTAAATAATATTAAATAATCAATATTAACAATAATATTGCTATTAAAAATAATTTTTAAAATAAATGTTATAAACTCAGAGGAATAATACTAAAAACACAATGGATTATTATTAAAAACCCAAAGAATTATAAACTCCATGGTTAAATATTATAAAACCAATGTATATTACAGTTATTATCCAATTTTAAGGTCACATCTAAGGGAGAGACCAAATTGGTGTATGAGAACCTCTTGTTTGTGGGACAAGGGACCCACTTCCATTAAGCAATTTGACTGCTAAGTCTAAGAAGGCATACATACTCTACCCACCTCTACTTTTGAACCTATAACCTCTTAGGAGGAAATATATGCTCTTAACCATTAGGCTCACTCAAGGTGTATAATCTGGACATAGTTGACCATAGAGCTTGGGTGGGTTTAATGGTTAAGAGCACGTGTTTCCTCCTAAGATGTCACATATTCAAAATTAGAGGGGGGTAGAGTAGGTATGTCTTAGTAGACTTAGTAGTCAAATCATTGCCCGTCTCTTGTCCCAAAAAGAAGGAAGTCTCATACACCAATTTGGTGTCTCGCTTGGTTGTAACCTTAAAATTAGATAATAATAATAATAATAATAATTTTCAAATACACATGTTCATATTCAAGTAATAAATTTACATACAGAAAGATTTGTTAGAAAGGTAGAGAGGACTAGCACAAAATTAACACACAAACAATACAGGAGTCACGGCTCTCTTATTGATCAACCAAAATTGATGATTACAATGAACCAAGTGAGGGGTATTTAAAATTTTCCGTCTAGTAACTCACCCAAAATAACTTCACATGCACACACATACTAAATTTGGACTTTTCCAAATATAAACTAAATTCAACGTGACTCAGACTTACTCAGCTAACTCACACTCTAAATCTGGACTACACCTAACTCAATTTATCTCTTCATGCATCACTCGACTTGGATCTTGTTAGATCTACATGCGGGAGTAATTACTATTTCCAACACTCCCCCTTAATTACGATTGTATGACTCAACATAACTCAAACATTACTCAACTATGTCTCATAGGCTTACAATAGAAATTGACTCAATCATCACTAAAACAAGCTTGTTGGTCCATGTCTCGGCTAGGATTAGAATTATTCAAAACTTTGATAAATTTGAATTTTCTTTTTCTCTTCTTTCAGTTCTATATCGTCGAAATCGCTTCATTCTTTGTTGCACTTTTTTATTGTAAGAAGCATATTTCTTTACATGTTTTTTTTGCAATTTTTCTTTGAATTGTCTTGAATTTGTGCTAAAAAATAATCTAAACTTGTCTTCTACAACTTCCTCTTCAAATATTCTTTCACTCATGGACTACTGCCAGAACTCTTCATCTTGAAACTGTGTTCTTCGCTCTGCTTCTTACGCTTCATATCCCTGATTTTCTTTCTGCCATAATTTTTGATAAAAAAATCTATTCTCTTCTTGACTTCATTGCTAAAAAATCATCTCAATGTATTCATCTTTGTCTTTAGAAACATCCATGTCCTTTCTTGCATCTTGTTCTTCATATTCTCTTTTAGTTGGACTGTTATCATGTTTACCTGCACACTCTAAATCATTGTTAAAAACATCTTCATTATGATCTTCACTGAGAGCTTCCTGCTCTACCTCTTTGTTCTTTGTCTTCTCTTGTTCAGTCATTGCATCATAATTTCTGTTTTCTTCCTTTTTACGGACCTCTACTACTACAAAAATGTTGTATTCTGCTTGGACTCCAAACAAAAATGGGATTCCCTCACCAAATAACAACATATAAATAAGAGATTTATGTTGCATCATATGCAACCACTCATCATCAATTAATGGTTCTTCATCAAATTTAACATCAACATAATTTTCATCCACTCTTGTAATATTCCCAATTAGCAATAGCTAATTGGAATATTCGATTTTGGACAATTTTGCTTTAAGTAGTTAGTTTATGAATAAACATGAGAAAAAGGACCACGACTCACTCTAAAATAAGACGCACGTGGTAATTAAGGAGGGCCGAATGGGGCACGCATCAAAAAGGGTATTACCATGGTATCATGGGTGGAGATGCACACAGCAAAGGGATATTACCATGGTATTGTGGGTTGAGGCAGCCGTAGGATTCGAGAGCGGCCAACGTTATATAAAGAAGATAATTTCCTCATTTGGGGATCATGGAGAATTTGTGCATTTTAAATCTGGTCACTGCGACTATTGAGCACGCTGGCTATTTAGCCTGTCTACAGTGCTGTTTAGCGCATTGAGTGTCTTCGTTCAGATATCTCGCCCTTAGCCCCAAGGGACTTCGAGTGCCTGCTCGGGTGAGGTAGTCCCGTCAGTGTCTTTATAGGAAGATCGATCCACTATATTTGTGGAGGAGCTGTGCGTTATTAACTGCACAACACCTGTGGAGGATTAGTGAGTTTATTCGCTGTGCAGAGGGACACAACCCGTATTTGGGAAGCTCCGGTTGTATTATGGGGGATCGTGGACAAGAGATTAAGCAGAAAAATAGTAGCGCGTCTATTGGGGGAATTTCTGGATCGGCGGGTGATCGTATTATTGCAGATCTCGGATAGTGGAGGCGTGATCAATTGGAGGAGAACATAGATCCACAAGGAGATATGTTTGGGCAGCGACACAGCCATTTTTCATCAGCTGGAACGCAAATCTGAGGCACAGCCATCCCATGCAACGCAGATTTGAAATATAGTCATTCCATGCAGCATTCTGAGAATAGATCTTGACTTTCCTTTTGCAAGATTTAGATACTATCACTTGATCACCGATTGTACTCCTCCGTATTTATCAGATTAATAAAATGGCTCAGCGTTCTCTTATTTCTTGAGTATCTGTGCACGCTATTGTATGACTGCAATCTGTTATTTCTTCCCCTTTGGCATCTAGATTTCTATACCATTTGCTTTGTTTTTCCCACACTCTTAGACAGAGCCTGGAAAGGGCCAGATAGCCTCTAGATCTCATCCTCTTTCAGAGGTGAAATATCTGGTAAATGCCCTCCCAGTCCATCTCTGGTTAGAATTGCCTGTGTTTTAGAGATATTCCTGAAAAGGAATATTACAGTGGTATGAGAGCATAGATCTGGCTCAGCCTGTGGAGCTAGTAGTCTATGCCATCAGAAGAAAAACCCTACATCTATCACAGAGGTAGGAAGTACAGGGATATTGAGCGTAGGTTGAAGAACACCTACGGAGAAGGAGACTGTGTTCGGGTGGTGGACACAGAGCAGGAGGAGGCTGCGGTAGAAGCAGAGCATAGAGAGCCCATGGTGGATGATAGCGATGAAAAACAGTTTGGGGAAGCACTCCTCAAATCAGTGCAGGATCTGGCAAGACAGATAGAAGTGATGGCCCAGAGATTCACAACTGTGGAGGCTAAACAACATGAAATTCCAAAGGGTTTCCATGTTGATGAGGGATCAGACACATCCCACCATTTGCAGGAGAAGGTTGCCATTCCACACCTGGAATCACATGGCCCCATTTGTGCCACTATGCCCACTTTTCTGAGTGCAGATACAGGGTCAAGAGCACAAGAAGAACCAGACCGCATAAGTGAATATTTTGTTGAGTATCAGGAAGCTGGGCAAGAGTTCAGGAATGCCATTTTATTTAAATACTTTGTTCATATCAAGCGGGACAGCAGACCCTGCAACCATCATAAAGGGCATAGACATTATCATGATGGAGATACCTAGTGCACAGCAAGCCGATTCCATTTGCCTACGTTTGATGGTTCATCAAACAGTTCGGCAAAATCTTGGCTGGAGAAGCTAGATGTATATTTCCAGCCCAACTAGATGTCAGAAACAGAGGCCGTCAAGGTGGCCATGCTACATTTCGAGGGTGAGGCTCAGGATTGGTGGTTCCATGGAAGGGTGACACTTGGGCATTCCTCTGTGACTACCTATGCCGAGTTCACTCGGACACTGATAGAGAGGTTCGACTAGAAGGAACCGGAGGAGCACTTTGTTGAGCTGACAAGGGTCAAACAGACCGAGAGTCCTAAGAAGTATATTGCAGATTTCCTAAGGATTTCAGTGATCGTGCCAGATCTATCCGCAACACAGATGATCTATATGTTCGTGGAAGGGTTAACAGAGCCACTTTGGGGACTATTCAGATCCACTAGACCAACCACACTCCAGGATGCGATTGGCAGGACTAGGGATTTGCAGGATGCCTTACCCCTGACCAAGACATCTTACCCCTAGAAACCATATTTCGAGCCAAAGGGGAAGGATGTGAGGATTCCGCCTCTAAAGGGGAATCGTAGTAGGGTACATCTCAATGATGATGCCCGGAGGGAGTTGAAGAAGAAGAGGTTGTGCTTTACCTGTCAGGAACCATGGGCACCAGGTCACAGATGTGCTGCTGGCAAAGCACATTTTATTGAGGTCTTCTCCAAGAGTAGTGGGTAAGAGGATGAATATGAGGATGGGAAGGCAGGAGACAGTCAGATAGAGCAAGATCATTTTCCACCTCCACCTCTAGGGGCAGGAAGTGCAGCTTTTGCACCCACAAGGGGGACCCTTGCAGCATTGCAAGGAGTACCCAAGTATTTGACGCTGCGGGTCCGAGGGACAGTACGTGGGCAGCAAGTTTCAGTTCTGGTAGATAGTGGGGCAACCCACAACTTCATCGATGCACAGATGGTTGAAATGAGAGGCACACCAACATAGAGCTTCGATGGCTTTTCAGTATTAGTCCCAGGGGATCAAACGATGCAGTGTGCCAGGTATGTTCTAGAGCTGGCTGTGACGATGGGAGCCTACACAGTGACTGACCACTTTTTCGCGGTTAACATACTAGACACCAATGTGGTATTGGGTGTACAGTGGCTGATTACTTTGGGGAAAGTCACCACAGATTGGGAGGCCTTGGAGATGGAATGGGATAACAAGAAGACCAGGAAGCATGAGAATATACGTGGGATGCACACTTACCCACCTTAGACCATTTCAGCTCAACGGATGGAGGCAAACTTCCGGAAGGGAGACATAGAATGGGCAGTTGAGTTACAGGCATCATTGGCAGAGGCTACTAGGCAGACGGTTCATCTGGATATACAGGCCATCCTCGATAGGTATGAGACGGTATTTGGAGAGATACCGTCGGGACAGCCACCAGATCGGGGGTTTGAGCACACTATTGAGTTAGAATAGGGCATCCAGGCCATTATTACCACACCCTATAGGCACCCTAAGGCCTATCGGGATGAGATTGAGTGGGCCATCCAGGATTTGTTGTCTCTTGGACATGTTCGGCCTAGCACCAGTCCTTTTGCTTCTTCGGTGGTGTTGGTAAAGAAGAAGGACGGCACATTGAGAATGTGCATTGATTATAGGGCCCTAAATAAGAAGACCCTGAAGAACAGGTACCCCATATCGTGGGTTGACGAGCTGATGGATGAGCTAAGAGGAACCCAGTTCTTCTCAAAGATCGATTTGAGATCCGGGTACCACTAGATTTGCGTGAGGGAACCTAACATTCCCAAGATCGCTTTCAGGTGCTATTACGGCCACTTTGAGTTTTTGGTCATGCCTTTCCAGCCAACCAACGCCCCAACTACTTTCCAGTCATGCATGAACCATATCTTCCGCAGTCATCTGAGGAAGTTTGTGTTGGTATTTTTCGATGATATATTGATATATAGCAGGACTTGGGAGGAGCATCTCTAGCATATAGAGGCAGTACTGCATATTTTGGAGGAGCAACAGTTCTATGCTAAGCTCTCCAAGTGTGAGTTTGGAATGACAGAGATGTTATATTTGGGATACATCATAGGAGTGGACGGAGTGAGGGTCCACGAGGAGAAGATTAGGGCCATCAGAGACTGGCCAGAGCTAAGAAATATGACGGAGCTTCAAGGATTTATTGGCATATGCACCTATTATAGGAAGTTTGTCAAGAGTTTCTCTCAGCTTGCGGTACCCCTTACAGATCTAACAAAGAAGGGGGCATTCAGTTGGTCGGATACGGCGCACCGGGCTTTTGACAGGCTCAAGGAGGTTATGAGCAGCTGTCCAGTGCTTGCGTTGCCATATTTTATGCAGCCTTTTGTTTTGGAGTGTGATGCGTCAGGACAGGGGATCGGCGCAGTCTTGATGCAGGGAGGCTACCCTATAGCCTTCCAAAGCAGAAAGCTCCTTCCTCATGAGCGGTTGTATCCTATATACGATAAGGAGATGTTGGCCATTATGCATGCATTGGCCAAATTCCGACAGTACTTATTGGGCAATAGGTTCCGGGTAAGGACTGATCACAACAGCCTCAAGTTTTTTTTGGAGCAGAAACAACTACAAGAGAGGCAGCAGAAGTGGATCAGCAAGATCTAGGCTTATGACTTTGACATTGAATATGTCAAAGGGAAGAATAACGTGGTAGCCGATGCACTTTCACGTAGGCCAGCCACGTTGTCTCTGATGAGATTGGATATAGATTGGAGGGCTCGACTTTTGGTGGAGTACTCCAAGGATAGATTTGCATGTGAGGTCCTAGATGGTTAGGTGACAGATGACAGATATAGGGTAATAGATGAAATCATCTACTACAGAGATATGATCTTCTTGATGGAGGACTCCCATCTCAAGGAGAAGATACTTCAGGCATCTCATGACTCACCATTATCTGGACATCAGGGGTTAATAAAACCTACTGGGCCATCAGAGAGAGGTTCTCATGGAAAGGCCTCAAGGAGGACGTGCTCCGGCATATCAAGGAGTGCGAAGTTTTCCAGAGAAACAAGGGGGAGATGAACCATCCCGCAGGCTTGTTGCATCCTCTTCCCATTCCGAAGGGGAAATGGGAGAGCATCTCGATGGATTACATCACAGGGTTGCCCATGGTGCAGGGCAAGGACTGCATATACGTCGTCGTTGATCGGATGACAAAGTACGCACACTTTTTTGCCATATCTGCACACTATACAACAGCACAGGTGGCAGAGCTATTCTTTAAGGATATTTTTAGGGTGCATGGTCTTCCCAAGACCATCATCAGTGATAGGGACAGTCGCTTTATGGGCGGATTCTAGCAGGAGCTTTTTCAGCTGGTAGGAACGGAGATGACACCAGGCACCAGCTATCACCCACAGACAGATGGGCAAACTGAAATAGTTAACAAGTGGCTGGAGGGCTACTTGTGTAACTATGTTAGTGGGCAGCAGAGAGTGTGGTTGAAGTGGCTTCATCTGGGGGAGTATTGTTACAATAACACATATCATATGTCCATTTGTATGACAACATTCTATGCTTTATATGGGTACCATTCCTTATCTTTTTTTGATATGATGTTGGGTGTTAGCAAGGCTCCGAGAGCCAAATATTGGATCCAGGAGAGTCGGGACATTCTCCGCGCCCTCAAGGATAACATGGCTACAGTGCAGAACTAGCAGAAGCGGTATGCCGATAGGGGTCGGATGGTAAGATAGTTTGAGGTAGGAGACTTGGTCTACCTACGTTTACAACCATACCGACAGTCATCACTAAAACAGAAGGGAGCTGAGAAGCTCAGGCCTCGTTTTCATGGACCGTATAGGGTGATACGCAGAGTGGGACAGGTTGCAAATGAGTTGGAGCTGCCCCAAGGCAGCAAGATTCATAACATTTTCCACGTGTCCTGTCTAAAGAAGGCATTGGGGTAGCAGGTGACAGTGACAAAGGAGCTACCACCTACAGATGATGAAGGGCATTTGGTATTACAGCTCGAGGAAATTATTGATACCAAGGAAAGGCAGCTGCAGAACAGAACAATCCAGGAGTTCTTGGTGAGGTGGAAGAATTTGCCGGATGAGGATGCAACTTGGGAGAATGAGAAAATCTTGCAGCATCCATCACTGCAGTTGCTTGGGGACATGCAACATTCTGCCGGGGGAGATTTTAATATTCCCAATTAGCAATAGCTAATTGGAATATTCGATTTTGGACAATTTTACTTTAAGTAGTTAGTTTATGAATAAACGTGAGAAAAAAGGACCACGACTCACTCTAAAATAAGACGCACATGGTAATTAAGGAGGGTCGAATGGGGCATGCAGCAAAAATGGTATTACCATGGTATCATGGGTAGAGATGCACACAACAAAGGGATATTACTGTGGTATCGTGGGTTGAGGTGGCTGTAGGATTCGAGAGCGGCCAACGTTATATAAAGAAGATAATTTCCTCATTTGGGGATCATGGAGAATTTATGCATTTTAAATCTGGTCACTGCGACTATTGAACATGCTGGCTGTTTAGCCTGTCCGCAGTGCTGTTTAGCGCATTGAGTGTCTCCGTTCGGAGATCTCGCCCCTAGCCCCAAGGGACTTCGAGTGCCTGCTCGAGTGAGGTAGTCTCGTCAATGTCTTTATAGGAAGATCGATCCACTATATTTATGGAGAAGAAGCGCGTTATTAACTACACAGCACCCGTGGACGATCAGTGCGTTTATTAATTGTGCAGAAGGACGCAACCTGTATTTGGGAAGCTACGGTTGTATTATGGAGGATCGTGGACAGGAGATTAAGCGCAGAAATAGCAGTGTGTCTATTGGGGGAGTTTCTGGATCGGTGGGTGATCGTATTATTGCAGATCTCGGATAGTGGAGGCGTGATCAATTGGAGGAGAACACAGATCCGCAAGGAGATATGTGTGGGTAGCGACACAGCCGTTTTTCATTAGCTGGAACGCAGATCTGAGGCACAGCCATCCCATGCAACGTAGATCTGAAATATAGTCATTCCATGCAGCATTCTGAGAATAGATCTTGACTTGCCTTGTGCAAGATTTAGATGCTATCACTTGATCACCGATTGTAGTCCTCTGTATTTATCAGATTAATAAAATGGCTCAAGGTTCTCTTATTTCTTGACTATCTATGCACACTATTGTATGACTACAATATGTTATTTCTTCCCCTTTGGCATCTATATTTCTATACCACTTGCTGTGTTTTTCCCACACTCTTAGACAGAGCTTGGAAAGGGCTAGATAGCCTCCAGATCTCATCCTCTTTTAGAGGTGAAATATCTGGTAAATGCCCTCCAAGTCCATCTCCGGTTAGAATTGCCTGTGTTTTAGAGATATTCCTGAAAAGGAATATTACAACTCTATTATGGGATATCTGAGCATGCATGTGCTCACTAACAGTTTCAACTTCACCACATTCATTAGTTGCGGATGGATTCACCAATACACATCTCACTTTGCAGTCATCATCCACATGTGTTTCATCATAGTGGGATTCACCATCATCTGCACCATCCACGTTACAGTAGAGCCCTTGAGCATTTATATGTTATTCTATTTCACACACATAGGCTTGAACTTCTCTCTCTACAACCATTGTTACATGTTCTTCATCCATATGCATGTCATCATAATGGGTTTCAATTGTATAGCGTTCACGACCATCATCAAATTTTGACTGAGATTCTCCAAGCTCTATTATCTTCTAAGAGTCTTTCTCAGCTACTTTCAAATCTGTGATTGACTTCTCTTCCCATGACATAACTTGCTACTGCATATCACTCCCCCTTGCATCAAATTCTTCTTCCAAGATCTTCGATGCTTCCTTAGAGGTTGTAGCTTTTGCTACTTTGGAAGAAAACTTCTCATCCAATCCCTGTTTTATAAAATCCAAAGGTAAAACATCACATACTTCATCATATGGGTTATTAGACTCGTACTCAATTAACTCCTTAGCTTGAAAATAAGTTTGCATCTTGATAACCCAACGATCAAAATATTTACCATTAAACATAGGTGGTGGTAGCAGATCAAAGCTACACCAATCACACTCGATTTCTTTTGTCTTCTCCTAGACTTCTCAATTCCTTAGCGGTGGCTTGAACCTTTCTAAACATGACAACAATATTCGCCTCTTATTTTCTATTCTTTTTCCTATTCTTTTTCAGTCGCGCTTTACGACCCATGACTATTATCTTTGCTCTATCTCATAGCTTCTTTCATGATTGCATGAGGCTATCTTCCATATAACCCGAAAAAATATGATATTTAATATACACCCATACAAGACACTATATTTAAAAAAAGAAAATTTTACAAAACCCTAAACTCTCTTACAATTGTTTTTTTTATTTACATGCAACGTCTTTTTTTAAAACAACCTTTTTTAATACCATGCACTCTCCACCATGTCTCTTAACCCTCTTTAAAAGAATCTTTTAAACTACCCACAGAGAGTCTTGGATTTTAACTTTCAAAAACCAATTTTTTTTTTAAATAAAATAATATAAAGCTCCCAAGTATGTAAACGTGTTTTCTTAAAATACCAATACACTTTAAAACTCATGATACCATGATCACTTTACTGCGACTGAAATTAACCATCACGTTGTTTCCGACGTAAGATGGAAACCTCTAGCTCCTTCGTGTCTTGCGACTCGCAAAAAAATTCAGACGATTGTTGACTATCGATGCCATTGACTAATCAGAGTGTATCTATTTCTCAACCGCCACCGCAACAATATTGGGATGAACACCTAATTTGGCGATGATAGCTTTTCCAATGGGCTAAAAACATAACATAGTTACCAAGTTCGAATTCGAATTCGATACATTACGATAGAACAACATAACATAGTTACCAAGTTCGAATTCGAATTCGATACGTTACGATAGAACTTCATAATGAAAATTTTCAATTTGGAAAAAATTCGAAAGTATATATCATAAATATTTAAATATATATATTTTTTTCTTCTCATAATAATATCTTTGTCATTTTCTTCCAATTTATTTTGAAATTTAAATAATTTTTAATGATTTTAGTCAATATAAACAATTTTAAAACTACATTTTATTTACCAAAACCACAACCACACTTATCTTATCTCCAAAAACTTTTATTGCTCATATTCTTTTTTTTGTTATCTAGACTTTTCTTTCTTTCCTGATTATCTCAACTTTCTTTATTATCAACTTTTTAAATCTTTTACGACAACACTAAAATAAAAAACTTGAAATTTTCTCCACTCACAATTAATTTCCATTTCTTATCTGACAGCTTTCTCAACTTTCTTTGTTATTTCAGCTTTTTAAAACTTTTACGACAACACTAAAATTAAAAACCAAAAATTTTAATTTCCATTAATCTCACAGTTTTCCATTTCTTACCTGCGATCCAATCGTGATCTACTTACCATTCTCAAAATCACTACACTTACTATTCTCACCGCACTTGCAATTCTCAAATTCCTGGGAAAAAACAGTAAATCCTGAAATTTCTGTCATCCAAAATAAGCTACGCTGAACCGAACCGAATTTCCAACGAATTATTCGATGTACGGATCGAATTCCCAAATTTCCGTATGGCTGGGCGACGGCGTAAAAATACTTCCCACTTCTTGGTGGTCGCTAATTATTCACTTATTACTTACGCGGTGTGGTTCTGCAAGCTGCGGCTGCATATTCTCTCGCACTCTTTGTCTCCTTGGATATTTTAGTTTTATCTATATCAATTTATTGGAAATGCAGAGATCCAAGGCACAAAATTTAAAATACAAACAATAATATTAGTTGCAACATTTTAATTGATCAATTTGATGATTATACTGAATCTAGTGAGAGGTATTTAAATTTTTTCGTCAAATAATTTATCAAAATAATTTTACGCCTATATACATTAAATATAGATTGAACTCAACTTGACTCATACTTAACTCAGTTAATTCACACTCTAAATCTAGACAGCACTTAATTCATAGATTTGGATTTTGCTAAATCTTCATACGAGAGTAATTACTATTTCAAACCAGATTAATCATACAGTAAAGATTAATCTTAGAGTAAAGTATGTGAAAAGAAGTTTTTATTGTGCCAAAATGTTAAAACAGTAAGTAAAAATAACTTATACTATGCAAATAGAATTGGTACCCTACAATATTATTATCTTTGTTTTCTTAACATGTGTCATTTTAAGAATTTTACTTCTGTGATACATAAATTATGATTAAAATTTTTAGGTGAAAATCACATCAAAATAAATTTGATCGACACAAACTAATCAATGTGATTGAGGATTTGGACCAGATGTCATTTTGTTATAATCTTTGCTTTCTTAACATGTGCCATTCTGAAAAACGCGTCCAAATTCAATTAATAAAATTGAAGGGGAAAGTTTGACTAACTAAAAAAACCTTTACCATGTTGAACGTGAAAATGTTTTTCGTTCGACTTTGTTTCTGAATGATTCTAGGTTGCAATTTTTTTGGGGGTGAATCAATGTGTGTTGTTTCAATTTTGTTGGGTAATGCAATGTCATGCATTCTGGGGGACATTATACTTGTCATATTGGATAATGTTGGAGAAGTGCTTATATAATTAATGGATTTACATAATTTTTCTCATCCACTGCATATTAATTTCTATTATGGCGCAGAGAAATAATTTTTAATTATGGCACTATCTTGAACAATCCATTGAAAGAATTGCATTGGTTTCTTCACTGTCACTATGCAAGAATTCGCAATTTGGAGACCATGTATACATTTGATTGGCTATTAGGCTTCATTTATGGATGCATTTTATTGGTTCGTGGATAAAGCATATTTTTATTAATACGTTCATTGGTTCGTGTATGCTTACGCGAGCATTTCCAGTCGGACTCTCACGATGAATTACTTATTGTCTTGCAAGTCACGTTGATTTTTCCTTGGTTGCTGGTCAATACCTCAATCTTTCCCATTTTAACCATCAAAGTGGAAAATTTTTGTTGTCATCCTCGCATAAAGGCATTGGAATTTGCAAAAACCAAATTCCTGGTATTGCATCGAAGTTAAATAACCCACGATTCTTTATAACGTCGTCGTAGTAGAGATTGTCAAGAATGTTGGGTGTATTCACTTCCATTGGCACCGTCTTTTGATTGTTAGGGTTTCCATTAAGACACCTTGCCTTCATTTCCATTGCGTACACATGATAAAGCGATGGGTCAGTCAGATGCGTGTAGTTGATGTTGTAGAGCCTGCTCACAAATGAAGAGCAATGCGATACACCAATTGTGTGGGATCTTGTATCAACGCTCAAGGAACAAGATTATCACTTATATTCACTCTAATTTTAAGATAATCAGAATACCTTTTGTTCGAGACACTAATTCTAATCACTTGTTAGATGTCATAGCTATTATTCCAAGTGTCATAGACAGTTCCACTTTAATTACTATTATTGATGTTTCTTATGTAATGTGATTTAACTGTTAGAGAATATCTACAGGAGCACTTCCACTCCACATTTTTCAATATTTAACATGGTATCACAAAGTTTAACTTTCATAAAAACAATAGATATTCTAATTATTTATTATTGATGTTTCCTATATAATTTGATTTAACTGTTTGAAAATATCAACAGGAGCACTTCCACTCCACATCTTTCAATATTTAGCATGGTATTAAAGCATATCTTTCATAAGACTCTTTGAAAGCAGCAAAGATATGAGACATGAGTTTCCATAAGAGTCCAAATACTGTACAATTTGATCTTCATCTATGAAGACAGAGAACTGACAGAGGACGTGAGGAGCTTTCGGAATTTGATGTTCATCTATGAAGACAAAGAACTGCCAAAGGACGAGAGGAGCTGGAGGAAGAAAGCTAGAAGTCGAGGAGAAGCCACACTGCAAGCCATCGATCATATTTTTTTAAAAATATCGCAGGGTGACCATTGCACCTCTGCAGAGAGCGGAAGTGTGATCAATGAAACTAGAAAATTGTGCGACTCATCCCACTCAACCTGTGACGAAAGATGTAATAAGCAGACATTAGTCGCAGTCACCAATTTCACATTAAATTTAAACCCAACTTGGAGCATGATGTCAAGTTTCATTCTTGGAGCACGAGGTCAAGTTTCATTACTTTATTAAAGAAAAGGGGATGATTTTATAAAAGGTTTTTTTTTTTTTTTTTGAGATGAATAAGGCACTTCATTTCAGAAGTGGCTTCATTTTAAAAAAAAATGGCTTTGTTTTAAAGATTTCATGAAAGGGTGTTTTTTTAAATTGAAAAGTGTTTTTTAAAAACTTATGTTTTTTTGGGATTTTTTTTTTAAATATTATTTAAAAGAGTTGTGTTGAGTGAGACTTTTTGGAGTTTTTGGTGTCGAAATTTGAGGGAATTTTTTAAAGTGAAATTTTGATTTCTGTTATTTTTACTGAATATATGGTTTCAGCACCCAAAAAAACCCCAAGACACTTCCATTGTGCAAAGTTACCCATCAAACTGCACCCTAAAAAAACCCCAAGACACTTCCATTGTGCAAAGTTACCCATCAAACTTCTGTTTTCAATGAATTCCTGCTAGATTTTAGAGAAGTTAGACCGGAAAAATCTACCTAAAAAGCCTTCAAAAAGTTGCACTAGAGACAACTCTTATTTAAATGGGGATATTCAAAATCTTAACAATGGATCTATTAAGAGAAGAAGAGGCCATTGTTCAAATGTGTTATGAGTATTAAAATATATTTTTATTTTAAACCCTGGAAGAGGGATTTGTGAAAGCTTTGTGAAAGTATTGCCTTTATAGATAGCGTTGTACAATTGTTTATTTTGTGGAAGCTAAGCAGTAAAGAATCCATCACAGTGGCATTTTTATTTCGGGCAACCACTATTATGCTGTTCGATTTGCTGGGTGAGTCGCATTCTGTCAGAGCTCAAAAAAGGGAAAAAGCCTCTAGGGTGAGAAGATCAAAGCGACAACAAGAAATGTTCAAGATCTATTTGAAATATTTGGAGTGAAAAAAGAAAAAGAGTGCATATTCATTGAAATACATAAATGAATGCGTAGATGACAACATTATTCCTCTCATTGCAAATGAAAAGACAACTAAGGAGGCCTAAGATACCCTTGACAGGAATTTTGGTGTAGGGGGGTATTCAAGTTGAAAATGAAGGTGGATCTATAGTAGTAGATCTCTGATCACTTGTGCACGACCACAAGTGGATGATGGTTTGGTGAATCCAAAAACAATGTTTATTGATGACAATGAAGTTTTCATCGAAGCAGTCAATGTTATGGTGAATCCAGCAAAGAAGTTTTTTGACATTAAGTTTGAGAAAAAACACTTAGCCAAAGATGAATGGTTGCATATGATATAACAGAAACATCATATCAACATGACTTTTTTCAGTGAGAGAAGCTCACTTGATGTTCAAAACAAAGTGGAAGACAACATTTTTGCAATAACATACATTACTAAAGAAGCAGAAGTGATAAAGGTAGAGAAGGAAGCGCAAGAGGAAAAATATCCCATTTTAGAGAAGAAAGAACAAAATTGATCTGGTTCTGTAAATATTTTTGAACTTAACCTTTATTTTGAATGTGCAAATGTTAGCAGCAACCAGGAAAAGGAAACAACATTTGAAGATGAGCTAAATTTCCTTGAAACATGGCTTGCAACACTATGCTTTGATAAAGTTTGCATGGAAGTTGCATAAATGAATATTGAAGACAACTTGGATGATAAAAACATTAATGAAATGTTCATATATTGCAGTCCTAAAAGGATAAATTTTTATTATAGACTTAATTTGCGGCATAATTTTGATGATGAAAAACACACAACAGAAGATGAAATGTGGAAGAAATCCACATACAAGATGAATTTTAAAGAATTCGAGGACATGCTTAGATAACCTAGAACAATGAAGTCGAGGACATGCTTAGATAACCTAGAACAATGGAAGCATTGCACCAGCAAAAGAAGAATCTGAAATCTAAATCCTACAAAAAAAATAAAAAAACTAAAATAATTTAGAGGATATAGGATTTTGAAGAAAATAAAAAGGAAAAGAAATCCAACTAATGTTGTTTTTTTTAAATTGTAAACCTAACAGAGACACCAACAAGAATCTTCCTTTAATTTTTTGTGGTTGTAATTAAGGAGTCCTGTTAGAGAAACTAATTCCAACAACCTACTAGATGTCTTATATTTTAGTCCAAGTGTCATAGTCAATTCTTATTCAGTTCAATTAGTTAAGTTCATGTTGACTTTTACTCCACATCTTTCAATATTTAACACCATTACGTATACACGTGTTTGAAAATACCAGACAATATATAACTATATTGTCTTGGAATAGTACTTTGGATGCAAATTTCTGAGTTAAGTTCAAGGTAGGAGGTGGTAGATTTGTCGGGATATCTGAAGCTAATGAAATATTTCCATCCCTTCATCTAGTTGTGAAGTCCCAATTCAGGGGATATTGAGGTGCAGAAGCATCCAGTGAATTTGTAAATTATAATCAAAATGATTTGCACACTATTTTTCTCCTAATTGATCTATAGTTTGAAGGACAATAAACCAAAATATTACCAACTTTGCACTCTATCTTGCAGTGACTGCAGGGATATTTTCCCAAGAAACAGTTTGGGGACACAACCTCTAGGATGGCTTTGGTTTGCCAATCACATCGAATCCGTGAAGACTTGGATTGTTAGCAGGTGAATCTTCCTATGCCACATTTTTCCCAATGAAATCAATGAGAACTGACCCATCACATCCCTGTAAGTGCACATTCACACATTTAGATTTCAAAAACCTAATACAATTGTACAGAGTAAATAATTATATTTATTGTATGGATACAAGAAAATCCTTACCCACTCGTAATAAGAGTGATCTACTTCAAGATTGTTTATGAATGAATTTTTCACCACCTCAAACGCAATGAATTCTACATCTAGACAAATGAAACTATAGAAACCCTCTCTAAGTCCATGAGGAACATTCGGTGCTTGAGACGTACCAATTCCAATATTAACACCCCCTATTTCAATACTAACTCCAATGTTGAGGTCTACATCATAACTAGCCAATGCATAGAATAATATGCCAAAGAGTGTCGATCTGCAACTACCATTCTTCACCATTTCACGACACTAAACATACAGTTAAGTCATTAACGATTTGTTTGAAAAATAAGCGAAGGGAGTAGTCTTGCCAGGTGGCAATTTTGCCCACAAATTTTCGTGGGCCTAAAAAAATGTTTGTTTCCTTGCTAGTGGGGAATAATTATGTTTATGATCTCCGTCCAATAGTACATGAGTTATTACGACACAACAGACTTGCAGGGTGGCGTATTTCATTGAATTTGGAGGAGGACGACCAACTGGAAAAAAAAAATTCTTGAACCCCACCATTCATTGAATTGAATTTGAACTCTTTTCCCGCACCAGTTTCATTGGGAATTGTGTTCTCATTTACAGTCAATGATTGAATTGAGTTTTTTTTTTTTTGAGGGTTTTGAATTTTAAGAGACATCAATGACTTCCTCCTGCAATTGCGAAACATGTTAAACTGGATGAACGCAAACAAAATCGAGGGATGAAGGTGGGGTCAGCTACTCAGCACAGGAGATTGAACACAATCTAGATACATAACTGTATCATGAGACAAATTACATATAATATCTTACTGTGCAAGGGAGGCCCATGAAATACCATGGCCAAAGAGTCCATCAAGGTGGATATTTCCCTTTACTTTACAACTGAGAACCGATGTCTGGTAGACGACTCAGCTGGACTTTATGTGGGAACATAGCTCTCAACTTCTGCTTATTTGTAACGCGGATTACCTCGTTTACCATGGCGTTCGATAGAGCACACATAGGTCTCATCATTCCTGCTATTATTCTGCTATGATCAATCTCTTTCTCCTCTCTTCCACTGACAACGACCTCCATATCTCAGCTTCGCACACTTCTTCCACCAAAGCCATCTTGTTCTTATGATTTTTCGTTGTTTTCTTCGCCTGAGGTTATACTTTCTAGGAGGTGTTGGCCTACATGGGCGACGATGGGATTGGGTTTAGCCCTGTGATGAATCTAAGAACTCCTCTCCTGCATTTGGGATGTCCCATGAGCGAGACTATGTGAGAAGAAATAATATGTTGTTGTTCGCTGAGAATAACAAGTGCTCCTATTTTGACGAGTAGGAGGCTTCTATATTTGTGGTGTATATATCCAAGCAGCAGCTGGTAGCAAACCCATCTCCTCTGCCGAGAAGGATGCTTTGTAGCTGAGTTTTGCAAGGGCTGCAGTGGATTGCATTATCTATTAAAATCAACATCAATAATAGTAGTGCTTTGGTCCTCGAGAATTTATGTTTGGACAATTTCTAATTATGTGAACATATACATCTTCCTATTAAAAAAAGGAGGCATGGAACGATTAATTGAATGCTATATAAGTATCATCCTAATGATGCTCGAAGAAATTAGGTGAAAGGAATATTTTGAGGGATTTCCAATTCGCCAATAACAATGGATGGCTTAAATTTGTTAAAATATGTAATTATCTCTTGTATGTATTGTTTGACAATTAGTTAGGAGAGTGTTGAGTTATGTGATAGATAAATTTGGTGAGTGAGTTAGAGAGTAAGTTAAGTGAGAGTTGAGGAAGTTCAGCGATGTGATAGATGAGTGTGTGCATGTCAAGTGAGTTAAGTTAAATACCTTTTACCGGGTTTATTGTATTTAGATTGAATGAAATTGAAGTTCATTGATTAATAGAATATTTGCAGCTCATGTGTTTCATGTGTGAAATATTTGTGTTATTTGTGTTTAATATCCTTTGTGTATCAAAAAAATTGGTCTCCGAATTGAGGAAAGATCACAAAATCCATAGGCAAGCAGAGCCAGAAAAAAAATGCCAAAAGCATTAAGCCAGAATTTTTTTTTTTTTTGTAAGTTTTGCAAAATCGTTGAAAGGATAAGAGAGCACGTCCGCACTTTTACAATTGAAAAACTGTGCAAATTTTGTAAAACGTACAATTTTTTGAAAATTCGGGTTTAGTGCGCGGTTTTTTTGGTTTCAGGGTGTGCAATCAAGCTTAGAGCATAAAAAGCACGCCAACCCATGGTCAATGCACGTTGGTAACGCAAATCGTTTCGCGTTAATTTTTTAAAAGCAAGGATTTTAAAAGGAGTACGTATCCTTTTTTAAAGGAGATTTTTTCAAGAGGTTGGATAATTTTTCTTTAAGTATTCAACGGAGCTTTTGAATATTACGAAGGTTAAAGGAATTTTTAAAAGTTTCCTCATAAAGCACATGAAGAGGAGATTTGAGGAATATTTTTAAAAGGGATTTTTTTTAAGTTTTGAAAAATATTATATTAAGTTTTTTTTGGAAGGGGTTTAATATATAAGATTTTTTTTATAAAAATTATTTTTTATAAAAGATTTTTATTTATTTATAAAACCTAGGGTTTTAAGGTTATTTAAAGAGATTTACAAAGTTTTCATAAAAAAGTGAAATTTAGGGATTTATTAGAGAATTTGTTTTTTGAAGCAAGATGGCCACATCATGTTTTCAGCCACAACTTCCTTCTTTCACTAGGAAAGATTATGATGTGTGGGATATTTAAATGGAGACCATATTAAAAGCGCATGATGTTTGGGATCATGTCAAGTTTGGGTTTTCAGAACCTCATAACGGCGCAGAAGAATGAGCCCTCAATAATGCAGGCGAGGAACAGTGGAAGAAAGACAATCAAAAGAATGCACAAGCGTTGCTTCTTATCCAGTAGGGAGTCGACCGAGCAATGTTCCAGAAGATAATTATCACGTCTTCAACAAAGGAAGCATGAGAAACTTTGACAACAAACTATCAAGGTATGGCCAAAGTCAATATTGTTAAATTGGAGAATACTAGGAGAGATTTTTACAGTCTGCAGATGAAGGAGACAGAGGACATTGATTCTTTCATGAATCAGGTCATGTCTGTAGTAAATAAATTAAAAATATATGGTGAAGATATTAAAGATCTAACAGTGATTGAGAAGGTTCTTAGATCTTTGTCTACCAAGTTTGATGTTGTGGTAGCAGCCATAAAAGAAGCCAAGGATTTTTGGAAAAACTGATAGTTGATGAGTTGATGGGATCACTTCTATCGCATGAGGCAAGGATAGAAGGAAATAAGGATTCAACTTTAGAAACTTCCATCAAAAGTTAAATTTATATTTCAAGAGGTCGAGGCAGAGGTCGATCGAGAGGCAGAGGATGAGGTGGAAGCTATGGTGGTCAGAGAGATGGTCTAGAAGAGCGTGAACATCAATGTGGAAGAAGCAACAACAAAATATTTCATAATAATCAAAGGTTTGACAAATCAAAGGTGAAATGTTATTATTGCAATAAATTTTGTCACTATGCTCGTGATTGCAGGAAGAAGATTGTTGATCAAGGAAATCAAAGAGCTGATGTTAGTACAGAGAATAATAACTCCATGTTCCTATCATGCAACACCATGCATGAACCGTCTGATAAGGTATGGATATTAGACAGTGGTTGCAGTAACCACATGAAAAGGAACAAGAATTTGGTTGCAAATTTGGATCAATCGGTGAAGACAGAGGTAAAGATGAGGACTGACAAGACTGTGGATGTAGATGGAAAAGGAGTGGTGAACATTATGACCAATTAGGGGGAGCTAAAGACAATGTTAGAGGTATATTATGTTCTTGGTCTCAAACACAATTTGATAATTGTTGGTCAATTGACGCAGAAATGATACAAAGTTACCTTTCACGAGCAAGAGTGTGTCATTTATGAAAAACTCCCAAGCAAGTAGCTGATAGCAAAGTTGGAAATGATGAGAAATAGTCTCTTTCCTCTAATTACGAACTACAAAAATCATGTTATTTATTTTACAGTTGCATGGTCTAATGATTACTAGTTACGACACTTTTGGTTTGGACACTTGCATTTTCCAGTTTAAGATTTTTGCAGCAAAAACAGATGGTGAGAGGATTACCTCCCATCAAATAACCTGCTAGCACTTGTGAGTGTTTCATATTGGGGAAGCAACATCGTGAAAGGTTTCCGAAGGGAGTGTCATAGAGAGTAAATAAACCACTTGAGTTGGTTCATACAGACTTGTGTGGACCTATGAGGACACAATCGATTGGTGGAAGTTGTTACTTCCTCACTTTTATTGATGACTATAGTAGAAAGGCTTGGGTTTAATTCTTGAAGTAGAAGTCTGAAACTTTTTCAAAGTTCAAAGAGTTCAAAGCCTTAGTAGATAACCAAAGTGATTGACAAATCAAGGTATTGAGATTAGATCGTGGTGGAGAATATGATTCGAAAGCATTCCATGAGTACTACAAACAACATGGAATCAAAAGACAATTGACAAATAGATACACACTGTAGCAGAATGGTGTAGCAAAGAGAAAGAACAGAACAATCATGAACATACCAAGGAGCATGTTGAAAGTAAGACAATTGTCTAATGAATATTGGGCAAGTGTAGTTGCATGAATTGTTTATGTGATAAATAGATCTCCTACAAAGAGTGTGATGAATAGAGTACCAAAAGAAGCATGGTCAGGTATGTCATGAATTATATCTCATTTCAGAGTTTTTGGATGTGTAGCCTATGCACATATGCCTAAGAAAATAAGAGGCAAATTAGATGGTCAAAGTGAAAAATGCATATTTACTAGTTATAGTGAATAGTCAAAAGCTTACAAATTCTATAACTTTTCACCAGGAAGACAATCATTAGTAGAGATGTTGTGTTCAAAGAAAAAGAGTCATGGAATGGGACTGTAGACACGCCAACCAATGCAAAAGCATGATTGATGGAATAGGATGATGTAGTAGAAAAGAAGCAACAAGAATCAAGAGATTAGACACCAAACAGAGTCACACCTTCAAGGACTCTAAGATTTTCAGAGCAGCATGGATCTTCAAATAGATCAACAGACCAGAATTGTCCAAGCAGCCAATCAGGTAATGACTCAAGCAATGGTAAGAAAAATATGAGAAGTTTAAAACATATTTATGATTATTTTGATGTTCGTTCAAGTTTTGAATTTTTGGCACTCCAACCTTCTTCGTTTAAAGAAGCAATCATAGATGAAAATTGGGTGCAATCCATGGATGAAGAGATGGATTCTATTGAAAAGAATGATACATGGCATTTGGTTAATTTTTCAAAAGATAAAATCCTAATTGGTGTGAAGTGGGTGTAAAAGACAAAGTTGAACGAGAAAGGTGAAATTGGTAGATTTAAAGCAAGACTTGTAGCAAAAGGATTGTCGCAGCAAACATGAATAGACTTTCGAGAAACATTTTCTTTGGTAGTGAGATTAGATACTGTAAGAGTAGTTCTAGCAACAAAAAATCAGAACAAGTGGAAATTATATCAGATGGATTTCAAATCAACATTCTTTAATGGAATTCTAGAAGAAGAAATTTATGTGCAGCAGCCTCTAGGATATGAATTTGAAGGTAAAGAAGATAAAGTTTAGAGGTTGAAGAAAGTACTTTATGGACTGAAGCAAGCACCTAGAGCATGCAATAACATAATTGACAGTTACATGATTAAGAATGGATTTTGCAAAAGCAACATTGAGCCTACCTTGTACGTGAAGGTAAATGATCATGGACAAATTTTAATTATTTGCTTATATGTTGATGATATGATTTCTACAGGTGATCTTGAGTTAGATGAATTTAAAGCAGCCATGATGAAAGAATTTGAGATGATAGATCTTGGTCTCATGAAATATTTTCTTTGCATTTAAGTTGAGCAATCTGAAAAATGAATCTTTATTTGCCAAAATAAATATGCAAGAGATTTGTTAAAAATATTCAGGATGGACAATTGAAAACCTGTACCTACACCAATTGCAATAGGTACAAAGTTAAGTAAGGATGGCTACATTGGGGCTGCAATCAATATGCCGATCTGGATGTTGACATCCCTAATTAGCTAGGTAGTCTGCTGCTTTATTACCTGTTCGTCTAATGTGGCCTGGGAGTAAGTATTGAATCTGTTTCATCAACTGGCTAACTTCCTAAATGAGAGTAGTTGTTCTCCAACTTTGAGTGATTTCTTCCCAGGGTGTGCCCTGCTGTAGCTTTCGGAGGATACTTGTGACCAATTCCGAATCTCCTTCAACAATGAGGCGCTGATAATTCTGTCTGATTGCAATGATAAGACCTTGCTTCACTGCTATAAGTTCAGCTTCATTATTTGTTGCATGACCTAGATCCAAGGCATAACACCAGCAGACAGATCTGTGAGAATTCCGGAAGATTCCTCCTAAGCCTGCTTGTCCCGGATTGCCTTTCGAGGCTCCATCATAATTAAGTTTGATAAAAACTTGCTGGGGAGGGGCCCAAGTTTCTGCGATAGATTCTATTGGTGGTCTATACTTCCAAAGATTTTTGGATAGCATCTGCGGTTTGAGGTTTAGAGCTTCCAAAATCTGTAATTCATATCCAACAGCCTTCCAATCCTCATCTGTCCAACTCTCTACTAGGATTGTTTCCTGGATGTTTTCAATAGATCGCTGCCAAATGTTTTGCAATGGTTGTGCTGTGTCGTCAAACTCCCTGCGATTCCTCTCTTTCCAAATGTTCCAGAGAAGGAATCCAAATGAGAGTGACCATGCTCTATTAATTACTTGACAGTGAAACCTCCCCTTGCGCCAGTTACTGATGGTTTCCGTAATGCTGTCATTATTTTTATCCGTTTTCCGAAATAAATGTTCCAATTTCTCCCACAGTGTCTGTACCCATAAGCAAGAAAGAAGAAGGTGTTCGATTGTTTCAGCCTCTGCTTCACAGTAAGTGCATCTAGAAGGTCCTATCATCCCACGTTTCTGTAAATTTTCCCAAGTTAAAATTATTTTATGGCTTAGCAGCCATAGAAAGTATTCCACCTTAGGCCAGTGCTTCAATACCCAGATCTTCTTCCACAATGGCCGGCTTGCATACTGGGCATGTTGTGATTAGATGTAGTATCCTTCTTTTATCATATACTGCCCTTTTGTCAAATAGCCCCATCTGAGTATGTCAGGACCCGCAACCTATCTCAGTTTTCTGGAGTTGAGTTCTTTTGCAAAATTGTCCCATTGCTGTGTGGCTGAAGCTTCTGGCCAGTATGTTTTGTCCTTCCATTTTTGCCATAATTCATTCACATTTGGGCACCAGTAGTGATTTAGTAGTCTCTGGTTTGGAGTATTCGTGTATAGAAAAATCTCTCCCAAGTCAAGCCGACTGAACAATTTCTCCCGTTTGTTGGGTATGTGTTATATTCTTTCCACGATTAGCCCCACGCTATGTATGTTGCGTCGGGCGTAGCTGGGGGGTCACGAGGGGCGAAGCAGTCCCCACCGTTGGGGTCCGGGGCAGCGCCCCGGCCAAAATTTGTTTTTGGTGCGGACCCACTCATAGGCGGATTCGCCCATGGTTTTGGGGTTCGATGGTTTTCGGCCCCTGGTATTTTTGTAGATCCGGTCAAGGGAACTACGGTTATGTTCTAATCCAGGGTTAATGGATTGGGGTTTATGTATGCTTCGGCATGTATATATATGTGTTGTAACACTAAAAGGATTATAATGAAAAATCAAGCTGGTCGTCCCGATTTGGGATCCAGGGGAAAAATCTCTGTGTTTATCTGTTTTATGTTTTATGCTCTTGCTATTGTTTATTTTCTGTTATAAGATTCGTGTGTAGATAATTTCTGTTCAGGGTTAAAACCTACATTTGGTATCAGAGTTGTTTCGGCTTCAAGGGGACGCCTTTGCTGCTGAGGGTTTTTAGTTCGGGCCTGAGGTAGACCCTGTTCAGTGGGATATCTGCGAGATCGATTCTTGCGGTGAAAGAAGATGGCGAGCAGCGGAAAGATAGAGATCGAGAAATTTAATGGTCAGAGTTTTGAGTTGTGGAAGCTCAAGATGGAGGATCTGCTGGTGGATAAAGATCGGTGGATCGCGGTAGATCCAGGTACTAAACCAACGGCAATGTCAGATGAAGACTGGAAGAAACTGGATCGGAAGGCTAAGAGCACAATACGGTTGTGTGTCTCAGATTCAATATTGTTGAATGTATCTGGGGAAGCTACGGCGAAGACCTTGTGGGAAAAACTTGGGACTTTGTACCAATCTAAGTCTCTGGTGAATAAGTTGTTCCTGCGGAAAAAGCTGTATAACCCGAGGATGAAGGATGGAGACTCGGTGACAGAGCATCTGAACGCCTTCAATACTGTGGTAAGTCAGCTGTCGTCTGTTGATATTAAAATCTCAGATGAAGATAAGTGCATCAGTTTGTTGTGCTCTCTACCAGACTCGTGGGACATTCTGGTTATTGCAATAGGTAGCAATACAACTACCTTGAATTTTGATGACATTGTCTCAGCCTTGCTGTCGGAGGAAATGAGATGGAGAAATATGGAGGGTCAAAATGGAGATGCCTTATCTGTACGAGGAAGGTCCTAGAACAGAAACAAGAATAAGGTTTCGAGTGGGAGATCTAAATCTAGAGGGAAATCTAAATCTCCTGGAAAGTTTGTAAAGGTGTGCTGGAAATGCGGAAAGGAAGGGCACTACAAAAAGGACTGCAGATCTAAAGCTCCTGAGAAAGGAAAGGGATCTGATGATGCTCCTTCTGCAGAGGCAAAAAACACCTCGGATGAAGGTGGGGATGTGTATTTGGCTTCTTCTTCAAATACACATGTAGATCATGAGTCATGGTTGATTGACTCAGGTGCATCCTTTCACTTCACTCCCCATAGGGAGTGGTTCTGCGAGTATGAGAAATATGATGGTGGTGATGTCTTCCTAGGGGATGATAGGAAGGCCAGAATCATCGGACGTGGAAAGGTCAAACTGAAGCTGCAAGGTGGAAGGATTAGAACACTTCCTGGTGTTCTGCATATTCCTGCATTGGCCAGAAATCTGATTTCTGTAAGCAAGATGGATGATGCAGGTGTAAAAACAGTGTTCGAGAAAGATGCCTGCAAGATGGTTCGGGGAGCAATGGTATTAATGCGGGGAGTTCGGACTGGAACTCTGTACAAGCTACAAGGTAGCACTGTTATTGATGGGTGTAACAGTTCTATGGTTCCTGAAAGTGGAGCGGAAAGCCTAGTTGTCTCTGGAGAAAAGACCATGCTATGGCATCAAAGGCTTGGACATATTGGAGAGAAGGGCCTTCGGATACTGCATAGAGATGGTATGGTAGAAGGTATGTCTAATTGTTCTTTGGATTTCGATTTTTGTGAACATTGTGTATATGGGAAGCAGAATCGGGTGAGTTTTCCTTCTGGTGATAAGAAGGCAAACAAGATATTAGAACTTGTGCACAGTGATGTGTTTGGGCCTGTGTCAGTTCCATCACTGGGAAAGTCTGTGTACTATGTTTCATTCATAGATGACTTCTCGAGGAATACATGGATATATTTCTTGAGGAAGAAATCTGAAGTCTTTGACAAATTTAAAGAATTTAAGGCTCTGGTGGAAAACCAGACAGAGAAGAAGATAAAGGCGTTGAGGACAGATAATGGTGGGGAGTTCTGCAAGAAGGAATTTGAAGAGTTCTGTAAAAAGTGTGGTATAGCACGACAGAAGACTACTCCATACACACCTCAGCAAAATGGAGTTGCAGAAAGAATGAATAGAACACTGATGGAAAAGGCAAGAAGCATGCTCAGTGGTACCGGGTTAGGACAAGAATTCTGGGCAGAGGCAGTGGAGACTGCATGTTACTTAGTTAACAGATCACCTTCATCGGCGTTGGAGGATAAGACCCCACATGAGGTATGGACTGGTAAGAAACCCTCTCTTTCACATCTAAGGGTATTTGGATGTGATGCATATGTACATGTTCCGAAGGAGAAAAGGACCAAGTTGGATAATAAATATGAAAGGTGCATCTTTATTGGGTATAAGGATGGTTTAAAGGGTTACAAGCTTTGGAACCCAGAAACAAGGAAGGTTGTGTACAACCGAGATGTGGTGTTTAGAGAAGTGAAAGATGTTGTTAAACATGAAGTCCTACCAAAGGAACCTGAGAAGATAGAGTTTTAGCTAAAGGAGGATGAATCAGACTCTACAACAGAAGAAGACTCAGAAGATGAAGAGCCACAAACTCCATCTTTGAGAAGATCGATTAGAGAGAGGGGGGGGGGGGGGGATGAACCCGAAGCGTCGAGGAGAAGTGATAGATTAAGAGGATGGAAAACTCTGGAAGGAGGCCATGGTTGATGAAATGGCATCCTTGCACAAAAACGATGCATGGGATCTGGTGGAGTTGCCGGTTGGAAGGAAGCCCATTGGGAGAAAATGGGTGTTTAAGAAGAAGATGAATGTAGAAGGCAAGGTGGAGAAATACAAAGCTCGGTTGGTAGCGAAAGGTTATTCCCAGGTGCCGGGAATTGATTTTGGTGATATTTTTCCTCCTGTTGCCAAAGTTACTTCTATTAGATTACTTTTATCTGTTGCTGCTGCATTTGATTTTGAGATAGAACAGATGGATGTGAAGACATCATTTCTTCACGGGGATCTAGAAGAGGAGATCTACATGAAGCAACCTGAAGGTTTTATGGTGAAGGGTAAGAAAGAACTGGTATGCAGGTTGAAGAAGTCTCTGTATGGGTTAAAACGGTCACCAAGGATGTGGTATCAGAAATTTGATACCTATATACGGGGACTTGGCTTCACCAGAAGAAAGGAGGATCACTGTGTTTATTTTAAATTAATTGGTGACCGTGTTATTTATTTGGTCTTGTATGTGGATGATATGTTGTTGATTGGAAATGACAAAGAAATTATCCAAGATTTGAGGACCCAACTGTTCTCCAAATTCGACATGAAGGATCTGGGTGCTGCAAACTATATTTTGGGCATGGAAATTAAGAGAGATCGGGCAAAGAGGAAGCTCTGGTTAAACCAGAGGAAGTATGTCGAGACTATATTGCAGAGGTTCAATATGCAGGATATTAAACCGGTGAATGTTCCTATTCCTATAGGTGTAAAGCTGTCTGCTGAACAGTGTCCCAAGACACAAGAAGAAGAGGAGTATATGTCCCGTGTTCCATATGCAAGTGCAGTGGGTAGCCTAATGTATGCAATGGTCTGTACTAGACCGAACATTGCACATGCAGTGGGAGTATTGAGTAGGTTTATGTCAAACCCAGGGAAGGAGCATTGGACAGTAGTGAAGCAGGTTTTGAGATATTTATGTGGCACTAGTGATTATGGCTTGTGCTACCAGGGAAGACCAGGATTGGAAAGAATGTTGGACATTCGTGGTTTTGTTGATGCGGACTGGGCTGGAGATCTGGACCAAAGAAGATCTACAAGTGGGTATGTGTTTAGCCTATTTGGAGGCGCAGTCAGTTGGATGAGTAAAAGACAGTCTGTAGTGGCTCTTTCAACTACAGAGGCAGAATACATAGCAGCCACTCATGCAAGAAAGGAAGCAGTTTGGTTGCAGAGTTTGTGTTCAAGTATGGGGTTGGTACAGCAAGCTATAAGGATAAACTGTGATAGCCAAAGTGCAATTTTCTTGGCTAAGAACCCTGCTTATCATTCAAAGACAAAGCACATTGATGTTCAATATCATTTTGTTAGAGATATGGTTGAGGCTAAAAGGGTGTTGCTGGTAAAGGTGGACACTTTGAAGAATGTTGCAGATGCATTGACGAAGTCTGTGAGCACTCAGAAGTTCTCTTGGTGTAGAGAAACAATGGGTGTTGAAGAATTGGGCCAATGAGTAAGCTCTCCTGTGGCCCCCCGTGGAAAGAAAACAACAAGTGGGAGAATGTTGGGTATGTGTTATATTCTTTCCATGATTAGCCCCACGCGATGTATGTTGCGTCGGGCGTAGCTGGGGGGTCACGAGGGGCGAAGCAGTCCCCACCGTTGGGGTCCGGGGCAGCGCCCCGGCCAAAATTTGTTTTTTGTGTGGACCCACTCATAGGTGGATCCGCCCATGGTTTTGTGCATGGTTTTGCACATGGTTTTGGGGTTCGATGGTTTTCGGCCCCTAGTATTTTTGTAGATCCGGTCAAGGGAACTACGGTTATGTTCTAATCCAGGGTTAATGGATTGGGTTTTATGTATGCTCCGGCATGTATATATATGTGTTGTAACACTAAAAGGAATATAATGAAAAATCAAGCTGGTCGTCCCGATTTGGGATCCAGGGGAAAAATCTCTGTGTTTATCTGTTTTATGTTTTATGCTCTTGCTATTGTTTATTTTCTGTTATAAGATTCGTGTGTAGATAATTTCTGTTCAGGGTTAAAACCTACACCGTTGTTGCCAAGAATCTTCCCAGAAGAGGGCTGTACTTCTTTCCCTGACTTCCCAAAAACTGTGAGCACGAATTAAATGTCTGTTCATTGCTGGTAGGTTCCAAATTGTTGAGCCTTTAGGTGTCCTATCAATTTTCAATTGCCCAACAATCGTGAAAGGCATCTCATATTTAGTTCTCCATATGTTCTTCCAAAGATCCGAGCCTCCCTGTAACTAGCGCCACCATAGCTTAGCTCCCAACACATTGTTCAGAATACTAGGATCCCGTAGGCCCAGTCCACCTGTTGCTTTTGGTTTAAGTAACTTATCCCAGGAAAGAAGAGCCCATTTCCTTTTGGCTTGGGCACCCTGCCATAATTTTTTTTTAAACATATTGACCAGTTGCAAACAGACGCATTTTGGACAAGATCTTCCATATAGTTGATAGAGAGGCAAGGCTTGAAGCACAGATTTTAGCATTATAAGACATCCTGGTGCATTAAGGGCTCTAAAAGCCCAGTTCTGTATTCTTTTTTCCACTCTTATGATGATGTCCTGCCAGTCTGCTATCTGAGCTGGACCTGTGTTTAGCAACATCCCAAGGTATTTTAAAGGGAAGGTGCCCCTTTGGAATCCTAAAGTCCTTGCCAAGAAGTGTTGAGTCTCAAGCGTGCAGTTAAAGAAATAGACATTAGACTTATCATTGTTAATCTGAGTTCCTGAAGCAGCCATAAAGACTTCCAGAAATTTGAGGATTGCTTTGCATTCTTTTAGTGTCGCCATGCAGAACAATAAAGTATCATCAACAAATTGTTGATGTGTCAACGGGAGATGAGGTCCCCACAATTTTAAACCTTGTATCTTCCCTTCAGCAAGATGGGCTTTAATAACTCTGCCTAATCCCTTTGCTGCAATAATGAAAAGGAAAGGTGACAGGGGGTCTCCTTGCCGAAGTCCTCTTGAACTATTGAAAGGGGCTGAAGGACTACCGTTCAAGAGGATTGAGAAGTGCGGAGAGGAAATGAATGCTTGTAACCATTGAAGCCAGCGGTCATCAAACTGAAAGGCTCACATTACCTCAATCAAATACTACCAACTAATTCGATCATATGCTTTAGACAAGTCAAGCTTAATCAACAAACCTTTTCGTTTGTCCTTCTTCAGGGAATGGATGGCTTCCTGAGCTACCACTATACCGTCTAAGATTTGTCTGCCTTTGACAAAACCCGTCTGTTCCTGGGAGATTAGAGTGGCCATGAGCGGTTTTAAACGATTTACCATAGAAGTGGAGACAATTTTATAGATTACGTTGCAGAGGGCAATCGGTCGAAATCCTACAGGGGTATCTGCATTTTTCTGTTTTGGAATAAGGGTAATGAATGTGGCATTCAAAGCAGGGTAAACAGCCTTATTCTGACGAGATTATTCCACTACTTCTAAAATGTCCTGACCGAGGAAAGTCCATGCTGCCTTAAAAAATTCACTTGTAAATCCATCTGCGCCCGGGGCTTTGTGTTTAGGTAAGTTTAAGACCACCTCTTCAACTTCCTGCAATGTAATAGTGCGTAGCAAAGCCAGGTTCTGCTCTCGAGTAATGACACTTGGGATATGTGTGGTGATCTTCTCAATAGCTTCCTGTCGATGTGGGTTTGGTTCAGTAAGCAGGTCTTTAAAGTGAGCCACCAGTTCTCTCTCCATATCTTCATGTTTAACCAGACGGTCCCCATTTGTTTCTTTTAAGGAAAATATTCTATTATGTTGTCGGCGCTGGACCATTGCTCTGTGAAAGAAACTAGTATTTCTATCACCTTCTTTCAACCAGTGCACGTGGGATTTTTGTTTCCATAATATCTCCTCTTGCTTTCTACGCTCTTCTTGTTGGCTGAGAATACGACCTTCCTCCACTGCTAGTGCCTCTGTTCTGCCATGGAGGATAATGCGCTACTGAATCTCTATCATTTGTGCTTGTAGCCGAATTTGATCCTAATGAATGTTACCAAATTCAAGACGATTCCATCGTTTGATTTCCTCCTTCAAGTTTTTTAGACGGAGCTGGAACGAGTGCATCTTATTGCGACCTTTGATCAGATTTGAATTCCACCAGTTTTTAACCTTTTCCATGAATTGGGGGTCTCGGAGCCAAAAGAGTTCAAACCTGAACGGACGATTGTGTCGGCTTGCTTTGACATCCATCTCCAGTTTAATCGGCCAATGATCTGATCCTAGAGTAGGTAGGATAGCTACTTCATAATAAATATCTAGGCTGACCAGAGCTTCTGAGGCGAGAAAACGGTCCAGGCGGGAGGCAACCTGAAACTGTTCTCCCCTTCTGTTGTTCCAAGTATAGTGGCCATTAACTGTAGGTATATCAACTAACCGAAGATCCTGTAGTAGCTCTCGAAAGAGTGCCATATCCGGATCCTCCCGTCTTATTCCTCCCTTTTTTCCAAGAGGTTTAAAATCATGTTGAAGTCTCCGCCTAAAATCCAATAGTTTTCATTATGCATTATACTCAGTTTCCTTATATTCTGCAAGAATTCTGCTCGATCTCCTGGAATTGAAGTTCCATAGATGGCCGAGATGAGGATTTTTTCCTTTGCCCCAATCTGGCGGAAAGTTGCTGTCAAAATTCTTGGAAGGCCTATCCATCCTTCTGCACTTATTTCCGCAGTATTCCAAAGTATAACTATACCTCCTGAGGCACCCACGGAGTCTAAAGCCATACCTTCGTATTGCATTTTGAAGGATTGAAGGATTGCTTCAAGTTTCTGCCCAGATACTTTTGCTTCCTGTAGTAGAATAATTAGAGGTTTCTCGGTCTTCAGTTTATCTTTCAAGTAACGCTACTTACCCTTGCTATTAAGACCTTTGATATTCCAGGAGGGCACCTTCATTAACAATTTTTAGGGAGTTGTTGGAATACCGTTGTTAACGGTATTGTTTTCCCAGTATTAATCAACATTTCTTCCACTAGCTGGATGGATTCCTGCAAGGTTCTCATTCCTCTCTTTTTGGTAGGTTTTACTGGAGGGGGTGTCTTCTTGTTGGCCGATTTCTCACGTTCCTGCGTTTCTTTCTGAGCTTGCACTGTGAGGTAGTGCTCAAAAGTTTCTTTATATAACTTTTTCTGGTCTGCTGGTATAAAGCGGTCATCGAGGTTCCTCCATTCAAAGAGAAGGCGTTTCAAAAGTTTCTCTTCTGCACTCAAATCCTCTTTATTTTGTTCAACCTCCATGGGAATGAGTTCTTGCGGCTGAATATCTCCTGGCGTATCCATTTCCTTCCCGGCTTTTCTCTTGGAAGATTGGTTTTTCTGCGGCACTTCCATTACTTCTTCAACAACACCTTCTGCTACCATTTCACTGGTTGATGGTTCGCCTTCGTCCTGTAAAACCTCATATCGATTTTCTAGTATTTTCATATTCTGTTTTGGCGCTGGAATAGAGCCTGTATTCCCTGTACGGGGAGGCCGTTTTTTTTCAAGAACAGGTACAAACCCTTCTTCATCCTGTCGGGGGTGCTCCTTTGAGCCATTCTGTCAGGGAGGAGGTGGTTCAGAGCCATTCATGGGACAAGACCTATAAAAATGTCCATATTCATGACAACGGCGGTAGAGGAAGGGAATGTGCTCATAATCTAACAGTTGCAACCATATTTTACCTTCATATTCCAGCTCGATCATCTCTGGCAAGGGTTCTGAAATATTCATGTATACACAGATTCTAGCAAACGAAGTATAGCGACCCCGAGCTGTGGATTTTGCTATTTTAACAAACGAATCTAACGAATTTCCTATTCCTTCCAAAATTTCAGGGTCCCAAAAATCCATGGGAAGCTCGAATAGCCGAACCCAAACTGGAGTAGCCAGAAATTGCTCTTGTTCAGGGTTGTAACATTCCTCCCATTGTCTAAGGAAAAGCCCAACATTTCTATAAAAATAGGTCCCCCCCTCGAAAATGCGTTCTTTATCAAGTAGATTAGAAAAAATTACTGTAAAAAAACCCTTCGCCCCAAGTTTAAGATCAATGTGACCCTTGGGCTGCCATTTTATTTGAATCTATTTCAATAAATCCTTCTTTGAAGGCCAAATACATATAAACTTATAGATTAGGGCATGATTCTTCATATATCCTTTGTATTCGTCCAATTTTGATGCTGGGATGACAAATCTTGGTTTCTTGACTGCTCTTGGCAAGCATTGTCCCTTCAGTTTTGCTTGCCATTATGCACCGAGGATAGGGCCATTCCTTTGTGGAGCAGCCACTGAATATGGTGGCCGCTTCGCTTGATCGCCACTCGTGATGTTGCGGTAGGAGGGTGGCGGCCCTCCTCCCGAGGTCGCAGCCATATGGTGAACCAGGCGGCTGTTTCCAGTGAGTCGCGAAACCCTACAAAAAACCCTACGAACGATTCAACCTAAGCGCGGAGCCATCTCTCGTTTCAATCTCGAAATATGCATAAATTTAATTCCCTAACAAAATTATTACTATTATAAATCCAAATAATTTTTTAAATTATTCTCTTATTGAGAAAATATAAAATCCACCATAACTAAAGCTCTCATCCACCGTAACTAAAGCTCTCAAACTAGTAGTGGAAAAAATCATTATTCATTATTATTGCTAATTCTTAATCACTTTAATTATTTAATAATAAAAAAAATATTATTTTTACAATATAAATATATATATATATATTTTTAAAGTTTGGCCAAAGCCTGAAAAACTTAAATGCTATTCAATGCTTGATGGATGGGTAATAACCAATCATCCCTCTATTGTCAAGGCACATTTCTTCATTAATGGCGCACAAAGCTGTGTTGCTATTTATAAACGAAACAATGTACAAAACACGTTCAGAACACAAAAGTGAGGACCTAAAATATTATTGGTTTAAACTATGAAACCACATCGCATCCATTGCCCCATCACAAATTTCTCATCGACGATTTTAACTTTTAACATTGCACGATACAAAAAAAAAAACTTAAACTTTGTGATGTGCGATTGTGACGTGGCACATAGTGCATTACAATGTAGACCATTTAACTTGCGAGCACTATCCGTAATACTCCTGAGTTTGTGATGTGCACTTTGTGGGCACATCGCATCACAAATAAATTACCTTGCGGGCGACTTGAAACTTAAATACAAAACTTTACAAAGTGCGCGCTGCGGGTGGCTTAAAGGCAGTAAGTGCAAAAATACAAAAGGTAAGGAAATAATGTAAATACAAAGGTTTGTGGTGTATTGAAAATGAGGCAAAAGGTAAGGTGGGTCCTGCCGGATTACATTAGTGGGAACATAAGTTTCGTTGAAGGGCTTAAGTATTAAAACATAAAATTTGCGATGTGTGGACAGCAAGCACTTAAACATTAGAAAGTGTGGTAAGGTGGAAAGGTAAGGAAAGGTGGAATAAATGTGGTGGCTAAAGAAATAAATGCATAGGTAAGGCCAGGTACTCTGTTGTTTGGATTTTGGGTGGATTTCATGAAAACGCCTTTGGGCTTGAAATCTAGGCTTCGTCCTTCTCTACACAGAAAATTTAAAGAAGTGTGGGTTGCTACCTCATTTATTCATGGCGATGGTTGGGAGTAATTCCAATAGTAAAGCTAGAAAAAAATGGGTATTTTTTTGGAAATATTTTCATTGATGGAAAAGGTGCAGAAAGGAGCAACATCAGAATCATTGTTGATAGCAAAAGAGCAGAGAAGCAGCAGTTACAAGGAAAAGGAGCAGATTAGGAATTGTGCAGGAGAGAGGTAAAGGAGCAGCAATATCAGTATAACCTAAATCAGAGAGAAGTAGCAAAGAGGCAAAGGAGCAGCATGGAGAAGCTTTAGCATGATTATTCAAGGCAAGGAAGCAGCAAAAGAACAAAGGAAGTTAAGGAAGTTAAGGCAGCGAAACAAAACGAAAGGCACCAAAGGCAACAAAGATAGAGAAGTAAAAAAAATAGAGAGGCATCGTATGCAGCTAAGAAGGCACCAAAAGAAGCAAGGCAGAAGAGGCAGCTAAGAAGTAGATACACCAGAGGCAGTAGATGAAGCAGAGAGGTAAGTGAATTGCATCAGCACACTTAGAAACTGAATAAAGCTCAGGGAGGAGCAGCGTGGCAAATCCGGTATTACAGAGTGGCGATAAGATAAAGAAACACAAATCGAATAAGGAAGATATCACTTAGAAAATTCCCAAAGGAGGGGAACAGATGGTCAGGATTAGATAGCAAAAGTGAAGGCGAGAGATGGACGACAGAGATCGAATCGCATCAGGAACGATTTCAAAAATCGCAACATTTAAGAGTTTATCATTAAGGCATCGCATGGTAAGTTAAAATATTTACGATATGAAATGGAGAAGACACGTGTTGGCACGATGCAACATCGCAGATCGCAAGGAATAGAGTATAACCACAAAGTAAATCTTATAAAGTGAAAAATGTGATCAGATAAGGACTGTTATATCTGGGGGCAAATCAATGGTAGTTGGCGAATCGCAAGCCCGCACATCGCAAATGTTAGCAAATAACGCTAGGAAATGTTAATTTGTTTGTGATGCAGTGAAAGAGAGGAGCCACGTGTTGACACTGTGCATTAGTGCACATCATAGATTTTATGTTTTTTTTTCTTAAGGTTCGCACGGTAAGGTAAGTTGGATGTGATGCGATGCGATCGCATATCGCACACGACAGGAGATATGTTTAAGTTCTAACCGTTAAAATTTACAGGCAAGTATTTGCGATGTATTGTGATTGGTTCAAGGTACTGTGGGACCCTATAAGCCCTATTCCATGTATATATGCACTGTTTGATTGTTAAACGTATGTATGTTATACATATGCATTATTCGATCAATAAACGTATGTATGTTGATAAAACTCGAAATTGTAATACTCCGCTGAGTTAAAATGGAGTTTTATGTGGGCCATATCCCACAGTCATAAAGGAAAGACATGAATGCATAAAAAAGGACCGAGAGCTCCTACAGAACAGTTTTGGGGCAGTAGGGCAAATGAAAAGGCTGAACGCGGAAGAAAAAGACTCGAAAAACAAAATAAAGGGGCAGTTATGTAGCAAATTTGGAATATAAGGACATAAACAGAAAAGACAAAGGGACAGCAAGCACAAGAGGACAAACGCTCAAGAAAGCTCAGAAACTGAAAGGGCTAAGTAAATAAATGATTGTAACTGTAAATGTATTATTTCATTTTATATTGTTTGTGATGCAAAGGAAAGTCTTTGGTAGGCGAAGCAAAACTCCAATGTAATATTGAAATGAGTACATAATATTGTAACATCCTAAATGTGTTGAGCGATAAAATGAGAAGGTGAAAGGAAAAGAGTCATACCTACTCATTTCATATTCCCATATGGAATGAAAAAAGCTATGAGGTGATCTCTATAAATGATGTTATTGTAATATGAATAAAGAGTATAGAGAGTGGAAGAATAAGAAGAAGATAGAGCAGATAGAGAAGTTGTGTAGATCCAGAGATGATATAAGGCATATACGAAGGATGGAAGATAGCAGTGAAGAAGGAGTAGAACAGAGCTGATATCCAGGTAAATCAGCATATGTTTTCATTGTAGTGTGAGGAAGTTTGTGCTTCCATATCAAGTTGTAGCTTGATATATGTCCAATTTTAGCTGGCTGAGGTAGGAGGCTCCTGTGGGTTGTAGCCTATAAAAAATTGATGGGAGTTGGAGCTTCCTTGCAAGTTGTAGCTTGCAGAATTGAGGCAGTAGCGTCCTGTAGGTTGGAGCCTATAGAAAATCAGTGGTGAGAGGGAATTGGAGGTTGCCTCTGCATCACAATAACAATAAGATGTGGTTTTCTCCCTTATGGATTTCCACTTATATCTGTTTTCTATCTGCATGAGGATTATGTGTTGATATTCTGTATTTAATCTGCTTAATACCTGTTGCTAACTAATTAAGATTTATGTTCCATTATACATTAAGTTTATCATGAAATAAAGGTGTAAATAAGTGTAAAATAAAGTTTAAAAACACCATGAATGCATTAAACTGATTCACTCCCACCCCCCCCCCCCCCTCTTAGTTTAACTAAGGGTTCAAAAATTGGTATTAGAGCCAGTTCCTTCTCTATTAGTTTAACACCTGGAAGGATATCCTAGGTCCCCAAGATGGCTAGCCTAGAAGGATGCTCAACAAATAAAGCCCCTTTTTTTACTGGCACAAACTATGCTTTCTGGAAAATAAGAATGGGGATATACATAATGTCTGTAGGAATAGAATTTTGGGTTGTTGTGGAATAAGGATATGCTCCAAAGGATACTGACACAAAAAAATATTCCAAACAAAATTTCATAGCCAATGCAAAAGCCATGAATGCACTTTTGAGCGATCTACGTGAGTCTGAATCTATCAAGGTAATACACAGTGTGACTGCCAAAGAAATCTGGGATACATTGGAAAGTGTCCATGAGGGAGATGAAAAGGTGAAAGCGGCCAAACGGCAAGCCTATAGAGCTCAGTTTGAAAATGTAAAAATTAATGAAGAAGAAGATGTAGCCAACTTCTTCTTAACGGTTGCAGAAGCTGCGAATAACATGAAAGCTCTAGGAGAAACCATTATATAATGTGTAATTATACAAAATATATTGATATCTTTACCATCTAGGTTTAACCCTAAGTTTTCTTCCACATAAGAAACAACTAACTGGGAAACATTAAAAATGAACCAATTTCTTGGAAACCAGGGAAAATTTTAAGGATGGAAAATTATTTTGAAGTTTAAAAAATTGGCGAAACTCACCAGTCCCTAATATGAAAACTATAAAATTTTTATTGATGTATTTTTAAAATTATTCAAATTTATAATGATATTATATATATTATCTATATAATGTTAGACTATTTTTAAGGTAAAATAATTTTATATTATAAAATTTGGGCGAATCACTTTTATAAAAAAAATGGAAATTGGCACATATTTTTTTTGGAAAATCCATGGAAAATTAGCCCACCTGCGAATATTACCCCTAAAATTTTCCATGTTGGAAACTTGATGGCCTATGAGATGAGACTTCCAAAAGGGAATTCAAATGTGAGCGAAGTAGCCTTTAAGGAAGATAAGTGCAAAGGAGAAAAGGAAGATACTTTCTCCTACTGTAATGAATAAGAGGTTAAATCTTCCAGAAGATTAGATAGAGGCACAGGCAAGTATAAAGGCAAAATTCAATTTAAACGCTTTAAATTTGGAAGAGTGGGGAACTATGCATCTAAATGTCCTCATAATAAAATGGAGAATAAGTCAAGAGGTAAAGAGAAAACCAATTTCAACAACAGGCCGAAAGGGAACAAATTTAATCAAAGATCTTTCTACATTCAACAAGACAAAAGTGCATCTGAGAGCTCAGATGACTCCCCCAATGAAGAGGGAACATTAGAATTCATTCTGATGGCCAAGCAAGTGCTTGAGGAAGATCTCCTGCAATTTGAAGAGGAAGGTGAGGTAGATCTTGAGGGGGAGCTAATTAGTACCCTGGAGGAAACAGAAAGACTTAAACTCAAGTGCAAAAAACAGAAAGAAATTCTCCTGAAATATGTAAAATAAGAACCAAATTCGGAAAACCTCATTCAGTTGAAAGTAGAACTTGAAGAAGATAAGAAGGTGGAAGACATTATACTAAAGAAAATTAAAGATAAAATTCAGGAGCAAGAGAAATTGGAAGAATAATTAGTATGCCTGAGAAAGAAATTAGAGAACGCCCAAAGGGAATTATCTATGAACACTCCACGAATGACAAGCTCTGAACAGTTGGATAAAATACTAAATTCTCAAATATCTCCTCTCGTAAAAGCTGGGATAGGTTATGAAGGAGAAACTAGAAAATCCAAGGTAGAAAATAACAAGAGTATCATTTTTGTAAAGCTATAAAGGATAGTGAAGCAGCAAAGAGGGAATCCACAAAATTAGAAACTGGAAAGACTGTGATATATAACGAATCAAACAGAAACAAGCATCAACCTCAAGTGAGAATGAAATAAATGGAGATACAGAGAACTGCAAAAGACTCATATGCTCCTAAGGATGAATTGAACAAATTCGAAAGATGTCAAAGGAGGTTTCTTCTTCTTGTGAGAAGTTTCACTTGCTTCGCCTGCCACAGACCTGGACATATCACGGCATACCGTAAGATAAAGAAAATCCATTCCAACCAGCAAAATATGCAACAACCGAAAATATTACCTCAAACAACTCTCTGTGCTAGAGACAGATACTACTTCCATGGGTATTGTTTTTATTGTAAGGGGTTCGGCCATAAAGCCATGGAGTGCAGAACGTATGGAAAAATACTGGTGTATGAAAACTCAAGGAGAATTATGAACAATGGAGAATTCACTCGTATGAATAATCCATTCAGAAATATAATCAAATGATTTGGCTACCATAAAATCGGTCACAAGTCTCACAAATGTCCTCTCAGAGACTGTGGTCCATTTCCTCATGAAAGTTACCAAAACATTAGCCACATGTAGTGGAAAAAGAAGTTGAATAAGTGTGATATGGTTCTAATAGCTCAATATCAAAAAAGACAATGGTATATCGACAGTGGATGCTCAAAGCATATGACTGGAGACTGAAGCAATTTTATAACCTTTGATGAAAAGAAATCTGGAAATGTAACATTCGACAATGATAAAGAAGGGAAAATAAAAGGAAAAGGCTCAGTCAGTCTAAATAATGGAAGAGGAGAGGTTCAAGATGTACTATTTGTGGACGGGCTGAAAGCCAATCTTCCAAGCGTCAGTCAAGTGTGTGATAAAGGCTGTGAGGTCCTTTTCAAAGCCCAAGACTGTGAATTAAGGTCTATCACCACGGGAAAGACCTTGATCAAAGGTGTTAGAACATAAATTAATGTCTATATAATAGAAGAAGAGAATGAAGCATGCCACATAAGCAAACTTTACAAATCATGGTTATGGCATAGAATATTGGGACATCTAAACTTTGAACGCATCATCAGTCTAAGCAAGAAGAATGCTATTAGAGATATGCCTGCAATAAAGAATCCTCCAAATACCATATGTAAATCCTGCCAACTGGGCAAGAAAACCCGCACATCATTCAAGGCCAAAGATCAACTATCTACAAGTAGCCCACTTCAACTTATACACATGGACCTGTACGAACCTTCAAGAACTAATGCACCAGATGGAGAATCTTATTTCATGCCGATAATAGATCATTTTAGAAGAGTGACATGGGTGGAATTTCTCAAATATAAATACGAAGTGTTTGAGATATTCAATATCTTCAAGGCATTGGCAGAAAATCAAACAGGATGTAAGCTAAAATGCATCATATCAGATAGAGGACGTGAATTCATGGACTATGATTTTGAAAACCTGTGCAATGAATATGGGACAAAACAATAGTTTACAATTGCATGTACACCTCAACAAAATGGAGTGGCAGAGAGGCAAAATAGTTCATTACAACAGATTGCGAGAGCTATGATGCAAGAAAGTAACAATCCCCAAACCTACTGGGCAGAAGAAATACACACAGTTGTTCACATTCTTAACAAATATCATTTAACACCAGATTGTGACAAGACTCCATACTAATTATGGCATGGGAAACCAGCATCAATCAAGCACTTTAGATTTTTTGGAAGCAAGTGTTTCATAAAAAATAATGATGAAAAAATGGGGAAGTATGATGCAAGAGTTAATGAAAGAATATTTTTGGGATATGCATCCAAGGGTAAGGGATACAGGTGCTACAACAAAATACTGCACAAAATTATGGAAAGCATTGATGTGAGATTCGACGAAGATCTACCAAACAGAACAAGAAGCATAAGTTGTGCCAATCCTCTAGATGATCATGAAGATGAGAACCAAGGTAATGTTGAACAGAGTAAGACAACAGAAGATACTGAATTAAAATCAAGAGGTCCCTCAAGACACACTCAGAAGAACCATCCAAAAGATCAAATCATTGGGGACAAAAGTGCAGGAGTCCAGACTAGAAGACCACTAGTTGAACAGAAAGAGGAAGTATACCTAGCCATGTTGTCACAAATAGAACCAATGAAGTTCGACGAAGCCAACAAAGACAAGAAATGGGTAAATGTTATAAATGAAGAACTATACCAAATTGAGAAGAACAATACTTGGGAGTTAATGCCAAGACCCAGTGGGAAAAGTGTCATTGGCACAAAATGGATATTCAAGAATAAGATGAATGAACAAGGGCATGTAATCAGAAATAAAGCCAGAATTGTATGCAAGGGATATTTTTAAATCGAAGGAATTGATTATGATGAAACCTTTGCCCCTTTAGCAAGAATGGAAGCAATCATAATATTTTTGGCCTTTGAATGCTATAATGATTTCAGGGTATATCAAATGGATGTGAAGTTTGCCTTCCTGAATGGAGATTTAGAGGAAGAAGTCTACTGGAACAACCTAAAGGATTGTCCTTAACAGAAAAACATGACTATGTGTGTAGATTAAAGAAAGCCTTATATGGTCCGAAAAAAGCTCCTCGCGCATGGTATTCAAGGGTGGAAAAATACTTATAAAAAAAAGTGTTCAAGAAAGGAGGAGTAGATAGCAATTTGTACATAAAGGCTGATGAAAATGAACTCTTAATTGTAGTAGTATATGTAGATTGCATCATGTTTGGTAGCGAAAAAGATGAGTTAGAAAAAGGATTTGCAGAAGAGATGAAATTAGAATTTGAGATGTCTATGATTGGAGAGCTCACCTTCTATTTAGGACTTAAAATTATATAAAATAACACAAGAATATTCATTTCACAAGAAAAATACTTAAGATAAATGCTGAAAATGTTCCAAATGGAAGACTGCAAACATGTGTCAACTACCATGATCATTGGATGCAAACTATGTTATGATGATGGATCTATAGATGTAGATCAAATATTTTACAGATCCATGATAGGAATTATATTATACCTAACTGCCTCTAGACTAGACATTAAGTTGGTAGTAGGACTTTTGGCAAGATATCAAGCAGCACCAAAACAAAATCACTTGCTAGAAATCAAGATAATATTCAGATATCTGCAAGGAACTAGACATTATGGCTTATGGCATCCAAAAGGAAAATAATTCACATTGACAACATACATAGATGCAGATTGGGCCAGTTGTGTGGATGATAGGGAAATCATAAGTGGAGGTGCATTTTATTTAGGAGAAAGTCTGGTGGCATGGCTAAGCAAGAAGAAATTTTTTATCTCTCTATCTACATCAGAAGTAGAATGCATAGCAACAACAGCTTGTTTCACACAAGTAATGTGGATGAAACAAGCTCTCTAAGACTTGAAGGTAAGCATCGATGAGCCCATTTTTATCAAATGTGAAAATACTGGTGCTATAAGTATATTAAAAAATCTTGTACTTCATTCGAAAACAAAGCACATCCCAATAAATTACCACTTCCTCAGAGAACAAATAGCACAAAAAATAGTGAAGTTGGAGTATGTACCAACAAAGGAACAAATAACAGACGTATTCACAAAACCTCTTGCTAAAGAACCATTCGAATATATAAGAGACAAACTAGGGGTAGTGTCGGCAGATGTTACTCTCTGATATGATCAGAATATATATATATATATATAATGTTGGAAAGACACCAGCAAAGGCTGCAATACAAGGAATGGGATCAGTGTAATAGACGAGTGATAGTTAGTATTAGACAAGTAAACATCATTCTAGGGGGAGAGAAGTCAATAAAAGCTGTCACAGAAGAGCTAGAGCAATGGAGCAGTGCATGGTATTGGTCCTCAAGATCAGAGTGTTATGAAAAGATAGAAACCACACTCGCAAAATGTGCAAACCTTTTCCATTTATGTCAAAGGGGGAGAAATATCAAGCAGAGGAATAAAAGACACCTCTCAGAATGAGAAGGGGAGGAAGTCGTCGAGGAAGTATTGGAGTATTTCCATCAATGCAAAAGGGGAAGACTGTTTGAAATATTGTCATTGATGGAAAAGGTATAGAAAGGAGCCACACCATAATCATCGTTGATGGAAAAACAACAGAGAAGTAGTGGTTATAAGGCAAAGGAGCAGATCAGGCACTGTGTAGCAGAGAAGCAAAGGAGCAACAATAGAAGTATAACCTAAAGTAGAGATAAGCAACAAAGAGGAAAAGGAAAAGCATGGAGAAGCTTTAGCGTGATTATTTAAGGTAAAGAAGTAGCAAAAGAAGAAAGGAAGTTAAGGTAGCTAAGGTAGTGAAAGGAAACGAAAGGCACCAAACGTTGTAGAGATACAACAAAGACAGAGAAGCAGCAAAAATAGAGAGGCAGTGAATGCAACAAAGGTAGCGAATACAGCTAAGAAGGCACCAGAGGTAGCAAGACAGCAGAAGCAGCAAAGAATCATATACAGCAGAGGCAACAGATGAAGTAGAGAGGCAAGAAAATTGCATAAGTACACTTAAAAACTGAATAAAGCTGAGGGAGGAGCAGCGTGGAGTAACCGTTGTTGTAGAGCGGTGATAGGATAAACAAACAAAAATCTACTAAGGCAGAGATGACTTAGAAAATTTCCAAAGGGGGGAACAGACGGTCAGGATTAGATCGCAAAAGTGAAGGCGAGAGATGGATGGCGGAGATCGAATAGCATCAGGAGTGATTTCAAAAATCGCAACATTTAAGAGTTTAGCATTAAGGTGTTGCACAGTAAGTTAAATTCTTCGCGATGTGAAATGCAGAAGACACGTGTTGGCATAGCCCAACATCGAAAATCACAAGAAATAGAGTGTACCCACAAAGTAAATCTCTTAAAGTGCGAAGTGCGATCAGATGAGGATTGTTAGATCTGGGGGCAGATCAACGGTAGTCGGTGAATCATGAGCTCGCACACCGCAAATGTTATCAAATAGTGCTAGGAAATGTTAATTTGTTTGCAATGCGGTAAGGTTAGAAAGTTGCGATGCGGTGAAAGGGAGGAGCTACGTGTCGACACTACGCATTAGGCACACCGCAGAGTTTATGGTTTTGTGCTGAAGGTTCACATGGTAAGGTAAGTTTGATGTGATGCGATGCAATCACATATCGCACATAACAGGAGATATGTTTAAGTACTAAAAGTTAAAAGTTACGGGCAAGTATTGGCGATTTATTGTGATTGGTTCAAGGTACTGTGGGACCTTATAAGCCCTGTTCTATGTATATACGTGTTGTTTGATTGTTAAACATATGTATGTTATACATATTCACTGTTTGATCAATTAACGTATATATGTTGATACAACTCGGAATTGTAATACTCCGCTGAGTTAAAAGGGAGTTTTGTGTGGGCCATATCCCACAGGTCACAAAGGAAAGACATGAACGCATAACAAAGGATGGGTAGCTTGTACAAAACAATCTTGCTGTAGTAGGGAAAACGAAAAGGCTGAACGCGGAAGAAAAGGACTCGAAAAATAAAATAAAAGGGGAGTTATGCAGCAAAATTGGAATATAGCGGCATAAACAAAAAAGACAAAAGGAAAACAAGCAGAAGAGAACGAACACTCAACAAAGCTAAGAAACTGAAAGGGCTAAGTAAATAACTGATTGTAACTATAAATGTATTATTTACTTTTAAATTGTTTGTGATGCAAGGGAAAGTCTTCGGTAGGGAAAGCAAAACTCCAATGTAATAATGAAATGAGTACATAGTATTGTAACATCCTAAATGTGTTGAGCGAGAAAATGAGAAGGTGGAAGGCAAAGAGTCAGACCTGTTCATTTCATATTCCCATATGGAATGCAAACAACTATGAGGTGATCTTTATAAATTATGTTATTGTAATATGCATAAACAATATAGAGAGTGGAAGAATAAGAAGAAGAGAAAGCAGATAGAGAAGTTGTGTAGATCTAGAGATGATATAAGGCAGATATGAAGGTTGGAGGACAACAGTGAAGAAGCAGTAGAACAGAGCTGATATCCAGGTAAATCAACATATGTTTTCATTTTAGTGTGAGGAAGTTGGTGCTTCCATATCAAGTTGTAGCTGACTGAGGTAGGAGCCTCCTATGGGTTGTAGCCTGCAGAAAATAGATGGGAGTTGGAGCTTCCTTGCAAGTTGTAGCTTGCAGAATTGAGGTAGTAGCCTCCTGTAGGTTGGAGCCTACATACAATCAGTGGTGAGAGGTAATTGGAGCTTGCCTTTGCATCAAAACAATAATAAGATGTGGTTTTCTCTCTTATGGGTTTCCACTTATATCTGTTATCTATGTGCATGATGATTATGTGTTGATATTCTGTATTTAATCTACTTAATACCTACTGCTCACTTATTAAGGTTTTTGTTCCATTAAACATTAAGTTGATCATGAAATAAATGTGTAAATAAGTGTAAAAGAAATTTTAAATGACCATGAATGCATTAAATTGATTCACCCCTCCCCCCCCCCCTTCTCAGTTTAAGTAAGGGTTCAATATATTTGATGAAGAAAGTCCTCAAGCTCCTCTATTTAAATACCAAATAGAGTCGGTGAGAGGGGGGAAAAACAAACAGATAGTTTCCAGGTTCATGTTCAGTCACCTATTCATCCGATTTGGCAAGCCCTGATGGTTCGTTACTTCGTGTGACATATTTTCTTGTTTTATATATGATTAATAGTATGCCAATCATACATATATTATACCGTCATAGATAAGTTTCAATGTTCCGTTTAATATATCCTTAACCATGAGGGAAGTTGGAGGAACAAATCACAATTCCCATGTAGGTATGTTGGTAAATCTGGAGTCATGTACTCTTTTGATCTCTCAAAGCTGACTGAATAATCTTCTAATCACATTTTCAAGTGGTAGTAGGGCAAGAGGGTCGATTGAATCGATTCGTCTTCGGGATATTATATCATGAATCCGTGATATTGGTTAATAAAGACCCTCAATTAGTTCTACTTTCTTTTTCTATAACTGCTCCAAAAGGTTTTGTAAGTATCCTAGTTCCCTTTCAACTCTTAATAAAGTCATACAACTCTCCAAGAGAGTCTTTCGAGTACTTACCTTACCTGCTAGTCGATTCCACTTTGTAAGATAAAATAGAAGCATGTCATAAAAAGGAATATTACCATGCACTGGAGTTCTGGATTCCGAAGCTCTAGCATCTGCAAATTCTCTTCCTTCTTTAAATTAGGTCTCCTTATATATTTTAGGATTCAATGCAAGTGCCTGAACCATTGCTTTCCTGATCCAAGCATCCTCTTGCTGCCTTCCTAAAGTCATTTTGTCAACCCCCATCGTAGCTCCTCCCTGTATCACTACTGTGAGCTTAGGATTTTATAGTATCCTTTCTACATATATCTTCTGTACATTCTAGTTTTGATTCTAGTTTCTTTGCTCCTACATTTTGGCCATCAGTTTTGGACAGTATATAAAGAGGAAAATGGTGTGGCCTCGAATGAGAGAAATAAGAAGGTGGGTTCATGTGAAGATTAATATGTCAATCTAACATTAGTTAGAAGACACTTTTAATCCTACCCATTGATTACAACACCGCAAAGACGAGACAAAGGTGGTGATCCATGTCAATCAACATCGCACAAACAAGATAGAGGTCATGATTGGTGTCAATCATTGTAGAGCACATGCAGAGATCCATGTGGTTTCTGCATGTGGTGGGTAACTGGTTAGCCATGTGGTGGTGTAGATATTTATTTAGTGGCTTAGAAATATATTTCAAAACTAAGCATAAGTGAATATTTCGAAACGAAGAATAAGTGAAGATATATATCTAGAAACTAAGCATTTAATGCCCTTGAGTAATCCAAGCATTAGTTTAGAGAGCATTTACCACTTCAAAAATGTTAAACATATTAGTAGTTATAAGCTATGTTTTTGCCTCCTTGACTCCTGAAGAGGCCAAAACCATGAAAAAAATATACATTTTCATCCTCAAAAATTTTCTTAAATTTCGTTATTTATGAAAAGAACTAAAAAATAATAATGTTACCTGCAAATTTTCAATTATTATAATCCCCGTCCCAGTCGTGCCTACGGCAAGGACTAATAAGATAATAGAAAATACGAATATGCTACATTGAGCACAAAACATTTTTTTCTTTATTAATAACAAAAAAAAGGTCATTTATGGCTCGACAACCCTTGAGGGTCTTAAGGAATAAACCTATGTGCCAAATAACTGAAATGAATCATATGTGGAACCTTCCAGCTAGCATTCTTTGTAGAACAATGGTGCTTCCTTTTCTCGATGGTTGGGAGGCCAACTCTGAGGAGATCCGCCGCTAATTATTCCTAGGGTTTAATAGAATGGTCATCCGATTAATGGGTTCGGTTGAGGTAACTACCAAACCTCTACCCCTAGCGCGACTGTCAGTCGATGCTTTACTCCTCTAACGAGCTCAACAAACTCCTATATGTCATACCTAATACACCATGGTTTGTCGCAGTCAGGGTATGAGTAATTTACAAATCTCTCTCTTTTTCCACTTTGATTTTGTTTATGAAGGCCCCTTCTTTTAATGTTAAACCTATATTTTATGTTTTAAGCCATGATCGACTTATGATGCAGATAATTGTCTACATTAGAGCCCATAATTAAGCCCAGTCACACTCCATCCCACCCTTACCTGCCACATTGAAGTTCCAGTCGATTGGGTTCTGGAGCTGGGTGCTTGCTCCCTTAGAATTTGATCGGTAACAATGATGGGCCTTCAAGGGAAGGGTTACAAATACATCTTGCAATGGATTTTTTTTAACTCTGATTTATTCTCTTTTGGCGGTCTGAGACAAGCCGTGAAGCATTTTTTATATTATACACAGACATTTTTCTTCAACCACGGCTGGGTTGCAACTCACTGCCATGCCACAGGGGTAGATAGTCAATGAAAATAGGCTATAGTTAAGGATTCCATGTGACAATAAAAAAGATAGAAGAAAATGGTTTCAGATTGATAGCAATGGATATTGTTTTTAATTGACCATATTATTATTATTAAAATTTTCTATCATTCAACATTGTTATATTGTCACTTTGCACTCAAACTTTTTATTTCATCATTTTTCATTATTCAAGTTATTAGTTGTATTTCACATCTAAAAAAACTAAGATAATTAAGAAAATTTAAAATTAATTGACCAAATTAATCTTAAACATATTTATGATATTTAAAATGATCAAAAAAATTATATGTTCAACAAGTTTTGTATTACCACACACAACTGAAACTATCCTAGATCTATCTTAACCCCAGATCTATCAAGCTTGGAGAGGGATCAAATCTCTAGATGTGAAAACATTTACTCATGTTTTGCACTAAAAAATATATTATTATTTGATCAGGGGTTAAGATGGATCTAAGCTAGTTTATAATCAACATAAAACATAAAGTTCAACAGTGTAATATACTTATACATCTGTCTTTTTATGACTTCAGTATGTTAATAATGAAAATTATTATTAATATTCATTAAGACTAAAATGCTCTATCGAAATTAATTAAAATTCATTAACCTTTTATTTGTATAATTACGTCGTAAGACGTTTTTATTTGAAAACAACTTCCCTAGCTGCCAATGTGTCCATGTCTCAGCCATTGGATCAAATGTTAGACTATTGAAATGTTTTAGGCCATTAGATCCACAAGTAAATAGTTTTATATTGTTTTTTATAATGTTAGTTTTTTCTTATTCTTTTTTTTTTCTTTTTAATAAGTTAGATTGATTTTAGGTGTATAATAGAAATGTTTGAAATGTCATGTTTAACATTTTGACTATGTCAAATTACACAAAAAAAAAAATTAAATTAAATTAAATAAAAAAATTGACATAATGTAATGAACATTTTAACTAGGTCAAAATACAATAAAAAATAAATTTAAAAAAATAGTAAACTATAAAAGCGCCCATGGTATTGACCTTATTTGAAAACAACTTCCCTAGATGTCAATGTGTTTGGATCAAATGTTAGACGATTGAAATGTTTTAGGCCATTAGATCCACAAGTAAATAGTTTTATATATATATTTTTATAATGTTAGTTTTTTTTTCTTTTTAATAAGCTAGATTGATTTTAGGTGTATAATAGAAATATTGTAATGTCATGTCTAACATTTTGACTATGTCTAATTACACAAAAATAAAAATAGAAGTAAATTAAATAAAAATATTGACACAATGTAATGAACATTTTAACTAAGTCAAAATACAATAAAAAACAAAAATAATAAACTATAAAGATAGCCCATGGTATTGACCCATGGTATTCATGTGGAATATAGTTTATTAAATTATTTCATAGGACATGATTTATCTTGAGCAATAATGATGAATGGTCGTAATTCTCATTTCTTAAATAACAATAAATTTACCTTTAATTACTTAATTGTAACAGTTTCTAACTACATAAGAGTTTGTAACTACATACATACTCTCTCAGATTTTTTTGTTAATGAATATCAAATTTATTCTACTAAAAAAATCTATATACATATCTTTAATTACCCAATTGTAGCTAAAAAAATATTACATGTTTTTTACTTTATAATCATAAAAAAATTATATATTATATGATGTCAAAGTTACTCAACTTTTTATTCTGAAATTTTAAACAAATTTTTTCACTAAATAATTTTAGCTTTTATAATTTTTTTATTTTTCAATTCAAACAAAACTTACAAAAGAAAAAACCCACTCAGTCCTTATTGCAGATTATATTTTTACAAAATTGGCACCATGTGATTAACAATAGAGTATGTTGACATAACCCTAAGGGGTTCTTTTACATGTTTTAGCTAAATGTGTAATTGAATAAAATGTATTAAATTGATATTCTAATTTTTAAGATATTTGTTTAAAAAATTCAAAGTATGGTGAGTTTTGTTTTATTAAGATTTGAGTCTAGATGTGGAGAGAATGAATCTATCTCAAGTCCAAAACAAGATTATGATGTCCCAAACAATATTCTTCTTTCTCTTCTTATTCTAGATTGCACCTTGACACTCCTTTCCTCCTCCCTACACAAATTTAAACTATGAGGGACAAGGTAGTTATTTCATATAAGAACATTTACATATGATAAGAAAAATGTGATACTCTATTGTAATTTTCTCTACAAATGTGATGGCAAGTGTGCTCTAAATGTTGACAATATCATGATTAATGTAGTATAAGGTACATGCAAATTGACAATCTTGTATACAAGATAAAGAAATCTATCCCCAATATCCAACACCATAGATAAAGACATGTTCACAAATTCAACAGTTGCCTATGCTCAATATACAACACCATAGAGCAAGACATGTTCACCAATTCAACAGTTTCTTCCAAATCTCTCTCAATGCTAGAGTTGTCTTCTCGGTAAACTTGTTTTTACTGCACTTGAACTGATGAAAGACGTCATTGTTTCATATAGGAGCATTTAGTTCCGATGAAAGACATCATTGTTTCATATAGGATCAATCTTTCAATTTGGCATTGAATTCTTTATTAATAAAGTTGTTTTACGTAGTAGGGAGTACAATAATTTTGTAATAAAATAATAGGAGAAAACATATTCACAACATAATTTATTTGAATAAATATATGTGTGTAAAATAGTTTAATAAGAAACTAGATTTGTAATTATAAAATATAAAACTATAACTTAAAATTGTGAAATTACTTTGTATTTTTTGTTTCTTATGTATATAGAGAAATAATAAACCAAGTTTGGAGTTAAAAAAATAAACCATAACATAAATAGCAATATCTCCTTCAAAAAAATGTCTCCATATTAAAAAGGCATTCACTTTCTTGTATACCAAGACTATTGTTATTCATATACAATATAAAATTGCTCACAAACATGAAATTAGCGCTTGGATATGTAGATGAACCTGGACTAAACTCTATTTATATTAATAAAAATTCTCTTTATTTACATCTATGCTAGATAGATTGTAATTGAATGTATTTAAAATATCTTATTTGAGTTTTTTTCCAAAGAAAAAATCATCAACTTTTTATTAATAAAATGAAAAGTTACATTTAGTATATGAAATTAAGCATTCTGAAAATGCCCATAGGGCTTGTGTGCTCATGCACACAAAACGCATCGTAGCGAGGCTACTGAAAATGTTCCAAAAGAAGTAAAAAAAGGAGTGCCATAAGAAAAAGAGGAAGAGGAGAGAAAGAAAAAACTGACAGCCCCGAAATATCCTCAGCCATCAGAGTGGAAGCGAAAGCCCCACAAATCAAGTTTGCCTCCCTTTCTTATTCTCAACCTTGCGCCATTCGCCCTAAGATGGAACACATGTGGCAAGGATAATCTGATTATCTACCACCTAAGTTCCGTTGTCCTTGTCTGAATCTGAATTATCTGATGAATGCTGTCGTTTGATCCCTCCTATTCTTGCGTCCTCTGGATTTCTATCTGATTGGGTCGGATGAGGTTGTGAATCATTGTGTATTGTTGTGTCATTCCTTTGTACTTCCAGTTCCTGTGTAGGCTGGTTATTTTCTTTAGGAACCATATCATCCTCTTCTTCTGACTCATCCTCCTTTGACTCAGAAGGGGAATATTGCCATCCTTTTTTTGTTTCCCATTATTTTTCTTTTTTCTATTTTCTTTTTTGGGATCAAGGCATGTGTTTTGTAAATGTCCTGTGAGCCTACAAATTCTGCATCAGAATGCAGTGTTTTCATAGCCTAGTCACTGCAGCCAATTTTGTTGTTTGTAGATCATCACGATATTCTCCAGTAAATCTTTGCTTAGATCTACTTCCACATAGATCCGTGCGAAAATGTAGATCCTCTCCTCTATTCTATCCATATCTGTTTTGATGTATCACCCGATATTATTCCCAATACCTTAGAAAGCCTGATCATTCCAAAAGTGTAGGGGGATATTTTATAATCGGACCCGTATCGGCATTCTGGTGACGATTATTGTGTTTGTGTCGAAATCTGGGAACCGAGGGGTGGTAAAAAGACCGATGGATCCCCAAAACCAACGTCTCTCTCTCATAATAAAATCCTTGTCCTCCAAGGATTTAAATTTAGCTATAAAAAATCCCTTAGAATAGAGGTGTATTTCACATTATGTGGTCCATTTTGTGAAAATACAATGGAAGAGCTCCATTGGCTTAGGCCATAAATAGTTAAAATGACATATTAATGCCTGGGATTCATATGTCATGTTGTGTTCCTCTGTTTCTAGGTTGACTATCTTTAGTGCTAGTGTTTGAACCAGCTGTTCTACTATGTGTAGCCTTGGGGCTGTTCCAACTTGTTCTGGAGGTATCACTGCGGATTTTTTCCCCTGTAGAATGTTTTTGTAAGAAGGGCCTTCGTTTTTTTGTTGATGATTTGTGGGTTTCTTCCCCTTTTCCCCCCTGTAGATCTGAAGGTGCCCAGGTCTGCAGCAACCCCTCTAAGACAAAGGTTAAGGGAGATAGACATCCCTACAACAACGATGTCATCCTTGAGAGACCCGTAGTCCTAGAGACCGACAGATATTAACCAGATATTGCAACGAGACAGGGTAGCCCATCGAACCCCATATTTTCTGTTTTAGCTGCAAAACAGTATTGTCTTCTTGAACCCAAACTAAAAGAGATTTTCCCATAGGGGGTTTGACGAAAATCTGGAAACTACAGGGGGTTACCCATTGTCAAAGATCTGTGTTTGTTAAAGTATCTATTCACTGTTCCATGTCTGGAAGGAGAGGTGAAGATTGCTTAGGCGGGGTATGGAGTCTTTTCGTTTGGACTTGAAGTAGAGCAGAGAGGATTCCGAGGGCGAAACAAGGGGCCCTTGCCCACTCCTTCTCAAGGATGTCAATGTCATATGCAGAGAAAGGATGGGCCGAAACCTCCAACCCATATCTACGCACAAGGACCAGGCAGTCTTGTCCTAACCCAAGACAAGAGAAAATCATGGCCATCCTGTGGGTAGCTGATAGATCGCGTGCCAAGGGCAGGGAGCCCTGATCCACTGTTTTGATTTCACCAGTGTCTCTTTGATTTACCAACGACACACAACTCAGAGAAATACCGTAATGGGGATTTTGTGTCCATGAATAACAAGCTTCAATCCCAGATCCGAATGATAAACACCCCTCCCAGGGCAGTAGGAGCTGTAGCGATTGTTCTAGAAGCCACAAGTCACTCGCCAAACAAGATTACCGTCCTTCAGAAGCTGGATGTTGTTTAAATTTTCGCCCATAATAAACATGTTCATCGATATGTTCCAGGGATACTCGACAGTGGGAAGAAGGGGGTTGGTCTGGAAAGAAGAAAATTTCTGAGTGTGGTGGCCAGTCCTCCCACTGCCCTTCGCATGCCTCCATAGCTTGCACTATCTATCGGATCGATGAATATCAGGTCCGCGAAAACCCTAGCGGCGTCGTTTAGAGAGTTTGTTCCATTCCTCACTCCTTTTTGCCCTCAAGATCGACCAAGTATGATTCTTCATATCTTATTTGAGTTACGTGCTCATTTCATGCTTGTTTGAGAGGATGATTAATCACCAAAGTATTTTCACCCCCAATTTCCTATTTCAATATCTATAACAAATTTTTATATATCTGAACATATTATGTTGGTTTATATATATGTTTTTACCCACAATTGCCTATTTCAATATCTATAACAAAATTTTCTAGTTGACAACTCTTATCATCAATATCTTGGAAACATGCACAACCTGATAATGGAAGCAAAAATTGCTTTTCATTCCTGCACAATGGCTCCTTCTCTACAACAACTTATTTCTTCTAGGCTACTCTTTCCTATGCTATTGCCTTACAACGTTTCTTTTGCAACGTGTGGTGCAATTGCTAGTCCAGTAATTTTGCTAATTTAACCAACTGAAAATTAATAATATGAAGAAAAAAAACCCAAAACCCATGGTTTTAGAATCCATCCTATACATGAACTTTGAAATTTCTTGTAAGTTTTATATAAATGAATCTACATACATATCTTATCACGTTACCATGTCAATGATTCTAGCTAAGTCGACAACCCGAACGTAAAGCGAGTTATCAAAGTATATGAAACAAAACCTCCAATTGTTTAACCACTTGCATCCATTTATCCAATTTAAAAACGCAAATCCCCCAAAATATAAAAAGCCTCAGAGTTAACCAGAAATACCCAGACTAGGATGCAATGGTTGCAAGTGGTTAAACAAGAATGATTGACATTGTTATATCTATTTATAGTATTTCTTATTTTTTATTTATTTTTAAATAACGAGTCTCAACTCCATAAAATCACACGTCCCCTTGATCAGTGATTATAGAATGCAACTCGCAACACGCTAGCTTAAATTTAAAAATATTAAAAAAAAATATTACTAATTTTTAATTTTATTAAAAAAAAATAATAATTTTATGACTTTTAAATATAATTTAAAAATTAAACCAACTCTCTGCTTAAATTTGAAAATATTCAAAAAACGAATGGTTAATAATTTTTATTTGTATTAAAAATATATAATTTTATCACTTTTATATACAATTTAAAATTTTACAATTCTCAAGTGTGTGTTAAAGACATTTTCTACTAATTTTCTCCATCTAAAACATTGGTTTAAAATTCAAGTATTAAAATGCATTACTAAAAACACTTTCAAATAATATTCATCTAAAGAATAATAGAAAGATCACTAATATCAACTATTAAACTAATGTTTTAGTTTCAAAATTTGAAAACCACAAGTTAAATATGTTACTATTTGAAAACAACTCCCCTAGTTGTTACTGTGTCCATCTTTAAGGCATTAGATCAAATGTTAGACATTGAAATGTTTTAGGCCATTAGATTAAGTAAATATTTTTATATATGTTTTTTTATAATGTTAGTTTTTTTTTTTTTTTTTTTTTAAAGGTTAGATTGAATTTAAGTTTTGGTGATTTGTAAGTTAAAATGTTGTTATTAAAAATTTGTTACATTTTAACCTCAATTCTTTTAAAAAATTTAAATTAATAACTTAATAAAACTAGATTTAACATTTTGACTGAAATTAAAAATAAAATAAAATAAAATAAAATAAAAAGATTGACATAATGTAATGAACATTTTAACTAGGTCAAAATACAATAAAAAATAAAAATAATAAAATAAAATAATCACAAACTATAAATACAACCCATGGTACTGACCCATGGTATTCATGTGGAATGTAGTTTCTATACAAGGGGAACTAAGATGGCCTAAAACAATATTAACTCTAGATCTAAACTAATTATTTAATAAAATCATTTTTAAATGTTTATAACCATTATTATTTTAAAATTTTACTTAATAAAATGTAGCTAAATTTTCATACATCCAAATATACATAGTTTTTCTTGTTTTGTATTATTTTTGTTGCAAATATTTTATTACTCCAAAAATACATGGTTTTTTTTGTTACATATTATTTATGTTACAACACTTTTATAATTCATGAGTATTATTTCTTAATATATAAAAAAATAAATTAATAATGAAATGTAGTTTCTTTATAGTGGGGACTAAGATGGCCAATATCAATCTTAACTCTGAATCTAAACTAATTATTTAATAAAATTATTTTTAAATGTTTATAACCATTATTCTTTTAAAATTTTACTTAATAAAATGTATCTAAATTTTCATACATCCAGATATACATAGTTTTTCTTGTTCAGTATTATTTTTGTTACAACTATTTTATTATTCCAAAAATACATGCCTTTTTGTTACATATTATTTATGTTACAACTGTTTTATAATTCATGAGTATTATTTCTTAATATATAAAAAATAAATTAATAATGAATTTTTTAAAAATATGTGATCTTTTTTAAATTTCCAAATTATTTTAGGGGACTTGATTTATCTTGAGCAATAATGATGAATGTTCATAATTCTCATTTCTTAAATAACACTAAATTTACCTTTAAAGGGGTCGGTCACAATTGTTTGTATCAAAGTCAAGGATACAGAAGAAAGGAGAAACGGTGAAGAGAAGCTTCCAACCTTACAACAAGCCCTAAAAAAGTAAAAAGTTGAATGTATGGAATGCATTTTCCATGATACACATGAGAAGTGAAATGAAAAACCTTGGAATTTGGAAAATGTCATGAAGCTTATCTCATGCTCCATTCATTTAGATATGAAGTATATGGAAGAAGAAAAGCAGGACAATGGATACTTATCAAGAATGTATGATTCTTTAGAAAGAAATGGCGTTGACAAGGCAATGGAGGTCCAAATAGCAGAATTAAAAATAGAAGAGGACTCTTCATAAAATGGGTTACTCTAGGATTTTAGAATCCATATGAGCTACATTATCGCACTGATTCAAGCAAGCGCTCAAAAAGAGACAGAAAATATTGATATAGAGACAATTTATTCATAAACAAGAGAAAGCTACAACTATAACCCGAGATAGAGTTATGGGAAGAGAAACATTCCAATTGTAAGGAGGAGTCGAAGTCACATGAATAGTAGTTCAGTCACCATAATTCTCCACCGCTTATTATAGAGGAGAAAGTTCCTACTACCTCATCAATTGAAGAAGGCCCACATGAGAAAATCAAAAGACATGCCTCAATTTTATTTCCATTTGAGATTCAGCCACTCTGCTCTTTTTTTTCTAGTAGTCTCTTTACGTCTGCCCTTAAATTCAATGACTCAAAAAATACTAGACAAAATACACTTACCTATTACAATCAGTTGAAAAAAATAGGTATCTCTAAAGGGTCACTTGGGGAGGAATCTATTATTTAAAAGATCAAGAAAATAATTTCATTTCAAAACAAAAATGTACTATCACTAGGGAAGGGAGTTATTACATTTAAAATTTGTTCCCATTCTTGTCACTACAATATTTGATTGTTTCTTTTTATTTGATGGGAAAATAAATGATCTTTAAAAGGCACTTAAGTCTTGAATTGTGATCCTTAAATAAGTCTAGATTCCCTCATTATGAGTTGATTTTTTCTTCTTACTTTTGGGTTTTCATGATTTTTATTATTTTGACTCAGGTGAAAGTTCCAAAGAAGTGGATTATTGGTCGTTCAAAGAGAAATTATGGAAATATGATTGTAGATAATTTATAAATATAAATGATCTGAACTGATATTAATTAATCATCCCCAAGGGTTAAAAAGGGCCCAAATGTCTCTTATCCCTAAAATTGCCCATTAAGATAACTCTATGCTCTATGTTCAAATGACAAGTGAAGGTGGATTTACCATACTTAAGCTTCTTAGTAGCCTCTTATGAATTACAACATGTCAAGTGATAATTTTTTATTCCATTAAATAATTCTAGCTATAGAGCAGAGTCAGAGTTCTAGGATTAGTATAAGAGGAATTCAACATTGCGAATGTGATAGAAAAAAATAATTTCGTGGAAGGGTGAAGTCTTCCAAACTTGGTCATAAAAACCAAGTGGATCCTTCATGCAGAAAGAAAAGAAACATGCAGATTTCATCATATAGAGGTCTTGAGTACTTTGGCCAAGATGTCTCATCCATTATGAAAAAACACATCTTACATGAAATTAATAAAAAAGAAGTTTTTTTACATCAATTACTCAATATGGATATTTTGATTTGAGGTCCAGGAAACATAATTCTCCACCCCTTATTCTAAAGGATCAATTGGAGCCGAGAAAGTTCCTACTACCACTCAATTTACTCTCCAATTTTTTAAAACCCCATCCATGTTGGGGAGATCACAGTGTAAAATCAAATGTTCCTTTGTTTTTTTTAAAGGGTTCATAAACAAAACTTACAACAAGAACTTCAACATTGTGGTATAATAATTGATTTTGAATCATTGTGACAATCAAAACATCACATTAGCTCACATAATATATCTAATGGTATAAGGATCTAAGATAATAGCAAAGTTTTGAATCATGATAACTAGGTGACAACCAAAAATAACTTGTAGCCAAAAGAAAAAAATCACAATAACTCACAGAATATATCTAAGGTTGCAATGAACCCCATACATAGTGATGAACCTCATGGGAATTTTAGTGCAAATAGAACACCACCCTAAAAATTCTATACTCTTGATAAATTTAGAATAAACTAAGATGTGTAAAATATTTTAATAAGAAACTACTATAACTTAAATTTGTGAATTTAATTTGTATTTTTTTTCTTATGTATATAGAGAAAGACTAAAACAAGTTTGGAGTTAATAAAATAAACCATAACATAAAGAACAATATCTCCTTCCAAAAATGTGACCATATTAAAATGACATTCACTTTCTTGCATAACAAGGCTATTGTTTTTCATATACAATTTCCGATAAGCATGCAATTGACACTCAGATATGTTGATGAACTTGGAGTAATATCTATTTTTGTTAATAAAAATAATCTTTATTTACATCTATGTTAGATAGATTGTACATGAATGTATTTAAAATATCTAATTTGAGTTAAAATATTGTGGTATAATAATTGATTTTTGAATCATTGTGACAAACAAAACATAGCATTAGCTCAGAGAATATATCTAATGCTATAAGGATCTAAGATGATAACAAAGTTTTGAACCATGATGACTAGGTGACAACCAAAAATAAGTTGTAGCCACAAGAAAAAAATCACAACAACTCACAGAATATATCCAAGGTTGCAATGAACCCCATACATAGTGATGGACCTCATGGGAATTTTAGTGCACATAGAACACCACCCTCAAAATTCTACACTCAGGATAAATTTAGAATAACCTAAGATGTGTAAAATATTTTAATAAGAAACTAGATTTGTAATTATAAAATATAAAACTATAACTTAAATTTATGAATTTACTTTGTATTTATTTTTTCTTATGTATATATAGAAAGACTAAACCAAGTTTGGAGTTCAGAAAATAAAACAAAACATAAAGAACAATATCCCCTTCCAAAAATGTCTCCATATTGAAATAAAATTCACTTTCTTGTATACCAAGACTATTGTTCTTCATATACAATTTCTAATAAACATGTAATTGGCCCTAGGATATCTAGATGAACTTGGAGTAAACTCTATTGTTGTTAACAAAAATTCTCTTTATTTACATATATTCTAGATAGATTGTACTTGTATGTATTTAAAATATCTTATTTGAGTTATATGCACATTTCATGCTAGGAGGATTATTAATCACCAAATAATTTTCATCCCCAATTTCCTATTTTAATATCTATAACAAATTTTTTATATATGTTAACAGATTATGTTGGTTTACATATATGTTTTCATCCCCAATTTCTTATTTCAAAATCTATAACAAAATTTTCTGGTTGATAACTCTTATCATCAATATCTTTGAAACCCCCACATCTTGCTTCCGTGGAAGAAGAAAAATTTGCCTTTCATTCCTTCACGATGGCTCGTATTAGTAAATTTTTGGTATTCAGAGCTGGTTTAATTACCAATTGAGTCGCTACATAAACTTATCTTTTTAAATGTGTAGGTATTTTAATGTGTAGGTATTTTTTATTTTAATATTAATTACATCTTTTAATAATAAATATACAATTAAAATAAATTTATATTTTTATTGTAAAATTAATAAATTTGTAATTTTATTTTAATGTTAATGTTAATAAAAAATTAAATTAATTTTTTTTTTTAGTATTTATCTAAATCGTAATAAGTGTTATGTTAAAACATTTTTAGGCCGATAGGCCTTCTCTTTTGAAAGAAATACAGTTTTCCATCGTCAACATATTTAATGTGCAGTTGACACTTGTACCCTGGGAGTTTTAACCTATGCCTGACACCTGTTGCATGACACCTGTTCTCCAATCTCCGACTTCCGCTCCAAACTCCAAATTCCACTACAACCGATTCAGAAATAATGCTGTCTTTTTCCGCCTGCAGTCCAGAAACGCTGAAGATTCAGAAATACTGCCGATTTTTTCCAACTGCAGTCCAGAAATGCTGAAGAATCAGAAATACTGCCGCTTTTTTCCGACTGCAGTCCAAAAACGCTGAAGATTTAGAAATACTGCCGCCTTTTTCCGACTTCCACAATGCCGCCTTCCAATTTCTTCACACTGATTCTGCAGAATGTAATGAATTGTTCTCATATTCAGAAAACCCAGAATTATCTTCACCCACAGAAGAAGAAATTGCTAACGCAGAGCACAGTCGCCAGCAACGCACAGTCGCCAGCAACGCAGAAGAGCAGGTAATGCCCTTGCCCTTTCACACTGTTTCTGTTCTGGTCATCTTCCAGCTACTCTGCTTTCCGAGTTTCCTTTAGCTTGGAGTTTTAGAGGTTTCCAGAAGTTTATACTTATGGTCTAAATTCCACACTTAAGATCTTTAACAGAAATTTATTTCATATTACATGCATTGTAATTTGAGATCTGAACTTATTAGTTCTGAGTCTTCTGACCCAGTTCGCTTTCTCTCTTGTTGAGGATTTGGGTTTAATGCTTTCTGATTTCTCCCCTTCCAGCCGTGTCCACAATGACTCCAGCTTGTTTATGCCATTTCCTTCTCCTCCATATCTTCCAGCTGTTTTCATGCGAGAAATTTCCAGGAGCTTTCACAAACTTAACGGGAAGCAATCAACCCCAGGTTCTTCTAACCCAGTTCGCTTTCTCTCTTGTTGAGGATTTGGGTTTAGTGCTTTCTGATTTCTCCCCTTCTAGCCGTGTCCACAATGACTCCAGCTTGTTTATGCCATTTCCTTCTCCTCCATATCTGCCAGCTGTTTTCATGCGAGAAATTTCCAGGAGCTTTCACTTCGCATTCATTCGCATTTTTCATATGGCCCATAGCTTCTTATGCAAGGGTTGATGTAGATGACTTATTAATTACTCATACTCGTCTTTAACAATATATGTTGACATCTTGCTTCCTATCCAGATTCATCGATCCAACCTTGTTGTGACAATTGGAAGGAATCCTCGTAATGATTGAATCAACACAGGCCAATGGTGTTGAAGATGCATGGGGATTCATTAACACTACCAGCCAATCCAATTCATATTAGTGTCCCACTGTGATATGCCAGTAATACTATGGAACCCATTCTTTATCATCCATGTGCCAAATTCATTCACAACTTCGCTTTCACTCACCAATTCTACTGTACGATACAATCCTTTGAAAGATTAATTTGGTACACATTCCTTGTTTGTCACCCCAACTGATCTATGATCGTAGGAGAAACTACCTTGCATGACATCCATATCTTCGACCCCTGTTCAGGACACACTTATTGCTCAGTCCTATTCAGCTTATTTTTATGGAAATAATTGTGATTCAAGGTTTGTTTCCACCACTCAAAGGAATCCATGATTAGTCTCCATAAAATTTTAGAACCCAAAGTGAAATTGACCAAATGAAATAGATGCATGGGGATTCCTTAACACTACCAGCCAATCCAATTCGTATTAGTGTCCCACTGTGATATGCCAGTAATACTATGGAACCCATTCTTTATCATCCATGTGCCAAATTCATTCACAACTTCGCTTTCACTCACCAATTCTACTGTACGATACAATCCTTTGAAAGATTAATTTGGTACACATTCCTTATTTGTCACCCCAACTGATCTATGATCGTAGGAGAAACTACCTTGCATGACATCCATATCTTCGACCCCTGTTAAGGACACACTTATTTCTCAGTCCTATTCAGCTTATTTTTATGGAAATAATTGTGATTCAAGGTTTGTTTCCACCACTCAAAGGAATCCATGATTAGTCTCCAAAAATTTTAGAACCCAAAGCGAAATTGACCAAATGAAATTTGTTATCATTATATTTTCCTCCTTGCAACAGGAATTTCCTCAACAATGCACTAATTTAATGGATGACTCCTTTGGGGTCAGTAGACTAGAGCCCATGTAAACTGGAAGTGAAGAAAAGGCTAATTTGATCAAAATTACTTTCCCTGCCACATTTAACCAGTGTGCACCCTATGAATGAATTATTTTCCTTACTTTTTGTAATACTTCCTCTCATTCTTTGGAATTATATGGTCCTAATGAAATTGGAATACCAAGGTATTTGAAGGATCTCCATTCTAACACAACCGAGAACTCTATCACTCTCAATGTCTCTTTTGAACAATTCCATCCATATAGTTTACATTTTCTTTTGTTCACCGTTAATCCACCTGGGAGATCGAGGTATCTATCCAATATTTGTTTAAAATGAGTTGTTATTATTTTGGATGCCCCTCCAATGTTTATGAATTGTGAGTGGTTCATTCTTTTAGTGTTCCTGGCAGTGCTTAGTCTCACCAATTTACCTTTCGGTCTTACCTTTTACAAATTTTCACTTAAACTATCTGTTAGAATGATGTATAGTAAAGGGAGAGAGGGAATCCAAGGTAATCCAATGCAAGCTTTTATCCATATTATGAAATATTTACAAAAACCTAACTATTCTAGCACTGAGAAGAGAAATGAATTCCTACACCAATATGATATTGTTTATTATTTGTGTGTGTTGCATGAAGCCTCCCTGATTCTCTAAGATGATACTTGGAAGAATGTTTTTCAGTCATGTTTCTATGATCTTGGTCAATATTTTATATGCATACTTTCATAGCGATATTGACTGAAACCTTCAGAAGTTCACTACATTTTATTCCTTCAAGGTGAGACAGATATATAATAGCAGGTTATACCTTTCTCTATACGCCATTTTTTGGAGCTTTATATCGTTAAATCTATGTAATCATCTTTATAGGTCTCACATCTAAATATGGTAATTGGCAGAATTTTTTTTTTTTATATGAACAGAAAATGAAAGGATCGCTTACTGGTATTTCCTGGGACTTAATTTTATTTAATTCATTTATTTTTTTATTTCCGTCAGTGCTTAATAGAGCTATAATTAAGATGGATATACACTGGTGTTACTACAATGGCATATCACCATGATTGGATTTTGTTCCATATTATGATTCATTTATCTTTACAATTGTGAGAGAATTTTTATTGTGAATGGAATCATTACTAGGAGGAATCTCAAATTGGCCCTGCATCTCCCTCATCATTTTTACTGAATTTAAAGCTCTGCCTCCTCAATAGTTTAAACCTCCTGATGCCTCCACCACTTCTTTATTTTTTCATTCATTTCTTTCGTGGAGATCAATGAATTTTCCGGAATCGAGTTCCATTGCTCTGTTTTCATTTTCAGAAGCAATTATATCTTATTACCCTGTATTTTGAATAGAATTCCATTTAATTCTGATATTTCTGCTCATATCTGCTCATAAGCAATTCTATTTCATTACCTTGTGTTTTGTTTTTTGATTGTAAATTATTTATTCTATTTCATTACCCTAACCCGTGTTTGTTTTTTTTAATTGTAAATTTTACACCAGATATGAGTGAAGGAAGGAAATAGTGCGCTGATGATGTTGGTGATAAATGCATGAAGGAAACAGGTCATTGAGTTGCTGTTGTTCAAAGCCCGCCTCACCTCGCTGAAAAAACGAAATCATTCCTACCACAAAATCCCAATTCCAAGTATTTTATTTAATTTAAAACTCTGTCGAGTGTTTAAACCTGATGGGTTTAATTTGTTCATTAGTTTATCTAATCCGCTTTTCTCTGACTCTCGCTTAATCACCATCTCCCCATGCCAATTCAAGCATATCTGTAGTTCAAATTTTCGAATATTCTGGATATTCTTGAAATGAAACTCATTGGATAACCCTTTTCTACTTTGGATCATTGATTGATAAAGATTAGATTCAGTTGTTTCCACTGCTATTATCTTGGTCTCAATCCTCAAGTCATTGGGAGGGACCTTTCGATCAAAACATTTGAAGTAATCAATATAAAAATTTAGTTAGTAGTCAATTTGGACTTTCCAGGTCATGATGAGAATGTGAATGCCTAATAATCATGGAGTTAAGGTTCGAACATTGAACTTAGATAGATTAATATCATAAAAATAAGCAACCCATAAGCTTAAATACCTCTTAAATATGATTTTTTCCTGATGCAGACATTGTAAAAGTGTTGAAGGTCCAGTCTGTTATCATGTTCACCTTTCTTCTCCATCAAAAAAGTATTATCATGTTCATCATTTCTTCTCTATCAAGAAATGAATCTATTGAGGAATTTGGTTTTAATATTTGTGTGAAGATCTTCTCTTCTAAATTGCCATGGTGTTAACTGAGAGATTCCTATCTTTTTTCTCAGTGAGAATCTTCCTATATCATCGTGATATTACTTTAGACAGTCCAATCTTTTTATGAAAGGTATTTTGATGGGATTTCTCTTGTACTCAAGCTATTGAAAAAAGACACTGAGGAAACTTATTTTTATCTGATTTCCCTTGTACTTAAGCTATTGAAAAAAGTTCATTGATGCTTCTTCCATGTAATGTCGGAGAGGCTTTGTCCAATAAATCTCTGAATTGCATGACCTTTGACCTTTTAGTGGATAATGGAATAGAAGGTCCATGGTAAGCCTAAAATTCCCAGAATTTGAGGCCTTGCTTTGGAGTTGTGGGGTAGATTTAAACATCACCAATACAGATTTATTTATTGGTAAATGGAGTCCATGATTTTATAGAATTTGTAAATGATAGGCTGGGACCTAGGACATAATTCATAATAAAAATAAAGCTACTTTACTGTTTACATGGTCAAGTAAAAAAAACTTAGTTCTAGATACAATAGAGAAGGATAGAGTAATGTAGGTTTTAACGTAGTCACAGATTTCCAATGTCATGTAAGGGAGACTTTTTGAAATAACAACTTGTCAAAACATGGCTTATCAGAATTTCAGGTTGCCTACTAGGAAGAGATGAAGTACCAGCAAAGCTTAAACGTTATACCATATTGCATGCTAAGAAATACACACTGAACTGGTTACAAAAGGAGGTTTTGGTTGTAGTTATGCAAAAGTAGGATTTGCATGGACTTGAGCAAACCTAACTAGCACCCAAACAAGCTAGTGATGGCCCCAAGGAGAAGGCTTGTTTTTATCAAAATAGAAAAATGCCCTGTTCAGGAAGCCATGGGTTTTTTAGGGGTGGGTTTGGTTTTATCTTTAATTTTTCCCCTGAAAAGGAGCAAAGTCAGGGGCTATGGTTGAGTGAAGTAAATGGAAGAAAAACTCTTCATACGTAGCATCTCAGGTGAAGGAAATTTATTGATGAGTTTAATTTTATTTAATTTTATTGAAGACTCTTCATATGTAGCATCTCTGTGACCTCTAGGAGGAAACATAGATGGCAAAAAGGATTATCTCTTACGACTCACTGTTGGCCTTGAATTTACATAATATTCTAGAAAATCCCTTAAGAGCATACCACTGGTCTATTTCTTATCATACCTGCATCAGTGTGGCTTGTGTAACTATTGTCTCACCCTTTGAAGATTGTTGGTTGTCATATCAGCAAATGCTAATTTATGCTTTGCTTACAATTTATTTAATGCATTAATATCTCTTCCAATGCATTAAAATAATTTGCAGGTACTACCATTGCAGATCAAAAATTTGGACTTTGCTACCGTGATGGAGCCAATTTTGACCGAGAATACCATCCCGAAATTGCTAGATGGTTCGACTGAGATGCAACCTCTACTGCAAGTAGTGAACATCGGATCTGTCTATTCATCAAAAACCAGCGCTTCCCACTACCACATCACTCTCTCTGATGGCACATATCAACACAGGACTTTGCTCCCATTTGCTTATGGCGCACAAGTCGCATCTGAAGACATTCAGATTGGTTCAATCATTTCACTTAAAAAATCAACTTGCACAGTGTCCCAAAACTCTACGTAAGATTAAGCTTTCTTTTGAACTTTTCCCTTTAATCTCTTTGCATTATTTTTGAATAAAAAATAAATTTAACATTCATTTTAACCTTCATCCATTTCAGATCCATTCGCATTCTAGAACTTGAAGTTGTGTATCGTAGCAGACCTTTGGTTAAGGACTTGTCATCGCTATTGCATGCACAGGCAAGCGAATCTCATTCAAGTTCTTCATCATCACAAAATATTCTTCCAAATACTTCAACTCCAACAAGCACACCTACAACATCGCTTGTACCATTTACAACACTCAATCTGTACCGGAAATATTGGTCGATTCAAGGTAGAGTATTATCAAAAACACCATTGAAAAACTACAACACTGCACGTGGGTCAGGAAAAGTTTTCGGCTTTGACCTCATTGGTCGTGACAAAGATGAAATCCATGTTTCTGCATTTGCTGATTTAGCTGAATCTCTGTACAATCTCATTGAAGTTGGGCAACTATATATTGTCTCCAATGGAACAATAAAGCAAACAAACCCAAACTACAACCATCTAAACAACAAATGGGAGATTTACTTGCTTGCTACATCAACTGTGACACCATGTTTAGAAGATGATCCAAGCTTTCCTTACCAAAGCTTTCATTTCAGGACTATTGCTGAAGTCAAATCCACAAACACAAATACACTTGTCGATGTTCTTGGTGTCGTTACCTCCACCTCCCCTTCTTCTACAATAAGGAGAAGATATGGAACTGAAATATTAAAAAAAACAATAACATTGAAGGACAAGTCAGGTTTCAGCATTGATTTAACAATATGGGGAGATCAATGTCTCTCTATAGGAAAGGACCTTGCTGGAATCCACTCCTCTGACAACCCACCAATCCTTTGTGTCAAAGGAGGCCGGGTAACTGAGTTTAACGAAATCACCATTGGGACAATTTCCACTACCGCTCTTCTTATAAATCCAGACATTGAAGAAACTCAACAACTCCAATCTTGGTTCCGTGATACAGGATATAGCTCTTCGTTTCCTTCATTGAGCAGAAATTATACTATGTCTTCCAAGCGAGCTTTACCACAAAAGACCATTCAGGAAATATGTAGCATGGAAATCTTCGAGAAAGCAGTATGGGTTTCAGTTCATGCCATAATAACTCGTCTACGCATGGACGATTTCTATTTTCTTGCTTTTCCATTGGATTACAATGGGAAACAATGCATGAAAAAAGTAAGCCACCATTCTAACAATCTCTGGCATTGTACAAAATGCAATGGCGACTTTTCAGAATGCGACTACCGTTACAAACTAAAGATCGAATTGCATGACCACACTGGCCAGCTTCAAAATGTCACTGTCTTCAATGATGCGGGAAATGAACTCATGGGGATCACAGCTAAAGAATTGTTCCTCCTTTCCATTGAACCAGCTGATCTTCAGAAAATATGTAGTCGTATATCAGGCCGTCACTTCTCTCTGTCACTTTCCATTAAAAAAGAAAACTACAATCGTGTTGAGCATTTCCAATCTGTTCTGCTAAGTTCAGAAGAAATTCACTATGATGATGCATGCACGAAAATCCTAAAAGACATTGTTGCACTTACCATTTCACAGCGCTCTGTTGCTCATCACCTTTGACCTCAGTTCTTATATGTACACCTTTTTATTTCTCTAGATAGAAAAGAACATCCCTTTATAGTTCCTTTCTCCATACCATTGTAACATACAACCATGTTGTTGCTCTAAACAATTACTTTTACAATAATATTTCTGAATGGGTACAACTATGTATATTTACCCTTTCACATTTCAATAAAATAAATACTTATGTTTGGCACTACAAAAAACGTTTATATCGACATCTATTTCAAAGTGATTTTAAACTCTTTCTAGCACTTATTATTAGTTATTTAGAAATTCTAGCGTTCAACACAATGTCATACATTTCATATGCATTCATATCTCAATTTGTAATTTTTAATTCTCACACCTCATCCCTAACATAGATTTATTTCTACTTTGTTAGATATGTCATCAAACAATGAAGATGCGGAAAAAAGAGCACGACGTCGCCTTCTTTATGCTCAAAACAAAAAAGCAATAAATGAGCGGCGACGACTTCTTTATAAAAAACGAAAAGAGACTCCCTCTTCCCAAAACCTATATAACCCCCCCCCTCAATGAAGAACACCGTCGCTTTAGGCAAAAAATAGATAGCCTTTCTCCATTGCATGTTTGCACACTATGCAAAGAATCATATCCAGGAATGAAGGCAAAATGTTCAAATGGTACCCTTTCTTGTTCCCGATGTGAAACCTCAAAAAATTCAAACCGTTTCACTCATGCCAACAACATGGACCCTGGCGAACAACCATATGTCCTTCAGAATTTAACACAAATTGAAGAAATGTTGATTGCACGTGTAAATCTGATTCTACAAGTAACGCATGCTCGTGGTGGTCAATACAAATATAGCGGCCATACAATCAGCTTCCCTCAAGACATTACTACTATTGCAAAATATCTACCTCGCCTTGTTTCTGAATTAGACGTCCTCATTGTTAGAAGACAAAACCCTTCTCAAACATCTTATGAATTCATTGTTTGTAAATCACGTGTTCTAGCAGCACTAGAATACAAACTCACTCATGATCCCTACTACAAAGATGTTGAACTCAACCATTCTGCAATTTCCGCTCTACCAGATCAACCTACTGATATTTCTGATCTTGTTCATAATGTAACCACGTCTTCATTTATACCCCAGGAAAACATAGTCGATTCTACTCATGATCTTGATGCCATTCTACCTTCATTAGATATCCAACCTTCTTCATTTGTTCCAATTCTTCCAAACTCCTGTAATGAACTTGATCGCATTCATGCTTACTTGCACTCCACAAATTCGGAATCAGCAAATTCAATTGATTGGCCTACAATATCTCTATCCCCTATCAATGAATACACCACTGAGGGCCTCTTCTCCATGGCATTTCCCACACTTTTCCCAACAGGCATTGCCATGATCGCACAACCAAGAATTACAAAAGTTGAACTGCACGAATATGCCTGTCATCTGTTACGCTACCATGATAATCGCTTCGGCCGGCATCCAAGATTCCGTTACTACATATATAACATGCTGATGCGCCACCGTAGCCAATCAAATGCCAATGTTTTTGTTAAAAAAAACATTGAAAACAATTTCCCAACTACTGTATCAGATTTGCAGCAATGTCTTCGCGACCTTCCAAATTCAAAAATTCCAGAAATGGTCATGCACTTTGGCTCGTCCCTACGAGGTACACGCTCTTTCTGGAACAAGCGTCGTAATGAGCTAACTGACATGATCACACAGCTTGGGAGCCCAACGTTTTTCTTCACTCTAAGTGCTGCTGATACCAAATGGCCTGATCTGCACAATATTATGCCTGCCGAGGTGCCCTCCAATACAAATGCTCATTACAGGCGGAGAATTCAAAATATAATTAACAATCCACATTTAACATCCCAATACATGCATTGCAGATTTACAATTTTCCTCGAGGAAGTTTTACAAAAAGGCCTCCATGCAACCGACTATTGGTGCAGGTACTTTTGATTACCATTACTTTTCAAACAAAATATTAAAATTTAGTAGAATTAAACAATAATATTTTTCAAAATTGCATTCAGATACGAATGGCAGCATCGAGGATCTGCACACATACATGGATTCCTTTGGTTGAAAAATGCACCAAATTTGGACTCCCTCAATTGGAACAATGAGATAGAAGTTCTCAATGTTCAAAAATATTTTGACCATTATGTAACTGCTTGGAACCCGCGACAACTCCAACATTGCGCATCTTTACTCCACCAATCAGCAGAGCAAGACCCATGTCTTCTCAACACACAATCAATCTTTGCATCAACACAGACAAATGACTATGAAGAGCTTGTCAATTGTGTCCAACGCCATACAAAGTGCCATGCATCTTCTTGTCTTCGCAAAAAAAACCAAGTTCTCACATGTCGCTACGGAGTACCATGGGAGTTAACTCCCACATCTTCACTGCTAATGGACAACAAAGGTCAGAAAATCTACAAGCCTGCACGTAACGATGATAGATTGAACATTCATAATGCCGATCTACTTTCCATCTGGAGAGAAAATGTTGATTTTCAGCCAGTGCTTTCACGCCATGCCGTATTAGCTTATATTTCTAAATATGCAGCCAAAGCAGAAACAAAGTCAGAAAGCTATAGCCAAATGTTATTTCGCCTCTTGAACAACGTTGCTCCAGAAGCACCTACTGTCACTGTTGTCCGAAAAATCCTTACAGAAAGCATAGTAGAAAGAGATATTGGAGCGCAAGAAATATGCCATATGTTGCAAAAATTACCTCTCACACTCTGTAGTCGTACATTTGTATCTCTAAATGTTAATAGAACTGTATTCAGACGTGTTCTAGATGGTTTTGAAAATCCACCCTCAACACCGCCATTTATTGTCGCATACATGAACAAGCCTTCTTCATTAGATCAATTGCCCCTCATAGAAGCTGCACGCTCTTGGTCATTTTCTCCTCGTCGTAGACAAAACCAGTGGAAACAGATTTCTCCTCCCATAGTTCTCCATATCTTTCCACGATACACCACAATCCCTTCCCCTATTGATCCAAGCTACACGAACTTCTGCTGGGCTGAATTAATATTGTATTTCCCCTTCCGTACCCTCCCTAATGACATTGGATGCAGCAATGAGGAAATCATTGCACATTGGGAGCAAAAGAAAGGAACATATACAGCATGGCATGTTCACCGTGAAAATGAAAACCCACAATCTGCACAATCAGAAGATGAATCTACTCCTGTATCTAGCCCTCCTGACATCCCCCTTGACCCTGTTCAATTGAATGAATGGGAAATGGTCTCTCACCTTCACCCAAGCGAGAACATCAAAATTGATGCCCTTGAAATCATTGGCAATCGTGAATTTGACCTCAGCCATGATTGGTCTCATACTTCCCTACCTCTCCACTTGCAAGAAACTGCCATCAATTTCATTGAATATAATCGCTCATCTATTCAAAATCAACATCATCCCTCTTCAAACCTTCCCGTAAATCACATATTATCTCCTACCCAACAAAAAGCTTTCACACATATTACTTCTCATTTCAAAAGCCCTCTTCCAAAACCCCCAACTAGAACCATTATACAAGGGACAGCTGGAACAGGCAAATCTGCTCTAATAAATTCTCTACAACGTGCATTCATTGAACTCTCCTCACCAAATATAAGCCCATTGTTGGTACTTGCACCTACCGGTGTTGCAGCTTTCAACATAAATGCACTTACAATTCATTCTTCCCTTCACATCCCTATCCAAACAATGCATCCTCTTGAAGGACAACCAATCCTCCACCTCCAAGAACAACTCCGCCACATTCAGTACATACTCATTGATGAAATGAGTTTTATCGGCCCAAAATGCTTTCCCGTATTGATGATCGCTTACGAGAGGCCTTTCCCCTCCATCGAAATACACCATTTGGTAATCGATCCATTATCCTTGTTGGTGATTTCGGTCAGCTACCACCTGTAAAAGACATTCCTCTTTATGCTGGCACATCACGTGGTACTACACTTTGGCGCAACTTTGATACAGTCATTACGCTCACAACTATTTTTCGTCAGCAAGGCACTGACCCTTCCCAGATTTCCTTCCGCAACATTCTCACAAATCTCAGGGATGGGACATCTACAATCGAAGATTGGAAGCTACTAATGTCAAGAACAGATTCCTCTATTACGCATGAAGATAAAAAAATATTTTAGGACTCGATGCATTTATATGCAACAAACAGTTCAGTTGCCTTGCATAACAAATCAATGTTGAACAAATTACACAAAACAGTAGCTGTGTGCTCAGCGGAGAAACATGTGGAGCAAACATTCACTACATCTGAAGAAGAACAACTAGACAGAACGCTTCTGTTATGCAATGGACAAAAAGTTATGCTAACCTGCAATTTATGGGTACATGCGGGGCTTGTAAATGGCGCACTTGGCACAGTCATTTCAATATGCTATGCACCTGACTCAAAGCCTCCAGAATTGCCATCCTTGATGGTCACTGATTTCAAACAATACAGAGGAACATCATGGGACATTGCACACCCCACATATGTGCCCATTTCTCCTATCACAAGAGGCACATGTCGACAGATACCACTTCGAATGGCATGGGCTTTAACAATAAACAAGTCACAGGGAATGACATTAGATAAAGCAACAATTGACATCGGCCCCAAAGAACGCCAAGGTCTAACATTCACCGCCATTTCAAGAGTTATATCTCTAATAGACCTTCGAATCCATCCAGCATTTCCATTTTCACGCATTTCATGCATTAAAGAAAATCGACATCTACAACGCAGAAAACAAGAAGAGTCGTTGCTCACATCGAAATCTATATAGAGAAATCAAACCTAGCTGGACATGGCCTTCCTGTTCATATTCAATACCCCCAATGTATTCATGTTCATGTAATTCAGCATGGTATTTCAACTTTTAAGGTTAAAATCACTGTTTTTTACCATTGGCAGCCTTCTATAGCTGATTACTGGAGAATTCTGAAACCCCTTTTTCTGTAATTAGTTAGCAAGTACCTTAATATTGAAGTTATGATCTGCTTTAAATCAGAACCTGCTTCCTAGAATATTTACAGAGCATCTGGGTAGAACAGCTGTTAGATGTTGATTTACCAAACAGAGATGACTCTGAATCAGAAAATCTGGACACTGAAAAGCTGCCAGATACAACTCAAGAGAGACTAACTCTTTTTGATATTAACAGTCATGCAACTGAGATTCAAGATAAAGAAAGGCCATTTCGACTTGGGTATTATGTTTCTGCCTCTTGCAGCTATACATATATTTGTAATGTTGCAGCTATACATATATTTGTAATGTTGTTGAACTTTACACTGCTGAACCTCCGTTACCGGATCATTACAAACTGACACTGGTAACTGCAGGATGGGATGGTGGAAAAGGTTTAAGCAAGGAGCATTCCACTCCTAGCCGTTTGATGTCCAAGGAAGAGAATGGTTGGGAAAACAAGAAGGCAACTGGCTGGAATGAAAGTGAAATGAAAGGAACAAATTTCCCAAGCCATATAGCCATGCTTGAGAAGAATGGAGCTGCAGAATATACGAATTGGGTTAAACCTATTGTGTCAGGATGGGGATTAACTACATAAATAAAACAACCAAGTTGGAAACTTGGAATTGGAAGTCAATGAAAATTGCCAGGTTTATTACATATATTTCTAGCATAAAAAGAGAAGTTCAAGAAGCTATATTATTTTTGCTAATTTCCAAGAAAATGTTATATTTTTGTAAATTCTAGCATAGTTTCGAATTTTAGCAATGCCACATTAGCTCATTCAGAGCGATGTCATATAATTGAAGGAGGTAAGCAGTTACTGGGTTTAGTAAATTTTAACATCAAAAGCAGCCTTTTGTTACAACAATATCAATAGCTATGGCATGAAATTTATAATATTGGTTGCATGTCTATTACATCAGCAATGAAACCATGGATTCCAATTTTTGATGTACTAAAAGGCAGTATTGACCCTGTCTTAAGCTGCTGTTGCTTTTGTTCATAAACTGAACGTTGACTTAATTGATGGTGCTGCAGCATAGATGCTTGTTTAATAGAAGATTGCTTTGTCCTCCAGTCATTATTCAACTCATTAATTTGTTGAAGTTGTGGCATTTGCTGTGCCTCACACTCTATCTACAACTGAACAGTTTGTTGTTGCTTCTGCTGTTACTCTTGCTGGATTTGCTACTGCCGTTGTTGAAGTTGTTGCTGCTGCTGAATATGCCGTTGCTGCTGCACCTTGACTTGTGCTTGTAGGATTTCTTGCTGATTTAGAGCATGGTGATGATGTTGTAGGGTATTCATATTATTTTGCTGTAAAGTATTGATCCCACTCTGCTGTATGGAGCTAATACTATTCTGCTGAAAGGTAGCTACACTAGTTTATTATTTTGAAGATGGTTTATTGAACTCTGCTGCAAGGTAGCTACACTAGTTCCTTGCATTCAACTTAGATTGGCAGCAGACTGCATTGTAGTCCGAATATTTTGCTGTCATGTTTGTACACCACATTGCTGTAAAGACATCGAACCATGCTGAATAGGTGTCACAGTGTTTGATTGCATTGAAGTAACAGAAGGTTGTAAATTCATCTGTTGGAGTTGATTAGCATGCTTTTCTTGTTGTTGCATCTGAGATAACTTAGTTTGTGGTTCCTACTGCATAGATTGCACTTGGCTGACAGTCTGATTTGCAAGTTGTTGTGGAGCAGATTTTCTCTTCTTAAATGACTTCAGAATGGTTTTAATTTGCTTCTCAAAAGCATCAACCTTATCCTCTTTAAACCCTGATGGAATGTTACTCTTTGATACTTGAAGATATTGCATCATACGTTGCAATGTTGGTCTGTAGTGCTTAAGCTTTTCAGATTGATCAGGTGCCATGGGCTGATAAAACAACAATTCTATGACCACTCAGGCCAAAATTAACTAAAATACCAAACTGTCATAACCATTGATATTCATTTTCGCTACATGAAAAGTTGAAAACAGTCTTATCACCATTAATGGTGGCTACATGGATTGCATTGTCAAAACAACCCCATCCTATTCTTGCAATCTCATAAGCATACTTCACTCTATGCTTTGAAGTTTTCATATCTCACTTGTAATATATTCATAAAGCCACCATGCCATTTTATAAATTCGACAAAGGTCAAAGTAGTTAGGACTTGAGAAGAAAAGGAACGCACCTGTTGACATTTAAGTGAAAGCTTTTTAAATAATTCTTTTATATCTGGATAATACATCTCCTTCATATTTTGTAGCTGCATAAAGAACATAACAATTTCTATCACTTTTTTATGTTTTTAAGACACCAAAGATTTGTCAAAGCATTCAATCTCAACAGAATCTACATAGGATAAGGTGTAGACTCTCTTCGCTGTTGAGAGCTAAGTGGATATGTTGTCTCCACTTGCTTATGTACGGAAGAGTATTCTATATAATCATAGTTTGGCTTAACAATGCAAAGTTATTATTGTATTCATTATTTCTCAACAAAGAAATATAAGATGCATTTTCAAAAATATTTATGAAGCCATTTCAGATTGAAACAGAGGGAAATAAAGGCACGTAGTACATATATGTCAAGGCATCTCTTAATGGGTTGCCGTATTAATTCATAATTGTGAACAATTAAATGGTGAAAATGACATGGCATCCTTCCAATTGGACAACATATTGAAGACTGATCATTTTGAAAGAATGGAAACCGTAGCCTTGCAAAATTCTATAAAATCTCTTTTATCTCAAAAACTACAATTACTTAAAATTAAAAATTAACAAGTAATACTCCTATCGGCCTCTCCTTGCACCTCCTGGGGCAACTGCTAGTTTTAAAAGTTTTCATAAATAATAATAGATGCTATTTTAAAGTATTTTTTGATGTGAAGTCACCATTTTAATTTTTTACCCAAATAAAAATAATATATTAAACATAATAAAATGTAGAGTTACTAGTTTACTTCCCCAACCCAAATAAAAATAATATATTAAACATAATAAAAATATATAATATTCTTAAACTAAAAAAAATTACGACTCAAATTTTAGCAACTACAGTTGCACCATAAAACACGGATCGCTCTTATCCAGCTATGTTGCATGCTATACAATATTTATATTCAGCAACTAGCCGCCGCGGGAAGCGTCAAAACCACGTCCATCCGCTAGAGATGTAGACGTTTTAAAATCGTATTCGAACGAATAAATCCAAAGTGAAAACAACATATATGGACCATCAATTAGTTAAAACCATGCTGAGCTGCACACATATTTCTGGATCAATCATATGGTCTTTTTAGTTGCGGATAAGGGTTACAAGACATTACATTAGGGTTACAAGGCATTACATTACACACGGTGACAGGTTGATTCTTCTTCACTAAATCAAAATACGATGTACAACACCAATGTTGTAGCCTAGGTGAACTGTGCAGCGAATAAAAATAATGTCCGCATACCATGTATGAGATTCAGATTTACAGTAATACAAAGTGTATTTTTTTTTAGGTTTAGTTGGTTTTTTTTGGATGGAATTTAAACTTAAAAAGATTGTGGTGAAATTTTAATTTGTATTATTTAAATTCGTTTTTTCAATTGTATATATAAATTTAGCATTCTAAAAAAATTTGAACACTTTGATTATTCAAAATTTACCAGTAACCTTATATTTCACTAAATCCCTGCCAAATTCAAATTCTTGACCCCAAAAAAATAAAAATTAAAAAAAATGCACCACACTCAAAACCAAAACCAACTAGTTTGAAAATACTACTCCATCCCGTTTAATTAAATAATAATTTTATAACTAAATTCGAAGCCGCGTAAGGATGAGGTGGAGGGTGTATTGAGTTCTGAGCTGCACGTTATACGATATTGATTTCTCAAAGAATATCAGCAATCAGTGATAGCTGTTTCTCCTAAATGGACGCTAAACGGAACATGTGATGGGCCAAAGCCAGGAGATAACGTGTCGGATTGACATTTAGAAATTGCGATTTCAATCATTAAAAGTAAAATGGCCTCGCATTGACTTTTGAAAATTGTGATTGAATCGATTGTCAATGCGATTTTTTTTGGAGTCATTGTGATTTTTTGGAGTTTCAGGTGTTTGAATTTGGTGAAAAAAATTGAGGTAAAATTTTGATTTTGGTTATTTAAATCAGTTTTTTGACTGTATATATAGATTCATCACCTTAAAAAAATCCCTAGTACATTTTGGTTTTGCAAAGTTATTTATCAACTTTTATTTTCAATAAATTCCTGTGAGAATTTAAAAAAAATTAGACGGGAAAAAACTACCATAAAAACCTTAAAAAAATCACACTATAAACTACTTGTTTAAAAAAAACGACTAATGATAATCTGTGTCAGTAACGGTCATCCTTAATCCATAATCCATTATTATATGTTAGTAAAAATGTTTCCAGGTTGATCCAGGAGATAGAACGATGTTTCCAGGTTATGCGGCACGGAAACAGCGGTATCCCTCGTTTAAAAGTTGACAAAGGAAAGTCGTATTCCATATAATTTCACAATGTACGATTATTTATATGCATGAACTTTAATTCACGCTGAAGGAAATGGGCGATCATAAATCATTTTATTTTTAATTTGATTGTAGAGTTTGAAAATAGTTTAGAATTTAATAAATATGCGTTAAATTGATTGTTTGATCTCGATAGTGGTGAGTCAAAATCAAAATTAGAAATATTTTTGAAAGCTGTTAAGGATTAACATACCCAATTATAAGGATTTGTAAATGATAAATATTAAATAAGTCAATCCTTTCTGTACTAAAAGTAATAACTTGTTGCATTTAATAAATTGGTTGTTTCGCATTATGGGTGTGACGATTCACCTACCTCAGGTCATTTCATCTTCGTTCGTTTGCAAATCGTCAGAAAGACCGAGAATAGCGACAGAGGCTGCCCCTCTGTAACGCTCTCCACCATTTTAGCAATATCCATATCTTTAAATCATAATTATTAAATTTGAATTCAGATTCAGTTTGATATGTAAAATTCAACTTTAATTAGATATGGAAATTTTTTAAAACTGGCACACTTTCAATTTTATTTTGGATGTAACAAGTCCCTAAAGAGATTGAATCCTCTCAACATGCAATTTTTTTAAGTGAAGAACTACCACCTCAAGAGATTTGAAAATTAAAACTAATTTATAATAATTATTAATAACAATCATATTTAATTAATTGAATGTGGTTGGTGGTTGATGTGGGTTGCATGCCTTATTTGTATTTACCATATAAGTCATACTCAAATACACATGTGTATTTAAATTAATGCCAGGCCGGCAACTCTAAAGGATACAAGTTTCTTTTTTTTTATGTCTGCTCAGAATTATGGTGTGCCAGGAATCGTATGTTTTTCAGGGAGGCTAAGCTTAATACTTCCTTGATCTACTCTCGCATTATGGAATGGCTCAGTGGCATTAACATTAGCAAGCCAGATTGTATTGATCTTTCGCACAGGTTCAAACCTCATAGCATCAATCTCCCGGCTTTATTCTTTGATGGTGCCCATCAGGATGGAGATTGTGGCTGTGGAGCTTGGATTAAAATCAATGGCGATGAGAGATGTCATTTATTCTGGAATGGCGGGCGTGGATCTAACAACAAAGCGGAGATCATGGCATTATGGAGTGGGGTAATGGTTGCTTATCATCTGCAGATACATAGTATTGACATTTATGGAGACTCGAAGATTGTTATAGATGGAATATCGGGTAGATCCACTCTACAGGACTCTCACCTAAGGGGTTGGATTGATCGAACCTGGTACATACTCTCTAAATTCCGAAGGTTTTATATGAACCATATTTACAGAGAACTCAACACGAGGGCTAATAAATTGTCTAAGATTGGTCTCAATCATCCATATGGATACATCTCGGTTCTTCATTTTCGGCAATCTAAGTTGGTGGCTTCTTACTCTTACCCCTTATAACATCATTGCTTTAACAGTAAACTTTTTTTGGTTGATATATTTTGCGAAGCTGCTGCTGGGGCTCTTTCAAGAGAGCCTGACCTTCGGATTTTCCCCTCTGCATTGAGGTTATTGCTGTATATATGTCAAACTTGACCTTCCGGGTTGCTACATTGGTCCGACTACTTCCTTGTTTTGATGTTTTACTATTGTTGGTTGGCTATCATTCTCAACTGTGAGGGCCAGATCAGTACCCTGTCAAGCGAGCCTGATATGTCTCTGTGACTGGTTATCTATGGTTTTCTATGGTGCATTATATCAAGTGAGCCTGGTTTATATCTGCAGCTTCCACACCTTTATACAACAAGCTTGCCACCTGTGATCTAGATCTTGCTTGCCTCATCAAGCGAGGCGGTCCATGGAATTTTCTTTGAGAATTCAATGTAGTTTGAATGGGACGCTTTCCTCCTTAACTACCTGATCCCATATCGTTATAAAATGTATCATCTGGATGTGGATATGTATTTGGCTCCGGTTTTTTGGCTTGTATTGGGGTAGTTTTTCTTTGTTTGTTACGAGGTATCATTTGGTAACGATTCTCAGAATCAAATGGATGATCCGGATGTCTTATCTCGTTTATGATGTATATGTAACTATGCTACATGGGTTGTTTTTTCTATATCATAATATAAAACAACGTTTTCTCTCTTGTGAAAAAATTGATAAATAGTTAATAGTAAAAATTATTTTAAAATTATTATTATTATTATATAACAAGAATCATCTATTTTTAGTTTTAAAAAAATATAATGAATAAAAATAATTAATTAAATAATAATAAATAATTTAAATAATAATATTAAAATTTAAATAATTTAAAAATATTAAATAATTAAATAATTAAACAATGTTAATACTTAAATAATATTAAAGAATGAATATTAACAATAATATTGCTACTAAAAATAAATTTTAAGATAAATATTATAAACTCAAAGGAATAATACTAAAAACACAAGGGATTATTATTAAAAACCCAAAGGATTTTAAACCCCATGGTTAAATATTATAAACCCAAGGTATATTATTATTATTATCCAATTTTAAGGTCACATCTAAGCGAGAGGCCAAATTGGTGTATGAGAACCCCTTGTTTGTGGGACAAGAGACCCACTTCCATGAAGCAATTTGACTTCTAAGTCTAAGAAGGCATACATACTCTACCCCCCTCTGCTTTGGAACCTATGACCTCTTAGGAAGAAATATATGCTCTTAACCATTAGGCTCACTCAAGCTGTATAATCTCTGACATAGTTGACCATAGAGCTTGAGTGGGCTTAATGGTTAAGAGCATGTGTTTCCTCCTAAGATGTCACAAATTCAAAATTAGAGGGTGGTAGAGTAGGTATGTCTTAGTAGACTTAGTAGTCAAATCATTGCCCAGAGGTGGGTCCCTTGTCCCGGAAAGAAGGGAGTATTATACACCAATTTGGTGTCTCGCTTGGTTGTAACCTTAAAATTGGAAAATAATAATAATAATAATAATAATTTTCAAATACACATGTTCATATTCAAGTAATAAATCTACATATAGAAATCTTTGTTAGAAAGGTAGAGAGGACAAGCACAAAATTAACATACAAACACTACTACATTTGGCGGAAATTTCGACACTTGGTTCCGACGCTTTTGACCAAATGTCGGAAATTTCCCCAATTTTTTTCCATCCCGCCTGAAACCATCGCTATACTGACGTTTATAGAAAAGTGTCGCAATTGCGACGTTTGGAGGAAGACGTCGCAATTGCGACACTATGGCCCAAAGCGTCGCTCTTGCGACGGCTGCCTCCAAATGTCGCAAGTGCGACACAATGTCTAAGTGTCGCAATTGCGACGTTTGGAGGCATCCGTCGCAATAGTGATGCTTTGTCCGCCGTCGGTATAACGACACTTATATGTGTGCTACATAAAAATACGAAACATATATGCGTGCTACATAAAAATGATTTTATTGTTTCGTATCCATTGCAATAGCTACATTAACGTCTGATATCATGCACGCATTCGCCCTCCACTCTTGCAGAACAACATTTGTCCTCAACTCTTGAAGAACAGCATCTGCCCTCATCATTCGCCCTCAGTGTTTGCCCTCAGCTCTTGCAAAATGGTAAGTTCTTACTGCAGGCCCTTCCTCCTATAGTAGGGTTGACTCTATTTGGGTTTTTTTGGTCAATTCCATTGGATTGTGTTAGGCTGTAGGGTTCTTTCTAGATGTCAAGAATCAAGATTCAATACCCTCTATTATCTTCATCACCCAATACAAGATTTAAATTTTTCCCAAAGAAACGCTTATTAATATGGCAGCCATTATTTCTCCCTGCTTTAAAAACCCTACATTTAAATGAAAACAAGCATTGCATTTCAACTACAAAAATCTATTAGTGTTCAAATGTACATGTGTGCTACATTAACGTCTAATATCACGGGCGCATTCGCCCTCCGCTGTTGCAGAAAAGCATTCGCCCTCAACATTCACCCTCAGCTCTTGCAGAACAGTATTTGCCCTCAGCATTCGCCCTGAGCTCTTGCAAAACAACATTCGCCCTCAGCATTTGCCCTGAGCTCTTGCAGAACATCATTCGCCCTGCATTCGCCCTCAGCTCTTGCAGAACAACATTCGCCCTGCATTCACCCTCATCTCTTGTAGAACAACATTCACCCTCAGCTCTTGTAGAACAGCATTCGCCCTTAGCTCTTGCAAAATGGTAAGTTCTTACTGCAGGCCCTTCCTCCTATAGTAGGGTTGACTCTATTTGGGTTTTTTTGGTCAATTCCATTGGATTGTGTTAGGATGTAGGGTTCTCTCTAGATGTCAAGAATCAAGATTCAATACCCTCTATTATCTTCATCACCCAATACAAGATTTAAATTTTTTCCCAAAGAAACGCTTATTAATTTGGCAGCCATTATTTCTCCCTGCTTTAAAAACCCTACATTTAAATGAAAACAAGCATTGCATTTCAACTACAAAAATCTATTAGTGTTCAAATATACATGTGTGCATCACTTGTGTAGGGTATTCCTTTTCCACTTTCACATTATCCAAGAATGTGTGTAGTATAGTTCATATTTTTTGTGATTTAGATTATCTTGAAAAAGGAAAGGTAAATTATTTCCCATGGAAAAAGAAGGTTTTCCCTTTTTACTACTGGAAATGGTACAACAAAGTTCCATTTCTACCCGAAACTCCTATGAAACAAGAACCAAATAAAGGCCATGTCCTCAATGGACATCATTTGGCTTTGAAAGTGGTCATTGCACTATGTTGTTTCTTATATTACATCAGGATAGTTTCTTAGGTAATTTCTTGTTTCTTGAGATGAAAAAAAACCAAAGAAATTGTGAAGATCCTTTCAAGAAATAAATGACCATTTCTCAATCATATCTCAACTATTTTTTATTTTATTCAATGGTTGCTTACTTTGAGAGAAATTTGACACTTTTATCAGGAATATAACATAAAAACAGAAAATGGGAAGGACTTGATGAGGTAGATGACCTTTAGTTGTTGTCAATTAAGAATTGATAATACACGATGCATGTTCTATACTACAAACTAGATTCCTTCCTGGAGTTAGGACACATAGTATTGAATCAAAGTTGTAGTTTCTAACTTCTTGTATTGGTTCATCAATCTTGAAATTCAGACATTGCATGTCCTCATTGCTTCATGTTTGAATAATTTGCATCATATCGTATAATAGGAAATTAGGAATTATGATTATTATTGCCTTATGGATCTGTTAAGTCACTTTTAAGTTTGCATGGTTTAGTGTGAAATTATTCTAGTGTGCCCCTAGGCCCAGGTGAAGGAATGCCAAGGACTGAGAACCTTAGTTTTTAAATGGTATTTTTTCTTATACCCAAAAACCCCTCGACATCACTTCTTATTAGTTCTTAACAATAGTGTTGTAAACAATTTGAGAATTGATATAGAAAAATATCGCACTTCTAAAGATAAAGTCCTAAAGCTAAAGTGTGATACCATGTGTAATTCAATAGCCCCATTGTCACCTCACCAACCTCTTTTCACTTCGGGCTAGCTCTCCTCCAACTCAAGGGGGTTCTCCCTAGTAGATGTTAGGGATCTAATGGCCCAACCAAACCAAGTCAAGAGCCCCCTAACTCTCTATGTTTACTACTATCAATCAAAATATTGAACAATAGGGTCAGACATGCATCCTGAAGATAAAATTGCGAGGGTATTTTTGGGTAATTTCAAAGGGAAAGTCCCCAAACACATACAATCAAGGAATTATAATGTGATTTCAAACATTAAATATCAACAAAATTGTTTAAAGGATATTGAAAGGAAAAAGGCGATGGAAGATAGAAAGTGCCTTACTTAAATGCTCTAAGGATTTTTCAATAGTTGCTCCAAAAGCTTCACTTCAAGGCCCTTCAAGATCGTCTCCAACAATGCTATACCATTAGCTTCAACAATGTTGCTCCAAAAATTTCCTCAAGGTCTTCACAACAAGTTTACTAGAAGTTGCTCCAACAATATATTCAATAAGGTCTTCATTGTCAACTCGTCTCTTGTTTGGGTGCCTTAATGTGCAATGACATGTTTCTAGGATTGAATTCAATGCAAGGCATATTTGAAACTCTAACTCTGTCTTCTGGTGTCTTATTAGAAATTATTTCAGTTTTCATTTTGTGTTTTCAAGTTAGATATTGTTTTCAAGTTTTTACATTTATAATTTTATTGCAATGTGGCAGACTGATCAGAGCAGTGCAGGAACAACCCTGAGAGGGGATGATCGCGGAAAGAGGCTAGCGTAAGAACATGTAAAGTGCCAACAGTGATCTATCTTCAGGTATTTTATTTATTTACATAATTGAAATAATATTAATTTTGTTCAAATATGCAGACACCTAGCCATGGTACGCCTGATGATTCCCTCTTTGAGGAAGAGCTTTCTTCATCCATATCTCCAGTGTTCTTGTTGCGAAAAAAGGCACGTGATGCAAGGTCGGAATTTAATACTTTGATAGACACTCCTCAAACACCTGAAACAGAAGAGAGGATAAAACAACTTATGAGCCAGCTAGATAGATATCAGGTAATAATAAAAATTCAAAAGGATATTTTTTTTTTGTTCTGCATGGGATGAATTGTGATAGTTTGATTTTTAATTTTTACATTGACTAAACTAACAAAAGGTTCTTTTGTATGTAGTGTTTTCTGGCACTTGCTGAACCCGGTGCTGGTGGTAGTGGGACACAAGGGCAAGATATTTCCCAACAACCCTCTCATACACCTTATACTCCTTTAGGTGCCAGCCAAGAAACACACCCTGCCCAAGCAGACACCCAGCCAACCGCTGAATGTGTTGGCAATGATGAGGCTGATATGGCCAACTACATTATTGCATTTCCTAGAGCTACACGTGTCAGCTCCACAGGGACCATTAATGGCACGTTGTTGGTGAACGATGAAGGTGTCCCTATAAATCATGTACAACTCCCAGGTAAATTTTAATATTTTAACTATTTCATGTACTTTATCTAAAACATATTTATCACGATTTTTATTTTTAAATTAATGATAATATCTTTCTTTTTTTTTATGTGTAGGAAAAAATGAGTTCTACAGGTATCTGGAGAGCCATGCGTTGGTAATTTTTGGCCCAACCATACGCACAGGGTGGAATTCCCAGAGTTCCAACCTGAAAAAAGAACTTCTAGATTATCTAGAAACCCTTTTTGGGGTCGGCATATTTGACAGAACAGCGGTGGCTCGGGTTGCCAGCAAATATTTGAAATATACCAGGGACACCTATAGGATGCAATTGCAATTTAACCCTAGATATGAGCATCCTCTCACAGTTCCAGAGAGTGAGTGGAGAGCACTCATCCATGACGGAAAAGATAAAAGGGCAAAGAAAGAAGGAAAAATGCCAACTGGACCCGCAAGGTAAATTACAACTTTAATTCAATAGCTTTAATTTTCTCTATGTCTAAAATAAAAGTGTGCTACGTCATATCTGACTTCAATATTTTAATGCTAGGTTGCCTGACACATCGAAGGAAACCAAAGCTAGGATTGAAAAAAAGGGCCATCACAAGCTAGGCTAGGGCGGCTACTTGAAATTAGTCACAAGAATTGTAATTAAGTAGCTAAACATCTTATAATTAATTGTATCGCCTTCCAACGTTTTTGTAATCCTATCAAATATGATTAAAAATACACAATCATATGTAATGTAGGGTGATGACTTCGGAACATAAAATACAGAGGAAGATAAAAATATCGCTTTCCATTTTGGCTATCAAGCCGTAGTTGAACGTCGCAGAAGCTTCGGGCAGGTCCCAAGATCTAGAATGTCTGATAAGGTAAAACATTAACCTTTCAATATGTTTGCTTTCATCCATAAATTTAATGTCTAACAACTTTGTTTAAATCAGGCGAGCAGCACTACCGACAAGGCAAATAACCCAGTTTTAGAGCCAGATGTAGATGATCCTCACGTGAAACCTGATCATTGTAGTGGGGACTAGGCCGACAATGCTACTATCAGTGAGGGTTGTGACGGTAATTAATTTCCACTTATAATTTTTTCTAATTATACCTTGATGGTTTTCCTTATAACGTTTTTTGTTTAAATGACAGAGAATGTTTCCCTTGAGGATCTTCCCACCAGAGAGGAAGACAGGGCAACAATCCCAATGGAGACAACTGGTGCACTAGGTAAATAATCTCATTGCAATTTTTTTTATTAATATTACCGAACTAGTTCAATGATATTTAAAAACTGACAATTAAAATTTAATATTATCTGTTTTTGTAGGCGATGCCCCGTCACTAGATGAGACCAGACATCGTGACTACGCAACTAGGTCAGCGGCGACAACTGGTGCACCATGTAAATAATCTCATTGCAATTTTTTTTATTAATATTACCGAACTAGTTCAATGATATTTAAAAACTGACAATTAAAATTTAATATTATCTATTTTTGTAGGCGATGCCCCGTCACTGGATGAGACCAAACATCATGACTACGCAACTAGGTCAGCGGCGACAACTGGTGCACCAGGTAAATAATCTCATTGCAAATTTTTTTATTAATATTACCGAACTAGTTCAATGATATTTAAAAACTGAAAATTAAAATTTAATATTATCTGTTTTTGTAGGCGATGCCCCGTCACTGGATGAGACCAGACATCGTGACTACACAACTAGCTCAGCATTGCAGGTCGAAAGGCATGAAACATGAGCAGAGCACGATGATATTGATGATGTAATTAGGAGCTTTAGAAATAGGAAGAAGAAAAAGAAAATTTGATAATGTAAAATATTGTATTATTATAAGACAAACGTTACCATACTTGGAATGTTTTTTGCGTTATATAAAAAACTCATTTATCATACTATTTTTATGTCAAGCATTAATTGCAATGTTTCCTTGCATACTTTTTGTTGAATTTTTTTTATTAGTTATTGAATATTTTTTTTTATGCTCATGAAAGTAAAAAATGAAATATAGATTGGGTATTGGGGAATTGAGAGTGATGTGAGGGGGGGGGGGGAGGGGTCATAAGAGCTTCCAGCTTCACGTGGTTGGCCCTGTTTAGTAGAGAATAATTTATTGGAGCTATTTAATCTTGGAGAAAACCTCCCTCGATCCAACGTAGCAACAAAAAAGTCATTGTTGACTTATTTGCTACTCTTTTAGAGTAAAAAATACTACATCAATTACTTGTATTTATTGTATAGATAATGATGGATTTTGATTGACTTGGCAGTGCAGGTACAAATCCTCTTGCGTCATGAGCAATACAACTTGTCAACCAGGGTCATGTCCAGGATATTTCTGCTTGTGCGCTTGACCAAGTTTGTAATGTCACATTTTGTAAGTTCCTTTACAGTTCATAATTCAATATTAAGCTTGTTCATGATTATTATCTAGGTTTTTTGTATGTGTTTTTTCATCTATTTGATTGTAAGCAACTCTGCATGTTTCCTGTTGTTCACTATTATTTCTCCCATTACCACTCCCAGGATGAATCTGACTTTATTGTTACATAGGTTAATTTATTGTTACTATGATTTCTCCATTTACGATTTCATAGGTTACATCATGTAAAGTTGTCAATCTCAGGTTGGTGATGAGCTTCAGTTCTCAAGATTTGGGGCTTTTATGATATTTTCTCCCTCATGTCATTCTTGCATCACCTCGTTGTTTGAGCATGCCAATTGTATACCACTTGTACCAATTGGCACATGTCAATCTCTGAGTGGTGCCACATTTAACCTATTTTCAGTGAGAGTTTAGGGTTTCTCTAACATAGCTTCAGAAATCCGATTCAGTGCTTGCTTGAATATTGTCACATAATAATCATGGTTTTGATTGATGAACATGTTTTGAATGGTTGGTTGATTCATAAGAACCACCCATATATTCATCTTGAGATATTTCAGAAGTTTTCTCGGGTTTCCTTTTTCACCATTTCTAGTGGGTGGGATGGTGTGGGGTGATCCATCAATACTGGTGCTCTTGTAGTAGGGAATTTTTTTTTGGGAATATAAAGGAGCATTTGATGTAGATATCCCATTGGATGCATTCATAGATGGGCACGAGAGGTCAAGAATTTAAATTGAAAATATGCAACCTCTAGCATGGAAACCTGAAGGCCGCGAGAGACACTAGTTAAAGATTGTTTTGTGCTGGCCTTAATATAGTCGTGATTTCTTTCTATTATCTTAATGCAAATATATAGTCCGATCTCATTAAAATGAGGATTGTGGTTGTATTTCTCTTTGTTTGTTTCTCTCTTAATGCTCCAGAAGTTGCCAAAAGTTGCGATAGTTGTTTAGTTTGCCCGTTACAACTTAAAAGTGGTTTTTAGTAATGAGAGTCATGTTTTTTAAGGTTCATACTAATATGAAGATCTTGTAATTCTATATTCAGCATAAGAGAAGATGGCCTCTGCTTTGGGCAGTATGAAAACAATTGCGACATCTACCTCATTGGGTAACAATGGAAAGGGGAAGAAGTTGGGTGCAATGTTTGATAATTATGGTAGACAATTGTCTTCTCTTTCAGTTTTTTCACCCATTTCCTTTAATCACTCAAGCAGAAGAGGGACTGAGATTACGCGACAGAGAGAAGGTAGTTAATACAAGAGCTATGTAAAAGGAGTTGTACTTCAACAAGGATGGCTCAGTGACAAAAAAATTGCAGGCCAGAGAAAAAATTATGTTTAAAGGAAGGTCACCTACACGTGAAACTTCACTGCGGTGGATCTTTCCTTGTCCACTTATATTCGATTTTAATGTGTTATTTTAATTTTTCATGGAGGTTTGTTTTGGCATATGTTCTGGAATTCAATTGCACACTTACTGAAAGCATTGTCAATTTGTCTTGCAGGCGGTGTGAACAAACTTGCTGATCTTGTTGGAGTCACCCTTGGGGTGAAGGGCAAAATGTTGTCTTGGAGAGCAAGAAAGGTTCTCCGAAAATATTTAATGATGGTGTGACAGTAGCTAAGGAGGTAATTTTTAGATGTGTGCTCTGGTTTTCTTTTTAACGTTGTATTAGTTCCCCCTCTTAAATGTCTTAGATTTGGTAGGCATAATTTGAAAACTCAAAGGTGAAATGAAACATATTTGTTACACAGTGGTCTACTTGGCCTATGGACTAGCCACATTAGAGTAATGCATAAAGATTTTCACAACAATAAAAGGAAAGGGTTATGGCTGAGTCAAATTTTATTGTTATTGACATTGTAATGAAATGTATCTCAATGCTATGGTTTTGGCCTTTTTATTGGTTGAATTAGAGGACCCAGTTGAAAATATTGGGGCCAAGTAGGCTGGTTTTCCTTTTTGCTGATGGTTTGGTGTATCTAATTGAATTAGTTGCCCAAGGTATTTTTGGTTGCAAACTCCTTTTCATTTTTCATACAGTATTGGCCTTGTGGAATACATTTGATTGTGTGGTCTTGTTAGATCTACAACATTTGTAGTTGCTTAGTCTTATGGCCGAGGTGCACTTTTATTATGGAAATAGTTGATGCAATATTGTCATTTAATCCTTACTGCAGGGTAGCATGTTGAGAAGTTTCTTGTGAAACATTTGGTATTCAAAATGACACTTGATCCTATACAAGATCATGCACTTGACTTCAAAATTCATATTCAAAGTGTGCCAGACAATTCTTGCAAAATTTCAAATATTTATGTTGTTTTAAACCATTATCTTTTTCATGTATTGGATGCTGAAAATGTGAAAAAGATTTTGGTATGAAACCAACTGGTGAATAATTTCTAGCAAAACAACCACTTCCAAGACATGATTTAGAAGTAGAACATATGTACTTATGAAGCATAGAAAGATATCCTTGATGCATTGTCAATGTTTGGCTAGGGTTATTTTTGGAGAAAATAACTCCTTATTCCTAGAATAGTGATCTTCAATACAAGTAAATGCCATAGAAGAGAGATCATCGTGTGACGCAACAAAACTGAAATTGGACCCCCAAGGAGAGCTGGTGTGTCTACAATCGCTCTATCAGCATTTTCCCTTGGTGTACCCCGTTCTTTTCCTCCAGCCCGAGTCTTAATTGACTTCTTCTTTCTTCGGGTTTATTTATCAAATTCGTAGAATTTGATAAATAAATACTATCCACAATGGTTGGACTTTAATTTATATTCCCGACTTTATATTATCTCCAAGCCTTATAACCAATGTCTAACTTTCAACACTTTGTATTTATACTCCACGTTTCTTTTTAAATAAATAACTTGTAATGAACTTTCAGCTCTATATTTCACCACCCAACCTTACAACAATCACGCTCTAGACTTATGCTAATTATCTGCCAATCGTTTAATTAAACAATTTCATTATACTCTGACCCCACCTATATATATCAATAACCAATCAAACACTCGTATCGTACCTGGCTATCCTCCGCACACCTTAGTTAACCTCCGGGCAAGTTCAACGTGCGACCACTGTCCAATGGCCCTTCTCCAAATCAACGACTCTTGGCAATTTCGCTCGGCTTCCAACGTCGAGCTTTAAGGTGTGATGGTGTGGGTTAAACGGTGGTTTTCTGGGGATCACTTCACCACATGTCGCATTCCCTATGGAATCGCTCGCGAATAGGAAATACAGCCTACTCTGCAAAAGCGGTGCGATATGGGCAACCCGCTTTTGTGATTCCGCTTGTGGCTTTGGTACAGGGCTTGACCACGGGTGCAGTCTGGTTCCACTATCCTTTTTGTTTGTTAACTCATGTCCAATCCTCGGGTCAGGTTCCGAAAGCACAACAATTTTGTCTCTTTATTAAGTGGGATTTTTATATTTGAATAGTGTTCACGACCCCGGTTCTCTATAAAGACCTCGCCTTCGGGTGGGGTGAGTTCACAGGGTTATCCAACAATTTACGGGAATTCAAAGACAGAAGAATGGAATTATCAGTACCTAATCGCCTCACAATTAAACACTTCTTCACAATTAGCAGTTCGAGATAATTCAATGGCAACTAAGCTTGCAAATCATTTAACTGGAAACAATTGTTCACACACAGAGGTTTATTGCAGAAATCCCCTCTCTACTCTCCTCTTCCCTCTCTACTTTTATTCATCTGAGGAATTACAATTTATATACATAACATATGGCTCTTCAGTTCCTCTGAGAGGACCGTTCTAGAAATCAAAAGGTCTAATTATAATAATTCAACTAACTGAAACTGTTTGACTCCTACAACTCTAACTAGTCTAAGTAATACAGTCAGTTGAGGTATTGACACCTAGTTGTTACAACTCAAATGTTTTCGAACCCTCCTAGCCACAACATGTGGACAAAACCTCCTACATTGTTGGCTAGTGCCTAATGCCCCTGCATCATCATGTGACATAAACCTATTAACAAAAGTGAACAGGGAATGATTATTAATTATGGCATACTAAGTTGTCAATGATTTTGACTATTTGTCTTTAACATGTAAAAATGTTAAATTCCAAACTTACATCATCATGGTTTGGCATCATGAGCTTGACTAATTTTCCACCATGCTCATAATTTCATTGTTGTCTTCATATCTATAAACAATGTTTCAAATAATAATAAAAAAGTTCTATAAGAAAAATCCAGACCTCCATGCTGCTGCTCCTCGTGAGACAAAGTCAAAATTGCATTACACAATCTGACACATAAGAATCTCCTATATCCCGGTGGTATGTATCCAAATTCTTATAATAGTGTCTTCAAGACTTATGTTGACATTGCCAATGAGATATTTAAGCAATGAAAGATGGAGCCTTCTTCATTGTTGTATATGTAACAGTCTTTTATTAATATAAAGATTGATGGTTTTGTCTTTTTGAAAATGTAATGTAAAAAAAATTTATTGTGGTCAATTGAAAAGTTTTTTTTTTAAAGCTTTTCATTATGGAAGGGCGACATAGATATATGCCCTTCTAATTGAAATTCAGACCTGCCCTTCAAATTTGATCACCGTGTGGGACCTTAAAAAACAATAAAACTATTCCACCACGCGTTATATAAAACATATAACAAAACCTTTGTCAAAACTTCAAACGAACCCTTTAGCCGTGGGTATTTCATCACGAATTGATCATTTTACCATGTACCTTCTTCTAGAGGAATATTATTCCACTTTATTAGGTACTTCATAATGGTTATATGTCAAGGAGATAAATAATGTTTATCTATAACTTTTTGTGGTTCAAGAATCAACCTTCATTCTTCATCTAATTTTGGAAGTTCTATTTACATTGGCATATTTTTTCCCAAAACTTTTTTTAGGCAAGATACATGGAAAACCTTATGAATGCAAGAAGAAAGAAAATATAACTTGTATACCACTTGTGCAATCCTATGAATAATTATTTAGGGCCATAACAATTTTGCAGTGTGGAAAAAGTCGGCAAAAAGTCCGCACTTTGCGAAAAAATCTCAAATTTTTCCCGGAGCCGACTTTATTGGCCGACTTTTTGCCGAATTTTTCATCCCTGAAAAAGTCACTATTTTATTCTCGAAGTCCAGACTTTTTGCCGAATTTTTCGAAAAAATCTTGAGTGAGGTAGTTTCTTTAATAATTTTTTTTTTTTGAAAAAATTAGGATTTTTTCCAAAAATGAATATTTTTGTATTTTTTTAGTTTTGCCAAATTTTCAAAAAACTCCTAACTTTATCGAGTATTTCAACTTTTGGAACCTTGCCGATTTAATCCCAAATTCGACTTTTTCCACATTGCGTTTTTGAGCTAATTCTTTATTCTTCTTTTTCTTGAATGAAGATTGCTTATAATGCTATAATCTAAAAATTACCCAATTACCCTCCTCAAATTATCTTTCACTTCAATTTTGTTCCCCTTGTTGTTTTATCATGTTTCATGTCATTTGAAGGTTTTCCATAATAATTTTCAAAGTTTCTTTAGTATTTTCCACATGTGAATTTGTTTCCTATACTTTGGACTTATCTTGCAAAAAGTATGAGATACTAGGAGTTGGATATCCATAAAGGGCCTTAAATGGGGAAATTTTAGTAGATGTGTGATCGGTAGTATGATAGTATCATATTACAATTCTTCCTTGAGGAACCCACTTCATCCATTAAGATTTCTTTTCTAAAGAGTAACATTGTAGATAACCTTAAAAACATTTGTTAACTATTTTTGTTTGACAATTTGATTGTGTTTGATATGTAGAACTCATGGCAGCTAGTGTTTCTCCACTCATATTAAATAATTATTTCCAAGAGTTTCTTGTTACTATTACTTTAGGAAAACCATGAAGACTATGAATTTCTTTCACGGACACTTCTGCCACTTGGCTTGTTGTTTATGTACTTTGAGCTCTACAAAAAAAATCTACAAAATTTGTGTATATAAATGACCACAAAAATGTAATACTTACCTTTATATTTCAGTAACCCTGTAATAAATTCTATTGATATATCTTCTAGTCTTTGACTATGTATGTGGAATGGTTGAAGTAACCCTAGAGATTTTACTATCTATATTTTATTTATTATGCAAACCTGACCTTCTCTTACAAAATTTTGAATATCTTTCTTCATTCCTTCCAAAAATATATTTTTTGATCCTTTGAGATGTTTTAAGAAACCCTGCGTCCTACCATCAGAGATACATGGGACTCCCTTAATATTTGTTTATTCAAATATGCTTGCGTGCATAAAAATATTCTACATTTGCACCAAAGTATATCTCTCTTTCGCTCCCAATGCTCCATAGAGTTCATATAATCCTTTATAAATTTTAGTTTTTGTTTAGTACTATTGTCATTTTTCCATTATGGCAAGCTTCTTCTAGCCACCTAGGAATAGAAAATGTAATTGGATATAAATTTGAGGCCTCTTCTATTTTAGAAAGAACATCATGTACTAAATTTTCCTTACCCATTTTGCAGATTATCTCAAAATTAAAACTTTGCATTTTTTCTCCTCATTTTTGTTAATCTTCCAATGAAATCCATAGCTTCAAAAAACACTTTATTCTATCATGGTATATCTTGACTTTAAAGTACCTCCCAATGATATACTATCCCCATTTTTTATTGCATGTAATATTGCTTCCATTTATTTTTCATACGTAGATTTCACTAAACATTTTCTTTGAATTCCTTGCTTTTAAAAGCCAATGATATCCCTTATTGTGTTAATGTTACGTAAATTCCTTGTCCTAGTTCCTCACACTCTACTATGAATGTTTTACCAAAAGTAGGTGCAACCGATGTTGGTGTAGAAGACATGGCATCCATTAAAAGAGAGAATGCCAAAGTAGCCTCATCATTCCATATAAATGATATTTTCTTCAAGAGATATGTGAGTGGACTTGAAATGCATGCATAATTCTTAACAAATGATCAATAATATCATGTAATTCTAAAAAATCTTGTAAGAACCTTGATTTTCTTAGGAATAGGTCATTTTGTAATAACTTGCATCTTTTGAGGCTCCAACTTCACTCCTTCCTTTAAAACAATATGAACCAAATACTTGAATTCTTATTTCCCAAAAGAACATTTGGATATTTTTACATAAAAATAATTGTTCTCAATAATTTATATAACTTTTCCACATGTTTAGTGTGGTATTCCCATGATTTATTATAAATATGTGTATTATCAAAGAAAACCAACACAAATTTTATAAGATGGGATCAAACAAAATTGTTCTTAAGTCGAGCCCGCCGGACTTGAAATGGCGATAAACCATAATTCAAACCAAATTCGCGTTCCAAAATAGCGTGCTAACGTCGACCAATTTTGTGACGCGACCAAATGAATTCTGCCCTAATCATTTTCGGGTCCGAAGTTGGGCTGGCGTACGGAGGGAGAGTCGTGACACGAATTTCTTATCAAATTCGCCCTAATGTTTTTCGGGTTCGGATTTCCACTGCGCGAGCAGCCCAAAAAAAGATTCGCTCCAATCAAGTTTTGCCACGTGTCCTCAATAAAAACTTTCCCTGCTCCCAACTGCGAGTGCATTCGATGGCGTTTAAGGCGATGGGACATGGATGTGGTGATTTCATATCAATCAAATTAAGTTTTAACGTTTTTTAATTAAGTTACAAGGTTTTCACATCAAATCCACATTAATTAAGTTTTAGCACTATTCAAGATCGGACCTCCACTATTCAAGATCAAATTCCACATGCTCTAATATGATCTGACCTTCGTCTCTCATTAATGATCAGAGATTAATTATGAAGGGCATCCCTTGATTGCATTGTAGTCGGGTCGATAAAATGGCGTTTCGCTATGATTTTTCAGACGAGCCGGTTGTTGGATTACACTGCCTGCTCACTGTGACGAGAAGGAGAAGTGGTCAGCTGAACTGCTGCTTAGACCTTGATGCATATCTGCATTTCTGTCGGTCTGTTCTGTGTCTGTCTTCCTTTGTTCCTTGGAATTCTACTTCTTCGTCTCCACTTGTGCCCACTGCACTTGAGATTGCACCCATGCCTCACCAGCGTCAAAGAATGCGTTACCGCAGGGGGAGCACTAGAGGTCAACCCCTGCGCGCTCCCTCCAGCCCCTCAACCGAGTCGACTTCTGGCCAGTCCAGTGATTATTACGCAGGTCGATATCCAAATACTAGGAGCGGGCGGGGTCAGGTTGTAGGATCTGGCCACCGTATGGATTCCCCTGCTCCTCGTTTCCCCACCACTAGTTCACCTTCTCCCACGACGCGCACTGCACAATTTTCCTTTAATTGCTCTCTCAACCGCACACGAATCACAGCTTTAGTCACTGTGGTTTTCCGCGAGGAGTCGTAAATGGAGGAAGAATGCACCCGTCTGGGGGGTCTGAGCTCAGAAAAATCCAGCCAGCATTCGGGCCTTCAGGAGGGGAGCCATGGCATGCATGTGGAGGTAGCACCTAGCGATCCTAGACCTTCCGAAGGATGGTGCCGAATCGTGGAGGAACCACCAGAGGAGTATTTTGGTTAATTTGGTTTTCTTGCTTCACAAGCCCACTTAATTGGGCATGTTTTAATTAGATTATATCACTGTGCTAGAGCTCTGTAATATTTTTGAATTCTGTAAACGTTCAAGACTGGTTTCCCCGTATGAGGGCAGTCTTCTTAATTTTTTGATTTTTTGATGACAAATTTGCCATGAGTCTGGGCAATGTTTTTGACTTCGGTGTAATTTTATTCCCACTGTTAATAGATTAACCTTACTTAGAATTATCACATGATTAGCGTTTTTCTTGATCTGTTCAAGGATTTTGGGCACTTTAATTTGTATTTGGAACAACGGACGTCGGTACTCTATCTGTTGCTTTACTATTATACATACTGCTATTTCACTTTCTTATAGATGCCTCGGGCATATTTGGATGCTTTCTCAGATTGTCGATAATCTCCATGTGGACCGTTACTGGATTTTATATCATGTCCCTATATGTGACATGGGGTATTTTTCTATCATTGTCTGGGGTGGGACTTCCACTTTTCTGGATGGATATTTGGGTTCCAATCTTCAGATGTGAAAATGCAATGACTTCATGGACTGTTTTACTTCATATAATATATTCAAAACAACGTTTTTTCTCTTGTGAAAAAAAATGATTAATGTTTATCACTCTGCCTTCAAAACTAGCGATGTTGGTCTATGTTGCTAGTTTATTGATATGGTCTGATGGTATTTTTATATTTTGGACATATCACACTCCTCACATGATTAGTGTTTTTCTCTGTTCAAGGATTTTGGGTACTTTTATTTGTATTTGGAACAATGGACGTCGGTACTCTATCTGTTGTTTTACTATTCTACATACTGCTATTTCACTTTCTTATAGATGCCTCGGGCATATTTGGATGCTTTCTCAGATTTGTCGATAATCTCCATGTGGACCATTACTGGGTTTTATATCAAGTCCCTGTATATGACATGGGGTATTTTTCTATCACTGTCTGGGGTGGGACTTCCACTTTTCTGGATGGATATTTGGGTTCCAATCTTCAGATGTGAAAATGTAATGACTTCATGGACTGTTTTACTTCATATAATATATTCAAAACAACATTTTTTCTCTTGTGAAAAAAATGATTAATGTTTATCACTTTGCCTTCAAAACTAGCGATGCTGGTCTATGTTGTTGGTTTATTGATATGGTCTGATAGTCTTTTTATTTTTTGGACATATCACACTCCTCACATGATTAGCGTTTTTCTCTGTTCAAGGATTTTTGGTACTTTAATTTGTATTTGGAACAATGGACGTCGGTACTCTATCTGTTGCTTTACTATTCTACATACCGCTATTTCACTTTCTTATAGATGCCTCGGGCATATTTGGATGCTTTCTCAGATTGTCGATAATCTCCATGTGGACCGTTACTGGGTTTTATATCAAGTCCCCGTATGTGACATGGGGTATTTTTCTATCACTGTCTGGGGTGGGACTTCCACTTTTCTGGATGGATATTTGGGTTCCAATCTTCAGATGTGAAAATGTAATGACTTCATGGACTGTTTTACTTCATATAATATATTCAAAACAACATTTTTTCTCTTGTGAAAAAAAAATGATTAATGTTTATCTCTCTGCCTTCAAAACTAGCGATGCTGGTCTATGTTGCTGGTTTATTGATATGGTCTGATGGTCTTTTTATATTTTGGACATATCACACTCCTCACATGATTAGCGTTTTTCTCTGTTCAAGGATTTTGGGTACTTTAATTTGTATTTGGAACAATGGACGTCGGTACGTACTCTATCCGTTGCTTTACTATTCTACATACTGCTATTTCACTTTCTTATAGATGCCTCGGGCATATTTGGATGCTTTCTCAGATTGTCGATAATCTCCATGTGGACCGTTACTGGGTTTTATATCATGTCCCCGTATGTGACATGGGGTATTTTTCTATCATTGTCTGGGGTGGGACTTCCACTTTTCTGGATGGATATTTGGGTTCCAATCTTTAGATGTGAAAATGTAATAACTTCATGGACTGTTTTACTTCATATAATATATTCAAAACAACGTTTTTTCTCTTGTGAAAAAAAAACGATTGTTTATAGTCGAAGCGCTGAGGGGTTGTTTATTATATTAATATTTCACGGTCATTGGAACGCCCACAATTCATAACAAATATTGGAGATTTACTGTCCTGTTTTAAAGTTTCATTTGTTTTTTTTAAATTGAACCCGCCGTCGGTATACCGACGCTTGTAAGCGTCGGAATTGCGACACCTTAAAAACGTCGGAAGAGCGACAATATAAAAACGTCGGACGAGCGACGTGCAAAACGTCGGACCACATTTCGTCGGAATTGCGACAGGTTACAAACATCGAAATAGCAACGTTCAAAACGTCGGACCACATTTCATCGGAATTACGACAGTTTACAAGCGTCGGAAGAGCGACGTCCAAAACGTCTGACCACATTTCGTCAGAATTGCGGCAGTTTACAAACGTCGGAAGAGCGACGTTCAAAACGTTGGACCACATTTCGTCGGAAGCGTGATGGTTTGGGAAACGTCGGAAGCGTGACGCCTGTTTGGAAGCAACAGAAAAGGTGTCGGTAATGCAACACTTTTTAAGTGCGTCAGAATTGCGACGGCATGGCAAACAACGGTTTGCGCGTCCTCGAACTGTTGCTCTTGCGACGACTGTGTGTCAGAATAGCGACGAATTGGCCATCGGAAATTTCGCCAAATTTTCTGGTGAAACAATACAGGAGTCACGACTCTCTTATTAATCAACCAAAATTGATGATTACAATGAATCGAGTGAGGGGTATTTAAATTTTTTTGTCTAGTAACTCACCCAAAATAACTTCACATGTGCGCACATACTAAATTTGGACTTTTCCAAATATAAACTAAAGTCAATGTGACTCACACTTAACTCAGCTAACTCACACTCTAAATCTAGATTGCACCTAACTCAATTTATCTCTTCATGCATCACTCGAATTGGATCTTGTTAGATCTACATGCGGGAGTAATTACTATTTCTAACACTCCCCCTTAATTACGATTGTATGACTCAACATAACTCAAACATTACTCAACTATGTCTCATAGGCTTACAATAGAAATTGACTCAATTATCACTAAAACATGCTTGTCGGTCTATGTCTCTGCTAGGATTAGAATTATTCAAAACTTTGATAAATCTGAATTTTCTTTTTCTCTTCTTCCAGATTCTATATCCTCGAAATCGCTTCATTCTTTGTTGCACTTTTTTATTGTAGGAAGCATATTTCTTTACATGTTTTTTTTTCAATTTTTCTTTGAATTGTCTTGAATTTGTGCTAAAAAGTAATCTAAACTTGTCTTCTACAACTTCCTCTTCAAATATTCTTTCACTCATGGACTACTGCAAGAACTCGTCATCTTGAAATTGTGTTCTTCGCTCTGCTTCTTGCGCTTCATATCCCTGATTTTCTTTCTGCCATAACTTTTGATAAAAAAATCTTATCTCTTCTTGACTTCATTGCTGAAAAATCATCTCTATGTATTCATATTTGTCTTTAGAAACATCCATGTCCTTTATTGCATCTTGTTCTTCATATTCTCTTTTAGCTGGAATGTTATCCTGTTTACTTGCACACTCTAAATCATTGTTAAAAACATCTTCATTATGATCTTCACTGAGAGCTTCCTGCACTACCTCTTCGTTCTTTGTCTTCTCTTGTTCAGTCATTGCATCATCATTTTTGTTTTATTCCTTTTTACGGACCTATGCTACTGCAAAAATGTTGTATTCTACTTGAACTCCAAACAAAAAATGGGATTCCCTCACCAAATAAAAACATATAAATAAGAGATTTATGTTGCATCACGTGCAACCACTCATCATCAGTTAATGGTTCTTCATCAAATTTAACATCAACATAATTTTCATCCACTCTATTGTGGGATATCTGAGCATGCATGTGCTCATTAAGAATTTCAACTTCACCACATTCATCAGTTGCGAATGGATTCACCAATACACATCTCACTTTGTAGTCGTCAACCACATGTGTTTCATCATAGTGGGATTCACCATCATCTGCACCATCCATGTTATAGTAGAGTCCTTGAGAATTTATATGTTGTTCTATTTTACACACATAGCCTTCAACTTCTCTCTCTACAACCATTGTTACATATTCTTCATCCATATGCATGTCATCATAATGGGTTTCAATTGTATAGTGTTCACGACCATCATCAACTTTTGACTAGGGTTCTCCAAGCTTTATTATCTTCTAAGAGTCTTTCTCAGCTACTTTCAAATATGCGATTGACTTCTCTTCCTGTGACATAACTTGCTACTACATATCACTCCCCCTTGCACCAAATTCTTCTTCCAAGATCTTCGATGCTCCCTTGGAAGTTGTAGCTTTTTCTACTTTGGAAGAAATCTTCTCATCCAATCCCTATTTTATAAAATATAAAGGTAAAGCATCACATACTTCATCATATGGGTTATTAGACTCGTACTCAATTAACTCTTTAGCTTGAAGATAAGTTTGCATCTTGATAACCCAACGATCAAAATATTTACCATTAAACATAGGTGGTGGTAGCAGATCAAAGCTACACCAATCACACTCTATTTCTTTTGTCTTTTTCTAGACTTCTCAATTCCTCGGCCGCGGCTTGAACCTCTTTAAACATGACAACAATATTCGCCTCTTCTTTTCTATTATTTTTCCTATTCTTCTTCAGTCACGCTTTACGACCCATGACTATTGTCTTTGCTCTATCTTATAGCTTCTTTCATGATTGCATGAGGCTATCTTCCATATCACCCAAAAAAAAATATAATGTTTAATATGCGCCCATACAAAACACTATATTTAAAAAACAAAATTTTACAAAACCCTAAATTCTCAGGATTGTTTTTTTTATTTACATGCAATGCCTTTTTTGAAACAACCTTTTTTAATACCATGCATTCTCCACCATGTCGCTTAACCCTCTTTAAAAGAATCTTTTAAACCACCCATAGAGAGTCTTGGATTTTAGCTTTCAAAAACCATTTTTCATTTTTAATAAAATAATATAAAGCTCCCAAGTATGTAAACGTGTTTTCTTAAAATACCAATACACTTTAAAACTCGTGATACTCAAAATTCATGATCACTTTATTGGGACTGCAATTAACCATCACGTTGTTTCCGACGTAAGATGGAAACCTCTAGCTCCTTCGTGTCTTGCGACTAACAAAAAAAAATCAGACGATTGTTGACTATCGACGCCATTGACTAATCAGAGTGTATCTATTTCTCAACCGCCGACGCAACAATATTAGGATGAACACCGAATCTTCGCGGCTTACTTGGGGTTGGCGATGATAGCTTTTCCAATCGGCTAAAAACACTCAGGACTATGGCTGGGCGACGGCGGAAAAATACTTCCCACTTCTTGGTGGTCGCTTATTATTCACTTGTTACTTAAGCGGTGTGGTTCTGCAAGCTGCGCCTGCATATTCTCTCGCAGTCTTTGTCTCCTTGGATATTTTAGTTTTATCTATATCAATTTGTCAAAAAATCTAATCTAATCTAATGAAAGGTATTTAAATTTTTTCGTCAAATAATTTATTCTGCAAGAATCTAATGAAAGGTATTTAAATTTTTTCGTCAAATAATTTATCAAAATAAGTTTAGGCTTATACACATTAAATATAGATTGAACTTAATCTGATTCACACTTAACTCAGTTAACTCACACTCTAAATCTAGACAGCACTTAATTAATTTTATCTCTTTATACATCACTAGACTTAGATCTTGCTAAATCTTCATACGAGAGTAATTACTATTTCAAACCGATTAATCATACAGTAAAGATTAATCTTAGAGTAAAGTATGTGAAAATAAGTTTTTATTGTGCCAAAATGTTAAAACAGTAAGTAAAAATAACTTATACTATGCAAATAGAATTGGTATTCTACAATATTATTATCTTTGTTTTCTTAACATGTGTTATTTTAGGAATTTTGCTTCTGTGATCCATAAATTGTGATCAAATTTTTTTGGTGAAAATCACATCAAAGTAAATTTCATTAACGACAACTAACCAGTATAATTCATCATTTAAACAAAATGTCATTTTGTTATAATCTTTGCTTTCTTAACGTTCATGTGCCATTCTGACAAACGCGTCCAAATTCAATTAATAAAATTGAAGGGAAAGGTTTGACTAAGTAAAAAAACCTTTACCATGTTGAACGCGAAAATGTTTTTCGTTCGACATTGTTTCTGAATGATTATAGCTTGGAATTATTTTTTTTGGGTGAATCAACGTGTGTTGTTTCAATTTTGTTGGGTAATGCAATGTCATGCATTTTGGGGGACATTATACTTGTCATATTAGATAATGTTGGAGAAGTGCTTATATAATTAATGGATTTACATAATTTTTCTCATCCACTGCATATTCCATTTAGGTAATGAGATTAATTTCTATTATGGCGCAGAGAAATAATTTTTAATTATGGCACTATGTTGAAGAATCCATTGAAATAATGGCATTGGTTTCTTTACTGTCGCTATGCAAGAATTCCCAATTTGGAGACAATGTTATACATTTGATTGGCTATTAGGCTTCATTTATTGATACATTTTATTGGTTCGTGGATAAAGCATATTTATTAATACATTCATTGGTTCGTGTATGCTTACGCAAGAATTTCTAGTGGGACTCTCTCGATGAATTACTTATTGACTTGCAAGTCACGTGGATTTTTCCTTTGTTGCTGGTCAATACCTCAATCTTTCCCATATTAACCATCAAAGCGGAAAATTTTGTTGTCATCCTCGCATGCTAAAGGCATTGGAGTTTGCAAAAACCAAATTCCTGGAATTGCATCGAAGGTAAACAACCCACGATTCTTTATAACGTTGTCGTAGTAGAGATTTTCAAGAATGTTGGGTGTATTCACTTCCATTGGCACCGTCTTTTGATTGTTAGGGTTTCCATTAGGACACCTTGCCTTCAGTTTCATTGTGTACACATGATAAAGCGATGGGTCAGTCAGATGCGTGTAGTTGATGTTGTAGAGCCTGCTCACAAATGAACAGCAATGCGAGACACCAATTGTGTGGGATAATCTTGTATCAACTTGTATCAACGCTCAAGGAACAATATTATCACTCTAATTTTAAGATAATCAGAATACCATTTGTTCTTGACAGTAATTCCAATCAGTTAGGTGTCATAGTTATTGGAAATTTGTTCTTGACAGTAATTCCAATCAGTTAGGTGTCATAGTTATTATTCCAAGTGTGATAGACAGTTCCACTTCAATTACTCTAATTATTTATTATTGATGTTTCTTATGTAATTTGATTTAATTGATTGAAATATCGACAAGAGCACTTCCACTCCACATCTTTCAATTTTTAGCATGTTATGAAAACGTAACTTTCATAAGACTCCTTGAGAGCAGCAAAGAGATGACCTACGAGTTTCCATAAGAGTCCAAATAGTGTAAAATTTGATGTTCATCTATGAAGACAGAATTTGATGTTCATCTATGAAGACAGAGAACTGACAGAGGACGAGAGGAGCTCGAGGAAGAAAGCTAGAAGTCGAGGAGAAGCCACACTGCAAGCCATCCATCATATTTTTTTTTAAATATCGCAGGGTGACCATTGCACCTCTGCAGAGAGAGGAAGTGTGATCAATGAAACTAGAAAATTCTGCGACTCATCCCACTCATCCTGTGACGAAAGATGTGATAAGCAGACATTAGTAGCAATCACCAATTTCACATGAAATTTAAACTCAACGTAGAGCATGATGTCAAGTTTCATTCTTGGAGCACGAGGTCAAGTTTCATTACTTTCTTAAAGAAAAGGGGATGATTTTCTAAAAGGTTCATTTGTTTTAAAGAGATGCATAAGGCACTTCGTTTCAAAAGATTTTAAGTGGCTTCGTTAAAAAAAAAAAAATGCTTTGTTTTAAAGATTTCATGAAATGTTTTTTTTTTTTAATTGAAAAGTGTTTTTTTAAAAGGCTAATTTTTTAGGATTTTTTTTTAAAATATTATTTATAGGAGTTGTTTTTAGTGTGATTTTTTGGAGTTTTAGGTGTTGAAATCCGGGGAAAATTTTTGAGGTGAAATTTTGATTTCTGTTATTTAAACTATTTTGTTTACTATATATATGGATTCACCACCGTAAAAAACCCCTAGGACACTTCCATTGTGCAAATTTACCCATCAAACTTCTATTTTCAATGAATTTCTATCGGATTTTAGAGAAATTAGACCGGAAAAATCTACGTGAAAAGATTTCAAAAAGTTGCAGTCATACTAGAGACGACTCATTATTTAAAAGGGGAAATTCAAAACTTGAACAATGGATCTATTAAGAGAAGAAGAGGCAATTGTTCAAATGGGTTATGAGTATTAAAATATATATTTTTTAAACCATGGAATAGGTATTTGTGAAAGTATTGCCTTTATAGATAACTTTGTACAATTGTTTATTTTGTGGAAGCTAAGCAGTAAAGAAGCCATCACAGCGCAATTTTTATTTCGAACAACTACTATTATGATGTTCGATTTGCTAGGTGAGTCACATTCTGTCAGCGCTTAAAAAATGGAAAAAGGCTCTAGGCTGAGAAGGTCAAAGCGACAACAGGAAATGTTCAAGATCTATTTGAAATATTTGGAGTGAAAAAAGAAAAAGAGTGCATCTTCATTGAAATACATAAATGAATGCATAGATGACAACATTATTCCTCTCATTGCAAATGAAAAGATAGCTAAGGAGGCCTAAGATACCCTTGATAGGAATTTTGGTGTAGGGGAATATTCAAGTTGAAAATGAAGGTGGATCTACAACGAGATGAAAATTTTGGTGACTACCACTTCAAATTGGATGACATTGATGATGGTTTTTCAACAACTACAGAGAAAGGGCACAAAAATGCTTTCCAATCGCACTGCGCATGACCACAAGTGGATGATGATTTGGTGAATCCAACAACAATGTTTATTGATGACAATGAAGTTTTCATTGAAGCAGTCAATGTTATGGTGAATCCAACAATGAATTTTTTTGATGTTAAGTTTGATCAAGAACACTTAGCCAAAGATGAATGGTTGCATATGATATAACAAAAACATCATATCAGCATGATTTTTTTCGGTGAGAGAAGCCCACTTGATGTTCAAAACAAAGTGGAAGACAACATGCTTGTAACAACATACATTATTAAAGAAGTGGAGGCGATAGAGGTAGAGAAGGAAGCGCAAGAGGAAAAATATCTCATTTTAGAGAAGAAAGAACAAAATTGATATGGTTTTGTAAATATATTTTAACTTAACCTTTATTTTGAATGTGAAAATGTTAGCAGCAACCAGAAAAAGGAAACAACATTTGAAGATGAACTAAAGTTCCTTGAAGCATGGCTTGCAACACCATGCTTTGATAAAGTCTGCATGGAAGTTGCAGAAATGAATATTGAAGACAACTTGGATGATAAAAACATTATTGAAATGTTCACATATTGGAGTTCTAAAGGGATAAATTTTTATTATAGACTTATGTTACAACATAATATTGATGATGAAAAACACACAACAAAAGATGACATGTGGAAGCAATCCACATACAAGATGATTTTTAAAGAAGTCGAGGACATGCTTAGATAACCTAGAACAATGGAAGAATTGCACCAACAAATGAAGAATCTGAAATCTAAATCCTACAAAAAAAAAAAAAAGAAGATAAAATTATTTAGAGGATATAGGATTTGGAAGAAAAGAAAAGGAAAAAGAAATCCAGCTAATGCTATGTTTTTAAAATTGTAAACATAACAGAGACACCAACAAGAATCTTCCTTTAATTTTTTGTGGTTGTAATTAAGAGGGCCTATTAGAGAAACTAATTCCAACTACCTACTAGATGTCCTATATTTTAGTCCATGTGTCATAGTCAATTCTTATTCAGTTCGGTTAGTTAAGTTTGTGTTGACTTTTACTCCACATCGTTCAATATTTGACACCCTTACGATATACATGTGTTTGAAAATACAAGACATTATAACTATATTGTCTTGGTGTAGTACTTTGGATGCAAATTTCTGAGTTAGTTGAGCTAAGTTCAAGGTAGGAGGTGGTAGATTTTTCAGGATATCTGAAGATAATGAAATATTTCCATCCCTTCGTCCAGTTGGGAAGTCCCAAGTCAGGGGATATTGAGGTGCAGAAGCATCCAGTTAATTTGTAAATTATAATCAAAATGATTTTCACACTATTTTTCTCCTAATTGATATCTAGTTTGAAGGACAATAAACCAAAATATTACCAACTTTGCAATATCTCTTGCAGTGACTGCAGGGATATCTGCGCAAGAAACAGTTTGGGAGCAAGAAACAGTTTGGTAACACATAGCCTCTAGGATGGCTTTGGTTTTCCAATCACATCAAATCCGTGAAGACTTGGATTGTTAGCAGGTGAATCTTCTTATGCCACATTTTTCCCAACGAAATCAATGAGAACTGACCCATCACATCCCTATAAGTGCACATTGACACAATTAGATTTCAAAAACCTAATACAATTGTACAGAGTAAATAATTATATTTATTGTATAGATATAAGAAAATCCTTACCCACCCGTAATAAGAGTGATCTACTTCAAGATTGTTTATGAATGAATTTTTCACCAAATCAAACGCAATGAATTCTACATCTAGACAAATCAAACTATATAAACCCTCTCTAAGTCCATGAGGAACATTCGGTGCTTGAGATGTACGATTTGTTTGAAAAAAAAGCTGTTGGAATTTCTGATTTATTCCAAACAAACAAGGAGAATAAAGAGTCTCCTCTACAACACAGAGATTCAGAAAAAATTGCTCACTGATAGACAAAGGTTACACAAACTCTGGTTCTATTTCATTAATTGAAAAACTATTACAAAAGTTGATGTTGCTCTATTAGATGGATTACACTAGACTGCTTTAGAATGTAGTGCTAAAAAACTCTCTCTGTCTCTTCTTTTTTTCTTAAAAATAAGCCTTCGGGCTCACACTACACAACAATACACTCTGTTGTCTCTCTTCTTACAAATAAGCCAACATTATTTTCTTTTATATTTTTCACTGCATAAAAACAAACTATAGAACATATATATTATAAACTAAATAGTTTATAATATATATTTATATCCGTATATAAATATTACAAAGCCAACGTCAAAAGAATTTTATCGCGCGGTGTTTTATAACATAAAACAAAACTATTGACTTATATATATATATTATAAACTTTTTGAAGTTTATAATATATATGCCAAGCATATTCCCATCGCATCGGCGTTTGCAAATGAAACACAACAAAACAGGTTAAAGACCTTTCCTCCCATGCAAAGTCAATACAAAGCATTAACATTCGTAGGGTGGACCCGTCGGACTTAAAATTCATTAAACCGCATTGCAATGGAGACTCGTGTCACAAATCCTTGTGACGTTAGCTCTCCCAAACTCCGCGTGAACGAAATCTGATTGGCCAGCACTGGGCCCCATTGGATTTCAAAACAAAACTGAACCATATTTAATAAAATCTTCGCGTAACAAAAGTTGATGATGACGTCAGGGAAAATTGTTACGCGAAAAGAATCAAATGCAGTTTATAAATTTGTTTCGGGTCCGAATGCAGGCTGGGCTGACTCGACTCCATTTCTGCATGATAAAGTGCGATTGGTGCATGTTACTGGTGTGCTGGCAGTGGGGTCCACTTCCAATCGTGGCCCTATTCAAACTTTAAACATTGGCGCGTACAATAAAACTTTGTTTCCAAAAAAAAATGTAAGGGCTTTAAAGCCCAAATGAACCATTCATCAAAATGGAAAGTGGTTGTTGTTAGAAATCATGAAAAAAATTAGAAAGCGGTTGTTGCAGAGCAGTAGATTGCTTCTGCACAACCTCTGCTGCAGATGTACATTCCTGCAGTTGAAATTAACATTTCAACACTCCCCCTTAAGTTCAACTGTTGGGTTATATTTCATACCCATGCATTTTCTCAGATATTCAAAACTTTTCTGCCCCAATGGTTTTGTCAGTATATCAGCAAACTGCTCCTAAGTTCTGCAATGTTTCAAAATTATTTCTCCATTGTTCACTAGCTCCCTGATGTAGTGAAACTTGGCATTTATGTGTTTTTTTCTTATGTGAAACACATAATTCTTTAACAATGCTATGGCTGAGCTATTTTCACAATAAATCACTGTGCCTTTTACCTGTTCTTGACATAAAATCCTCAACATTCTTCTCATCCATACTGCTTGAAATGCTGCTACTGTAGCTACCACATACTCTGCCTCTGATATAAACAATGCTACAATAGGCTATTTTTGAGAAGCCCGTGAAATAGCTCCTGAACCCATATGAAAAACATAACCAGATGTACTTTTCCGGTCATCAATACTTCCAGCCCAATCACTGCTAGTATATCTAATTAACTCAGAATTTTCTAAAGTAGTATATAAAATTCCATACCTTTTAGTTCCTTTCACATACCTTAGAATTATTTTTACTGCTTGCCAATGTGCTTCTTTTGGCCTCTCCATAAATCTGGAAATTAAACTAACAGCATGCATAATATCATGCCTAGTTGCAGTCAAATACATGAGGTTGTCAACTATGCTCTTGTACAAACTAGGATCAAAATCCTTGCTGTTGTCCTCTTTGCAGAGTTTCAATCCCATTACTGTGGGAGTAATTGCTGCCTTGCAATCCTGCATGCTAAATCTTTCCAAAACTTCATTTACATATTTATCTTGAGAGATAAAAATTTTATTTTCATTTTGCTCTACTTCTATTCCTAAGAAGTATTTCAGCAATCCCATATTAGTCATCTCAAATTCATCTTTCATGACTGTTTTGAAATTTTCAATGAGCTAATCATCATTACCTATAAATAGCACATCATCAACATATAAAACAACTATCAACATCTTACCATATTTCTCCTTGACGTACAATGTGGGTTCTCCTTCACATTTTTCAAACCCATTTTCTAGTAGATAGGAATCTATCCTACTGTACCATGCTCTTGGTGCTTGTTTCAGCCCATAAAGAGCTTTCTTCAATCTGCAAAGTTTGTGCTCTTGGCCCTTTTTCTCATAGCCTAGAGGTTGTTCAACATAAACCTCTTCCATCAATAATCCATTTAGGAATTCTAATTTTACATCCATTTGGTAAACCTTCCATTTGTTTTGTGCTACTATGAACAACACTGCTCTCACTGTTTCCATTATTGCAACCGGTGCAAATGTTTCCTCATAATCTCTTCCATTTTGCTTCTTATAGCCTTTGACAACAAGTCTAGACTTGTGCCTTTCAATATTACCTTCAGCATTGCTTTTGGTTTTATAAACCCATTTTACTCCAATGACTTCCTTACCTTTTGGGAGTTCAACTAGTTCCCATGTCTTATTTCTCTCTATGGCATTAATTTCTTCATCCATAGCATCTATCCATTTTTTATCTTTCATAGCTTCCTCAAAATTAATAGGAGCATCGAAATGAAAATATAATGAAAATAAAGAGTTTATACCTTCATTTGCTGCCTCTTACTCATAAAAATCATTCAAATTTCTGAATCATGTTCCTCTTTCATTTGGTGTACATGTGCTTGAAGAAGCACTCAAATATTCTCCTTGTGTTGTGCTTGGAGAAGCACTCTCATCTCTTCTCAAGGGTGTTCTTACTCCAGCTTATGGTTTCCCTTGTTTTCCTTGTGTTGGTGGAGGTAGTGGTACTAATGATGGATGTATTTCAGCCATCTCATCCTCATTTTCATCATAAGACAAACAACTCTTTACATTGACTGTTTTCTAAATGCTTCCATCCCAAGCTTCTTCTTCAATAAATTGAACATCTCCGCTCACAATAAATTTCTTAGTGGATGGGTTATACAACCTATAAGCTTTGGATTCCTCACAGTATCCAATAAAAACAAACTTCTCCCCCTTGTTGTCCAACTTATTTCTTAGCTGATCTGGAATGTGTGCATAAGCCACACAACCAAAAATTTTCATGTGGGTGACACCTTGTTTTATCCCACTCCATGCTTCTTCAGGAACTCTGTTCATTACTACTTTGGTTGGGCATCTATTCAAGATGTATGATGCACAATGTACAGCTTCAGCCCAATAATCATTTGACAAATGTTTTGCCTTCACCGTACTTCTTACCATGTCCATGATGGTCCTATTTTTCCTTTTAGCAACTTCATTTTGCTGCAGTGTGTACCTTGTTGTAAATTGCTTGTGTATGCCATTTTCTCTGCAAAAACGAAGAAATTATTTAGAGATATTCTCACCTCCTCTATCATTCCTTAAGACCTTGATATGCTGCCCACTTTGGTTCTCAACAAGTGCCTTAAAATTGCAGAAATTTTCAAACACTTCAATTTTGTATTTCAAGAAATAAACCCATGTTTTTCTTGTGTAATCATCAATAAAAGTCAGCACAGAATGGCTGCTTGCAAGTGATGGTGTTTGCATTGGTCCACATAAATTTGAATGGACAATTTTTAAGGGTGTCTTTGCCCTTATTCTTTTTCCTGATGGAAAACTTTCTCTGTGTTGTTTACCCAAGATACAACCTTCACATAGGATGTCCGGTTTCTCAATCAATGGTAATCCCCTTACCATTCCTTTCATATGGAACAAATTAAGACCTCCAAAGTTGAGATGTCCAAATCTCAAATGCCATAATCAATTTTCATCATTTTCTTCTCTTTCGAATGTCTCTTGTGTCACTGCTGCCATTTCTTCTCCTTTCTTCAAATCTTCTCTCATGCTGAGAGGGAACATTCTGGTCCTTGTCATCTTCACTTCAACAATACATTGCTTGCTTGGTGGTTTATCCATGATGATGCATACATCATCTTCAAAGAAAACATTGTAGCCCTTTTGAATGAGCTCCCCAATGCTTAACAAATTACATTTCATACCTAGTACATAATATACATTAGATATTCTCTTCTTTTCTCCTTTCTTTTTCAAGAAATTTACTATGCCTTTTCCTGTGATAGATACCTTACTGTTTTTCCCTAATGTGACTTGAGACTTCACATTTTCATCTAACATAGAAAACATAGCAATGTTTCCAGTCAATGGTTGCTACATCCTGAATCTAGAAGTCATAAATCTTCACTCTTTTCCTCAGCCATATTACATGCTAAAAACAATTTATCTTGGCTGATATTTTCTCTAGTAAAATTGGCACTAGGTCTATTACCCATGTCATTCTGCTTATTCCTACATTCATTGTCATAATGGCCATATTTCTTACAGTAATGACATTGGACTTGGGATTTATCATACCTTTGTCCATGTGCTTGATTTTTTCGACCATGCTGGCTGTTGCCTTGGCCTTGGTTCTAATTTTGATTGCTGCCCCTTCCTTGAGTATTTGCAGGGTTGTTTCTTCCTCCTCTATTTTGGCTTCTACCTCTACCTTTTTCTCTGTTTTTTCCTCTGCCTTGACCTCTTCCTCTTCCAAAGGACATCTGGGTCTTGAAGAAATGCGCCAAAGATGAGTTTTCATTTCCACCCAATCTTTGTTCATGTGTCATCAGTGATGCATGAAGCTCATCAACTAAAAAATTTGAGAGATCCTTTGTCTCTTTAATGGTTGTGACTATAAAATCAAACCTTGAGGGTAAGCTCCTCAACACTTTCTCCACAATCCTTCTTTCTTCAATTGTTTCTCCATGAGATCTTATCTATGTGACCATCCCAATCACATGTGTGAATAATGAGTCTATGTTATCAGAATCTTTCATGCAAAGAGTCTCAAAATCTCTCCTCAGCAATTGTAGCTTTGATGTCTTCACCTTCTCCATACCTTGATAGGCTATCTTGAGAGTATCACATGCATCTTTGGACCTCTTAGCTGCTGCTATCCTAGGAAACACACTCTCATGTACTGCTTTATAGAGATAGAAGAGGGCTTTTGAGTCCTTCCTATTTCTCTTCAACAAATCCTTCTCTGCTTGTGTCAAGGCATTAAAATCTTGTTCATCTACTGGTTCTTCAAAACCATCTTGAACAAGCTCCCATAAGTCTTGAGAGGCAAACAAGGCTCTCATGGTGATTGCCCAATAATCATAGTTCTTCCCATTGAACTGTGAGAGCTGGGTATTTCCAATACTCATGCTTGTGCTGGCTCTTACCATGGCTAGCATGTTGAAAAATGCTATAAATATTGACTGTGATTTTTAAATAAACTAATTGTCTTCAAACAGTAACACAAACTCTGTTTTGAGAAATACCTTGGATTTTAGCTGAGCCTTCACACTGCTGGAGAAACTGCTGCAACAAAAAATCCTTCCTTCAGCTTCTTTGACACCCTCAAAGATCCTGGACTATCTCTGATACCATGTTGGAATTTCTGATTTATTCCAAACAAATAAGGAGAATAAAGAGTCTCCTCTAAAACACAGAGATTCAAAAAAAATTTCTCACTGATAGACAAAGATTACACAAACTCTGGTTCTATTTCATTAAAACTGAAAAAATATTACAAAAGTTGATCTTCCTCTATCAGAGGGATTACACTAGACTGCTTCATAATGCAGTGCTCAAAAAATATCTTTGTCTCTTCTGTTTTTCTTAAACATAAGCCTTCGAGCTCACACTACACATCAATACACTCTGCTGTCTCTCTTCTTACAAATAAGCCAACAGACTTTTCTTTTATATATTGCACTACATAAAAACAAACTATAGAACATATATATTATAAACTAAATTGTTTATAATATATATTTATATCCGTATATAAATATTACAAAGCTAAAGTCAAAATATTTTTATCGCGCGGCGTTTTATAACATAAAACAAAACTATTGACACACACACACACACACACACACACACACATATATATATATATATATATATATATATATATATAATAAACTTTTGGAAAGTTTATAATATATATGCCGAGCATATTCCCATCGTATCGATGTTTTCAAATGAAACACAACAAAACAAGTCGAAGACCTTTCCTCTGATGCGAAGTCAATACAAAGCATTAACATTGGTATGGTGGACCCACCAGACTTTAAATTCATTAAATTGCATTGCAATGGAAATTCGCATCACAAATCCTTGTGATGTAAACTCTCCCAAACTCCGCGCGAAGGAAAACTGATTGGCCAGCACTGGGCCCCATCGGATTTCAAAACAAAACTGAACCATATTTAATAAAATCTTTGCGTAACAAAAGTTGATTATGACATCAGGGTAAATTGTTATGCGAAAAGAATCAAATGCAGTTTATAAATCTGTTTCGGGTCTGAATGGAGGTTAGGCTGACTCGACTCCATTTCTACGCGATAAAGCATGATTGGTCCACGTTGCTAGTGTGCTGGTAGTGGGGTCCACTTCCAATCATGGCCCTATTCAAAATTTAAACATTGGCACATACAACAAAACTCTGTTTCCAAAAAAAACTGTAAGGGCTTTAAAGCCCGATTGAACCATTAATCAAAATTTAAAGCAGTTGTTGTTAGAAATAATGAAAACAAAATTAGAAAGTGACTGTTGCAAAGAAGTAAATTTCTTTTGCACAACCTCTACTGCAGATGTACATTCCTGCAGTTGAAATTAACATTTCAACACAAGTAAAGGGAGTAGTCTAGCCAGGTGGAAATTTCGCCCACGAATTTTTGTCAACCTAAAAAAATGTTTGTTTCCTTGTCTATGGAGAATAAATATGTTTATGAACTCCATCCAATAGTACATGAGTTATTACGACATAAAAGACTTTCAGGATGGCGTATTTCATTAAATTTAGAGGAGGACGACCAAATGGAAAAAAAATTCTTGAACCCCACCATTCATTGAGTTGAATTTGAACTCTTTTCCCGCACTAGTTTCATTGGGAATTGCTTTCTCATTTACAATCGAGGATTGAATTGAGTTTTTTTTTATATTGGGTTTTGAATTTTAAGAGACATCAATGGCTTCCTCTTGCTGTTGTGAAACATGTTAAACTGGATGAACGCAAAACAAAACCGAGGGATGAAGGTGGGGTCAGCTACTCAGCACAGGAGATTGAATGCAATGTAAATACATAACTTTACATATAATATCTTACTGTGAAAGGGAGGCCCATGAAATACCATGGGCATAGATTCCATCAAGTTGGATATTTCCCTTCACTTTACAACTGAGAACCGATGTCTGGTAGACAACTCAGCTGGACTTGATCTGGGAACACAACTCTCGACTTCTGCTTATTTGTAACGTGGATTACCTCGTTTACCATGGCGTTTGATAGAGCACACATAGGTATCATCGTTCATGCTATTATTTCTCTATGATAAATCTCTTTCCCTCTCTTCCACTGACAAGGACCTCCATATCTCTGCTTCGTACACTTCTTCCAACACGACATCTTGTTCTTGCACTTTTACGTTGTTTTCTTCGACTGAGGTTATGATTTCTAGGAGGTGTTGGCCTACATGGGCGACGATGGGTTGGGTTTAGCCTTGTGATGAATCGAAGAAATCCTCTCTCGCATTTGGGATGTCCCATGAGCGAGTGAGACTATGTGAGAAGAAAAAATATGTTGTTGTTCCCTGAGAATAACAAGGGATCCTATTTTGATGAGTAGGACACTTCTATATTTGTGGTGTATATATCCAACCAGCAGCTGGTAGCAAACCCATCTCCTCTGCCGAGAAGGAAGCTTCGTGGCTAAGTTTTGCAAGGCATGCATTGGATTGCATTATATATTAAAATCAACATTAATAATAGTAGTGCTTTGGTCCTCGAAAATTTATGTTTTGACAATTTCTAATTATGTGAACATAGACATCTTCCTATTAAAAAAAGGAGACATGGAATAATTAATTCAATGCTACAAGTATCATCCTGAATGATCCTCGATGAAATTAGGTGAAAGGAATATTTTGAGGGATTTCCAATACTGTAATAATAATGGATGGCTTAAATTTGTTAAAATATGTAATTATCTCTTGCATGTATTGTTAGACAATTAGTTAAGTGAGTGTTGAGTTGTGTGATAGATAAATTTGGTGAGTGAGTTAAGTGAGAATTGAGCAAGTTCAACTATGTGATAGATGAGTGTGTGCATGTCAAGTGAGTTAGGTTAAATACCTTTCATCGGGTTCATTGTATTTAGCTTGAGGGAGATTGAAATTCGTTGATTAATAGAAGAGTCAAGCTCGTGTGTTTCATGTGTGAAATACTTGTGTCATTTGTGTTTAATATCCTCTGTCTATCCAAAAAATTGGTATTAGAGTTGAGGAAGGATCACAAGATCCGTGGGCGAGCAGAGCCGAAGAAAAAAGGGCAAAAGCAGAAGGACAACAATTTTTTTTTTTTTTTTTGGAAAATCATTGAACGGATAAAGAAGCGTGCATGTCCACATGTTTTTAGTGCAACAAACAGGTAGGTCTGCAATTTTATAGTTGAAAAACTACACAAATTTGGAATATTCGAAAAGGGTAAGTAAGTTTTTCAAAGGATATTTTTTTAAGAGGTTTGATATATTTTTTTAAATTATTCAACTGAGCTTTGCAATATTACGAAATTTGTAGGATTTCTTAAAAGGTTCTTCATAAAGCACATGAAGAGGAGATTTGAGGAGGATTTTTAAAAGAGATTTTTTAAAGTTTTGAAAAAAATATATAATAAGTTTTTTTTTCAAGGGGTTTATTATATAAGATTTTTTTTATAAAAGATTTTTTTATTTTTTATTTATAAAACCTAGAGTTTTAAGGTTATTTAAGGATATTTGCAAAGCTTTCATAAAAAAGTGAAATTTAGGGTTTTATCAGAGAATTTTTTTTTTGAAGCAAGATGGCCACATCATGTTTTCAGCCACAACCTCCTTCTTTCACTTAGAAGGATTATGGTGTGTGGGATATTAAAATGGATACCATGCTAAAAGTGCATGATGTTTGGAATCGTGTCAATTTTGGGTTTGTAGAACCTCATAACGACGGAGAAGAATGAGCCCTCAATAATGCAGATAAGGAACAATGGAAGAAAGACAAGAGAAAGAATGCACAAGCGTTACTTCTTATCGAGTGGGGAGTGAATCGAGCAGTGTTCTATAAGATAATGATCACGTATTTAGCAAAGGAAGAATGGGAAACTTTTCCAACCAGCTATAAAGGTATGTCTAAAGTCAATATTGTTAAATTGCAAAATACTAGGAGAGATTTTGAAAGTCTGCAGATGAAGGAGACAGAGGACATCGATTCTTTCATGAATCGGGTGATGTTTGTATTAGATCAATTAAAAATTTATGGTGAAGATATTAAATATCGAAAAGTGATTGAGAAGGTTCTTAGATATTTGTCTACCAAGTTTGATGTTGTGGTAGCAGCCATAGAAGAAGCCAAGGATTTGGAAAAACTAACAGTTGATGAGTTGATGGGATCACTTCTATCACATGAGGCAAGGATAGAAGGAAATAAGGATTCCACTTTAGAAACTGCCTTCAAAAGTTAAGTTTATATTTCAAGAGGTCGAGACAGAGGTCGATCGAGAGGCAGAGGACAAGGCGGAAGCTATGGTGGTCACAGAGATGGCCTAGAAGAGCGTGAACATCAAAGTGTAACAAACAACAACAGAAGATTTCACAATAATTAAAGGTTTGAAAAATCAAAGGTGAAATGTTATTATTGCAATAAATTTGGTCACTATGCTCGTGATTGTAGGAAGAAGATAGTTGATCAAGGAAATCAAAGAGGTAATGTTAGTACAGGGAATACTAACTCTATGTTTCTATCATGCAACAGCATGCCTGAACTGTCTGATAAGGTGTGGATGTTAGACAGTGAATGCAGTAACCACATAAAGGCAACAAGAATCAGGTTGCAAATTTGGATCAATCGGTGAAGACAGAGGTAAAGCTGGGGACTGACAAGAATATGGATGTAGATGGAAAAGGATTGGTCAATATTGTGACCAAGAAGTGGGAGCTAAAGAAAATCTCAGAGGTATATTATGTTCCTCGCCTCAAACACAATTTGATAAGTGTTGGTCAATTGACATAGAAAGGGTACAGAGTTATCTTTCAGGGGAAAGAGTGTGTCATTTATGAAAAACCCCCAAGAAAGACGCTGATAGCAAAGGTGCAGATGATGAGGAACAAACTCTTTTATCTAATTATGAAATACAATGATCAGATTAGTTTTTTTACAGTTGCATGTTCTAATGATTACTTGTTATGGCACTTTCCGTTTAGACACTTACATTTTTCTGGTTTAATATTTTTGCAGCAGAAACAGATGATGAGAGGGTTACCTCCCATCAAAAAACCTGCTAGCACTTGCGAGTGTTGCATCTTGGGAAAGAAACACCGTGAAAGTTTTTGAAAGGGAGTGTCATACAAAGCAAAGAAACCACTTGAGTTGGTGCATATAGACTTGTGTGGACCTATGAGGACACAGTCGATTGGTGGAAGTTGTTACTTCCTCACTTTTATTGGTGACTATAGCAGAAAGACTTGGGTGTAATTCTTGAAGCAGAAATATGAAACTTTTGCAAAGTTCAAAGAGTTCAAAGCCTCAATAGAGAACCAAAGTGATCAATAGATCAAGTATTGAGATCGGATCATGGTGGAGAATATGATTCGAAATAATTCCATGAGTACTGCAAAAAACATGGAATCAGAAGACATTTTACAACTAGATACACACTGTAACAGAATGGTGTAGCAAAGAGAAATAATAGAACAATTATGAACATGCCAAGGAGCATGTTGAAAGCAAGACACTTGTCTAATGAATATTGGGCAGAAGCAGTTGCATGTGTTTTTTATGTGATAAACATATCTCCTACAAAGAGTGTGATGAACAGAGTACCAAAAGAATCATTGTTAGGTATGTCATGCAATATATCTCATTTCAGAGTTTTTGGATGTGTAGCCTATGCACACGTGCCTAAGAAAATAAGAGGTAAATTAGATGATCAAAGTGAAAAATGCATATTTACTAGTTATAGTGAGCGGACAAAAGCTTACAAATTCTATAACCTTGTCACCAAGAAGACAATCATTAGCAGAGATGTTGTGTTCAAAGAACAAGAGTCATGGAATGGGATTGTAGACACACCAACCGATGCACAGGCACCATTGATGGAAGAGGATGACGTAGCAACAAAAGAGCAACAAGAATCAAGAGAGCATACACCAAACAGAGTCACATCAGAAAGGACTCCAAGATTTTTAGAGCAGCATGGATCTTCAAATAGATCAACAGACGAGAATTCTCCAACCAGCCAATCAGGTAATGACTCAAGAAATGGTAAAAAAAAGATGAGAAGTTTAAAAGATATTTATGATGATTTTGATCTTAGTTCAAATTTTTAATTGTCGACATTCCAACCTTATTAGTTTGAAAAAGCAATTATAGATGAAAATTGGGTGCAACCCATAGATGAAGAGATGGATTCTATTGAAAATAATGATACATGGGATTTGGTTAATTTGCCAAACGATAAAAACCACATTGGTGTGAAGTGGGTGTATAAGACAAAGTTGAATGAGAAAGATGAAAATGACGGATTTAAAGCAAGACTTATAGAAAAAGGATTCTCACAGAAATCGACAATAGACTTTGGAGAAACATTTTCTTCGGTAGTGAGATTGGATACTATAAGAGTAGTTCTAGCGACAGTGGCACAGAACAAGTGGAAAGTATATCATATGGATGTGAAATCAACATTCTTAAATGAAATTCTAGAAGAAGAAATTTATGTGCAGCAGCCTCCAGGATATGAATTTGAAGGTAAAGAAGATAAAGTTTAGAGTTTGAAGAAAACACTCTATGGACTGAAGAAAGCACCTAGAGCATGGTATTGCAGAATCAAAAGTTACATTATTAAGAATGGATTTTGCAAATGCCGCATTGAGCCTCCCTTGTACAAAAGGGTAAATGATCATGGATAGATTTTGATTGTTTTCTTATATTTTTATGATATTATTTTTACAGGTGATCTTTAGTTAGATGAATTTAAAGCAGCCATGATGAAAGAATTTGAGATGACAGATCTTGGTCTCATGAAATATTTTCTTGGTATTGAAGTTGAGAAATCTGAAAAAGGAACCTTTATTTGCCAAAATAAATATACAAGAGATTTGTTGAAAAGATTCAGGATGGACAACTGCAAACCTGTACCTACACCGGTTGCAATAGTTACGAAGTTAAGTAAGGATGATGAAGGATCGGATGTTAATCAAACTCTATTCAAAAGATTGGTTGGCAGCCTCATGTATCTCATAGCTATACGACCAGATATTATGCAAGGAGTGAGTTTGATTTCCATATTTATGGAGACTCCGAAAGACACACATTGGAGTGTTGGAAAAATAATTATGAGATACATAGCAGGAACTAGAGATTATGGCATAATGTATGCAAGTACAGAAAATACAGATTTGATTGGATACATAGATAGTGACTTTGTAGGCAGTTAGGATGATCAGAAGAGCACATTCGGTTATGTGTTTCATCTTGGTTCATGTGTGATAGCATGGGAATCTAAACATCACCCCATTGTGACAATATCATTAGTGGAAGTAGAATGTGTAGCAACAACTTCAACATCATGTCAAGCAGTATGGTTAAGAAGAGTATTGGATAGACTTGAGCAGAAAAAACAAAGATCAACATCGATATATTGTGACAACACAACAACGATTGTACTATCCAATAATAGTGTGTTTCATCAAAATAGAAAGCATCTTGATATTAGATATCACTTTATTAGAGAACTTGTGAGCAATGGAGAAGGTCACTTGAGGTCTTGTAAATCTAGTGATCAATTGATTGATATATTTACAAAGCCATTAGCAATAGATGTGTATGAGTTTCAAAAAAGAAACTTGGGTGTTGTAAGCCTAGCTGAGACATAGACCAAAAAGCATGTTTGAGTTGTCATTAGTTATGTTTTAGTTTAGCGCTCGTGATTAAGGGGAAGTGTTAAAATATGTAATTACCTCCCGCATGCATTGTTAGACAATAAGTTAAGTGAGTGTTGAGTTGTGTGATAGATAAATTTGGTGAGTAAGTTAGAGAGTGAGTTAAGTGAGAGTTGAGCAAGTTCAGTTATATGATAGAGGAGTGTGTGCATGTCAAGTGAGTTAGGTTAAATACCATTCACAGTGTTCATTGTATTTAGATTGAGTGAGATTGAAGTTCGTTGATTAATAGAAGAGTCACAACTCATGTGTTTCATGTGTGAAATACTTGTGTTATTTTCGTTTCATATCCTCTGCCTATCCAACAAAATTCATATACTAAATCTTTTGTAAATGATTAAGAATGATTGTGAATTTTGCGAACTCAAAATAAATAAACTATTCCAAAAGCTTTCACAATTTCGTTTTATTGTCTAAATTTCTGATTATTTCCCAACAAACTTGGATAATTAAAAAATAATAAACCTCATGAGAAAAGGCCATAACGATTGTAAAACTTAAAATTGAGCACCATTCCCATTTTCATTGCTCCAGCGCAAATCTCATGGAATCATCGTTGGGAAATTTGGCCCAAAGAATTGTCACAACGTAATTTTGATATGAAGGAAATTTTACTCCACTCATATGGTAATAGAACCGTGTTTATTTGCTTCGTATATGTTTATTTAGAATGTTCTTATTAGGTTTGAACATAAATTTGAATGAATTAAATGTAAATAAATCAATTTATTTATAAAAAATAATTTTATATAGTTAAGAAATTGTTATTATTTAAAATTAAAATATTTATTATAAATTTTTGTTTCATATGGATTTGTTCGGTAAATTTTTTTTATAGCTTTACATTTTGAATTTGAGTAAAAACTTATTCATTTTCCCATTTTATTATAAAAATGTATTTTAACATTAATATATATATATCTATGTATTTTAAAATTTTTGAATATATATATATATATATATATATATATATATATATTTTTTTTTTTTCTACTTGAGAAGTATCTTATATTTATATAGGAATATAAATGTTTTTTTGGAAGGACTTTCAAACCATAAGACTTAAGACTTAAATACATTGGGAACATATAATCATTATGAACTCAATAGATTATTAGTAATAAACTTTTATAGATTATTGACTTTATTTCAAAAAAATAAAAAAGTATTTTAATGTTAAGTGGATAATATTTATTTCATTATAAAGCTTCTATTATTATTTTGATCCATTAATTATAAGTGGATGGTTTTTATTTCATTATCGATATATGGATAATACGATAGATATTAACCTACTTACCTCATCAAATGCTCGATCTTAAGTAGAGTGGAAATAAGAATGGTTGCAATTTCCTTTGTTACTCTCCAATGACACTAAAAATTCTTAGCAATGTATCTCATGTGAAGCCTTCTCCTTATCTTTAAATTATTGTGTATGTGATGGATCACGTTTTTTTAAAGATATTTTCTCACCTTAGTCTAGATGTGGGTACAATTGTGGTATCTAACAATAGGACGAGTTAGCTACGTCTTGGTTAATTTCACTCATTTCCTAGCATTCCCTAACTTCTCGGGCATTGTTTGGAACATAAACTATTACACCATTTGAATTAATGGTCACTTAAAATATTTTATATTGAGTCTATAACAACGTAAATTTATTTAAAAATATTATTTATGAATTTAATTTGAGCCTTAACCTCTTTACACTAATTCTATTTCTAATTTTTGGTACTATAAATTTGAACCAACAAATGGGTAATATAGGATCATTTTGAACCTAAAAGCCCATCTTTCCATTATTACCAAACCCTCAATATCCAACTAAAAAATATAATGTAATGGTTCTACATAACCTAGGTATATAAAAACAACCAATGATAAAAACATTCCAATGCACTAATAAAATTATTACTATTATGAATCCAAATAAATTTTTAAACCTGATTGGTGAAGGGAATTGAATCTGTGATGAGTGCTATAACAGTCTGCCTCATCACCGTTTAACCAAGACCCCGTAGACAAATAAAACCAATTTATGAAAACAAATAGAGATATCCATCGTACCTCGTAAACTGCAATTATTATTTTATTGACACATAAAAAATATCCATCTTTTCTCTCAAACTTGTACTGGAAAAAGCCATTACTCATTATTATCCATCTTTTCTCTCAAACTCGTATTGGAAAAAGCCATTACTCATTATTATACATCATCCTGATTAGGGAAGGGAATTGAACCTGTGATGAGTGTTATAACTATCTGCCTCATCACCATTTAACCAAGACCCCACAAACAAATATAACCAATTTATGAAAACAAATAGAGATATCCATAAGAGATATCCATAGTAGCTCTCAAACTGTAATTATTCTTTTATTGACACAAAAGATATTCATATTTGCTCTCAAACTCATAGTGGAAAAAGCCATTACTCATTATTATCTACTAATAATTAATTACATACTTTAATTATTTCGTCATATAAAAAAAATTATGTTGCAAAAATATGGAAGTAATCCACTCCACTTGAAGTGAGAATTATCATTACTCGTTGTTTTCTTCCATCAAGACAATGATTTTCAAATAGAAACAACCCATTCCAATTGAATTGGGAATTATCATTACTTCGGTTTCTCTTCACTGATATTATTTTCAAATAATAACTTACCTCTTTTTGCTTGAAATTAATTAAAATGAAATTAATCTATTTCTTTTTACTAATATGAAATTTATAATAATTTTTAATCAGAGAAAACTATTATTTATTTATTTTTTTGCAAGGAAAACATTATTTGGTCAAAATAAAAAACTCTAATGGACTCATGACCTCTCAATTGTGAGATACTTTAGCAATGGGAACTCAACTAATTGAGCCAATTCTCAAGGATTAGAAAAATATAACTAGTCATTGCACCAGATGTTGCAAAGGAAACGTTGTAAGTCATAAATTCAATAAGAACCGTGAAATATAGAAGATAAATGAGTATAAAAATTAGTAAATGAAATGTCATTCAAAGCTAGAGGATAAAGAGAAATGAAAATCACTTACATTATGTCAAATTTACAAATTCTATAACATTTACAACATATATTGACTTTCAATATTCAAGGATTATCTTTCAAGTTCCAATAGAAAATATCTGATAAAAAAGATGCTCTTTTTCAATATTGAACTATCTCACTTGGTCAAAAGCTTACAGTATTTTACAACTTTTTCTTAAGGTGATTGGATTTTCCTTTGGTTTTCCTTGCTTAATTTCTTTTGGGAATTTAGACTGGTTTGTGACAAAGGAGATTTATTCAATTTTTTTTTTTCCAAAATGACAAACTCAAAATTTTACCATTTGATGAACTAGTTTAAAGTAGAGCTACGAAATAGATATATGAATAAAGGTAGTCAATGAGATAAAAAAATTATACTAATTGATATGATATAAGTGGATATTTTGTTGAGCATTTATTAAATAATTCTTTTAGCTAACATACAAACTTTAATTCACTATTCAGAGGTACCACAATGAACTCTTGTGGTAGCCACCAGGAGCTTTCCTTTCATGAACATGATATTCTTCAAGACTTGGGTATGTATTTGACTATGAAAAGGCCTATAAATAAACATAAAAGGATTTTTATGCCTCACAAAGTAGAATTTATTCCCCAAAAGTTGAAAAAGGCTTCTAAATTTATATTTGATGCTGAGAATGTTTCCTTCCACACAAGGTTGGTGCATATTTATTTCTCCTCTCATAATCATTTCTAACCATTTTCCAGTATTGAACTATCTCACTTGATCATCAAAAGTGGTTTCCAGGTTCATCTCAAGTAAAAAGCATTGTTTCTGACTACTGATTCTGTACCTTAGACTAACAATTGCATCAAAGATAGGAGAAACCATGAACTTCACTCAAATGCTTTTGGATTCCATCAATATTGGAAGACTACAAAACGGGTCTATTTCCCTAGTCTTCTTCAACTAATTATTGTTTTCTTCATTACAAGTTTCAACTTTGTCATCAGTTGTTGTAGAGAATTCTGATGCATACAAAAGGATACAAATAATATTTGTAATTAATTTTGAGAAATAAGTGGAACATGTTGGAACTGATATTGAGGGATATGTGACTTAAGGGGGTTTTCCAAAAGTTGAATTAAAATATATGTTGAATTGATTGAAGAAAATGGAGATCTAATTAAGGAATATAATAAAGGCCATGAGGTGAGGACTGAGCCAATTGAGCTGGAAGATCCTCTTGATAAATTTGGCCCTTGAAAGTTAAGATAGAAAATGTGTTCATGTTCATCATGTTCCTCAATTAATGAATGTGTCTCTATGCATGAAAAGTGTAGTAAAGTTAAATCTGGTCTGGAAATATGACCACATTATTTGGAAAAGTTATGAGCTTGCAACATCCTGCATGGGTATCCATACAAGCTAAGACAAGGGAGTGAACCAGGTTAATTCTTATCTCTAATCCTTTCACAATAGAGCAGTAACAATACAATCTTAGGAATGGATGAATCATGAGGAAGTTACTCTCACTAGTTAAAAATAATGAAATTAGTGACTAGGTGACTAAAAATGTTAGTCACCACAATTATTTCAAGTGAAATACTACTAAATTTGAGAAGTTTTAAGAGATAGAACTAAAAATAACTAATTTAGTCTAGGAATAAAATATACGACCAGATAATAAGTGAGTAAACTGAAAACGACTAACTTAAATGACTAATTTATTCTAGGATTAAAATATATGACTAGATAATAAATAAAAAAAATTAATAATGCTTAGTGTAAATGACTGTTATAGTCCAAGAATAAAAATATGACCAAATAACAAGTACAACAAGTATATGAATTATTCATTTATGTTAGTAATTTTTAATTGTGAACACACTATTTGTTATGGGTTTTTTATGGCATTGTTACATACCGTTGTTGATTATTGCACTAGATTCATAGAGAATGATTTCATTAATTTGAATTCAAAGTATGTTGATTTATATATGGTCAATTGATATAAATTTTGACTCCAAATTGGTGTATGAGACCCCTTGTTTGTGGAACAAGGGACCCACCTTCAGGCAACGATTTGATTACTAAGTCTACGAAGACATGCATACTTTACCCCCTCTGATTTTAAATGCATGACCTCTTGAAAGGAAACACACACTCTTAAACATTAGACCAACTCAAACTATATAATAATTTATAAAATATAATAATTTTATACTAATATTTCTTCTCATACCATTATATTATTGGTTTTTTTTTTTTTTTCATCTAGAGGAATCGGCAACGACAGAGGTATTGTACTCGCATAACACGGGGTCGAATCCCCCCAGCTACCACTATAACCCCTAGGGGAGCGATCGCAGGGCCCGTACACATGGCTCCCGGGTAATCGACCTTGCGGCCAGGGATTGAACTCGTGACCTGCACAACTGCATGAACGCCTTAACAGAACGTTCGCTGACCACTAGGCCAAGGCCCACGGGCTTACATTATTGGTTTATTACACTGTATGTAGTTTATAATTTTATACTAATCCTTCTTCTCATACCATTGTACCATTGATTTATTACACTATATATAATAGTTTATAATATCTAATTATTTTATAATATATAATAGTTTAATGCATTGGCAATGTAAAGATTTAAATATATGACATTCGTGCACATTTGTACTAACTTCAGAATTTTGGTTTGGCCATACGCGGGAATATACGATTTGGTGTGTTCAGATTATTACTATCATAACTGCGCAAATAATCAAGGAAGACAATTGTGGGAGCACTAGTGTTTCGATCTTTGGTTGTTTGGTTGGAGATTTGGGAGGGATATTACTTTCTATTAATTTGAAATTATCAATTACTTGGTTGGGGGAGCCTTGTGGGTTGGAGGAGTAGTTATTATTTAGTATGCAGTATTCTAAATACAGCTCTCAGAAAGGGAGGACAACTTGTTTTCGGCTTATGTAAGTGAGTAGTTCTGATCCTGTATTCCATCCTGAGTCAAAAAAGAGTATTATTATAGAGTCGTTGCATACCTTCCAGTTACAAATAAATTTATTTACCTTTAGTCTGTTTACTCATAAATGACCTGGTTGCTCGAGCAAAAGCTACAGTTTTAGCCATTGAACCAGTTGAACCAGAAGCTCGTTTAGTACCGATCATCAATCTATGTAATCTACTCAAAGAAAAATCAAGAATAAAGGAGATATATGTTCTTATCCAGAGAAGAGAGAGCAATGCAAGCAGGAGAGCCCAAGCAGTAGAGCCACCAGATGAGAGCTGCTACATCTGGTGCTTTGAGAGCTAGTACGTCTCCTGCTTAATGTTACAAGTATGTATCTATCTAGATGCTAACTTAGTTCTTTAAGTGCTGGTGCTGAAGGATCTGCTCTCACAGGGATTGATGATCCATCTCAACATATTTACAAAAAAAAACTATTACAAAGGAAGTCAAATGTATGGTAAAATATACAGCGTTAAGGATGGAACTTATTAAAGTGAAAGTAAATCCCATTGCGTGGGTTCTTTAAAATATTACCATCAGGACCAACAAGCAGAAATGCCTCCTCTTAATAATGGATTGACAATAATGGGAATACAGAGCAGGGCTGGTGGATTAGCAATACTGGAAATACAGAGCAGGGCTAGTGTTGATTGGCATTGTGGTTTTCATATGGGTTACCTCTTCCAAAGTTACTCAGGTATGTACTACTCGAACCTAGACCACCAGAGAAGGATTTCGTGTGTAATTTTCTTCATTACAAAATATCAGATCTAGTAGGTTGTATAAAGAGTTATGAATTTTATATGAAGAATCAATCGAATTAAAGGACAGATTATCTGCCTTCCCTACCCTTCCCTGCCCTGAATGTGCATCCTATGATGGGGACTCGCCCCACAACCATAAGATGTGCACTCCATTCTGTGCTCATTTGTTTTTATTCCTTAAAAAGCCCTAGCAAGCAGAACATAGAATGAGCTATTGCTACTCTCATTGTTAACAACAATGCATGCTCTTGATGGTCATATGTTGGAGCTTGTGATGGAAAATATTTCTAACTGATGTAGTTGCCACATGCTGTTGCGGGTCAATCTGATTAAAAAAAATATTTTACAGGTGTATTAATTTTTTTGGCATGTGATTCATATTGGACTTTTCATGAGATGAAATAATAAGTTTGATTCTGAAGTGGTTGTGGAGATCTGAGCAACCAAGGGATAAGCCCAATGTCAATTGGTATGCATGCGACCAAATTCTATTACAATAGTATACAGAGCCCGATGTAGTCATTTTTGTCTACATCATAGACATGTGAGCTCTCACAAACTTTGTAAAAGCTGCCATGTATTATTTTGAGTTTGGTTCTTTGACAATATGATCTGGATTAGACGTTCTTGCACAGAAAAAATTAAATGGAGGTTTATTTTCAGTTATAAATGTTCATAAGTACTTTGAGCTTTTCCAACATAGAATATTGAGGATCTTTTATTTTTATTTTATTTTGAGTTGACAAGGTTCAGGGTTCAAGTACATGTTACCTACTTGCAATTCAATGTGTGATTTTTTATTTGATTGGGATCTTGGTTGAAGGTTCAAACCATTTGTGTGCCTTTATAGATGGGAGTATAGATGGGAGGATGTCTCATTTTATTAAGCTATCCACAACTAGAATCAAATAGTCATTGCCCCTACAATTTGTCAAAAAACCTAAAGGAAATCCATAGAAATTGACTCTCATGGTCTACTTAGGATCGGAAGTAGAGTATACTTTCCCAATTTCAGTTTTGTTGGCTTTGAAATTTTATGAAGGGAACAAATTGTTATGAATTTATTATAAACACTATTAATCTGATTGCTAGTGGTCATGGAAGGTAATGTGCTATTTTACTTGTTCTTCCTTTTCAACACTTAATTGAAATGGAAATAACTGGACCACTTAATGTGGTGTGCATTCTTGATCTTGCTCAATTTTCAAAGGATTGGTGAGACTTGTGATTGCTATGAATGACAATCTCTTTCCACTCAAACAGTGTCTACAATGATGTGTTATTTGAACCAATGTGTACATCTCTCGGTCATATATTTTGTAATGAAGAATGCTTGAAAAAATATTGGAGTGGTGTGCAATTGATCATCATGTTGCATCAATGACGTACCCATGGAATTTTTCCAAGAATCCATGTTGATATTGAGGGCTTGTTGAATGTGAGGTAAGGAAAGAATAATAGTAGTCACAATTTGACACTTGATCTCTTTGAACAATCTTTGTTGTGAATTGCCCTAACTGAAATTGAATTGGTCATTTTAGTGCATTAAGAGGGTGCGTGACATTGGAAAAAAACATAAGAAATATCTTTAGATAATTTTCCATTTCCATGAATCTTTGTAGGTTGTGAATTTTCTTTAGTAGTGTTCAGTTGGAAATAGCTGAAATATTTTTTAGAGCAATGTTGAATCAATCTTGCTTCTTGCAAAATCTAATATGCACTAGTTTTGTATGCTTGAATATATGTTTCTTTGTATTGATTAATTCCTTTTCTATTCATAATACTGATAATATTTCATCCAAGTGTTTCAAATGGTACTCCCAAGTTTTACTAAAAACTAGTATGTTATTCAAGTACACAATCACAAAATAGTTAAGATACAATGTGAGCACTTTGTTCAATATCCTTGTGAATGTCATAGGGGCACAAATTATATTGAACGAATTCACCAACCATTGAAAAAATCGTTGTCGTGGCTCAAAATTTCTCTTTCATATATCTTCGAGCTTGATATAGATTTAGTTGTACCCAAACATTAGGTTAAGCTTACTAATATAATTACCTTCGTGAATGTAATCGATTAGGTTCTTGGTGCATGAAAATGAATACCATTTCTTGATGGTGTTTATATTCAACAGAGAATAATACATTCTCCATGTGTCATCCTTCTTTGGAAACAAAAAATAACAGATCCACAAAGCAATGAGTTGGTTCATATTCAGCCATTATTTATTAAGTCTCGTATATACCTCTTGATCTCCTATTTTTGAAACAAAAAAATCCCTACACAGTGACTCATTCAATAGCACAAAAAATTGTTGCAACTCATTTATGTGTTGTTCTGCATGGCTTGGAGGCATCCTATGTAGTTCCCATAACAACTTGAAATAGTGCTACAATAACTTGTCCAACTTATTTTGTTCTTCTAACTTCTCATACGTGCTGGATATGCATGCAACAAGGCCTTGGGCTATTGTTGTTGGTTGACCAATGGAGAGTGGCACTATCCTATGCTCACAAGGCTATTAAAGGAAAATGTATTGAAGATTTTTATTAGCCTCTAGCCTTTAGTGGTTGAATTAACACCAAGGGAGTTGGATATTTTTTGTGTGGTCATTGACTATTTTTGGCCTTTTTTTACTAGGCTTTGTTTAGGCATTGATGATAGACTATCTCAATCCCAAAGATATGAATAGTTGAATCTCATATCATAGACATCGAATGAAACAACATTAAACTCCATTTCATCTACATTATCTATCGATATGGGGAACTTCATCCACTTTTACATGCACATTTAGCAAGTACTTGTTCTTGCTAAGAAAAACCAAGGGATAGGGTTAATTATGCATGATTGGACGTAGATTATGCCTCTTTATCACTGCTTTTGAGATGATGTCTCATTGGTTTCTAGTGTCAAACACTAAAGTAACAAGATCCTTTTCGATTTGAATATTAATGGAGAATAGTTTCCAACTCTTTGTGTAACTAGGATGTAAATTACCATAAAAGAGATGCAATCCATCACACTGTTAGATATCAATATCTATTTCACTCCTTACTCTATCATGATCGACATTTGATGCTTCTCTATAATCTAGTGTCCAACATCCATCTTTGGAATGTCCATTGCACTTATCGATAGTGATAAAAGGGAAAATTTGTCTTCCTTAATGTGGTGTTGCTCTTTTGCTACAAAATTTGGTTGAATGGCTTGATGGTCATACCATATTTTGCAATGGTCATCTTTCCTTAATTGGAATTAGTGGCAACAACATTACTAATGTTGCTCCAATTGTTTGTAGCTTCTACTAACCTAGCTTTTTGATAGGCATATGCAAGAGTGCAAATGTCGAGCATCTCAAACTCCATCTAAATTGGTGCAATTAGTCCACCAATGACCTTCGTTGCTAGTTTTTCTTTATGGTCCATCACATTTTGCTAAATTGTATAGTGGTTGGACTTTTGGATGTTGAAATTTACTATTTGGTTGGACCTGTATTTCCTCGATTGGTGTTACGCCATATGATAATCAACGGGATTAATTTATTCTTGGTAGTGTGATGTTGACTTTATTCCATGTCATGGTTTATGCGGCATTGAGGGTCACTCTGTTATCACGTAAATTCTCACATATCAAATCTTCTTTGTGCACATTGCATGAATAACTTTACAAAGGAAACTTTAAAGCTTCACACGTGAATTACTGTACTTCATAAAAGGAATCCAACTAACACATCCAATTTTCCAATTGCAAGAAGTCCATCTGATCATCGTGGGATGAAATCTCCCCATTCATTCCCACTTTGAGAGAGGAACCCAGATTCATTAGCAAGCCTCCTCCAATACTACTTCATGTTGAGTTTGAAATTACTTCTAAAGGGTTTCTAGTGGATAGAAGCATGTAAAGTTTCAACACGTGATGTTAAATTTTTCAACAAATGGGTGATATTAGTTAGCATTCAATCCATAGACTCAATCTTCACATTCATATTGGGAAACATTGGCTTTGACTCTTGAGTAGTTCAATGGGACTGCATTTCTTCCTCCATTTACTTTGTTCTTTGAGAATGAGTCTTTTCCATAAATATGTATAATATTTAGCGACTTCTTGCAAAACAATTCTCTGATACCAAATTGATTACAATTTCATGCTACCATAAGTTGCACATCCACAATAGTTACAATGAATAAATATTATATACATAGTCCCTAAAAAGCAAACAATTAATTAAGCAATACAAACAAATAAAATGATTTCAAGAAATGACATGATAAATCGGGTAGTGGCTCAACTAGTAATTCTCATTTAAAGAATAAGCTTGTACAACAATATATGAAAAACAGGGAGCTTTACATCAACACTAGCTATCCCATAGCCTACTAACTGTATGAATCCAACTTAACCCTTTTACTATTAGAAATTGTGTTATAAATAATACAGCCAAAGGGAAGGTGAAGTATTTCATGTCACTTCTGTTCATATCCAATATAACATTATTTTACAGGCGTTGATGAAGAGACGGAGAAGAAGATGGTGATACTTAATGATTTTTGGGTTTCCATGTGTAACCATTAGATGAGTTGCTCTTCCACTTTAGTCTACCCATTGTGAATCGAACTGGGTGTGACTGATATGAAAGGCCTGTGCTAAAGTAGTGCAAAAAATTAAAATGCAACCTAAATTCTGAATAGTGCAAGCAGGTTGCACAGTGTAGTGCTCAAAAGCTTGAGTTTAAGCAAGTCCATGACACAGTTCTCAATTGTGATTTTAATACATGCCAAACTGTGTGCATGAACTTTGAGATACTTTTTTAGGTTGAATTCACTAGCATGATTCCTTCAACCATGGATTTAGTGAATCTATGAATCCATCCAAGGTCAACATTAATTTGATTTTCCATGGGTTTGGTCATAGGTCAGAGTTACTCATATTATAGGTTCCTGCTTTGGTGAATTCTTGATGCGCAATGGTGATTTTTTTCCCTTTACAACATTAGTTCATTTAGTTTGTGGGTGGGATGATTGAATTTTTCATTTTCAATATGGATAAGTTTCTATCGGCAATTTGGAAATTTCATATGGTTCTCATTGTGTAGACGTTCTAGCTAATTATGCAAGTTGGATACTGTTATAATTTACTCATCTACAATTAGTGAAATATTCTTTATCGTTGAGGCTTACCACATAACCAGCCAAGGCATAGAATAATATGCCAAAGACTGCCGATCTGAAGCAGCCATTCTTCTCCATTTCACGAGACTAAACATACAACGAAGCCATTAGTGATTTGTTTCACAAACAAGTATAGAGTCTACTAATTCCAAAGAACAAAATATTTTTAGTGAATTGATTTGTTTCACAAACAAGCATAGTGAACAAGGATAGAGTCTACTAATTCCAACGAACAAAGTATTTCTAGTGAATTGAAAAATGCGTAATCTATAATCCCTGAAATTCTTACCTGGGATTACAGCATAGAGTTGCTCGTAAGCTGTATTCTGGAAAACCTGGATAAACAAGTATCTGAAGTTGCGTACTTATAGACTTGTCGGGTGTTCTGAACTTAGATTATCAGGAAAATATTACTGTTATTCTTAGAATCACCATTAGTGAACGTCAATGCCAGTTGTCATATCCTAGCTTTACGAGAAACACTTATTACTGATTGCAGGTATTCGTTGAAAATTCGATGCATCTCAAAACTCCACACACGATCCAACTCTTCCTGACACATTGGTATTTAACTAATCATTATTCTCAGATCTCTTCTGAATCTCATAGATGGTATGTCGTGCATTACTTTTATACTTCTTTTAGAAAATTTAAAAGGTATGCAAAGTTCACGTAGGTTGTACCGTTGACGTCGTATGTTGTATTTTATTGTAGACAAAGAATCATCCACCTATTACATTGTCTATTGTGGTGTCTTATACCCCGAATCCGGCAACGAAAACACTATATATAATGTATCCTTAATTATCTGCACAGCGCAGTATTGCTTTAATTAAGTGATGGTGCAGATTGGATTTTATTCGTTAGATTTTAAAACGTCTACCCACTGAACATGTAATTTACGCCTACCACGGCGGTACCGATGGGCAATGGTTTGGGAGGTGATAAAAATAAGGCAATCTTATGAAATTATCAAAATAATTTTTTGAAATTCCAACAATATCCTGCTGCGTACCAAAGATATCAATCATTTTGCACGAAAGGACATTATTGCTTTGGAGTATGTTTAAAAAATTGTTTATTGATCTGTACAAATTTGTATACACTTAGTTACTAATACCTACCTTTAAATGTGCTATCATATACCTACGTACTCATAGCAAGCAATATCTGCGTTATTACACAACATTTAATGTCACCACTGAATACATATCAATATTACAAACAAGAAGGATATTTGCAGCCCACCTTTATTATTGTAACATCTAGGGTCAATAGTTACCATATGCAGTGGTCTTCAAATTAGATCATTACAAAATAAAAATAAAAAATATTAATATATAGAAGTACTCGATATGGAATATTGATATTGCTTCAAGGTCTTGTTACGGCCTTGGCTCTGAATGTAGGAGCGTGTGCTACATACAGTGATATGGTGATCCTTGTGGCATTCCTTATGATCTTCATGTGTAATTCTAGTTCTGGTCATGTTTGCTTTCTAGTCATAGTTGTATTTCTTTCTAGGTGAGTGGAATTGGGCTTGCAAAAGCGATTAAGCATGGGCTTCTATCAATCTAGTAACTATTGGGGGTCTTTTGTGTCTAAGGTGGGGAGGTTTTATTGTTTGGATCTTGGGTGGTAAAAGCTCTATGTTTTGGGAACATGTTCTCATTACGTCCCTCGTTAATTTGAGTTTGGTTCTATCTAACATCTCCTTAGCTTCACCTTTCTCTCGTTTCTATCTCAAGGTTTTCGTCAATTTCTTTCGGCCATAGTTGTGCTTTGTTGTGTTCAGTGTCTCGATCCAGAGAGTAGGGTTGTCGTGCTTCTTCCAGTCACGCCTCTCCTCCTTTGGTGGTATAATTAGCCTGGGCTTGTTATCACTTAGAAAAAACCCTAGTTGTAGATGGAATAAACTAAGGTATCCTCTAACAACTTTCGATTGAAATGTGACCCTTCAATTTGGAGAGGGATATCTCCTTAAAACTCTACCACTCATGGTCACTTAAGCAATAGGTCATTAAGCTCATTAGTGAGATTTAATGTGTAAGATGAAATTTGTTTGGAAGGAAGAGAATAAGGACCATTGGGCATGGAGTCTAGTATATAGGATGCTAACCATGGGATACATAGTCAACCCTTAACATAGGAAATATAGGATATAACTTCTTAGGCATGATACCATCAACATGTGGAGACAAGTACAGAATATAAATATCACGATAGAGAAATACAAATTTTTTTATAAGAATTTAAGTACAAAACATGGAAAGTATTAAGATAACATAAATGAGAGCATTCATAATGAATTTTAGTTCATAATTATTTATGTAAAATAATGAGGAATTACTTATCAAGAGATGTAGCATAAGGAGAAGCTAAATACCATGAGGAAAGATAGACACAAAGTTATAGACACATGAATCTGTGCAAACTATATATGTAACTATGCATACAATAATATATTGATCAAAACTAACACATAGTATTTCTCATTCATAATTTTCTGATCGAGGTGGATATTGGTGGCCACTTGCCTATTCCACTTAGGAACCCACCATAGTTATTTCAGTTTTTTAGTTTTCTTAATTATATCACAATTTACTATTTTTAGCAGTTTTTCACGTCCTAAACTTCTCGAGCCATTTTGAGGCCCTAAACAACGTTTTTTGGGAAATCTGGGAGCAACATGGGTTAAATATTGATATTTCTCACTCAAAAGTTGTAGTCCTCAGATATATATTTCTAACGCGATATTGAGTGCGTCAAACAGAGATCATATGCAAAAGTTACATCCCCAGGAAGTTGATGTACCAATTTACCCAAATGCGGCCCATAGTTTTGGAGCTTCATCTCCTAGGGTTAGGTTTTTGATGTTTAGGGTTTTTCATTGTTTCTCAATAATAAATATGCCTATAGCCACCATTATAACACAGTTCAGAGGCTTGTAGCCACCACATCTCTTCTCCGAGATAAGCTACCAACGCCCTAGCTAGTTTATTTCCATTCTGTCCATAAGCAAATTTCAGTTCTTTGATATTAATGAAATGAAGTGTTATTTCCATTGCATTTTTGTATTTATGGTTATATGTGTATTTTGTTACATTCCTACATAAAACTGGATCAGTGGTATCAGAGCGGTCTGCTCTTTCTCGATCCTTCTTTGCATGTCCTCAACAAGGTCAGGGTATAAGGAGTTAGGGTTCAATCTCATTGAACCTTTGCAACACTGGGCCTCGCAAACCCCAACAACCGCCCATGGGGGAAAAAAAGAAGGACGAGGGAGCAGGAGATCCTATCAAAATATTGCTCAAGGAGGCCCTCTAAAAACAAAGGAACGCGATACTGGATAACTTTTCCCAGATCCTTCAATGACTGCCCACCGGCGACACTTCTACATCCAGTAGCCACTCTGGAGGAAAAATTCCTTTTAAAGTACAAGTAAACTTTTACATTCCCATATTTGAGGGCCAAATAGATGAAGATGTCATAGATATATGGTTAAATATATTAGAAGGATATTTCTCGGTTCATGACTTTTCCAACCGGGAGAAGATTACTTTTGCACTCCTCAAAACTACCCCCCATATCAAGGACTAGCGAGAAACCTACTATGAGAAAAAGGACGAAGGGGAACCCTCTCTGTTCTTGGACGTGCCCACTTGGAATGATTTCCGAGACGCCATCAAGGAAAAATATTATCCCGCAGAGAGCTATAATGAATAGTAAATACAATGGACTATGCTACAACAACAAAGGATCAAGATGTGCAGGAGTTGATGAATCTGTTCCTTACCTTATGCACAAAGTGGGGTATGAAGTACCGCAGTTTTCTGCACATATACATTCAGTAGGAAATGGACTTCCTGGACATCTCCTCGCTTAGTACGGCATATCGGTATGTTGCTAAGATTGAGCATAAATTTAAATATAATAAGAGAGATTTTGGATCGGCGAATCAAAAGCAAGGGGAAGGTGCCCCCAAACCGCAGAACAAAGGACAAAGCTAAGGCATGGCAGCCCAAGATAACATACTGAAGCCAAAAGCAAAGAAAAACACTGTGAAGTCGAAGAAGGACACGGGAAAGTGGTGTGAGTTCCATAAGTGCTCCACTCACAACACAAGTGAGTGTCGGACCAAGTAGTCACTGGTGGCTGAGATGAGGGATTCAGAATGAGATGCATGGTTTGACTCTGAATCAGAACCTGACAAGGGGAATGACAAAGGGAAGCAGATTATTGATGTGGAACCCAACGCCACTATTGCCATAGCCAAGATCGAGAAGGAGGAACCAGAAGACCAAGAGAAGGAGGAGCGTATCGTCCTCCCCCATATGTGGGTAAAGGGTTCCCCACTACAGTTCATTATCTACAATGGGAGCCAAAAGAACTTGATATCAATAGAGGTCGTGAAGTGGTTGGGCATGTCGACCACAACACACCCATAGTCGTACACCATTGGGTGGCTTCATTAAGGATGGGATCTCCGCGTCAGCCAACAATGTCACCTTCCCTTTAGTATCAAGCTCTTCACGAATGAGGTATTATGTGACATTTCTCCTCTTGATGTTTGTGATGTATTATTAGGCCAACCATACTTGTAGAAGCGACATGCTGTGTATGAGTCTCGACCTCATGCTGTTATTATTACTTTGGGCAATAAGTTGTACAAGACAGAATATGTACCACCACTTGTGGCTATCTATTTGGTTACTAAAAAAAATGCAGTAAGCTCATTTCCAAAACCAGGAAATTTTTTTCCTGGTGACCCGCCCCCAGGGCAAGAAGAAGATTGTGGCCACGACCTCTAAACAAGGCTCCTCTGCACGACAAAAACAAATGGACAAGGTCATGGAGGAGTATCGGGACATCTTCACCTCACTCAGAGGGGTTCCTCTACACTGTCAGGTTAAGCACCCCATCGATTTTACCCCATGTGCATCGTTGCCCAATGGATGGATCTATCGGCACTCTATTTTGGAGAACGATGAAATCAAGAAGCAAATTCAGGAGTTGCTGCATAAAGGTCACATACGGTCGAGTTCAGTGCCCCGTGGGAGCCTGATCGTGTTGGTGAAGAAGGGGGATGGGACTTGGAGACTCTGTATTGATTATCGGGTGCTGAAAATGATCACTCTTTGGAATAGGTACCTGGTCCCATGGATTGATGACCTTCTGGGTCAACTCAAAGGGGAGAAATATTTCAGCAATATTGACTTGAATTTCGGGTATCACCAGGTACCAATCGAACCCTCCAATGTGTGGAAGACTGCCTTGAAAGCCAAGGAGGGCCCTTTCGAATGGTTGGTCATGCCTTTTAGGTTGAAGAATGCTCCTGCAACCTTCATGAGGTTGATGGACGACATCTTGCGGCCATTCACCAACTCATTTGTAGTAGTGTACGTAGATGACATCTCGATCTTCAACCAGACTTGGGAAGATCACCTCCACTACATCCAATAGGTCCTCCAAACACTACGGCAACACAAGTTGCATGCCAATTTTGAGAAGTGCACTTTTGGCATGACCCAGGTTCAGTATCCGGGATACATTATTGATGAACGGGGGGGTGCATGTGGATATAACCAAGATCAAATTAATTCGGGATTGGCTGGCCCCAACCACTTTAATAGAGCTTAGCATCTTTCTGGGTCTTGATAATTTCTACCACAGGTTCCTGTTGGGAACCTCTGATATCACTTGGCCCTTAAGTCAAGTCACCAAGGAAGGAGCGAAGTAAAAATTATTTTGGTCGGAATCTCAACAGAAGGCATTTGTAGAATTGAAACATCGCCTCTGCTCTGCCCTAGTGCTCACATTACCAGACTTGCAACAACCATTTGATATCAAGATAGATGCATCTAACTGTGCTATTTGGGCACTTATTACTCAATAGGGGAATCGAGTGGCATATCATAGTGAGATAGTCCGCAAGTATCCCACTTATGACAAAGAAATGTATTCCATTGTGCACACTTGCTGCCAATGGAAGCGTTACATTTTGGGAAAGGAAAGAGTCATCCACATAGACCACTGACCTCTAGAGTTCATACAAAAATATGGGAAGTTGCAAAACGATCGCCGTCAGAATGGTCCACATATTTGCAACAATTACATTTGAACATCAAGTATAAGAAGTGCAACACCAATAATGTTGTAGACTAACTCATCCAACCATTGATCGTGGTGCTCACCACCATTCTCAAATCTTGTTGGCATGAGACTTTTGATTGGTCGCTTCTATACAAGAGCGAACCAGAATTCAGCCACACATACAAGACACTCTTGGAGGGTATGCAAGTTCCAAATTTTCACCTCCAAGACGCACTGCTATGTCACCTGGGACACCTTTTTGTTCCTTCAAGCGAGCGTGCCAAGATGATTTGGGAAGCACACTACAGTTGAGTCACTGCACATTTCGAGGTCAATAAAGTAGTGGCAGTACTATAGAATTATTTCTATTGTTCGAACCTTCGACATGATGTTAGGAAGTAAATTAGATCATGCACTGCTTGCGCCATTTCCAAACTGACCATCAAGAGGGAAAGCCTCTATGCCCCGCTACCTACCCCTAGTTGACCTTGGGAATCCATTTCCATGTATTACAAGTAGGGCCTTCCTTCTACTAAGCATGGAAATGTGTGTGTTTTCGTGGTTGTCGATAGATTCTCGAAGATGGCTATTATGTCGACCTAGAAGAAGAATATCAGAGTAGAAGCCATTGCTAAACTCTTCTTTGAACGAGTTTGGGTGCACTTGGGATCTATCATCTTAGACCAGGACAGCAGGTTCCTCAGCACATTTTGGTCGAGTCTCTGGTCAATGCTGGACACCAAGCTCACCATGTCCACAACTTTCCATCCCCAAACTGATGGCCATACAAAGGTTGTTAATAGGATGATTGTACACATTATGCACATGTACAATTCAACGCATCCAAGCACATGGGATGAGAGTCTTCCCTATGAACAACATAATTATAACCATGCTCTCCATGGTTGAACCAACCATAGCCCCTTTCAAGTTAGCCTCGGGTTCCAACCACTATGTCCCATTAACGTAGCCATGCCATTTGTGGCTACTCAGACTGATTCGGCCCGTGTCCAGTCTGAAGTTGACAAAGTGAAGAACTTCATTGAGCACATTCATCATATCCGCAAACAATATCATGACATATTAGACAGAGCCAATGATAAGTACAAGCAATGACATGATCAACATCGAGTGCCACACAACTTCCAGGTGGGCGACAAACTGTGGCTACATTTGTAGAAGGAGTGCCTCACTAGACCCCACCGCAAGCTTCACCTGCTACGATATGGGTCGTACACCATCACCAAGGCTATAGGGAAAAATGAATTTGAGCTTAGTATACCACCATTCCTTGGTCTGCAACCAGTATTCAATGTGGAACAACTTCGGCCCTACTTCCCACCTCTACTGGACACCTATGACATTGCAGAACAACTCACACCAATAGAGTTAAACCAAAACTACATGGAACATACCACAACAGATTGTATCATGGACATGCAAATCAAGAAAACTCACCAGTAGAAGATCCAACTGTATCGGATTGTCAAAGTTTGTCAACTCGTGCACCAGGGCAAGTGGTTCACTTGGGATCAATTTCAGCAAAAGTTTCCTCATCTCATGGAGGAACTCAATGCAATGGGGACCATTTCTTCCTAAGGGGGGAGGAATGATCCAGGTGGATATTGGTGGCCACCCGCCGATTTAGCTTGGGGCCCCACAACTTTTTTTTTTAGTTGTTCAGTTTCCTTTATTATAGCACAGTTTACTATTTTTAGTCATTTTTCTGGTCCTGAACTTCCAGAACCATTTTGAGGCCCTAAATGACGTTTTTGGGGAAATACAGAAGAAAATAGGGCCATATACCAATGTTTCTCACTAAAAATTTGTAGTCCTCATATATCTCTTTCTAAAGAGGTATTGAGCGCGTCAAATGGATATTGTATCCCAAATTTACGTCCCCGGGAAGTTGATGTACCAATTTACCCAAACGGGGCAAATAGTTTTGGTGCTTCATCTCCTAGGGTTAGCTTTTGGGATTTTTATGGTTTCCATTATTTCTCAATAATAAATAGGCCCTCGAGTGTCATTGTAGAACATTTCAGAGGCCTGTAGACAACACATCTCTTCTCAGAGATAAGCTACCATTGCCCTAGCTAGTTTATTTCCATTCTGTTTGTAAACAAATTTCGTTTCTTTGATATTAATGAAATGAAGTGTTATTTCCATTGCATTTTTATATTTATGGTTATATGTGTATTCTGTTTCATTCATGCATAAATCTGGATAATTTTCCCAACCCTTTCTTATCACAAAATCATCATCGTTATAGAGTGCTTACAAAACCATAACCATTTTTTCAGAAAAAAAAAGGAAAAAAAAAGAAAAGAAAAGAAATAAATAAATAAAATAAAATAAATAAATAAATTATGTCTATGTTCCATATCCCATTATCCTCAATTCGCTATATTTTTTCCTCCTGAACTTTTCCTTCAATTTTTTGTTGTTTCTCTTCCTCAAAGTACAAATCAATATATAAAAGCTAAGGATCGATATTAGTGTCAATCACATGAAGAGGATGATTCTCCAGTTCAGCCTTGCTACTCACAACATACTTCATCTCGAATTACCAGTAAATTCTGCTTAGTTTTCCAAACACTCGGATGGATGCATAAGACGTATCCATTTGCAAGGTGCCTCCCAACCTAGATGACCAAGACCATGAAAGAAACATGCCAAAGCTAGCTAGGATATTTTCTACTACCACATCTATAATGATACTTTTCACTGGAGCTTGGGTCAAATTTAACACAACATATTTGATTAATCCCAAGAACTTGACCTTTCTTGAATAAAAGGAAGGGAAATATTTGTAGCACCTTGAAGTCTTAGGTCCCAAATTGTCCATGACTGACTTAGGCATCAATGTGTGATGCTCTATGTTAGCTCCCTATAATTTGCTAGATTGATTGAGATACAAATGGATAGGGGTAACATCAAACCAAGCTTTGGAATCCAAGGACCTAGCCTTCCTGGATTCAGAGAGGGATCTCTCTATTAGGTGCAAAGATGTGAACTTGTTTGTTGATTAGGGTTGACTTTAGGCTACTTATGAAATATTGGGTTTGTTGTTTGTTTTTTGGTTGGCTATGATCCTTAGATAGACTAGATAGAAACAAGGAAAACTTCAAGTCATTGGGCATTGGAGTCTAACAAGGTCATGATAGGTTCATTAATGGATTAGGGAGTATTGTAGCACAAATCTAGCTTGGTTGGTGGATCTTTGAGGTTTGAAGGATTATGAGATGGAAAACCATAAACTCACATAGAGAGAAAATAAAAGGCAGAGAAAACCCTAAACTCTTTGATTCAGAATTAAAGCAGATAATTATCCAAGACAAACATTAAAATGAAATACAGAAAGTCAAGAAACTTATTTAACTTTCACTGATTTCATCATCAAAGACAAAAAACATTTAAGATGCACAAATAAATATAATTAGAGAAGGAGAGAAACCCTGAACATCCAAGATTATAGCTATGAAGGTCCTTTAAAACAATTAGTTAAGTAAATGCAAAGAGCAGGATTGAAACAAACTTCTTTGACAAACCTAAGTAATGATGCTTTAAATAGATGACTTCAAGAATATTGTTCTTAGCGACAACAAGAAGTAGGGCTAGCCATAAATCATGTTGTATACCATCTATTTTAAACAATTCAAGAAATAAACAAGCTTAGGAGATCCTTAGAGAGAAAAGAAGGATTCTCTAACATGTATTAGTAGAAGAAAACATTAAGGCATTGAAGAACAAACAGACCTAAGGTGCCATTAGAAAAAATTTCTTAGTCTAAATTCTTTGTCCTACCGCAACATAGAAATATGGAAACACAATGATAAACTAGAAAACATAAACAAAAATAAACACTTCACCATCAACCCGACTCATGGATCCTGCAACCAGTCCTTCTCCATCAACAAACAAGCTAGGGCATTCATAAACTCCAAGACATCAAGTTCTTTTCAAATTCCAAGGGACTATGTATTACTTCAGAATCAGTCATCAAAATCTAACCCAATACATAAGAGCCCCATGCTCTATTTATGGAGCAAGTGAGGAGGTGGAAACCATAAGAGGCTTCCAGAAACCCTAATTCTGTCATAAATGTCATTTATGTGCTTAATTACCATGCAAGGCCTAAGACACATAATATCTAAGCTAATAAATGAAAAATAACATAATATAACTTCTCAATAAAATCTAGAGTGATTTTCCCAAGAAAATATTAAAAAACCATTTTTCCATTAATTTGTGTGTTTTGTTGACTTTTTGGCAAAAGACAGTCCATTTGGGCAGCACCACTTTTGCAGAAAATAGGCTATTTTGTAACCAATTTTTGGACCACCTCCCGATGTCGGATTTGGTCCCGTGATGGTTCGTTGGAAAGAATAAAGAGTATAATTTCCAAAAATACTTGTGGTTTTCTGATCCAGCTCTTGTAATCTAGTTAGAAATGAAAAAACCATCAGACTGTCATTTGCGCAGCGCCATGCCTAAAACAGAGGCAGAAAGGTGATTTTTGAGGTGTTTTTTGACCTTTTGAGGAGTCACAACTGCTCCAAATCTTCTGAAATTTGGTGTGGATGATGTGAAGGCTAGGAAAAACCTAAAAATTTCAGGCTTTCCTCCTGAAGATTCTCCAGAGTTTTGCGGAGCGCCAGTGGCACTGCGTAAACTAGGCCAAAAATTCTCAAAAAACAAAATTTTCTCCAAATTCCTTCAAAATTGGTGGAGACCTTCCTCAGATGTTTTTAGAAAACTTCTGAGAAGCCTCAACCAAAATTCCAAGGATTTTATGCTCATTTTCCTCTTTTAGGTTTTTTACCTGAAGGAGAGCCTCCTTGAGTTTGGCACACGCACGCCTGCTCTTCTTTGCATAATGCTTAGTCATTTTCTTTTGGAGAGAAAGGCTTCTCTTGATATTATTGAAAAAATTATGCTCACTTTTTTAATGTTGAATGATGTATTATGCCATGCAAAATTCCCTCTCCATCTCTTTGATTATGCATCTTTTGTTTGAAGTAGCAACCTAGTGACCGTCCCCTTATCATCATTGTCACTGTCTAGGTCAATGCATTTGGGATTTTGTGTAGTTTTCTTTCCTTTCTTGCCTTTCTTGCCTTTGCCCATATTTTCCTTGCCATTGTCAAGTCTTTGATCTGATGTAGATGACAAGGTCACTTACCTTTTGGAGGCAGCGAACACTTGCCTTGACCCTCTTTGATATGTGCAAGTAAGAGGAGTGATGGAGGTTTTTGTGGTGTCTTCATCATGGCTATGACCTTTGGTGTTGTCATCATATCCCTTACCTTTACCGTGATCTTCTTTAGTGATTACATGCTCTGTTTGATCACTGCCCTTTTGACCTTTAGCACCCTCTTTATCTTCCTCAACATCTTCTTGGTCCTTACTTTTTTCATCTGCATCATCCATTTTTGCACTTTTAGCTGACTCATTTGCATCACTATCATCACTTTCTCCCTTTGATTTATCACTGTCTTTGTCTTCACCACTACTGTGCTCACTTTCCTCTTCTTCACCATCATTTCCTCCTTTATGTTTGGTCTCAGAGGCTTTTGACCTTTATCACCACCACTGTTGTTGTCATCTCTTGGCATGTTGATAGGAGATGTTGGTTTGAAAATTAGGGCTTGATGAAACAAGGTTAAGATGATGATGGAGTCAAATTTGTAGAATGAGAGGTGTGGAGGCTAGGGCTCTTAAGGTTTAAATGGCTTTGTAGCTTGAGGAGGTTTTATCATGAGAGTATGGTAACAGCTTAAAATACCTTACCCACCCATGCCATAAAATTGGTCCAAGAAGGATTATAAGAATGAGGTCCCTTTGTGTACATGACCTAGGGTTCTACCCCCGAGGGCTTTTAGCTCAACAACTAAAAAACCAAAATGAATTTGCAATTTTGCTTAGGGATCAAGAGAATATAACACTTACCAAATTTTTGACTCTCTTCAACCTTGAAGGTTCCTTAGATGATAATTTTAGGCATTGGAAAGGGATATTTCACCTTCCTAGGATTTTCACAGTGCCGGGCAGTCTTGCCCAGGCATTTGTGCACCGTTGGGAAATCCTACCCATGGATTTTGTGCAGCACCCATAAAGGGTAAACTTGCAGGCAGGTTTTGATGACCGTCCTGAACTCAGATTTGGGCCTGTGATAGCTCATTGGAAATATTGACTTGTCTACTTTCCAAATATACCATTTATTTCCTGTTTGGAGTTTATTTTCCTGGTGAAAAGGTGATTTTCCCAATACTAGTAAAAAAGTCCTGAATGATGGTGTAGAAATACTGAGTGCTATTGCAGACAACTTTTGGAGGCCTTCCTTAACTCAAAATTGAGCTTATGATAGCTCATTGGAAATATATTCCAGTCTAGTTGTCTTTAGACCAATCAAGAAATTCATTTGGACACTCCTGCTTTGAGAAAACCTGATTTCCCCAAGGTCACTCCAGAAGTGCATCAATTCTCTCATGACACCTATATTTTTGACATTTCTACCAGACCATGATACCTGTGTAAAAAATGAAGGAGGGTTTTCTTATTGGATTTTTTATGGACAAAAACCTCTCTCACTTTTATCAAATTCATATATGTTTGGTCAGAAACATGGTTTGAAGAAAAACTTGCCCTAGGTGATGGGAATGAGTTCGCTATAGGAAACCCTAGGTGGAAAGTGGAGGGATGGGAAAGGGAAAAAATAGAGTAATGAGGCAATAGGTTGTAAAACAAGATGTATATGAGTGGAAAAATACCATAATGAGTTCTCCAAGAGTGGCAGGGCAACCATGGGATGGCAAAATGGTAGAATAGTGAAAAATTTTATCTAAGGATAATGAAGGCAGTGAGATTACAAAAACTCACAATGTTCATGAAATTTGTTTCTAGAAATATAGGGAAATCATTTAGTCACCTACAACATGAAAAAATTACTGATGACTAACAATCTAGAGTCCAGCATGGCATTATGAAGGATCATGTCATGGATATTTAAACTAATGTAAAAAGGAGGACGATCATCATTTACACTAGCTACATGAGAACCAAATAAAAAGTTGGGAGCATCATCATTTATATTGAAAGAATCTCGTAAATTAATATTTATTTGATTAGTCCTTGAGATCTTCACCATTGTAATGATTTTTTTCCTATACTGCTCATTCTTCAATAAGTTAAAAGGGATGGGAATTTTTATTTTACCAATTACATTTTCTAAATTGAATGATGCATGGTCCTTTTCCAACTCCTTTATATCCTTATTGGCATCATCCACATTTTTTGAAGCATCATTTTTTTAATCATCTACCTTTTTTTAGCATACTTTTCTGGGTCATCAACCTTCTTAATTATGTCTCTTTTATGCTCAACTTGTTTTTGTCATGCTATAGGTTTCAGTTGTGGAGTTTTAAGTGGAACATATCTGCCCCTAATAGTGTATTGTATCTGAAAATCATCCATTGTGTTATTGTAATCCTGCTGAAAGATTTTTGAATCAAGCATCAATTGACTAATATCTTTGTAACAACCCTGGTGAAAATTCCATGTAATAAAGTTAAAAATAATAACCACGGTTGATGGCACACTTATTCCAAGATGAATTTTGGGAAAAACATCCTAGTGGGTGTTCATTTCGGTTATTATGGCTAAGGAAATTGGAAAAGCAATGAAAAAGGCTTTGGAAAGGAAAAATGGAAAATTTAGCACATTTATTTATGAAAATAATGAAAATTAGGAGAAAATGGAGGTGAAAGGTCATAGGTTGCATGTGAGGAGGAAAATGAAAGAAAATAATGAAAATTAAGAAAATAGAGGCCTCATTAAAACATATACTTATGAGGATCAGTTGGTAAGCCTTTGGCTTAAGCTTTTGCTCATAGTTATGGAATTTATTCTATTATCTCTCTCTCATAATATCAGATACTTAGATTTTTATTGGAGAACTTTGGCATTGGATAAAGAAAGAAAAAGAAGGCAAGAGGAAGGAAGAAGCAAGCAAGGAAGAGAAAGATCAAATAGCTAAAACATGATTGTTTGCAGGTATCGATTTAAATTTGTGTTTTCCTTGATAGATATGGAATGCATGGTATTGCATGTGGTTATTTTCTATCTTTCCATGGGTTTTCTAGGTGTAACAATGTTTTGAGGCTAGACTTTCCATTTCCGTATAGCTATGATGAGATGGATTTCTCATACTTTGGATGAGCTGGATTGACGAATGGATTCGAAGCTGAGTATGGTGGATCTTTGAAATGAAAAAAACATGGCCTAGTGGTCCGTAAACTCAGACTATGGATAACGATAAAGCTACTGGCATAGTAACCCCTGAACTAGACCGTGGGCTGCAGTAAAGCCAAATTGTGTGCCTTAGTGGGCCTAGGAATCCTTGTCGGTGAATTGTGGGATATACAGTAAATCCAGGAGGTGGATTTATATTCGTTGGACCTAGTAGTCCCAGTATCAGATGTACGAAAAATCTTGGAGAATGGCTCTTAGTGTAGGGCCTAGTAATCCTTGGATCTCACTATGGATTACGGTAAATCCTGAAAGACTAGGAGGCACTAAAATTCCTCATGGTGTAGGCGGATAATTACCGTAGCATTCATGCTTGTTTGATCCTTTTGGTTGGTTATGAGTCCCACATTCATGCTTGGAATATGCCACGGGGGTGATTAGCTCAAGAGAGAATTTTCTTAGCCAATTGCTAAATTTAGATAGATATGGAGTGTTCTATTCTTAATGCAAATTTACTTCAATATTTCTTTGGCCCGATATAATTTAGCAATCAAATAAACATGAAAGTGAAATACTAATAGACCACAATAATATAGCAACATAAGACAAGCCAATAATATAGATCATATTTTACAATTCTTCTTGTCCAACAAAGATATAGGATAGTGTGTGTTATGACAGTGAACAGGATGCATCAACCAAAAAATTCTTTCTTAGATCAGCCAACCCTCCAAGTGTCACACACACAACCCTCAAAGATAGCTCATCAAAAGTCCACACTGGTCAACCAAATTCAACACAAAAAAGTCAATGAAAGATAGTCAATGCAGAAAGTCAACACTGTAGATTTAGGGCTTCGGTAAAACTACCCCTTCTTCCTCATTTTTCAGGGTCTAATCCCTCTTTTTTTTAGATCCATTCAGATCGATTATTATATCATCCAAAACTCCCTCTTGAGTCTTGTTTGACTTCTCCCTTAGGGCCCCTATTGTTTCCTTATGGTTTTAACCTCTTGCCTCATTTTTCATAGCATTTTTCCCTCCCGTTTCCTATTATTTTCTGCACCTCTTTTCAACAGATATGAGTCATTAGATCCGTATCCCTTAGACCTTAGATATTTTGGAATTTTTGTGTGTTTTGAGTCAATTTTTCCATCCTTTAGAATATTTTCTTGGGAGCCCTTATTTTTGGGTTAGAATTTATGCATCTTTAACTGTCTATTTCACTGTCGCTTTCAGTTTTAATTACAGTTATACAACATTTTTTCTTTTTATTTATACACAACTGTCTAGGCTTAATTAAAATTAACACACAGATCACACACATGGACAACTAAAGTGAAGATCACTTGGTTTACACCGCCAAGCCAAGACTTAAGCCTCCTAATTAATTTATTTGCCACTCTACGCCTTTCATTATTTCTCTTCCATCTCATTTGAGTATCTGTTTCTTGTGATCATTGTGCCACCAAATATTTTATCCCAAAGACTCCTAGGCCTTCATCCTCAGTTTCTGTTAGGAAGACTTCCTCCACCACGTCGCCACTTAGTCAGTCCTTCATCGAGTCCCTATACCGACTTTGTTTCTGGTCCATTGGGCCCTCATTTGATTCCAAACCTAGTTTCCCTCTACGTCATTCTCCCAACATGTCAGGTGCCAGTGCAGGTATTGGTCCTAATGCTGGTAGTAGCCCAGGACCTAACTCTAGAGATACTAGTAGTGGAACTGTTGGGTGTGGAGCCTGCTTTTCATCCTGATTCAGAGATCCTTGTTTTAGCTGGATGTATACCCCAGGAAAACTATACACCCTTGCAGCAGGGGGGTGCGGGGGGGACTTCTCCCCCCCACAAGGTTCGAGGGGGATGACCCCCCAGCTGGGGGGTTCGGGGGCCAGCAGTCCAAGGTGGGGGTTTCGGGGGTAGCGCCCCCGAAGCTAAAAACATATGTAAAATTGCCTTGTAAAAGTATAGTAATTTCTAGTCAATCTGAGTTGTTCATTAGGAAGATGATCTAACGATAGAAGTTATGTTTAGTTTAGGGTTTTTTTCCCTAGAAGTCAACCCCTCTCTTTGTATGAGGGTATTGTATTGCGGCTGTGTAATATATGTGTATTCTCCGAGTGGGAAATAGAGAGGGAGACTGTGAGAGAGAATAGAGGATATTACAGTGGATCTGTTGTAGGTTTTGTCTATTCATTTTGCTGGATAATAGAAAGGAAGGACTAGCTGTTCGGGGTGGTGAACCACGTATATCTGTGTCTCTCTGGTTTTATGTGTTTTGTGTGCTTGTATTTTCCGCATATTTTATGTGTTTCATTTCTCCATAATATATAATTTTCTAACATGAACCAATACCGAAACCATCCCGGTTACTCCCTTGTTGCCTTTTATGGTAGGTTTGGGCGTCCATGATTTTAGCCAGTTAATCAACAACCCTATACAACATAATATGGTTTGGCTTGTTATGCAAAATAAGCTTCCTTATGACATCCCAAAGTTTGAAGTAAACGCTAAAGAGGACCCTACTATTTACGTCCGCTCCTTCCACATGTGGTGTTCATCCAACTCCATTACTGATGACTCTATTCATATTCAGTTATTCTAGCGTACACTCATGGGTGATGCTGTTAAGTGGTATGTCAACCAGGCCTCTCCCTCTCATTCCAGTTTTGTGACTCTTGTGAAAGCGTTCCTATCATACTTCCAGTTACCGAATTGTTAACCACATTTCGTCAAACTTCTTCCACCTACCTTTCTGACCATGTCCAAGAATGACGTAGAAGGAGGAGCTTATGTCAAGCTCCCACATTCGACGACCATGTCCATATGGATTGGTTTCTCAGGATGCTCTTTTCCTCTATCAATAAATATGTCACATCTCATTTTCCGCAGAAAGAGGAAGAAGCTCTCCAAATCGCCTTGAAATATGACCTCATCTACGCTTAATCTAGTTATCTTTATACCGTCTTACCAGAGCTTCTTAGACTTGGTGGTGCCAATTGACCAGGGGCATCTCACACCGCCAAGGGTATCGTTGGAGCTCTGTAACATCCATATACTCATCCTCTCATGGGTTATGGTTTCCCTCGGGGAGGGGCCAGCTCCTCTATCACTTATCCCCCTCCCAGCAACATGTATCCAGGACAAATCACATTTTCCCAAATGCATCATCTAACTCGAGGGCCTATGGTTGCTCAAATTATTTACCCCATTGCTGCTAAACCTCCTTACTCTCTGTATCAACAACTTGGTGCTCCAACCCCTCTGTCATTAGCACCCCAACCTCCTATGCCTTCTCAACCTTCGCTGCAAAATCCACCTCCCCTTATGAGTCAGGTATATGTGCAGTAGAGCGCGACTGATCCTCCAATCTCTAAGAAAAATAGGAATGGAAATCAAAATCAACCAACAGGGTAATCAATGGCGTCAACCTAATCCGCTAAAAAATAACAACCAACAATAGGGAAATCAGCTTGAGCAGGACAGGCCTGTTTGTACGAATAAGACTTATTCTTGTTGTGGTGTGCATGGCCATTATACTCACGATTGTCCCCTTTTACCCAAAATGTGTTAGTTGTGGGAAGCACTAGAAGCATCTATAGGACAACAAGCCTTAGTTTCGTCTCCTCCAAATACTGTGCCTGTTCAACCAACTGTTTTTACTAATCCCTTCCCTCAGCAAGGGTATGTGGCTGCCCAACCCCCTCAAGGTCATGATGCCCCTCAAACCTCTCAGTATGGTACCTCTGATTACCAGATTATAATGATGAATGATGACGTGGTTAATACCATGAATTTCAACTTTCAAAGTCAGTTGTGCCAATATGGAAAGCCACCTGCTTCCTCTGCAACTGAGCCTCAAACCATTGCTTCCATAGAGTCTAGTTTGACACTGAATGTACCTTTACATATCCCTCAGCCACGTGCAGAGGTCCTTCCCAAGATCCCAAAAGGGCCATTACGTCGAACAGTTGCTTCCTTCAAAGCCACCCATAACTACAAAATAATAGATGACTTAGCACAATCTTCTACTGCTATATCAACGTTAGAAGTCCTCCAGTCATGCCCTTCACAATGTAAAGCTCTATTATCTGCTCTGGGCATTGTGGATCCTTTAGATGATCATTTTATCGTCTTTGATGTTGAAAAATTAGATCATTCCCCCTTACCTTCTTCTGTCACCTTCCAAATACTTGTCAAGATCTAGAATGCCCATGTTTCATATTGTATCATTGACGAGGGGGCATCCACCTACGTGATGTCTGCCTCTGTTTGGAAGCAACTCGGATCACCTGAGTTAGTCCCATCCACTATCACTTTACATTATTGGGATGGTCACTCTTCACAGCCCCTTGGCATGTTCTGAAATTGTCCTGTTACTCTTGCGGGCAAGACTTTTTTCATTAACATTGAAGTCATTGATGCCCCCTTGGATTACAACATCTTGTTGGGTCGTAGATATACCTATGCAATGTCTGATGTCACATCTGTGATTCACCGTAAGATGTGATTTCCTCACAATTGAAATATCATCACCATATATTAGTTGAAATATTACAAACCGAAGTCTCAGCTCTCTCCCGAGTCTATCATCTCTTCGATGGTCAATAAAAAAATAGTAACACCTCTTACCATTGTTTCACCTTGAGTCTACAAAGATTCTACCTTACTTGGTGCATTCCCTAGTCCCCCCGCTCTTTTCATAGATCCCAGCTTGTTAAATATTTGCATGATGCAATTATCTTCGACTATCCATAAGAAGTCCGATTAAAACACCCAGCAGCCAAAGCCTCTGCAACTTGCTAGTGGTCACTTGATGGAGTCTGTAGGGCCTCGCATTGATGGAACCTCCTCTTCTGTTGGTCTGTCTTCCACTCCTTTTCAACCAGGAACGGTTCCCCCTAGCCTTAACAAATTGGGATCCATTCCACCAGGCCATTAGCCCTCTGTTCAGATACTGTTTCTCACTCCCCCCTTCGAATTATTTTTGGTACATGTTATGGCTACGTTGCGCCTTCCTAATTTGACCCTGGGGATCCCAGTCTGGTACATCAACCTCCCAGTCGAAACATCACCTGTTCAGCTCAAAACTTATACTGCTTTGACCTCAGTCCAACCGGTTGCCACAACACATACCTTTGCTTCGGTGCCTCCACCACCTCAACAGGAATCTACTCCTATTGTGAAAGCATCTGGTCATGGGGGCAAATCCAGAAAGAAGGAACCTAAGGAGAAGGCTGCCCAAACAACTCCTACTCCTCGTAAGTGTCCAAATAATTCATGTTTGTGCTCTTTGTGTGATGTTGCTAGGCATGCCACTCATAGCTGTCCTGAACTTCCTCGTCTTAAACCTGTGGTCGATGAGTCGTTTCCTGAATCCGATATCCCAGACGTCCATGGTACCTTACTAGATTTAGCCAAGAAACACAAATCGTTGTGCACAAACCACCCTTGTTCTTTGTGTGATATTTATGGCTACTATTCTCACCTTTATCCCCATCTTGATGACTTTCACGACACCCTTGAAGTTGTTCGTGAAATAGAGGTTGCTCTTAGTGGATATTGTACCCCTCTACTTATGCGTTATACTTCGGTAGAACTATAGGAAATTGTCATACCTCCTCTTGATGTTGGGATGATGGAATCTACGACCACCATCCACTATCTGTCATCGTCTATGAGATCCTTGGTGGAACACCCCTCCGGGGAGTTCGTTGCTGCTTCAACTAAACCTCCTTCGACGATCACCTTGGGCTCAACATCGGTAGATGTTTGATCTAGTAACTCTTCATCTTCCATCCGTAGCGAGACATATGTGAACCATATCTCTCATGATGATGTGTTATGTAGCCCTGCCGCTTCATGTGGTCTTTATTTTTCCATTGCCCCCATCTTTCACTCTCATGAATAAATTATGGAAGCAATGACCACCCCTGACTTTCCTTGGGAGGATATGCACCATCATGCGTACTTCTTTCTGTAGCAGTCCCTTGACTAATATGCTATGGAGTCTAAAGAATTTACCTTTTCCAAAGTTGATCAGTTTAGAAATCCCATTCCTGCACCCGATGCTTTCTACGAAGAAAACATTGCCTTGGGGGCACCTTGTGCCATGGATGAAATTAAGGCTTACATAAAGCTACTCAAAAGATTCTATAATGTTTCCTCCAAGTCCTATTTTGAGAGGCCTGGACATGATCCTATCATTGTTGACCATCAGATGGAGACACGGCCTAATGCCTACCCTGTGTATCACAAGTTGAGACCCATTTCTCAATGAGAAACTCTCAAAACCGCAAGATAATCTCAAGAAGGATGGTTGTTCTTATCTCGTTTTCAAGAAATTAGGCACCATCCATGTCTGTATGGAATTTTGTGACCTGAACAAAGATTGTCCCCACAAAAAATTCCCTACACCATGTATCGACCATATCTTTGCCAAATATAAGGGTCATAGAAATTTTACCCATAACATCCCCCATGCGTGCTTTATTTCTGCCTTGCATTCAGGATTCTTGCGTCATCCATCATCTTCTCCTTTGTTATCTTCTAGCACCGTTTTGATGGATCCTTCATCCACATTGTACATCGGCTATGCCGACGGTGCGAGTCGCTACTCGCGGAATCTAGCCTCGGAAGCCTGGGCCATTTTTACCCCCATACATTTGTTATTCCTTTCCAATCGTGTATGTATTAGATTTTCTAGCAATAATCAGGTTGAATATGATGCAGTGATAGGTTTGTTAGTCCATTCCATTGACCATCGCATCGTTCACCTTCATGTTCGTTTATATTCCTTTCTTCTTGTCAAACAATTGAATGGAGTTTATCGTGTGTATAACCCTGTCCTTTTTAGAAGATATTTACGAGGGAATCTCTTAATGCATGAATATGAAACCGTTACTTTAGGTCATGTACCTAGAGCCCAAAATCACTATGTAGATAGCATTTCAAAAAATATTCTAGATTAGCACTTATCACATGCATTTAACACAAGACAATAACATTAAACAAAAGGTGATCCACATGCTCGTCATATATAAAATATGCATATCCATAATATGTGTCTACAAAATCATAAATTTTTTGGAGTCCTCTACTCTAATACATCTAAAAAGCCCATAGCATGTTACAAAACCAAAAGCGGGGGAACCTCATGCCCCTATATATAGTCACTATCTAGAGGGTCTCGAGCCAATGGCTCGGCTCCTACAGCCCGTAGATCCTACGTACCTCGACATGCCATCACCATGCGCCGCATGACCCCTCACCACTACGAGGGTAGACCAACACATGCCTTAATGTAGCAGTCATATCGATATTTCCAGGCATTATCTGATACTCCAAACATCAACAGCTCACATTTGCAGCATACATCCTCCAATAGTGCATCTAAATCTATTCGGTCAACTCCTCTAGCTATACTAAACCCTGTAACCCCTAGTGTTGGGGATCGTCCTGTATACCGATACGATCTCACTGGTACTATATCTTCATACCAAAAGTAATGAATTAGTAGCATATAATATAAAAAATTTCTACTTACCATCTGGTCCCCATGCTCGACCGAGCAGAAGTGGCAAGTCTGGGTCCCTATCATAGTTCATACCACTGTATGGATAGTCTTCTATATACAATGGAATTCGGTCCCAATGTGTAAGGAAATCAGGCTAGAACACCCGCCCGACTCCCCCACCTCCTTCTCTCCTCAATATCTTCCCCCAACAGTGCATCTTGGGCTCCCGTGGGCCCCCATCCTGGATCTATACATGAGGCTGAAGCATCGAGATATTCTCAATGAGGAATGAGAAAAACACTGTCCCAAAAGGATAGTCATGGTTCACTTGTTTCTTTCATAGAGACAGTTCTCGTTTCAATGATAGCAGCATCATCTAGGCCTACCCATAGTAGGTCCCGCTCAAAACACTCTCAACAAGCATCATCTACCCTCCAGTGATGTGGTGGAAGGACTGGTTGCCCAAGATCTGTGGCGCTACTATAGCGACAGCCTGAGTCTCTAGTATCTGTAGGTCTTCGATCGGTATAGCTGTGCCCTTGACACAAACATCTCGTTGACAATGGAGGTCCAGAAACTTAGAAATATTCCACCTTCGTGGTAATACTGGTTGGATGTTTCCCACCATCCCTAATGGTTGGAGACCGGTCAGGAAATAAATGTCATGCACAATTAGCTCGATCTAGTCCACCTGCACTATAAATATCTCTAGGTCCAAGTGCCAATAGCTGACTATACTGGCTAACAAGAGCTCTCATGCCCTCATCAAAGGGTTATCACCCAACTTGAGTACCCCATATCTTTCCAGTGCGCCTCGAACAACCTGATCCCCCAGATCTCAGAAAGAATCACCTCAAGATATCTCTCTCTCTATTTGATCCTTAGATCTGCCATACCTTCACAAAACTAGTATTTTATCTATTAGAACAAGAAAATATTGCCTCTAAAACATTAGGACCCAGTTCCTAGCCAAATACAACAAAAAGCCCAACTTTTAGCATCTTGCATCTTTTTAAGTCTTGTATTTGCGAGGTCCCAGTTTCTGCCCTAAAACTTGCTACCCAGGTTGCAAAACAGGCCCAAAAGGTGCAAGTTGGATGATAGGATGTTTAGAGTGTTATTCCTGGGCTCTGGGCACCTAATTAGAAATTCTAAACTACTGAAATTGAAAAGTATGGTTAGGACACCTACCTCCAACTGACGAATATTGGATTTGACGGTTGGTTTGTCTGCTACAAACACCACAATATTTAGTGCCTTCTCCTCCTCTCCACATTCTCTAGAACTAGACTTGCAAATGAATTAAATTGGAGGGAAATCACCCTATTAAAAGAAAAACCCTATTTTTTCTTTCACCAATTACGACCAAACCGTAGCTCCGTTTGATGAACTGTCAACACCGTTGGAAATCTCTCACTGAGCTCTAAAATGGGTATTCATTTTTTTATGGTGATTTTACACTTCATCTAAAAGCCTTTTTTCCAAGAAGGGTCACTTTGTCACCTCTCAAAATCATATTTCTGCACTTGCACCATTTGTACTTGGGGCACCACTTTATGGTAATCATTTTTTTCTCATTCTTTTATGGTCCCCATGGGGCCTATTCTGTGTGGCAGCATCATCAAGTTTCCCTTGTTCAGAGCATCCAAGTTGAGTCATCATTGCATTTATGGAGTCTATACCGAGTCCCTTTTGCCTCCTGTCACAGTATTCCATCCATTCATGCCTTGTCCCTCTCTCGTGTAGCCCTTTTTGGCCTTGAGTCTCACTATGCCCCATCCCCTCAAGAGCCAAGTTAGTCACTACCAGGTCATCCATGATTTTTTTTCTCTAATAAAGGAAGATGTTTGTTTTCTACTCAGTATCCCCCATTCCATCATCATCCCTAGTGTCAGTCCATCAGTCACTCTAATATATTCCCTTGTGTCTTAGTTGAGGACCCTCATTGCCTCACCTTTGGTGGACCTCCTTCTGTCGACATCAACACATTCATTCCAAAAGACAGTTCTAGAGGGTGGTGTATCTTGGTTCCAGCTTCCATCATTGTTTGGTGCCTCAGATCAGGCAAAGGAACTCCTTATTTCCCATTGAATGGATTGTTTCTCATTCACTCCACTTCATCATGATCAAGATTTGTATACTCGATAGTTCGATGATCCGACAGATTGATCCAGTGATTCTTGAGTGTGTCTGATATTTTTTAGACCTCATGAGGGGGTGGCTCTTCAAGTAGCCCCCCACATGCTCGGATGACCTCATTCGCTTCTACAGCCTCAGATGCATCTCTGCAGATTTGATGGGTTTGGCCCCAACCACTTGGAGTGCCTCTAGCATGAATGTATCACTTAGATGGTCCATTTATATTTTTAGAGCCCTTTCCTATTTATCATAGCTTCTCTGGTTATTATTATATCTCATGTACTGAGATATTAAATAAATATTATTCACCATTATCAAGGATAACTCAATATTTTGTTATAAATAGAATGGTTTTCCATTCATTTCTTACCTTTGATCATTTTATCTTGGTTATACTTTGATCCTCGTATCATTTTCTATCTTTGATTAATTTTTGTTTTCTTTTGGTTTCTAAGCTCCCTTTGAGTTCTACACGTCTTGGGTATTGTACAACCATTGAGAGAGAAACTCTGAAGCTGAAGCGTTTGAGGACAAACAAGAACCCATCCCATTGAGGGGGACTCTCTATGTTCCCTTCCTAGGTGTTACATAATACAAAACAATATTTATAATTCTTGTCTTGTCAATTAGATATTTTGGAGAAAATCTTATTTAATTTTGTTGTTTAGCTCCTTTATTTGCATAGATCCGGGTTTATTTTTCATTTGTTTCGATCGACTATTGTAGATCCAAGAAGTTTGAAAACCATATTTGTTGTTAGGGTTGTTTGTCATGTGCAACTAAAGTGATCTCCTTTCGTACACTTGTGTTAAGATTTCATACTAACACTCGTGGCTCTTACTATTTTTCTTTTCTTTTGTGGGGTATTCTCAAATGCTGGAGCTTACGGCACTGATTATGCTAACAACCCCTCCTTATCTCTTTGAATATCATCTTCATTTATATCTTCAATGAAAATAGGCTCCTTAAGATTGGGATTTAGTTTAGCTTTAAAACCCAGTGTTAGTTTGTTCATGGCTCTGGTTCTTGGCCTCCTTGCATAATCCGTTTTAGGGTTAGGTTTTATAGGACCTTCACCCTTATTTTGGCCTTCCTCAATAGTCTCATCTTTCTCACTCTCCTAGAATTCTAACTGATTTTTTCTCCTATGATGTTTTTCTTTTGTTTTTCGAGCAGCTTGTTGACTAATCTCGACATGTTTAGAAACTATTTTCTTATTCTTATGCCTTTTGGGAAAGGGGTGTACCAATGCCATCCTTAGAGGTTGTGCTTTCTTGTTCAATTCATGGGTGTACAATATCTTGATCAAAACATGGTGGTATACATCATGTGGGTACCAAACCCTTCTTTTTCTTGAAAAGAACACCATATTAAGAAATCTTTGATGAAGGTAAAAAGGCAAGTTCATCCTGTTAAAACTAGCCAAATGTACAAGAAATCACATATGATCTAAGAAAATTTTGGAAAAATGACCATCACATGTCAAATAAAGTTGAATGTTCCTCATATGATCAACCCATTATGACTTTAAATTCTTATATGGACCCCAACACTCCAGCAAGTGTTATGGCTATCATGCTTCACAAAATAATTTAGATTTACTCCTTGCACCATCTATCTCTTAAACCATATTTCCCCCTCAGCTGGTATTTTAGTTGCCTCAACAATTCTTTCTTCTACTACATGAAATATCATCCCCTAAACGCTAGCTCTATTACTATAAAAAGAATCAATGAAATAACTGGTTAGATTCCGCTAAAGAGTTAAAAAATAAATGTCAAGCCCATACGCCCGATAGAGCATTGATCCATATGTATCATAGCAGTTGAGGTGAGCACTCTTTCCCATCTGCCCAGATAGTAGGTTCCAATAATTTACCAATTCAATTTTTCCTCCTTGCGTGCTCCACTAAAATGAAAATGGTTACTAACAACTAGAAAATGGTTCCCACCCACTTAGATTTATCAAAGTCTTGTTTTTCATTTACTTCATTTCCAATGCATACAGTAAGAGCTACAAATACACCAATTATACAAACCCTTGTTTTTTTTTCAAGTGTCATAGGTGGAACTAGGTCAAATGGATAATGCATTTATTTGAATTTAGAGAACCCATTCATGCAATTGGCTTCCATCATCTCGGTTAAGCACTTGGTTTCCATTGACTCAGATTATCAAAAATTTGTTTTTCATGAAATTTTCTTCCACTGCAAACAGTCAAAGTTGAAAATACACCAACTGTACACCACCTACTTTATCAAGCTATTATCACTCTAGTAATTTCTTAAGTTGTGGGATTTTGAGTTTTTACTGAGAGAACATTAGAGGTAACCACAAACATACTTCAAATTCTAGGATCTAGCCTTCCTAGAATTCAGAGAGGGCTTTCTCTTTAAAATTTATCTTTGTTTTGATTTAAAATATTAGGCTAGTTATGAAAGTACAATTTGGTTTTGGTTTAAAGGGTTTGGTGGGGAAAAATCACTTGGAGGTAAGATAGAGAGAAATCTACTTTTCCATTGGGCTATGGAGTCTAAATCAAGCTAGCAGAACTAGAAATCAAGGCTAAAAGGTACAAATATATTCAGGGCAAGATAGATAACCCTTAGAGATTTGGGAAAGTGGTTTTTTGTGAGGTGGTATGATCGATATAAAGGGCATTTAAGGATCCTTTTATCCAGAAAATGGGAGTAGAAGGGAGAGGTCAAATGGGAGTGAGAGCAACTAAGAATTCTCAACACCAGAAATTAGAAGAAAACATTAAAATGGAAACTAGTTAAAGATAGGGATCACTTGAATAATCCTGTAGTAATACTCCTAGTTACACATTTAGATAGAATAAACATATAATGAATTGCTTGAAACTCAGAAAACGAAACAATGACAAGAAGGGAGTGCTTCACTCATCAGCTTATCACAGGGATCCTGAATTATGATACCAGTCATCTTGTCCATTTTTTTACTTTGAATTCAAACACACAACTCCTCCAATGTTAAGCAAAAATATGTATAGTAAGTCCAACAATTTTATTTCACACTGAATACTTCTAATGTTGAAGTATTTATACAAAATGTAATTACAAATATCCTAGGATAATTCTAGGAATATCTTTAGGAAAAGAGAAATATCCTTACATAATAAAAGGGATGGCTACTTAAAAAACATCAAGCTGTCCTCTTTTATCCAAAATAAATAGAACTGCTTTATCTAACAAGGAGCTTTTAATTGTCAAGGTGTCATGCTTGCTGGCTGCTAGGAAAAATCTAGCTTTTGACTTGCCTTCGCTGATAGTCTTTGATATGATACTCTTTACCTGATACTCTTTCATCTGATTAGTTTAACTGATTTACTACTGTAAAATTATCTTTTAACAGTAAAATTAGCAAACTGCCTTTTTATTTTAATTTTTGATCTGACTGTTTTACCTCTTATCTCTACATCAAATCAGTAAAAGTTTTCCATTCTTCTTCCTTGGGAATTTTGACATTCCTCAACTTCCTGAAATTCTCATCAACCTCTGTATATCTAGAAAAAGTGGGCTTTATTACAAAGAGATGTTTAATCTCATGCTGTAAAAAGAAGAGATCTTCAAAATACTGAAGGAGGACTTTCCCCGTGGGAGTGTCTTGTGCTAGTGGCTTGCTAACTTGCTCTTTAGCAAATTCTTTGATATTTTTATCATAATACTTCTAGGGCATACGTTTTTCATTAAAAACATGGATGTATGGTAGGCCCCTCTTTCTTAAGTTTGTGTATTTTACCATAAATTTTGTTATGGAAATGTTCATTGATTCACATTTTTCTTCCAGATTATTCATAAATTTCTTCTTAGTTACAACCTTTTTTATCTGTAAGATTTTTTCTGTCCTATCCATGACTTGTAATTCTTCCGGTTCTACCCTGTTCTTGTTGTTTAAAAATGTAATGAGTTTTAAAGCCTAAGTAGGCTTATCAGTCAACTCATCTTTGGTCCTTTGTATCTCTGTTTGGGCTGCCAACAACAAATCTCTCTGCTCAAATATAACCTGAATTGAAGGCCATAGATTATGAATGGCTTCAATTATGTTAGACCAGAGATGATTTTTTCCATATGAAATCTGCTCAATGAAACTTAGTTCTTTTTTCAAATTCTTGATCTATTCCCCCAATTTGATTGCTTTATGTTCATGGGTTTTAGTATTTATTAGAGTTGTCTTATTTGTAGCTTCAATATTTTCAATCATCTTTTTCAGGCTATTGATTTCATTTATCTTTAAAGAGAATTCTTCCATAGCTTTAACAATCTAGCTTGCCTCATTTGTTTGTTAAACATTTGTAGTGGAAGAGTCTGTAGTTGAAGTAGTGGCTGAAGTCACTGGCACTGTAGTTGCCAGTGGGCCCTTTGGTGCTAATTTCTCTCCTAAAGTAGACAACACTGCTGTATTTATTACTGGAATAACTATAGGAATTATAGGATTCTCATGTTCTTTTACAGTGTCTTTTCCTTTGACAAGGTGGTCCATTTGGGTCTCCATCTCTTTGATTTGAGCAGTCAGTTTAAGAATTAGATTCATCATTTCTTCTTTTTCACTCTAATCTTGAAGGATTTCCTTGGTTTGTGGATGCTCACTTTGAGGAAGCTTGAGCTATTTCCTCAAAGCTTCTATGTCATCATTCGTTTTCTTTATCAATAGTTCTGCTGCTTGGATGTTTGAGGGATCATATCCCACCTGTAAAACTAATTCCTCTAAGGCTTTAATCCTTAGATCCTTCGCATATAAAGATGCCTTGTCTATCTTCATCTGATCCTGCATATTAATGATGATGTTCTGTAGCTTATTTGCACTCATTTCCTTGGTTTCTACTGCAGAATAAAGTATCTCTGAGCTTTGTCTCTGAAATTCAATTTGATCTAGCTCATGGACAGTTTCTGCATCAACCTAAAGGTCCACCTCCTTATAATCTGTTGTTGTTTTAGGTGTGGAGGTAGTAGGTTGTAGAAATGAAATGAACATCTTTTTACTATAATATTTAAAGGCTGGCAATAGCCTATTTTGATTTCCAGGCTTCTGTTTGAGGAATTGAGAATATATCTCTGTTTTTATCTCCTCATTCTTATGCTTTATCTACACTTATTTCTCCTTGATTTATAGATCCTTTTCCTTTTCTATTCCCATAAGTGTTTCATTGATTATAGTTGTGGCTATATCATCATTGGTTACTGGTGCATCTATCTCATCAACATCAATTGTTACTTTCTCCTTGTCAACTGAACTAAGTTTAAGCCTCTTATTATAGATCAGTTTGAATTTTGTTTCTGTAGTTGTTTCTGCTGTATAGGTTCCTTCCTCTCTAACTCTTTTAGCTAATGTCTCTAACTATTTTACAAGTTCTAGAGCTTGTGCTGTGCCCATTTTACCTGTTGTCTTTGTATTAATTGTTGTATCTGTTAGTGTATTTTCTAGCCATTCAATTTGGTTGGAAAGAAGTAAATTTCTTTTGCACAACCTCTACTGCAGATGTACATTCCTGCAGTTGAAATTAACATTTCAACACAAGTAAAGGGAGTAGTCTAGCCAGGTGGAAATTTCGCCCACGAATTTTTGTCAACCTAAAAAAATGTTTGTTTCCTTGTCTATGGAGAATAAATATGTTTATGAACTCCATCCAATAGTACATGAGTTATTACGACATAAAAGACTTTCAGGATGGCGTATTTCATTAAATTTAGAGGAGGACGACCAAATGGAAAAAAATTTCTTGAACCCCACCATTCATTGAGTTGAATTTGAACTCTTTTCCCGCACTAGTTTCATTGGGAATTGCTTTCTCATTTACAATCGAGGATTGAATTGAGTTTTTTTTTATATTGGGTTTTGAATTTTAAGAGACATCAATGGCTTCCTCTTGCTGTTGTGAAACATGTTAAACTGGATGAACGCAAAACAAAACCGAGGGATGAAGGTGGGGTCAGCTACTCAGCACAGGAGATTGAATGCAATGTAAATACATAACTTTACATATAATATCTTACTGTGAAAGGGAGGCCCATGAAATACCATGGGCATAGATTCCATCAAGTTGGATATTTCCCTTCACTTTACAACTGAGAACCGATGTCTGGTAGACAACTCAGCTGGACTTGATCTGGGAACACAACTCTCGACTTCTGCTTATTTGTAACGTGGATTACCTCGTTTACCATGGCGTTTGATAGAGCACACATAGGTATCATCGTTCATGCTATTATTTCTCTATGATAAATCTCTTTCCCTCTCTTCCACTGACAAGGACCTCCATATCTCTGCTTCGTACACTTCTTCCAACACGAAATCTTGTTCTTGCACTTTTACGTTGTTTTCTTCGACTGAGGTTATGATTTCTAGGAGGTGTTGGCCTACATGGGCGACGATGGGTTGGGTTTAGCCTTGTGATGAATCGAAGAAATCCTCTCTCGCATTTGGGATGTCCCATGAGCGAGTGAGACTATGTGAGAAGAAAAAATATGTTGTTGTTCCCTGAGAATAACAAGGGATCCTATTTTGATGAGTAGGACACTTCTATATTTGTGGTGTATATATCCAACCAGCAGCTGGTAGCAAACCCATCTCCTCTGCCGAGAAGGAAGCTTCGTGGCTAAGTTTTGCAAGGCATGCATTGGATTGCATTATATATTAAAATCAACATTAATAATAGTAGTGCTTTGGTCCTCAAAAATTTATGTTTTGACAATTTCTAATTATGTGAACATAGACATCTTCCTATTAAAAAAAGGAGACATGGAATAATTAATTCAATGCTACAAGTATCATCCTGAATGATCCTCGATGAAATTAGGTGAAAGGAATATTTTGAGGGATTTCCAATACTGTAATAATAATGGATGGCTTAAATTTGTTAAAATATGTAATTATCTCTTGCATGTATTGTTAGACAATTAGTTAAGTGAGTGTTGAGTTGTGTGATAGATAAATTTGGTGAGTGAGTTAAGTGAGAATTGAGCAAGTTCAACTATGTGATAGATGAGTGTGTGCATGTCAAGTGAGTTAGGTTAAATACCTTTCATCGGGTTCATTGTATTTAGCTTGAGTGAGATTGAAATTCGTTGATTAATAGAAGAGTCAAGCTCGTGTGTTTCATGTGTGAAATACTTGTGTCATTTGTGTTTAATATCCTCTGTCTATCCAAAAAATTGGTATTAGAGTTGAGGAAGGATCACAAGATCCGTGGGCGAGCAGAGCCGAAGAAAAAAGGGCAAAAGCAGAAGGACAACAATTTTTTTTTTTTTTTTTTTTGGAAAATCATTGAACGGATAAAGAAGCGTGCATGTCCACATGTTTTTAGTGCAACAAACAGGTAGGTCTGCAATTTTATAGTTGAAAAACTACACAAATTTGGAATATTCGAAAAGGGTAAGTAAGTTTTTCAAAGGATATTTTTTTAAGAGGTTTGATATATTTTTTTAAATTATTCAACTGAGCTTTGCAATATTACGAAATTTGTAGGATTTCTTAAAAGGTTCTTCATAAAGCACATGAAGAGGAGATTTGAGGAGGATTTTTAAAAGAGATTTTTTAAAGTTTTGAAAAAAATATATAATAAGTTTTTTTTTCAAGGGGTTTATTATATAAGATTTTTTTTATAAAAGATTTTTTTATTTTTTATTTATAAAACCTAGAGTTTTAAGGTTATTTAAGGATATTTGCAAAGCTTTCATAAAAAAGTGAAATTTAGGGTTTTATCAGAGAATTTTTTTTTTGAAGCAAGATGGCCACATCATGTTTTCAGCCACAACCTCCTTCTTTCACTTAGAAGGATTATGGTGTGTGGGATATTAAAATGGATACCATGCTAAAAGTGCATGATGTTTGGAATCGTGTCAATTTTGGGTTTGTAGAACCTCATAACGACGGAGAAGAATGAGCCCTCAATAATGCAGATAAGGAACAATGGAAGAAAGACAAGAGAAAGAATGCACAAGCGTTACTTCTTATCGAGTGGGGAGTGAATCGAGCAGTGTTCTATAAGATAATGATCACGTATTTAGCAAAGGAAGAATGGGAAACTTTTCCAACCAGCTATAAAGGTATGTCTAAAGTCAATATTGTTAAATTGCAAAATACTAGGAGAGATTTTGAAAGTCTGCAGATGAAGGAGACAGAGGACATCGATTCTTTCATGAATCGGGTGATGTTTGTATTAGATCAATTAAAAATTTATGGTGAAGATATTAAATATCGAAAAGTGATTGAGAAGGTTCTTAGATATTTGTCTACCAAGTTTGATGTTGTGGTAGCAGCCATAGAAGAAGCCAAGGATTTGGAAAAACTAACAGTTGATGAGTTGATGGGATCACTTCTATCACATGAGGCAAGGATAGAAGGAAATAAGGATTCCACTTTAGAAACTGCCTTCAAAAGTTAAGTTTATATTTCAAGAGGTCGAGACAGAGGTCGATCGAGAGGCAGAGGACAAGGCGGAAGCTATGGTGGTCACAGAGATGGCCTAGAAGAGCGTGAACATCAAAGTGTAACAAACAACAACAGAAGATTTCACAATAATTAAAGGTTTGAAAAATCAAAGGTGAAATGTTATTATTGCAATAAATTTGGTCACTATGCTCGTGATTGTAGGAAGAAGATAGTTGATCAAGGAAATCAAAGAGGTAATGTTAGTACAGGGAATACTAACTCTATGTTTCTATCATGCAACAGCATGCCTGAACTGTCTGATAAGGTGTGGATGTTAGACAGTGAATGCAGTAACCACATAAAGGCAACAAGAATCAGGTTGCAAATTTGGATCAATCAGTGAAGACAGAGGTAAAGCTGGGGACTGACAAGAATATGGATGTAGATGGAAAAGGATTGGTCAATATTGTGACCAAGAAGTGGGAGCTAAAGAAAATCTCAGAGGTATATTATGTTCCTCGCCTCAAACACAATTTGATAAGTGTTGGTCAATTGACATAGAAAGGGTACAGAGTTATCTTTCAGGGGAAAGAGTGTGTCATTTATGAAAAACCCCCAAGAAAGACGCTGATAGCAAAGGTGCAGATGATGAGGAACAAACTCTTTTATCTAATTATGAAATACAATGATCAGATTAGTTTTTTTACAGTTGCATGTTCTAATGATTACTTGTTATGGCACTTTCCGTTTAGACACTTACATTTTTCTGGTTTAAGATTTTTACAGCAGAAACAGATGGTGAGAGGGTTACCTCCCATCAAAAAACCTGCTAGCACTTGCGAGTGTTGCATCTTGGGAAAGAAACACCGTGAAAGTTTTTGAAAGGGAGTGTCATACAAAGCAAAGAAACCACTTGAGTTGGTGCATATAGACTTGTGTGGACCTATGAGGACACAGTCGATTGGTGGAAGTTGTTACTTCCTCACTTTTATTGGTGACTATAGCAGAAAGACTTGGGTGTAATTCTTGAAGCAGAAATATGAAACTTTTGCAAATTTCAAAGAGTTCAAAGCCTCAATAGAGAACCAAAGTGATCAATAGATCAAGTATTGAGATCGGATCATGGTGGAGAATATGATTCGAAATAATTCCATGAGTACTGCAAAAAACATGGAATCAGAAGACATTTTACAACTAGATACACACTGTAACAGAATGGTGTAGCAAAGAGAAATAATAGAACAATTATGAACATGCCAAGGAGCATGTTGAAAGCAAGACACTTGTCTAATGAATATTGGGCAGAAGCAGTTGCATGTGTTTTTTATGTGATAAACATATCTCCTACAAAGAGTGTGATGAACAGAGTACCAAAAGAATCATTGTTAGGTATGTCATGCAATATATCTCATTTCAGAGTTTTTGGATGTGTAGCCTATGCACACGTGCCTAAGAAAATAAGAGGTAAATTAGATGATCAAAGTGAAAAATGCATATTTACTAGTTATAGTGAGCGGACAAAAGCTTACAAATTCTATAACCTTGTCACCAAGAAGACAATCATTAGCAGAGATGTTGTGTTCAAAGAACAAGAGTCATGGAATGGGATTGTAGACACACCAACCGATGCACAGGCACCATTGATGGAAGAGGATGACGTAGCAACAAAAGAGCAACAAGAATCAAGAGAGCATACACCAAACAGAGTCACATCAGAAAGGACTCCAAGATTTTTAGAGCAGCATGGATCTTCAAATAGATCAACAGACGAGAATTCTCCAACCAGCCAATCAGGTAATGACTCAAGAAATGGTAAAAAAAAGATGAGAAGTTTAAAAGATATTTATGATGATTTTGATCTTAGTTCAAATTTTTAATTGTCGACATTCCAACCTTATTAGTTTGAAAAAGCAATTATAGATGAAAATTGGGTGCAACCCATAGATGAAGAGATGGATTCTATTGAAAATAATGATACATGGGATTTGGTTAATTTGCCAAAGGATAAAAACCACATTGGTGTGAAGTGGGTGTATAAGACAAAGTTGAATGAGAAAGATGAAAATGACGGATTTAAAGCAAGACTTATAGAAAAAGGATTCTCACATAAATCGACAATAGACTTTGGAGAAACATTTTCTTCGGTAGTGAGATTGGATACTATAAGAGTAGTTCTAGCGACAGTGGCACAGAACAAGTGGAAAGTATATCATATGGATGTGAAATCAACATTCTTAAATGAAATTCTAGAAGAAGAAATTTATGTGCAGCAGCCTCCAGGATATGAATTTGAAGGTAAAGAAGATAAAGTTTAGAGTTTGAAGAAAACACTCTATGGACTGAAGAAAGCACCTAGAGCATGGTATTGCAGAATCAAAAGTTACATTATTAAGAATGGATTTTGCAAATGCCGCATTGAGCCTCCCTTGTACAAAAGGGTAAATGATCATGGATAGATTTTGATTGTTTTCTTATATTTTTATGATATTATTTTTACAGGTGATCTTTAGTTAGATGAATTTAAAGCAGCCATGATGAAAGAATTTGAGATGACAGATCTTGGTCTCATGAAATATTTTCTTGGTATTGAAGTTGAGAAATCTGAAAAAGGAACCTTTATTTGCCAAAATAAATATACAAGAGATTTGTTGAAAAGATTCAGGATGGACAACTGCAAACCTGTACCTACACCGGTTGCAATAGTTACGAAGTTAAGTAAGGATGATGAAGGATCGGATGTTAATCAAACTCTATTCAAAAGATTGGTTGGCAGCCTCATGTATCTCATAGCTATACGACCAGATATTATGCAAGGAGTGAGTTTGATTTCCATATTTATGGAGACTCCGAAAGACACACATTGGAGTGTTGGAAAAATAATTATGAGATACATAGCAGGAACTAGAGATTATGGCATAATGTATGCAAGTACAGAAAATACAGATTTGATTGGATACATAGATAGTGACTTTGTAGGCAGTTAGGATGATCAGAAGAGCACATTCGGTTATGTGTTTCATCTTGGTTCATGTGTGATAGCATGGGAATCTAAACATCACCCCATTGTGACAATATCATTAGTGGAAGTAGAATGTGTAGCAACAACTTCAACATCATGTCAAGCAGTATGGTTAAGAAGAGTATTGGATGGACTTGAGCAGAAAAAACAAAGATCAACATCGATATATTGTGACAACACAACAACGATTGTACTATCCAATAATAGTGTGTTTCATCAAAATAGAAAGAATCTTGATATTAGATATCACTTTATTAGAGAACTTGTGAGCAATGGAGAAGGTCACTTGAGGTCTTGTAAATCTAGTGATCAATTGATTGATATATTTACAAAGCCATTAGCAATAGATGTGTATGAGTTTCAAAAAAGAAACTTGGGTGTTGTAAGCCTAGCTGAGACATAGACCAAAAAGCATGTTTGAGTTGTCATTAGTTATGTTTTAGTTTAGCGCTCGTGATTAAGGGGAAGTGTTAAAATATGTAATTACCTCCCGCATGCATTGTTAGACAATAAGTTAAGTGAGTGTTGAGTTGTGTGATAGATAAATTTGGTGAGTAAGTTAGAGAGTGAGTTAAGTGAGAGTTGAGCAAGTTCAGTTATATGATAGAGGAGTGTGTGCATGTCAAGTGAGTTAGGTTAAATACCATTCACAGTGTTCATTGTATTTAGATTGAGTGAGATTGAAGTTCGTTGATTAATAGAAGAGTCACAACTCATGTGTTTCATGTGTGAAATACTTGTGTTATTTTCGTTTCATATCCTCTGCCTATCCAACAAAATTCATATACTAAATCTTTTGTAAATGATTAAGAATGATTGTGAATTTTGCGAACTCAAAATAAATAAACTATTCCAAAAGCTTTCACAATTTCGTTTTATTGTCTAAATTTCTGATTATTTCCCAACAAACTTGGATAATTAAAAGAATAATAAACCTCATGAGAAAAGGCCATAACGATTGTAAAACTTAAAATTGAGCACCATTCCCATTTTCATTGCTCCAGCGCAAATCTCATGGAATCATCGTTGGGAAATTTGGCCCAAAGAATTGTCACAACGTAATTTTGATATGAAGGAAATTTTACTCCACTCATATGGTAATAGAACCGTGTTTATTTGCTTCGTATATGTTTATTTAGAATGTTCTTATTAGGTTTGAACATAAATTTGAATGAATTAAATGTAAATAAATCAATTTATTTATAAAAAATAATTTTATATAGTTAAGAAATTGTTATTATTTAAAATTAAAATATTTATTATAAATTTTTGTTTCATATGGATTTGTTCGGTAAATTTTTTTTATAGCTTTACATTTTGAATTTGAGTAAAAACTTATTCATTTTCCAATTTTATTATAAAAATGTATTTTAACATTAATATATATATATATATCTATGGATTTTAAAAATTTTGAATATATATATATATATATATATATATATATATATATATATTTTTTTTTTCTACTTGAGAAGTATCTTATATTTATATAGGAATATAAATGTTTTTTTGGAAGGACTTTCAAACCATAAGACTTAAGACTTAAATACATTGGGAACATATAATCATTATGAACTCAATAGATTATTAGTAATAAACTTTTATAGATTATTGACTTTATTTCAAAAAAATAAAAAAGTATTTTAATGTTAAGTGGATAATATTTATTTCATTATAAAGCTTCTATTATTATTTTGATCCATTAATTATAAGTGGATGGTTTTTATTTCATTATCGATATATGGATAATACGATAGATATTAACCTACTTACCTCATCAAATGCTCGATCTTAAGTAGAGTGGAAATAAGAATGGTTGCAATTTCCTTTGTTACTCTCCAATGACACTAAAAATTCTTAGCAATGTATCTCATGTGAAGCCTTCTCCTTATCTTTAAATTATTGTGTATGTGATGGATCACGTTTTTTTAAAGATATTTTCTCACCTTAGTCTAGATGTGGGTACAATTGTGGTATCTAACAATAGGACGAGTTAGCTACGTCTTGGTTAATTTCACTCATTTCCTAGCATTCCCTAACATCTCGGGCATTGTTTGGAACATAAACTATTACACCATTTGAATTAATGGTCACTTAAAATATTTTATATTGAGTCTATAACAACGTAAATTTATTTAAAAATATTATTTATGAATTTAATTTGAGCCTTAACCTCTTTACACTAATTCTATTTCTAATTTTTGGTACTATAAATTTGAACCAACAAATGGGTAATATAGGATCATTTTGAACCTAAAAGCCCATCTTTCCATTATTACCAAACCCTCAATATCCAACTAAAAAATATAATGTAATGGTTCTACATAACCTAGGTATATAAAAACAACCAATGATAAAAACATTCCAATGCACTAATAAAATTATTACTATTATGAATCCAAATAAATTTTTAAACCTGATTGGTGAAGGGAATTGAATCTGTGATGAGTGCTATAACAGTCTGCCTCATCACCGTTTAACCAAGACCCCGTAGACAAATAAAACCAATTTATGAAAACAAATAGAGATATCCATCGTACCTCGTAAACTGCAATTATTATTTTATTGACACATAAAAAATATCCATCTTTTCTCTCAAACTTGTACTGGAAAAAGCCATTACTCATTATTATCCATCTTTTCTCTCAAACTCGTATTGGAAAAAGCCATTACTCATTATTATACATCATCCTGATTAGGGAAGGGAATTGAACCTGTGATGAGTGTTATAACTATCTGCCTCATCACCATTTAACCAAGACCCCACAAACAAATATAACCAATTTATGAAAACAAATAGAGATATCCATAAGAGATATCCATAGTAGCTCTCAAACTGTAATTATTCTTTTATTGACACAAAAGATATTCATATTTGCTCTCAAACTCATAGTGGAAAAAGCCATTACTCATTATTATCTACTAATAATTAATTACATACTTTAATTATTTCGTCATATAAAAAAAATTATGTTGCAAAAATATGGAAGTAATCCACTCCACTTGAAGTGAGAATTATCATTACTCGTTGTTTTCTTCCATCAAGACAATGATTTTCAAATAGAAACAACCCATTCCAATTGAATTGGGAATTATCATTACTTCGGTTTCTCTTCACTGATATTATTTTCAAATAATAACTTACCTCTTTTTGCTTGAAATTAATTAAAATGAAATTAATCTATTTCTTTTTACTAATATGAAATTTATAATAATTTTTAATCAGAGAAAACTATTATTTATTTATTTTTTTGCAAGGAAAACATTATTTGGTCAAAATAAAAAACTCTAATGGACTCATGACCTCTCAATTGTGAGATACTTTAGCAATGGGAACTCAACTAATTGAGCCAATTCTCAAGGATTAGAAAAATATAACTAGTCATTGCACCAGATGTTGCAAAGGAAACGTTGTAAGTCATAAATTCAATAAGAACCGTGAAATATAGAAGATAAATGAGTATAAAAATTAGTAAATGAAATGTCATTCAAAGCTAGAGGATAAAGAGAAATGAAAATCACTTACATTATGTCAAATTTACAAATTCTATAACATTTACAACATATATTGACTTTCAATATTCAAGGATTATCTTTCAAGTTCCAATAGAAAATATCTGATAAAAAAGATGCTCTTTTTCAATATTGAACTATCTCACTTGGTCAAAAGCTTACAGTATTTTACAACTTTTTCTTAAGGTGATTGGATTTTCCTTTGGTTTTCCTTGCTTAATTTCTTTTGGGAATTTAGACTGGTTTGTGACAAAGGAGATTTATTCAATTTTTTTTTTTCCAAAATGACAAACTCAAAATTTTACCATTTGATGAACTAGTTTAAAGTAGAGCTACGAAATAGATATATGAATAAAGGTAGTCAATGAGATAAAAAAATTATACTAATTGATATGATATAAGTGGATATTTTGTTGAGCATTTATTAAATAATTCTTTTAGCTAACATACAAACTTTAATTCACTATTCAGAGGTACCACAATGAACTCTTGTGGTAGCCACCAGGAGCTTTCCTTTCATGAACATGATATTCTTCAAGACTTGGGTATGTATTTGACTATGAAAAGGCCTATAAATAAACATAAAAGGATTTTTATGCCTCACAAAGTAGAATTTATTCCCCAAAAGTTGAAAAAGGCTTCTAAATTTATATTTGATGCTGAGAATGTTTCCTTCCACACAAGGTTGGTGCATATTTATTTCTCCTCTCATAATCATTTCTAACCATTTTCCAGTATTGAACTATCTCACTTGATCATCAAAAGTGGTTTCCAGGTTCATCTCAAGTAAAAAGCATTGTTTCTGACTACTGATTCTGTACCTTAGACTAACAATTGCATCAAAGATAGGAGAAACCATGAACTTCACTCAAATGCTTTTGGATTCCATCAATATTGGAAGACTACAAAACGGGTCTATTTCCCTAGTCTTCTTCAACTAATTATTGTTTTCTTCATTACAAGTTTCAACTTTGTCATCAGTTGTTGTAGAGAATTCTGATGCATACAAAAGGATACAAATAATATTTGTAATTAATTTTGAGAAATAAGTGGAACATGTTGGAACTGATATTGAGGGATATGTGACTTAAGGGGGTTTTCCAAAAGTTGAATTAAAATATATGTTGAATTGATTGAAGAAAATGGAGATCTAATTAAGGAATATAATAAAGGCCATGAGGTGAGGACTGAGCCAATTGAGTTGGAAGATCCTCTTGATAAATTTGGCCCTTGAAAGTTAAGATAGAAAATGTGTTCATGTTCATCATGTTCCTCAATTAATGAATGTGTCTCTATGCATGAAAAGTGTAGTAAAGTTAAATCTGGTCTGGAAATATGACCACATTATTTGGAAAAGTTATGAGCTTGCAACATCCTGCATGGGTATCCATACAAGCTAAGACAAGGGAGTGAACCAGGTTAATTCTTATCTCTAATCCTTTCACAATAGAGCAGTAACAATACAATCTTAGGAATGGATGAATCATGAGGAAGTTACTCTCACTAGTTAAAAATAATGAAATTAGTGACTAGGTGACTAAAAATGTTAGTCACCACAATTATTTCAAGTGAAATACTACTAAATTTGAGAAGTTTTAAGAGATAGAACTAAAAATAACTAATTTAGTCTAGGAATAAAATATACGACCAGATAATAAGTGAGTAAACTGAAAACGACTAACTTAAATGACTAATTTATTCTAGGATTAAAATATATGACTAGATAATAAATAAAAAAAATTAATAATGCTTAGTGTAAATGACTGTTATAGTCCAAGAATAAAAATATGACCAAATAACAAGTACAACAAGTATATGAATTATTCATTTATGTTAGTAATTTTTAATTGTGAACACACTATTTGTTATGGGTTTTTTATGGCATTGTTACATACCGTTGTTGATTATTGCACTAGATTCATAGAGAATGATTTCATTAATTTGAATTCAAAGTATGTTGATTTATATATGGTCAATTGATATAAATTTTGACTCCAAATTGGTGTATGAGACCCCTTGTTTGTGGAACAAGGGACCCACCTTCAGGCAACAATTTGATTACTAAGTCTACGAAGACATGCATACTTTACCCCCTCTGATTTTAAATGCATGACCTCTTGAAAGGAAACACACACTCTTAAACATTAGACCAACTCAAACTATATAATAATTTATAAAATATAATAATTTTATACTAATATTTCTTCTCATACCATTATATTATTGGTTTTTTTTTTTTTTTCATCTAGAGGAATCGGCAACGACAGAGGTATTGTACTCGCATAACACGGGGTCGAATCCCCCCAGCTACCACTATAACCCCTAGGGGAGCGATCGCAGGGCCCGTACACATGGCTCCCGGGTAATCGACCTTGCGGCCAGGGATTGAACTCGTGACCTGCACAACTACATGAACGCCTTAACAGAACGTTCGCTGACCACTAGGCCAAGGCCCACGGGCTTACATTATTGGTTTATTACACTGTATGTAGTTTATAATTTTATACTAATCCTTCTTCTCATACCATTGTACCATTGATTTATTACACTATATATAATAGTTTATAATATTTAATTATTTTATAATATATAATAGTTTAATGCATTGGCAATGTAAAGATTTAAATATATGACATTCGTGCACATTTGTACTAACTTCAGAATTTTGGTTTGGCCATACGCGGGAATATACGATTTGGTGTGTTCAGATTATTACTATCATAACTGCGCAAATAATCAAGGAAGACAATTGTGGGAGCACTAGTGTTTCGATCTTTGGTTGTTTGGTTGGAGATTTGGGAGGGATCTTACTTTCTATTAATTCGAAATTATCAATTACTTGGTTGGGGGAGCCTTGTAGGTTGGAGGAGTAGTTATTATTTAGTATGCAGTATTCTAAATACAACTCTCAGAAAGGGAGGACAACTTGTTTTCGGCTTATGTAAGTGAGTAGTTCTGATCCTGTATTCCATCCTGAGTCAAAAAAGAGTATTATTATAGAGTCGTTGCATACCTTCCAGTTACAAATAAATTTATTTACCTTTAGTCTGTTTACTCATAAATGACCTGGTTGCTCGAGCAAAAGCTAAAGTTTTAGCCATTGAACCAGTTGAACCAGAAGCTCGTTTAGTACCGATCATCAATCTATGTAATCTACTCAAAGAAAAATCAAGAATAAAGGAGATATATGTTCTTATCCAGAGAAGAGAGAGCAATGCAAGCAGGAGAGCCCAAGCAGTAGAGCCACCAGATGAGAGCTGCTACATCTAGTGCTTTGAGAGCTAGTACGTCTCCTGCTTAATGTTACAAGTATGTATCTATCTAGATGCTAACTTAGTTCTTTAAGTGCTGGTGCTGAAGGATCTGCTCTCACAGGGATTGATGATCCATCTCAACATATTTACAAAAAAAAACTATTACAAAGGAAGTCAAATGTATGGTAAAATATACAGCGTTAAGGATGGAACTTATTAAAGTGAAAGTAAATCCCATTGCGTGGGTTCTTTAAAATATTACCATCAGGACCAACAAACAGAAATGCCTCCTCTTAATAATGGATTGACAATAATGGGAATATAGAGCAGGGCTGGTGGATTAGCAATACTGGAAATACAGAGCAGGGCTAGTGTTGATTGGCATTGTGGTTTTCATATGGGTTACCTCTTCCAAAGTTACTCAGGTATGTACTACTCGAACCTAGACCACCAGAGAAGGATTTCGTGTGTAATTTTCTTCATTACAAAATATCAGATCTAGTAGGTTGTATAAAGAGTTATGAATTTTATATGAAGAATCAATCGAATTAAAGGACAGATTATCTGCCTTCCCTACCCTTCCCTGCCCTGAATGTGCATCCTATGATGGGGACTCGCCCCACAACCATAAGATGTGCACTCCATTCTGTGCTCATTTGTTTTTATTCCTTAAAAAGCCCTAGCAAGCAGAACATAGAATGAGCTATTTCTACTCTCATTGTTAACAGCAATGCATGCTCTTGATGGTCATATGTTGGAGCTTGTGATGGAAAATATTTCTAACTGATGTAGTTGCCACATGCTGTTGCGGGTCAATCTGATTAAAAAAAATATTTTACAGGTGTATTAATTTTTTTGGCATGTGATTCATATTGGACTTTTCATGAGATGAAATAATAAGTTTGATTCTGAAGTGGTTGTGGAGATCTGAGCAACCAAGGGATAAGCCCAATGTCAATTGGTATGCATGCGACCAAATTCTATTACAATAGTATACAGAGCCCGATGTAGTCATTTTTGTCTACATCATAGACATGTGAGCTCTCACAAACTTTGTAAAAGCTGCCATGTATTATTTTGAGTTTGGTTCTTTGACAATATGATCTGGATTAGACGTTCTTGCACAGAAAAAATTAAATGGAGGTTTATTTTCAGTTATAAATGTTCATAAGTACTTTGAGCTTTTCCAACATAGAATATTGAGGATCTTTTATTTTTATTTTATTTTGAGTTGACAAGGTTCAGGGTTCAAGTACATGTTACCTACTTGCAATTCAATGTGTGATTTTTTATTTGATTGGGATCTTGGTTGAAGGTTCAAACCATTTGTGTGCCTTTATAGATGGGAGTATAGATGGGAGGATGTCTCATTTTATTAAGCTATCCACAACTAGAATCAAATAGTCATTGCCCCTACAATTTGTCAAAAAACCTAAAGGAAATCCATAGAAATTGACTCTCATGGTCTACTTAGGATCGGAAGTAGAGTATACTTTCCCAATTTCAGTTTTGTTGGCTTTGAAATTTTATGAAGGGAACAAATTGTTATGAATTTATTATAAACACTATTAATCTGATTGCTAGTGGTCATGGAAGGTAATGTGCTATTTTACTTGTTCTTCCTTTTCAACACTTAATTGAAATGGAAATAACTGGACCACTTAATATGGTGTGCATTCTTGATCTTGCTCAATTTTCAAAGGATTGGTGAGACTTGTGATTGCTATGAATGACAATCTCTTTCCACTCAAACAGTGTCTACAATGATGTGTTATTTGAACCAATGTGTACATCTCTAGGTCATATATTTTGTAATGAAGAATGCTTGAAAAAATATTGGAGTGGTGTGCAATTGATCATCATGTTGCATCAATGACGTACCCATGGAATTTTTCCAAGAATCCATGTTGATATTGAGGGCTTGTTGAATGTGAGGTAAGGAAAGAATAATAGTAGTCACAATTTGACACTTGATCTCTTTGAACAATCTTTGTTGTGAATTGCCCTAACTGAAATTGAATTGGTCATTTTAGTGCATTAAGAGGGTGCGTGACATTGGAAAAAAACATAAGAAATATCTTTAGATAATTTTCCATTTCCATGAATCTTTGTAGGTTGTGAATTTTCTTTAGTAGTGTTCAGTTGGAAATAGCTGAAATATTTTTTAGAGCAATGTTGAATCAATCTTGCTTCTTGCAAAATCTAATATGCACTAGTTTTGTATGCTTGAATATATGTTTCTTTGTATTGATTAATTCCTTTTCTATTCATAATACTGATAATATTTCATCCAAGTGTTTCAAATGGTACTCCCAAGTTTTACTAAAAACTAGTATGTTATTCAAGTACACAATCACAAAATAGTTAAGATACAATGTGAGCACTTTGTTCAATATCCTTGTGAATGTCATAGGGGCACAAATTATATTGAACGAATTCACCAACCATTGGAAAAATCGTTGTCGTGGCTCAAAATTTCTCTTTGATATATCTTCGAGCTTGATATAGATTTAGTTGTACCCAAACATTAGGTTAAGCTTACTAATATAATTACCTTCGTGAATGTAATCGATTAGGTTCTTGGTGCATGAAAATGAATACCATTTCTTGATGGTGTTTATATTCAACAGAGAATAATACATTATCCATGTGTCATCCTTCTTTGGAAACAAAAAATAACAGATCCACAAAGCAATGAGTTGGTTCATATTCAGCCATTATTTATTAAGTCTCGTATATACCTCTTGATCTCCTATTTTTGAAACAAAAAAATCCCTACACAGTGACTCATTCAATAGCACAAAAACTTGTTGCAACTCATTTATGTGTTGTTCTGCATGGCTTGGAGGCATCCTATGTAGTTCCCATAACAACTTGAAATAGTGCTACAATAACTTGTCCAACTTATTTTGTTCTTCTAACTTCTCATACGTGCTGGATATGCATGCAACAAGGCCTTGGGCTATTGTTGTTGGTTGACCAATGGAGAGTGGCACTATCCTATGCTCACAAGGCTATTAAAGGAAAATGTATTGAAGATTTTTATTAGCCTCTAGCCTTTAGTGGTTGAATTAACACCAAGGGAGTTGGATATTTTTTGTGTGGTCATTGACTATTTTTGGCCTTTTTTTACTAGGCTTTGTTTAGGCATTGATGATAGACTATCTCAATCCCAAAGATATGAATAGTTGAATCTCATATCATAGACATCGAATGAAACAACATTAAACTCCATTTCATCTACATTATCTATCGATATGGGGAACTTCATCCACTTTTACATGCACATTTAGCAAGTACTTGTTCTTGCTAAGAAAAACCAAGGGATAGGGTTAATTATGCATGATTGGACGTAGATTATGCCTCTTTATCACTGCTTTTGAGATGATGTCTCATTGGTTTCTAGTGTCAAACACTAAAGTAACAAGATCCTTTTCGATTTGAATATTAATGGAGAATAGTTTCCAACTCTTTGTGTAACTAGGATGTAAATTACCATAAAAGAGATGCAATCCATCACACTGTTAGATATCGATATCTATTTCACTCCTTACTCTATCATGATCGACATTTGATGCTTCTCTATAATCTAGTGTCCAACATCCATCTTTGGAATGTCCATTGCACTTATCGATAGTGATAAAAGGGAAAATTTGTCTTCCTTAATATGGTGTTGCTCTTTTGCTACAAAATTTGGTTGAATGGCTTGATGGTCATACCATATTTTGCAATGGTCATCTTTCCTTAATTGGAATTAGTGGCAACAACATTACTAATGTTGCTCCAATTGTTTGTAGCTTCTACTAACCTAGCTTTTTGATAGGCATATGCAAGAGTGCAAATGTCGAGCATCTCAAACTCCATCTAAATTGGTGCAATTAGTCCACCAATGACCTTCGTTGCTAGTTTTTCTTTATGGTCCATCACATTTTGCTAAATTGTATAGTGGTTGGACTTTTGGATGTTGAAATTTACTATTTGGTTGGACCTGTATTTCCTCGATTGGTGTTACGCCATATGATAATCAACGGGATTAATTTATTCTTGGTAGTGTGATGTTGACTTTATTCCATGTCATGGTTTATGCGGCATTGAGGGTCACTCTGTTATCACGTAAATTCTCACATATCAAATCTTCTTTGTGCACATTGCATGAATAACTTTACAAAGGAAACTTTAAAGCTTCACACGTGAATTACTGTACTTCATAAAAGGAATCCAACTAACACATCCAATTTTCCAATTGCAAGAAGTCCATCTGATCATCGTGGGATGAAATCTCCCCATTCATTCCCACTTTGAGAGAGGAACCCAGATTCATTAGCAAGCCTCCTCCAATACTACTTCATGTTGAGTTTGAAATTACTTCTAAAGGGTTTCTAGTGGATAGAAGCATGTAAAGTTTCAACACGTGATGTTAAATTTTTCAACAAATGGGTGATATTAGTTAGCATTCAATCCATAGACTCAATCTTCACATTCATATTGGGAAACATTGGCTTTGACTCTTGAGTAGTTCAATGGGACTGCATTTCTTCCTCCATTTACTTTGTTCTTTGAGAATGAGTCTTTTCCATAAATATGTATAATATTTAGCGACTTCTTGCAAAACAATTCTCTGATACCAAATTGATTACAATTTCATGCTACCATAAGTTGCACATCCACAATAGTTACAATGAATAAATATTATATACATAGTCCCTAAAAAGCAAACAATTAATTAAGCAATACAAACAAATAAAATGATTTCAAGAAATGACATGATAAATCGGGTAGTGGCTCAACTAGTAATTCTCATTTAAAGAATAAGCTTGTACAACAATATATGAAAAACAGGGAGCTTTACATCAACACTAGCTATCCCATAGCCTACTAACTGTATGAATCCAACTTAACCCTTTTACTATTAGAAATTGTGTTATAAATAATACAGCCAAAGGGAAGGTGAAGTATTTCATGTCACTTCTGTTCATATCCAATATAACATTATTTTACAGGCGTTGATGAAGAGACGGAGAAGAAGATGGTGATACTTAATGATTTTTGGGTTTCCATGTGTAACCATTAGATGAGTTGCTCTTCCACTTTAGTCTACCCATTGTGAATCGAACTGGGTGTGACTGATATGAAAGGCCTGTGCTAAAGTAGTGCAAAAAATTAAAATGCAACCTAAATTCTGAATAGTGCAAGCAGGTTGCACAGTGTAGTGCTCAAAAGCTTGAGTTTAAGCAAGTACATGACACAGTTCTCAATTGTGATTTTAATACATGCCAAACTGTGTGCATGAACTTTGAGATACTTTTTTAGGTTGAATTCACTAGCATGATTCCTTCAACCATGGATTTAGTGAATCTATGAATCCATCCAAGGTCAACATTAATTTGATTTTCCATGGGTTTGGTCATAGGTCAGAGTTACTCATATTATAGGTTCCTGCTTTGGTGAATTCTTGATGCGCAATGATGATTTTTTTCCCTTTACAACATTAGTTCATTTAGTTTGTGGGTGGGATGATTGAATTTTTCATTTTCAATATGGATAAGTTTCTATCGGCAATTTGGAAATTTCATATGGTTCTCATTGTGTAGACGTTCTAGCTAATTATGCAAGTTGGATACTGTTATAATTTACTCATCTACAATTAGTGAAATATTCTTTATCGTTTTGCTTCAGCACTGAAGGTAGAAAACTTCCATAAATTCTAAATCTGGAAAATTTTGTAGAGAAATTTCAAGTCCATTAATATTTTTTTCATTTCATCATTATGTTTTGTTGTTTCTTTGGGATTTTCCTAAATGTGTGTTTTAGTGTGGAAGTGCCACATTGTTTTCATACAAGAAGATTCTAAAGACCTATCCTTTTAGGACTTGTTGCTTTTTTTGGTCATTTTATCCATTTCAAGCCATTGAGTTGGGTTGTTAATGAATCCATTTAAATTACCAAGGTAGGACATTCAACAATGTTTGTAGAGTGTTGTGGATTGCTTGAAGGTTTACTTTTTAAGGGTATACTCTTGTTTGGTCATGCATATCACTTCTCATAATCTAGTGGGACTCTTATTCCATGTTCGTGTCATTTGGGAGGTAATTGATGTAGATTGCAGCGAGGCTTGCCTAAAAATTGCATAGGAATCTAAGCACGTGCTTTAAAGATGTTAATTTCCTTTATCATCCATATTACTTCGGGCCTATGCCTTTCACCAGACTATGTTTTTGCCTGATTTTATACATCAAAGCTACCTGTTATGGTACATGGCTGTCGTTTGTTGTCTTGTATATGTTCTCTCTAGTGACATTTTAATGGTATTGATTGATTTGGATTGTTTCTCAATGTGTATCAAGTCCTAAGGAAGGACATTCAGTGATTTTTGTAAAATTTTGTGTAACACCTTCCAAAGGTTTTCCATTTTAGGGTTATGGCCCTTTTGTTTTAGTTATGCATATTACTTTTTATTTCTCTTGGACTCTTATTCAATGTTCTGGTTTTCCAGTAGATATTTATTGTAGAAAGTAGCAATTCTTTCTTAGATGTTGTGAAGGACTCTTAGCATGTGCTTAAAATATACTAATTAATGCCTTATTTGTATGGTCCATGGATATCATTTTTTTTCTCTATATATGTGCTCTCTAATGAAATTTCAATGGCATTGATTGCAAGGCAATTACCTGGAACACTGTGTAACCTGGTTTAGTCAAAATTCCCTTCTCTCAGGCTGCCAGTAACGACATCTACATGTGAAAAGAGTTTAGTTGAGGGTGGAAAAGGAGTTTTTTGAGTTGAAATGCCTCGCTATAAACACCAATGTTGTAATCAAGGCTTGTATGCATCATTCTTGTGTCTTTTGTCTACCATATTCTAGAAAAGGTATATTGTAGAATTTGGTGTAATAATATTGTGTATTACTAGTAAATGAATTGAAGGTTCAACTTGGATCATATTTCCCTTACACATAAGAAGGCCATAAAGTATATTGAGATGATTAGCTTTGATATAATTCATTTGTATATTAATTGTGAGAACTATTACATAAAACAGAGAATTCTCTTGTCTTGAGGAGGACCGAGTTTCCTATATCCCAATGTTGATATTTGCAACACCATAGGGACATGCTATCTTCCCTCTTAGACTAATGAGAACCCCATCGACTCCTGCTAGTTCAGGGTTTCATTTCAAGGCATCATAAAAAAAAAATGAAGTCTTTTTGAGTCTGACTCCACTGATGAAATTCTCATGGAGTTATATGAAGCTGCCAACATGATTGTGGACATACTTACATGGGTCCTTGGGTTAGGAAGAAGAACAAGAATATTTAAAATTAAATTGATCTAGCAATTGAAGTTCTTACTTGTTGAGATCTTTATCTGGAATGAATTTAATCCCTTTTGAATTAAGATGTTTAGATAGGAGTGCTAAAGCTTTAATTGCCATCATCTCCATTTCAATCATCATCTATTTGGAAGATGGCACGATTTTTTTCCAGCCAAATTTCCAATATACGAATTTAGACAATGCAAAATAGACCCTTTTAAAAGAGCCTTGCAATGAAAGGACCTTATGTAATGACTACGACAAATCCAAAATAGTTGCTTCGGTGAATTTTACTACTTGAACTGACTCTTAAGGCCATTTACCACCACTAACCAAGCCACCATAGTGAAATGGAAATCCAAAAACAAGCAATGAGAAGATTCCAAACTAAAGGGAAAGAACACACTAGGGTCCAATATAAAATGTTAAACTTTGGAAAGGAATCTGAATGCAATATTTTTCCCCATAATGAGGCTTTGTGGGGAAGTGAATAGTGAGAAAGTTCTTGGGCATAGCTCTTCTTAACTAGATACTCAGCTAAACCCCACCCGCTACAGCCTGATCCCTCTAGGTTCTTAAGGGCACAACCATTTTTTTGTTCCATTGAGGCCACCAAATGGAACAAGTGTGAAGGTGGAGCCCCAAATTGTGACCCTCTCAATAATCCTAAAGCTCTGTCCCATGAAGAAATGTCAAAGAGGGAATTTTCTCCTTGCTGTACAATCATATCTTTAAAGGAGTGAGATCCTTGAGAGTCAAGCAGCTGGTGACCCATGATGTTATTCTTCTAAATATTAATATTTTACCATTCCCTAAAATCCAAGTAAACTGATCTATTATTATTGGAATGTCATATTTCATAATTCAAACATTTCTTGATCATTCAATAAATCTAGGATATGCTAGGAAAGATGGAATTGCCTTGTATCTTTATAAGAATAATTGGGTGATTACAAGAATCGAGTGATGGTGTGGTTGGTCTTCAAAAGTAACATTTCGTTTTATTTCAAGAGTCTGTTTGGGTCTTCAATTGACCAAGCAAGACATGGCCTCCAAAGATCCACTCCTCCTCAATAATATAGTCCTAAATTTCCATGTGAGGAATATCCAAGATCAGTTGAAACTTGAAGCAATTCCCTATGACCATTTATCTTTGTTGAAAATCTATCAAAGTATCCTTAATAGACAATTTTCAATTTTAGTTCCTTAATCACTATATGAAAATTCCCTTGCTGAGTATTACAACAGTGGCAACATTCTCTGCAATTATTATTTGTTGTTGGAAGAATGAAGCAAAATGACTGAGATCAACATTCTCTTGTTCGCTTCTTTACATTTATTGACTTTGGAAAAGACTCTTAAGAGACAACTACCATTGTTGATTAAAGATTCCAAAATAATATAAATTTGTGTGACAGTATTGAGGGACTTGTCTAGTAGTGAATTAGCATCAATATTGCAAATGGAAGACTTAAGCTTTCTAGGTTCTGCTTGTTCTTGAGATGTAAGTTGATTTTGTTCCTCGGCCGCATTTACCATGTGTATTCCACCTTCTACATTCATGTGTTTTTGTTGAAGCACATATTCTCTATCTAGATTGGTTGATGGGTTAAATTTATATGAACTGGGAAAATTTTGACTTGACTAAGTCATAATGGCATGGTTTGGGAAACTACTTGCATGAGTTGACCAAGGGTTGGGAATAGTGTTTGGCTCTATTGACTTGGAATGTTGGAACTTATGACAAAGATTTTGTGAGTTTCCAACATTGGACTCGACTAACCCAGACTTAGTTAAGTCAACAATATGATGTTTCTAGGGCAAGTCATTGCTTTGGCCAGGGTCAATTTTTAAGTCTTGGTATCTCCTTCTACCTTGTCAGTAATTTTTTAAGGAAATGAATTAGAGTTATCTTCATTTTTCTTGGAATTAATAACTATAACATTCTAATGTTTGAGGGGATTCTTTGAGCTTATTTATCTGGAAATAACAATCAAAGGGGTTGAGTGAGATACTAGTATGATAGGAAAACTCATTCAAATTGGGTGAATTTGTTACCTTATCCCCATTATAACTATAAGACCCCTTCTGGAACGTGTAAGGTAACTTGAAACACGAATGGCTTCCGATTTGTGAAGGTTCTTTTTAGTTGAGCTAATTTATAACCCTTTTGAGTTCCTACCATCCTCTTTTCCCAGGAATATTAATTTTTGGTAACCATTTTAGTCTATGCACTCTGTGTGTTGGAGCTAAAGGATATTACCTTGAAGTTTGAAACCATGCAAGAAATAGTTTGATGGATTCATTCGTTTGTCCCTGGAGTGCTAGAATTTGTGGTATGTTTAAGCTTTTAGACATTCTTGTCTTCACTAAATTATCAAATTCATCACTCTAGTATGGATTTGGGTGATTTTTTATGAATAATGACCTTCCATAGCTCAACCCTGTGCATGCTGATAAATCATCCAAAAATTTGTTGCAGGTCTTTCTCTTAGTAATTTTTCTGTGACCCCATATTCATGAATGAAACATTTAGATAAATTAGGCTTAAAGCAGGGCATTTTTTTGGGATCTTTTTAGCAAGCTTTAGGATCCCATATTCAAGATGGGAATACCCTTGGACATGTAGGGTATTGATAAGTATAGCATCATCTTGTGGCGTACATTATTCAAGGAAATATGAGGGGAGATAATACTTGACTTCTTCAAGAAAGAGATCTAATGTTATCCTTAAGTTCGTAAGTTCCAACGTTTCTGGATCAAACATAGGAATAGTTTTATGCCAGCCATGAACATCAGTGTCACAGACAGGGAGCTGTTTCATATGAGAAATTGAATATACCCGAATATAATTTATAGCTAGGTGAAGAAAATCCTTTCAAGAACAATTATCATACCCATGAACAATAAGAGACAAACCTAGAAATGATTTTTCTCACTATGTAGTTAATCAATTATGGGTTTGCATGGGTCCTCTTGCTTTCCTAGGTATTGGTTTGTTATTTAAATATGACAAGACTATTCATCTTCAATAAGGATTCCTTCAACAAATGGAATGGACCTTTCTACCTTTGTCTCATATGGTTCGCAAAACAGCTTGATGATATGTTCAACCTTCTTTTCTTCCTCATCAAAGTCCATGTCATATGTAGGATGACTTTCAAAGGAAAAAATATTAGATATTTCACTGTTTTGTTCAAATTTAATAGGCAATGTTGATTGGAGATGCACATAATTATGTGTGCCAAAGTTTCAACCATATTCAAAATCACAGATAGGAGTGTTGGTATCTTGAACCTTAAGGTATCTTCATGATTTCCCTTCATTTATGAGTGTCTTATTACTCTCATTCTCAGGAAAAATAGAACTACATTCTGGTCCGATATCTCCATCTGCGCTCAGGATTTTGTCATATGTTGGTTGAATTTCCATTCTCTAGTGTAGAAAAAAGGCATGGCATGATACCCATGTCATCGCGTGCTAAGTCTTATAGGGTGATTGCAAGAGTGGTAGAAAGTTGTTTCCTCCCCTCCTGCTGATATTCCTCCTCTGCATTCAGGACCTTTTCTCACCCTATCAATCATTCAAATCATTCAATACATTTACCATATGCTAGGAAAGATGGAATTTCCTTGTATCTTTATAAGAAGAATTGGGTGATTACAAGAACCGAGTAATGGTGTGGTTGGTATTCAAAAGTAAAAATTCATTTTATTTCAAGAGTCTGTGAGGGTCTTCAATTGACCAAGCAAGACATGGCCTTCAAATATGCACTCCCCCTTGATAATATAGTCCTCAAGTTCCACGTGAGGAATATCCAAGGTCTGTTGAAACTTGAAGCAATGCCCTATGACCATTTATCTTTGTTGAAAACTTATCAAAGTATCCTTAATATACAATTTTCAATTTTAATTCCTTAATATATGTATGAAAATTCCCTTGCTGAGTATTACAATAGTGGCGACATTATCTGCAATTATTACTGTTGGAAATACTGAGAAGGGGGGGCGAATCAATATTCCTTTCAATTAGAGCATTAGTTAGTCTTCAATTATTATCAGTGTTTGTACAATGATACAAGCAAACAAGAGGAACACAAATGCACACATATTTTAAGGTGGAAACCCACTCCGGGACAAAAACCACCTAATGCTTTTCTAATAATTCTTTAATATTGAACTCCAATTGAAAATAAAGCTCCAACTTCCTACAATCTATAAAAGCATTCTTCTCTTGCTCCCACTGGATGGATGCTCCAATGCCCAAGATTCTTCAGTAGTCAATTGAACGGATGCCTCAACACCCAATGAGCTACAACTCACCCTAGCACCACCCTACCACCCCGTAGAAGAATCAAAGAAGAATGGACTCTCGTACCAGGAAAAATGGTCCACTTTACAATGATATAGAATGATGTAGAAGAATAAGACACACTAGAACAGAACCCCAACTATGACACAACCACCTAATGATGATCATATACCACCTGACACAACCTCTTCAAATCTTGGAAGATAGACACTTGTACAATTTGTACAATAATGTATTTACAATGACTTAGTACAATGATACCTTTACAATGATTGTATGCAGTGCTGCCCACTTGAAGACTTCATGTGATGAAATTCTTGTTGTTGTTATGTACCTTGGTTGTTGCTCTTGTCATGCTACCCTCTGTTGTACCTTGCTTTGCTTTTCTTGCCTAGAAATGTTGGTCCTTTGCAGTCCCTAACAACACATGATCTAGCTTTTTCTTTGCCTTCTAGGAGCTTGATATTGAATCTAGTGTATCTCTATTATTTCAGATCCACAATATTTGATTTTCAGTACTGTAGTAGTCCTCTGACTCGTCTTTCCAATGCCATAGGTTTGACCCAATTTGGATTCTTCAAGGGAGATTTATACCCAATCTCTCACAATTCCCTAATTATGGACTGTTTCAGCAGAACGAAATTGTACAGCATGCCACGTGTCACTGTTTCTTTATTTGGATCTAAAATTGATAGAGAGAAAACCAAATACTATGAAATATCTACTAATTTTTATGGAATTCAAATCTGATACTCAGAGAGAGAGTTATGACAATCTTCCCAAGGTCACTTCTTTGATATGAAGTCCAGGAGTCTGCAAAAACACTAACTTCGACAGATCATATCTCTGAAAATTTTTCGCACCTTAATCTAAAATTTTCACAGAAGCTTCCCCAGGATTTAAGCTTCGCCTCATAAAAATTTTAGCTTCTTAACCTTTGTAGAAAAAAATTTAGAGAGAAAATTCCACAATGACCTGTTTCAGATAACGAAATCCCTTGCATGAGGAGGATATGAGGATCAAAATTTATATAAATGCTTAGGTTGAGAGGGGCTTCAACAAGTGAACGTGGGAGGGATTTTAGGAGCTTAAAAAATATTAATTATGACTTTTCAATGACCCATGCCACAACCCTATGGGGTTTTAGCCCACTAACTAGGGGTATAAATTTCAAACATGAATATCTCTCAAACTATGAAGAATTACGTGGCGTGCCATATATCAACGGAAAAATCTTGACAAGTATAAACCATAAAATGAATTCTTGAACCAGAATATAGTAATTTTGTAGGTAAACATTCCCATGCAATATTGGGTTAGCCCCTGGTGCTGCTTGGGTTGACATCAATGACAACCGCTGATCAATAATCTCCCCCTTTGCCATTGATTGAAACACAAGTACTCCCCCTGCGATCATGACAACTCTTCCTACAACATTATCTCCCCCTTTGAAATCAATGGAAAAGGGTAACTCCCCCTGAAACACAACCATCCTGTAGACCTATACACACTTCCACTCCCCCTTTATATTCTGAATAAGGAAAATCTAATGAGAACTTAGGAGAATCCCAAACTTCTGGAGAAGATATTTCAATGCTTCATGAGTCCTCTCATGATCATCAACACTTCCTGCCCAATCTGCATCTGTAAAGGAATGAATAATGAGATTGGTACCCTTGGGATATCACAAACCATTTTTTGTTGTTCCCTTTAGATATCGAATAATTCTTTTGATGGCAATAACATGTGATTCTTTTGGTGCTGCTTGGAATATTGCTACTTGTCCAACTTCTTGCATAACATCTGGCCGGGAGGCTGTTACATATAGAAGACTACCAATCATAGATCTGTACAACCTTTTATCCACATCCTTAGATGGGTCGTCTATGCTCAATTTGCAACCTCTTACCATTGGAGTAAGGATGGGTTTTCAATCTTCCATTTTAAATATCTTGAGAATTTCCTTGATGTACTTGGCTTGACATATAAATATTCCTTTCTCTTGCTGAGATATTTGAAGCCCTAAGAAGTATGTGAGCTCACCAAGTAAATACATCTCGAAATCACTTTGCACACTTGTAGAAAACTTCTTACTTAGTTGATCATCATTGCTACCAAATATTATATCATCCTCTTTAGCTATTAGACATGCTTTAGTTTCTTCATCCAAAACATATATGTCGTTTGGAGCTCGACTTGCTGTAGCCACAATTTCACCATACATGCCTTTCCTGATTTCACATTTTGTGGAGTTGAATAGTATTGTGTGTCCTTGATCACACATTTGTCCAACACTAAGCAGATTGTGATTCATGTTTTCAACAAAAATAACATTCTTGGCTAGAGCATCTTTGATTCTGAGAGTGACAGTAACTGATCCTATAACATTTGAATATCCATTATTTCCAAAGGACACAATTCCATCCTTCTTCTCTTTTAGATATAAAAATTTATTTCTATCTCCAATCATATGCGTTGAGTAACCGCTATGAACATACCACACATATTTTTTGTTTTGAGCCTTGAAAGAGAGAGCACAATTATCAGTCTTCTTCTTCTTCCATGTTCGTTCATTCTGTGGCTTCGAAGATTCTTCTGGAGGATTTTCAAGTCTGCAGTCTTTGGCTATGTTTCCAAAGTTTCGACATTTGTAACATTCGATATTATTTCTTAAATGTTCAAATCTATTGATGTTTCGCTGAGCCCTGGGAGGTTCATATTTGACAGATCTCCTATAATTTTATTCGTTCCTAGGGTACATGCAACATTCTACAGCTTTATGACCAAATTTTCCACATGAGTAATAATAGCCATAAAAAATATGTTGGTACCTGGATCGAAAGTTTCGTTGAGAAATTGTCTTCCAAGGCTGTTCTTGTGAATTTTGTCCAATGAAGTCTACATGCATGTCAAATCTCATAGGTTCACTGTATTTTATTGTAGAAGGTCCTGCTTCTTCTTCTTTGTAACCGATGCCAGTTCTGTCGTTGTAATATCGTTGATTGTTGATGAGTTCTTCCAATGCCCTTGAGATGTTGGCATAGTTTTGGATAGTTTTTCCTCTCTTCACTTCCTCACCCAACGAGACTACTTTGGCTTCTTATTCTTCCCTCTCTTAGTTGCTTTCTTCCATATTCTTTTGAAGTGACTCTTCAATGCATTCATGTTCTTAACTTCAATTTTGAGACGTTGAACTTGTTCTTCAAGAGTATTGGAATGGATCTTCTTTGCCTTGAGATCTTTTATAAGCGTGATTTCTTCCTTATAAAATTATTCTATGGTCAATCCTTCTTCTTTGTTGTTTGATACCTCTTGTTTATTGTGCTTGGCCATAAACAATACTCTCTCATTGGCTTCTTCTTCATTGTCATTGTCTTCATCGGATGATGAGCTATCTTCTTTAGAGAGAAAGTTCCTTTTGGATCCTTGCTTGTTGAATTTATTAAAGCCTTTCTTTCCTTTTGAGTTTCCATCACTTCTGTTTGGAAATTTTTCTGCGAAATTCCCAACTTAATCACAACCGAAACATATGAATGGAAGTTTACCTTTGAATTTTCCCTTACCAATTTTTAGTTTTCTAATGAAGTAAGCATATTCTTCATCTGAAATACCTTCTTCATCATCTCCCTTTTCTTCACACTTGCGGATGCATGTATTTTCAATTTAAGGTTGTTTATCATTATTGGTTTTCTTAGATGCAATGAACGCATTTTCTAGATGCGAAGTGCCCTCTTCTTCATCAAGTCCCATTTCATATGCTATGAGAACTCCATGTAATTCCTCTTTGCTGAGTTTGTCCAAATTTGCACTATATTCTAAGACCAATACCTTTGGGTTGAATCTTCCTGGTAACATTCTAACAATCTTTCGTATAATAGTCTTCTCATCAACTTGCTCTCCCAATCCTTCCAAAGTATTGGTTATTTCATCAACGTATTGGAAGTATGTAGCAATGTTGCAATCTTCTTTCGTTCTGAGTTGCTCAAATTTTTCTCTATAGATTTGAAGCTTTGCTTCTTTGACATTTGAGTCACCTGCATAAATATTCTCAAGCTTGTCCCATACATTTTTTGTGGTTTTATAATCCAACGCCTTATGATAAGCAGATTCAATAATTCCATTGATAATAATATTCTTTTCTTTTGCATCATTTACCAAATTCTTCTTAACTTGTTCATCTGTGGTTGATGTAAATCTATTTTGAACAGTGTCCCATACTTCGTAACCTTGTGCCAAGAGATAGACCTCCATTTTTCCTTTCCAGAGTGCATAATTATTTTCATTGAACATAGGTACACCATTCTTGGTATGCTCCATGACCTCCTTCCAGCTGTTAAACTGCTATTGAAGGAGCCAAGCTCTGATACCAATTGTTGGAAATACTGAGGGTGTGGGGGTGAATCAGTATTCCTTTCAATTATAGCATTAGTTAATCTTCAATTATTATCAGTGTTTGTACAATGATAGAATCAAATAAGAGGAACACAAATGCACACAATTTTAAGGTGGAAACCTACTCCGGGACAAAAACCACCTAATGATTTTCTAAGAATTCTTTAATATTCAAGTCCAATTGAAAATAAAGCTCCAACTTCCTACAATCTAGAAAAGCATTCTTCTCTAGCTCCCACTGGATGGATGCTCCAATGCTAGAGATTCTTCAGTAGTCAACTGAATGGACGCCCCAACACCCAATGAGCTACAACTCACCCTAGCACCACCCTACCACCCTGTAGAAGAATAAAAGAAGAATGGACTCCTGTACCAGGGAAAATGGTCCACTTTACAGTGATATAGAATGATGCAGAAGAAGAAGACACACTAGAACATAACCCCAACTATGACACAACCACCTAATGATGATCATAGACCACCCGACACTCCCTCTTCAACTATTGGAAGATAGACACTAGTACAATTTGTACAATAATGTATTTACAATGACTTGGTACAATGATACCTTTACAATGATTGTATGCAGTGCTGCCCACTTGAAGACTTCATGTGATGATCTTCTTGCTATTGTTATGTACCTTGGTTGCTACTCTTTTCATGCTACCCTCTGCTGCACCTTGCTTTGCTTTGCTTCCCTAGAAAGTCTGGTCCTTTCATTAGGGGAATTTTGATGTCTAAAATGGGCCTCATAAGAAAAATGTACAACAAAAATAAACTTTATAACAACCAATAGGATTCAAGATGATGATGTCAACCATGGGGGATGATTCACCATTTTTTAAATAAAAGGGTAAAAATATTAAAAAATAATAAAATAATAAAACTACTTTTTCAACTCGTATTTTCAACTTATCTCCCAAACTTTTTACTCAAATTTCGAGCGGGAGTACTCGTTGGATGCGAAATTTAATTCCTCATCCAAGGAGTACCCATGTTGCATACTTTCGATGAACTCTACTACACGAAAAATGAGAAATACATAAAAAAATGTGATTGTAATCACGTTTTTTTATGTATTTCTCATTTTTCGTGTAGTAGGACCCATCGAAAGTATGCAACATGGGTACTCCTTGGATGGGGGTGGAAATTCCGTATATAACTCAGCAGCCTCGAAATACACAGCTCATTTGGGAGATAAGTTGAAAATATGAATTGAAAAAGTAGTTTTTTTCATTTTTCCCTCTAAAATTTGATGATGTCATCAAATCTTATTAGATTTTTTCCACTATTATTTTATAATTTCCTTAGGAGGCCCATTTTAGACCTCAAAATTCCCCTAATGGTAGCCCTTGACAAAACATGATCTAGCTTTTTCTTTGCCTTATAGGAGCTTCATATTGAATCTGGTGTATCTCTGTTATTTCAGATCCCCAATATCTGACTTTTGGTAGTATAGTAGTCCTCTGGGTCATCTTTCCAATGCCATTGGTCTAACCCAATTTGGGATTATTCAAGAGAGATTTATACCCAATCTCTCACAATGCCCTAATTATGGTTTGTTTCAGCATAGCAAACTTGTACGACATGCCACGTGTCACTGTTTATTTATTTGGACCCAAAATTGATGGAGAGAAAACTACAGACTATGCACTATCTACCAATTTTTACGATATTCCAACCCGATATTCAGAGAGAGGGTTATGACGATTTTTCCAAGGTCACTTCTTTGAGATGAATTTCAGGAGCCTGCAAAAAACACTGACTTCCACAGCTCATATCTACACAAATATTGTGTACTTTTATCTAAAATTTTCACAGCAGCTTCCTCAGGATTTAGGTTTCGCCTCATCAAAATTTCAGCTTCTGAACATTCGTATAAAACATGTTAGAGCGAAAATTCCATGATGACCTGTTTCAGATAACGAAATCCCTTGCATGAGGAGGATATGAGGATCACAATTTATATGAATGCTTAGGTTGAGAGGCACTTCAACAAGTGAACATGGGAGGGATTTTAGGAGATTAAAAAATATTAATTATTACTTTTCAATGACCCATGCCACAACCCTATGGGGTTTTAGCCCACTAACTGGGGGTATAAACTTCAAACATGAATATCTCTCAAACCGTGAAGAATTACGTGGCGTGCCATATATCAACGGAAAAATCTCGACAAGTAGAAACCATCAAAAGAATTCTTACCAGAATATAGTAATTTGGTAGGTCAAAATTCCCATGCAATATTGGGTTAGCCCCTGATGCTGCTTGGGTTGACATCAATGACAACTGCTGATCAACAATTATTTGTTGTTGGAAGAATGAAGCAAAATGACTGAGATCCACATTCTCTTTTTTGCTTCTTTACATTTATTGACTCTGGAAAATACTCTTAAGAGACACCTACCATTATTGATAAAAGAGTGCAAAATAATAGAAATTTATGTAACAGGATTGAGGGAGTTGTCTACCAGTGAATTAGCGTCAATATTGGGAATGGAAGATTTAATATTTCTAGGTTCTGCCTGTCCTTGAGCTGTAAGTTGATTTTCTTCCCGGGTCACATTTACCATGTGTATTCCACCTTCTGCATTCATGTGTTTATTTTGAAGCACATATTCTCTATCTAGATTGGTTGATGGGTTAAATTTATATGAACTGGGAAAATTTTGACTTGACTAAGTTATAATGGCATGGTTTGGGAAAATAATTGCATGAGTTGACCAAGGTTTGGGAATAGTGTTTGGCTCTATTGACTTAGAATGTTGGAACTACTGACAAAGATTCTATGAGTTTCCAACATTGGACTCGACTGACCGATACTTAGTCAGGTCAACAATATGGTAACTTGAAACACGAATGGCTTCATATTTGTGAAGGTTCTTTTTAATTGAGCTAATTTATAACCCTTTGGAGTTCCTACCATCTTCCTTTCCAAGGGATATTAATTTTTGGTAACAATTTTAGTCTATGCGCTCTGTGTCCTGGAGCTAAAGGATATTACCTTGAAGTTTGAAACCTTGCAAACAATATTTTGACGGCTTCATTTGTTTGTCCCTGGAGTGCTGGAATTTGTGGTATGCTTAAGGTTTGAGAAAACTGGCTTTATTTAGGCTACTCATTCGTATAGGGTTCAATGTACAATTGGTTAACTAGATAATGATTTGTCTTTCCTCAATATATGTGAAATTCTAATTAATGGCTCGACCTATTCTTCTATCATGTCTAAAAGAGACCATGGGTAGGTATGACTAATGGCTCCTCTGCCATTTTTTACTGTAGAGTAGGTGGTCTCAATAGAGTTATAACAGAGTAAAAAAGAACTATAAGCTTGGAAGCTATACAAATAGGATTTGCCCTAAAATTGACATATTTACTCTTTGTTGATTATGTTTTTCTTCTGGGTGATATGACCAGGGTAGATGCAATTATGTTGAACGACCCCACTCTTGAAGAACTGAAGTTGCTACCTTAAAAAATACCAACAACTGAGGTGCTAAAATAATCAACACTATCTTTGATTTGAACCTAAATAGTCTTATTATCTTCGAGTATTTCACTAATCACAATGACCAATAGACACTACAAGGAAAAGACCCTCTAGTGGAGGTTATTAAGGAGGATTTTAGTGTTATAAAATTGGCCAAAATTGTCAAAAAAACATTTGCTACAACATCTGTTTACAGTTACAGAGGTTTTGGTGGAACTTTTAACTGTAATTCAACACAACTAAAAAAAATGGGTGGCCGGAGGTTTTTATAGATGTTTTTTTCATTGGTGGACTAAAGATTTAAAGCACCACTGCATACATGTAGGAGGCACCCCAGGACGGTCAAAGGAGAATGCACTGGGCCGTTAAGGAATGAAACTGCACCGGGCATAGTGTTCGTGATACAATGCACGAGGCCATTCTAATTGGTCTTGGGATTTCTGTGGTGCCCATAGGTCAACGCACTGATGTGTAGACTTATAGAAATGCACTGGTGTGCAGTATCACACAAATGCACCGAAATCTATAATTGGTATCAGTAGTCGTGTGGTGCCCATAGGTCGTACAAATGTATCAGTGTGTATGGACACTTAAATGCCCCAGTGTGCAGTATCACACAAATGCACTGAGATTTATAATTGGTATCAGTATTCGTGTGGTGCCCATAGGTCGTACAAATGCACCGGTGCGTATAGACACAAACACCCCAGTGCACCGTACCACATAAATGCCTCGATATTTTTAATTGGTTTTGGTATTTGTGTGGTGCCCATAGGTTGTAAAAACACACCGGTGCACTTAAGAATACAAACGCACCGGTGTACAATAACTGACACAAACCGGTTTTCATTTTGTATTTTTTAGAAACATTGACCTGTGACGAGGCAATTATTGTGATTGTTTTAAATTCATTACTCATGAAAAGTCGACACATATTATAACAATATTCATATTAATTAAATTTTTATTAATGCATTTGAATGTGATGTTTGTATTAATTTGTTATATCATATCGTAATTATTGTGGTTTTTTAAAATTCATTATTCATAAAAAGTCGACACATATATATCTTATAACAATATTCATATGAATTAAATTTTGATTAATGCATTTGAGAACGACAATGGAGAACACAATAGCGACAATGGAGAACATAATATAATAAATTAAAACATATTTTATTACATATATGTATGAATAAGACATTCTTTTTCATTTAAAATGGGACAATTATTGGTATCCCTTTGTCTTTCAATTGTGACACTATGTCCATTACATTAAAGAAAATGTCTGGTTTCACAGACATATTTAAAAAAATAAAAAGCCTTGATTTGATATTAAAACATAGTGATCATCATTCTTTGCTTGAACTGTTGTCACTGCTAGAGCTAATTCCATGACTTGGGTTATTTTTAAGAATGTTTTGTTCACGGTGTTGATTATTTTCTTCTTCTTCACCTTCCATCTACAAACATAAAAATAAACTGTAATGAGTGTATATACATTGGTGAGAATAATAAAAATTGCAATACTAAATAATATACATCAATGTAAATTGATTAGAAATGATGTACCATTGCAACAATTGACTCATAAACTATACACATTCTTTCAAAACCATGTAACATGCCATCTTTCATGATTTAATCTGTTGGCGTAGTTCCATACTTTGTCTCCTACAAGTTTTATACCCCATAACAAACCATATATTTAATATAAAAGATTTTTTTCTATTACTTATAGATAGAGCTAAGTAAAACAAGATCGATAGATGCTTACAGATTCCACAATTAAGTTCTGATATGCCAACATATACTCACAACCCATATTTAACCCAATTTCAATCAATTCCTTTGATGGTTTTTATTTTTATGTTAGCACTTGTTTGAAGACATTCAATGATGATTTTCGTAAAACAACTTAAAAAATAAAAAAATGAAATCTAGTTAAGTTGTTATAAGGATGTAAAAATTACACACAAACTTAGATATCAACCCTTTTCTTCCTTGTCGTCATGTTTTATGTGCTGAATGGGTTCCATTTTCTTTTATTTTCTATAAGAAAATACTTGAAAATTAATATTTAATGCTAAATTTTTTATTTATTGTACCGAATGATTGAAAAATTCAATGATTACATATTACATTTGAAGCACGTTGTTGTTGAGATGGCTCCTCCTGCGATGCAACTTTTTCCATTTCTTTGACCATCTCCTTGTACACATTTTTGGACATTCCTAATGGCATATTTCTGATATCATCTCATTCATCTTTTGAGATTTTCATAATCTTCATGAAAATATAACATGAAAATAAACTATTTAATTTTTATATTGATATTTGAAAAGTAAATATATGAAAAGGGATATTTATAAATAATTCTAGACAAGCATTTAAAGGAATATTACTTTTTTCATTCCTGCTTTTTTGTTGTTGTACGTTTTTGCTATTAAAAGTCTGACATGTCTCATTGACCAATTCTCTGGAAACTCTTCCTGTAGTTAAGATAAAATTTGGTTCTTGGAATCACTGGATTGATTTTTGTATTATAAGTGGAAATAACGTCTATACATTCATTCCACTAGATTCCTCAAACTTTTGTAAAATATTTTCCCCCTTTCATTAACCTCCAGCACCACTCCAGATGAGCTAAGGAGCCATTCATTTTCATTTGTATGTTCTATTTTTTTTCTTTTCTTAGAACAATATTCCTTTTTTGAGTTGTTGGTCCCTGTAGAACATTAAACATATGTGAATTAATAGACTGTTTGACATATGTTATCTAATAATTTTAATTATATTATTAATGAAAACTAAAAAAAGAAACTCATATTTGATCGATAGTATTTTTTTCATTCACCTGATTCATCCTTTTGCAATTTTCCATCAACATTTTATGCTCTTCTGGTCCTAGATCAGAAATAATCTTATCGAGCTTCATCATTTTGTGGCTCTGCATGATACACAGTAAACAATAGATATTACTTAAACTTACATATAGTTCAAAAATAATATTTTATGTAAAGAATTTACAAAGAACTTGCCTTTTCTGCTTTTCTTAATGTGTTATCAATTATTTTGTTCCTTGATCTCTTGACATTCATTTCTTTATCAATCTCAAATCTGAACCATATCATTCATTAATATATTTATAAATAAATTGTCAATTTTTCAAGTAAAAAAAAATCTCAAAAAACCGGTGCACCATTCATGGTTTATGCACCGACGCCGGTGCGTCGGTGTCTTAGAAACGCACCGCACAAATAGTATAATAGACGATACAGTGCTTTATGTCAACAAGCAGAATTGATGTGTTACATGTCAATCACCGCACTTATTAACCATGCTAAAATAATAAAAATTGTCTAGTGTTAGTTTTTGTAGCATAAACCAGCGCCATATTTTACATATGGCACACCGATAAAAAAATTTGTTTTTTTAATTTTTTTATCACATTACTTACGTAGTGCACTTCTACAATACAAAGCATAGGTGTGCTAGGTTACACTAGGCGCACCAATGAAAAAACATATGTTTTTTTTTAATTCACGCAAGGGCCAACATGGATTGGGATTCGACTATGAAAATCGTCCCTTCGGTTGGATTTGTTAGGTCTATATTTAGCAATAAAAAATCTATAAATCTAAATTAAAAAGCCCTAATACTGAAATCATAGAAAGAGGGAGAAGAAAGGGCAAAAGCAAAAAGTATGTAAATTTTGTATTTTTTGTATTTTTTTTATTTTTTTTTTATCAAAACAGAACGTTTGTTGTACGCCATAATGAAATAACATCTCGGCTGCATATTTTACAAATGGCGCACTGAGAAAAAATATTTTATTTTTATTTTTATTTTTTTATCACAATACTTTCGCAGTGCGCTAGGATAATAGAGCGCATGGGTGCGCTCAGGTACACAGGGCGCACTGATAAATTTTTTTTTTTTTTAATTTATGCAAGGGCCGACATGGATTGGGATCCGACTATGCAAGTTGTCCCATGGGTTGCATGTCTTAGGCTTATATTTAGCAATACAAACCCTATAAATATAAATTGAAAAGCCCTAATTCTGAAATCACAGAAAGAGGGAGAATAAATGGCAGAAACAAAAAGAATGTAAGGTTTATTTCTAAAATGGATTTTTTTAGTGAAAGAGCACATTCACGGTGCTCCATAATGAAATAGTACACCGGTGCCATATGTCACATATGGCGCACTAATAAAAACATATTTTTTATTTTTATTTTTTATCACTGTACTTTCGCGGTGCACTATTATAACAAAGTGTTCCGATGTGCTATGTTACGCAGGGCGCATCGATGATTTTTTTTTTAATTCACGTAAGGGCTGACATAGATTGGGATCCGATTATGCAAGTCGTCCCATGGGTTGAATGTCTTATGACTATAAAAACACTATAAATCTAAATTGAAAAGCCGTAATTCTGAAATTACAGAAAGAGGGAGAAGAAAGGGCAGAAACAAAAAAATTCTAGGGTTTTTGTTTCTAAAAATTGATTTTAATTATTTATTTTGTTTCTGAAAACTACAGAAAAAGTAAAAAAAATTGCAGAAAAAGTAAAAAAAACAATAAATTTTTATTTTGTTCTTTTACTGCATAAAAATAACTACAAAAGAAGTAAAAAAAACCAATAAAATTTGATTTCTTTTTTACTGCATAAAAAAAACTGCAGAAAAAGTAAAAAAAACAATAAACTTTACTCACATCATTTGAAATTCTATGGTACAAGGTTTGAATCACCAGAGGTTTGGAAATCTCATTGTCTAAACACTTTTGTTCGAACGTATTTCCCTGCCCCACAATGCTCTCATGCTCTGTTTGCTCCATGTATGTATCCTGCAAATCTCTGGCTGAAATTTTTTGCAAAAAAAGTGAAATAATGAAAAGTGTTTAGTATTTAAAGCACTGTTTTATGAAATTAGATTTTGGAAAATATTTTGCCACCCATTTTTCAATTTACCATTTTTTTTCACTTAAAGAAAATAGAGTTGTGCTTTTTTTATTTGTAGTTATTCGTCACCGGTGCATCCCTTAATCGAACCATATCGATGTGTCTTGGTATAAAACGTCACCGGTGCACATTACCAAAAACACACCGGTGTGGTGATCTGTACATTATGCACCAAAATTACATTTAGATGTGTGCACCAAAATTTATTGCTATTTTGCTCAAGTGAAGGGAGAAAATATTGTAATTATATGGAATGGACCATTATTCAAAATCCATCTTGTTCCATAATATTTCTCAAATTCCATCACGGAGTTCTCCCTATCCATCTTGAAACGTAATATTTACTTCAGATTTTATTTATATTTTCACTATCTAATTTTTTTTTTTTTTTAAATCCATGTAGTCAATCATGCACAACATAATTAAATTTATAATGTATAACAATTTGCAGGTTCATGCAGATTCAACATCAATTTCAGATGCACAAAATATTCAAACTGCTCCAAAACGTCGGAAGTTCTTATTATGAGTTGCATACCACAAGGTGCATTTGGTAGATGAAAATAGACAACCGCTTCACCCTACCAATTGTAACAATATTGCATCTTCTAGCCACAATTTTGGGATAATGATGGTAATTATAAGGTAACTTGAAACACTAATGGCTTCCTATTTGTGAAGGTTCTTTTTAATTGAGCTACTTTATAACCCTTTGGAGTTCCTACCATCTTCTTTTCCAAGGGATATTAATTTTTGGTAACAATTTTAGTCTATGCACTCTGTGTCCTAGAGCTAAAGGATATTACCTTGAAGTTTGAAACCTTACAAGTAATAGTTTGACGACTTCATTCATTTGTCCCTGGAGTGCTGGAATTTGTGTTATGCTTAAGGTTTGAGATGTTCTTGTCTTCACTAAATTATCAACTTCATTACTCTAGTATGGATTTGGATGCTTTTTTATGAATAATGACCTTCCATAGCTCAACCCTATGCATGCTAATAAATCATCCATAAATTTGTTGCAGGTATTTCTCTTAGTAATTTTTCTATGACCTCATATTCATGAATGAAACATTTAGATAAATTAGGCTTAGATCAGGGCATTTTGCTGGGATATTTTTAGCGAGATTTAGGATCCCATATTCAAGATGGGAATACTCTTGGACATGTACAATATTGATAAATATAGCATCATGCTGTGGTAGACATTATTCAAGGAAATATGAGGGGAGCTAATACTTGACTTCTTCAAGCCAGAGATCCATCATTATCCTCAAGTTCGTAAGTTCCAAAATTTTTGGATCAAACATAGGAACAATTTTATGCTGGCCATGAATATCAGTGTTGCAGACATGGACCTGTTTTATATGAGAAATTAACGATACCCAAATATAATTTATAGTTAGGAGAATAAACTCCTTTGAAGGTCAATTATCATACCTATGAACAATAAGAGACAAACCTGGAAATGATTTTTCTCGCTATGTAGTTAATCAATTATGGGTTTGCATGAGTCCTCTTGTTTTCCTAGATATTGGTTTGTTCTTTCAATATGACAAGACTATTCATCTTTAATAAGGATTCCTTCAACAAATGGAATGGACCTCTCTACCTTTGTCTCATATGGTTCACAAAACAGCTTGATGATATGATCAACCTTATTTTATTCCTCATCAGATTCCATGTCATATGTAGGATGACTGTCAAAGGAAAAAATATCAGATCTTGCACTGTTCTGTTCAAATTTAATAGGCAATGTTGATTGGAGATGCACATAATTATGTGTGCCACAATTTCTACCATATTCAAAATCATAGATAGGAGTGTTGGTATCTTGAAACTTAAGGGATCTTCAGGATTTCTATTCATTTATGAGTGTCTTATTACTCTCATTCTCGGGAAAACTAGAACTACAGTTTGGTCCATTATCTCTATCTGCGCTCAGGATTTTGTCATATGTTGATTGAGTTTCCATTTTCTAGTGTAGAAAAAAGGCATGGCATGATACCCATGTCATCGTGTGCTAAGTATTCTAAGGTGATTGCAAGAGTGGTAGAAAGTTGTTTCCTACCCTCCTGTTGATATTCCTCCTCTGCATTCAGGAATTTTCTCACACTATCAATCATTCAAATCATTCAATAAATTGACCATATGTTAGGAAAGATGGAATTTCCTTGTATCTTTATAAGAAGAGTTGGGTGATTACAAGAACTGAGTAATGGTGTGCTTGGTCTTCAAAAGTAAAAATTCATTTTCTTTCGAGAGTTTGTTAGGGTCTTCAATTGACCAAGCAAGACATGGCCTCCAAAGATCCACTCCTCCTCAATAATATAGTCCTAAAGTTCCATGTGAGGAATATCCAAGGTCTGTTGAAACTTGAACCAATGCCCTATGACCATTTATCTTTGTTGAAAATTTATCAAAGTATCCTTAATATACATTTTTCAATTTTAGTTCCTTAATCTATGTATGACAATTCCCTTGCCGAGTATTACAACAGTGGCAACATTCTCCGCAATTATTATTTTTTGTTGGAAAAATGAAGCAAAATGACTGAGATCCACATTCTCTTGTTCGCTTCTTTACATTTATTGACTCTGGCAAAGACTCTTAAGAGACAACTACCATTGTTGATTAAAGAGTCCAAAATAATAGAAATTTGTGTGACAGGGACTTGTCTAGAAGTGAGTTAGCATCAATATTGCAAATGGAAGACTTAAGCTTTCTAGGTTCTACGTGTTCTTGAGCTGTAAGTTGATTTTCTTTCTGGGTTACATTTACCATAAAATGACACATCACCTTCATAGTGATTATAGAATGCAACTAGCAACACATTAACTTAAATTTAAAAATATTAATAATTTTAAATTTTATTAAAAAAAATAATAACCTTATCACTTTTAAATATAATTTAAAAATTAAACCAACTCTGCTTAAATTTGGAAAAAAAAATATGTTAATAATTTTTATTTTTATTAAAAATATATAATTTTATCACTTTTAAATATAATTTAAAATTTTACAATTTTCAAGTATGTGTTAAAGACATTTTCTACTAATTTTCTCCATCTAAAACATTTGTTTAAAAATCATGTATTAAAATGCATTACTAAAAACACTCAAATAATATTCATCGAAAGAATAATAGAAAGGTCACTAATATCAACTATTAACTAATGATTTAGTTTCAAAATTTGAAAACTACAGGTTAAATTATTTATGTAGTTTGAAAACTGGAAGTTCGTTAAAACTGGCTGGTTTAAATGTGAGGTATTATCAAGAATAAAATAGTAAACTTTGGATTTCACAATGTATATAAAGCTTCGTGACATGACTTTCATGTCCGAAGGTAATTTTTGTTTGTTATATATTCGAAAGGAATTTAACAGTTTCTCTCACACATAGTTATTGGTAAATTTCTAGGATTTACAGCTGGTTTAATTACCAATTGAGTCGCTACATAAACTTATTTTTTTAAAAGTTTAGTTATTTTTTATTTTAATATTAACTATATTTTTTAATAATAAATATACAATTAAAATAGATTTATATTTTAGTTGTAATGTTAATAAATTTATATTTTAATTTTAATGTTAATAGATATAAAAAATAAAACTAATTCTCTCTCTTCTATAGGGCTTATCCAGATTGTGATAAGTGTGATGTTAACGGTTTTTTTTTTTTTAAGAGCTTTCAAAAGCTGAAGTCACCATTTCAATTTGGAACCGAAATAAAAATAATATATTAAAAATGATAAAAAATTAATAATCTTAAACTTCAAAAAATACAATTCAAACTAATTGGCATGGCAACTACGGTTCCACCATAAAACAGGGATCCCTCTTATCCAGCAAGGGATCGCTCTTATCCAGCTACGCGGCATGAAATACAATATTTATATTCAGCCGCTAGCCGCCGCGGGAAGCGTCAAAACCACGTCCATCCGGTAGAGATGTAGACGTTTTAAAATCAATTTCGAACGAATAAATCCAAAGTGAAACCATCATATATGGACTATCAATTTGTTAAAGCCATGCCGAGCTGTACACATATTTCTGGATCAATCATATGATTGATTTTTCGTTGCGGAGTAGCGTTACAAGATATTACATTACACACGGTGACAGGTTGATTCTTCTTCACTAAATCAAAATACGATCTACAACACCAATGTTGCAGCTTAGGTGAACTGTGTAGCAAATAAAAATAATGTCCGACGTACATGTATGAGATTCAGGCTTACAGTCTTAAGTTGTTTTTTATTGTGATTTTTAAATTTTTGGGTTAAATTTGGTGTAAAAGTTTGTGGTGAAATCTTAATTTGTGTTATTTAAACTGATTTTTTAATTACATATATGAATTTAAAACTTACAATTATTTGTGAACATTTTCATTATATAAAATTCACCCATCAAACTTATAATTTCAAAATATCCTACAAAATTAATAAATGAGAAAGTAAACCTCACTTAAATACTACTAGTTTCAGAATACTACTCCATAATGTTCAGCTAAATAATAATTTTATAATTAAATGAGAAGCCGCGTAAAGACGAGGTGGAGGGTGTACTGAGTTCTGAGCTGGACGTTGTACGATATTGATTTCTCAAGGAATATCAGCAATAGCTGTTTCTCCTAAATGGACGCTAAACGGAACATGGGATGGGCCTAACCCAGGTGATGATGTGTGGCATTGACATTTAGAAATTGTGATTTCAATCATAAGTGTAAGAATGGCCTCGCATTGACTTTAGAAAATTGTGATTGAGTCCATCGTTAACCGTAGGAATGCCTGATAATTAATTTGCGTAACTGGCATCCTACGATTCCTTAATGTAATAATACACAAGTTAAGGAATGAATAGAAACGACGTCGACAAATGAGACAAAAAAATCTGTGATCCAGGAGATAGAGCGATGATTCCAGGTTGTGCGGCACGGAAACAGCGGTATCCCTCGTTTAAAAGTTGACAAAGGAAAGTCTTATTCGATATAATTTCACAATGTACAATTTTATATATATATATATATGAACTTTAATTCACGCTGAAGGAAATGGGCGATCATCAATCATTGTATTTTTAATTTGATTGTAGAGTTCGAAAATAGTTTAGAATTTAATAAATATGAGTTAAATTAATTGCTTGATCTCAATAGTGGTGAGTCAAAATTAGAAATATTTTTGAAAGCTGTTAAGGATAAACATACCCAATTATAAGGATTTGTAAATGATAAATATTAAATGAGTCAATCCTTTCGGTTGATGCATTTAATAAATTGGTTGTTTCGCATTATGGGTGTGACGATTCACCTACCTCAGGCCATTTCATCTTCGTTCGCTTGCAAATCGTCAGAAAGACCGAGAATAGCGACAGAGGCTGCCCCTCTGTAACGCTCTTCACCATTTTAGCGATATCCATATCATTAAATCATAATTATTAAATTTGAATTCAGATTCAGCTTGATATGTAAAATTCAACTTTCATTAGATATGGAAATTTTTTAAAACTCTCATACTTTCACTTTGATTTTGGATGTAACAAGTCCCTAAAGAGATTGAATTCTCTCAACATGCAATTTTTTTTAGTGAAGAACTAGCACCTCAAAAGATTTGAAAATTAAAACTAATTTATAATAATTATTAATAATATTAGCACAATCATATTTAATTAATTAATTGTGGTTGGTGGTTGATATGGGTTGCATACCTCATTTGTATTTATTATATAAAAATAATATTTAAAAAAAAACTATTACAATAAAAATATTATTATTATTATTATTATTATTATATATAACAAAAATCATCTATTTTTAGTTTCCAAAAAATATAATGAATAAAAATAATTAATTAAATAATAATATTAAAATTTAAATCAATTAAAAATATTAAATAATTAAATAACAATACTAACAATAATATTGCTATTAAAAATAAACTTTAAGATAAATATTATAAACTAAAAACAATAATACTCAAAACAAAAGGGATTAATATTAAAAACTCAAAGGATTAGAAATTCGAGTGTTAAATATTATAAACCCAAGGTATATTATTATTATTATCGAATTTTAAGGTCACAGCCAAGCCAAAGACCAAATTGGTGTATGAGACCCCCTTGTTTGTGGGACAAGGGACTCACTTCCGCGCAACAATTTGACTGCTAAGTCTATGAAGGCATACATACGAACCTATGACTTCTTAGGAGGAGATATATGCTCTTAACCATTAGGCTCATATAATCTCCAACATAGTTGACCATAGAGCTTGAGTGGGCCTAATGGTTAAAAGCATGTGTTTCCTCCTAAGATGTCACAGATTCAAAATTAGAGGTGGGTGGAGTATGTATGTCTTAGTAGACTTAGCAGTCAAATCGTTGCCCAGAGGTGGGTCCCTTGTCCCAAAAAGAATGGAGTCTCATACAACAATTTGGTGTCTCGCTTGGTTGTGACCTTAAAATTGGATAATAATAATAATAATAATAATAATAATAATAATTTCCAAATACACATGTTCATATTCAAGTAATAAATTTACATACAGAAAGCCTTGTTAGAAAGGTAGAGAGGACTAGCAAAAAATTAACATACAAACAATAACAAGAGTCGCGACTCTTTTATTGATCAACCAAACTTGATGATTACAATGAACCGAGTGAGGGGTATTTAAACTTTTTCGTCTAGTAACTCACCCAAAATAACTTCACATGCGTGCTACAAACTAAATTTGGACTTTTCAAAATATAGACTGAATTCAACCTGACTCACACTAAACTCAACTAACTCACACTCTAAATCTGGACCGCACCTAACTCAACTTATCTCTTCATGCATCACTCGACTTGGATCTTGTTAGATCTCCATGCGGGAGTAATTACTATCTCCAACACTCCCCGTTAATTACGACTATATGACTCAACATAACTCAAAACATAACTCAACTATATCTCATAGGCTTACAATAGAAATTGACTCAATCATCACTAAAACATGCTTGTTGGTCTATGTCTCAGCTAGGATTAGAATTACTCAAAACTTCGATAAATTTGAATTTTCTTTTTCTCTTCTTCCAGATTCTATACCGTTGAAATCGCTTCATTCTTTGTTGTACTTTTTTTATTCTAGGATGCATATTTCTTTACATGTTTTTTTGCAATTTTTCTTTGAGTTGTCTTGAATTTGTGCTAAAAAGTAATCTAAACTTGTCTTCTACAACTTCCCCTTCAAAGATTCTTTTACTCATGGACTGTTGCCAAAATTCTTCATCTGGAAATTGTGTTCTTCGCTCTGCTTCTTGTGCTTCATATCCCTGATTTTCTTTCTGCCATAATTTTTGATAAAAAAAATCTTATCTCTTCTTGACTTCATTGCTGAAAAATTGTCGCAATGTATTCATCTTTGTCTTCAAAAACATCCATGTCCTTTCTTGCATCTTCTTCTTCATATTCTCTTTTAGCTGGACCATTATCCTACTTACCTGCACACACTAAATCAATGTTAAAAACATCTTCATTATGATCTTCACTAAGAGCTTCGTGCTCTACCTCTTCGTGATAGGATTCAGGGACTTGTCTACAAGTGAGTTAGCATCAATATTGCAAATGGAAGACTTAAGCATTCTAGGTTTTACCTATTCTTGAGCTGTAAGTTGATTTTCTTTCTAGCTTGCATTTATCATGTGTATTCCACCTTCTACATTCATGTGTTTTTGTTGAAGCACAACTTCTCTATCTAGATTGGTTGATGGGTTCAATGTATATGAACTAGGAACAATTTGACTTGACTAAGTTATAATGGCATGGTTTGGGAAACTAATTACATGAGTTGAACAAGGGTTGGGAATAGTGTTTGAAATTATTGACTTGGAATGTTGGAATTACTGCCAAAGATTATGTGAGTTTCCAACATTGGACTCGACTGACCCAAACTTAGTCATGTCAACAATATGGTGTTTCTAGGCCAACTCATCGCTTTGGGCAAGGTCAATTTTTAAGGCTTTTTATGTCCTTCTACCTTGTCAATCATGTTTTTAGGAAATGAATCAGAGCTATCTTCATTTTTATTGGAAGTGATAATTATAACATCCTCAGGTTTGATGGGAGTCTTTGAGCTTATTTATCTAGAAATAAAAATCAAAGGGGTTGAGTGACATACTACTATGACAATAAAACTCATTCAAATTGGGTGAATTTGTTGGCTTATCCCCATTATAACTATAATATCCATTCTCTAACATGTAAGGTAACTTGAAACATAAATGCCTTCCTATTTGTGAAGCTTCTTTTTAATTGAGCTAATTTATAACCCTTTGGAGTTCCTACCATCTTCTTTTCCCAGGGATACTAATTTTCGGTAACCATTTTATTCTATGCACTCTATGTCTTGGAGCCAAAGGATATTACCTTGAAGTTTGAACCCTTGCAAGCAATAGTTTGATGGCTTCATTCGTTTGTCCCTGGAGTGCTAGAATTTGTGGTATGCTTAAGATTTAAGACGTTCTTGTATTCACTAAATTATCAACTTCATCACTCTAGTATGGATTTGGGTGCTTTTGTATGAATAATGACCTTCCATAACTCAACCCTGTGCATGCTAATAAATCATCCATAAATTTGTTGCAGGTATTTCTCTTAGTAATTTTGTTGTGACCCCATCTTCATGAAGAAACATTCAGATAAATTAGGCTTAGATCAGGGAATTTTGTTGGGATCTTTTTAGCGAGCTTTAGGATCCCATATTCAAGATGGGAATACTCTTGGACAAGTACAGTATTTTTAAATATAGCATCATGTTGTGGCAGACGTTATTCAAGGAAATATGAGGGGAGCTAATACTTGACTTCTTCAAGCCAAAGGTCTATCATTATCCTCAAGTTCGTAAGTTCCAACGTTTCTGGATCAAACATAGGAACAATTTTATGCTGGCCATGAACATCAGTGTTGCAGAAAGGGAGTTGTTTTATATGAGAAATTAAAGCTACCTGAATATAACTTATAGTTAGGAGAAGAAACTCCTTTGAAGATAATTTATCATACCTATGAACAATAAGAGACAAACCTCGAGATGATTTTTCTCACTGTGTAGTTAATCAATTATGGGTTTGCATAAGTGTTCTTGTTTTCCTAGATATTGGTTTGTTCTTCCAATATGACAAGACTATTCATCTTCAATAAGGATTCCTTCAACAAATGGAATGGAACTTTCTACCTCTATCTCATATGGTTCACAAAAAGGATTGATGATATGATCAACCTTCTTTTATTCCTCATCAGAGTCCATGTCATATGTTGGATGACTGTCAAAGGAAAAAATATCAAACATTGCACTGTTTTGTTCAAATTTAATAGGCAATGTTGATTGGAGATGCACATAATTATGGGCGCAAAAGTTTCTACCATAGTCAAAATCATAGATAAGAGTGTTAGTCTCTTGACCCTTAAGGGATCTTCAGGATTTATGTTCATTAATGAGTGTCTTATTACTCTTGTTCTCAAGAAAATTAGAACTATAGTCTGGTCCATTGTCTCCATCTACGCTTAGGATTTTGTCATATGTTAGTTGAATTTCCATTTTGAAAGGCATGGCATGATACCCGTGTCATCACGTGCTAAGTATTCTAGGGTGATTGCAAGAATTGTAGAAAGTTGTTTCCTACCCTCCTGCTAATATTCCTCCTTTACATTTAGGACATTTTCTCACACTATCAATCATTCAAATCATTCAATAAATTTAGCATATGCTAGGAAATATTGAATTTCCTTGTATCTTTATAAGAAGAATTGGGTGATTACAAAAACCGAGTAATGTTGTGGTTGGTCTTCAAAAGTAAAAATTCATTTTCTTTCAAGATTTTGTTAGGGTCTTCAATTGACCAAGAAAGACATGGCATCCAAAGATCCACTAGTCCTCGATAATATAGTCCTAAAGTTCCATGTGAGGAATATCCCAAGTTGAAACTTGAGGCAATGCACTTCTTCCATTGCTTTGTTTCTTACAATATTTTTGTGTAGATAGAATCTAAGTCACTTGGTTCATGTTTATCTTTGAATTTAACTGTAATGTTAGAATTATATAAGCATTCATTGGCTTGCATTAAGTAGCGACCATTGTTGATCCCTTTAAGACATGACGAGTTTGTATAAACGGTTGACAAAGTTTTCTTGCAACTTTAAGGTATGTCTAAATTCATGTTTTAAATTTGAAATTTAGTGAACATAATGACATAGGATGCATTTTCCTCTTCAAGAATTATAGGCCTAATTTTTTTTTGTTCTTAGATACCTTGATCAACAGTTCTTGTCTTTTCTCATCAGGGCGGTGGTTACCTTCATACACCATAAGATCTAGTGTCTTGCTATGATAGTCACATCAATTACCTCTTTCTTATAGGTTGTGATTATGACTAGGCTTAATTGCTCGACATTCTCCACCGAAACTAAAGTCAGGGTGTGGTTGGGTTCACTAGGGGAGTATAGTTTCTATGACAACAACGTCAATGTTTCTTCAATTGATGGTTAGATCACCATCTTTGCTACCATTATGAATTCATTTTACTTGGATGCTAAAAGAGTTTTGACACAATCCTTTCTCTTATCTTTAGTTTCTAGAACCCCTAAAGGCACTTTTTGGAGGTGACCGTGGTATAGCCATTCAAAACTTAGAAATGTGAAGAATAAACAATATGAATCAACAGGCGATAATTCTAGACAAAGCTGCAGCAATAAATTTATTAATTCTGTAATTAGAGAGAAGCAAGATCTTGGAAATGTTCTCCATACTGGGCATGGGACGGTTACTCCATGAGGGCTTTAGCAATACATCTGGTATCTAGGAATGCCTCCAAAATTTTCTTCTTCATGTCTTCAATATATCTTCAATAATACCACAGGGATATCTGCCTTAGTAAGTGACCTATATAAACATGGAAAATATTCAATAAGCCTCCTTAAATAAGGGTCAATGATTATTCTCCAATCTCAAAGACTGCTTCACAAAGGCTCCAAAAAATATGTAACTGTGTGTTCTTAAGGACTGCTCCCAAAAACTTTGCAACCTGCTCCAAAAAAATTAGACCTGAAATGCACTCAAATATGCCATAAAAAGTCTGTCATAAAAGATTATATTATTTTCCACAGGACTCAGTTCTGAAGCTCTCCTACAGATCTAAATTTTTTTGTTCCTAAATAAGGCTCAAGACAGTCCTTTAAAAATTGTCTCAAACATGCATGAACATGCCTTTAACTGCAGCCTAACTCAAGCTTATATTGCGTCCCTTCCTACAGCCTACTTAGGCCTAGTGTGGCTCTTCTTGTGGCTTACATAGATCTTACAATCACAATGTTGTAGGCATTTCAGAGATATGCCCAAAAATAGCGATCTGAAGTGTCTTTTTTTTTTTCTCCACAGTTTTCTATAGCATAGATAATCCAAGCTCTGCTTGACTATTGTCCTCAAGGTTTTGAGATTTCACATATATTATTGTTATTCTAGTTCAGCAAGTCCAAGTTTGAAAAACGTATAAATATATTTTTCCAAATATATCCTTAACTATCCTCCTTGGCCTTAGTTCACCTTCTGTGATTCTTCTCTGAAATCTTGACCAAAAATAATGGATAAAATGAAGAGTACATATTTCTATTTATATTGCTTTGACATTTTATGAAGATACATTTCCCTTGGATGACATGTCAAGCCTACACAAGTCAGCTTAGGTCAGCTCAATGTCAGAGTTAATTTCCTTAACTTAAAAAATCAATATCTCCTAAACTATTTGGTGTTTCGGGGCAAGTAAGGGCTCGTTAGAATGGGAAAAATATACTCTATAAGATGGTATAGCATCCATTTTGAAAGGTTTCCTCTAATGTGGTGAATTTTTTTTTTCTTTGTGACTTCCCTTGAATTATTTAGCACAGAAAATGATAAGGACAGTATGGCTTCTTTGTTTGGCTTCTCCATTGTTTGTCTTCTCCATTATTTGGCTTCTTTATCATCATAGGAACATGTAGGACATCCACGTCATCATGATAATGTCCAGCAATGAGTGCATCACCCATGTCATCACATAATGGTGCAATGATATGTTAGAGAGTAGCATTATTAGGAGAAATTCAAAATAGTTTTCCAACCCTCAAATGATTTCCAACCGTGATCATCATATGTCATCATCAAGTATCAAAGTGTATGACATCATCACATAACATCAAGGGTTACGATCTAGATCACGAAGTGCATGCAACATTAGATGAAGGACTTCTTAGGGCTTCTTTCATTGGTGGTTTGAATTCTTTGTGATTTGACATCTTCATTGATGGCATGACATCATCATTTTGAACCAGACATCTCAAAAAAAAATACATCGCGGTTAATGTCATATTGACATCAATGACAACCTTGACCAACAAGAGGAAGATGTGAACCTTCCATAACCATCCAAAATAATAACCAGTGTTGTCAAGAGTAAGACGTCTTCAAAAAAGCCTAAGAAGCAAGTCCTGAAAGAAGTGGATGACTGGGAAGATTCAGCCAAGCTTTCAACTCCTATGAATAAAGTAGCTATTTTAGTTACTAAATGTTTAGGAGGCAAAAAGTACTCCAGTGATTTTTTGTTGACAATCAAGGATTAGTGCAAAGATCTACAAAATCATTTTGAAAATTTTCTAGACATTATTGAATCACTTGGAAATTACCAAGCACTTGCAAGTAGTGTAGGAGATATTGATGCATTAGCAAGCACTGTAAGAGGAATTGACAGGAAACTGAGTGGAAATTATCTACTTGAACGTTGTGGGAGCAATATGGCTAGTTTGGATGATGATAGATGGGCCAAGCCGATGGATTCTCTTACTAATGGTTGTGATATGTGGATGGATGCGGATCTTAGTGGTTCCTTTGTTGTGTTTCAAATTTTCCAAGGTTATAATACTGGCTTTGCAAGAAATACCTGTGCAACACATATGAGTGTGAATGTCATCCTTCCTAGAGGGCCTTATGTACAAGCAACACTTCCACAAGTTGGACTAGTGAGAAATAATTTTGATGCTGATAGGTGGTATCGTGCTTCTGGTTCATAGAATGGTTTGACTCCTCCTTCACAGCCTTCTCTACCCACAGTTCATATATTAGAGAACCGATATGAAGTGGGCAAGGTTTCTGATGAGGATCAGTTGAAACAAAGACAAATTAAATCCACCCGTAATAAATTAACGCCCCAAAACTTTGAAAAACATTTTTAATAGGTCAAAGAAGTGAACATTGACTTTGCATCATGTCTTCATGGTATAATATATCAAATATCTGACAAAGCTTTGATGGATCTGGCTTTTTGTGAAATGTATGCAAAATTCATTTTTTAGCTTATTGCAGGAATACCATAGTTTTTTTAAGATAACGAGAAGGTTTTTTTCAAGAAAACTCTTTTGAACAAATTTTAGGAAAAATTTGAAAAAGCTGAAAGAGAAGAGGAAGAGGCTTAGAAAGCAAAAGAGCACGGTGAAAAAAATCCTTTCAGCAGAAGAAAGACGGGAGAAGAATGTTGCATCACAAGACGAATGTTAGGAAATCTAAGGTTTATTAGTGAGCTTTATAAAGAAAGTATGCTGACCGAAATAATTATGCATGCATGCATCAAGAAATTAACTAGTGAATTTAAGCATCCAAAAGAGAAAAATGTTGAAGATTTCTGCAAAATGATGAGCATTATTGGTCATATGATTGACCATTGAAAGGCCAAGGAACATATTGATGCTTACTTTGATAGGATGACGAAACTGTCTAATAACCAAGGGCTTCCCTTTAGGCTGAGGTTCATGTTGAAGGATCTGATTGATCCAAGGAGGAATGGATGGCAACAAAGGAAGAGAGTTGAGGGCCCTAAGAAAATATAGGAAGTGCATCGAGATGTTGTGCAAGAAATAAATGGACAGGGAGGCTGCTCTCGAGGTACTAATATGGGACATTCAGGCTAGAGACTTTTGACACCACTTGATCATGGTCTGGGAGGACCTATGATGCCACCTTACATGGCAGGTGCACATACGGGCTCACTTCCACATATGGGTGGGATTAAAGGGCCACAAATTCATATGGGACCACATGAGTGTGGGTTCACCAGTAAAGATGCTTAGATTGTGGATAGGGCTCAATTTTAAAATTAGTTTATGCCAAGCCCTTCAACACACAGAGCTTCTGATGATGGCCACTTGACTCTTGGTCCTAAGGGAGGTCATGGCAAGGGAATAAGAGGGAGGGCTCACCCTCTGCCATATGCTAAGAGTGCTCTAGCATACATTCCACCATTCACATCCTGAGTAATATACGAACAGGTCCAGGTCTAATTTTAGGTTGCAGTTTTGACTGGATGCCAGTGAGCATGAGAGATGCCATTTTGACAAGGACTTATGCTGCAGAAAAGCCTTTATTTGCAAAGTCACGTGTCCAGGAAAGAAATTTTTTGGATAATGACATAAGAGGGTTTAAGAATTCATACTCATTTGGTGATAGAGGTGGGAAGACTACAAATGTTGAATTTCAATTGTAAGAACATTCTTCTCAAATAAATTTGAGTTCACAACTCATTGAGGTTCAACTTAGGAAAATGGCTGAAATGGAAATCAAAGAATATTACAAGTGGATTCCTTTACAAATATTCCATTAATTTTCATTATGTATTTTAGAGAAGTTGAGAAGTTTCCCTGACTTTTTCTTAATTTTGAATGACATACCATCCAGTGTGAGAGATTTGAATGAGACAACTTTTTGTGTGGATGACCTTAAACCACCATTGTTCCATTCAACTATGGTTTCACTTTGGATATTAGATTGTTTTTTCATGGAATATGTTAAAATTGATTTTATGGGGAATCTACTTACACATTTATGCAAGTTTGAGCCTTGCTTTCTAAATCAAGGACATCTTACTGAAGGGTAATGTGAAATTTTATGTTTTTTCTTATTCAAGTTTGAATTTATTTAAGGAATACTACAGTATATGGTCATTTTCAATTATGAATTATAACTATATATAATTTTGATGTTTCTAGGTTGGAGACTGTACTATTTTAATTAGAGGATGCTACCACTGATGTGCTCAAGGCTCTTGAGTTCCTTGGCCATGTAGGGTCAAAATCCACTAAGCTAATTCCATGTTATTAGAATAATTTTGCATCCTTCCTGGAAAAAATATCCATTACAGAATAGGAGTTGCCCGAGAAGGAATTTATAACATGAAACTAAAAAATTACAAGAAATGTTAGTTTGTCTTTCCAATGCATATGATAGAGAAAATTGGCTTTATTTAGGCTACTCATCCATATAGGGTTCAATGTGAAATTGGTTAACTAGATAATGATTTGTCTTTCCTCAATATATGTGCAATTCTAATTAATGCCTTAACCTATTCTTTTATCATGTCTACAACAGACCATGGGTAGGTATGACTAATGGCTCCTCTTCCATGTTTTACTGTAGAGTAGGTGGTCTCAATAGAGTTATAAGAGAGTTAAAAAGAACTATAAGATTGGCACTTATACAAATAGGATTTTCCCTAAACTTGACATATTTACTCTTTGTTGATTATGTTTTGGTTTTGGGTGATATGACCAAGGTAGATGTAATTATGCTGAACAACTCCACTCTTGAAGAACTGAATTTCCTACCTTAAAAACTACCAACAACTGAGGAGCTACAATAATCAACACCATCTTTTATTTGAACCTAAATAGTCTCATTATCTCTGAGTATTTCACTAATCACAATGACCAATAGACACTACAAGGAAAAGACCCTCTAGCGGAGGTTATAAAAGAGGTTTTTAGTGTTATAAAATTGGCCAAAATTGTCAAAAAAAAATTTGCTACAACATCCGTTTATGGTTACGGAGGTTTTGGCAGAGCTTTTAACGAGAATTCAACACAAATAAAAAAAATGGGCGGTCAGAGGTTTTTATAGATGTTTTTTTCATTGGTGCGCTACTCGGGATTTAAAACACCAGTGCGTACATGTAGGAGGCACCCTAGGGCAGTCAAAGGATAATTCACCAGGCCGTTAAGGTATAGAACTACACCGGGCATAGTGTTTGTGATAAAATTCACAAGGCTGTTCTAATTGGTCTTGGGATTTTTGCGGTGCCCATAGGTCGTATCAACACACCGGTGCATAGACTTATAGAAATGCACTAGTGCGCAGTATCACACAAATGCACCGAGATTTATAATTGGTATTGTTATTTGTGTGGTGCCTATAGGTCATACAAATGCGTCGGTGCATATAGAGACTTAAATGCCCCAGTGCGCAGTATCACAAAAATGCACCAATATTTATAATTGGTATCAGTATTCATGCAATGTCCATAGGTCGTACAAATGCACTAGTGCATATAGACACAAATGCCCCGGTGCGCCGTACCACATAAATGCCTCAATATTTTTAATTGGTTTTGGTATTTCTGTGGTGCCCATAGGTTGTAAAAACACACCGATGCGCTTAAGAATACAAATGCACCGGTGTACAATAACTGACACAAAACCAGTTTTCATTTTTTATTTTTTAGAAACATCGACCTGTGACAATGGAGTTATTGTGATTGTTTTAAATTCATTACTCATCAAAAGTCAAAACATCTTATAAAAATATTCATATTAATTAAATTTTTATTAATGCATTTGAATGTGATGTTTGGATTAATTTGTTATATCATATCATAATTTTTGTGGTTTTTTAAAATTCATTATTCATCAAAAGTTGACACATATATATCTTATAACAATATTCATATGAATTAAATTTTTATTAGTGCATTTGAGAATGACAATAGAGAACGCAATAGCGACAATGGAGAACACAATAGAATAAATTAAAACATATTTTATTATATATATGTGTGAATAAGACATTCTTTGTCATACAAAATGGGACAGTTATTGGTATCCCTTTGTCTTTCAATTGGGACACTATGTTCATTACATTAAAGAAAATGTTTGATTTCACAGACATATTTCAAAAAATGCAACGCCTTACTTTGATATTCAAAGATATACATCATCATTCTTCGCTTGAATTGTTGTCACTGCTAGAGATACTTCCATGGCTTGGGTTATTTTTAGGAATGTTTTGTTCACGGTGTTGATTATTTTCTTCTTCTTCACCTTCCATCTAAAAACATAAAAATAAAATGTAATGAGTGTATATACATTGGTGAGAATAATGAAAATTGAAATATTAAATAATATACATCAATGTAAATTGAAAAGAAATGATGTACCATTGGAACAATTGACTCATAAACTATACACATTCTTTCAAAACCATGTAACATGTCATCTTTCAAAATTTTGTCTGTTGGCGCAGTTCCATACTTTGTCTCCTGCAAGTTTTATACCCCATAACAAACTATATATTTAATATAAAAGATTTTTTTTTTTTTCTATTAATTATAGACGGAGCTAAGTAAAACAAGATCGATAGATGCTTACAGATTCCACAATTAAGTTCTGATATGCCAACATATACTCACAACCCATATTTAACCCAATTTCAATCAATTCCTCTGATGGTTCTTCTTTGTATGTTAGCACTTGTTTGAAGACATTCAATGATGATTTTTGTAAAATAACTTAAAAAATAAAAAAATGAAATCTAGTTAAGTTGTTATAAGGAAGTAACAATTACTCACAAGCTTAGACATCAACCCTTTTTTTCCTTGTCGTCCTGTTTTATGTGTTGAATAGGTTCCATTTTCTTTTATTTTCTGCAAGAAAATACTTGAAAATTAATATTTAATGCTAAATTGTTTATTTATTGTACCTAATGATCGAAAAATTCAATGATTAGATATTACATTTGAAGCACGTTATTGTTGATATGGCTCCTCCCGCGATGCAATTTTGTCCATTTCTTTGACCATCTCCTTGTACACCTTTTTGGACATTCCTACTAGCATATTTCTAATATCATCTCGTTCATCATTTGAGATTTTCATAATCTTCCTGAAAATGTAAGATGAAAATAAACTATTTAATTTTTATATTGACATATGAAAAGTAAATATATCAAAAGTGATATTTATAAATAATTATAGACAAACATTTAAAGGAATATTACTTTTTCATTCCTTTTTTTTGTTGTTGTACGTTTTTGTTATTAAAAGTCTGACATGTCTCATTGACCAATTCTCTAGAAACTCTTTCTGTAGTTTAGATAAAATTTGGTTCTTGGAATCACTGGATTGATTTTTTTATTGTAAGTGGAAAGAACGTCTATACATTCATTCCACTAGATCCCTCAAACTTTTGTAAAATATTTTCCCCCTTTCGTTAACCTCCAGCACCACTCCAGATGAGCTAAGGGGAAATTCATTTTCATTTGCATGTTCTATTCTTTTCTTTTCTTAGAACAACATTCCTTTTCTAAGTTCTTGGTCCCTATAGAATATTAAACATATGTGAATTAATAGATTGTTTGAAACATTTTATATAATAATTTTAACTATATTATTAATGAAAACTAAAAAAAGAAACTCATATTGGATCGATAGTATTTTCTCATTCACCTGATTCATCCTTTTGTAATTTTCCATCAAGATTTTACACTCTTCTAGTCCTAGATAAAAAATAACCTTATCGAGCTTCGTCATTTTGTGGCTCTGGATGATACACAGTAAACAATAGATATTAGTTAAACTTACATATAGTTCCAAGATATTATTTTATGTAAAGAATTTACAAAGAACTTGCCTTTTTTGCTTTTCTTGATGTGTTGTCAGTATTTTTGTTCCTTGATCTCTTGTCAATCATTTCCTTATCAATCTCAAACATGTATCATACCATTCATTAATATATTTATAAATAAATTGTCAACTTTTCAATTAAAAAAAATCTCAAAAAACAGGTGCGCCATTCATAGTTTACGCATCGACACCGGTGCATGGGTGTCTTAGAAATGCACCGCACAAATAGTATAATAGACTGTATAGTGCTCTATGTCAACAAAGAGAATTGATGCGTTACATGTCAATCACCGCACCGATTAACCATGCTAAAATAATAAAAATTGTCTAGTGTTAGTTTTTGTAGCATAAACCGATGCCATATTTTACATATGGCACATCGATAAATTTTTATTTTTTATCACATTAATTATGCAGTGCACTTGTACAATACATAGAACTAGTGCGCTAGGTTACGCTGGGCGCATCGATGAAAAAATAATCTGGTTTTTTTTAAATTCACGCAAGGGCCGAAATGGATTGGGATTCGACTATGCAAATCATCCCGTCAGTTGGATTTATTAGGTCTATATTTAGCAATAAAAACCTTATAAATCTAAATTGAAAAGAACTAGTAATGAAATCATAGAAAGAGGGAGAAGAAAGGGTAGAAACAAAAAGAATGTAAGGTTTGTATTTTTTGAAAGTTTTTTATTTTTTTATTTTTATCGAAGTAAGGTGTTTGCAGTACCCCATAATGAAGTAGCGTATAGGCTGCATATTTTACAAATGGTGCACTGAGAAAAAATATTTTTTTTTTTTAGTTTTTTATCACAGTACTTTCGTAGTGCGCTAGGATAATAGAGTGCATCGGTGCGCTCAGGTACACAGGGTGCATCGATAATTTTTTTTTTTAAATTTATGCGAGGGCCGACATGGATTGGGATCCGACTATGCAAGTTTTCCCATGGTCTGGATGTTTTAGGCTTATATTTAGCAATACAAACCCTATAAATATAAATTGAAAAGCCCTAATTCTGAAATCACAGAAAGAGGGAGAAGAAAGGGCAGAAACAAAAAGAATGTAGGGTTTGTTTCTAAAATGGATATTTTTAGTAAAAGAGCACATTCACGTTGCACCATAATGAAATAGTGCACTGATGCCATATGTTACATATGGCGCACTGATAAAAACATATTTTTTTTATTTTTATTTTTTATCACTGTACTTTCGTAGTGCGCTGGTATAACAGAGCACATCGGTGTGCTATGTTACACAGGGCACACCAAGGAAAACAAAATCTGTTTTTTTTTTAATTGATCCAAGGGTTGACATAGATTGGGATCCGACTATCCAAGTCATTCCGTGGGTTGGATGTCTTATGACTATACAAACCCTATAAATCTAAATTGAAAAGCCCTAATTCTGAAATTATAGAAAGAGGGAGAAGAAAGGGAAGAAACACAAAAAATCTAGGGTTTTTGTTTTTAAAAATGGATTTTGTTTATTTATTTTGTTTTTGAAAACTGCAAAAAAAATTTAAAAAAATTGCAGAAAAAGTAAGAAAAACAATAAAATTTGATTTTTTTCTTTTACTGCATAAAAATAACTACAGAAAAAGTAAAAAAAACCAATAAAATTTGATTTTTTCTTTTACTGCATAAAAAGAACTACATAAAAAGTAAAAAAAACAATAAAATTTACTCACATCACTTGAAATTCTATGGTACAAGGTCTGAATCACCAGAGGTTTGGAAATCTGATTATCTAAATACTTTCGTTTGAACGTATTTCCTGCTCCACAGTGCTCTCGTGCTCTGTTTGCTCCATGTATGTATCCTGCATATCTCTGGCTAAATTTTTTTGCAAAAATAGTGAAATAATGAAAAGTGTTTAGTATTTAAAGAACTTTTTTATGAAATTAGATTTCTGAAAATATTTCGCCGCCCATTTTTCAATTTACCATTTTTTTAAACTTAAAGAAAATAGAGTTACGCTTTTTTTATTTGTGGTTATTTGTCATTGGTGCATCCCTTAATCGAACCGCGCCGGTGCGTCTCGATATAAAACATCATTGGTGTGCATTGCCAAAAACGCACCGGTGTGGTGATCTGTACATTATGCATTGAAATTACATTTAGATGTGTGCACCAAAATATATTGTTGTTTTGCTCAAGGGAGAAAATATCGTAATTATATGGAATGGACAATTACTCAAAATCTAGCTCGTTCCATAATATTTCTAAAAGTCCATCGTGGATTTCTCCCTATCCATCTCGAAATGTAATATTTACTTCAAATTTTATTTATATTTTCACTATCTAATTGAATTTATTTTTTTAATCCATGCAGTCAATCATGCACAGCTTAATTAAATTTATAATGTATACAAATTTTCAAGTTCATGCAGATTCAACATCAAGTTCAAATTCGCAAAATATTCAAACTGCTCTAAAACGTCGGAAGTGCTTATTAGGAGCTGCATACCGTAAGGCGCATTTGGTAGATGAAAATGGACAACTGCTTCACCCTACCAATTGCAACAATATTGCATATTCTACCCACAATTCCGGGACAATGATGGTAATTATAATTATAATTTTTTAGTATATATATTGATTCATATGTAATTATTTCAACATCAAACCAATTTATAATCATGCAATATTGTCAACGTGATTACTAATTGATATCATATATTTCATACTAATCATGTTCAATTATTATTATTATTATTATTATTAGGATTCTAGTGATGATGAACGACCTACCTACCATCTTCCATTGGACCCCACGACAATGTCAAATCGAGAGAAGACTGAATTAAGAGAAAAAATCGGAGAGGAACGATACCAAGAATGGTTGAATCAACCACCAATTCAATTCTCGCTACGTCCAGATTCACCAATTAGGAATGACTACAGCAATAGTAGTTCTTGACAAGCTGGCAATGGAGGCAATCAAATAGAGGTTTGTATGGATGATTACTTAAGGGATACGACTTCCATGGAGACAATGTTGTTAGATGCATTCCAAAACGATGATCAACTAGGGGATGATGCTCATATTGCTGACACCTTTTTTGAAAGCCTTAAATTTGCTTCCACCACCCCTCTCTTTGGACCTGGCGGTCAGTCAAAGTCTACCCAGTTGGGGACAATGATGTTACTATACAACTTGAAAGGAAATTTTGGCTTGTTGAATGCATGTTTCTCAGAACTTTTGAGGTAAGTTACCATAAAGTACTCCCTTATATAAATTTGAAATATAATCAGTACATTGCAATGAACATTACAAATGGTAAATCTTATGAATGTTAATAATTATACCAACATTAATGTAAATTTATTAATATATTTTTCCGTGATCACAAACTTCAGGTTATTCAAAGATAAGGTTCTTCCGAGTGATAATGTCTTGCCCGATAGCTGTCAAGAGGCAAAGAAATTGTTGAAAATGTTGGGTGTTGAGTACATATCATATCATGCATGTCCAAATGATTGTATTCTATATAGAAGAGAATATTCAAACAAAGAGATGTGTCCGAAATGTGGGCATGAATAAGTATGATAAATAAAAAAAGAAGGGTAAATAATGTATTGGTCCTCCTTTTAAAATATTGAGGCACATGCCTATAATCCCAAGGATTCAAAGGATCTTTCATTGCAAAGAATTAGCTATGTTGCAGGGATGGCATGCCTCACACATAAGTGAGTTGGGAGTTATGAGAATCCCAACTGATTCAATAGCCTTGAAGTATATAGAGGATACATGGCCCAAAAAATTCAAGGATGAAGTACGAAGTCTACGACTCAGCATAGCCATGGATGGTGTCAACCCATATTCCCTCCAGAACACCAACTATTATGTTTGTCCTGTAGTAGTGATCAATAACAATATCCCCCCATGGTTTTCCATGAAGAATGAACATCTTATGTTAGCTCTCATAGTCCTTCGTAGAATACAAGTGAAGAATATGGATGTCTACTTACAACCACTGGTATATGAATTGAAGGAATTATGGGATGGGATAAATGTATACGATGTATCAAGGCCCATCATAGCATAGAGGAGTTTTACGTTGTATGGCGATGTGCTTACACGACACGTGATTATCCAGGCTTAGGAGTTTGCTATGGTAAATTACATGTTTAATTTATTGATTTGTTTATATACGTAACAATATTATTTCACATATTATTTATTTAATTCGTTATAATATTTGTTCTGGTCTTCATGGTATTATTTAACGTGCCATGCATATTAATTAATGTACACAAATATAATCTCGCAGGTCTTGTAACAAAATGGTATTTTGGATGTAAATGTTGTGGGCCTTCTCTGAAAGCTAGATGTTCCAAGCACCTAGGAAAGCCAGTGTATGATTTCTCTACGGTATTCCTACTAGAAGAACACCCTTAAAGAGGAGCAGCATCCACATTCAATGGTAAATGAGAGAGAACCCAAAGGCCTCCAATAATGACACCAGATGAATGGCTTAGAGCATATGAGAGAGAGAAGGATAATAAGTTCATAGAAATGTTCGATTCAAATGGGAAGCCTATGTTCGATGATCCAGATTTATTCAACACCTATGTTGAGAAATTTCCCAATGGGATGAAAAGGAAATCTATCTTTTATAACCTCCCATATTGTGAGCATCTTAAGATGACCCACTTATTACATTCCATGTATATATTTAAAAATGTTTCATCTTCTTTGCGGAGGCATATATCATCGAAACAAAGTGACACATTTGTTGTTAGGAAAGATCTTATTACTTCAAAAACTAAAGAGAAACATTGACCAAGATGATTAGAAAGTATAGGATCAAAGGCAGGCGCTAGTCCCTCTAATTCATTTTTTTCCAAAGAAGGTGATGTCCCTTGGATTTTAAAAAAATATGATATATCTTTGGCAAAGGAAGTTATAATGGGTGTGAGGGTGCCAACTTCATACGAGTCTTCACTATGGCGCTACTTTACTGTGGATGACCATTTTTCGGGGTTAAAATCGCATGACCATTTGAATCTTCTAAGAGTATATATAATGTCAAAAGCATGATTTTATTATTTGTTATATTAATAAATTTTATCCCATGGGGGGATCATAAAACATAACTATTTTTGTATATTATTGCACATGTTTTTAACTTTGGAGTGTCATTATCCTTTGTTCGTGTGTGGGTGTGTGAAACATGAATTCCCTCAATACCAAGGATGTGTGATATCTAAATTACCTTCATTTTTATGTTGGATCACGTCAAAGGAGATTCATGTGGCTAGCATTCCATAGTGGCCTCAAGAGATAGTTGAGATTGTTTGTATGTTTGAGAAAGAACTGCCGACAAGTTTCATGGACTTACAGGTTCATCTTCTAATCCACCTAGTAGATGAGGCTGAATTAGTTGGGGTGGTTTCATGTCGTTGGATGTTCTTCTTAGAGAGGTACATGAAAAAATTGAAACGTTTTGTTGAACAAAGGGAAAAACCCGAGGGGTCTATGGCAGAGGGGTACATACTGTATGAGTATTTCTATTATGGCAGTGAGTACATCAAGATGATCGAGAACAGACCAGGTGCAGTGATTTGGGATGATGAAAGGGATGAAGACAAAAGATAAGGGGAGTTGCTCCAAACGAGTGGAAAAAAGAGTTTGATAAAGAGTAAGTGATTTATAGTTTTTGAAATTTACAAAAAGTAATTAATATTCCCGTTGAACTTAGATATAATGTATATTTTTATGTCTAAGTACAATATAATGTTGGTTTGATTTCATCAGCGAATGAAGAAATTGAAGCAATCAATAAATTCATTATTTACAATTCTGTAGCGACACAACCATGGGTCGCATTGTACGAACAAAATAGGATGAAATGGGATAGTGATAGGAAAAAATTCATATGGTTGAATGGTAGAAGTGTACCTTATCTCGATCATTTAAAGGAAAATATGCTAAAAATATGTCCCAAAAGTTGGCCTTCTGACGAAGTCAGAGAGATATACGGTGCTATCGGTCGTTACCTGTGTGTTGAAGAGGATACACTAAACGTAGGGATTGGGTGCAACAACTAGGTAACAATATTTTTAATTTATATGTAAATTTGAAACTTATATTAAGACATCTACATTTCATATTTTAATTTTTGGGTTATTATAAGAAATATAACACTATGATTTTTTAAAACTTTTTTATAATACGTGCATTTGTTCCCATATATGTGGGCATATGGACACCATTTTCACACAAAAAATGCTGATGTTGTTAACATCACACAAGACTATGGAGTGGAACTCGAGTTTGATCAATCTAGTTGATCTAACCACCATGATCAAAACGCAGTATGAGGGACGTTAGGTTACGTTGGAAAGATACAAGAAATTATTTAAGTGGATTTCTCTTCTTTCCAATGTGTTATTTTTAGGTGCAAGTGGTGGGACACCTTTGGTCGGAATAATGTAAAGGAAGATCGCGATAGTAGGCTTATATGTATCAACTCTAGAGAGATGTAGGATGAAGCTAAGGAGCCCTCTGTTTTCCCTAAACACTGCAACCAGGTGTTTTTTTAACCAGATGTGCTGGATAGGGATTGGTGGTTTGTATTGACACATGACCCTAGATCAAAACATATTTTTGAGAACAATAGTCTTATCATGCCTTGCAAGCTGGGAGATAATGAGGGTGATCATGAGAACTGAGAGTGATATGGTACATGTGTTATTTCATCAATATTTATGCTTTTTACGATGGGTTTTTCAAAACATTATAATATGTATTTTGAAGTAATTGGTAATTTGCATTCTGTTAATGTTAAAATCAATAATTCACTTGATAATTATTTGCAATTATGTTGATCTCAAAAACAATGGCATACTATATAAATTAGTTCCTTTTTTTGTATCTAAGATCATAATAAAATAATGATAATTCTAAAGCACATGAATTTATTTGCATTATTTTCTAAACTTTATTATGTTACAATAAATCATATTATACTAGATTTATTATTTTACACTTATTTAAAATTTACAAATTTAAAAAATTACAAATTTTAATAAATTCATTTCACATTAATACAATTAAAATTTTACAAATTAAATTTTAGAATTAGATTTAGAATTACAATTACAATTACAATTTCACGTACAATTACAATTACAACTACATTTTTATAATTTTACATATATACAATTACAATTTTACAAATTAAAAAATTACAATTACAATTACAATTTTATAAATTTACATATATACCATTACAATTACAATTTTAGAATTTTACATACAATTAGAATTACAAATATTACAATTTATGATCATTTAGTATTAAATTAATTAATAAACATCACGTTCATGATAACCATCATACAAACATCATATTTGACTAAAAAACACATTCAAAATTGCTAACATCATCGTGATCATGATCATATAACAAAACACAATTAACTTTATATATTAACATACTTATCACAACACAAACATCAAATATACATCTCATGTCAAATAAATCATGCTATCATCACATACACATTAAATGCACATATGTAACATGACCTAACAATATACACATCATGATGATCACCAACATGTAAATTAAGTACAACTGCAACATGAACATAAAATACATGGACCATGTATATATATAATTGAATAATGTTAAAAATATACAACTGAAATATAAATGTCATGCATCAGCTGGTGGTAGTACAACATAAATATCAGTACTAGTGGAGGCCTACTCAGTCAATGGTGCAGCCTCAACGGTCGATGGTCCAGCCTGCTCATTATCATGAGTATTGATGGATGCTGCAGGCTGCTGACTGGACGTGGCCGATGGTCTAGCTTCATCTCCATGATTACTACTGTTGGATGCTAGTGGAGGCTCATGCTCATCTGACGTGGTGTGAGGTGAATGATCATGAGATGAAGATTCACTGCTTGTGGACTTTCCATCGCCTGCTGCGTCTCGACCATGCCTAGAATGTTCTACAGTCCTTGTCAATCACGTAAAAGTTGTTGTAAATCCTACGACATACCACATCAGGCTATACATGTCACGCGACATGCCTCTCCACATCTCTAATAGCCTATCATCAACCTCTATGTCTCTGTAATGAGCAGGCATGATGTCCGCCTCAACAATCAATGCACTGATTTGGTTGCCCAACTCCATCCGGTATCTAGCATCAAGTTGACCGTGCCTAGGACCGGCCTCTTGATGATCCTCGACATCTGGCATGCCCTGATCATCATCAGGATCCACACCTGGATCATGTGGTACTGGTGTCGACATCTCCTAGCCATCAAAAGAGCTAATGTTTACAAAATATATACAAGTACACGACAATAATTAGACAATTTCATTACACAATTTAATAAAAACAAGTTAAAGAACATACTAGAATAAATTTAAATATATAAAACAGTAATATTACCTCTATCATCTGGTGGCTCATCAGCTGTGAAGAGGATTTTGGCACACCCTCGCCAATCCAAACCCACGTAAGGACAGGGGAGCATAAAAAAGGGATGCTCATCAACACTGGCTAGCAACTCCAATGCATCTTGCGATATCCTCGCAAAAAACTTAGTGTCACCGCTATTGGGCATCATCTGCCCCCACATGTGCATACGTGCCTCAAACGTTGTCCTATGATGCTGTTGAAGAAAAATAAGCCTCATCTCTAGAAACCTCTCAAAAAATAAACAAAAAATATTTGAAGCAAAATGTAAGTTCACCCTCCCTTGTGCATGAGCACGACATCTATCTAAGGATGTACAGAACTGCCACAAAAAAATGGCAAACCACCTGACAAGTCGTGTCTCCTCTACTAAAGAATCAAAATAATATAGAAGTGGGAAACTAATGTGTTTCCTATCACTGTTGTGTGAAATGGTTGAAATGATAAGTGAGAGACACTGCACCTCCTCCCTACCAAATGCACCAATACATAACTGACCTCTAGCAAACTAAAACTTCGCAGGAGACAATACATTTTCTCCAATGTATCTATGGGAGTAAACTAACCGATTCCTTCCTACACAGCCAGCTAGAACCTCTGGGAACAAGGGAAAATCCACCCCTCTCCTTGATAGCCCTGTAATGAAGTATATATCCTCCTCAGTGGGCATGTACCACTAGTTGATACCAACCTGAAAAGCCTGTTACTAGGCATTCCACCTTCAGATAAGATGTCTCAAAAACAAACTATGGCCCTTTAGGGAAGTAGCCTCCTCATAGAACTTGAGGGGCCTACCTGCCTTAGGAGCCCCTGCATAGCTGCTGTAATAGGGCGAGGGTACACATCTCTCTCCCTCTCTCATGCCTCCCACAGGCAAACCATGTTATACTTCTCCACTTGTTGTTGTTGTTGTTTCCCCTCTTCTCTCTTTTCACGTCTCTGAATGATTGACATATTAAACACAATTGTTAAATGAGACATGTATTTAGAAATATACATATATAACTTTTTTTTTGAAAACAAAATAAAAAAACATTGTCAATAATTTTGTTGTGCTTACACTAAAATCAATGCATCTAATGAAAGAAATTAAATATAATTAAAAAACATTTACACTGGAATCAATGCATCTACTGTAAGAAATCAAATAGGGTTAGAAGTCAACATGTACACTGAAATCAATGAATCTAGTTTAAGCAATAAAAAATAAATAGAAATCAACATGTACACTAAAATCAATGCACCCAATGTGAGAAATCAAATAGAATTACAAATCATCATATAAACTGAAATCTATGCATCTAGTGTGAGAAATGTTGTTCCCTCTCTCCCCCATATATATATATTTATATCTCCCTCCATCTCACCTTCTTTTCCTCTCTATCTCACCCCTCCCAAACACACACACTCTCTTTCTCCATATATATCCATCTCGCCATCCCTCCCTCCATCTCTCTCTTCTTCCCTCTCTTCACCTTCCATCTATATCTCTATCTCCCTCTATCTGTCATTTTTATCTCTATATATATAACCCGCAAAGCACACACACTCTTTCCCCATATCTATATATCTATTCCTCCCTCTTCCTCTCCCTCTCTCCCAACTTCTATCTATCTTCCCTCCTGCTCTCCTCTCTTCCTCTCTCTCAATCTCCATTATAGATACCTCTCTCTAACTCTCCACCTTTCTTTGTTTCTTTCTTCATACCTCCCTCTCTCTCTCCCCTCCAACTCAATATCTCTCTCTCTCCTCTCTCTAGTTTCCTTTATCTCTTCCCTCCTCCCTCCCTTTCTATGCCACCTCCCTCTATCTCTCATCCTCATCTCTCTCTCTCTCTCTCTCCAACTTTTTCATTATTTCCCTTTGTCTCCCCTTCTCTCCCCTGCTTCTCCATATATCCTTTGTCTATCTATATCATCCCAAAACATACACAATCTCTCCATCTCTCCCTTGTCACTCCCTCTCTTTCTCTCTCCACCTTTCTCTCTTTATGTCTTGATTATTCCCTCAATATATTCTCCTCTCTCTCCCTCCCTATCTCCTCCTCTCTCTTGATTCCTCTCTATTTTCTTCATCTCTCTCCCTTTGTCTCCTACCTTCCTCTCTCCCCCCTGTCTCTCTCTCTCTCTCTCTCTTTTCCCTCCAACCATGTCACTATCTCCCTCCCTCTCTCCTCCCTCCATCTTTGTGTCTGTCTCTCTCTCTTTTACCCTTCTCTCCCTCTCTCAATCCTCTCCTTATCTCTCTTCATTTCTCCTCTCCCCTATCCTTCAGTTTATCTCCTTCAATGCAAGCAATCAAATATGACTAAAGTCACAATCTACATTGAGATCAAAGCATCTAGTGCAAAAAATCTGCATCCCTCCCTCCCCACTCCATTTATATTTATATCCTCCATCTCTCTATCAGTCTCTCTTTCCTCCTCTCTCTCATCCTTCTTATCTCTCCCTTTCTCTCACTCCCTCCCCCTCTCTCTCTCCACCTCTATCACTCTGACTTTATTCGTCTCTCCCAGAGTTAATATATACTATGCTATATTAATATATATTGCAAGATAACAAATTTAACATTATATTAAATTTAATATTGTATTAATCCAAAGTTATTAAATTTAATAATAATAATAATAGATTTAATGATGTTTTTTTACATGGCATGATAGCCAAATTCATAAGAAAACTATATCAAACTAATATTTTCAAATATTACAATTTTCATGTGGAAATATTTATGTATCTAAATATTTTAATAAATCCATAGTATGTGGTTTTTCCTTTTAAAAGTTAATTTTAAAAATGTTTAATTAAAATAAATATTAAAAGATTTTGGAGCAGAATTTAGATTCTTTGTGTTGAATTAACTTTTTTCCATTGATTCAAGAAAGGGTATTCGCTTTAGTAAAGAATAAATATATTTAAAATTTACTTATTTTAAAATTTTAATATGGTAAATATAAATTTATGATTCATTCAAATTCAATATAAATGTTAAAAGAATTATTAAACCCATGAGATAATTATATTTTAATTTCTTTTCTACATAATTATTTTAATTTTTGTTAATGCTTTAAATTAATTTTTTATTTATTTTATTAAATATTATTAATATTATTAATAATATATTAATATATTAAAAATAATATGCTTTTTCACTTGGCTAAGAAAAGACATTGATAGATCACCATACAAAACTCACAGAACCCAACAAAAATCTTAAATTCTTCATATTAAATAGCATGAATGTTAACTTTACTCTGAAATTGTTCAGATTCAATACCACAAATGGTACAAATTTAAGTTCAAAATGAACCTTGCATTATTTAAGTTCCAACCCCAATCCTCTTTGGTTAAACGAAAACCTTACACTGGCTAGCCGGTACAAAAGGAGCTCTGAAGACCTCAGGGATAATTTGTTTGGGTCAGAGCTAGTCAAACTCTGTAGTGCTCAGGATCTCATAATTTGCAATGGTCTAAATAAGTGGCCCAATTCTAGCAATATGACCTGCATCCATGGGCTTGGCAGGAGTGTGGTAGACTATGTTATTTCCGATCTCCCTTTATATAACGAAATAATAAATTTTGACATCTTAGATGACCACGAGCCTGACTCTGATCATAGGCCTTTAATCATAACTCTCAATTTTGTAATGCATAGAGATCCCATAGAAGATAATCCTTATAGTCAAAAGAACTTAATCTTTAATAGAAATAAAAATGATCTCATTCTAAATGAATTAAAAGCTAATTTGCTTCCTTTATATAGTATAGACAACATAGATGACCTCTATCATAATTTTACTACAACCCTCTCATATTCTATTAACAAGTTCTCAATTGAAGTCTCAAGTAATAAAATAAATAGCAAAACTAACCCATGGTATGACAAAGATTTTAAAAGTGTGAGGAGAGCATCTAAGGAAGCTGTTGATGAATCTCTCAAAATTAACAAGATAAAAATCTACAAAGCCTTAAGTAAAAGGAAAAAAGACAATATATCCATAAAAGAAAAGAGAATCTCTTACACCTCTCTAAGGTGGCTCCTAAGAAATTCTGGAGGCAGATTCCAACTAGGAAAACTAAAGATAATAATAAAAATTATTTACATGACTGGAATTCCTACCTTAAAAAGCTTTATGAATCTCCAAATGCCAGGGATTTTGAAACCCTGATCACAATGAAATAAGTTTTCTCATTCTAAGACATTGATTTTGGGGTTAAACGCATGGAAAATGGGAAAGCTAAAGAGATTGAAGGTTACCAGGCCGAAATCCTAAAAATTGGAGGTCCTGTCCTCATCCCCCACATCACAAGATTTTCCACCAAGTAGTCAAGCAAGGGTTCCCTAAACCTTGGAATCAGAGCCTCATTATCCCTATTTTTAAAAGTGGGGATACAAATAACCCCTCTAATTATCGAACAATTATGATCAACCCTCTCTTAGCCAAGTTATATTGTATTATTTTGGAAAATAAGTTGAGCATTTGGCTTGAAAGTGAAGGTAAGCGGGTTTTAGAAGGCAGCACTCAACAACGGACCACCTCGTTATGCTTAGGATCATGGTGGAAGAATTCCGAAATGATAAATCCAATCCCTTCTGTTGCTTTGTGGACTTTAGAAAGGCTTTCGATATGGTTCCTATAAATAACCTATGGAATAGATTAGAAGAGCTAAATGTTCCATTCGAGCTAAGAGCAGCCGCTATAAGGTTATACGAGAATGTAATTGCCAAGTTAAAGAGCAATGGGGGGTGGTCGAAAGATATTAAGTGTAATATCGAATTTAAGCAAGGTTGCCCCCTCTCCCCTACCCTATTTGGAATTTACATCGGCAAGCTAGAAGGTTGTTTAGAGGAAGCAGGATGTGTTGGCACGATCTTAGCTGGGATAGTCATCATCATTCTTCTCTATGTTGACGATATTGTTTTTCTCGCAAGGTGCCCATCTGATCTTGATAAGCAACTTAGACTTCTTAATGATTTCTGCTCTACCATGGGTATGTCTGTTAACACTGACAAAACAAAAGTTATGATTATCAAATCCAAGAAGGACACTTACGCTAATTTTATGTATGACAATAGTAACTTGGAGGAAGTGTCTTTTTACAAGTACCTAGGAATTGATATTCATCACAAGCTCAACTGGAACTATAGCATTCAAAAAAGGATTAATGGGGGTGGAAAGCTTATTTTGGTCTTGAAAATAATTGTAAAACGGAAAACCTCGTAATGTGGGATAGTAAGAAGTTCCTCTTTGAAACTTTAGTCACTCTTGTTATTTTATATGGATGTGAGGTTTGGAGTTGCAGCATCTCTAGAGAATCCTGGAGAAAGATTGAGCAAATCCAGAAGCGTTATATAACGTATAACCTTAAAATTAAAAGCAATACACCCTATCCTATTCTCCTTATAGAAGTGGGTCTTTCCCCTATCGATAGCCTAGCTATGACTAGGCATACAAGCATATGGCTTACATAAACTCAATAGCATAGGAGACCATAGAATTCCTAAGCTAGCTTTAAATCGGCTAAAATCACCTAAGAACTAACAAGGTTGGTATAAAGACACTAGGGTTAAACCATTGGGATATTGAAGATAATGTTGCATTGCAAAACACCAATAACATTAAAAAATTTGTTACTTTTAAGTTCAATGAAAAAATGTGGTGTGAGAAAGATCTAGCAGCTAAAGGAAAATTAAGGTATTATAAGGAGGTCATCAACCCCACCTTAGAAGATCAAAATTATCTCTCTGTTTTAACTATCTCAAAGAAGAAAATTGATGTAGCCAAGATTAGAACAAACTCTCATGAGCTCCATAGTGAAACAGGTCGTTGGATAGTTCCTAAACCACCATGGACGGAAAGGATCTGCCATCTCTGTGAGAATATGAACATCGAGGATGAAAATCACTTCCTCTTGGAGTGCCCCATGTACGACCACATTAGAGCTCAATTCCATAATATTTGTTTTGTCTGATTTCAGAACACTAAGATGTCAAAATTATAGTGAGCTCGGGAGGTTTCTCTCCAAGATTTTTGAGCATAGGAATAGAATCTTAAATAAAATTAAATAACTCTTTTCTTTAGGTCCGATAGACCAAAGATTGGTCTTAGTGGACATTAACCATCATCATCATCGTCATATTATTATTTGTTTTGATCTACTTTTCCATTTTCCATTAATGCCTATAGTAAAATTTCAATATGTTAATTTTAAGACTTTTTATTTTTACTTATTTAAGTTGAAATTAGCTTTAAAAAAAATTAGATTTTTATTTTGTTGGACATTTACTAAAAATACTAGAATGTAGAATATGCCTCTCGGTACCATCATTACAAAATAAAATAAAAAGCGTAAAATGTTGAAGCACGACATAGGTTAAACGTAAAGAGGGGTGTGAAAATAGCCGATGAGGTTTTCATGTACTCATTTCCTATCCTGTGGTAATAGGATTATCATAGCATTTTTTATTTGTAAAATCATTACGATAACATTTTTTAAACTTATGTTATTTAAAAAGATGTCGTTCCTATGGATAGTAAATGATATATCTATATATATATATATATATATATAATATTAATTATTATTATTAATAATAGAGTCTATATATTGTGTCATTGTGATTAGTATATCGATAGAAAAAATATCATTACTTATTTATATCATAATAAATTTAAAAAAATAAAAAATCATTAAACATCTACATAGGATTTTTTAAAATATTTAAAAAATTAATATAAAAATTAAATTTATTAATAATAAATGGAAATTATTAATAATAAATTTATTTCTGAAGTTTTTTCAAAAACAGTAATAAAATGTTTCAAAATTTTAATATGAAAATTAATTATATAATTAATATTAACAAATTGGAAATTATTAATAATAAATTTATATTTGAAGTTTGTTTTAAAATAAAATTTAAAAGTCTCTCGACGGGGTGGGAAAACGAGTGGCTAACTGGCCTCAGGGGTTTACACTTGAGGCACATGACAGGTAGTTTCAAAAATATCATATGGGACGTTTGTCGTCTGACCTATCCATAAGCATTCACGAGTGATATAATGAGCTGCAGGCTTAACGACAAGGCTGATAAGTCTCGGGAAATAAGTCATGGTTGCAGGGTGGCAGGTTTGAGCGCTGATTGTCATACATGCTGGGATATAGGAGAGATAACAAAATGTAGTAGTAATTAGTCTTGCATCAACTAGCTTAGGATGGGTTCCCAGGATTTTATTTGCGAACCTGGGGTGAAACTCTGCAAAGTTTCAAGGTCTTTTTACGGGCTTGGCTCCGATTACAGGAGGGTGTGATATAAACGGTGGTATGGTGATCCTTCCGGTCGAGACCCCCCGTGAGTTACAAGTATACATGTCTCCTTGCTTATGGTCTTGATGTGTAATTCTGGTTCTTGTCGTGTTTGGTTTCTTGTAGCAGTTGTATATCCTTCTGTGAGTGGAAATGCGGTTGCAAAAGCTATTGGGAGTGGGATTTTATCGATGTAGTAACTCCCGGGGATATTTTGTGTCTATGGTGGGGAGGTTTTATTGTTTGTCTCTCGGGTGGTAAAAGCTCTATGTTTTGGGAACCTGTTCTTAATATGTCCCTCGTTAATCTAAGTTTGGTTCTATCTAGACTCTCCTCGGACTTGCCTTTCTCTGGTTTCTATCTCAAGGATTTCCTCAATTTCTTTCGGTCTTGGTTGTGCTTTGTTGTGTTGGCTGTCTCCGCCTGGGGAGTAGGGTGGTCACGTTTCTTGCAGTCATACCTCTTCTCCTCTAACAACTCTGAATTGAAAGCTAACCCTTCAATCTGGAGAGGGATTTTTCCTTAAAATTTTACCAGTCATAATCACTTAAGAAGTAGGTCATTAAGCTCTTTAGCTAGATTTATTGTGTAAGATGATATTGGTTTGGAATGAAGAGAACAAAGACCATTCGGACTGGAGTCTGGTGTATAAGATGCTAACCATAGGATACATAGTCAACCCTTAACAAACTGACCTAAGCTCTTTAGCTAGATTTATTGTGTAAGATGATATTGGTTTGGAATGAAGAGAACAAAAACCATTCGGATTGGAGTCTGGTGTATAAGATGCTAACCATGGGATACATAGTCAACCCTTAACAAACTCAAAATAGGATATAACTTCTTAAACAAGATACCATCAAGATGTGGAGACAGAATAAGGAAAATAAATATCACACGAGATAAATAAGAATTTTTTTATAAGAATGTAAGTAGAAAACATGCAAACTATTCAAATAACAAAAATAAGAGCTATCATAACGAATTCTAGTTCATAACGCTTTATCAAAAATATTAAAGACTTCATGATCAAGAGATGTAGTATAAAGAGAAACTAAATACCATGAGGAAAGATGGACAAAAAGTTATACACACATGGATTTCTACAAATTGTATATGTAATAGTGCATATAACAATATAACGATCAAAACTATCACATATTATTTCTTCTTCCTTATTACAAAATAATTATCATTATAGAGTGATTACAAAACCATAACCAAGTTTTCAGAAAATAAAAATAAAAATAAAATAAATAATAAATAAATAAAATAAAAATAAAAATAAATTATAAGTTCCAAAAATAGGTAAGTAGATCTCTAATATAAATTGCATACATTATGTTGTTCAATCATAAAACAAAAATAATAATATTTTGTATCTCAAGATGATGTTATTTCTAGAGACATGGCTGAGGCTAAGGGTCAAAACTGAATACTAATATTCTACCCAGAATTTCCGAAAAGACCAGTTTCATCATCATGCTTGATGTGGAAATTTCTTCCTTAATATCTGGCCTTGATAAACAATAAAGGACATCTGAAAAGTAGTTCCTTCTTTCATGGTTGTATTAATTCCAAAATTCTTCTTGTTACCTTCAAAAATAGTTTTTCCCCCGAGCGCTAAAATATTAATTGGCACACTTCAACTTAGGAGAAAAAATTGGAATTGATGATGGATTAACTATTAGTGTTATCTCAAAATAGAGACAATTTCGCGCTGAAAATGTCACTGTCAACGCTCATAAAAATTGAAGCAAAAAAACGCTGACAATTTAATTGTCAATGCCCCATCAAAATTCCCTAAAAAACTGCTGGAAAAACAAAATTCTTCTGTGAAGATGTTTAGTTGAGTCTTCTAGATACCTCTAACACGATATCAACTTTACATCGTCTTCCTTTCCTAGTAGTCTTGGCCTCTACATCAGGCTTCTTAATTTGACTGGTAGGCCTCTTAGAACTTGCAAGTTTTTCTATGTTTATGCTCAAATTGTTTTGACGTGTATCATCTACCTCAATGACTTGCTCTTCTAACATAGGGTTTTGTTTAAGCTTGAATTTTAGCCTAATTTTGTTCAATGGTCTAGTATGTGGGCTTCTTCCTCCATAAATCTCAGCTAAAATAAGCTCCCTATCAATTTATGCTTTCTTTGTCTCGAGTTCAATATCTTCAACCTCTGTTTTATCTATTGGCTTAGTGGTTCTAACCTCTATAGGAGAAGGAATATAAGGAGGGGACAATTTATTCTTTTATCTAAGTCTTTCACTTATTCTCATATAAACCCTTTCCAATTCACGAAATAGAGGAGGTGGAGGTTCCATCATCATCTTTATCTTCTAGATTTTGGTTTGGACAGATGAAATCCCATACTCTAAGGTCTACAATTGTTGAACGATTTTCTTGTTTCGTCTCTTTCTTTTAGTGGCCTTAGCTTTTGGTGATAGACTCTAAAAAACTCCTCCTAAAGAGAAAAGTCTCCCATGTTATGTTGATTTTTCTTAAATGATTTTCAATTAATAATTTAATCAAGCCTTTGTGATAAATAAAGTGGGATGAAGCATCAGATTTTGCCCTAAATTTTGCAGACATATTCTTAAGACTCATCAATAAAAAGAAAGGGGTATTTATCCTAACTTGTCCAACAAGGTGAGCGATGAAACTGAATTGATACATATTGACTCTATTGAAGTGTCCTTCACAAGTGAAATATTAATTTTAATCCTCAGGATCAGGTGGCATTCATCCTTCAATCAAGATCCTTGTTGCTCCAAATGCCATGGTTTGTCCTTATATTCATCATTTAAGAAGAAAGGAATGTTTGTTCTAGATAAGATGTGGCTTTTAAATCAACGATCTCCATCAACATGGAGGCCTATAGCCTTTTCAACCACTTCCTCTGTGAAAGAAAAAGAGATACCCTCAACATTGACCCCTTAGCCATCAAATCCTTTAGAAAAATCTCGAGCATTGCCATCATGGTAAACCATAAACAAGAAAAATAATGTGTTCCATCCAACCTCTCAAAAATTCTCTCCAACCTATGGATACACTTCAAGGAGGTCAGGTCCCTTGGGGTTTCCCCATGTGTAATTTTCCTCATTTTCCAATAACTTCCACAATCCTGAAATGTAGGAAACATAAACGAAGTCGAATTAAGACACGAAAATGCACGATAACAAAATTTTCCCCTTGGTGGATAACACAATACAATAGAATAACCATGCACAAATTTTAACTCTGAACAATATAATTACTTCCACCATCAAGAAATATTTGAGACTAAATGTAATAGTTAATCAATCAAACATAAAAATGATTAATTACACCACTAGTTTACCATGACGATTAGCGTTCAATGGCAAAAATATTCCAATGTGAATTTATGAAATGACATGCCACCATTTGCTTAGCCAGTGCTCGCTTGATCAAGTTCTCGCTCCCTTGTTGATGTGTCATCTGTTAGTGCTTTGATTTTGACATAAAAAAATTTATGTTTTATAATTGGCACTAACAATCCTATTGTCGACGCTTTTATTCCATAATTTTAAAAACTCGCGTTCATAATACAACGATCATTTCCTTTATTCAACATTTCCAAATTGGTGCTAACAATCCAACTATCAATGCCCTAAAAAAAAGTTTAATAATAAAAAATCACAATGTTGAACTTAAAACTATGAGGAAAAAATGAGATAACAACTAGCTTTAGTTGGGATGTTGTCCTATCTGTGAGGCAGGAAAGAACTCGCTACTCCAATGCTCGATCCATTGGGACAATTCTTTATTTTGTGCCACTAATTCAAGTAATTGTTTTAGTAATATGAAAAAAGACTAAAATACTATACTAAAACTTCAAATTAAACTTTGAAAATCACTTTTGTAAATTATATCTTAGGGCTTTCGGTCTAGGGTTCAAATCCCTTCAAGTGTTGTCCACAACTGCAACTTCTTTGAAAATAAGATAGATATGTAGAAATGTAAAATTTTCAAGTCAGGTAACTCTTTAAAGAAAGCCCATATACCGGGCCTCCACTGATGAGTTCACCCTCTAAATCCTCTAGAATGAATGCATCCCTAACACACAATGCAGTTCTTTTATAGGGATCTTTCCAAATATGATTAAACTTCCCATGCTTCCCTTTCTCTTCAATCCTAGAATCCCATCTCAATACCATATCCTGAATTTTAAAATTACATGCTTTCACCTTTTTATCAACGAATTTCCTCATTTTTTCGTGAAATAGCTTTTCTTGATTGTATACTTGTTCTCTCAAATCTCCAGCTTCAATAAGTTGATTGATTCTTCTCTAAAAAACAATAGGCTTTGCATCATTCTCTTGCAAAATCCTCATTACTGGTGTACTCAAGAAAACGAGAAAAAATTCTTCTGTACCATAAACTATTTGAAATGGTGAAGCATTGATTGATATTTTCGTACTAATTTTTTCTTCCCTTAAAGAAAATTTTAGTTTAGTATGTCAGGCTTTTCTGTTTTCCTCCAATAGAATTTTAATAATTTTGAATATATTTTATTAGATGACTCTACCAAACCATTTCCCTCGGGATAGTAAGTTGTAGAATGGCCCAATTTGACATTATATTCTTCACATAACTTGATCATCTTATGGTATTTGAAGGCTTGAGCATTATCTACTATAATATTCACTGGGAACAAAATCTAGAGAAAATATCTTCTAAAAATTAAATTACCAACTGTTTGTACCATTCCTAGTTGGAAATGCCTCAATCTACTTCATGAAGTAATCTTTGGAAATCAAAATCCACTTATAATGAGTTGAAAAAGTTGGGTGAATCTCTCCTATGAAATGCAATCACCATTTTTGAAAGGGGGTTTCCACTGAGATAGGTTTAGAGGTAATTACAATAGCTTATAGTTTCCTTCAAATATATAACATCTCAAAAATAAATTTGGCCAATAAAAACCTTTCCTGGGGATCTTATTTGGTGTATTCTTTTAACAGTGTTGTCCTCAACAAACATCCTTATGGGTCATTTACACTTTTTTTCTTCAATTTCAATCAAAAAAATTATGATAATTATCGATGGATATTATGAGTACAAATATCCATCAAGACAACAACGCTTAATTTCATTCATTTCAGCGATATTTCTTGAGTTTTGGTTGTCCCTAGTGGTGCTTCCAAATTCTGAAAAATGTATATTATATCAATTTACCATGGGAAAGTTCTTAGTTCATAAGACACCTTTATACTCATCCTATCATCTATGTAATTCAAGCATAATGATAAGAAATCCCTACCAAAGGAATCAACATTTGTCTATGTCATCAATTTGTCTAAGCCTTGGCCTTTAATAAACCTTGTTGGCTTGATCTATTAGTCATATTCCAACAATTTATTAATCCACACAACTCTTCTTCCATCACTTTCAGGTTGAATTAGAATATCTTCAACTGCATAGTTGGGGACAAAATCCTTAACATGAGGATGTAGAATACATATTATAAAATCCTTTGATGTCTTAACAAGTGAAAATTCATGTTTCTCCATGATATTACACTTCAATTTTGCATCCCTTGATGATATTTTGATAAAAGAAATAATTTATTCTTGGTTGTCACTATTTTTCTGCAGTAATACTTCAGAAATGGCACGCTCACATGCAAAGGAAAAAACCAAAAAATTGTTTGAGAAATATGGACTTATTAGAATAGGTGTTTTTGTTAATGGATGATTCACACCATCGAATGCTTCTTGAGATGGAATTGTCCACTTAATCTCACTGCCATTTTTCTGCATATTGGTCATTGCCTTTACAATTTTCATAAAATTCATAATTAAAAATTTAACTTTACCAAGGAAAGATTGCATTTATTTTTTACTTTTGGGAAATTATAACCTTTTTATAACTTCAATTTTGTCTAGATGAATTCTAATTCTCTCTTTAGAAACTATGTGACCCAATAATCTACCCTCTTGCATACGAAAGTGAGACTTCTTTGGATTGAGAGAGATACAAAATTCTCCGCACTTTAGAAGGATTTGTCTGAGATGTTTCAAGTTATCCAAATATGATGTTAAGAAATTTTTTATATCATCGAGATAAACCACTACAAATTTATCTTTTTCTTCTGTGAATTTTATTTCCATCTCCCTTTGGAATGATTCTCTAACATTCATTAACCCAAAACAATTTTTGGAGTCCATAAAGGTGCCCCATGGCATAGTGAATGTTCCCTTTTCTTAATCCCTTGGATTCACCATTATTTGGTTATATCCAGAAAAATTGTCAAACATTGAAATCCTCTCAACCCCAAGTATTTTCTGGAATATATATTCCATCTTAGGTAGTGGATCTAGTTGTCTTTCAAAGAAACCTTATTCATATTTTTGAAATCTACACAAATTTTGATTTCTCCACTCTTTTTCTAACCAGAGCCAGATTGGAAATCCAATTAGAAAACCTTAATGGAAAAATAAACTTAGCAGCAAGTAATCTCTAAACTTCCTTTCCTATCAATGACAGCAATTTTGGATTAATCCTTCTAAGCTTTTTTTGAAAGGCTTCTCGTTGTCCTTGAGTGGGATAGTGTGTTGAATGATGTTCTTCTCATAAACCTTTAAATATTCATACCTCTGGGAAAATAAATCTTCAACAATTTTGCATTTTGTTTTTTCTTCTCTATTTTTAAATAATTGGAAACATTAACTGCTTTAGGTTCTTCTTTTGTTCCCAAATTTTAATCCTCCAACTCATTATCACTTGGATGAATCCTAGGTTTTACAGTTACATCATTTCTATCAAACACTCTTTCTAGAGGAAAAATCCCTCTAGGAATAAAATATTTGGATAGCTAAATAATTTCTTGTCTAGTTATAGCATTCATAAAAACATATTGTTTTGGATTAAAAACTAATTCCACGCCTACATTTTGATCAATAGGGGTATTTTCAAATTCATCGGTCAATTGTAAGAATATTTGAATCTGTTGATCATCTCCAAAAATTTGCAAATGCTTGATGTTGTCTAGGACATATGCCTCATGATTTACATTAATCTCATATTTTTATTCGGATAAATGGGAATTTTAAAAGCACTAGCAACAATAGCTAAGGAAACTGCTATAGAATTTTATTCTCTAGAAATAGTAGACATTTTATGTTTTGAAAAGAAATTTTCAAACATATTCCATACCACATTTCGATAAGCTATCATCCTCAGATGTTTAGTTTGATAAGTTCCCAAGACTTTCTTCACAACCAACTCTAAAGACATGAAGACATGAATCATTTTTTCTATCTGTTCTCTAAAAATATTTAGTCGAATGAGCAGAGCTTCATACTCTACAATGTTCTTGGTGCATTCAAAGTACAATTTGAAGGAGTGCAATCAAATACCAATATCTGGTGGAATAATCTTGATACCTGCCCCTGAACCATCCTTGCAACTAGAACGTTCAAAATGCATGTTCCATATCACATTATCCTCAGCAAACTTTATTTTTTCCTCCTCAACTTCACCTTAATTTTTTTTTTTTTCTCTTCCACAAAGAGCAAATCATTACAGAAAATTTGAGAACGAAGATTATCGTCAACTGCATGAAGAGGATGATTCTCTAGTTCAACCTTGCTACGCAGAATATACATCATCTGTACTTCCCTTTAAAGTCTCCAGAGTTATAAAAAAACTGGGATGGATGCATAATAAATATCCATCTACAGGGCGCCTCCCAGCCTAGATGACCAATACCTTGAAAGAAACATGCCAAACCTGAGTGGGATATCTGGTAATACCACATCCATAATGATACTTTTTGTTGGATATTGGGTCAGATTTACCACAAGACCTTTGATTAATCCCAAGCACCTGACCTTTCTTGAATCAAAGGAAAATAAATCTTTGTAGGGCCTGAAAATCTCAAATCCCAAATTTTCAATGACTGAATTAGGCATAAAGTTGTGTGATGCTCCAGATTCCAACATGGAATTATGAAGGATCATGTCATGGATAATTAAACTAATGTAAAAAGGGGGAACGAAATCATTTACACTAGTTACATGAGGAACGAATACAAACTTGGGAGCATCATCAATTATATTGAGAGAATATTGTGCATTAATATTTATCTTATCAGTGTCTCAACCCTTCACCATTATAATGCTTTGTTTCATGTACTTCTCATTCTTGAATAGTTAAGAAAAAGGGATAAGAATTTTTTTTTACCAATTTCATTTTCTAAATTGAATGATACATGAACCTTTTCCAACTCCTTCATATCCTTCTTGGCATCATCAACCTTTTTTGGAGCATCCTTTTTTTAATCATATACCTTTTTCTGAGCATAATTTTTTGGGTCATCAACCTTCTAAAGTATACCTCTTCTAGGCTCGGGTTGTTGTTCTCCTAATGCAGGTTTTAGTGGTGGATTTTTAATTAGAACATTTTTCCCCTGAGGTTGTACTATCTCTGAAAATCATCCATTGTGTTATTGTAGCCTTGTTGAAAGATTTATGAGTCAAACATTAATTGACTTGTATCTTCTTCTTCTATAGACTCAATGGATTTACCATGCTATTCTTTAGTAAAAAACACGTGAGTTTCTTCATCATCAAAACAATTAATTTGTTGATATTCTTCCTTGGATGGATCTTCATCAACCAAATTCTCAAGGAAATGAGTTCTTATATCATACTGCTCTTATGGGACTTTTTGATCTCTTTGACAAAATTAAGGGCCTTGAGGTCTCCTAAAATTAGGATTTTGGACTCGAGGTTGAGGCTCGGGCCTAGGTGGAGTTAACTTATAAACTAATTTTTCCATTGTCTTCAACATGAAATCAAACTTGACATATGATGAAGAAGAGGGTTAATCTTTAATTACTATCTTCCTCTCAGTCATCATTTTTTCCTTTTTAGCTAGCAGATTAGTTTCAACTCCAATGGAATTATTTTGCATGTTTTCCAGTGTGGTTGGATTCCCTTCTCTTAATTGAAAATAAAATTAAGCATCAAATGCGTATGAATAATGGAGTAGATCTAGTCTCAAAGTTGGCTTATTATCATCATTCTATACTTTGCATATAACTTATTTATTCTACTTTTTAGAGCTCAATGCTAATGCATTTCACTATAAACAACATCTCATACCAAGATTCTTCTTTTCCGGGGAAAATTGTCATCCCAAAATTCATCTTTTCCATTTTCTTTTCCTAGTTTGTTCTAATCTTAATTGATTTTTTTCCTTCCATTTCTTTTGTCCATCCTTCAACTTATGTTAGTTCAGCTATTTTTTTTCTCAAAGAAATTAATTCAATTTTCTCTTCTTAAACAATTCACGTTGCCTCTCCATCTTCTTATTCATAACTAAAATACACTCCAACCTACCTAGCATCATTACTTTAGGTAACAATACCATTTCTTATTTATTTCCTTTTCATCCTCCTACAGATGCATTATCACCAAAATACACGTAAAACTCTAACTCACCTAGCATAACTTTCATCTATACTATCACACTATCACCAAAATACACTACAAATTGTAACTCCCATAACATAACTTTACACTTATACCATCACCAAAATAAACTCCAAACTATAATACACCTAGCATCATTATTTTAAGTAAATTTTCTAATACTAGTTGCTAAACCAATTATTTACCCTTAAACTTTCTATCTTCTTTCGCTAAAAACCTAATGGAACTCTTGATAATAATAACACCGTAATCCCATTTCCTATAGTTTCATAACCTCCTTCAATAAATATACAAAAAATTACCATATAAATCATGTATCCATAATGGTTGAGAGTTAAGAAAATATATATTAAGAAGGTCACTAACTTTGTCATTAATTTTGATTTTGTTACAAAGTTTGAGAAAATATTCCTTGTTAGTTATCCGTCACTACTTAATTTTGAAAGAAAAAATTAATAATATAGCAACGAACATGCTCACGATGCTCGACTAATTGATTGGAGATCCAAATGTTTCTACCCTGCTTAGTTTAGGATATGCACATAAGTAAATATAAAACAAATTTCTTTGACATCACTTTTCTAAATTAAATTCCAAACAAAATCCATCTTTAAAATTAAATAGAAAATATTATCAATTAATAGAAGCGGAAATATTCTATAGAAGCGCATTTGTCGATTGATAATAAAATAATGCCAAGAATTACAACGGAAATACATAAAAATTGAAGTAATAGTATGTGAAAAACAATATTAAATGGAGTTGTCTATCGAGTTCGTGAAATTGGTTGGAATCTGGTCAACTAAAACTCAAAAAATCAGGTGGTTGGAGTGTTTGGAATCCATTTTTGATGCTGGAAATGGATTTAGCACTGTCAAAAACTCTTATGACACTCAAAATACTAAACTTTAACAACTGTAAACAAAATTATGGACAAATCTTTGTCAAAATTTCTAAAAATCATTGCCGAATTCTAAGTGAAAACGCGACCCTTTTAGACTACGCTATATTAAATTACGAAAGAATAATTTCCCAAACATGGTATCTTAGCGGGATTGTCACCTTTAGATGAAAGTCCTTCATATTGAATATGACACAGTTTGTTGAAAAGAATATCAGCGTCTCTTAATCACCTTGACAAGTGTATATTGAAAATTAGAAGTATAATAAATTATTTTTTAAATGATTTCTAATAATAATTTTATAAATACAATTTAAGAAGAAGAGATATTTCAAATTTTGTCTCAAGTTTATATAGAAAAATAATATAATTAAAATAAAAAACAAATAATTTAATTTATAATTACCTTCTATTTGAGATATGTATAATTTCTTTATTTTTTAATACAGAATTAAAATATAATAAAAGAATTATATATATAGAGAGAGAGAGAGTTGAGTTTCTAATTTAGGGATATATGCTTCATACTAAACAATATGAGAGGAATGCATATTTAAAAATATGTGAATAAAAAAATTACATTTATGTAATAAATATAATATTTTAATGATCATATTATGTATAATACTTCAATAGCGCGCACGCACACACACACACATATATTGATGCAGGGGCATAAATTCCACCTCAAACAAAATCAATTCCAAAAGGATCCAGAATGGGTGATGTAGCATTTTGAGACAAAAGACAAAAATTCGCCTTGATTTTTATGTAAAATGTAACCTATAGAATGCATACGTGGCAATATTTCTCTTGTTTCCAAGATTCTATCTAGTTTTATATGGGTTGTTGCAAGTATGTGAAGGGTAGCTAATCAATGTAAAATCAAGTCGATGAAGCAATGGCCAAATATGATGTAATAAAAGTTCGATAGGTCATGAGGCCTTAGGAAGCCATAGTATGTAATTAGGTTCAACATTGAATCTGGGAAATCCTATGTGTTTTCAATTTGTGTGTGTTTTATGTGTATGTTATTCTCATCTATATTTGGGTTATTTCATGTTGAGGTTTTGTTTATGAGATGAGCGAACAAACCCCAACTTCATAGAATGTGACAGTTCTTTATGGTGGTGGTTTTCTATAGAGAGCACCGAGAAGGACGACGTGAACACCAATGATTAAATGTGCAAGGACAACACCAAAGCCGAGTTAAAGGGGCCAAATTGAAGAAGGATGGAACATGGTGACGGTCATGAAATAAAGAGGGGAAAAATGTGAAATGTTAAGGATAGGCCAACTCAAAAATAGAAAGACCATGTCCCGACCTTGATTGAAGCCATGAGCTCATAGATGGTTATGCATGTAGGCCTTCAACAAATTTCCAACATGAAAATGGGCCAACCCCAAATTCCTCGACAAAATGAGTGGTGACAAAGTCTAGACCCCCGACTCAGGTGGGACCTATGTAATGAGGTTGGTATGGGCATAATACAAGTCAAAGAATGGAAATAAGGTTTGATACCCGACTAGGTGCCAATGCTAAACCCATGCCTGTGATTTCACGATGAGGCCTGTGAGTTCAACCACCAAGGAAATTTCACATTGAGAGAAAATGACAGGAAGAATGGTCTATATGTGACCCTGGTCAGAGGAAAAATGATGGAGTTGGATTTTTGGAAGAGCGAGTTCATTTTCTACACCAACAAACAAGAGAGTGATTTTCATGGGCCCATAACCCACAGGCTCACATGGGATTTGAGCCATATGAATGTTCAATATGCAGACTACAAAATTGATCTATGTCAGGTGGTATCAAATCATGGAAAATATTTCCCGCGGAAGAGAAAATTCTAGTTGCGATTGGGTAGAAATTGTTGCAACAATACCAATTTTGGTTGTCGGTAAAATTTCTAAGGAGAGCTGAGAAAGTGTTCAATAGCCAACTGATAAGAGGAAGCTTGAGAGGTTCGATAGGTGGAAAACCATGCCAAAATTCTAGGCGAAAGGAGGAGGGTAAGTGAGGTGTTAGTGAGGCATGGTTGTAGCTCATTGAGAGATACATGTGGAGATTCAAGACGAAGATGGTGATGGAAGAGATGTGGAAATTAAAAGACATGACTGGGAGATCATGAAGAATTTCAAGCGTGAGAGTATTATGTAGGTAAATAAACCCTAACCCAATTAAAATTGATTCTGGAAGGCTCCAGAATGATTTGCGTGGTTGTTGGAGACAAAGGACATGAATCCACCTTGATTTTTATGTAAAACATAGCCTCTAGAAGGAATATGCGGTAGGAGTCTTCTCATTTCCATCAAGATTCTATTGATTTTTATATGGGCCACCTACAAATGTGTGGAGGGTGACCAATTAATGTAAAATCAAGCTAATGAAGCAGTGGTTAAATATGATGTAAGAGAAGGCCAATAGGACGCTAGGCCTAATGAGTCCATAATTTGTAATTACACTCAACAATGAATTTGAAAAATCATGTGTTTTTAATTTACATGTGTTTTCTATGCATTTTAGTATCATCTATATTATGGGTTATTTTGTGTTGGTGTTCTTAGAAGGTGAGATTTCTTTATGGTAGTGGTCGTCTGTGGAGAGCACCCAAGAAGGAGGGTGTGAACATCAATGGTTAAATGTACGAGGACATTCTTAGATCCAAGTCAAGGGAATCGAATTGAAGAATGATGGAATGTGTTTAGGGTCATGAAACAAAGAAGGGAAGAGTGTGGAACATTGAATATAGGCCAACCCACAAATAAAACGACCAAGTCCGGGCATCAACTAAAGTTGTGATCTCAAGGATGGCCAGCCCTGTAGGACTTGAGCAGATTTCGAGCATAACAAGGGTCTGACCCAAAATTCGCCAACGAAACTATTGGCGATGAAGTCCCGACCCTCAACTCAAACGGGACCCATGTAGCTGATCAGTCATGGTATATCACAAGTCAACAAAGGGAAAGAGGACCAACTACCTAGCTAGGCATCAATGTCAGACCCTGACCTATGACATCAACGTGTGACCTATGAGTTTGGTTGTCCAAAAAATTTCATGTTGAGAGAATGTGACAAGAATAATGGCATGTATGTGACCCTAATCATAGGTGATGTTCAGATATTTAATATCACTATCTCCTAGGTGTCATAGTTGGTTTTGATTCTCTTGAGTTTAGTTGAGTTTAGGTGGAACTTTCTCTAGTCATTTATTGTTGTTTTTTTCGTTGCCTCCTATGTAGTTTTATTTAATTTATTTTGAATGATGAGAAGAGTAGTTTTTTCCTTCCCATTTTCATATTCATTCTCTTTCTATTTCCTCCTTTGCATTATTTTTCATGGTATGAGAGGGTGAGGTTTCTTAAGACTCCAGGGAGAGCAACATTTGAAAAAAAAATTGTGAACACAAAGAACTAACATAGGTTCAAAGGAGCTTGAGGTTGAGAACTAAAGTATGGGAGCTTCAATAGGAGACTAAAGAAGACAACTATCGCTAAAGAAGTGAAATCGAGCGAAAAATGGATTGTTGAATTGAACTCAAAGACAAGAGCCAATTTTTTTTTTGAATTGGTGCCAAGTAACCATTGATGATTTGTGTTAGTGGGGACTATGGGTTACAAACACAAGTGAGCACTCTGAAGAGACGCAAGAGACATGTTAGTTTCCATCACTTACATTATTATTTAAGTAATGCGACACACGACATTAAAGTGAAGGCAGTTGCATTAGAGCCATGAAAATTTTTCTTTTTGAAAAATGAGATAGGTCATAATACCTTTTTTATACTATTCATAAGCCTTTTACAAAAGGTATTTAAATTAATTTAATACTTCAAAGATCTTTTTCCATAATTTTTGTAAGTGTCTTCTTTAAAAAGGGGCTTATTTTCTTAAAAGAAAAAGGTGTTTCAAATTCCTTTGCAAAGGAGTATTTAAAAAGGGGGCTGTTATTCAAAGTTTAAAAAACGGGGAATTTGAAAGGGTTATTTTTTTTGAAAGGCTTTTCTTTAAGATTTTTTTAGAAAGTGAGTTTGTATAATGAAAAATAAGTGCGCACATCCAACTTAAAAAAAATGAATTCTTCTAGCGCTTTGTCGCAGACATTGATTCTTCTTGGAAAAATTTATGAATTATAGCATTTATAAATGAAGACTTCTTTTCAAGCCCATGGTATCTGGGATACCCATCAGAATGGTGATATAGAGCTGACCCAAGAAGCATTAGCAACCATGAACAATAATCAGCGGAATGCCACTATAAAAATAAGAAATAAATAACACAAAGCCAAATGTTGGATATAGAACCCAACCGATGACTTTATTTGACAATATAATGAGCGCATCAACAAAAAAAGAAGCCGGGGATATTTTTAAAGTTTTGTATCAAGGTAATGATATAGTGAAGAATGTTAAATTTTAGACATTAAGAGCTTAGTTTGAAACCTTGAATATGAATTTGGACCAATTAATGACTAGAGTCATGGGCATCGTCAATCAAATCAAACTTATTGGTGAAACCAATACATATCAGAAGATAGTTGAAAAATTCCTTTGAAACTTTCCCAAGAAATATGACATGGTTGTAACAACCATTCTGGAATCTAGAGATTTTACAACTTTCGCAGTATAACAGTTCACTGGAGCACTTATCACAAATGAAAAATGGCTTAACCTGGTAGAATCTTTCATGGAACAAGATTTCAAAGAACAACTCTCGCTTGGAAGAGGCATAGGAAGAGGATATAGAGGCATCAAAAAGTGAGGCAAACACCAAGTCAAAGACAGATCAAAACATAATCATGGAGCAGAATAGTTGATACCTACACAAAAAAAACACAAAGAAGCATAAAATGGATCAAATATAATGTCTAATGTTATTACTACAAGAAATTTCGGAAATATGAGCATGAATACAGAAAGAAATAGTGAGATTAGCAAAGAGGCAGTGTCCATCTCTCCAACAATGAAGGAAAATCCTCTGAAACCATATTTCTTTCCTACCATATTTCAAAAGAAAGTCACAACGAGGAAATTTGGTTGTTAGACAATGGTTACAATAATCATATGATAGGTAACAAAAACATACTTTATTTCGTTGATCCTTTCATAACATTTGAAATTACCCTTGAAGACCATTTTGATATTAAAGGTGAAGGGAAAGGTATTGTCCATGTTCTTACAAAACAGAATCAATAGAAATACATAATCGATGTTTATTATGTTCTACATCTGAAGCATAACCTCATTAGTATAGGTCAATTGATGGAACATGGTTATGATGTAATATTCCAAGGGAATACATGTTATATCTATTACAAACCTCCCAATAGAAGACTGATAGAAAAGGTTGAAAAAAATGAGAATAGGATGTTTTCATTGAAACTTAGAAGTCAAATTATTTCACAATATTTTACACACAATGTGTCAATAATAGATGAGTCACAGTTATGGAATTCTAGATATGGGAATATTCCACTAAAGAGTCTAATTCTTCCTCAAAAACATTTTATGGTCATTGGTCTCCGTGTTATAAATGAAAAATATTGTAAATGTGAAATTTGTATTTTATCCGAGCATCAAAGAGATAGCTTTCCTACATATTCCTCTAGAGAAAAAGAGCCTTTATATCTATTCCATACATATATATGTGGCCCAATGCAAACAAAATCCATTAGTGCTAGTATTGATTTTCTAACCTTATTTAATTATTATAACATGAAGATATGGGTGTATTTTCTTGAAAACAAACCAAATAATTCTCAAGATTTAAAGAGCTCAAAGCAGACAAAGAAAAACATAGTGAAAATGAATTTGAAGTACTTAGGTCTGATAGAGGAGGAGAATACAACTCAAATGACTTCAAAGATTTTTTCAACAATAAGAAATCATCATGGAGGACCCGACAAGATATACTCCACATCAGAATGGAGTAGAAGAAAGGAAAAACCAATCAATCATGAATATCTTCAGATCTATTCTTCGTGAGATGAAGTTTCCTAATGACTATTGGGATGAAGCAGTTTATGCCACACAAAATGTTCTCAATAGATCTCCAACAACCAGTGTCTAAGATGAAGTACCTCAAGAATCATGGGATGGTAAGAAGGTGAATGTATCTGACTTTAGAATCTTTGGATATGTAGCATTTGCACATGTTCCTGAGCAGCTAAGAAAGAAGATTGGTGATAGGAGTGGAAGATGTATTTTGGTACGATATATTGAACAATGAAAGGCCTATAGACTTTATGATCCAGTTATCAAGAAGATTTTTTTTAAGAAAAGATGCTAATTTAAAAAAAAAAAAAAACATGGTCTGATGAAATTGATGAAACTTTAAATCAGCGTGTCCATCCACCACAACTGCCAAAATGACAGGTTCAAATATATCCATACCAATCTAAAAATGTCACATCTTCTAACAGTGAATCCAGTAGTGATTCATCATGTTTAGAAGACACTCAAAAAACTAGAAGCATCAGATAAATATATGAGCAGGAACATGAGTTTGATCAACGTAATATGTTTCTATTTCTTTCATATCAACCAACCCATTTTGAAGAGGCACTAAAAGAAAAACATTGGATTGATGCAAAGAATCCAGAAATTTCCACCATAAGGAAGAATGAGACTTGGGAATTAGTTGATCTCCCGAGAGACGAAACAAAAATTAGTGTAAAATGGGTATATAAGACCAAGATGAATGAAAAGGAGAAATTGAGAAACATAAGGCAAGATTGGTTGCCAAAGGATTCTCACAATATTTTGGTGTTGACTCTTATGAAATCTTTTCTCCAGTATCAAGATTAGACATTGTCAGAACTATTTGTTACATAGTATCTCAACACAATTTGAAATTCTATCAACTTGATGTAAAATTTACTTTCTTAAATGGTATGTTGCAGGAAGAAGTTTTTGTGGAGCAACTTCCTATTTTTGAAGTTCTGGGATAGGAGCATAAGGTGTATAGGTTGAAGAAAGCCTTGTATGGATTGAAACAAGCTCCCTGAGCTTGGTATAGTCGCATCAACAATTATCTCATCAAAAGCGGTTTTTGCAGAAGCAACCATGAGCCAACTTTATATACCAAAACTCATGAATGAAAATTTCCCATTGTTTTCCTTTATGTTCATGATCTTGTTTATACAGGAAATATGATGTTAGAAGAATTCAAAGCAACAATGCAAAATTAGTTGGATATTACTCATCTAGGACTCATGAAATACTTCTTAGGCATTGAAATTCAGTAATACAATAATGGCATATTTGTTAGTCAACAAAAATATGCCACTAACATCTTCAAGAAGTTCAAAATGACCAATTAAAAACTATTTGATACAACAATTTCTCAATGAATCAATATGACAAAACAAGATATAACATCACTATCTGATTCCACATTGCATAAAAGTCTCCTTGGTGGTATCTTATATCTCACTACAACTAGACATGATATCATGTTTGCAACTAGTTTTGTTTCTAGGTTTATCTAATCATCCAAGATTTCCCATTTGAAGGTTGCAAAAAGGATATGAAGATATATTGCAGGGACCCTAGACTATGGTTTATTCTACACACATTTTGAAGATTGCTCAGTTTCAGGCTATACCGACAATGATTATGCATGCAATTTAGATGATCACAAAAGCACCTTAGGGGATGTTTTCACGTTGGAACCAATCTGATCTCATGGGTATCCAAGAAAAACCAATCATTTGAATATCTTTTGCAGAGGTAGAGTATGTACCTACAAACTCAAAAACTTCTCAAGCAGTGTGGCTGAGAAGACTATCGAAGGATCTTTCAAATGTTCAAAATGAGTCGAACCCTATTTACTATGATAACAATTCTGCAATTTCTTTATGAAAAAATCATGTCTTTCACAAAAATAAAAAGCACATTCATACATGTTTTCATTTCATCCCTAAGCTTGTCAATGATGGAGACATATTACTTGCTTTTTGTGGTTCAAGAGATCAACTTGCAAATATTTTCACTAAGCCATTGGGAAAAAATGTATTTGAATTTCAAAGAGAGAAATTGGGCATTGTAAGTGTCAATACTTGTAACGGTTGAGATTAGGAAGGGGTGTTGAGATATTTAATCTCTATATTTGCTAGGTGAGATAGTTGGTTTTGATTTTCTTGGGTGTAGTTGGAACCTTCTCTAGTGATTTATTGTTGCTTGTTTCCTTGTGTCTTATGTAGTTTTATTTAACTGATTTTGAATGATGAGAAGAGTTGTTCACTCCATTCCAATTTCGTGTTCATTCTCTGTCAATTTATGCCTTTGGATTCTTTGTCAAGTGAAGCATTGGAATTTGGATTTTGGGAAGTGTGAGTTCATTTGTTGCACCAATAGTCGAGAGAGCAAGTTTTGTAGGCTGATAACCCAAAGATTCATATGGGATTCAAGCCATCCGAAAGTTGAACACGATGTTAACCTTATATTTATCTATCAAGTATTAAGAGACATCAAACTTTCATAGGTCAATTTTTTCCAAATTTAAATCAGAAAATTTATTTTATATATATAATTAATGATATAAAATTAATATTAATTAAATAAAAAGCAACTTATCAATTTTTAATTTAAACATTATTAATAATAATAATAATAATAATAATAATTTATTAATATGTTTTTAATAAAAAATTTACCCATCCGCATCATGCACATGTGTTTCATGGTTAGTTCGGAACCTATCTTGACTTTGTAAGACCATAGAGATTAATGGTAGATATGGGTAAACTGTTATAGGAAAAATGTATATTGTTTATATCATTAATATCCACTCACTATAAATTAACTAGATTGAGAAAATGTAAACTATACTGTTCTGTTGATTTAAATCTTTATATAATAGAAATCTGAACGGAAAAATTGGTGGCTATTTCAATTATCGAAAGAAAAAAACTCCAATCACTCCAAAAATATATCTATATAGTAAGTACGAAAAAATGCAAGCTAATTCGTACCGCGAGAGGATGTATTTTGAGAGATATTAATATGTTTCATTTCCAAAAGCATATGTTCAAATTCCACTCGTACCGCGAGATAATGTATTCAGAGACATATTAATATGTTTCATTGCCAAAAACATATGTTCAAATTCCACTCACAAAATTAGTGAGGGAAAGGCTAGAGCAAGTGAAAAGAAGTGTTATTATTCCAAAACGTTAAAATTTTATAATTATTGGGTTTCATTTTGAGAAAGATCATGTTCAAATTTAAGGGGGCAAGCTTGAGTAAGTAAAAAGAACTTTTACTATGCCAAAGGTCAAAGGTGAGAATGTTTTAGGTTGATTTCGTGTCTGAATGGTGCTACATTGCAACAATATTTGTTTTGGGTGAATCTATGTACGTCGATTCAAATTTTGTTGGGTAATGCAACGTCATGTGTTTTGGGGGACATTATACCTGTCATATTGGATAATCCAGGAGGAGTGCTTATATAGTTAATAAATTTACTTATCTTTTGTCGTTCACTGCATATTCCATTCAAATAACGAGATTATTTTTTCCATTCACATAGTTATTAGATTAATTTATACAATTCCGCAGCGCAATAATTCTTAATTTGGGGACTATGTTGAACAATCCTGTGAAAGAATGACACTGGTCTCTTTATTGTTGCAGTGCCAGAATTCTCAATTTGGAGACCATGTAGTACATGTGATTGGGGATTACTCATTTATTGATACATTCACTAGTTCGTGGATAGGTATTCCGGCATTTCTATGAAATTTGAATTACTTGTTGACAACCCTGCAGTTCACGCGGATTTCTCCTTCGTTGGCAGTCAATACCTCAATCTTTCCCATCTTGACCATAGCAGCAGCAAAGTTTTGCTGCCATGTGCGCATGCTAAATGTGCCGGAGTTTGCAAAAACCAAATTCCTGGTGTTTACATTTGTCAACAGCGTTGCGTCAGAGGTAAACAAACCGCGATTCTTTATAACGCCGTCGTAGTACAGATTGTCGAGAATGTTGGGCGTGTTCACTTCCATAGGAACAGTCGTTTTGTTGTTAGGGTTGCCATTGGGGCACCTTGCCTTCAGCTGCATAGCGTACACAGGATCAAGCGATGGATCAGTGGGATGCGTGGTGTTGAAGTTGTAGAGCCTGCTCACAAATGAAGAGCAATGCGAGACACCAATTGTGTGGGCTCCTGTATCAACGCTCAAAGAACAAGATTGTCACTAAACTCGCTCTAACATTAATATAATAAAAACACAATTAGGTTGTACAGGTCTTTGAATATATACCAGAGAGTATAACCATCTCGTCCTGGGATAGTCCTTTGGCTGCAAATCTCTGAGTTAGCTGTGTTACATTGAAGGTAGGAGGCGGTAGATTTGCCGGGATATCGGAAGCTAGTGAAATATTTCCATCCCTTCGTCCAGCTGGGACTTGCCAACTTAGGGGATATTGAGGTGGAGATGCCTGCAATTAATTTGCACATTATAATTATAATGAATTGAACATTATTTTTCTCCCAAGCTATACCAAGTTCTAAGGACAATAAACCAGAATGTTACCAGCTTTGCACTATCTCTTGCAGCAAATGCGAGGATATCTGCGCAAGAAACTGTTTGGGGACACATAGCCTCTAGCTTGGCTTTCGCCATGTCAATCACATCGAATCCATGAAGACTTGGATTGTTAGCAGGTGAATCTTTCTCTGCCACGTTTTTCCCAATGGAATCAATCAGAACAGACCCCTCACATCCCTGTAAGTGCACGTCGACTGATTTTTAGATTTCCAAACCCTAATACAATTGTATGGGAGTAAATAATGATGTTTGTTGTATGGATATAAGAAAATCGTTACCCTCACGAAACAATCGTGGAAATGCATCCGTATGAGCCCAGGAGCTACTTCAGCATTATTTATGAATGCATTTTTCACCACCTCAAACACAACGAATTCTGCATCCGGACAGCTCAAACTGTAGAAACCCTCTCTAAGTCCCTGAGGAACACTCGGTGGAGATGTACAATTTCCAATGTCAACACCCGGTATTTCAAGGCTAACGCCAACGTTGAGGCTTACCACATAACCAGCCAAGGCATAGAATAATATGCCAAAGACTGCCCATCTGAAGCAGCCATTCTTCTCCATTTCACGAGACTAAACATACAACGAAGCCATTAGTAATTTGTTTCACAAACAAGTATAGAGTTTTCAACTAAAATTCATACAAAAATTACCGATCTATCAGTTTTATAAAAATTCCGCAAAAAAGGACAGTGAAAATGAGCCTTTTCCCCTTTCCTTTTCTTCTTTTCCCCTTTCCTTTTCCCCTCCCCTTAAACCCCTACTAATTCCAAAGAACAAAATATTTTTAGTGAATTCATTTGTTTCACAAACAAGCATAGTGAACAAGGATAGAGTCTACTAATTCCAAAGAACAAAGTATTTCTAGTGAATTGAACAATGCGTAATCTATAATCCCTGAAATTCTTACCTGGGATTACAGCATAGAGGTGCTCGTAAGCTGTATTCTGGAAAACCTGGATAAACAAGTATCTGAAGTTGCGTACTTATAGACTTGTCGGGTGTTCTGAACTTAGATTACGAGGAAAATATTACTGTTATTCTTGGAATCACCATTAGTGAACGTCAATGCCAGTTGTCATATCCTAGCTTTACGAGAAACACTTATTACTGATTGCAGGTATTCGTTGAAAATTCGATGCATCTCAAAACTCCACACACGATCCAACTCTTCCTGACACATTGGTATTTAACTAAACATTATTCTCAGATCTCTCTGTAGGTCTGCAATTCTGAATCTCATAGATGGTATGTCGTGCATTACTTTTATACTTCTTTTAGAAAATTTAAAAGGTATGCAAAGTTCACGTAGGTTGTACCGTTGACGTCGTATGTTGTATTTTATTGTAGACAAAGAATCATCCACCTATTACATTGTCTATTGTGATGTCTTATACCCCGAATCCGGCAACGAAAACACTATATATAATGTATCCTTAATTATCTGCACAGCGCAGTATTGCTTTAATTAAGTGATGGTGCAGATTGCATTTTATTCGTTAGATTTTAAAACGTCTACCCACTGAACATGTAATTTACGCCTACCACGGCGGTACCGATGGGCAATGGTTTGGGAGGTGATAAAAATAAGGCAATCTTATGAAATTATCAAAATAATTTTTTGAAATTCCAACAATATCCTGCTGCGTACCAAAGATATCAATCTTTTTGCACGAAAGGACATTATTGCTTTGGAGTCTGTTTAAAAAATTGTTTATTGATCTGTACAAATTTGTATACACTTAGTTACTAATACCTACCTTTAAATGTGCTATCATATACCTACGTACTCATAGCAAGCAATATCTGCGTTATTACACAACATTTAATGTCACCGCTGAATACATATCAATATTACAAACAAGAAGGATATTTGCAGCCCACCTTTATTATTGTAACATCTAGGGTCAATAGTTACCATATGCAGCGGTCTTCAAATTAGATCATTACAAAATAAAAATAAAAAATATTAATATATGGAAGTACTCGATATGGAATATTGATATTGCCTCAAGGTCTTGTTACGGGCTTGGCTCTGAATGTAGGAGCGTGTGCTACATACAGTGATATGGTGATCCTTGTGGCTGAGCCCTGTGTGAGTTACAAGTATACATGTCTCATTCCTTATGATCTTCATGTGTAATTCTAGTTCTGGTCATGTTTGCTTTCTAGTCATAGTTGTATTTCTTAATAGGTGAGTGGAATTGGGCTTGCAAAAGCGATTAAGCATGGGCTTTTATCAATGTAGTAACTATTGGGGTCTTTTGTGTCTAAGGTGGGGAGGTTTTATTGTTTGGATCTCGGGTGGTAAAAGCTCTATGTTTTGGGAACATGTTCTCATTACGTCCCTCATTAATTTGAGTTTGGTTCTATCTAAAATCTCCTTAGCTTCACCTTTCTCTCGTTTCTATCTCAGGGTTTTCGTCAATTTCTTTCGGCCGTAGTTGTGCTTTGTTGTGTTCAGTGTCTCCATCCAGAGAGTAGGGTTGTCGTGCTTCATCCAGTCACGCCTCTCCTCCTTTGGTGGTATAATTAGCCTAGGCTTGTTATCACTTAGAAAAAACCCTAGTTGTAGATGGAATAAACTAAGGTAACCTCTAACAACTTTCGATTGAAATGTGACCCTTCAATTTGGAGAGGGGTATCTCCTTAAAACTCTACCACTCATGGTCACTTAAGCAATAGGTCATTAAGCTCATTAGCAAGATTTAATGTGTAAGATGAAATTTGTTTGGAAGGAAGAGAATAAGGACCATTGGGCATGGAGTCTAGTATATAGGATGCTAACCATGGGATACATAGTCAACCCTTAACAAAGGAAATATAGGATATAACTTCTTAGGCATGATACCATCAACATGTGGAGACAGAGTACAGAATATTCGATAGAGAAATACAAATTTTGTTATAAGAATTTAAGTACAAAACATGGAAAGTATTAAGATAACATAAATCAGAGCATTCATAACGAATTTTAATTCATAATTATTTATGTAAAATAATGAAGAATTACTTATCAAGAGATGTAGCATAAGGAGAAACTAAATACCACGAGGAAAGATAGACACAAAGTTATAGACACATGAATCTATGCAAACTATATACGTAACTGTGCATACAATAATATATTGATCAAAACTAACACATAGTATTTCTCATTCATAATTTTCTGATCGAGGTGGATATTGGTGGCCACTTGCCTATTCCACTTAGGAACCCACCATAGTTATTTTAGTTTTTTAGTCTCCTTAATTATATCACAGTGTACTATTTTTAGCAGTTTTTCACGTCCTAAACTTCTCGAGCCATTTTGAGGCCCTAAACAACGTTTTTTGGGAAATCTGAGAGCAACATGGCTTAAATACTGATATTGCTCACTCAAAAGTTGTAGTCCTCAGATATATATATTTCTAACGAGGTATTGAGTGCGTCAAACAGAGATCATATGCAAAAGTTACATCCCCAGGAAGTTGATGTACCAATTTACCCAAATGGGGCCCATAGTTTTGGAGCTTCATCTCCTAGTGTTAGGTTTTTTTTCTGTTTAGGGTTTTTCATTGTTTCTCAATAATAAATACGCCTATAGCCACCATTATAACACAGTTCAGAGGCTTGTAGCCACCACATATCTTCTCCGAGATAAGCTACCAACGCCCTAGCTAGTTTATTTCCATTATGTTCGTAAACAAATTTCAGTTCTTTGATATTAATGAAATGAAGTGTTATTTCCATTGCATTTTTGTATTTATGGTTATATGTGTATTTTGTTACATTCCTACATAAAACTAGATCAGTGGTATTAGAGCGGTCTGCTCTTTCTCGATCCTTCTTTGCATGTCCTCAACAAGGTCAGAGTATAAGGAGTTAGGGTTCAATCTCATTGAACCTTTGCAAGACTGGGCCTCGCAAACCCCGAAAACCGCCCATGGGGGACAAAAAGAAGGACGAGGGAGCAGGAGATCCTATCAAAATATTGCTCGAGGAGGCCCTCTAAAAACAAAGGAACGCGATACTGGATAACTTTTCCCAGATCCTTCAATGACTGCCCACCGGCAACACTTCTACATCCAGTAGCCACTCTGGAGGCAAAATTCCTTTTAAAGTACAAGTAAACTTTTACATTCCCATATTTGAGGGCCAAATAGATGCAGATGTCGTAGATATATGGTTGAATCTATTAGAAGGATATTTCTCGGTTCATGACTTTTCCAACCGGGAGAAGATTACTTTTGCACTCCTCAAAACTACCCTCGATATCAAGGACTATCGAGAAACCTACTATGAGAAAAAGGACGAAGGGGAACCCTCTCTATTCTTGGACGTGCCCACTTGGAATGATTTACGAGACGCCATCAAGGAAAAATATTATCCCGTAGAGAGCTATGATAAATAGTAAATACAATGGACTATGCTACAACAACAAAGAATCAAGATGTGTAGGATTTGACGAATCTATTCCTTACCTTATGCACAAAGTTGGGTATGAAGTACCGCAGTTGCCTGCACATATACATTCAGTAGAAAATGGAGTTCCTGGACATCTCCTCGCTTAGTACGGCATACCGGTATGTTGCTAAGATTGAGCAGAAATTGAAATATAATAAGAGAGATTTTGGATCGGCGAATCAAAAGCAAGGGGAAGGTGCCCCCAAACCGCAGAACAAAGGACAAAGCTAAGGCATGGTAGCCCAAGATAACATACTGAAGCCAAAAGCAAAGAAAAACACTGTGAAGTCGAAGAAGGACACGGGAAAGTGGTGTGAGTTCCATAAGCACTCCACTCACAACACAAGTGAGTGTCGGACCAAGTAGTCACTAGTGGCTGAGATGAGGGATTCAGAATGAGATGCATTGTTTGAATCTGAATCAGAACCTGAGAAGGGAAATGACAAAGGGAAGCAGATTATTGATGTGTAACCCAACGCCACTGTTGCCATAGCCAATATTGAGAAGGAGGAACCAGAAGACCAAGAGGAGGAGGAGCGTATCGTCCTCTCCCATATGTGGGTAAAGGGTTCCCCACTATAGTTCATTATCTACAATGGGAGCCAAAAGAACCTGATATCAATAGAGGTCGTGAAGTGGTTGGGCCTGTCGACCACAACACACCCACAGTCGTACACCATTGGGTGGCTTCACTAAGGACGGGATCTCCGCGTCAGCCAACAATGTCACCTCCCCTTCAGTATCAAGCTCTTCACGAATGAGATATTATGTGACATTGCTCCTCTTGATGTTTGTGATGTATTATTAGGCCAACCATACTTGTAGAAGCGACATGCTGTGTATGAGTCTCGACCTCATGCTGTTATTATTACTTTGGGCAATATGTTGTACAGGACAGCATATGTACCACCACTTGTGGCTATCTATTTGGTTACTACAAAAAGTTTAGTAAGCTCATTTCCAAAACCAGGAATTTTTTTTCCTGATGACCCGCCCCTAGGGCAAGAAGAAGATTGTGGCCATGACCTCTAAACAAGGCTCCTATGCACGACAAAAACAAATGGACAAGGTCATGGAGGAGTATCGGGACATCTTCACCTCACTCAGAGGGGTGCCTCTACACTTTCAGGTGAAGCACCCCATCGATTTTACCCCATGTGCATCGTTGCCCAATGGATGGATCTATCGGCACTCTGTTTTGGAGAACAATGAAATCAAGAAGCATATTTAGGAGTTATTGCAGAAAGGTCACATACGGCCGAGTTCAGTGCCCCGTGGGAGCCTAATCATGTTGGTGAAGAAGAGGGATGGGACTTGGAGACTCTGTATTGATTATCGGGTGCTGAAAATGATCACTCTTTGGAATAGGTACCTGGTCCCATGGATTGATGACCTTCAGGATCAACTCAAAGGGGAGAAATATTTCAGCAATATTGACTTGAATTTCGGGTATCACCAGGTACCAATCGAACCCTCCAATGTGTGGAAGATTGCCTTGAAAGCCAAGGAGGGCCCTTTCGAATGGTTGGTCATGCCTTTCAGGTTGATGAATGCTCCCGCAACCTTCATGAGGTTGATGGACAACATCTTGCAGCCATTCACCAACTCATTTGTAGTATTGTACGTAGATGACATCTCGATCTTCAACCAGACTTGGGAAGATCACCTCCACTACATCCAACAGGTCCTCCAAACACTACGACAACACAAGTTGCATGCCAATTTTGAGAAGTGCACTTTTTGCATGACCCAGGTTCAGTATCCGGGATACATTATTGATGAATGGGGGGGTGCATGTGGATATAACCAAAATCAAATTAATTCGGGATTGGATGGCCCCAACCACTTTAATAGAGCTTAGCATCTTTCTGGGTCTTGATAATTTCTACCACAGGTTCCTATTGGGAACCTCTCATATCACTTGGCCCTTAAGTCAAGTCACCAAGGAAGGAGCGAAGTAAAAATTATTTTGGTCGGAATCTCAATAGAAGGCATTTGTAGAATTGAAACATCGCCTCTGCTCTGCCCTATTTCTCACATTACCAGACTTGCAACAACCATTTGATATCAAGATAGATGCATCTAACTATGCTATTTGGGCACTTATTACTCAATAGCGGAATCGAGTGGAATATCATAGTGAGATAGTCCGCAAGTATCCCACTTATGACAAAGAAATGTATTCCATTGTGCACACTTGCTGCCAATGGAAGCATTACATTTTGGGGAAGGAAAGAGTCATCCACACAGACCACTGACCTCTAGAGTTCATACAGAAATATGGGAAGTTGCAGAACGATCGCCGTCAGAATGGTCCACATATTTGCAACAATTACATTTGAACATCAAGTATAAGAAGTGCAACACCAATAATGTTGTAGACTAACTCATCCAACCATTGATCGTGGTGCTCACCACCATTCTCAAATCATGTTGGCATGAGACTTTTGATTGGTCACTTCTATACAAGAGCGAACTAGAATTCAGCCACACATACAAGAAATTCTTGGAGGGTATGCAAGTTCCAAATTTTCACCTCCAAGATGCACTGCTATGTCACCTGGGACACCTTTCTGTTCCTTCAAGTGATCGTGCCAAGATGATTTGGGAAGCACACTACAGTTGAGTCACTGTGCATTTCGAGGTCAATAAAGTAGTGGTAGTACTATAGAATTATTTCTATTGTTCGAACCTTCGACATGATGTTAGGAAGTAAATTAGATCATGCACTGCTTGCGCCATTTCCAAACTGACCATCAAGAGGCAAGGCCTCTATGCCCTGCTACCTACCCCTAGTTGACCTTGGGAATCCATTTCCATGTATTACAAGTCGGGCCTTCCTTCTACTAAGCATGGAAATGTGTGTGTTTTCGTGGTTGTCGATAGATTCTTGAAGATGGCTATTATGTCGACCTAGAAGAAGAATATCAGAGTAGAAGCCATTGCTAAACTCTTCTTTGAACGAGTTTGAGTGCACTTGTGATCTATCATCTTAGACCAGGACAACAGGTTCCTCAGCACATTTTGGTCGAGTCTCTGGTCAATGCTGGACATCGAGCTCACCATGTCCACAACTTTCCATCCCCAAACTGATGGCCAGACAAAGGTCGTTAATAGGATGATTGTACACATTATGCACATGTACAATTCAACGCATCCACACACATGGGATGAGATCCTTCCCTATGTACAACATAATTATAACCATGCTCTCCATGGCTGAACCAACCATAGGCCCTTTCAAGTCAGCCTCGGGTTCCAACCACTATGTCCCATTGACGTAGCCATGCCATTTGTGGCTACTCAGACTGATTCGGCTTGTGTCCAGTATGAAGTTGACAAAGTGAAGAACTTAATTGAGCACATTCATCACATCTGCAAACAATATCATGACATATTAGATAGAGCCAATGATAAGTAAAAACAATGACATGATCAACATCGAGTGCCACACAACTTCCAGGTGGGCGACAAACTGTGGCTACATTTGTAGAAGGAGCGCCTCATTGGACCCCACCGCAAGCTTCACCTGCTACGATATGGGTCGTACACCATCACAAAGGCTATAGGGAAAAATGAATTTGAGCTTAGTATTCCACCATTCCTTGGTCTTCACCTAGTATTCAATGTGGAACAACTTCGGCCCTACTTCCCACCTCTACTGGACACCTCTGACATTGCAGAACAACTCACACCAATAGAGTTAAACCCAAACTACATGGAACATACCACAACAGATTGTATCATGGATATGCAAATCAAGAAAACTCACCAGTAGAAGATCCAACTGTATCGGATTGTCAAAGTTTGTCAACTCGTGCACCAAGGCAAGTGGTTCACTAGGGATCAATTTCAGCAAAAGTTTCCTCATCTCATGGAGGAACTCAATGCAATGGGGACCATTTATTCCTAAGGGGGGAGAAATGATCTAGGTGGATATTGGTGGCCACCCACCTATTTATCTTGGGGCCCCACCACTTTTTTTTTTAGTTGTTCAGTTTCCTTGATTATAGCATAGTTTACTATTTTTAGTCATTTTTCTGGTCCTGAACTTCTGGAACCATTTTGAGGCCCTAAATGACGTTTTTGGGGAAATACAGAAGAAAATAGGGTCATATACCAATGTTTCTCACTCAAAATTTTTAGTCCTCATATATCTCTTTCTAAAGAGGTATTAAGCGCGTCAAATGGATATTGTATCCCAAATTTACGTCCCCGGAAAGTTGATGTACCAATTTACCCAAACGGGGCCAATAGTTTTGGCGCTTCATCTCCTAGGGTTAGGTTTTTGGATGTTTATGGTTTCCATTATTTCTCAATAATAAATAGTCCCTCGAGCATCATTGTAGCACATTTCAGAGGCCTGTAGACAACACATCTCTTCTCAGAGATAAGCTACCATTTCCCTAGCTAGTTTATTTCCATTCTGTCTATAAACAAATTTCAGTTCTTTGATATTAATGAAATGAAGTGTTATTTCCACTGCATTTTTATATTTATGGTTATATGTGTATTCTGTTTCATTCATGCATAAATCTGGATCATTTTCCTAGCCCTTTCTTATCACAAAATCATCATCGTTATAGAGTGCTTACAAAACCATAACCATTTTTTCAAAAAAAAAAGGAAAAAAAAAAGAAAAGAAAATAAATAAATAAATTATGTCTATGTTCCATATCCCATTATCCTCAATTCTCTATATTTTTTCCTCCTGAACTTCTCCTTCAATTTTTTGTTGTTTCTCTTCCTCAAAGTACAAATCAATATATAAAAGCTAAGGACCGATATTAGTGTCAATCACATGAAGAGGATGATTCTCCAGTACATCCATGTTACTCACAACATACTTCATCTTGAATTACCGGTAAATTCTGCTTAGTTATCCAAACACTCGGATGGATGCATAAGACATATCCATTTGCAAGGTGCCTCCCAACCTAGATGACCAATACCATGAAAGAAACATGCCAAAGCTGGCTAGGATATTTTCTACTACCACATCTATAATGATACTTTTCACTGGAACTTGGGTCAAATTTACCACAATATATTGATTAAATCCAAGAAATTGACCTTTCTTGAATAAAAGGAAGGGAAATATTTGTAGCACCTTGAAGTCTTAGGTCCCAAATTGTCCATGATTGACTTAGGCATCAATGTGTGATGCTCTATGTTAGCTCCCTATAATTTGCTAGATTGATTGAGATACAAATGGACAGGGGTAACATCAAACCAAGCTTTGGAATCCAAGGACCTAGCCTTCCTGGATTCAGAGATGGATCTCTCTATTAGGTGCAAAGATGTGAACTTGTTTGCTGATTAGGGTTGACTTTAGGCTAGTTATGAAATATTGGGTTTGTTGATTGTTTTTTGGTTGGCTATGATCCTTAGATAGACTATATAGAAACAAGGAAAACTTCAAGTCATTGGGCAATGGAGTCTAACAAGGTCATGATAGGTTCATTAATGGATTAAGGAGTATTGTAGCACAAATCTAGCTTGGTTGGTGGATCTTTGAGGTTTGAAGGATCATGAGATGGACATTAATTTTGAAAAACAAAGTTTGACAAAGAGCAATAAAGGATTCTCTATCATATACTTAAACAAAGGGATTTGGAAGAATCATAAGCATAGAGAGAAAATCAAAGGCAGAGAAAACCCTAAACTCTTTGATTCAGAATTAAAGCAGATAATTATCCAAGACAAACATTCAAATGAAATACAGAAAGTCAAGAAACTTATTTAACTTTCACTGATTTCATCATCAATGACAACAAACATTTAAGATGCACAAATAAATATAATTAGAGAAGGAGAGAAACCCTGAACATCCAAGATTATAGCTATGAAGGTCCTTTAAAACAATTAGTTAAGTAAATTCAAAGAGCAAGATTGAAACAAACTTCTTTGACAAACCTAAGTAATGATGCTTTAAATAGATGACTTCAAGAATATTGTTCTTAGCGACAACAAGAAGTAGGGCTAGCCATAAATCATGCTGGATACCATCTATTTTAAACCATTCAAGAAATAAAAAAGCTTAGGAGATCCTTAGAGAGAAAATAAGGATTCTCTAACATGCCCTAGTAGAAGAAAACATTAAGGCATTGAAGAACAAACAAACCTAAGGTGCCATTAGAAAAATTTTCTTAGTCTAAATTCTTTGTCCTACCGCAACATAGAAATATGGAAACACAATGATAAACTAGAAAACATAAAAAAAAATAAACACTTCACCATCAACCAGACTCATGGATCCTACAACCAGTCCCTCTCCATCAACAAACAAGCTAGGGCATTCATAAACTCCAAGACATCAAGTTCTTTTCAAATTCCAAGGGACTATGTATTACTTCAGAATCAGTCATCAAAATCTAGCCCAATACATAAGAGCCCCATGCTCTATTTATGGAGCAAGTGAGGAGGTGGAAACCATAAGAGGCTTCCAGAAACCCTAATTCTGTCATAAATGTCATTTATGTGCTTAATGACCATGCAAGGCCTAAGACACATAATATCTAAGCTAATAAATGAAAAATAACATAATATAACTTCTCAATAAAATCTGGAGTGATTTTCCCAAGAAAATATTAAAAAACCATTTTGCCATTAATTTGTGTGTTTTGTTGACTTTTTGGCAAAAGACAGTCCTTTGGGCAGTGCCACTTTTGCAGAAAATAGGTTGTTTTGTAACCACGTTTTGGACCACCTCCCGATGTCGGATTTGGTCCCGTGATGGCTTGTTGGAAAGACTGAAGAGTATAATTTCCAAAAAAAACTTGTGGTTTTCTGATCCAGCTCCTGTAATCTAGTCAGAAATGCAAAAACCATAAGACTATCATTTGCGCAGCGCCATGCCTAAAACAGAGGCAGAAAGGTGATTTTTGAGGTGTTTTTTGACCTTTTGAGGAGTCACAACTGCTCCAAATATTTTGAAATTTGGTGTGGATGATGTGAAGGCTAGGAAAAACCCAAAAATTTCAGGCTTTCCTCCTGAAGATTCTCCAGAGTTTTGCGGAGCACCAGTGGCGCTGCGTAAACTAGGCCAAAAATTCTCAAAAAACAAATTTTTCTCCAAATTCCTTCAAAATTGGTGGAGACCTTCCTTAGATGTTTTTAGAAAACTTCTGAGAAGCCACAACCAAAATTCCAAGGCTTTTATGCTCATTTTCCTCTTTTAGGTTTTTTACCTAAAGGAGAGCCTCCTTGAGTTTGGCACACGCAAGCTTGCTCTTCTTTGCATAATGCTTAGTCATTTTCTTTTGGAGAGAAAGGCTTCTCTTGATCTTCTTGAAAAAATTATGCTCACTTTTCTAATGTTGAATGATGTATTATGCCATGCAAAATTCCCTCTCTATCTCTTTGATTGTGCATCTTTGGTTTGAAGTAGCAACCTAGTGACCATCCCCTTATCATCATTGTCACTATCTAGGTCAATGCATTTGGGATTTTGTGTAGTTTTCTTGCCTTTCTTGCCTTTCTTACCTTTGCCCATATTTTCCTTGCCATTTTCAAGTATTTGAGCTGATGTAGATGACAAGGTCCCTTACCTTTTGGAGGCAGCAAACACTTGCCTTGACCCTCTTTGATATGTGCAAGTAAGAGGAGTGATGGAGGTTTTGGTGGTGTCTTCATCATGGCTATGACCTTTGGTGTTGTCATCATATCCCTTACCTTTACCGTGATCTTCTTTAGTGATTACATGCTCTGTTTGATTACTGCCCTTTTGACCTTTAGCACCCTCTTTATCTTCCTCAACATCTTCTTGGTCCTCACTTTGTTCATCTGCATCATCCCTTTTTTCACTTTCAGCTGACTCATTTGCATCACTATCATCACTTCCTCCCTTTGATTTATCACTGTCTTTGTCTTCACCACTGCTGTGCTCACTTTCCTCTTCTTCACCATCATTTCCTCCTTTATGTTTGGTCTCAAAGGCTTTTGACCTTTATCACCACCACTGCTGTTGTCAGCTCTTGACATGTTGATAGGAGATGCTGGTTTGCAAATTAGGGCTTGATGAAATAAGGTCAAGATGATGATGGAGTCAAATTTTTAGAATGAGAGGTGTGGAGGCTAGGGCTCTTAAGGTTTAAGTGGCTTTGTAGCTTGAGGAGGTTTTATCATGAGAGTATGGTAACAGCTTAAAATCCCTTACCCACCCATGCCATAAAATTGGTCCAAGAAGGATTATAAGAATGAGGTCCCTTTGTGTACATGACCTAGGGTTCCACCCCCTAGGGTTTTTAGCTCAACAACTAAAAAACCAAAATGAATTTGAAATTTTTCTTAGGGATCAGGAGAATATAACACTTACCAAATTTTTAGACTCTCTTCAACCTTGAAGGTTCCTTAGATGATAATTTTAGGCATTGGAAAGGGATATTTCACCTTCCTAGGATTTTCACAGTGCCGGGCAGTCTTGCCCAGGCATTTGTGCAGCGTTGGGCAATCCTGCCCATGGATTTTGCGCAGCACCCATAAAGGGTAAACTTGTAGGCAGGTTTTGATGACCTTCCTGAACTCAGATTTGGGCCTGTGATAGCTCGTTGGAAATATTTACTTGTCTACTTTCCAAATATAGAATTTATTTTCTGTTTGGAGTTTATGTTCCTAGTCAAAAGGTGATTTTCCCAAGACTAGTCAAAAAGTCCCGAATGATGGTGCAGAAATACTGAGTGCTAGTGCAGACAAATTTTGGAGGCCTTCCTTAACTCAAAATTCAGCTCATGATAGGTCATTGGAAATATATTCCAGTCTAGTTGTCTTTAGACCCATCAAGAAATTCATTTGGACATTCCTACTTTGAGAAAACCTGATTTACCCAAGGTCACTCCAGAAGTGCATCAATTCTCCCATGACACCTGTATTTTTGACATTTCTACTAAACCATGATACCTCTGTAAAAAATGAAGGAGAGTTTTCTGATTGGATTTTTTATGGACAAAAAACTCTCTCACTTTTATCAAATTCATATATGTTTGGTCAGAAACATGGTTTGAAGAAAAACTTGCCCTAGGTGATGGGAATGAGCTCGCTATAGGAAACCCTAGGTGGAAAGTGGAGGGATGGGAAAGGGAAAAAATAGAGTAATGAGGCGATAGGTTGTAAAAAAATATTTATATGAGTGGAAAAATCCCATAATGAGTTCTCCAAGAGTGGCAGGGCAACCATGGGATGGCAAAATGGTAGAATAGTGAAAATTTTTATCTAAGGATAATGAAGGCAGTGAGATTACCAGAACTCACAATGTTCATGAACTTTGTTTCTAGAAATCTAGGGAAATCATTTAGTCACCTACAACATGCAAAAATTATTGATGACTAACACTCTAGAGTCCAGCATGGCATTATGAAGGATCATGTCATGGATATTTAAACTAATGTAAAAAGGAGGAAGGTCATCATTTACACTAAAGTTGGGAGCATCATCATTTATATTGAAAGAATCTCGTGAATTAATATTTATATGATTAGTCTTTGAGATCTTCACCATTGTAATGATTTTTTTCCTATAATGCTCATTCTTCAATAAGTTAAAAGGGATGGGAATTTTTATTTTACCAATCACATTTTCTAAATTGAATGATGCATGGGCCTTTTCCAGCTCCTTTATATCCTTATTGGCATCATCCACATTTTTTGAAGAATCATTTTTTTAATCATCTACCTTTTTTTAGCATACTTTTTTGGGTCATCAACCTTCTTAATTATGTCTCTTTTATGCTCAACTTGTTTTTTTCATGCTATAGGTTTCAGTTGTGGAGTTTTAAGTGAAACATATCTGCCCCTAATAGTGTATTGTCTCTGAAAATCATCCATTGTGTTATTGTAATCCTGCTGAAAGATTTTTGAATCAAGCATCAATTGACTAGTATCTTTGTAACAACCCTGGTGAAAATTCCATGTAATAAATTTAAAAATAATAACCACAGTTGATGGCACACTTATTCCAAGATGAATTTTGGGAAAAACATCCTAGTGGGTGTTCATTTCGGTTATTATGGCTAAGGAAATTGGCAAAGAAATGAAAAAGGCTTTGGAAAGGAAAAATGGAAAATTTAGCACATTCATTTATGAAAATAATGAAAATTAGGATAAAATGGAGGTGAAAGGTCATAGGTTGCATGTGAGGAGGAAAATGAAAGAAAATAATGAAAATTAATAAAATAGAGGCCTCATTAAAAAATATACTTATGAGGATCAGTTGGTAAGCCTTTGGCTTAAGCTTTTGCTCATAGTTATGGAATTTATTCTATTCTCTCTCTCTCATAATATTAGATACTTAGATTTTGCTTGGACAACTTTGGCATTGGATAAATAAAGAAAAAGAAGGCAAGAGGAAGGAAGAAGCAAGAAAGGAAGAGAAAGATCAAATAGCTAAAACATGATTGTTTGCAGGTATCGATTTACATTTGTGTTTTCCTTGCTAGATATGGAATGCATGGTATTGCATATGGTTATTTTCTATCTTTCCATGGGTTTTTCTAGGTGTAACAATGTTTTGAGGCTAGACTTTCCATTTCCATATAGCTTTGATGAGATGGATTTCTCATAATTTGGATGAGCTGGATTGACGAATGGATTCGAAGCTAAGTATGGTGGATCTCTGAAATGAAAAAAAACATGGCCTAGTGGTCCGTAAACTCAGACTATGGATAACGATAAAGCTACTGGCATAGTAACCCCTGAACTAGACCATGGGCTGCAGTAAATCCAAATTGTGTGCCTTAGTGGGCCTAGGAATCCTTGCCGGTGAATTGTGGGATATACAGTAAATCCAGAAGGTGGATTTATCTTCATTGGACCTAGTAGTCCCAGTATCAGATGTACAAAAAATCCTGGAGAATGGCTCTTAGTGTAGGGCCTAGTAATCCTTGGATCTCACTATGGATTACGGTAAATCCTGAAAGACTAGGAGGCACTAAAATTCCTCATGGTGTAGGCAGATAACTACCGTAGCATTCATGCTTGTTTGATCCTTTTGGTTGGTTACGACAGTCAACAGGATGCATCAACCAGTGTGTGTTACGACAGTCAACATGATGCATTAACCAGAAAATTCTTTCTTAGATCAGCCAACCCTCCAAGTGTCACACAAACAACCCTCAAAGATAGCTCATCAAAAGTCCACACTGGTCAACCAAAGTCAACACAAAAAAGTCAATGAAAGATAGTCAATGCAAAAAGTCAACACTGCAGATTTAGGGCTTCGGTAAAACTGCCCCTTCTTCCTCATTTTTCAGGGTCTAATCGCTCTTTTTTTTAGATCCATTCAGATCGGTTATTATATCATCCAAAACTCCCTCTTGAGTCTTGTTTGACCTCTCCCTTAGGGCCCCTCTTATTTCCTTATGGTTTTAACCTCTCACCTCATTTTTCGCAGCATTTTTCCCTCCGTTTCCTATTATTTTCTCCACCTCTTTTAAACAGATATGAGTCATTAGATCCCTATCCCTTAGACCTTAGATATTTTGGAATTTTTTTGTGTTTTGAGTCTATTTCACCATCCTTTAGAATAGTTTCTTGGGAGCCCTTCTTTTTGGGTTAGAATTTATGCATCTTTAACTGTCTATTTCACTGTCGCTTTCAGTTTTACTTACAATTATACAACATTTTCTCTTTTTATTTATACACAACTATCTAGGCTTAATTAAAATTAACACACAGATCACACACACAGACAACTAAAGTGAAGATCACTTGGTTTACACCGCCAAGCCAAGACTTAAGCCTCCTAATTAATTTATCTACCACTCTACGCCTTTCATTATTTCTCTTCCATCTCATTTGAGTATCTGTTTCTTGTGATCATTGTTCCACCAAAGAGTTTATCCCAACGACTCCTAGGCCTTCATCCTCAGTTTCTGTTACGAAGAATTCCTCCACCATGTCTCCACTTAGTCAGTCCTTCATCGAGTCCCTATACCGACTTTGTTTCTGGTCCATCGGGCCCTCATTTGATTCCAAACCTAGTTTCCCTCTACACCATTCTCCCACCATGTCAGGTGCTAGTGCAGGTATTGGTCCTAATGCTGGTAGTAGCCCAAGACCTAACTCTAGAGCTGCTAGTAGTGGAACTGTTGGGTGTGGACCCTGATTTTCATCCTGATTCAGAGATCCTTGTTTTAGCTGGATGTATACCCCAGGAAAACTATACACCCTTGCAGCAGGGGGGTGTGGGGGGGACTTGTCCCCCCCATAGGGTTCGGGGGGGCTGACCCCCCAGCGGGGGGGTTCGGGGGCCAGCGGTCCAAGGCGGGGGTTTCGGGGGTAGCGCCCCCGAAGCTAAAAACATATGTAAAATTGCCTTGTAAAAGTATAGTAATTTCTAGTCATTCTGAGTTGTTCATTAGGCGGATGATCTCACGATAGAAGTTATGTTCAGTTTAGGGTTTTTTTCCCTAGAAGGCAACCCCTCTCTTTGTATGAGGGTATTGTATTGCGACTGTGTAATATATGTGTATTCTCCGAGCGGGAAATAGAGAGGGAGACTGTGAGAGAGAACAGAGGATATTACAGTGGATCTGTTGTAGGTTTTGTCTATTCATTTTGATGGATAATAGAAAGGAAGGACTAGCTGTTCGGGGTGGTGAACCACATATATCTGTGTCTCTCTGGTTTTATGTGTTTTTGTGCTTGTATTTTCCACATATTTTATGTGTTGCATTGCTCCGTAATATATAATTTTCTAACAGGAACCAATACCGGAACCATCCCGGCTACTCCCTTGTTGCCTTTTATGTTAGGTTTGGGCATCCATGATTTTAGCCAGTTAATCAATGACCCTATACACCATAATATGGGTTGGCTTGTTATGCCAAATAAGCTTCCTTATGACATCCCAAAGTTTGAAGTAAACGCTAAAGAGGACCCTACTATTCACGTCCGCTCCTTCCACATGTGGTGTTCATCCAAATCCATTACTGATGACTCTATTCGTCTTCAGTTATTCCAGCGTACACTCATGGGCGACATTGTTAAGTGGTATGTCAAACAGGCCTCTCCCTCTCATTCCACTTTTGTGACTCTTGTGAAAGTGTTCCTATCATACTTCCAGTTACCGAATTTTTAACCACATTTCGTCAAACTTCTTCCACCTGCCTTTTTGACCATGTCCAAGAATGGCGTAGAAGGAGGAGCTTATGTCAAGCTCCCACATTCGACGACCATGTCCATATGGATTGGTTTCTCAGGACGCTCTTTCCCTCTATCAGTAAATATGTCACATCTAATTTTCCTTAGAAAGAGGAAGAAGCTCTCCAAATCGCCTTGAAATATGACCTCATCTACGCTTAGTCTAGTTATGTTTATACTGTCTTACCAGAGCTTCTTAGACTTGGTGGTTCCAATTGACCAGGGGCATCTCACACCGCTAAGGGTATCGTTGGAGCTCTGTAACATCCATATACTCATCCTCTCATGGGTTATGGTTTCCCTCGGGGAGGGTCCAGCTCCTCTATCACTTATCCCCCTCCCAGCAACATGTATCCAAGACAAATCACATTTTCCCCATTGCATCATCTAACTCGAGGGCCTGTGGTCGCTCAACTTATTTACCCCATTGTTGTTAAACCTCCTTACTCTCTGTATCAACAACTTGGTGCTCCAACCCCTCTATCATTAGCACCCCAACCTCCTATGCCTTCTCAACCTCCGCCGCAAAATCCACCTCCCCTTATGAGTCAGGTATATGTGTAGTAGAGCGCGACTGATCCTCCAATCTCTAAGAAAAAGAGGAATGGAAATCAAAATCAACCAACAGGTTAATCAATGGCGTCAACCTAATCCGCTAAAAAATAAAAACCAACAATAGGGAAATCAGCTTGAGTAGGACAGGCCTCTTTGTATGAATAAGACTTATTCTTGTTATGGTGTGCATGGCCAGTATACTCACGATTGTCCCCTTTTACCCAAAATGTGCTATTTGTGGGAAGCACTAGAAGCATCTATAGGACAACATGCCTTAGTTTCGTCTCCTACAAATACTGTGCCTGTTCAACCAATTGTTTTAACTAATCCCTTCCCTCAGCAAGGGTATGTGGCTACCCAACCCCCTCAAGGTCATGATGCCCCTCAAACCTCTCAGTATGGTACCTCTGATTACCAGATTATAATGATGAATTATGACGTAGTTAATACCACAGATTTCAACTTTCAAATTCGGTCGTGCCAATATGGAAAGCCACCTGCTTCCTCTGCAACCGAGCCTCAAACCATTGCTTCCATAGAGTCTAGTTCGACACTAAATGTACCTTTACATATCCCTCAGCCACTTGCAGAGGTCCTTCCCAAGATCCCAAAAGGGCCATTACATCGAACAGTTGCTTCCTTCAAAGCCATCCATAACTACAGAATAATAGATGACTTAGCACAATCTCCTACTGCTATATCAACGCTGGAAGTCCTCCAGTCGTACCCTTCACAATGTAAAGCTCTATTATCTGCTCTGGGCATTGTGGATCCTTCAGATGATCATTTTATCATCTTTGATGTTGAAAAATTAGATCATTCCCCCTTACCTTCTTCTTTCGCCTTCCAAATACCTGTCAAGATCTAGAATGCCCATGTTTCACATTGTATCATTGACGAGGGGGCATCCACCTGCATGATTTCTGCCTCTATTTGGAAGCAACTCGGATCACCTGAGTTAGTCCCATCCACTATCACTTTGCATTATTGGGATGGTCACTCTTCACAGCCCCTTGGCATATTCTGAAATTGTCCTGTTACTCTTATGGGCAAGAATTTTTTCATTAACATTGAAGTCATTGATGCCCCCTTGGATTACAACATCTTGTTGGGTCGTAGATATACCTATGCGATGTCTGATGTCACATCTGTGATTCACCGTAAGATGTGATTTCCTCACAATTGAAATATCATCACCATATATTAGTTGAAATATTACAAACCGAAGTCTCATCTCTCTCCCGATTCTATCATCTCTTCGATGGTCAATAAAAAAATAGTAACACCTCTTACCATTGTTTCACCTTGAGTCTACAAAGATTCTACCTTACTTGGTGCATTCCCTAGTCCCCCCGCTCTTGTCATAGATCCCAGCTTGTTAAATATTTGCATGATGCAATTATCTTCGACTATCCATAAGAAGTCTGGTTAAAACACCCAACAGCCTAAGCCTCTGCAACTTGCTAGTGGTCACTCGATGGAGCCTGTAGGGCCTTGCATTGATGGAACCTCCTCTTCTGTTGGTCTGTCTTCCACTCCTTTTCAACCAGGAACGGTTCCCCCTAGCCTTAACAAATTGGGATCCATTCCACCAGGCCATTAGCCCTCTGTTCAGATACCGTTTCTCACTCCGCCCTTCAGATTATTTTCGGTACATGTTATGGCTACGTTGAGCCTTCCTAATTTGACCCTGGGGATCCCAGTCTGGTACATCAACCCCCTAGTCGAAACATCGCCTGTTCAGCTCAAAACTTATACTGCTTTGACCTCAGTCCAACCGGTTGCCACAACACATACCTTTGCTTCGGTGCCTCCACCACTTCAACAGGAATCTACTCCTATTGTGAAAGCATCTGGTCAGGGGGGAAAATCCAGAAAGAAGGAACCTAAGGAGAAGGCTACCCAAAAAACTCCTACTCCTTGTAAGCCTCCAAATAAGTCATCTTTGTGCTCTTTTTGTGATGTTGCTGGGCATGCCACTCATAGCTGTCCTGAACTTCCTCATCTTAAACCTGTGGTTGATGAGTCATTTCCTGAATCCGATATCCCAGACGTTCATGGTACCTTACTAGATTTAGCCAAGAAACACAAATCGTTGTGCAAAAACCACCCTTGTTCTTTGTGTGATATTTATGGCTACTATTCTCACCTTTGTCCCCAGCTTGATGACTTTCACGACACCCTTGAAGTTGTTCGAGAAATAGAGGCTGCTCTTAGTGGATATTGTACCCCTCTACTTATGTGTTATACTTCGGTAGAACTGTAGGAAATTGTCATACCTCCTCCTGATGTTGGGATGATGGAATATATGACCACCATCCACTATCTATCATCATCTATGAGATCCTTGGTGGAACACCCCTCCGGGGAGTTCGTTGCTGCTTCGACTAAACCTCCTTCGACGATCACCTTGGGCTCAACATCGGTAGATGTTTGATCTAGTAACTCTTCATCTTCCATCTGCAGCGAGACATATGTGAACCATATCTCTCATGATGATGTCTTATGTAGCCCTGCCGCTTCATGTGGTATTTATTCTGCCATTGCCCCCATCTTTCACTCTCATGAAGAAATTATGGAAGCAATGACCACCCCTGGCTTTCCTTGGGAGGATATGCACCATCATGCGTACTTATTCCTGTAGCAGTCCCTTGACTAATATGCTATGGAGTCTAAAGAATTTACCTCTGCCAAATTTGATCGGTTTAGAAACCCCATTCCTGCACCCGATGCTTTCTATGAAGAAAACATTGCCTTAGGGGCACCTTGTGCCATGGATGAAATTAAGGCTTACATAAAGCTACTCAAAAGATTCTATAATGTTTCCTCCAAGTCCTATTTTGAGAGGCCTAGACATGATCCTATCATTTTTGACCATCAGATGGACACACGGCCTAATGCCTACCCTGTGTATCACAAGTTGAGACCCATTTCTCAATGAGAAACTCTCAAAACTGCAAGATAATCTCAAGCAGGATGGTTCTTCCTATCTCTTTTTCAAGAAATCAGGCACCATCCGTGTCTGTATGGAATTTTGTGACCTGAACAAATATTTTCCCCACAAAAAATTCCCTACACCATGTATCGACCATATCTTTCCCAAATATAAGGGTCACAGAAATTTTACCCATAACATCCCCCATGCGTGCTTTATTTCTGCCTTGCATTCAGGATTCTTGCATCATCCATCATCTTCTCCTTTGTTATATTCTAGCACCGTTTTTATGGATCCTTCATCCACACTGTACATCGGCTATACCGACGGTGCGAGTCGCTATTCGTGGAATCTAGCCTCAGAAGCCTACGCCATTTTTACCCCCATACATTTGTTATTCCTTTCCAATGGTGTATGTATTAGATTTTCCAGCAATAATCAGGTTGAATATGATGCAGTGATAGGCTTGTTAGTCCATTCCATTAACCATCGCATCGTTCACCTTCATGTTCGTTTATATTCCTTTCTTCTTGTCAGACAATTGAATGGAGTTTATCGTGTGTATAACCTTGTCCTTTTCAGAAGATATTTACGAGGGAAGCTCTTAATGCGTGAATATGAAACCGTTACTTTAAGTCATGTACCTAGAGCCCAAAATCACTATGTAGATAGCATTGCAAAAAATATTCTAGATTAGCACTTATCACATGCATTTAACATAAGACAATAAAATTAAACAAAAGGTGATCCACATGCTCGTCATATATAAAATATGCATATCCATAATATGTGTCTACAAAATCATAAATGTTTTGGAGTCCTCTACTCTAATACATCTAACATGCCCATAGCATGTTACAAAACCAAAACTGGGGGAGCCTCATGCCCCTATATATAGTCACTATCTAGAGGGTCTTGAGCCAATGGCTCAGCTCCTACAGCCTGTAGATCCTACGTACCTTGACTTGCCATCGCCATGCGCCGCATGACCCCTCACCACTCCGAGGGTAGACCAACACATGCCTTAATGTAGCAGTCATATCGATATTTCCAGTCATGCTCTGATACTCCAAACATCAACAGCTCGCATTTGTAGCATACATCCTCCAATAGTGCATCTAAATTTGCTCGGTCAACTCCTCTAGCTATACTAAACCTTATAACCCCTAGCATTGGGGGTCGTCCTGTATACCCATACGATCTCACTGGTGCTATATCTTCATACCAAAAGTAATGAATCAGTAGCATATAATATAACAACTTTCTACTTACCATCTAGTCCCCATGCTCGACCGAGCGGAAGTGGCAAGTCTGGGTCCCTCTGATAGTTCATACCACTGTATGGATAGTCTTCTATATACAACGGAATTCGGTCCCAATGTGTAAGGAAATCAGGCTAGAACACCCGCCCGACTCCCCCACCTCCTGCTCTCCTCAATATCTTCCCCCAACAGTGCATCTTGGGCTCCCGTGGGCCCCCATCCTAGATCTATACATGAGGCTGAAGCATCGAGATATTTTCAACGAGGAATGAGAAAAACACTGTCCCAAAAGGATAGTCATGGTTCACTTGTTTCTTTCATAGAGACAGTTCTCGTTTCAATGATAGCAGCATCATCTAGGCCTACCCATCGTAGGTCCTGCTCAAAACACTCTCAATAAGCATCATCTACCCTCCAGTGATGTGTTGGAAGGTCTGGTTGCCTAAGATCTGTGGCACTACTACAGTGACAACCCGAGTCTCTAGTATCGATAGGTCTCCGATCGGTATAGATGTGCCCTAGACACGAACATCCGGTTGACAATGGAGGTCCACAAACTTAGAAATATTCCACCTTCGCGGTAATACTGGTTGGATGTTTCCCACCATCCATAATGGTTGGAGACTGGTCAAGAAATAAATGTCATGTACAATCAGCTCGATCTAGTCCCCCTGCACTATAAATATCTCTAGGTCCAAGTCCCAATAGCTGACTATAATGGCTAACAAGAGCTCTCATGCCCTCATCAAAGGGTTCTCAACCAACTTGAGTACCCCATTTCTTGCCAGTGCGCCTCGAACAACCTGATCCCCCTGATCTCAGAAAGAATCACCTCAAGATATCTCTCTCTCCATTTGATCCTTAGATCTGCCATACCTTCACAAAACTAGCAATTTATCTATTAGAACAAGAAAATACTGCCTCTAAAACATCAGGACCCAGTTCCTAGCCAAATACAACAAAAATCCCAACTTTTAGCATCTTGCAGCTTTTTTAGTCTTGTATTTGCGAGGTCCTAGTTTCTACCCTAAAACTTGCTACCCAGGTCGCAAAACAGGCCCAAAAGGTGCAAGTTGGCTGAGAGGATGTCTAGAGTGTTATTCCTGGGCTTTGGGCACCTAATTAGAAATTCTAAACTACTGAAATTGAAAAGTATGGTTAGGACACCTACCTCCAACTGACGAATATCGAATTTGACGGTTGGTTTTTCTGCTACAAACACCACAATATTTAGTGCCTTCTCCTCCTCTCCACATTCGCTAGAACTAGACTTGCAAATGAATTAAATTGGAGGGAAATCACCCTATTAAAAGAAAAACCCTATTTTTTCTTTCACCAATTACGACCAAACCGTAGCTCCGTTTGATGAACTGTCAGCACCGTTTGAAAGCTCTCACTGAGCTCTAAAATGGGTATTCATTTGTTTATGGTGATTTTACACTTCCTCTAAAAGATTTTTTTCCAAGAAGGGTCACTTTGTCACCTCTCAAAATCATATTTCTGCACTTGCACCATTTGTACTTGGGGCACCACTTTATGGTAATCATTTTTTTCTCATTCTTTTATGGTCCCCATGGGGCCTATTCTGTGTGGCAGCATCATCAAGTTTCCCTTGTTCAGAGCATCCGAGTTGAGTCATCATTACATTTATGGAGTCTATCCCGAGTCCCTTTTGCCCCCTGTCATAGTATTCCATCCATTCATGCCTTGTCCCTCTCTCGTGTAGCCCTTTTTGGCCTTGAGTCTCACTATGCCCCATCCCCTCAGGAGTCAATTTAGTCACTACCAGGTCATCCATGATTTTTATTCTCTAATAAGGGAAGATGTTTGTTTTCTACTCAGTATCCCCCATTCCATCATCATCCCTAGTGTCAGTCCATCAATCACTCTAATATATTCCATTGTGTCTTAGTTGAGGACCCTCATTGCCTCACCTTTGGTTGACCTCCTTCCGTCGAAATCAACACATTCATTCCAAAAGAAAGTTCTAGAGGGTGGTGTATCTTGGTTCTAGCTTCCATCATTGTTTGGTGCCTCATATCAGGCAAAGGGACTCCTTATTTCCCATTGAATGGATTGTTTCTCATTCACTCCACTTCATCATGATCAAGATTTGTATACTCGATAGTTCGATGATCCGACAGATTGATCCAGTGATTCTTGACTGTGTGTGATATTTTTTAGACCTCATGAGGGGGTGGCTCTTCAAGTAGCCCCCCACATGCTCGGATGACCTCATTCTCTTCTACAGCCTCAGATGCATCTCTGCAGATTTGATGGGTTTGGCCCCAACCACTTGGAGCGCTTCTAGCATGAATGTATCACTTAGATGGTCCATTTATATTTTTAGAGCCCTTTCCTGTTTATCATGGCTTCTCTGGTTATTATTATATCTCATGTACTGAGATATTAAATAAATATTATTCACCATTATCAAGGATAACTCAATATTTTGTTATAAATAGAATGGCTTTCCATTCATTTCTTACCTTTGATCATTTTATCTTGGTTATAATTTGATCCTCGTATCATTTTCTATCTTTGATTAATTTTTGTTTTATTTTGCTTTCTAAGCTCCCTTTGAGTTCTACACGTCTTGGGTATTGTACAACCATTGAGAGAGAAACTCTGAAGCTGAAGCGTTTGAGGACAACCAAGAACCCATCCCATTGAGGGGGACTCTCTATGTTCCCTTCCTAGGTGTTACATAATACGAAACAATATTTATAATTCTTGTCTTGTCCATTAGATATTTTGGAGAAAATCTTATTTAATTTTGTTGTTTAGCTCCTTTATTTGCATAGATCCAGGTTTATTTTTCATTTGTTTCGATCGGCTATTGTAGATCCAAGAAGTTTGACAACCATATTTGTTGTTAGGGTTGTTGGTCATGTGCAACTAAAGTGATCTTGTTTCGTACACTTGTGTTAAGATTTCATACTAACACTCGTGGCTCTTACTATTTTTCTTTTCTTCTGTGGGGTATTCTCAACTGCTGGAGCTTGTGGCACTGATTATGAGAACAACCCCTCCTTATCTCTTGAAATATCATCTTCATTTATATCTTCAATGACAATAGGCTCCTTAAGATTGGGATTTAGTTTAGCTTTAAACCCCAGTGTTAGTTTGTTCATGGCTCTGGTTCTTGGCGTCCTTGCATAATCCATTCTAGGGTTAGGTTTTATAGGATCTTCACCCTTATTTTGGCCTTCCTCAATAGTCTCATATTGCTCACTCTCCTAGAATTCTAACTAATTTTTTCTCCTATTATGTTTTTCTTTTGTTTTTCGAACAGCTTGTTGACTAATCTCGACATGTTTAGAAACTATTTTCTTCTTCTTATGCCTTTTGGGAAAGGGGTGTACCAATGTCATCCTTGGATGTTGTGATTTCTTGTTCAATTCATGGGTGTACAATATCTTGATCAAACCATGGTGGTATACATCATGCGGGTACCAAACCCTTCTTTTCCTTGAAAAGAACACCATATTAAGAAATATTTGATGAAGGTAAAAAGGCAAGTTCATGCTGTTAAAACTAGCCAAATGTACAAGAAATCACATATGATCTAAGAAATTTTTGGAAAAATGACCATCACATGTCAAATAAAGTTGAATATTCCTCATATGATCAACCCATTATGACTTTAAATTCTTATGTGGACCCCAACACTCCAGCAAGTGTTATGGCTATCATGCTTCACAAAATAATTTAGATTTACTCCTTGCACCATCTATCTCTTAAACCATCTTTCCCCCTCAGCTGGTATTTTAGTTGCCTCAACAATTCTTTCTTCTACTACATGAAATATCATCCCCTAAACCCTAGCTCTATTACTATAAAAAGAATCAATGAAATCACTGGTTAGATTCCGCTAAAGAGTTAAAAAAAAAATGTCAAGCCCATACACCCGATAGAGCATTGATCCATATGTATCATAGCAGTTGAGGTGAGCACTCTTTCCCATCTACCCAGATAGTAGGTTCCAAGAATTTACCAATTCAATTTTTTCTCCTTGCGTGCTCCACTGAAATGAAAATGGTTACTAACGACTAGGAAATGGTTCCCACCCACTTAGATTTATCAAAGTCTTGTTTTTCATTCACTTCATTTCCAATGCATACAATAAGAGCTAGAAATACACCAATTATACAAAACCTTGTTTTTTTTTCAAGTGTCATAGGTGGAACTAGGTCAAATGGATAATGCATTTATTTGAATTTAGAGAACCCATGCATGCAATTGGCTTCCATCATCTTGGTCAAGCACTTGGTTTCCACTGACTCAGATTATCAAAAATTTGTTTTTCATGAAATTTTCTTCCACTGCAAAGAGTTAGAGTTGAAAATACACCAATTGTACACCACCTACTTTATCAAGCTATTATCACTCTAGTAATTTCTTAAGTTGTGGGATTTTGAGTTCTTAGTGAAAGAACACTAGAGGTAACCACAAACCTACTTCAAATTCTAGGATCTAGCCTTCCTAGAATTCAGAGAGGGCTTTCTCTTTAAAATTTATCTTTGTTTTGATTTAAAATATTAGCCTAGTTATGAAAGTACAATTTGGTTTTGGTTTAAAGTGTTTGGTGGGGAAAAATCACTTGGAGGTAAGATAGAGAGAAATCTACTTGTCCATTGGGCTATGGAGTCTAAATCAAGCTAGCAGCACTAGAAATCAGGGCTAAAAGGTACAAATATATTCAGGGCAAGATAGATAACCCTCAGAGATTTGGGAAAGTGGTTTTTTGTGAGGTGGTATGATCGAGATAAAGGGCATTTAAGGATCCTTTGATCCAGAAAATGGGAGTAGAAGGCAGAGGTCAAACGGGAGTGAGAGAAATTAAGAATTCTCAACACCAGAAATTAGAAGAAAACATTAAAATGGAAACTAGTTAAAGATAGGGAGCACTTGACTAATCCTGTAGTAATACTCCTAGTTACACATTTAGATAGAATAAATATATAATGAATTGCATGAAACTCAGAAAACGAAACAATGACAATAAGGGAGTGCTTCACTCATTAGCTTATCACAGGGATCCTGAATTATGATGCCAGTCATCTTGTCCAGTTTTCTACTTTCAATTCAAACACACAACTCCTCCAATGTTAAGCAAAAATATGTATAGTAAGTCCAACAATTTTATTTCACACTGAATACTTGTAATGTTGAAGTATTTATACAAAATGTAATTACAAATATCCTAGGAGAATTCTAGGAATATCTTTAGGGAAAGAGAAATATCCTTACATAATAAAAGGGACAGCTGCTTAACAAACATCAAGCTGTCCTCTTTTATCCAAAATAAATAGAACTGCTTTATCTAACAAGGAGCTTTTAATTGTCAAGGTGTCATGCTTGCTGGCTGCTAGGAAAAATCTAGCTTTTGACTTGTCTTCGCTGATAGTCTTTGATATGATACTCTTTACTTGCGACTCTTTCATCTGATTAGTTTAACTGATTTACTGCTGTAAAATTATCTTTTAACAGTAAAATCAGAAAACTGCCTTTTTATTTGAATTGTTCATCTAACTTTTTTACCTCTTATCTCTACATCAAATCAGTAAAAGTTTTCCATTCTTCTTCCTTGGGAATTTTGACATTCCTCAACTTCTTGAAATTCTCATCAACCTTTGTATATCTAGAAAAAGTGGGCTTTATGACAAAGAGATGTTTAATCTCATGCTGTAAAAAGAAGATATCTTCAAAATACTGAAGGAGGACTTTCCCCGTGGGAGTGCCTTGTGCTAGTGGCTTGCTAACTTGCTCTTTAGCAAATTATTTGATATTTTTATCATAATACTTCTGGGGCATAAGTTTTTCATTAAAAACATGGATGTATGGTAGGCCCCTCTTTCTTAAGTTCGTGTATTTTACCATAAATTTTGTTATGGAAATGTTCATTGATTCACATTTTTCTTCCAGATTATTCATCAAGTTCTTCTTAGTTACAACCTTTTTTATCTGTAAGATTTTTTCTATCTTATCCATGACTTATAATTCTTCTGGTTCTGCCCTGTTATTGTTGTTTAAAAGTGTAATGAGTTTTAAAGCCTAAGCAAGCTTATCAGTCAACTCATCTTTGGTCCTTTGTATCTCTGTCTGGGCTGCCAACAACAAATCTCTCTACTCAAATATAACCTGAATTAAAGGCCATTGATTATGAATGGCTTCAATTATGTTAGTCCAGAGATGATTTTTTCCATATGAAATCTGCTCTGTGAAACTTAGTTCTTTTTTCAAATTCTTGATCTATTCTCCCAATTTGATTGCTTTCTGTTCATGGGTTTTAGTATTTATTAGAGTTGTCTTATTTGTAGCTTCAATATTTTCAATCATCTTTTTCAGGTTGTTGATTTGATTTTTCTTTAAAGAGAATTCTTCCATAGCTTTAACAATCTAGCTTTCCTCATTTGTTTGTTAAACATTTGTAGTGGAAGAGTCTGTAGTTGAAGTAGTGGCTGAAGTCACTGGCACTGCAGTTGCCAGTGGGCCCTTTGGTGCTAATTTCTCTCCTAAAGTAGACGACACTGTTGTATTTATTACTGGAATAACTGTAGGAATTATAGGAGTCTCATGTTCTTTTACAATGTCTTTTCCTTTGACAAGGTGGTCCATTTGGGTCTCCATATCTTTGATTTGAGCAGTCAGTTTAAGAGTTAGATTCATCATTTATTCTTTTTTCACTCTAATCTTGAAGGATTTCCTTGGTTTGTGGATGCTCACTTTGAGGAAGCTTTAGCTAATTGCTCAAAGCTTCTATGTCATCATTCGTTTTCTTTATCAATAGTTCTGCTGCTTGAATGTTTGAGGGATCATATCCCACCTGTAAAACTAATTCCTCTAAGGCTTTAATCCTTAGATCCTTCCCATATAAATATGCCTTGTCTATCTTCATCTGATCCTGCATATTAATGATGGTGTTCTGTAGCTTATTTGCACTCATTTCCTTGGTTGCTACTGTAGAATAAAGTATCTCTGAGCTTTGTCTGTGAAATTCAATTTGATCTAGCTCATGGACAGTTTCTGCATCAACCTAAAGTTCCACCTCCTTATAATCTGCCGTTGTTTTAGGTGTGGAGGTAGTAGGTTGTAGAAATGAAATGAACATCTTTTTACTATAATATTCAAAGGCTGACAATAGCCTATTTTGATTTCCAGGCTTCTGTTTGAGGAATTGAGAATATATCTCTGTTTTGATCTCCTCATTCTTATGTTTTATCTACACTTATTTCTCCTTGATGTATAGATCCTTTTCCTTTTCTATTCCCATAAGTGTTTCATTGATTATAGTTGTGGCTATATCATCATTGGTTACTGGAGCATCTATCTCATCAACATCAATTGTTACTTTCTCCTTGTCAACTGAACTAAGTTTAAGCCTCTTATTATAGATTAGTTTGAATTTTGTTTCTGTAGTTGTTTCTGCTGTATAGGTTCCTTCCTCTCTAACTCTTTTAGTTGATGTCTCTAACTTTTTTACAAGTTCTAGAGCTTGTGCTGTGTCCATTTTACCTGTTGTCTTTGTATTACTTGTTGTATTTGTTAGTGTATTTTCTAGCCATTCAATTTGGTTGGAAAATTTCTCAATATCAGGCTTAAGCTCATGTATGAAGGGTGTTAATTTGGATTTTACCCTTAGATTGCTTAGGATCCCTTGAGGATCATAGTTCCATGGAAAAATTTCTTGAAATTTAAATTTTTCTAATCTCTTTGTGATTTATTTTTCTGCATCTCTGTGGTTTATGATAAAGGGACCAACCTGATTCTTCAACTTAAATTGAGTCTTTTTTCTAGCAGCGATGAATTTAATAGAATCAGAATTGAGAATTTGTCTCAAATACTCCAGTGCAAAAATTCTCATGCTCATATATCTAGGCAACTTATAAGGTAATAAGCTGGATCCAAAAAATCTTAGCTCTGTATGCTTCTCCTAGAGATACCAATCTCCCATTTTACTCTATTCTGAAAGTTGCATGATTCTTTTCATTTCCTCATTGATTCTGGGCTGCTCAGCTTTATTCAAAATGTTCATTGCTCGATGTAGAAAAAGGTCTGAAAAATCAGTGTAGGTGAAATCAATGCCCTCTTTCCTGAGCAAGGAATTCCAGAAGATAAAAGATATAGGTTTACCCTCCAAGTCCATATTTTGTAATGCAATAGCAAATTTATCATCTTGAAAGAATAAGAATAAGTGAAATAGACAGGATTAGTACCTAAAAACTCCTTCAGTGGGTAATTTTATTAGCCGATGATGGATATTGTCGGCTATGAAACCAACAAAGTCAAAGATGACAGATGGAGGTTGGACTGGAGACAAGGTGGGCAGGAAACTTAGAATGGACTCATCAGTGTGTCCATCTGTAAAGTATCCAAGTATAAAGGAGAGCATAGATATGATATGTCTAGACCCTTCATGGAATTTAGCAGTGGAATAAGGAGGATTTATTTTAGGAATGTCAACATGGGAAGGCATAAAGTTTTAAAATATCATGAACTTCCCAGGGAAGTCTAGGCCTAAGTACAATTGGGTCAAAGTTTCTATAGACAGGGGGATTGATTGAGGATCAAACTATAATTGAAGCATTTGGTTTATTGACTCTGCTGTGATGGTGAAAAGGATTTCTCTATCAGCATTGACTATGGCCCTTTGATCTGGTTCATAATAATTTTGACACAATATGATAAGATCTTAGCCAGAATGGCTTAATGGAACTATATATTTGGGAAAATGAGTCTCCCAAATAGGTATCTCATCCTTGTCCAAGTACTTTTCATAACATCAATTGTGTATATCCAAGAGGTTGAATTCTACAACAGGATCAACAATTTTGTAGTCAACATCAGTCAAAGGGAGACTTTCTACAACAACTAGAGGTGGTTGGAGGGGATTCACTATTGCAGCAGATTTGGAAGTGATGACTGGGGTAGGTTTAGGGGCTTTATATCCCTCAGATTTAAAATTTTTGGATCTTATAGGTTTGCTTGTGCTATGTTTCTTAGTCATTTTGGATAACTACTACAATATTAGACTCTTTGCAGGAGTTTTAATATCAACGGAGAGGAAATTTAACATTTTTTAGGCTGAGGATGTATTTTTTTGGGCTTTTTCCTTAATTTGGTTTATTTGAGGATGAAAAACTGGCCTAAAATAGAAAACAGGGTTTTTCTAAGTTGGTTTGACTGAGAAATAGGGTTTCAAGGTATATTAAGAGGTTTTGGCTTCTCAGATCTTTAAATTTGATCCTTAAAATCTGAAATTTGAGCAAATTCTCTTGAAAAGGGGTGCAGAGGAAAGCAAGGTTCCCTCAGAAAATTTTTCCAGGGTTTGGCCTATTTTTTGTGATTTTAGGCACTTTTTCTTTGGTCAATTTTACAATTTAGAGGATAGGCTTTCTCAAAGACTGTTTAAAATCAATTTGCAGGCTTGATTTTTTCGAAAAATACCTTTAAGTGTAGGTTTTTTACTGTAAAAAGGGTTTTCTATAGGTTCTAGGTTGAAATGTTGCCTTCGGCAATCTTTTGGAGCGGTGAACAATTCTTTAAATGTATTCACAGGTAAATTCTGGTCAAATTCAGAGGTTTTGGGCATAAAAGGGCAATCAGAGGCTTGAAAAGGCTTACACAACGCTTATATCAGTCAGAAGATAATGAAAAAGGGTTGAATGAGCATTTTTAAACAATAAAATGGCTTTTAAAAATGTTTAATCATATCATTTGATCGCATTAAATGACATTCAATGCAGGTCATGTTAGGGTGGGAGGTGGTTCGGGATTTAAAATCAAAATCGGATAGTGGTTATCGCGTGCATTTTGAATAGTAAGTGGTTTTCCATAAAACGAACGTGATCCAATAATATTTTAACATGTCACCAGGACAGAAATGGGCAATACAACCTATTTGACCTCTGATTTGCATTTGGGTGGTTGATTAGTTTTTGTGCACGATATCATATTAGAGCCGTTGGATCTTTTGATCAGAAGCAAAGGGTCGAGATATTATTTGAAAGCTGCGGCAAAGAATGGTGGGACCAGGGTTTTATGTATGCAGGCAGTTAAAAAGAAATACGCTTTAATCCTTTGTTTTTTGTCAATGGGTAAAGGTTTTAAACTAGGGTATGGATATATCATGAGTTAATTATATAAAGCATGAGGCTTTATATAACATGGCAGAAATCTGTGGATATAGGAAAATTTTAGTTGTAAAAATAAACCTAAGTTTATTTCAACTAAACATTGGGTTATAAAATTTATAAGGGGAGGGATTAATGTATGTATTGCAAGGGGCGAAATTTTGTGTATACACGGGGTTAAGTCTTGTGAACCTTATAAAAATATTATTTCAATCCAAAAACTTAGGATAAAAGTTAATGAGCGGGGTGATATGTTTTCATTCAAAACACTTGCAATATGACTGAATAAAACACATTTAGTGCCACTTTTTACTTTATTATATAGTATTTAATCTTTTGAATGATTTAATAACTATAGTTGGCAGGATATTTCTTTAAAGGTAGTTTTAGACCAAAGGGCGCTTTATTTGGGTTTTATTTTGACATGTGGATAATAACTTTTGTCCAAAATCTTTGTAATAATGGGTTTTTAGGGGTATTTAGATATAGGGAATTAGATAAATAGGATAAGGTTTTATTTAAGGATTTAATAAACTAAGTTAAAAGTTAATATGAAAAGGGGAATGGAATGCACAAAAAATACACAATATGACTAAGTAAAGTGAATAAGTAAAACAAAGCTTGTATTTTCATCATTTCACCAATTTGACTGCTTCTGAGTGAAGGAAGTTAATTAGATGGGGTTTTATGTTTCATTAAGTAAGAATGAGTCTTTACTTATGAAAATGAGTTAAAATGTATGAATAAGGGATAAATAATGATAAATGGGGGTTTAACATAAGATTATAACATTTTCAACTAACCAGTCATCGAGCCTTGGGTCCGGTCCCAAAAAAAGATAGAGAAATGCTCTGAGCCTATTTGACTGATAGTCTAAAACACTAAATACTTATAGGGAATGGGAAATTAGTGATTCTTTTCCCGGTGATGAATATTACATGCTTTCTTCCACTTCTTTCTACCTACCCAACATTACCCTAACATTTTTTCTTCCCTTTGGCAGGTCCATTTAAGCTTGTAACCTTGAAAAATTTATTCTTTTGAAAGCATAAAATATCTAATTATATCTTATTTCATTCGAGGACTCGGATTAAATTTTTTAGCTCCTCATTATACTCTACCTATCCACTGATTTTTCAGGATTAAACTGTCTGATAGGTCTTTATTCACTATCTAAAACATGGAAATTGAAAACATGACAAGTCAAGTTTAAACAGTTTAACTCATCATGGATTATGGCATTTATTAACACTTTGCCATAATCATTTGCAAACAGTAAAAAGTAGTGGCATTTGGCCTTGCACACTTTCATGTCTTATTTTCATATTTTTCTTTTGGGGTCTATATATTTTTAAATCCTTTGATCTTTCTTTTAGGACATTTTACCCTTTTTTTGATTTTTTATTATTTTGATTTTTATTTTTTCAAAATATGGGAAAACAACTTACAGAAAGAAAAGTATGTACATATTTTAAAAGACTATCAAAAGTCAATTCAAAATTATGAATCCTATATTTATAGGACCCTAACAGCGGCTTCACATGGGGATGGCATTTCCTGGTGAAATGTCAAGAACTTTAAGATTAGTAGCCTTCACTTTTGACCATGATGATCCAGTAATTGTCTTTTGTTTTCTGCAATAATTCATATTTATGATATTTTACCCTCAAAGCTTAGGGCCTTCTCTCTGGGCTTCAACTTTGTAAAGAAAATATCCAATCCAATCTAAAACTTCAATGAATATTTACAATGATGTAAAAGTAAAATGGGACTAACTATTGGTTAATTCAGAATAATAGTAGTGTTTGAGCATTCTACCATTTATTGGTCCTTCTTGAATATCTGTTCCATCCAAATCTTTGATAAAGAAATCATTGTTACCTTATATCCATAAATTACATAAGGTCCTTTCCACAAAAAGTCAAACTTTCCATGCTTGCCTTTGTCTTCTCTCCTAGAATCTCATTTTAACACTTGCTCTCCAATGTAAAAGTCATCTTCTTTACTTCTTTTATCAAAAAATTTCTTGATTTTATGCTGAATGACTTGTGATTTCTCATAGAATTCTTTCCTTGTTTGTTGTAGATGAATAGTTTGATTAATTCTTCTTTGTATATCATTGATTTCCACTTGTGATTCTTGAATAATATTCATTACTGGAACACCTAAGGATGATGAAAAAACTGCATCCATCCCATATATAATCTGGTAAGGTGAAGTTCCAATGGATTTTTTGGTAGTATGTCTATCTGCCCATAAGGCATAAACTAACTTTTTATTCCAAGTCTTTTTGTTACCTTCAAGTAATTTTTTAATGATATTTCCAAGACTTTTATTCGACGATTGAACTAGGCCATTATCCTGAGGGTAATATGCAATAGAGTGACCCAGGGTAATATGATATTTATGACAAAAGGAAATCATCTTTTTAGACTTAAATGCTATTGCATTATCAGTAATTATTTTCTGAGGGCATCCAAATCTTGACAAAATGTTGCTTTATATGAAAGAAATTATGACTGTATAAGTGGGTTTTCTAGTAGAAATGTCTTCAATCCACTTTGTGAAGTAATCAGTGGCAGTCAAAATCCATCTATGTTGGCCAGAGGATGGGGGGTGAATTTCTCCAATGAATTCTAAGCCCCACAGTTGAAATGGTATCTCAGTTGAAATAGGCTTCAAGGGTAAAGGTATCAATTTATTCTTGCCTTCAAAGACTTGACATTTATGACATGAAGTAATAATTTTTTTAACATCAACAAATAAGGTAGGCCAGTAAAAACCAGCTCTAGGGATCTTATCTGCAGTACTTTTCCAATATAAATTCCCTCCAAAGTCACCTGCATGAAATTATTCAAGTACTTTGTCAGCTTCTATTTTTAGTAAACAATTTAATAATATCCCACTTTGTTCTTTCCAAAAAAGCACATTATCTAAAATACAAAATTTCATTGCTTTAAGTTTAAGAAATCTAGCTTTAGTCCCAGACAATCCAGGAGGAACTTGTAAGTTTTTAAGTACAAAGATAATATTTGAGTACCAAGGTGAATCTAGAAAGGCTTCATTGATCATTGGAGTCGCCATCTCTTCCTGGTCATCAATCTGAGCAATAAAATTTATATCTAATGCATTACAGTTAGATTCAGCCATTAATCAAGCTAATCCTTGTCCTTTAATGAGTTTTTTTGGTTTTATTTCTATGTCATGTTCTAGGATAGTGGAAATCCACTTACCTCTTCTTCCATCAGGGCCATCCTAAGTAAGAATGTCTTTAACTACATAATTAGGGACATAGGCAATTATGTGGGAATAGAGAGTGTAAACTTTGAAATCTTTTATAGCCTTAACCAAGGCTAAGGCTTGTTTCTCCATTATTTTATATTTCAGAGGTGCATCTCTAAGGGTCTTACTGAAAAATGCTATAGGCTGCTCAAAACCTTGATCATTCTCTTGGAGTAAAACTGCAGCAATGGTATGCTCTGATGCAAAAGAAAAAATTATAAAGTCTTTTTTGAAATCTGGACTGATTAAGATTGGTGTTTTAGTTAAAGATTTTTTTATGGATACAAATGATTGTTTCGATTCAACAGTCCATTTTAGAATGGAGTATTTTTTAAGCATGTTATTCAGTTCTCTAATGATTTCAGCTAAGTTAGATATAGATATTCTCAAAAAAATAATTTTACGTAAAAAGGCTTGTAACTCTTTGATGTTTCTAGGTGGATGAATGTTCAGAATTGCTTCTATCCTAGCAGGATATATCCTAATACCTTCTTTTGAAATTATATGTCCTAGTAACTTAGCTTCCTCTAATCCAAAAAGAATTTTCTTAGGGTTTAAAGATATGCCAAATTTTCTACATTTAATAAAGACTTGTCTCAAATGATCTAAGTGTTCATTATACGATTTAGAAAATACAGTAATATCATCTAAATAAATAACTAAAAAGTCATGTCTTTCCTTTGCAAAGGCTATGTCCATAGCCCTTTGAAATATTGTTCCTGCATTCATCAGACCAAAAGACATTTTCACATACATAAAAGTGCCCCAAGGAGTGGTAAAAGCTGTTTTAGCCTGATGTTCCTTTTGGACAAGAATCTGGTTGTATCCTGAAAAAATATCTAACAAAGAAATCCTTGAGGAACAAAACACCCTTTGTAATATGTGATTCATCTTGTGTAAAGGGTAATTATCCTTAAAGATACTTCGTTAAGATTTCTAAAGTCGACACATAATCTAATTTCACTTGTTTTCTTTCTTGTTGATACTAGGTTTGAAAACCAATCAGAATATCTGATTGGTGCAATGATCTGAGCACCATACATGCGTTTTACTTCCTTTTCTATCAAAGGTAATAGAACATGATTAATTCTCTTTAATTTTTGTTTGAATGGTTTTTTATCATTTTTTATAGGAATTTTGTGTTGGATTATGTTTGTGTCATAAGCTTTGAGATCTTCATAACTCCAAGAAAACACATCTTGATATTCCTTTAAAAGATCAATGTATTTTTCCTTTTCTTGTGGAGGTAAAGAATTAGACAGTTTAATCATTTTTGGTTTTAATTCTATCCCAATGTTACATTCCTCAATTTCAGACCTAATTGGTTCTGTTTTTGGCTTTTTAGGCACATCATTGGAATCAAAAAGGTCTTCCAAAGGAGTTAAACCTTTAAGCGAAAAAATATCTTTTAGATCTAACATGTCAATTTCTTCTTCAATGATTTCCTCAATATCTGCCTTCTATAAGCTATCTATGTAAAATTGAGTAAATACAATAGGTTTATCAAACTTATGTACATTTATGTTATCTATTTCACAATCAAAATCTGAATCTATTTTACAGTCTGTATCTATTTTACAATTTTGAAATTCTTCCTCATTATTTAAGAAATGGTAAATCTGTTCATCTTGAGAGAAAATCTGCTAGTACTTGACGTTGTCTTGGAAAATTGGTCTATTTTTAATCTCAGCAGTGTACCTATGAGTTGGTTGGAATGGTAAGTTACATGTACTAGCAAAAGTTGCTAGACAATGTGCTTGAAAATTTTGTTTTCTGGGTATAGAAGAAAACTTGCATTCCAATAAATCATCAATTAAACCTATCATTGTATCTCTGTATCTGGCTAGTCTAGGGTTATAAAAAAAATAATCTCCATTTATTTGCTTTATGATTAATTCTGAATCTCCCATGATTAGTATTCTCTTTCCTCCTAAGTTTCTGATGATCCGGAGGCCTAGAATGAGTGCCTCATACTCAACCATATTGTTGGTGCATTTGAAGTTGAGTCTGAAGGCATGTCCTTCTGAATGATTAGTCTCCATATTTGTAATCCACACTCCTGCTCCTGCTCCTAATTTGTTTATAGAGCCATCAAAGTCTAAGTGCCAAAGGGACTCAGGAAAGATGTTATCATTATTTGGTGTTGTCTTTTTATCAATAAGTTCATTTTGGATTTCATTATTATCAGAGTTACACAAAATAAAAGAGTCAAGGTCAATTGGTGTAGAATAAATAAGATAGTTTATGGATATTTCAAAACTTCTGACCATGAAATTCATTAATGTTTCCCTATAAAGTTTTTTGGGTTGACCAAACATTGATATGGTAGCATAACTCATGTCTAGTTGTAGAGATCCCTGTAACTTTTCTCCCCATGAGAAAGAAATAAGAATACCATATTTTGGTGGGATATCATCTACTACAATGTCCACTAATATAATTTTACCAGGTTACTGAACTAAAGTAACAAATAAGTCTTTAGTTAATCCTAAGCACTTAACTTTGCTAGAGTCAAATGAAAACAAATCCTTATAAGGCCTGGTTATTTCTAGATTAAGAGTTTCCATTATGGCTTTGGGAATTAAATTATGGGAAGCTCCTGAATCTAACATAGAGTTATGTAAAATTATATCATGAAGGTAAGACTGATATGAAAATGAGGGACTGATCCATATGAATGATTTCCATTCACATCAGGGCCAAAAATTAACTAGGGTTGATCATTATTCAAATTAATTGCATCTTCACCATCATTCATACTCAGTGTTTTAGTTATGGTTGATTTGTATAAGTTATTTTTTACCAATTATGTTAAAGGTATGGGTATTTTTAACTTAGAAATTTCATTCTAAATATTGAATGAGGGTTGATATTTACTAACTTGAACTAATTCATCTTTATTAAATGTAGTCTGAGTTGGTTTCTCTTGAGTTTCTACAGTTGTATTTCAGTCTTCAGTTGGTTTGATATTCTTTGTCTAAGTTTCCTGAGTTTGTTGCTTTTAAATTTATTTTCAGGGACAATTTGTGTTGCAACAGAAATTTTATCAGACTTAGAATTATCTGTGGGTGTACTTGAATTATCATTTTTTGGATCTACTGATTCAGGATTAGCAGAAGGCTTTTTAGGATCAGAATTTGTTGATTTTACTAAATTAGAACCTTTAGCAGTATTACCTTTCTGTACATCTTTGGAATATTGAGCTACTTCATCAGTAATATCAACAATTTTGGGACTTGTTGATTTTTTAGGACTGGAAGGATTGGAATTTTGCTTAATTTCCCTTGGGAAAATTTTCAAAAATTTTGTTTTCGGTGCTTCTACATTTTTCTTATTTTGATTTTTGGAATTGTTTTTGGTAGAAGACTCAATTTTTTTCTTGTGTCTAAGGTTATATTGACTATGTATTTCATTTATGGAAAAGTTATAGCCCCGTTTATAGTCAAAGGATTCACTGGATTTTAATTTGAGTTGTTGAAGCTCAAATAGTTCCTGATCTTTCTGAGTGAGGAAAATGGTATTTTTTTCATCATTCCCATTAGATGATTGAAGTAATCCTCATCTTCATCATTATTCTAAGAAGTTTCAGCATAGTTCTCTTGAAATGGGGGCCTAATGTTTTGGTCTGGAGCTGCTTCTTTAGCTTTTCTAGAATTATTGTTTTTTTCTGAAATTGGGATTTCTGATCTGAGGTTGATTATCCCATTGAGGTTTTCTTTCTATATTATCTAATCTATCTACCACCATTTCTAAATTTTTAGCAAGTAAATCTATTTTAACATCTGAGTTTGAACTTTCTTCTTTAATTGTAACTCTTCTTTCATTTCTAAGTCTGGCTTTCTTAGCTAAAATATTGATTTCTACACTGACAGCATCTAATTTCATATGTTCTAAGGTTTTTGCATCTCTTTCCCTTAATTGATAGGCCATATCTGCATCAAATCCATCAGGGAATTTGAGCATAATAGAGTAAGGCGTAGGTTTAAGATTTATAGGTATTGTATTGTAGACACTATTGTATCTAGTGCAGCAGTCTTAGATAGACTAAGTAGGAGATCTTTTCATGGCATCAAACTCAGACAAAATTTGAAGGGGGTTCTTTTTATTTTCCCATTTATTTAAAAATATTCTATGAAATACAGCTAAATCAGCTACACTACGAGCAACTAAATTTTTGAACCAATTTTTAACTTCTCCTGTCAAACTCTGGGAAAATAACCTCATCTGGACATCTGACTCATTAATTTCATAAATTTCACAAAAATCTGTCATTTTAGTTACATGGTATTGAGCAGTATATTGTGAAATGCCATCAAACATTGGTACATTTTTTTGATAATATCGAGGCATGTCATGGAGGTTTTGGGGTAAGACAAGGGGAGCATACCTAGCATCCATGGCTTGAAGCTTTGCTGAGCTGGGAGGTATAACAGTAATGATAGGTGTAGTGATGGATATGGTAGATGATGAACTGAAAACTGTAGTTGAAGAGCTGGGAAATGAAGCTGGTATGTAAATGGAATTACTGGGAAATAAAGAAGTGGTGCTTATAAAATATGAATGTAAAGTAGTGGATGCAGTGAATGGAGTGGATGAAGGAAATAATATCCTAGGCTGCAAATGAAATCTAGGAATGAAATGATCTATAGATGAACTTGCAGTGGTATCTATAAATGAAGTAAGAACATATAAAGATGAATTTGCTGTCGGTATTATTGTTGTATGCAATTGAGAAATTGGAGGTTTTATGTAAGACAACAAATAAGCTAATTCAATAGCTTCATTAATATCTTTAATCAATGAAACATTAATATTTTCAAACGTATTTTGATATTCAGATTTATTTGATTTTGTTCCTACTGAAATATTTTTCTCTTTTTCATTTAGAAATGAAATAAAAACATGATCTATAATAGTATTTTTCAAATCAGTTTCAGATTTAGTTTTAAATAATGAATATTCAATCTTTCGATCAAAATCAATATCATTTAGACTCACTAACACTTTGGGTAAAGAATTGGCTTCTTTTAATGGTACTTCAGTTTCTAAATTGACAGTTTGTTTTGTCTTTTTACTAGTCTGATCTAGGTTATCTACTATAACTGCAGGTTTAGGATCCGGGTTAGACCTGGTATAGTAGGTTTTCCTAGAATCTAGAATGACTGTTTTTATACCCACAACCTATAAAAGTAATCTTAAAGTAAAAATAATAATTGAAATATTTTCCTTTAAGACTAAATTTAAGACTGGAGATTGGTTAGTTCCCTAGTATGGTTGCCAATATGTTATCACTCTATTAATTTCTTAAGTTGTGTTATTTTGAGTTTTTAGTCAAAGAAAACTAGAGGTAACCACAAACCTACTTCAAATTCTAGGATCTAGCCTTCTTAGAATTCAGAGAGGGCTCTCTCTTTAAAATTTATCTTTGTTTTGATTTAAAATATTAGGTTAGTTATGAAAGTACAATTTGGTTTTGGTTTAAAGGGTTTGGTGGGGAAAAATCACTTGGAGGTAAGATAGAGAGAAATCTACTTGTCCATTGGGCTATGGAGTCTAAATCAAGCTAGCAGCACTAGAAATCAAGGCTCAAAGGTACAAATATTCAGGGCAAGATAGATAACCCTCAAAGATTTGGGAAAGTGGTTTTTTTGTGAGGTGGTATGATCGAGATAAAGGGAACTTAATGATCCTTTGATCCAAAAAATGGCAGTAAAAGGCAGAGGTCAAACGGGAGTGAGAGAAATTAAAAATTCTCAACACCGGAAATCAGAAGAAAACATTAAAATGGCAACTAGTTAAAGACAGAGAGCACTTGAATAATCCTGTAGTAATACTCCTAGTTACACATTTAGATAGAATAAAAATATAATGAATTGCATGAAACTCAGAAAATGAAACAATGACAAGAAGGGAGTACTTCACTCATCAGCTTATCACAGGGATCCTGAATTATGATAATAGTCAACTTGTCTAGCTTTCTACTTTGAATTCAAACACACAATGCCTCCAATGTTAAGCAAAAATATCTATAGTAAGTACAACAACTTTATTCCACACTGAATAATTCTAATGTTGAAGTATTTCTACAAAATGTAATTACAAATATCCTAGGAGAATTCTAGGAATATCTTTAGGAAAAGAGAAATATCCTTACATAATAAAAGGGACAACTGCTTAGAAAACATCAAGTTGTCCTCTTTTATCCAAAATAAATAGAACTACTTTATCTAACAAGGAGCTTTTAACTGTCAAGGTGTCATGCTTGGTGGCTGCTAGAAAATATCTGGCTTTTGACTTGCCTTCACTGATACTCTTTCATCTGATACTCTTTACCTGATACTCTTTCATCTGATTAGTTTAACTGATTTACTGCTGTAAAATTATCTTTTAACAGTAAAATCAACAAACTGTCTTTTTATTTTAATTTTTAATTTGACTGTTTTACCTCTTATCTCTACATCAAATCAGTAAAAGTTTTCCATTCTTCTTCCTTGGGAATTTTGACATTCCTCAACTTCCTGAAATTCTCATCAGCCTCTGTATATCTAGAAAAAGTGGGCTTGATGACAAAGATATGTTTAATCTGATGTTGTAAAAAGAAGAGATCTTCAAAATACTGAAGGAGGACTTTCCCTGTGGGAGTGCCTTGTGCTAGTGGCTTGTTAACTTGCTCTTTAGAAAATTATCTGATATTTTTATCATAATCCTTCTGGGGCATAAGTTTTTAAACATGGATATCTGGTAGGACCCTTAGTTCTTAAGTTCGTGTATTTTACCATAAATTATTTTATGGCAATGTTCATTGATTCACATTTTTCTTCTAGATTATTCATTAAGTTCTTCTTAGTTACAACCTTTTTTATCTGTAAGATTTTTTATGTCCTATCCATGACCTGTAATTCTTCCAGTTCTACCCTGTTCTTGCTATTTAAAAATGTAATGATTTTTAAAGCCTGAGCAGGCTTATCAGTCAACTCATCTTTGGTCCTTTGTATCTCTGTCTAGGCTGCCAACAACAAATATCTCTGCTCAAATATAACCTGAATTGAAGGCCATTGATTATGAATGGCTTCAATTATGTTAGTCCAGAGATGATTTTTTACATATGAAATTTGCTCAGTGAAACTTATTTCTTTTTGCAAATTCTTGATCTGTTCTCCCAATCTGATTACTTTCTGTTCATGGGTTTTAGCATTTATCAAAGTTGCCTTATTTGTAGTTTCAACATTTTCAATCATATTTTTCAGGTTGTTGATTTCACTTGTCTTTAAAGACAATTATTCCATAGCTTTAAAAATCTGGCTTGCCTCATCTGTTTGCTGAACATTTGTAGTGGAAGAGTCTATAGCTGAAGTAGTGGCTGAAGTCACTGGCACTGCAGTTTCCAGTGGGCCCTTTGGTTCTAATTTCTCACCTAAAGTAGAGGGCACTGTTGTAGTTATTACTGGAATAACTATAGGAATTATAGGAGTCTCATGTTATTTTACAGTCTCTTTTCCTTTGACAAGGCGGTCCATTTGGGTCTCCATCTCTTTGATTTGAGTAGCCAGTTTAAGAATGAGTTTCATCATTTCTTCTTTCTCACTCTGATTTTGAAGGATTTCCTTGGTTTCTGGATGCTCACATTGAGGAAGCATGCGTTGTTTCCTCAAAGATTCTATGTCATCATTCTTTTTCTTTATCAATATTTATGCTACTTGAATTTTTGAGGGATCATATCCCACCTATAAAACTAATTCCACTAAGGCTTTAATCCCTATATCCTTGGCATATAAAGATGCCTTGTATATCTTCATCTGATCTTGCATACTAATGATGGTGTTCTGTAGCTTATTTGCACTCATTTCCTTGGTTGCTACTGTAGAATAAAGCATCTCTAAGCTTTGTCTATGAAATTCAATTTGATCTAGCTCATGGACAGTTTCTGAATCAACCTCAAGGTCCACCTTCATACAATCTGCTGCTGTTTGAGGTGTGGAGGTAGTAGGTTGTATAAATTACATGATCATATTTTTATTAGAATAATCAAAGGCTAACACAAGCCTATTTTGATTTCTATGCTTCCGTTTGAGGAATTGAGAATATATCTCTATTTTGATCTCCTCATTCTTCTACTTTATCTTCTTGTATTTCTCCTTGATGTCTAAATCCTTTTCCTTAGCTATTTATGAGGAAGAGGCCCCCATATTAGGCTGCTTCTTAATCATCTGTGTATCATTCTGATTTGCTGTTGGTTCCTTTTCTATTTCCATAAGTGTTTCATTGATTATAGTTGTGGCTATATCTCATTGGTTACCGGAGCATCTGTCTCATCAACATCAATTGTTACTTTCTCCTTATCAACTGAACTGAGTTCAAGCCTCTTATTATAGATCAGTTTGACTTTTTTTCTGTATTTATTTCTGCTGTATAGGTTCCTTCCTCTCTAACTCTTTCATCTGATGTCACTAATTTTTGTACAAGTTCTAGAGCTTGTGCTGTGTCCATTTTACCTATTGTCTTTGTATTACTTGCTGTATTTGTCAGTGTATTTTCCAGCCATTCAATTTGGCTGGAAAATTTCTCAATATTAGGCTTAATATCATGTATGAAGGGTGTTAATTTTCATTTTACCCTTAGATTTCTTAGGATCCCTTGAGGATCATAGTTCCATGGAAAAATTTCTTGAAATTTAAACTTTGCTAATCTCTTTGTGATTTATTTTTCTGCATCTCTGTTGTTTATGATAAAAGGACCAACCTGATTCTTCAACTTAAATTGAGTCTTTTTTCTAGTAGCCATGAAGTTAATAGAATCAGAATTGAGAATTTGTCTCAGATACTCCAGTGCAAAAATTCTCATGCTCATATATATAGGCAACTTATAAGGTAATAAGTTGGATCCAAAAATTCTTAGCTCTATATGCTTCTCATATAGATACCAATCTCCCATTTTACTCTGTTTTGAAAGTTGCAGGATTATTTTCATTTCCTCACTGATCCTCGGCTGCTCATCTTTATTTAGAATCTTCATTGCTGGATGTAGAAAAAGGTCTGAAAAATATGTGTAGGTGAAATCACTGCCCTCTTTCCTGAGCAAGGAAGTCCAGAAGATAATGGAAAGAGGCTTACCATCCAAGTCCATCTTTTGTAATGCAATAGGAAATTTATCAGCTTGAAAGAATAAGAATAAGTGAAATAGATAGGATGAGTATCTAAAAACTCCTTCAATGGGTAATTTTATCACCTGATGATGAATATTGCTGGCTATGAAACCAACGAAGTCAATGATGACTGATGGTGGTTGGCCTGGAGAAAAAGATGGACAGGAAACCTAGAATGGACTCATTAGTGTGTCCATCTATAAAGTATCCAAGTATAAAGGAGAGCATAGAGATGATATGTCTAGACTCTTCAGGGAATTTAGCAATGGAATAAGGAGGTTTTATTTTAGGAATGTCAACATGGTAAGGAATAAAGTTTTGAAATATCATGAACTTTCCAGGGAAGTCTAGGCCTAAGTACAACTAGGCGAAAGTTTCTATAGACAGGGGGGATGATTGAGGATCAAACTATAATTGAAGAATCTGGTTTATTGACTCTGCTGTGATGGTGAAAATGATTTCTCTATCAGCATTGACTATGGCCCTTTGATGTGGTTCATAATATTTTTGACATAATCTGATAAGATCTTGGCCAGGATGGGTTAATGGAACTATATTTGGGCAAATGAGTCTCCCAAATAGGTATCTCATCCTTGTCCAGGTACTTTTCATAACACCATTGTGTATATCCAAGAGGTTGAATTCTACAATAGGATCAACAATTTTGTAGTCAACATCAGTCAAAGGGAGGCTTTCTACAGCAACTACAGGTGGTTGGAGGGGATTCACTATTGCAACAGATTTGGCAGTGATGACTGGGGTAGGTTTAGGGGCTTTAGATCCCTCATATTTAAGTGTTTTGGATCTTAGAGGTTTGCTTGTGCTCTGTTTCTTAGTAATTTTGGATAACTACTGCAAGATTAGACTGTTTGCAGGAGTTTTTATATCAATGGAGAGGAAATTGAGTAGTTTTTAGGTTGAGGATAGATTTGTTTTGGGCTTCTTTCTCAATTTGGTTTATCTGAGGATGAAAAACTGGCCTAAAAAAGAAAACAAGGGGTTTCTGAGTTGGTTTGACTGAGAAATAAGGTTTCAAGGTATATTTATAGGTTTTAGCCTTTCTCATATTTAAATTTGATCCTTAAACTGTGAAATTTGAGCAAATTTGCTTTAAAAGGGGCGCAGAGGAAACCAGGGTTTCCTGGGAAATATTTTCCAGGGTTTGGCCTATTTTTTGTGATTTTAGGCATGTTTCCTTTGGTCAATTTTATAATTTAGAGGATAGGCTTTCTCAAATACTATTTTAAATCAATTTGTAGGCTTGAATTTTTTGAGAAATACCTTTAAGTGTAGAATTTTGACTGTAAAAAGGGTTTTCTATAGGTTCTAGGTTGAAATGTTGTCTTCGAAAATATTCTGGAGAGGTGAACAATTCATTAACAGTCTTCATAGGTAAATTCTAGTCAAATTTAGAGGTTCTGGGCATAAAAGGACAATCAGAGGCTTGAAAAGGCTTACACAACGCCTATATCAGTCGGAAGATAATGTGAAAGGGTTGAATGAGCAGTTTTAAACAATAAAATGGCTTTTACAAAGGTTTAATCATATACATTTGATCACATTAACTGACATTCAATGCAGGTCGCGTCAGGGTAGGAGGTGGTTCTGGGATTTAAAATGAAAACCAGATAGTGGTTATCATGTGCATTTTGAATGGTAAGTGGTTTTCCATCAAATGAACGCGATCCAATAATATTTTAACACGTCACCGGGACAGAAATGGGCAATACAACCTATTTCTCTTCTTATTTTCATTTGGGTGTTCAATTAGTTTTTGTGTGCGATATCATATTAGAGCCATTGGATCTTTTGATCGGAAGCGAAGGGTTGAGATCTTATTTGAAAGCTACGGCAAAGAAAGGTAGGACCAGGGTTTTTATGTATGCGGGCAGTTAAAAAGAAATACGCTTTAAACATTAGCTTTTTGTCAATGGGTAAAGGTTTTAAAGTAGGGTATGGATATATCATGAGTTAATTATATAAAGCGTGAGGCTTTATATAACATGGCGGAAATATGTGGATACGAGAAAAGTTTAGCTGTAAAAACAAACCTAAGTTTATTTCAACTAAACATTGGGTTATAAAATTTATAAGGGGAGGGATTAATGTATGTATTGCAAGGGGCAAAATTTTTCGTATACATGGGGTTAAGTCTTTTGAACCTTATAAAAAGATTATTTCGATCCAAAATCTTAGGATAAAAGTTAATGAGCAAGGTGATATGTTTTCATTCCAAACACTTGCAATATGACTAAATAAAACACATTTAGTGTTGCTTTTTACTTTATTATATAGTATTAAATATTTTGAATGATTTAATAACTATAGGTGGCGGTATATTTCTTTAAAGGTATTTTTAGACCAAAGGGCACTTTATTTGGGTTTTATTTTGACATGTGGATAATAACTTTGGTCCAAAATCTTTGTAATAGTGGGTTTTTAGGGGTATTTAGATATAGGGAATTAGATAAATAGGATAAGGTTTTATTTAAGGATTTAATAAACTAAGTTAAAAGTTAATATGAAAAGTGGAATGGAATGCACACAAAATACACAATATTACTAAGTAAAGTGAATAAGTAAAGAAAAGCTTTTCTTTTCATCATTTCACCGATTTACTTAGGATAAAGCATTTTTTAGGGTTTTTGTATGTTTCTGAGTGAAGGAAGTTAATTAGATGGGGTTTTATGTTTCATTAAGTAATAATGAGTCTTTACTTACGAAAATGAGTTAAAATGTATGAATAAGGGATAAATAATGATAAATGGGGGTTTAACATAAGATTTTAACATTTTCAACTAACCCGTCATCGACCCTTTGGTCCGGTCCCAATAAAGTTAGAGAAATGCTCTGAGCTTGTTTGAGTGGTAGTCTAAAACACTACATACTTACAGTGAATGGGAAATTAGTGATTTTTTTTTCCCGGTGATGGATATTACATGTTTTCTTCCACTTATTTCTACCTACCCAACATTACCCTAACATTTTTATTCCCTTTGCGAGGTGCATTTAAGCTTGCAACATTGAAACATTTATTCTTTTGAAAGCATAAACTATCTAATTATACCTTATTTCATCCGAGGACTCAGATTAAATTGTTGAGCTCCTAATTATTCTTTATCTATCCACTAATTTGTCAGGATTAAACTATCTGACAAGTCTTTATTCACTATCTAAAACATGGAAATTGAAAACATCACAAGTCAAGTTTAAACAGTTTAACTCATCATGGATTATGGCATTTATTGACACTCTTCCATAATGATTTGAAAAAAGTAAAAAGTAGTGGCATTTGGACTTGCACAATTTCATGTGTTATTTTTATCTTTTTATTTTGGGGTCTATATATTTTTAAGTCCTTTGATATTTCTTTTAGGACTTTTTATCCCCTTTTTTTGGTTTTTTATTTTTTTTCAAAATATGGGAAAACAACTTGCAGAAAGCGAGGTATGTACATATTTTACAAGACTGTCAAAAGTCAATTCAAAATTATGAATCCTATATTTATAGGACTCTAACACAAGCCACCAGCTACTTTATACCAGTTGCACAATCGACTTCCACTGCATATAGTAGGACCTACTCTATCACCTGAAATATACCAGTTGTACACTTGGTTTCCACTACATACAGATAATAGTTTAGGAACCAATGGCGACATGAAATATAGAAGTGCATATAAATAATGGTTTGATAATCAATGGTAACATTAAATATAGAAGCACGTAAAAATAATGGTCTAAGAACTAAATTCCATGACAAGGCTATCTTATGACTTAATGCAAGAAATATACATATGCATTATGAGGTTAGAAATCAAAAAAACGATATGATTATGAATCTTTAAAGAGTCAGTAAATTATTGAATAAGGAAAGAATTCATATTCAATATTTTATAAGTAATAAGTTATTTTTATGTAGTAATTAATTAAGTATATGCTTGATTATATATGTTAAATTTATACAAATTCTAACCATATTAAGAATAATGGACATGAAGAGTGAGATCATTATGATGAGGCAATATATGGATTACAGTATCTTAGGGAGCTACTCTAATCTACTATAATCCCCCCCCTAGGCTACTACTCTGAAACTAAAACATCAGAATAGATATTATACTAATATTTTTATTCCTTTAGTGTAAGAAAAACTACTAGTTCTTTTGGTAAGCTCTACTTGCTTTAGTCTAGTCAATAACTACTAGCCTTAGATTAAGTCCCATGCATCCTCTCAATACACTATATTAGTCCACCTGCATTAAGGTAGGTTCCATGTTCTTTATTCTCATTCATTTTTTAACATTGCTGTAGGCACTGGAAAATAATTTTCCAGTGCCTATAGCAGCCCTAAATTTTCTTTATGTAGGAAGGATGATGCATAATTATATGATGGTAGATTAATATATTATGATGAGATACTAATATGAGTAGCTTAATAGTATGAATGGGTTAATGGGGAAAAAAATCTTGAACTATCTATGTTACATACTTATGTTAATTTCCATTTACAAATTAGAAAGATATAAAAATAAAGTATTAACCATGAATTATGACAGGGCTAATTAAGCATGTATAAATTGTACGTGTATCTCGAGAAGGGAAGTTATAGTTGTATAATGCAGCTAGAGATGTAGCATATAACCTTTCAACGTTCTGACAGGAAACCATTTTGACAGTAAAAATCTCGTTGCAAATAGATTTCCTGAAATTTGTTTATCTAACCCCGTTTCTTTTATAAGAAATACATGTGTACACTGATAACAATATGGTTCAAATTTAATCCCAGGTGTTTTACATTTGTATGACCAATTGATGATTGATGTGAAACTATTTTTGTATGATTGATTAATAGATTTCTCTGAAAGCTCATGTTAGAAGCTTTCTAAGACCATAACATACATTATTTAGGAAGGATGATGCATAATTATATGATGGTAGAGTAATATAGTCTGATGAGCTACTAATATAAGTAGTTTAAGTTAGAAAAAATTTAAATTTAGGGTTTCTACTCAGAAAGGGGAACCATAATTTGAATTTAGGGTTTGTATCAAAATTTTTTTGGGTTGGGGAGGAACCTAATATACAGCTGAGTTTGGGGATTTTTGCCTCAATTGGAAAAAAAATTAAAATTTTTAAACATACAATGTACATTTCGTGTCATACCCTAACGAATCAGTGGAATTTCTCGCCTCTGGTACAAGAGAGAAGGGATTACTTCTACAACATTGTAATTTCAATTTTTTTTTACAAACGTTTCTCTAGTAGTGCCAAGCACAAACAAAAATTGGCCTTAAATTTTCATACAAAATTAAAAACGGGAAAAATATGAATAATACTCCTTGTACCAGAATTTTTTTGCCTTTTTTTACATAAATCAAACCTATGGATAATTATGCTTTCCCTAACTGTGGTGGTGCACTTATAAAAACATAAAGAAATATATTTGACCTTTTTCTTAAAATGAATAGATAAAGGTAAGAAAAACCTACTTGTAATATGTTCTCTTTTCCTCACCTCCCTTCGTCACTTTTGTCGCTCTCAGTCTAACTGAACTCGCTTGATTGATACCTGCAATGGAGAATAGAAGATAAAAAACAACATAAAGGTAATATGATCTATTCAAGTTAAAAAAATTGAATCAATTAAATTCATAAATACATATATAAAATCATTGACACATTCATTGGGAAAGGAAAAAATGTCTTTATTATGAGGTATAAGGAAGAGTATAATCAATTTATCGATTCGATGTCCCTCATCCAGCTTTAGTCCCATCCTCATCACATCTAGCATCAACAATCAAAAAACATCACAGTACATGCAAAATACCTCCAAGAGCTATGATCTCACCAGCATAGCTCTACTACCAGAAATTATTGTTCTCCTCTGCACTATGATCAATGCTATATTTATAAGTAGATGAAGATAGTTTGACATAAATGAATCATTGAATGTATTTCCTAAAAAATGGATGAAGAGGTTTACTTTTCATGGGAATAGGAAGATAATAGGTTTAATGGCTCCATGGTGTCCATATTCGAAGCTATCAGATGAGGTGAAAGCTAGAACGACTTCTAGAAGCCACTAGAGGTTGGGAATATTCCCAAAATCCAATTAACCATTCGCTCCCAATCGAAAAATTCACCTTAAAGCGAGCCTTGATCCTCTGCAACACAGCCTTGCATGGGAGTAGATGCTATGCAAAGCAGTTACTACAGTCTAGGGGTGTGTTAATAACTCAATGGGGCACTTCAACTAGCATCTAAGAAGTGAAACTTTCATGAAGGAAAACCACCAATGGGATGACTTGTTTAGGGCATGTAGAAATTAATTTAGAGTATGATATACCCTAATGGATAGTGGTATGTGTTTTGGGATAATGCCCAAATTGACCTGTAATAGCCGGTCCTAAAGCATGAAGTCAAAAATGATAATTTTGATTCATTTCTTTACGATGTGATGAGGAGGATCTTAGGTGGATGGTGACCTGCATCAATTACAATACATTACATCATGATATATTTCATCTTGGACATGAATTGTTGAGGGAGGGATATCCCATACTCAGCACATAAACTATCATAACATCAGAAATTCATCTACAAATATAGAATTATCTAGAGATATAGACCCATGATAAGATTACCATTTGAGTAATGACCATCGTATATATGATTTGGTACTACTCCTGAAATCGCATCCCGGATGGATGAAACTAGATCTGAGGTCTTTTATCTTGTTCACTCAATCGCTTAAAGTACAATTCTAACCATGTGAATATGTGATCTAAAGTTTAACATGGTAAGACACCATCTAATTACCAGCCAATGATTTAAGCTGTTAACAGACATGAGAGAAACCACTGTTGATGATAATGGCTCTTAAGGTACTGCAGTACATTCTGCAAGGTGTGAATAGATGATTTGATGTTGAACACCATAGAAAGTATTTTGCTCGAAGGCTTGTGATGTCAACATGTCGCTGGAAGCAAGAAACCTACCATTGATATAAGAAAGCTCCAAAGTACTAAAATTTTGTTCATAAGTCAACTTCTTGGATGATGATCTGATGTCGAAAAGAAGCGACTCGTTGCAAGAGGGCATTGATGTTTCCCCCATCAACGACATGAAATGAGAGTAATGATTTTTGAGATAGAATGTAACTGATGAAGAAATGTTTAGGGACAGTGGCCATGAAATCAAGGTTTATGATTATTGCAAAGGATGAGGAATAACCGAGTGAATTATATTGAACATATTGGTGAAACTAAATGAATTGGCAGCATTTGATCCAAAACTAAAGTGATGGATGGTGTGATAGACCATAGGTATGATATAATATCAAGCATATTACCCAACCCAAAAATTACAGAGATGAAGTAAATAAGTTTCATGTTCAAGAGAGACTTGCTACCATAAAGTGTTTTATCCCTTTCCAATTTCCCCAGTCATTGTTGACCAATACCTCTTTATTTAACAAGCTTGAGGAGGATAACATATTCTTGATGTATAATTCCACACTTCAGGTGAATATATCACTATTTGATGCTTTAATGAGTCTAGTGAAGGTGAAACTTGATCTTGTCATGATGGACAAGTTCATTGCTATTTGATGCTTTAACGAGTCTAACGACAGTGAAATCTCGGTCCATTTTCATATTTACAGAGTTTGAAAAAGGGACGAAGAGAAAACTCAAGTTCTTTGTCGTATAATAGTCCCCCAAATCCGAAAAAACGTAAAATAATACTTGAGAGAACCTCCTAGCCATGTTTGACTAGGGTTTCCATTTTTCATAAACATAATCTATCTCTATCTAAAAAAGGGTTAAGCTTATACTGAGTAGATTTCATTTCAATTCCTTTTACGAGCTCTAAAGGACAAGTGCTCAACAATATTTTCATGTTTTGGGAGTCTGAAAAGAGATGAAAGAGAACTGCATGGGGTTCCTTTTTTTTGTTTAACAAAGCTCTAAAAAAAGATACAAGTGTGATTTGAGTTCCTTTTTCATGTTTAACAAAGCTCGAAAAAGGGATAAAAGTGTACTTTGTGGTAAAAATTGAATTTCACGATCATGCACAACGAACTCACTGTAATCAGTTATAATCCTGCTCAAAGAACCATCAAACGGATTAACAATACCTATTTAAATTGGAAAAATGGCTAAAAGCCATAGTAATTTCATTAAATATGCATAAATTAATAAAAAAGACTATTAAAATAAGAAATTACTAAGTCATTTTTACCATTTCACATTTACCATTCAAATTTCAGTGCTCTGAGCCAATTTTACCCTCGAACTTCAATGGCCGATTGCGGTAGATTTCGTGGACCATTTCTTGTGCTGTTTGGACCAGGTAGAATATGTTACCTTCCTCTTTCTATTGGTTGCATTATTGTTTAGTTTCATACAATTTTTTACGATTTTAGGGCTCCTAGGGTAAATATACAACAGCTTAGGACCAACGCACCCTTGTATGTCAAAAAATGCATTGTAGAGAGGCTGGAAAGAGGCCCAGTTCCTCTGCAACGCTCCATATTCCACTCATTGCATTGGGTGCATTTCAGAGACTTGCATCTTGTTTTCTCTGCAAAATTTCTCCAGTTTTTTTCATGGAATGGATCCTAACTAAGCCTATGGTGTGATTTCAGACTTTAATAAGATCAGAATGTTGATTACATGGCGAGAAAGAGAACATGAAGAATAGGATATGGTTTCCCAAAATGATCTTGGCACTGTGAGAGACCTTAGAGAATGTGAGTTTATCCAGTACTTCAGATTTTCAGGAATGAGGCAACACATGGAACTATTGTAGTTCTTGATCCATTCATGGGACCCGGATCTAAAGGAATTTCACATTGGGGACAAAGTGCTCCCAATATTGTTTGATGGCATTTAATTTCTGACAAGTTTATCAAGATGTGATGCCCCCATTTCCCTTGCAGGCTCTATCCGTGGAGGTGAAATAATGAAGGACTACATTTGACAGTTTTGTCAACCATGAACTAAGCCTAGAAAATATGGAAATATAAATATCAAAGTGTGATATGCCTTTGAGAATGCTTCTATTCACTATCGTAAAGCTGGCTAGCAGCGTGATAGTACATGTCGCGAACAGATCATACATGTAGTATTTTCTTGAGTGTTTCATGCCAACCATGTTCAACTAGGCTGAAGTAGTACTCCTTCAGATGAAAGAAAAACTAACCAAGGTAAAATGTGGAAAGACAAAAAATTTCAGCTATGGTTGAATCTTGATCACTTTCATTTTGGAGCAAGTTCCATTGATGCAGCCACAACATGTGACACTGGCATTAGCTAGTCCTAGAGATCCAAGGATTCAACGGTGGGTTGAGATGATGGCTAGACGTGCTGGTCAGTCATCGATCTCATTTTCCACTGCATTCTTTAGTTAGCTCCTAAGACAAAATATCCTCATAGAGGAGCATCCATATGTAGGGATGGATTTCCGCAGAGATCCATATTTTATTTTACCAGCTGATGCTCAATGGGGTGCTATAGGTAAAATGTTGACCATGTTTTTGATTTTTTGGGGTTTTTTACATATTTTGTTTTTTTTATGTTTCCAAGACTAAACTAAATATGTTTTATGTATGTAGATGTAGGTACCGTTTTACCAGTGGTTCGTGCACAGTAGGCGGGAGAACCAACAGAGAGGATTGTTGGAAGAGCAGTTCTTCATGATTTGGATTTAGCCGAGACTCTTGCTGAGTTGCAGCAGCATGCAGATGGATTGACTCTTGGCATACTAGATGTATGGATCGAAGAGTTACCTATGAGGCTGCAACACCATACCATTGGTGTGTCTAGCCATTGGATGAAGCTATTACCCATGATATCGCAAGCAGTGACCTGTTATCATGAGAATCACTCGGTCTACTTAGATTATGCTATGTCTGTATACATTTTGAGGTCAGATGACCAACATGTCTTAGACATAATTTTTGTAAAAATGCAATATAAATATATTTTAATTTCAGTGTTTTTCTATGATTATGTGCAATCCTATTCAGTTGTATGATGTGAATTAAAAATATATCTTTACATATGTTGCAAATGTATACTTAACACATAATTCGTGAAATAATCAATCAAAGTGGTAAAGTTTCCCTAAATGTGTTTATATTGAATGTAATCAAAATGTATTTCCATTAAAAGAATAACTCTAAGGAACATTTGATGAATTGTTGAATTTTAGAAAGTAGAAACACCAGTAAACTATAGTACAAAAAGTTGTGAGTCCACCCTAATGATGATGTGTCGAATGCCAAGTGAAATGGCAATAGAGAGGATTTCGATCAACCTGCTATACTCAGCGATATTGTTGGTCAATCAGCGAATACAAATCCCTTGGAAAATCACTAACTCGCCATTTGGAGCAAATATGCCCCATGATGTAGAGGATAGATTCTGAGTACTACGACAAGCACCATTGGCATATCTAACGAATGGTTATGAAGATTCTGACATTTCCAAAAAATGAAAAGTGGATTACTAACCACATGAAAAACTCTAAAATACACACTGTTACACACATGCAATCAAAGCATATAATATAGTGTTTACTACGCAAAATCAGGCATAGTAACATTTAAGTTACAACCCATTTTGAGGCTACGGTAATGGAATCCCATCATAATCTACCAAATCGCAAGCACCCTTAGCGAAAATGTGCTTGAAAATTTAGGGGTCATGCCCTAATGGTTCAATTTTCCTTACTCCTATATTATCAGCTTCCTGATCATAAAGCAATACCAGGTCTCCTTCTAAGAAGGTGTGAGGCTTGAAATTGTGGTCATATTGCACCTTGATTCATCTCTTATGCGCTTCATTGGCAAATGCGGCTTTACAGTGCATTTCATCTAGATGGATGAGATTTAAAAGTTGTGAATATTCTTCAGAAGTTTCAGGTAGTAGGTCAATCAAGAGTTGCAACGATGGTATTTCACATTGTATCAATAATATAGCTTCCAAACCATAAACCAATTGAAAGGGAGTAAATCTAGTTGCGTTTCTCACCGAGGTTCGATATGCCCACAAAGCCGAGCACAAGATCAAATTCCAGTTTCATTTATGAACCTCAATCATGAATTGAATCGTATGCTTAAGAATCTTATTGATAGATTCAACTTGTCCATTAGCTTTCGGATAATAAGGGGTAGAAATATCACGCGACAGTCATAACTTGGTAGTCAACTCATCCCTCATGTGATTGTGAAAATTTTTTCCATGATCTGTGACTATGGCTTGCGGCACACAAAACCATGTAACCACATGGTTAAAAAAGAACAATGAAGTTGTCTATCCCATGTTGTTGAATGTAGGCATTTCCTTGGCCCACTTGGTAAAATAGTCGACAGCAAAAATAATATACCATGCCCCATAGTCGAGCGAGGTTTACATGTCATGAAGTCAATGCCCCATTTTGAAAATGGTCCAACAGGGACAACAAGATGCATTAGTGTTGGCAGTAAGTGGATTTTACAATCAAATATCTGACAAGCATGACAACTTATAACTATGATAATGTAGTCATGAAATATGGTAGGCCAGAAGTAACCAGCATGAAGAATCTTCTGTGTGGTAGCATAACTAGACAAATATCCACCACATGCATCAGAATGGAAATCATTTAAAAGTTTTTAAGCCTCCTCATGTGTGAGGCACCTACGTAAAAGTGTATCGACATCATGACAATAAAGTGTATCATCGATGATCAGGTAATACTTGGCTTGGTATCGAATATGTCGTTGTTGCGAGCGAGAGGTATTGGGCTGAAAAGTTTGGGTCGGGAGATACATGATAAAATATCCATACCATGGGTCAGATGATTCAATCATAAACAAAGACTCGTCTGGAATTGATGGTTCCATAGTAGGCTTCGCGCTACTCGAAGGAAGGTCACAGATAAGCTCATGAAACACCAAGGGCTTAATTGACTTGGATTTGATGAATTCCAAATCAAATTACTGCAAAATGACAATCCATTTTGAATATCCCCCCCCCAGAAATGGATGTGACAGAATTTATGTCATAGGGTTGCAATCGAAAATGACAATGGTATTTCAGATCAAGATATAATGGCAAAATATTTGTACACCTTGAACAACTGCTAAAGCGAGCTTCTCAATGTATGTGTACTTAACCTCCGTATCATTGAGATTATGAATCAAATAATATATTTGATGTTCAACCTCATCTTTTCCTTTTACTAAAACCATAGAGATAGTTGTATCTGTAGCGACAAGATACAAGAAATAATCACTCTGATAATTTGGGGGATATATTAATGATGCTCGGATCAGGGTATCTTTAAGAACACCAAAGGAAGCTTGCACAACCTCATCTCAATGGAAGGGAACCCCATTTTTCAAGATTCAAGTATATCCTTTAGCCATTTCATCGTAGTTAGAAAGTTAGCCTTCCCTTGGAGTCTCTGTAACTAAAGCACATTGGAAGGAGCAGGAAGATCAAGAATGGCTTGGACCTTCAATGGATCAAGCTGAATCTCATCTTTCGACACGATAAATCCAAGCAAATGTCCAAAACTAACACCAAACAAACATTTGTGCAGATTGAGGTGTATTTTATAGTGATGACATCGTAAAAATATCGTTCTCAAATTTAGCGGGTGGTCAGCCCATTTCCGTGAATGTGTAGGTAAGCCATCCAGATACGGTCGAACTATGTGCTTGATGTCATGAAATTTGTAATTATTTCCCTATGGAATGTTTCCCCAGCATTATTTAAACCAAAAGGAAGCTTCTGATAAGCAAATGTGCCCCAAGGATAGATAAAAGTGGTTTTATATTGGTCCTCTGGGTGAATATTGATATGATTATAACCATAAAATCCATCCATGAAAGAAAATATTTCACATCTAGCACATTCATCAATAATCTGGTCGATAAAGGGAGTGGGATAGTTGTTTTTCGGACAAGCATGATTAACATCCTAATAATCGACACACACTCTAATTGTCCATTGTTTCTTCATGGGAGGAAAAATGTTAGAAACCTAATCAGTAAGCAGAACAGGGTAAATATCTAGCACACAAAAAATTTTCAACCTTTGCTTTAATGGAAACAACTTTATTAGGGTGAACAGGATGAAGGCACTGTCGCACTGGCTTGAAAATAGGATACATTTAAATTTCATGTTCAACAATGCTAGAGTTGATACTTGGCATCTCCTCATATGACCAAGAGAATACATCTCAGAATTCACAAAAAAGAGCATGGTAAGTGTCAAGTTCAGATGGAGAACAAGACGCACCAACATGAATATTTTATACAATTCCATGTTTGGTCAAAATATCGATAGACCTCGTTTCTTTGATATTTGATGGGTTTCACTTAGAATCGACGGTGTGGATAGGAATAGAAATTGTCAAGAAATCAACGATTGTAGGGTGACATAGTTCAGATGGATTATCTTCACTATAATCTGGAAGATGGGATCATCCATGTGATGTTTCCCATGGTTCTTCTTCTAGCATCATGGATTCCATAATGCTCTCATCAGTCGAGAATACAAGTGAAAAAGGACCAGAAGAAGTACCAAAATCCAAAGAATGATCAACCCAAACGGTCGACGACAAAGGATTTGGATTGGAAGCATAAGACAAGAAAATTGTTCGCTATGCTAGCTCAACTAGACTTAGTGGCATGATGTTTCCCCACTTATCTAATTTAGAATCATTGGGGATGTTCCTTAAGTTAGATGAAGTGGAATACATCATATTGCAGGTCTCTTTATTTGCGATTTCTGCTGATGTTGCAAGCGACGGTAACGAAAAGGTGCCCATTAAGGAAGGATCCTTAAAGAGTCCTACACCAATGTTTTGAAGAGAAGGTGGGGGTCCATGAACAAACAGAATGCTTCCAGTTGCCTAGGGACCAGAGGCAAAGAATGAGAGTTGATCAATGGCAGTGATACTTCCTTTATGGGGGAAGATGATCATACAAAAGTAAGTAGATACTACTGTAGCCATAGCGTAAACCCACGTTCTTCCAAGTAATATATTGTAGTCAAGGGGTCCATCAAAGACCTCAACTTTAATAGTAACTGATTTTCCCCTAGTTTGACTTGCAAGTTACTAAGAATTCTTCAAGGCTTATATGTATGACTGTCAAAAGCTTTCAACATTGTAGGTGATTGTGACAAAGTTGGTGATCCAAGTGAATTGCTGCAACTCATAGACATGATGCAAATATATGCGCCTTCATTAATGGTAGTGTGATGAATGAGGTGATTCAAGACATGTACTTGAATTAAGAATGCTAGTTGTGCTGGTAATTGTGGAGCATAGCCCGCGTGATTAAAGACTACAATATTTGAATTCGTTGGATTGATTCCACCAATCGCAGACAACAAAGCCTGCTACTAGGAGGGACAATTATGAAGAAAATCAGCCGTTGACATAGAGAAGGTTCTTGAACCAGATATTCTACTACATTATAATTTTGAGCTAAATGATCTCGAGGGTTGAATGTCGATTTATGAAAAACTCCTTTCAACGGCCTTATTGTTAACTCTGGAATGAGAGGTGGTTGATCTGAGTTAGATGAAGTTGAAGTCGAAGTGGTAGGTTGATCTGTAGCCTGGCCATTGGACGATGACAACAGATTACTGTAATATTTGCTTCGAGTCAACATAAAAACATCAGTTTGAGCTTAGTGGTGGATAACATAAGCACTTGCAAACTAGAAGCAGGATCCATAGTAGCCATATGTGTTTCCAGGTTTAGAAAAGGATTTTTCAACACTGCATATGTGCTAGAAGTCTTAAGAAGCTTTGGGACTTCTAAGCGGAGAGGAAAATCTCACGTAAAATGATCCTCATTACATATCAACCAAGGGTAACGGGGTTTTCGAAAAGAACTAGATGAATAAGATGATTTTTCCTACGGGGGTGAAATTGATTTCTTCTTATCTTTCCCCTTCTTCTTATTTCCAGGTTTTTTGTCACTTTTTCATTTTTCAGATGACATGACATAGATTTCAGAAGAAGACGCAGGATCAGATGCAATAGATAGTCGACTTCTAGAGCGCTAGCAAAAACAATCACACCATCGGCAATATGAATTTCCTAACCATATGGAGCAGGAGGAACATTAAAATTTGGTCGTGGCGCATTTGGAATATTTTCATAGAACATTCTAGACTGAGTGTAAATCAAATCTAGATACTGGGCAAGAGAAATTAATTGTCTTTAGTGACAACACCGCCTTTGGTCACATCCCAAGTGATAGATTGAAGCAAGGAAATAATAAAAACTCAGCTAAAACATGATCAAGAACAAGTGTTTTAACCATTTGATGATGATGATGCCACTCATGTATATGATCCAATATATGAGGTGCAGTGGTATTTTTAAAGATGGTCAAAAGTTTCGTTCCAGTTTCATATCTGATAGGTAACTGGAAGTGGGTTAAAAAAGGAGTGGCTAAAGCTGTAAAGTTATCAAAATAAGCTCATATTAATTCAATGTACCACTTCACATCCGGACTAGTAAGCGTTCTCTAGAAAAAATGAAATCTAACAAAATCATCATTTAAGGAATTAGACGAACACAATAAATGATAAGTCATGACATGCGTAGATGTGTCTTCTCCAAAATTTCCATTGAATTTTGGAATGTTCAAGGTAAGAGATGAACCAGATAGAATTCCATATGATGACATGGGTGAAGTCCATGGAATAGAGGAGACACCAGATTAGGTTCCATTTAAAGCTTGGTAACCCAGTGGGATAGATGGACCACCATAAAGATGAGACTACGGTGTCGTGGAAAACATTAAAGATGAAGCAACAGTAGATGATGCCGCAACTATAACAGATGGTAAAATCTAGGATGTTGTCTTTGCCATGGTTTAATAACCCATCAAATACTCTAACGAATCTACGAGAACTTGAGAGTGAAAAGGATGAACAAGAGCAGAATAGGTCAAATGAGGAAAAGATAGATATAAATGAAGCCCTGACCTAAAATGAGTGGGATTTGAAGGGGTTGTCTCTTCCTAAAGTTATTCCTCTATTGAAATCAAACCAGGTGGAAGTACTTCACCTTCAGGCCCGAGATAAATTTCAGGTGGTTAACTCTGTGGTAGAGAGGAAGACTCAATGGTTACAGATAACTGAGGATCGGACAGTTGCACCAGAACAAATTCTTGGTGTTAAAATTTGGGATCAAGATGATATGGTAAAATAAAAATGGGTTCTGGATCGACTTCCAGTTGAACAAGCTTGGGTTTTGGATTTACCGTTTCACTAGATTAAATTTTAGTGTCCTCACGTAACTATGAGGATTTTGTCTTGACAGTAGCATATAAATCGATATCAATCGAAATGACTCAAGACTTGTTACTTAAAGGATCAGATGTCTCTCGTCTATCAGATGATGTAGCACCAAGAGTTCCAGAGGTAACAGACTCGGTAGGATGAATGCACCTTTGTCTACTAGGTGTAGCTTTTGGTGGTAATGGTGGTTTATTCGGTGTCCTACCCGAATGACGGGGAAAGGGTTGATATTTTTCCATGATTGCTGACTGATTTTAATCCAAAAGAAAAAAAGAAAGAAAGAGGGTAATGCTAGGAAAAATGTCTAACAAGCAACTGTGAACTGCAATATACTGCCTCAGTAAACCAAGGACTTATGTATGTGCAGGAAATCTCCCCGAATGATGTGTTTGGTGTATCATAGGTACAAAGTGTTGACTTAGTTACCTATGGATTGTAAGCAACCTAAAGTTGTCGTCCCAAATATACGCGATGGTATGTGGAGGCACAATTCACATTAGTGTTGTTTAATGTGAAACATCACAGTGAGAGCATCCCCTTATACTTTTCATACTCGAACACTGCTCGATATACCCGAAATTACGTGTACAAGCTCTGATATACTTACATACATGGAATGAGGTGTTACAATTGGAATGTATCGCAGGAGATTAATGACAACAGCTATGATTACCAACGCAGGAACACGTATTCTAACCTATACCTCTAAATGTTATCATTAATGTTACAATTCTTCCTTAGATATATTCAAATAAATTTTATGTTGATATTTCTTATTAGTTTGTCTTTTAGGTTCTCTGCGATATTTATTGAACATTCCTATAATGCAATTAGAATGATAAGCATTTGTTTCGAATTAATTTTCGACAATGAAAAACTAGCTACAAGGGATAGAGAAATCATATTGTATGCAATCAACAATGACTACATGTAAATGAAATTTCCCTAAACTATTCCTATGCAACACTCACAATATCTAGATGAAAATATATTTTTTTCTTCTCAATTTATTTTAAGTTTATATGAATGAAAAAGAAAATAATGCACAAAAAATCGCTCAAAACTTTCAAGAGAAACGAATACTAAAATGGCAATTCCTCTTTTCGAAAATAATAAACTGATCAATTGTAAAATTAACTTTGGAATTATTTGAAAATGAAAAATAAAAAAAAGGAAACATTGAACAAACAAATCAAAAGAGAGGCAAGAAGAGGAGAGGCAATCTGCTCTCTAGAGGGAATCAATCGCTTAAAACTTCATCAAGCAAGACACTAAAATGAATTGCAAAAGAAAAAATATGATAGATTTTTTTTGGTCATAGGGGAAACGCACCCTTGAGTCAGAGATAGTGCATTATCAATCACATTTCCTAAGTCATCAGTGCTATGTGGAGCACTATGTCAGGACCAACAGTGTGTTGGTGCAAGAGGACTCTCTAAAAAATCAATCAAACACACTACTTTTACTAAAAAACATTCAAATGACTGAAAATAAGCAAGTAAAGTCTACTAGATGTTGATGAAAGAGGAAAAAACCACCTGGGATGATCCATCGATCCCCAGTATGGTCTCTAATTTGTTTTATAGAAATCAAACTTACGGATAAGTATGCTTTCCCTAAGTGTGGTGGTGAACTTAGAACAATAGAAAGAAAGGTATCTGACCTTTTCCTTAAAATGAAAAGATATAGGGAATAAAAATTACTTGTAATATGTTCTCTTTTCCTCACCTCCCTTAGTCACTTCCATCGCTCTCAATCTAACTGAACTTTCTTGATTGATACCTGCAATGGAAAATAGGATATAGAAAAAAACGTAAAGGAAATATGATCTATTTGATTTAAACAAATTGAATCAATTAAATTCATAAATACACATATAACATCATTGACAAATACATTAGGAAAGGAGAAAATGTCTTTATTATGAAGTAGAAGGAAGAGTACAACAAGTTGATTGATTTGATGTCACTCATCTAGCTTTAGTCCCATCCTCATCACATCTAGCATGAACAATCGAGCAACATCACAAGACATGCACAATACCTCTAAGAGCTATGATCTCACCAACATAACTCTACTTAACACAAATTCTTTCTCTCTTGTGCACTATGATCAGTGCTACATTTATAAGTGGATGAAGGTAGTTTGACATAAATGAATCATTGAATGGCTTTCCTAAAAATGGATGAAGAGGTTTCCTTGTTCATGAGAATAGGAGGATAAGAGGTTTAATGGCTCCATGGTGTCCATATTTGAAGCTATCATATGAGGTGAAAGCTGGAACAACTTCTAGAAGCCACTAGACGTTGTGAAGATTCCCAGAATCCAATGAATAATTATCTCCTAGTTGACCAACACACATTAAAGTGAGCCTAGATTCTCTGCAACGCAACCTTGAATGTGATAAGATGCTCTGAAAAGCTGCTACTACAGTCTAGGGGTCCGTTGATGGCTCAATGGGGCACTTCAACTGGCATCTAAGTAGTGAAACTTTCAAGAAGGAAAACCACCTATGGGATGACTTTTTTATGGCACGTATCAACTAGTTTAGAGTATGATAGATCCTAATGGATATTGATTTGTGTTTTGAGATGATGCCAAAATTGACTGGTAATACGAGCAGGGGAGGAACGTAATATAGAGCCCAATTTGGGGATTTTTTCCTCAATTCAAAAATAGATTACAATTTTTAATCATATAATGTACATTTATTATGATATCCCGAAGAATTACTTAAAGTTCTAGCCTCCCATAAAAGAGATAAATGATTACTTCTACAACACTGGACTTTCAATTTTTTGGTACAAAATTTTCTCTGGTAGTGCGAACCACATACTAAAACTAGCCTAAAATTTTCATATATAATTGAAAACTTAAAACTTTAATCATCCAATATAAATGGAAGTTACAATGTGAAGAAACCCTGCCCTGAAGTATCATGCAACAAACCGTCAATAGTTACATACCAGTTTAGGTCGTAGGAGTTTTTTTTCGCCACTAATGGAGTTGTTGGATTGTAGGGGGGTGTCATACTGTTGGGATATTCCAGAGATGTATGAAGGAGCTGGTGATCTAGGGAAGCCTTGGCTCGTTTTTAGAAGCAACTCATATTTCTCCCCCGCGCAAATTCATTCCCCATGCATTCAATGCAAGCTGGTGGCATTGGGGTTCGAGGGCAGGGGAGGGTGGTAGAGGGTGGTAGGGCGGGGGAGGAGGGTGGCATATGGTGCTGTGGCATGATAAAACAACGTTCACAAAAAATGGAGATCGACAGCGGTGTCGGAGGGGGGTCGTGCCGAAGCGGGGTCTGCACTAGAGGGGGGTCGTTAGAGGTGTAAAATCACCTCTAGTTTGATGCATGAATAAATTCTTCAATTGGATAATCCTAGAAGAGTGATTATATAATTAATAAATCTAATTATATTTTCTCATCAACTACATAATCCATTTAGATAATGTGATTATTTTTTTCATTCCGATAATTATTATATTAGCTTCTACCATTCCAGAGTGCAACAAATCTTAATTTGGATACTATATTGAACAATCCTGTGAAAGTATGACATTGGTATCTTTATAAAGAAATTTCATATTCAAGAAACCAATGCTCTGGATGAATCCTAGAAAAGGTTGAAAAGAATTTTGGTGAACCTAATATTATTATATCTCATCAACTTGGAAATAAGATTATGACTTTAAGTCCTTGCGATTTCTCTTTCATTGATGTTTACCTATCTAAGTTTAGAACATTTAGAAATTTTCTTAAATATTGTCATGTTGATCTATATATTATTATTTCATAATTGGTTCTACATATTTTATTTTCTATCTAGAATGTATGCCACTAGAAAAACTTTGGGGTATTCCCATAAAGAAAAAACTTCACTTGAATATTTTGTGATTATATGATTTGATAACAAGATAAGCTCTTAAATATTGGAGTATCTAGAACTTTATTTACATCTAAAAATTCCATAGGGACCATACAAGAAAGCATCCAAAGAAGAAACAAGCTCAGAAAAACTAGAAAAATAAGGTACCCAAACCCTCTCAACAACCTCTACTCCTAATGGTGACAAAGGACCAAAATCAAAGAGTGTGAACACTGACAAGAATTATAATTATCGTGGGAAATATGGTCATTTAGAGTCCAAATGTTTTAAAAATATAGAGATCTTGGAAGCATAAATGAAGAAGCACAATATCAGCCTTGATTCATCCTTTAACACTTATTCTCAAGTACATGAACTTTCTCCTTTTGGTTTCTCCTTCAATGAAGCCTCTACTTCTTCTTCTGATGAACGGATTGTTGATTCTAGAGCATCTTATCATATGATTAAGGATAAAATCATCCAAAGAAGACACAAGCTTAGAAAAACAAGAAAAATAAGGAACCCAAACCCTCTCAACAACCTCTACTCCTAATGGTGACAAAAGACCAAAATCAAAGAGTAAGAACACTGACAAGAATTATAATTATCGTGGGAAATATGGTCATTTAGAGTCCAAATGTTTTAAAAATATAGAGATCTTGGAAGCATAAATGAAGAAGCACAATATCAGCCTTGATTCATCCTTTAACAATTATTCTCAAGTACATGAACTTTCTCCTTTTGGTTTCTCCTTCAACGAAGCCTCTACTTCTTCTTCTAATGAATGGATTGTTGATTCTAGAGTGTCTTATCATATGATTAAGGATAAATCCATTATTTTGGTCTTAATGATTGTGATACCAAACCAATATTTGTTGGGGATAATCTCTCAGTGTGTATAGAGTCTAGAATTTTTCAAGTAGATAATGGTCATTTTACTTGTGTATTATATGTTCCAAGTCTTTCCTACAATATTTTATCCATGTATCAGATAACAGAACCAGGTGAAGGTAAAATAGTAGACGTTTCACATTACTAAATTGTAATTAAGGATTTAAAAAATCCTAAGCATGTCCTTCCCACTTGAATAATTGATGATACTACCCATTTATACAAGTTTGAAAATTTTGGGTCATCATGTTTTTCCTTGGCTTTTATTGCTCGTAATGATAACTTGAAAAAAAATTGGCATGAGAAATTTGGTAATCTAAACTATCACTCGCTATAGAAACTATGTAATAAAATTATGGTGTTTGGACTTCTTCTCATTTCCTCACAGATGGTGTCCATACAAGTTTTTTTTCTTAAGAAACATCATCAATATAATGTTGATAAATGTTCCTCTTGACACTCCTCAACTCCTTTGCAAATTGTTCATAGCGATTTATATGGTCCACTTTCTTCTCCTTCTGTCTCTAGGTTCAATTAATTCTTAACTTTCATTGATGGCTTCTCCAGAGGCACTTGTGTTTATTTATTAAAGCTTAAGAGAAAATTTTCTCACTTGTTCTTAGAATATAAGGCCCTTGTAGAAAAAAAATATAGACACCAATTTCAAAGGTTAGGAAAGATAATGGAGGTGAATATGTCCACGAAAAAATCACAACTTCCTACACTCCACAAGGAATTAAAATGAAAAATACTGTTCCATTTACACCAACTTAAAGAAAATGGTGTTGCTAAAAGAAGCAATTGTACATTAAAGGAAATAGAAAATTGAATGATTCAATCTAAGGGATTAAGTCTTCACTATTGGGAAGAAGGAATAAACTATGATAATTAAGTAGTAAATTTCACTCCCACAAAGGACTTAAGCCATATAACATGGAAAGAAACATGGAAAAACATTAATCCAGATGTAATTTTCTTCCATATATTTGGGAATGTAGCATTGGATCAAGTTCTTGATGAAAAAAGGAAATATTTATAGCCTCAAAGTGAGAACTATATTTTTTTTGGAATTCTAAATATGCAAAAGGTTATAGACTTCTTCAACCTCACTCTAATGAAATAATCATTCGAAGGGATGTTAAATTTGATGAAAATACCTTGAACTGTGATCCTAATTCGTCTTGCAATCCATATTTAGCATTTGTGCCACCTTCGCGTCCTATTATAGTTCTTCTTTATGGCATTAAGGATGAAAATCCTCCTTATCCTACTCACATTCCTCCAAATTATTCCATTGAACATGAACCTACATCAACACCATAGCTCCCAAAATGGGTATATTCAACACGTGAAGTAGCTATTTACCTTGCTAGTGATCCTATACATCAACACCATACTCATTCGTAGTTCCAATGATACTTATCTCTTTTGTATCAAGTTTCAAAGACTTGTAAAACAAAAATATTTGCTAAATATTTAGGTCGTCTAGGTTGGAAAACAACAATGAATGAAGAATAGCTTCCTTGGTAATAAAGGATACTTGGGAACTTGTACCTCCAAAAGGTAAAAAAAAACTTGTCTGTTGTAAATGGGTATATAGAACTAAGTATTCATTAGATGGAAGCATTGAAAGACATAAGCCCTAGTTAGTTGCTAAAATATTCTCTCAAGTTGAGGGAATTAACTACAGTGAAACCATTTCCCCTGTTGCCATAATTAATTCCATCCACCTTATTCTAACCCTTATTTCCTCACATGGATAGAAGGTCTATCAAATGGATGTTAAATATTCCTTTTTTCATGCAGATATACATGAATAAATCTAAATAGAATAAACTATTGGTTATATTTAGAGTGACTTCAACCTTATTTGTCACCATAGGAAATATTGCCATAGTCTTAAACAAGCTCCTTGAGCTTTGAATGCAAAAATGGATAGCTTTATTCTTGAAACCAAATTATCTATATTTCATTCTGACCCCATTGTCTACACAATTAAAGTAAGAAACCATCTCAAAATCCTTTTTCTCAATGCTGATTGCCTTATCATCACTTATAGTTACCCTAAAATTTTAACAAAGTGAAGTCAAGCCTTAAGAAGAAGTTTGAAATGACTGACTTAGAATGTTTGCATTATTTCCTTGGCCCCCAACTATTGCAAACCAACAAATTAATTTTGTATTCCCAAACTAAGTATGAGTGTCATCTTCTTCGCAATTTTCACATCACATATTTTAAACCAACCCCTTTTCCCTTCCATTCTAGAGTCAAACTTACCTCCACCTACACTACACTCAAATTCGATGTCATTTTGTACCATTATTTGGTTGGTAGGCTCTTATAATTGGATCATACCCATCCTAAAATTTCATTTTCTATTGTTATTGTTTCCTACTATACACGTAACCTCATTCTTCAAGGTAAAAAATGTAGCAGAAGCATTATACAAACCAAAAGTCATAACTAGGAATTCATAACATCCATAAATAGTTTGGCATGGTTTTATTTTCTTCATCACTATCTGTTATCTAGACTTGATAGTAACCCTATCTCAAACTCAAAGTTGTGAACAATTTTGGTTTACCAACTTCTCACATAAATCTACTACTAGTGGAATGGGGTACAATTTCTTTATGGTATTCTTGTTCAAAGCTTGGTAGTTAATACACATCCTCAACACATGTGTATCCTTATTTTTCTCAAAGAGTATAGAAGCACCTTAAGGGGATCATAAAGGGTGAATAAACCTTGCATCAACCAACTACGTTATTTAACCCTGGCCCTAACAACCTATAACGATGGAATGTTTTCCCATCAAGTATATCGTAAGAAAACTCATAGACATTTATATTCAATAATATTCTGAGCATCACCCAATGAAAAAAATAGGTGTAATAAATACCCTTGCTATTAGAGCTAAAATAATATGTGACAATGAACACATAAATGAATAACCTGAGCATATAACACATGTATTCAAAAAACATGGTTACAAGGAAATACAAATAAATAAAACCATGCAGAATTCATTAGATATTAATAAGCATAGAATTAGAGATATTGACATTGTGAAAACCATTAAGCTACCATATATCAACTTAACAACTAACAAGATAAAAAACATCCTCAATAAGAAAAAAACAAATTTTCCTTACCTCCACCAAACACCTTACAAAAAATGTTTGACAACTTAAAAGATCAAACAGATCATAAAAAGAAAAGATAAATCTATTCGATCTTGTGTAGCTATGGAAAATTATACATTGGAAAGACCGACCACTCAGTCTAAACCAGACTAAGAGAACATTATGTTGACATCATAGACGATAGCTTTATGAAACCAATGCAAATAGAACACTCCTAAACACCACATTTTATTAGAGAATTCCAATTTCATCACCACAATTGATCATTATTATAAAAGAAGATTCAAGAAGGCCATAGATATTGAAAAAAAACTTAACAACATTAAGAGATATGATGGGTGGAAACTCAAAAAATAGTGGGTCCTTATTATTAACCAAATATATCCTAATTAATCTAATATTTGATGTGAAAACATATATGTATTATTGTTATTATTTACTTAGCTAGTTATGGTTAGTCAAAACCTAAGGTTCTTTCGTGGATCTCCTCCTGATGATGGGTTATGATACTTAGTTGGAAACATTGAATATTGAACTCCCACACAGTCTTCCAACCTTCACCAATGTAGATCTGTGAGAAAAAAAAAATAATCATATCCTTGCATGGAAGGGATGAGTTGAACAAGATATGATCCTTTTATAAGAAACAAATTAAAATATTCCACTATTTAGCAGATCTCACATTTTTTAAAATTTGAATAGAATTTAACATCATCCAAAAATTCATAGAGATTTGTCTCCAACTTAATAAAGGAAGGAACATAAATATCTTCAATAATAATAGTAGATATGTATTAAGGCAAGCAATACAATCGATTAGGCTAAAATTAAACCATTTGTTGTTAAATGCATGAAATTGCACATAGATCCAGTGAAAAACATTTGATTTGACATTTGGATGAACATTTTAACTTGCATTACATTAAAATATAGTAAGAGACATGATGATGCCCCCAAAAAATAATTTATAATGTTGGAAACCCTAAAAAACTAAAAAATTCCTCCTCGCCCATGTAATGCATAAAATTCCACCTTAATCAGTATTTCAAAGTATGAATTGGATGATGCCTCTCTCTATGTGCTACCTGTGGTCTAATTTTTTTTGTAGATCCAAATAAAATTCCACATGAAGATATTATTTTCTCCATCTAAGATGCAATCTCCACTCTCCCATAAACAATTGTTGAGGAAGTTATCCAAGATTGTGCGTTAATACTAAGAAGGGACAAACTACCAAAGAAAAATATGAGCATAGAAAAATCGAAAGCACTCAATAAACTTAAAATAAACAAGGATGTTATGATATTACAATAAATGAAAGGACATTCCATTGTGATCTTAGAAAGTGAACAATACCGTAATAAAACTAGAAAACATATTACTACAAGTGGCATCTAAAGAAAAATTATTAATGACCCCAACAAAAATATTATGAGGGATATGATGAAAGCTATCCAAAACTCTTCCTTGGATGAAAGTATTAAAAATAAGATCACTCCCGAGAATCCTATCGTCTCACACATATATGGTCTTTGAAAAGTGAACAAATATGGTTGTCCATTAAGGCTTATTGTCAATACAATTGGTTCACCTTCATATGACTTAGTGAAGGTATTGACAGAAAGAATGAAATATCTTGATGGAAAACCCTATTATTTAATTAAGGATTCCTCACATTTCATAAATAATTTTAAATTTTCTATAGTGAACGAGACAAACCTTTTTGTAAGCTTTTACATAACACAATTATACACTAAGGTTCTAGTAAAAGAGGCTATAAAATTCATAAGAGAACTAAAAGATGATGAGACTACTGACTTCGTTGAGATATGCTTAAATTATACTTATTTCAAGTATATAGGAGACACATGTTAACAAAATAATGACATTTCTATGGGTTCCCCACTATGCCTAGTTATTACAAATATTTTCATGGAATTATTAGAAAAGAAATCCATCAACTCTTTCGCAGTAAATCTTAAGCATTAGCGAATATTTGTGGATGACACTTATTTCATTTGGCCTTATGGTAGATATAATATTGAATAGTTCTTAGAACAAATGAAAAACCAAATGGATGACAATAATTTCACCATGGAAATTGAAGAGAATGGAGAACTATCGTTCCTGCATATCCTTATTTCCAAAAAATAATATGGAATGTTATCCCATCAAGTATATCATAAGAAAAACCACATGGTTAGGTATATTCAAGAATATTTTGATCATCACCCAACACAAAAAGTAGGTGTAATAAATACCGTTGTCCTTAAAGCTAAGAGAATATATAATTGTGAACACTTGAATGAAGAACATGAACATAGAACATAGGTATTCAAAAACCATGGGTGCAATGAAAGAGAAATAAAGAAAACCACCAAGAATTCATTATAGAATAATAAGAAAATAATAAGAGGTAACGAAATCACATAAACCATTAAACCACCATATATTAAGGGAAAAAATGACAATATAATGAACATCCTCAATATGAAACAAATCAAGGTTTCTTGTTCTCCACCAAACACCTTATAAAAAAACTATAGATCACTCAAAATATCAAATCAATCATAAAAATAATAAACTTGTATAGTCAATCATGTGTGGTTGTGGAAGATAATACAATGGTGAGAACATTTTCTCAATCCAAGACACACTAAGTGAACATTATGTTGACATCGTACATGACATATTTAAGAAATCAGCACTAACAGAACACTCTAAATAATCTAAACACCACACATTCTTGGATAATGCCAAGGTCATTCCTACCATTGATCATTATTCTAAAAGATTATAAAAAAACAGTAACAATATTAATAGATATGTTGGGTCGAAACTCAACAGATCTTGGGCCCCTATTATTAACCAAATAAATACAAATTAATCCAATAAAAAATGTGAATACATTAATGCATTAATTATTATTTATATACCTAATTATGGTCAATTAAAACCTAAGGTTATTCAGAGATCTCCTCCTAATGATTGGTTGTGGGACTTATATTGAAACAGTAGCTACTAAAATCCCATGTAGGATTTCAACCTTCACCAATACATACCTGATATAACACAAAGAAACTAACTTGTAAGGAGCATGTCCTAGTGGTGGAGCGTTAGGTTGAAGACCAATTCAATGGTCCACTACTCTTCTTGTTGGGAGAACTTTCGAAAAATCATTTGAAATATTGTTTGTATATGTTTTTATCAACTCATAAATCTCTAGTATAGCAGGTGTCCCCAATCCATCATCTCCTACTTCCTTGATAAATGTTCCATATACATTCAACTTTATTATTACTTTCTTAATGCTTAGTGCAGTAACAAGTTGTACACTCTCCTTATACTACTCTCATTTATTTTTTTACACAACTCACATGTTATTTTTATTGTCATATTAGATAATGAGTCAATCCATCCATGGTATCCAAACCACTTGAATTCCTGTCAGGAGATATTGTCCCAATATCACCTCAAAATAATCCATCTAAATCTCTATGAAATCCAAAAGTTCTTCCAACCATTCATTTGGACTGTCACGTCTTCTACAAATCATGTCACCAACTTTGCCATGGATTTTACTACTTTCACCAGTTTCCTTCTCATTGTTACTTTCAACCGAAGTTGTTTTTCCAAAATTTCTTTCAAAAATTTGTGTAAGGCACATGTGTCAACATCTGCATGTACTTCCTCCTTGGTGATTCGTATGTTTACAAAGAATCTTTTTCCCCTTCATTACCTTGTTCCTTCCCAAAGACACCTATCCTCTTAAAAAAATATTCAAATGAACATGAACCGCAAAAACCAAATAGACCTCTTAGCTTGTACATCTCCATATTTGTTCCATTATTGAACATTTCAACTTCCACTTGCATATACAGTGGTAGATTTGATACCACCTGTCATGACCCTAGAGCCTTGTATGGTTACAAGGTGACTTGTGGGTGCACCATGATCCCTTCAACATACAACACTGACATGTTTCACAACTACCTAGTGGAGCACAATGTTAATCCACCTCGACTACACCTCATAATATATTACATGTCTCAATAACTATATGATATTAAGTGTAGAATTTTATCAAGATAAAGTAGTAATAATATTTTCACTTCATTCTAGTTAACTTCATCCATTAACAAAACATAAGCATTATATGCAAGATATTAAAATAAACATTAACAACATCATACGCTTGAACCATATGATAAGGAAGGACCCTTCAACCTTTTTCATTATTAATAAAACATAAAGTACAATGCTTCACTAAGAAAATGACTCATCCTGCAAAAATACATAGCTAAAAACCCAAAGAAAATATTTCAAAGCCTTTTCCCCACCTTTCATACCCCTACGAGGTCACCCACCATCCTATAAACCTATCTTAGTTTGGTTCACGAGGGTGATTTGAGTGTTCACGGTTGTAGGCCTCAATCTTACTCTATTAAGCTCCTTTGTATAATAACAATCCTCTTCACACCTACTACAAGTCTATGTGACTTCTTCTATTGGTGTTTATTCTATGCTCATCCACCATCATGTAGCTTTATTTATATATACAAGTCATGCCAACTCTCGTGAAATTGTTCTAATGTATTCTCAGGTTGGATCACCAATACAAGTCATGTGCCTTAGGTTGGGCCAACCACATCATGTTGCCCAATCATTCACACAAGGTGCTCAGTGTGTCCACTTGTTATTCCCATGTTGCTCTTAGTCAACATGCTCTTAGATCCATCCAAGTACACACGATCCATCACTCTCTCAAAGCTTTTCCTATCATGCCACCAAGTTGACATGTTGAGTTTTGCTACTCTGTTTTTCAATACCTCCACTCCATAACGTCACAAATTGTGCGGTATCTTCACCACATTTATTGCAGTGGTGGTATTACCCATGGTACGTTGTCTCACCAAGGCTTTTGAGGCAAACACTTGGTGTGTGAATGATACAAAGGCATGCCTTGGAACCCTAGGGTCTAACAATGCTCCACATTTCACTATAAATAACTTTCCATCTCACCATTCCTGTTTTCCATAAAAATTTACCATCTTAACATTCATCTTTTTCAATTTATTTATATATTTTGTTCTAATCATCATTGCCAATTTTTCTTCCATGTCTATCTACCATCCTTCCACTTAAGTTGGTTCCCCTGACATTTTCTCAAATAAACCTATTCAAATTTCTCTTCTCAAACCATGTTTGTTTTCTCTCCATCTTTCTATTTATCACTCTAACTCTAACCGAAACCCACCTAGCATAATTATTTTAAGTAGCTTTAGTACTGCTTATTTCCATTTCGTCCTCAGCATATAAGGCATCACCAAAATATATTCCAAACTCTAACTCGTTTGGCATTATTATTTCAAGTAACTTTATTAATGTTGGTTGCGCACCCCATTCTTTATCCTTAAACTTTCCATATTTTATTCTATTGAAAAGATAATGCCACACTTTATAATAATAACACCATCCTACTGATTTCATATAATTAATATATAAAGTAATAAATGAATTATGTCTCTATAATGATGCGAATAGAAAAAATATGTGTTCAAAACAATACATAATTTTGGCATTAGAATTTAAAAAAATATATATCACAAGGATTTGATAGAATTTCTTGCTTAGTTGTCCTATTTTACTTCATTGTCTAAGAAGAAAATTAGAATAATAAGAATATGATCCTCATATTCAACTAATTAATTGGTGACCCAATTCTTTCAATTATAATTTCATTTAGGACATCTACAAATATAAAATAAACGAATTTCTTAAATATCAATTTTCTAAATTAAATTCAAAACTATATTCACTTTTTAAATTAAAAAGTAATTAGAATAATAAGTTATCTTTTGAAATGAAAATTAATATTGAATTATGAAAATATAAGCTCCTTTTAGAAAAATGGTATCATTATTCACATCATGACTTTTAGTTCAACGTCTCTCATCTCTCATTTGAATTTTGAATTTATTGCTTTACATATGAATTCATCACAAGGTTATGGAAAATTTAATAACAAACCATGAGCTTTGATAAATTAACATTGAAAATTAAAAATATAATAATAATTTTTTTAATAATTTGTTTTATTAAATTGATTTTTTTTAAAGTTAATTTAATAATACTATTCATAATCAAGATACATAATTTTTTTAAAGAATGTATTTGAGGGGTAGTTCCTAATTTAGTTTAAGAAGACGTGGTCTAATTACACTTGAAATAATAAAATTAAAAATAGATTAGAAGTTGAAAAATACTAAAATATTTTAATGTATTTTTTTTCTAAATTTCACATTATTATTATTTTTAAATGAGATTTTAATCCATAATTATTTTTTATTTTTAATATGAATGAAATGCATCATTTTTTTACTACTCAATATGCAATGAAAACATTATATATATATATATATATATATATATATATATATATATATATATATATATATATATATATATATAAATTGTTAATATTATAAAAATAACACTAATAAATATTACTTAAATTAAAACTTTTTTTTTATCATCTTTATTTTGGAAATTAAATAAATCCATATATATTTTTTTATTAATAAAATTTAATTTTATTATTATTAATAATAATTTATTCATATTACTAATTTTAGGAAGAATTTTGCTTCTGTGATCTATGAAAGTGTATAAAATTTTGGGGTAAAAATTACAGTAATTTTTTAGATGTAAAACTCGGAATATTCACAGTAGTTATTTTTAATCTACGTTTTGAGTCTAAATCAAAACTCATGATCAAGACAACCTGCTAAGAAGAGAGAAAATCAAGATTAATAAATAGTAGAGAGAAAGAAAATTATTATTATTATTTTATTAGTTATAAAATTTGAATTAATAATAATATATTATATAATTCAAATATATTTTAATATTCTTATACCTGAATCTATATGTTATATAATTAAAAATTAATTAATAATTATAATAATTATATGTTCTATCATTATAATTATAATAATAATAATAATAATAATTATTATTATTATTATTATTATTATTATTTAATAGGTAATAATTTATTAAATTCCTTCACATTCTGTATATTTTTTTATATTTAGCTCAAAACTTATCTTGACTTTATAACAATATAGAGGTTAACCATAGATATGCTAAGTGAAATTATGTATATTTTTTATATTTAGCTAGAAACTTATCTTGCCTTTGTAACAATATAGAGATTAACCATAGATATGCTAAACGACTAAAAATAAATGTAGTCTTCATGGAATATATAAATTAAATGGCTAGCATATATCAACCAATATCAAAATAGTGACACAATATTAAGATAAACAATTTAAAATAATTAAATAATTAATTTTATTTTATATTATTATTAATAATTATAAATATAATTAGTAAAATACATATTCATTTAATAAAAAAATTAATAATATTTTTAATTATTAAAATTCACCCCTATTTTATCATAATTTTTTTAAATTATGAGTCAATATCATAGCTTGCTCAGACCATATGCTTAAAATACTTACAATCCACTTGATAATTTTTTATAATCTAATTAATTTACCTAAATCATTATTAATAATCAAAATAAAATTTTAAAATTTTAAAATCCTTATTCCAAAAACTACATCTATTTTAACATAATTAACAATACATTAACTAAATTGAAATATATGAAAACTATATAGTATATTGTGCTGTTAATTTAAAATTAATGAAAATGTTTATTTAAGTTTAAAGCAAATGAAAATTTTGGTAGATATTTTCAATCATCCGTAATAGATTGTATTTGATACTCCAAAAGTATGTATATACAGTAAAGACCAAAAAGTGCAAAATAATCCTTACTCGGATAGCATGTAATTCGAGATAGATTCATATGTTTCAGTTCCAAATAAACATGTTCAAATTCAGCCAATAAAATTACACAGGGAAAGCTTAGAGTGTGTGAAAAGAAGTTTTATTATGCTAGAAGGTTAAAACAAAAAGGTGAAAACAGAAAGCGAAAAGAACTTAGAATTGGTACCCTGCAAAATTAGGAGAAACACTTATCACTGATTGCTGGTATTCGTTGAAAAATCCATGCACCTCAAAGCTCCACCCACGATTCAGCTTTTCCTGACACACCAACTTATTTAATTGTATAATTGGTATTTAGCTAAACATTATTCTCAGATCTCTCTGTAGGTCTGCAATTCTGAATCTCATAGATGGTATCGTATGTCGTGCATTACTTTTATACTTCTTTTAGTAAATTTAAAAGGCATGCACAGTTCACGTAGGTTGTACTGTTGACATCGTATGTTGTATTTTAATGTAGACAAAGAATCATCCTCCTATTATAGTGTCTATTGTCATGTCTTATACCCCGAACCCAGCAACGAAAATACCATATATAATGGACCCATAAATATCTTTACAGCTCAGTATGGCTTTACGTAAGTAATGCCACACATTGCAATTTATTCGAACGAATATGATTTGAAAGTAAGTAAGTAAGTAATGGCTTTTCTACGCCTCACATGCTACCGGCTCAACATAAATATTGTTCGAAGTTTAGCGTAACATGCAGCATTGCTGGATGAGAATCATTTGTGCATTATCGAACAGGGCCAAACTAAATTGGTCAAAGTGCATATTTAAAATGTAAAGCTGAATCTTACGTTCTGCTATGCGCGTCGAGCCTAGAAATTCATTGGTTGCTCACATTGGCCAGCAGAGCCAAACTAAATTCGTCGGAAGTGCATAATTGAGTGCAAAGCTAAACCTTACGTCCTGCTATGCGCCGCGAGCCAAGAAATTCATTGGGTGCTTTTGTATACGGCACATTGTAAAAAAATATTTTCATGAATAAGAGATTGTCGTAATGAAAGGAATTTGACGGGGGTGATTTGCTCTCTAAATAAAACAAAAATATTATTTGTCAAGATTCTTGATTTTTTTTTTATAAATAATCAAAATTGATATTAAAATATAAACAAACCCTCAAATTTGATAGATATTTAAGATTTGAAATTCCACACTGGTTTTGTATTTTAGCAAGCAAAGGAGATCAATAAAGGTACAGATAGCGACAGTTGAGAAGACCTGATCTGTCCAGTGAGAGAAATAAGTAAACGTTACTGATGGCGACACTTGGGAAGATCCGATCTGAGCAGCTTCATATGAGTGAAAATAATGGCAATGGTATATTCGCGGTTATTATGTTTAAAAGTGATTATTAAAATACAAATTATATAGGGTTTTCACGGTATTATAAAATTTAAATGACCTTAAATGATACGAAAGTATTTATTTTATAATACATATGAGTTTAAAAAATCATAAAAATATCATTATTATTATTAATTATATATATATATACAACATTATTGATCAATTTTATAGTTTACTATTATTATCTTTATAAAAAATAATAATTAATGTTCATGATTTTTATTTTAATTAATTAATATAATTAAAAAGATACACAATATATTATATCTTTAACATAAATCTCAACTCCTCTTTAGAAAATCTATAATTCACTGTCACAGTCAAAGTTGCATTCAATGGCACACTCTGAATGTGCATATGATTCCTGCACCATTTATCTTTTCAATGAATAGTTATCGGCTCATTGTTCTATGGCACACTCCCAATGTGCATATGATTCCTACATCATTTATTCTTTTAGTGAATAGTTATTGGCTCATTGTTCTATGGCACACTTCCAATGTGCATATGATTCCATCTGCCAATGCTAATGACCAAAACAAATTCATTGTCGACCTTCGCTTCTCTGTTACATAGTTCCTCGGGCAATTGAGCCACCCCCTTTGATGCAGTCACTCACCTTGGAATCCCATGACTACTTGGATACCCTGCAGAACAGTTACGTAGAGCCAACCAAAAAAGCATTAGCACCCATGAACAATAATCAAAGTAATGCCATTGCATAACTAATAAAGAAAGAACACAAGATAACCGACGCATCAACAACAAAAGAAGCTAGGGGTATTTTGAAAGTTGCATATCATGACAATGACACAATGAAGACTATTAAATTGCACACATTCAGAGCTCAGTATGAAACCCTGAAGATGAATGACATAGAGAATGTGGACCAATTCATGACTAGAGTCATGGGCATCGCCAATCAAATCAAACTTATTGATGAAACCATTACAGATTAGAAGATTATTGAAAAATTCGTTTGAAACTTTCTTAAGAAATACGACATGGTTGTAACAACCATCCTTGAATCTAAAATTTTTTGATTCGATCACTTATGGCACACGAAACAAGACTTAACCTAGAAGAAGATTCCATGGAACAAGTTTTCAAAGCATGATCTATCTCTTGGCAGAGGCAGAGGAAGAGGATATAGAGGTAGCAACAAGTGAGTCAGATTAGAACATAATCATGCAACAGAGTAGTTCATACCTATACAGAAAAAAAACACAAAGAAGAAGGACACGGATCAAATCTAATTTCCAATGTTATTACTACATGAAATTTGGGCATTATGAACATGAATATAGACAAAAAAAATCATACCAACAAAGAGGCAATGTCCATCTCTCTAACAACGAAGGATAATCCTCTAAAACCATGTTTGTTTCCTACCATCTTTCAAACAACAGTCACACTGAGGACCTTTGGTTGTTTGAAAATGGTTGCAACAATCATATGGCAGGTAAAAAAAATCTAATTTCTTGAATTTAAGCTTTCAAGATATTTGAAATTACTCTAGTAGATTGTTCTCGTATTAAATCTGAAGGGAAAGGTATTTTCCCTGTTCTTACCAAACATAATTAGTAGAAATACATACCTAATGTTTATTATGTTCCATGTCTAAAGCATAACCTCATTAGTGTAGGTCAATTCATGGAACTTGGTGATGATGTATTATTCCAAGGGAATACATGTTATATTGATGACAAACCTCTTAATAAAATACTAATATAAAAGGGTGAAAAAAACAAGAATACGATGTTTCCATTCAATCGTAGAATTCAAAGTCTTTCATAGTATTTTACATACAATGTGTCAAGAATACATGAGTCACAATTATAGAATTCTAGGTATAAGAATATTCCCCTAAAGAGTCTAAGTCTGCTTCAGAAACATTTTAGGGTCATTGGTCTCCCTGTTATAAATGAAAAATATTGTAACTGTGAAATTTATATTGTGTCCAAGCATAAAAGAGATATCTTTACCACATATTCCTCTAGAGAAAAAGAGCCTTTAGAGCTATTCCATATAGATGTATGTGGCCCAATGAAAGTAGAGTCCATTGGTGTTAGTCTTTATTTTCTAACCTTCATTGATGATTATAACAAGAAGATATGGGTGTATTTTTTCAGAAATAAACTAAATCCTTTCTCAAGATTTAAAGAGTTCAAAGCAGAAGCAGAAAAGAAGAGTGGAAAGGCTTTGAAAGTACTCGGGTCTAACAGGGGAGGAGAATACAACTAAAATGATTTCAAAGATTTTTTTCAACAATAAGGAATCATCTATTGAAGTCCAACAAGAAATTGTAGCACCTACACTAGTGTGGGACTAGGAGGTCCAAGTAGCACCTTCACTAGTGTGGAACCATAGGTCTTAGCAGCACCTACACTGGCGTGGGCTAAATTTGGTGCATGTCTATTTTAATTATCCCTTAATTAAGATGGAAAATAAAATGTAATCTAATCTCAAAATCACTTGTAATAGTTAACTGAGTGTGATAAACTCAGTTAGCTCATGAATTTCGAATTGAGGGTATTTGGTGAGGCATGTAAAGTAATCCTAGTTGTAACAGAATTCAAAATGCAGTGGTGTATTAGTCAATGCATGTTGTAATCAGTTTGACTCATTTAAGTGAGTTAAAGTCAGTTGTGCTAGTTGTAATTGTTTGTTACACTAGTGAGAGATCAGCTGAATTAAATATTATTAAATTCATAATTAGTGATCTAACATGTAATTGATGATTTACTATTATTTAGCTGCATGCATGTCAGTTCCAGTGGAGACCCAGTTGAGATCTAGGTGAAAGGGATGTTGACTATTGGTTGTAGGATTATTGCATTGCACCCATGCAACCAAACACTCATTAGATTGCCCATGATCCTTACACAGTCAAGGAAGGCCAAAATTCCTAAATAATGGGGATTTCATTCATCAGTAATTGCACAAGAAATACAGGTTGTTTAGAGGCTGAGAATTGGCTAAGTGTTGGTCATTTTTGTCGAGGATAGTGTCAGAAAATTAGCTGAGTACATGAGGCTCTTGTGAAAATATTTGTATGTCATTGTTTCATGTATCCATGTTGGATATACAATAGAAGATAGTGGGGTTTTGAGTAGCAAGCTTTCATCGGGAAATTATCTGTGTTATGGTTTTATTGATTCTTCTTTGGTTCATGTGATTGACGATTGTGTTTTTCTAAATTCTGTAATTGTTTTGTAGAAGTGATTCAATATCTAGCTTTAGTACATTGTTAGATTGGATTGAATCCATGATATACATATGTGTTGTGTAATTTATACATGGTATCAGAGCACAGGAAATCACAATAATGGAGGAGGAGATGAGTTTGTGAGTAAATAGAATTCGAATTTGTAGAAGACTTTCTTGGTGTTACAGCTGATTCATGATCGAAATGGCTTTCAATGGCTTGAGATTGGAGTATGCACTTGAGGGTAGCTCTAACTATATTTATTGGATAGACAGGATGGAGGTAGTAATCGAAGACAATGGCTTGAAGGAATTCATTGATAATGATGTTCCTAAACCCGTTGTGACATATGCTGCAAATATTGATGCATGGAAAAAGAAAGTGGCAAAGGCGAGAAGGATCTTACTAGAGGGAGGACGAGACCACATTGTCTCAAGTCTCCATGGAAGAGCAACACCATATGCTATGTGGAAATATTTGATAGATATATTTTAGAGAAGCAGTGACCATAGGAAATTGACATTGAAAGATAAAATGAGGAAGATCAAGATGGAGAAAGGTGACTCCATGCCAAAATATTTAACAAAGTTTTTCCAAGGATGAGCTGAGGAGCATTGGAATTACTGTTGCTGATGATGATTTGGTGAGCCTAGCTGTTCTAGGACTTCCCGAGAGTTTTCATAGTTATCATGACTCTATCAATGGAAGGGAAAAACTGCCAGATTGGGAACGACTTCAGTCAGATTTGGTGCAAGAGGAGTTCAGATGAAATACCAGAGACAGATCTTCATTTAAAAATGAAGATGAATAATATTGTGCTTTTTCTACCAAGACAAAGAAGGGGAAATGAAATAAATTCCATTCCAAATCCGAGTCGGGTAAATATGGAAAGAAGTGCGACATGTCCAAGGTGAAGTGTTTTCACTGTCACGAGCATGGGAACTATGCTAGTAATTGTCCACAAAAGAAGAAGAACAATAAGGCTTCAGGATTTGCAGATGTTGAGGCTTTGGCCTCGCAATTTGAGATTGAATTCTCACTCATTTCATGCATGATATCAAGTGCAATGGGATCGGTGTGGTATTTGGATAGTGGTCCATTATTTCACATGACGGGAGACGAAGAAATTTTAAGTAGCTTGGAAGAGAAGGACCTCCAGATGCATATCGAAATGGGTGATGACGGGCGGTAGAGTGCTACTGGGATTGGTACCATTACCTTCTAGAGATAGCTAGGTAGACCCTTTCAGTTAAAAGATGTAATTTATGTACAAGGCTTGAAGAAAAAACTGGTCTCAGTTGCAATATTGGAGGATACAGGCTATGATGTTGTTTTCAGTGAAGGAAAAGGTTTCTCACGATACAAAACAACAGGACAAGCCACGAATATGGGGATTCGAGTTAAGAACCTATATAAACTTAACATGATGGTTGTGCATCATTTATGGGTAAGGCGGATAAAGTGGTGAGCCGAGATGATGGTGAGTTATGGCACAGGAGATTAGGCCATCTTCAACACGAAGCCTTAAAAGTCATGCAATAGATTTCTACGGGTCTTCCCAAGGGTACACTTGTCCAGTCAGACACATGCAAGGGATGTACTATGGGAAAATATGTAAAGGCCAACTTTCATGAGAAGGAGAATAGAGCGTCAGGGATCCTTGAGAGAGTTCACTCAGACATGTGTGAACCATTCTCTATTGCTTCGACAACAAAGCATAAGTACTTTGTGATATTTGTTGCTGAATTTTGTCAGAAGTGCTGGATTTAATTCATTACGAAGAAAGATCACACATTCTAAAATTTTCTTGAGTTCAAAGCACTGGTGGAGGAAGACATGGGGAATCTTGTGAAGGCTCTTAGGAGTGATAATGGTGGTGAGTACATCTCCAATGAATTCAATAGCTTCTGCAGCAAAGAAGGAATCCAGAGAGAACTTATAGTGTAGCAAGAGCGATGTTACATGATCAGGGCCTACCAATGCATCTATGGGCAGAGGAATGCAACACAATGGTGTTTGTGTAGAACCGTTATCCACATAGGATACTTGGCATGAGTACACCAAAAGAGGCTTTCACTTGTAAGAAACCCGATGTTTCACATTTTAAGATTTTTGGCTCATATGTTTATGTGCATGTGACCAAAGACACCAGGAAGAAGCTGGAACCAATAATTGAGATTGGGATTTTTGTGGGGTACACTGATGCTCCCCACAATTATTGTGTGTATTTTCCAAACAATAGAATGACTGTTGTTCGATGGGATTTAACATTTGATGAGGAGAAAGCCATGTGATTGTCCCTTAATAGGGAGTTGGATTTGCATGCAGAGGAGGAAATCTTGGTTCCAAAGGATGAGCCTCAAGATGTGGAGCAGCCACATGCAGAGGATCATGGAGTGGCAGAAAAAACTAATGCAGAGCCATCCGACAGAAATGGTAGAAGGCGCGCCACGGAAGCTGATAGATTGATACTTGATGCAGTAGAGAATGTAGGAGCCCCTACTTCACAACCATTAGGGGAATTTTGAGGTCTCAACTGGGCCTCCTAAGAAAAATGTACAGCAAAAAATAACTTTATAAGAACCAATAGGATTCAAGATGATGATGTCAACCATGGGGGATGACTCACCATTTTTGGAGTAAAAAAGTACAAATATTAAGAAATAATAAAATAATAAAACTATTTTTTCAACTCATATTTTCAACTTATTTCCCTGAGGTTTTACTCAAATTTTTAGTATGAGTACTTTTTGGATGCAAAATTTGATTTCTCATCCAAAGAGTACCCATGTTGCATACTTTTGATGGACCCTGCTACATGAAAAAATAAAAATACATGAAAAACGTGTTTGTAATCACCTTTTTCATGTATTTCTTATTTTTCGTGTAGCAGGGCCCATATAAAGTATACAACATGGGTACTCTTTGGATGAGAAATCAAATTTTCATCCAACGAGTGTTACCATTCGAAATTTGTGTAAATCCATAGGGAGATAAGTTCAAAATATGAGTTGAAAAAATAGTTTTTTCTTTTTTCCCTTTAAAATTTGATGATGTAATCTAATATTATTATATTATTTCCACTATTATTTTATAGTTTCCTTAGGAGGCCCATTTTAGACCTAAAAAATCCCCTTATGGCAGGTAGAGACAGTCTCTAGATAGGTTTACGGGATACATGGCTCTTATGAGAAATTGTATTGTGACAGAACCATCTTCCTTTCAGGAGGCAGTGAAACAACCAATTTGGGTTGATGCAATGGTGGATGAGTATGAATCCATTGTCAAGAATAGTGAATGGGAGATTGTCCCAAGACTGGTTGATAAATCAGTTGTTGGATCTAGATGGATCTACAAGGTAAATTAAGCTATTGATGGGAGTGTGGAGAAGTACAAGGCCAGATTTGTGGCCCCAGGATTCTCACATATTGAGGGGATCGACTATGATGAGACTTTTGCACCGGTTGCAAGGTACTCTTCCATTATATCCATCCTTGAACTCTTAGCACAGATGGGGTGGCACATTCATTAGATGGATGTGAAAAATGTATTGCTCAATGGAATTATTGAGGAAGAAGTGTACATAGAGCAGCCAGAAGGTTTCGAGATCTTTGACAATGAGTCGCATGTGTGTCGACTCAAGAGAAAATTGTATGGGATGAAGCAAGCACATCGTGCTTGGTACACTCAGATTGATAGCTATTTCACTGGATTTGTCTTCACCAAAAGTGAAGCTGATGCAAACCTGTACCAGATTGTGGTTGATGGTAAGCTATTGATTATTGTGCTTTATGTTGATGATCTAATTTAGACTGGTGATGAGCAGCTGATACAATCATGCAAGGAGGATATTGCAAGGGAGTTTGAAATGAAGGACATGGGAATCCTTCATTATTTCTTTGGTTTGGAAATATGGCAGTGAGATGGTGAAGTTTTTGTTTCTCAAGGCAAGTATGCCAAAGAGATATTGGGTAAGTTTCACATGGAGAGTTGTAAACCCATGGACACACCTCTTCCAGGAAATTGGAGGAAAGAGGATGCTACTTCTGGAGAAGTAGTGGATTCTACTGTCTAAAGGAAGTTAATCAGTTCACTAATGTATGTAGTGAACACCACACCAGACATTTGTTATGTAATTAACCAATTGAGTCAAGCTATGGTTAAGCCTACCAAACTCTTTTAGAAGGCAAGGAAGCATGTCTTGAGATACCTGGGGGTCTCAACATAGTATGAATTATGGTATATATGGACAGAGGGAGTGAATATTCAAGTCTTCATGGATGCAGATTGGGAAGGAAATCCATCAGATAGAAAGAGTACATCAAAAGGGATCTTCAGCATAGGATCGACATCATTTTCTTGGTACAGCAGAAAGGAGCGATTTGTGGCACTTAGTTCAGCGGGGGCAGAGCACATGGCAGCAAGTCAAGCTGCATGTGAGTCCATTTGGATGCGAAATATACTTGTTGGTTTACTTGGTTCTCAGTTTGATCTGATAGTGATACATTGTGATAACCAAAGTTGCATTAAAATATCGGTTAAGACTATGTTTCGTGATAGATCCAAGCACATAGAAATCTAGTACCACCATCTCAGATATTGTATGTAGAGGCGCATAATGTAACTTCAGTACATTCCCACGGAAGATCAAGATGCAGATATTATCATGAAGGTTCTCACTAGGAGAAAATTTGAATACCATAGAGGCAGGATTGGGGTGAAGGATAATCCATTTCTTGTTGAGAGTGTTGTGTAACCAGCTCCAAAAATAGAATAAAAGATAGATCAACGCCTTATAAATAAGCCACTTCTAGGGGGCAACCTCTAATACATTACATAAATGAACAATTCTTGCATGATACAATTTACAAAACCTCCTATCTATATATAGGAGTCCATGGGGACATAATGTAATCCTATTGGGCCGCAATGTAATCGTAGCCGACCTAACAATAATAATTTAAGGGCACAATAATAACAAAATGGGGGTTACAAGGGTACAATAATAATAATAAGGGGGTTACACTAACAACAATAAGGGACTATACTAGTAATATAGGGACCTAACATGCCCCTCTCCTTCCAAAAAGTGTTGTCCTCAACGCTTGAGTAGCTCTGGGTGCTTCTGTATAAAATTCTCATCCTCCCATGTAGAATCTTCAGTGGGTAAGTTCTTCCACTTGATGAGATACTCTGAAATTGATCGATTCCCTAGCTATCGAGTTCTTGTTTCCGTGACCGCTTCAGGTTCCAATATGATTTTTCCTTCCTCATCAAGTTCTGGAAATATTGTTTGAACTGGAATATTTTCACCTATAACCTTCTTTAAGCATGAAACATGGAAAAATGGATGTACTCACGAAGAAGAAGGAAGCTCCAATTTGTATGCCATAGTACCAATATTTTGCAACACCTTGTAAGGACCATAGTACTTTGCTGATAATTTATTATCCTTCTTAGCTTGCTTGAGGGAAATTTGTTTGTATGGTTGTAGCTGTAAAAATACCCAATCTCCTACATCAAAACTTCTCTCACTACGATGTTGATATGCTTGTTGTTTCATTCGATTTTGTGCCATATTCAAGTTATCCTTTAAAAGTTGGAGAACTTCTTGCTGATGCTTGATGTGATCTTTGACTGCTTGAACCTTCGAATTTTCCCTTAAAGATGATGTGATGGATGGTGGATGATATCCATAAAGTGCCATAAATGGGGTCATTTTTGCTGCAGTATGGAAGGAAGTGTTATAGCACCATTCAGCGAGAGGTAACCACTTGACCCATTGTGTTTGTTTATCAGATACAAAACAACGAAGATATCCTTCCAAACATTTATTTACTATCTCGGTTTGACCATTAGATTGAGGATGATAAGATGAGCTATGAGCTAATTGAGTACCCAAACAAGAAAATAACTCCGTCCAAAAATTTCCAGTAAAAATGGGATCTCTATCGCTCACAATAACTCTTGGGCTTCCATGTAGCTTTTGAATTCTGTCCATAAATGTAGTAGCAACTGTACTTGCTTTAAATGGATGAGATAATGCACAAAAGTGTGCATACTTGGTAAGTCTATCAGCTACCACCATGATGACACTCTTTCCTTCGGAATTAGGTAAACCTGTGATAAAATCCATTGAAATCTCCTCCCAACGTTGACTTGGAATGGATAAAGGTTGTAGAAGTCCTGGGGTCTTAATTGTCTCCACTTTATTCTGCTGGAAAACCAAACATTACGCCACAAAATTTTGAATATCAGATTTAAGGCCATCCCAAAAAAATTCTTTCTTCACCCTGTGGTAAGTTTTTAAAAATCTTGAGTGTCCTCCTAAAGGAGAAGTGTGCAATTCCAGAAGAATCTTTTGTTTTAGTTGAGAATTCTTACAAAGATATAAGCGATCTTTGTACCATAAGGAATCATTTTTCCAACTAAATGTATCAGATGTACTAGGATCTTGCTGCAACTTTTGAATGAGTGTCCATACATCTTTTCCCTTCTTCCATTCATCTCTTGCTTCGGTTATCCAATCTGGTTGGATAATAGAAATGGCACAAAGCAATGCTTCCACCTCTTCATTCTTTCTTGAGAGTGCATGTGCAACAACATTAAGCTTTCCTTTTTTGTAGATTATTTCAAAGTCATAACCCAACATCTTTGTGACCCATTTTTGCTGCTCTTCTGAAGATAGTCTTTGTTCCAAAAAGTGTTTAAGACTATCATGATCAGTTTTTACCTTGAAGTGTCTCTCCATTAGGTAAGTTCGCCATTTTTTAGTGCATGTAGTATTGCTAACATTTCCTTCTCATAAATAGGTTTCTTTAAATAATTTCCTTTGATTGGACGACTTTCAAAAGCAATGGGTCTTCCTTCCTGCATTAAAACAGCACCAATTCCATTTCCTAAGGCATCACATTCCACAATAAAGGTTTTTGTGAAGTCTGGCGTAGCTAAGACTAGTGTTAGGCACATTGCGTCTTTAAGATGTTCAAAGGCCTTAGCTGCTTCAGGAGTCCATGAAAATGCATCTTTCTTCAATAATGTTGTTAGAGGTGCTGCTATTCTCACATAATTCTTAACAAACTTGCGATAATACCCTGTTAACCCAAGAAATCCTCTTAACTGCTTTATGATTGTGGGGACTTTCCATTCCTTAATGGCTTTAATTTTGTTAGGGTCTACTTTAACACCCTCGTGAGATACAATATGACCCAGATATTCCACCTCTTGTACTCCAAAAAAACATTTGGATTTTTTTGCATATAATTGTTTCTCCTGCAATAGTTTGAGCACCCTGTCAACATGTTCAACATGATCCTTCCAAGACCTGCTGTAGATTAGTATATCATTAAAAAATACTAGCACAAATTTTCTAAGGAAGGGTTTGAAAATGGAATTCATCAACCCTTGAAATGTAGAAGGTTCATTGGTAAGGCCAAAAGGCATGACCAAAAATTCATAATGACCTTCATGAGTTCGAAATGCTGTTTTTGGAATATCTTCGGTCTTCATTCTAATTTGATGATATCCTGAACGAAGATCCAACTTGGTAAAATAAATTGCTCCATGTAATTCATCCAATAATTCGTCAATCATAGGAATGGGAAATTTATCTTTAATGGTGAGCTTATTAAGCTCCCTATAATTCGGACACATTCACCATGATCCATCCTTCTTGTGTACCAATACTACAGAAGCAGAGAAAGAACTTTGACTAGGTTGAATTATACCCGCCTCTAACATTTCTGCAATCATACGTTCAATTTCGCTCTTTTGGACGTAAGGATATCTATAAGGCATGATGTTTGGAGGAACACTTCCTGGAATCAAATGAATAGCATGATCATGATCACGAATAGGTGGGAGTCCTTTGGGAGTTTCAAACACCTTGGAATGATTGTCCAAGACTTGTTGGAGATCTGCGGAAATAGATGATTTTGATGTTGGAACTTCTAGTGAGCATAATTGTGCAATTACGCCTCGTTTTTCTTTCTTTATAAGCTTTGTCATGACATTAGAGCTTATTATCCTTCCTGGCTTCCCCGCAATACCCCGTAATTCGACTTCCTTTCCTTCTGAAAAAAATTTCAAGAAAAGTTCTTGAAAATTAAAAGCTACCATCCCCAAAGATTCTAACCATTGTACTCCTAGTACAACATCAGCAACTCCCATAGGAATGGCAAGCATTGGACTAGTCAATACATATTTCCCCATGGTTAGCTTGATATTATGGCATTTTCCAGAGCAATTTATAGTTCCTCCATTTGCAACCATCACTTGACATTCTTGTGCTGGGTATAGGAAACAATTTGATTCCTTGGCTACCTTATAATGAATAAAATTATGGGTGCTACCTGAATCAATCAACCCTATTACCCTTTTCTTCTTGATATGTCCTTCTATCTTGAGAGTTTGAGGAGTGGTAATTCCTGCCAGTGCATTACACGATATGGTCGGATTCATTTCTTCCTCCTCTAGGGCTGGTTCCTGGTGTATATCCTCTTCTTGTTCATTTTCTTCTTCCTCTTCACAATCTATGTAAAATAATTTCTTCTCAGCACACTTATGACCTTTAGTGTATTTGCTATCACAACTGTAGCAAAGACCTTTGCTCTTTTTTCTTCCAATTGTTGTGGTGTCAACCTTGTAGGTTGTGGAAATCTAGGCGTAGCAACACTTCCTTCTTTATAGAATTGAGTGGTAGGCTTCCTTGTCGCCATAATTTTACATTCAACTTTTCTTGCCAACCTGAATGCCTTCTCCAATGAATCGAGTTCCAAAACGTGAACTTCATGCTGGATGTTATCCTTTAAAGTGCCTATGAAGAGATCAATCCTGTGTTCCTCTGGAATATCAGTTACCCTTATATTCAATTTTGGAAGTCCTCAATGTGCTGCCCCACTAAACCCTTTTGTTTGAGATTTATCAATTGGCTAAAGAAGGTGTTGCTCTTTGTATCCTCATAATGTGCTATCATTTCCTCCGTAAAAATTGACCAAGTGACAATTTTTTTACGGGAGCAAAGCCATCGATACCATACAAATGCATTTTGTTCTAAATGTAAAGTTGCAATGCATACTTTTGCATGTTTTTCACGTTATGGAGATCAAAATATTGCTCCATCTATAGTATCCATGTTACAAGATATTTTCCATCAAACTTCCTCATATCCATTTTTGGAATATGGTGGTTCTTCCCGCCAACATCATAGTTTATGAAATCACGATTAACATTTATTTTGTTCTCATCATGAGGTTCTTCTACTATATTTCCACCATTAGGAATCATTTCTTGTTTTAAGATTGTCATCAAGCCTTCCATGTATGCTTTTAGATCATTATTCATGTCATCCATCTTAGCTTCCATGCCCACTTCCATGCCATCCATCGTTAGCTTCCATGCCTTTCTTCAAAACTTCCATTTCATTTTTTGTTGCTCTTTGCGAGAGTGAAATTTGTTGCACTTGCTCTTGTAATTTTGATAGATCATGTTGCAATTCTTCATCTTCATGAGTCATAGTAGAGCTTTTTGAAGGCTTAATGGGTGTTGAATTATTTTCACGAGGCATATTTTAGAACCCAATACTGCTATATATTCTACAATATGCCCTTGGAATCAATTCAAATTGATTCTTCAAAGACTTATGCAATTTGGAAAGAAAAATATACACACCTTTTTCTTGCTTTTGAGGAGCTCGATATTGAAATTGGATAATCTCTATGATTGCAGCACTTCAATATTTGAATTTTAGTATCAACGTAGCCCTCTGAATCATCTTTCGAATGCCATAGGTCTGACCTGATTTGGATTCTCCAAGACAAAGTTTTGTTCACTCTCCCACAATGACCTAATTCTGGACTGGTTCAGTAGAGCGAACTTGTACGACTTGCCATGTGTCACTTTTTCGTCCTTTGTCTCTGAAATTGATAGAAAATAAACTACAGCCCGTGTACTTGTGACCACTTTTTATGGAACTCCAATCTGATGCCCATAGAGAGAGTTATTGAAATTTTCTCATGATCACCTCTTTGAGATGAAATTCAGGAGCCTGAAAAAGCACTGCCTTCCACAGATCATATCTCCAAAAATATTGCGAAAAAAGCTCTGAATTTTTTTGAAGAATTTCCTCAGGATTTCAGCTTCGCACCATATGAATTTCAGATTCTGAACCTTCGTAGAAAAAATTTTATAGCGAAAATTCCACAATGACCTCTTTAGGATCTTGAAATAAGACCTAACTTCCACAGATGATATCTCCAAAAATATTGCAAACCAAGCTCTGAAATTTTTAGAAAATATTCCTTAGGATTTCAGCTTCGCACCCTAAATATTTCAGCTTCTGAAAATTCGTAGAAAAAAATTTATAGTGAAAATGCCACGATGACCTGTTTTGAGCAGCGAAACCCTAGAATCCGAAGCTCTGATACCAAATGTTGTGTAACCAGCTCCAAAAATAGAAGAAAAGAGAGATCAACGCCTTAGAAATAAGCCACTTCCAGGGGGCAACCTCCAATACATTACATAAATGAACAATTCTTGGATGATACAATTTACAAAACCTCCTATCTATATATAGGAGTCCATGGGGCCATAATGTAATCCTATTGGGCCACAATGTAATCCTAGCCTACCTAACAATAATAATTTAAGGGCACAATAATAACAAAATGGGGGTTACAAGGGTACAATACTAACAATAAGGGGGTTGCACTAACAACAATAAGGGGCTATACTAGTAATATAGGGACCTAACAGAGAGGGAGTGTTGAATTCCAACAAGAAATTGCAGCATTTACACTAGTGTCGGACTAAGAGGTCCAAGCAGCACCTACACTAGTGTGGGACCACAGATCTTAGCAGCACATACACTTGTGTGGGCTAAATTTGGAACATGTATATTTTAATTATCCCTTAATTAAGATGGACAATAAAATGTAATCCAATCTCAAAATCACTTGTAATAGTTAAATGAGTGTGATAAAATCAGTTAGCTCATGAATTTTGAGTTGAGGGTAGTTGGTGAGGCATGCAAAGTAATTCTAGTTGTAACAGAGTTCGAAATGCAGTGGTGCATTAGTTAATGCATGTTTTAATTAGTTTAACTCAGTTAAGTGAGTTAAAGTCAGTTGTGCTAATTGTAATTGTTTGTTGCAGTAGTGAGAGATCAAGTGAATTAAATATTATTTAATTCACAATCCGCGATCTAACATGCAATTGTTTATTTCCTATTATTATCTTCATGCATGTCCGTTCCAGTGGATACCCAGTTGAGATCTAGGTGAAAGGGATGTTGACTATCAGTTGTAGAATTATTAGGTTGCACCCATGCAACCAAACGCTCATTGGATTTCCCATGATACTTGCACAATCAAGGAAGGAAAAAATTCCTAAATAATGGGGATTGCATTCATCAGGGATTGTGCAAGCAAGGCAGGCTGTTTAGAGGCTGATAATTGGCTAAGAGTTGGTCATTTTTCTCCAGAACAGTGTGAGACAATTAGTTGAGTACAAGAGGCTCTTGTGAGAAGAGTTGTATGTAATTGTTTCATGTATCCATGTTGAATATACAATAGAAGATAGTGGGGTTTTAAGTAGAAAGCTTTCCCCGGAATATTATCTATGCTGTGGATTGATTGATTCTTCTTTGCTGCATGTGATTGGCGATTGTGTTTTCTTAAATTCTACAATTTATTTGTAGAAGTGATTCAGTATCTAGCTTTAGTACATTTTTAGATCGGATTGAATCCATGATATACATATATGTTGTATAATTTCTACATAATCATGCAGAACCCAATAGTATATACTCCACAGTAGAGTGTAGTAGCATAAAGGAAAAAAAAATAAATCATCAATATGGTCAGATGTATGCTTCGTGAGAAGAAGTTTTCCAATGATTATTGGGATGAAGTAGTTTCTACTGTAGTATATGTTCTCAACATATCTCCAACAACCAGTGTCGAAGACGCAGTACATGAAGAAGCATGATATGGTAAGAAGGTGAATGTATCTCACTTTAGAATTTTATGATCCGTAGCATTTGCACATGTTCTTAAGCAGCTAAGAAATAATCTTGATGATAGGAGTGATTTATATATTTTTGTAGGCTATAGTGAATAGTCAAAGGCCTGTAGGATTTATAATCCAGTTATCAAAATGTTTTTTTTTAAGCAGAGATGTTAATTTTTTTGAAAATAAACCTTGGTCTGGTCAAATTGATGAAGCTTTAAATCAACTTGTCCATCCACCATAACTTTCAAGATTGCATGTTCAAAAGATTCATACCAAACTAAAAATGACACATATTCCAGTAGTGAATGCGAAAATGATTCACCATGTTCAGAAGACACTCATAAAACTGGAAGCATCAGAGAAATATATAAGCATGAACATGAGTTTGATCAATAGAATATGCTTTCCTTTCTTTCATCTCAACCAACACATTTTGAAGAGGCAACAAAAGTAAAAATTGGACTGATCCAAAGAATCAAGAAACTGTTGCCTTAGAGATGAATGAGACATGGGAATTAGTTAATATACCAAGAGACAAATCAAAATTACTGTAAAATGGGTACATAAGACCAAGCTACACGAGAAAGGAGAAATTGAGAAACATAAGGCAATATTGGTTGCCAAAGGATTCTCACAATAGTTTGGCATCGACTATTGTGAAACTTTTGCTCTACTAGCAAGGTTAGACACTATCATAACTCTTTTATCCACAACAACTTAACACAAATTTAAATTCTATCAACTTAATGTAAAATATTCTTTCTTAAATGATATATTGCAAGAAGAATCTTTTATCGAGAAACCTCCTAATTTTCAAGTTCCAGATAGGCGCATAAGGTGTACAAGTTAAAGAAATCTGTGTATGGCTTGAAACAAGCTCCCTAAGGTTGGTACAATCGCATCGACACTTATCTCAAAAAAAGTGGTTTCTACAGAAGAAACCATGAGCCAACTTTGTATACCAAAACTAATGAAGGTAAAATTCTCATTGTTTTCCTTTATGTTGATGATCTTCTTTATACAAACAATATGATGTTAGAAGAATTCAAAGCAAAAATGCAAATAGAGTTTGATATGAATGATATAGGGTTCATGACATACTTCTTAGGTACTGAAATTGAACAATCTACTAATGGAATTTTTGTTGGTCAACAAAAATATGCCACTAACATCCTCCAGAAGTTCAAACTGATCATTTACAAACAGCTAATACAACAATTTCTCAAGGCATCAAGATGAGCAAACAAGATGTAGCACTACGAGTTTATTCGACATAGTATAAAAGTGTAGTTGGCAGTCTCTTATATCTCACTACAACTAGACCTAATATTATGTTTATAACTAGTTTTGTTTCTGAATTTATGCAATCATCCAAGATTTCCCATTGAAAGGTTACAAAGAGGATCTTAAGATATATTCCAGGGACCCTAGACTATGGTTTTTTCTACACACATTATGAAGATTTTTCACTTTCAAGTTATACATACAACAATTATGCATGTAGTTTAGACGATCATAAAAACACCTTAGGGCATGCTTTTCACCTTGGAACCAATCTAATCTCATGGGCATGCAAGAAACAACCAATCATTTCAATATCTTCTATAGAGGTAGAATATGTAGTTGCAAATTCAATAGCTTGTCAAACAGTATGGCCGAGAAGACTATTGAAGGATTTTTCAAATTTTCGAAAGGAGCCAACTCCTATTTTTTGTGATAACAATTCTGCAATATATTTATCAAAAAATCATGCCTTTCACAAAAATAAAAAGCACATTGCAACGTCTTCTCATTTCGTTCGTGAGTTTTTCACTGATGGAGACATATTATTTTCTTCTTGTTGTTCAAAATATAAGCTTGCAAATATTTTTACAAAGCCATTGGGAAAAAATGTATTTGAATTTCAAAGAGAGCAATCCGTGAGTTTTTCACTGATGGAGACATATTATTTTCTTTTTTTTGTTCAAAATATAAGCTTGCAAATACTTTTATGAAGCCATTGGGAAAAGATTTATTTGAATTTAAAAGAGAGCAATTGGGCATTGTAAGTGCCAATACTTGTAACAATTGAGATTAGGAGGAGGTGTTGGGATATTCAATCTCATTGTTTCCTAGGTGTCATAGTTGGTTTTGATTGTCTTAAGTTTAGTTGAGCATAATTGGAAGCTTCTCCAGTCATTTATTGTTGCGTGTTTCCTTGTCTCGTATGTAGTTGTATTTAACTAATTTTGAATGATGAAAATATTGGTTCACTCCATTCTAGTTTCGTGCTCATTTTATATCAATGCCTTTGCATTCTTTATCAAACGAAGCACTGGAATTTGGATTTTAGGAAGTGTGAGTTCATTTGATGCACCAAAAACTAACATAGCAAATTTTGTGAGCCCATAACCCATAAGTTCACATAGGATTCAAGTCATCTGAAAGTCGAATACACAGGCCAGAATCAATTTGTGTCATATGTTAATCTCATATTTATCTATCAACTGTTAAGAGACATCAAACTTTCCTAAGTTTATTTTTTCTCAAAATTTACATTCTAAAAACATCTTTGCATAAAAATATTTAATTCCTATGTATAATTAACGATGTGAAATTAATATAAATTTATATTAGTTAAATAAAAAACTTCTTATAAAATTTTAATTTGAAAATTAATTTAATCTTTATATATAATAATAATTTAGTAGTATATTTTTTAATAAAAGGTTTACTCTTCCCTCTGATGCACATGTGTTCCATGCTTAGCTCAGAATCGATCTTGACTCTGTAACAACATAGCGATTAACGGTAGATATGCTAAATGGGTAAAAAGTTAGAGTCAAATTTTGTATCATTTAATATCATGAATATCCATTCACGATAAATTAACTAGATTGAGGAAATGTAAACCACACTGTTCTGTTGATTTAAATCTTTATATAATATAAGTTTGAATGGGAAAATTGGTAATTTCTTGTATCGTTTAATATCATGAATATCCATTCATGATAAATTAACTAAATTGAGGAAAGATAAAAATCACACTGAATTGAAAGAGAAGGAGTTGCAGCTCACAGGTGAGTACTGCACCTGGAGACTGCACTCAAACTGAGAGATCGCTCACGATACACTCTACATACATGAATGAAAGATTACATCATTAAGTACATTACTAGAAATCAGGAAGTTGCAACCAAACTCCTAAACTCTAGGAACTAATCCTAAACTGAGGAGATACGTTACAACTTATGTAACCTTTTCTCCATTAATATAAAATAATATTAATTATTTTCAACTCCCCCCTTAATGGAGAAAGGATTATCCTAAACTCCTAGCATCCTTCTAAATAATTCAAACTTTACATGCCCAAGAGGCCTAGTAAAAATGTTAGCCATATTGTCACAAGTTTTACAATATTCAAATAATATCTCCTTTGACTGTAGTTTCTCTCAAACAAAATGGAACTGAGTGTCGATATGCTTGATATTTTTATGAAAGACTGGATTGTATGCAAGCTTAATGGTACTCTGGTTGTCAGTTTTGATGATAGTTGATTCTTTTTGTTCTTCTCCTGCATTGTTGAGAAGTCTTCTCAACCAGATAGCTTCACATGTGGCTGCACACAATGCTTCGTACTTAGCTTCACATGAAGATAAGGCTACAGTGCTCTGCTTTTTGCTGCTCCATGCTATGACCTCCGATCCAATGCTAAATGCGTAACCTGTGATAGACCTTCGATCATCCAAGTTACCTACCTAATCTGAATCTGAATAACCTGCTAGAGTAACATCAGAAGTGTCAGTGTACAAAATACCATAATTACTAGTACCACTAAGATACCTCAACACACTTTTTTCTGCGATCCAGTGACTTTCGAGTGGTTTTGACATGAACTAGCTCAACATACTAACAGAGTATGCCAAATATGGTCTAGTTGTAGTAAGGTATATCAAACTGCCAACTAGCTGTTTGTACATAGTGGCATCCACCTCTTTAGTACCATCATCACTGCTCAATTTTAGGTTCTGCTGCAATGGTGTTGCTGCTGATCTACACTTCACCATTCTAAAATTTTCTAGCAAGCTTCTGGCATACTTCCCTTGATTAAGAAAAGTTTGTCCAAAATCTCTCCATACTTCTAATCCCAAACAATAATGGAGATTTCTGAGATCTTTCATCTAAAATACTTGTGACATCTGCTGTTTGATTTCCTTGATCAGATTGTTAGCATCCCCTATTATGATCATTTCATCTACATACAAAGAAATCAAAATAATTTGCCTCTGTTTATTAAACTTGGTATACAGATTTGGGTCATTCAAGCCACTATGAAATCCATTCTGTACAAAAAATGAATCAATCTTCTCATACCATGACCCGGGTGCTTGTTTTAAACCATAAAGTGCCTTTTTCAATTTACAAACAAGATGTTCCTGCCCCTTTTTCACAAATCCTTCAGGTTGAACTAAATAGATTTCTTCTTTCAAGTCACCATTCAAAAATGTAGACTTAACATCTAGCTGGTGTAGCTGCCATTTATGTTTTGTTGCTAAGGAAATTAGAATTCTAATGGTGTTTAATTTGGCTACAGGAGCAAAGGTGTCATCGAAATCTATTCCCTCTTGCTGTGAGTAACCCTTTGCTACCAGTCTAGCTTTAAGTTTTTCTATACTCCCATCTGCATTTATTTTAGGTTTGTACAGCCATTTGCATCCTATGGGGGTTTTACCTTCAGGGAATTCAACCAAATCCCAAGTATGGTTTTTATTAATTGATTCAATTTCCTCATGCATTATAGCTTTCCATGCATCAGATTGACATGCTTCTTCATAATTTGCAGGTTCTACAATGTTTAAAATGTTTGTCATTAATGCATAATCTTTCAATCTAGATGGAAATCGAGTCTTCCTGCTTGACCTCCTTGGTAGGGGACTTACCTCAAATCTGTCTATTTCAGCCTTTTCCGGGCTTGCATCATTGATTACGTTACCTGTTACTTCTTCTTCTTGTTTCTGCTCCTGTTCTTCATCCTCCTCGTTGTTTTCTTCCATTAGCAATGGAATGTACCAATCACTGTTACAGTCATCCTTTCCTTCTTCAACCTGTTCATGAAATATGACATCTTTGCTTGCAAAAACCTTATGATTAACAGGATTAAATAACTTATATGTTTTGAACTCAGTGCCATATCCAACAAATATACATTTCAAGGCTTTAGGATCTAGCTTCTTCCTATCTGCCTTAGGTATATGAGCATAAGCTTTTGATCCAAATATTCTTAAGTGACTCACTACTGGTTTGAATCCAAATAATGCTTCAAAAGGGGTTTTGAAGCCTAGACATTTAGTAGGACTCCTATTTTCTAAATAGACAGCAGTATTAATAGCTTCTACCCAAAAACCATTTGATAGACTGTTACCTTGAAGCATGCTCCTTGCGCATTCCACAAGAGTTCTGTTCTTTCATTTTGCCACTCCATTCTGCTGTGGTGTGTGTGGCACTGTAAATTGTTGAACAATCCCATGCTGCTTGCAGAAGTTCATGATCTCTCCCAACCTGTATTCTCCCCCTTGATGTGAGCGGAGAATTTTTATTCTTTTTCCTGTCTGATTTTCTACCATAGATTTAAACTCTTTAAAAAACTGAAAGGTCTGACTCTTTTTACTCAGAAAGTATATCCATGAGAACCAAGTGCAATCATATGTAAATAAGAGAAAGTAATATGCACCTCCTAGTGACCTAGTCTGCATAGGTCCGCATAAATCTATATGCACCAGTTCTAAAATATCTCTTTCCTTTCTATTAACATGCAAAGGGAACTCTTCTCTATGCATTTTCCCTAATGCACATCCATCACAATCCAACTGAACATTATGGAAAAGAGGGAGTCCATCGACCATACCTTTTCTCTGAAGTAGGATGAGGTCATGCATATTAAGATGGCTGAATCTCCGGTGCCAAAGATTTTCGACTATCGATCCAGTTGCGACCATGGCTTGCTGTGGCATATTTTTCACATCTAGTCTGTATAGGCTCCCCACGTGCACTCCTGTTGCAACTATTTCCATCTGGCTATCCTTTATGACACAATTAGTCTTAAAGAATTGAACTTGCATGTCCTGATCAGTTATCATAGAGACAGAGATCAAATTTTTCTTGATTCCGGGCACATACAATACATTTTTAAGGTGTCTAATGTCACCGCTAGGTAACTTTACCAGAATATCACCATATCCCTTGATCTCATGTCCATTATCATCTCCTAAATAGATTTTCGACCCACATGAAGTTCCTTCAAGAAATTCAAACCAATCCTTCTTACTTGTCATATGTGAGGATGCACCAGAGTCGACATACCATATGTCGTCCTCATCTCCCTTTGGAGCTGAAAGTGCACAATCAGCTGTAAATAGTTGAAGTTCATGGCTATGGTCTTCATCTTCCTCAACAAAGTAACCTTTGTGCTTTCTCTGTTTATTTCTTGCTTCGTCTGCCTGTCTCTTATAAAATTCTTTAATCTGATGACCAGGTTTTCCACAGTAAAAACATTTCTTGATGGGAAAATTATTAGCAGACATACCTTTAAACGGTATCTTTTGAAATGTGTTGGCTCCTTTATGTTGCTGCTACTGCTGTGGTTGCTGTTGCTGTTGTGGCTGCTTCCCTCTATACTGTCGCCTTTTCGCCATTAGAGCAAGATCATTGCTCTGTGTTTTCAAATTTTGTCGTCGCTCTTCTTCTTGTAGCAGAATCCCTGTCAGCTCTTCAAACACAGGAGCTTTCTCCCTCGTTGCCAGTCCTATGATAAAAATCTGGTATTCATCTGTCATTCCATTCAACGTGATTGTGACCAGATCTGAATCAGAAAGTTTCTCTCCGATATCTCCCAATCTGTCCTTCAAGTCTTTGACTCTAGCAATGAATCCAGCAGTGGACTCATTCTCCTCCATCTTCATCAAAAATAACTTGCCTTTGAGTGACAAAACACGGTTTTTATTTTGCATCTGGTATAGGTTCTTGATCGTCGTCGAAATGTTAGTGGACGATTTACAGTCTCTAATATGCGGGATAATATTTTCCTTGACGGACATCTTCAGTATGACCTTTGCTTTGGTCTCTCTTTTATCCCAGTCTTGTTCTTGTGCAGCTACTCCTGGTCTTAGCTCATTTCCTATAACAATCGACCACACATTTGCGCTTTCAAGTAAAGTCTATATCTTGAATTTCCAGTTGGAAAAATTAGATCCATCGATTTTTCCAGACTCGTGGAGATACAATTCTATACTATTATTCATGTTGGACAGATAAACTTTCTGGTCCTCTGATGAATAATTCTACCCAACTGAACAATTGCAGGACACACTAAAAAATATCACCACATACCAGATCTTGACCACCGTTTTGCTAAAAAAAAATTGTACCTTCAGTGTGCCACCAACAGGCAATCCGATCTGCTATCACCAAGCAAATCCAATGCGCCACCACTGGGCAATCCGATCTGCCTCCTCCGGGCGAATCAGAAACTTCAATGCACAACCACTGGGCAAGTCTGATCTTCAATGTGCCACCAACAGGCAATCCGATCTGCTATCACCAAGCAAATCCAATGCGCCACCATCGGGCAATTCGATCTGCCTCCTCCGGGCGATTCAGAAACTTCAATGTGCCACCACTGGGCAAGTCCGATCTGCTGTCACCGAGCAAATTAGGAACTTCAATGCGCCACCACTGGGCAAGTCCGATCTGCTGCCACCGAGCAAATTAGGAACTTCAATGCGCCACCACCGGGCAAGTCCGATCTGTTGCCACCGAGCAAATCAGGAACTTCAATGTGCCACCACCGGGTAGGGCCGATCTGCAACAAATTGCAAACCTCCCAAAGGAGAAAGAGTCTGGCGCTTCTCAAAGCGAAAATTTCGCGCCCAAATAAAATCGACGCGTGTCTCAAAATTGGCGTGACTATAGTGTGCTTTTTGGCACTAATAGCGTGTTTTGGCACGCTGGCGCGCTTATCTCCTTCAAACCCACACCAATGGCGCGACTGTTTGCGACGAAACCGCGCCAACCCTTTCTTCCGCTTAGAAATGATCAGTGATCTGAGACCTATGCTTCAGGTGTTACTGCAGTCCACCTGATTCTTCGAAAGCTTCAATATACTCCTCTGGCACTACAGTTCTGTAATCAATGATGCATCCTAAAAAATTAAGGCATTCCCTACTCTGTGCTCTGATACCAAGATAAAAATCACACTGAATTGAAAAAGAAGGAGTTGCAGCTCACAGGTAAGTACTGCACCTGGAGACTGCACTCAAACTGAGAGATCTCTCATGATACACTCTACATACATGAATGAAAGATTACATCATTAAGTACATTACTAGAAATCAGGAAGTTGCAACCAAACTCCTAAACTCTTGGAACTAATCCTAAATTGAAGAGATACATTACAACTTGTGTAACCTTTTCTCCATTAATATAAAATAATATTAATTATTTTCAACTAGGAAATGTAAACCACACTATTCTATTGATTTAAATCTTTATATAATAGAAATCTGAATGGGAAAATTGATAATTGCTTTCAATTATCCCAAGAATACTCTAATTCACTCCAAAAACATATCTATATATAGTAAATTAGAGATATTAATATGTTTCATTTCCAGAAACACATGTTCAAATTCGAGTCATAAAATTAGTGAGGGAAAGGTTGGACCAAGTGAAAATAATTTTTAATATCCCAAAATGTAAACTTTATTAGTCCTGGTCTTCTGCAGGACTATAGCGTTCGCTTGCGGGTTGACTCTATATTCAGTTCAGTTGACTGATTCGTTTAAGTAATTTAAAGAAAATTCTATTAAAAAATGCTTTTATCCAAAGTTTCAATTATGAGATCTCCAAAGGAATGTTTTATCCAAAGTTTGAAAAAGCCGATGTAAATTTTACGAATCCAAAAGAATGTTTTACCAAAGTTTGAAAAAGGCCGATTCAAGTTTGAAGAAAACCATCCACGTTTTTATCAAAAGTTTGAAAATTCCACCCTTCGTTTTTATATATTATAAAGTTTGAAGCTGCATATGTTATACAATTAGATATAAATATAACCTTACGTGGATATCCATATCAATTGGAATTGGAATAAATTAAACACTATTGTCTCGTCTTGTCACCTATTAGTCTTGCTACTTATTGTCACCGATTTCTACCATGCATGTTGGTGTCAAGTATTGTTATCAAAATATCTAATCGCATGTTATCGATCTATCGAGCTAGCTCGTTTCTTCAGCTATACAACTAGCTTGTTGACTTAGGGAAAAATTCATTGACACCAGTACTTATGATGCAGGTAAATGTTCAATCAATTCATATAAGCATGCTTGCTGGTGAACATTCATGTCTCGACCTTGTAAATAATATTTGTAAATATTAGTTTATAATATCTCTCAGCAGAGAGATGCGAGAATTATACTGTAATAACTTAATATGCATAATTCTAACCCAATCAAACAAACTGTGAATTTTTAACATTACATATTTAATTAGTTCCCTTCTTAAATTTCAATCATGATGGTTTCCATATACGTTAGTTTATTCATATTTCACTGCATATATGTTTTTTCTTTTTAGTGGATATATAAAGGTGTTTTTTCTTTTTAGTGGATATATAAAGGTCTGGGGACATTTATGACAATAGGAAAATGAAAATGATGGCTTTGGCCTATGGGTCATTGTAATTATCGAATAATATATCCCTCTCCCCAGAAAAATTCATAGCGATAAGAAGATGTGGAATAGCAGGGATGGAGGATGGAGACAAACATAAAAATAAGAGGGAACCAACAAATTTGGGAATGGTATAGTACCGAAGCAGGCTAGCATTCTAGTAAGTAACATACCTTGAAGTTCCAAATTTGTGACTTTTTACCATCGAAAAGAAGCTTTCCACCTGCACTTGAATAGATAATTATACACTATATGTAACTTCTTGCAAAACTGCCACCAAAGCAAGCATTCAAGTGAGTATATCTGGAAGTTAGGAAATTGTGAATTTTTACTATCTGGAAGAAGCTCTCCACTTGCATTTGAATATTAGTGAGTATATGAAACATTTTGAAAAACTACAGAAACTGAGGAACATAAAATAAATCTACAGTGGACTAATGATACAGTTTGAGCAAAGTTTGAAAGACAAACTAGCATCATGCCATTGAACTCTGCAGTGAGTAGAACAGGAAAGGCTTTACGGTTCTAGAAATTTCTCTTGAAGAAACTTTACGCTTGATACATGTTTCATACATGTTTGAGAGAATCATATATTCAACCTTAAGGACGTTTTTGCAAGCATGATGTATTAGAAAATAGGGTCTTGTATTCGTTGCAATTTTTAGTCCATTAGCCATAATTTTCTTGACAATTTTAGTAGAAGTCAGTCATCTTCTTTTCGTAGGCCAAATCGAAGGAATTAGATGACGAGAAGGGGACAGGTGGAATCTTATTGTCGTAGACCAAATGGAAGGAAGATGACGCTATGGGGAAAAATGGAATTTTCCTTGCTGTAACAACATCTACGTAGTGAAAAATATGTCTTAAATGCAAAAGGGTGTCCACATATGGTAGGTCCGGGTGGTCACTATTAAAAAAAATCAATTTCATAATTTAATTAATGCCGACGGTATATTTTCTTGCATTAATGTATTCCTGAAAATTATATGTATACACAGCTGTAAGAGGTTGTTACGAAATAAAAGGCTCGCATACAAAAAAAGCCAAGTTCACAATTTAATTAATGCCCAGGTGGTATATTTTCTTGCATTAACGTATTCCTTAACATTATATGTATACGCAGATACAAGAGGTTGTTACCAAATAAAAGGCATGCATACAAATTGTTGAACAAAAGTTGAATACGCACTCCAGTTTGTGGAGGTTGTTAATTAATATAGCTTATCTCTATGTTAAAGGAGAGTAACGTGTCATTTTGTTATTCTAATTTTATTTTCCTTCTGAATTATGTTTACAGAAATTGATGTTAGAATATGAAGCTGAAGTCAAGATAAAGGCAGATCAACTAATGGAGGTATTCAATGAATCAGTATTTGCATCTTTGGAAAAACATATTCTAACACCTTCAATTTTAGTTCTTTCAGCAAGTTATTTATTTTCGATGTTATATCATATACTTATTTCACTTATATAGTTAATTTCCTCCTCTTAGGACTATAGTACAAGCTTATCCCATCTCAACTGCTAAAAAGTGAATTAACTTCTCCTCCCCAATCATGATTTCCTCAATTATTTTGCAAGTTTAACCGATTTTGGTTTGTCCAAATTTGAAGCAGTTTCTCCCCAGGTTACAAGAGCTCAGAATTCAATTCCATCAAAATCAGCATGCTTAATGAAAAATATTTCAAAAGCAGCAAACAAGTCTTCTGAAAATTATAAATTAACTGTCTATTTACAAAGTAATTAATTCCATTTGCAATAATATTTTGCACCTTCATCCTCATTTTCTCTTTCTCTGTTGTGTCAATCTATGCTACTTTTTCCATCGAATCTACCCTTACACGAGTTCCATAAATTTTGATCTTATCAATATCCATGGCAGAATTTTCCACAAAAATTATTGCATTCTCGATGCACCTTGGTTGGCCAACACCAATTTTCTTGTCCAAAATAAACCTTCATCATCAAGTGCACAAGAAACATATAACCATGCTTATTATCTGGCTCAAACATGTCATCATTTTCTGGCTCAAACTTATCACCAAACTTATTAGGCATCAAAGTTGGTATGGACATAGATTGTAGTAGAAGTATGAAATTTGTTTAGCAATAATCATGACCTTTCTTTCTGTCTGGTCAGAGCTTTATTTCCCAAGCAGCATGGGCTTTGTGTTTTTTAGTTAGGCATTCGTTGAGTATGATGCATACTTTTCGAAGGGAAAGGAAGGTGAAACACAGAAGCAGACTGAATTTCGCCAATATGATGCAGACATTTTGAAGGAAAAGTAAGGTGAAAAACAGAAGCAGTCTGAATATTAAATTTCAGATGCATGCGTTACATTTGTTTTTCATGCTATTTCATCTCATTAGAAATTGATCCATATATTAGTATCGAAATCCATATATCACGGTACATTAAATTTGACTTTAAAAAATGGATATGACGATTTAATTATCAAAATTAATTCAAATTACAAACTAAAATAATTTATTACAAAATCGCTAAATTTATTCAATTTACAAATTCACGATATTCATTCAGGCTTCCTTTGTCTCCTATCGAATCGGCAGGGATTACCGCTGCTTGCAACACTTGTTATTATTGGGTTTCATTTTGAGAAACATATGTTCAAATTTAAAAGGAGGCAAGCTTGAGGAACTTTTACTATGTCAAAAGTGAGAATGTTTTAGGTTGACTTCATGTCCGAATGGTGCTACATTGCAACAATATTTGTTTGGGGGTGAATCTATGTACGTCGATTCAAATTTTGTTGGGTAATGCAATGTCATGTAATTTGGGGGACATTATATCTGTCATATTGGATAATACAGGAGGTGTGCTTATATAATTAATAAACTTACTTATCTTTTCTAGTCCACTGCATATTCCATTTAGATAATTATCAGATTAATTTCTAGGTACGCAGGCATTTCAAATGGGATCCTAATGGAATTTCAAATGCCACTACAACACAAAGGGGGTTTTAAGACAGTATTTAAGACAATTTCTAGGAAACTTTTCTTAACTTGAGACAAAACAAAACTTGTGGGTTGTCTTAACTATTGTCTTTAAGCGGGTGTATCAAATTAAATTGTCTTAAAATATTGTCTCTATAGAGACAATATATAACACATATTTTGTCTCTCTAGAGACACTTTCAGTTTTATCTCTTTAGAGACAATATTTGGGATCAAAGACCTATTGTCTTTAAAAAGACAATGTCTTTGATCCTAATTATTGTCTCCCTAGAGACAATAAAAAATTGTATTCAAAGATAATACAACAACACTTTTATCTCTTTAGAGACAATATAAAATAATGAATCTAGAAAATATCTCACCATTGAAATAAACTAATCTTAAAAGTATTTAATTAAAAATAAACTACAGTATCATTAATTAATTCATATTAGGACAGGGGAATCGAACCAGGAACCTCCTACTTATAAAGAAGGTGCTCTTCCATTGAGCTAGCACCCTTTAGAGAATTATTTGAGAGTTATGGTAGTCCTTGAAATTGCATATATAGGCATTGATTTTAAACTAGAATTCTCAACAAGAGGTGCAAAGACATGCTGATAGTGTGTTTTGGTATTTTGTATCCCTCGAATACATACATAATAACATTTGAAATAGAAGGGTTTCTAATGCCTCACTAGAAGCCGCGGATTGATTGGTCGAAGAGGCTAGAAGTTAGGGTATCTCTTCAAAGATCTAGTGTGCCCAATGTCTTTCCTTTGTATATTTCCACACCATTTTCTCAACTCGAGCTCAACCATGCCTTGGTCCCTCAAAGGTGCCATGGATATCATGAGTTACCTCAAATGGCTCTTCATTTACTAGATGCTCTACATCCATACATGCAGCAATCCCTGAAATCATACTTTTCAGTAAATTAGTATGACCTTTAGCTTAGTCATACTAGCATAGAGGAATGTTTGGTTGATTCATCCTCTATATTATGAAAGAGGAAAATACCATATTCTTGGAACGACTATCCAAGAATTCATCTTTCTCATCCTTTTCAATAAAATACTACCTTGGCGGAAGGGTCAACTAACCCTTCCATGTTTCAATAGACCATTCCTTTATGTGAATAATATTACCCTAGAGGAAGTGCTAATCAACCCTTCCTATACATGAATCATTGCCATAATATCATATTTGATGAAGGCTTGATCAATACTTCCAATTGATTTTCCTCTTTGACGGTTTTGTTATCGACTATAGGTTACATAACCCTTACTTGAAATATTTCTCTATGGTTATATTATTTTAGGTTACTATTGTGGATTAAAGGTCAACGAACTCTTTTAAGTGATCCACCTCCTTACTCATACTATTATCCTTGCATTCATTTTTTTGTTTGACTAGTCATTATTCATCATTAACCACTCTCTTTTTAAAAAAATTTACAATAATTTAACTTTACCAATTATATTTTATAAATTTTAATATTATTTTAATTTATTTAAAAATTTCCCTCCTCATTTTTCTTTTCATTGGTAATGTAAGTTTCCATTCCTCGCGTTGTATCACTTTCAGTGTTTTCCTGCTACTGAACAGAACATTTATTCATGTTGTTATTGTGTCACTTTCATTGAACATAACATATATTCCTATTGTTACTAGCGTATCACTTGTTCTATATGGTGTCTAACTCTATCAACTTTCAATATAAACACATATTCCTCTGTTAACATGGATTATTGCTTGTAGGTGATTGTGGGCGGACCTTGTTTGCCTTCAATACGAAAAAATCTTCTTCGTGTTTTCTTCACCGGTAAGATTATTAGCTAGGTTTCTATTATTTTATATAGGCTATAAAAATGTTTTTACTTGGCCTAGAATGTTTGAAATATTCATTTAGTACTTTCCAGAGTGAAGGCTTTGGCTAATATTTAGGCTAGAAATTGCATTAATGAGTAGTTGATGTTCAACTTCCCTAGGTCCAAACCATTTTTTTTATCATTATCCATTCATTTGGTAAACATTAGGTCTCAATTTTATTTCGAAGCCTCTCTATCAGGTTAGGGCGAAAGCTTTTGGTATGTTCCAGAATAACCATATATGGAGGATTAATATGGCTCCAAATAATCATACACACCTCTGTTATGTATATCTTCTGTGTAAAATGCTCTGATTATATTTTCTATATGTACTAATTCTCACACATGGTCGAGTTTGGGGCTGACATACCATTTCTTTATTAGGTTAGGTACACACTAGATTTAAACTATGAGCCATGTCACAGACGTTTTTGAATGCTTCTTGTTTCAATTCAATGGCTTGCATTAAGCCTCATCTTGATGCTACTAGCAATATCCTGATGCTTGTTAATGAAATTTCCTTTAGAAGAGGGTGGAGTTCTATTTCATTTTTGAATCAAGAGGCCTTGTTTGGATGCGATGGGTTTTTATATTTATCTTTGTTTAAAGACAATGTAGTAGAAGAAATGTTACCACATTTTCCTTAAGGGTTGCTACTGTGAAGGAGAAATAAGTGAAAACAACATCCCATGCCATGGAAGGGGGAGGTAAAGGGAAGAAAGTAGTCGTTGTAGGGGGGGATGGTTACTGTGGATGTGCAACAACTTTTCATCTCTCAAACATATGATACCAAGTTTCCACTGTTGATATTCTTGTCTATAGGTTGTTTGACCAACGGCTTATGACCGATGTTTGTGATTTTGATTTCCTTATAGAGGCTTTCAAGTCCTTTGAACATGAGATAGGAATACACTTTGAAGAACATAGGTCTGCTCCTTATTCCATGATATAGAAACGAAGAGCAACCATATTCAACATAAAAATTTGATTGTAACCATGCATGTGCTTTTTGCTATAAAAACATTTAGTCTAGAATGCCAGTTGGTTAAACATGGGACCATGGAAGAATATGCTATATTCTCTCTACTCCTTATAGTTACACAAACTCTTATGGGAACTCATAACACATTTGTGTGAAATGAAGCTCTTTCATTTGTGAATGCATTGGCCAAGTGTGCTAGGTTGGGTGGTTTAAGCGATTTTCCCATTTATCCTCAGTGACCTAGAGAAAAGGATTGTACTTATCATATGATGAAAAGAACCTGTAAATTCGGAGCTAACTGCAAGTTTGATCATACCCCTTTGGGTTCTAGCTGGTGGAATTCCAAACTGGAAATAGGCGACTGTTAACTCAGTGTTTCTATTTAATTGTATTGAGTTGTAACTTAGTACTTACAATATCTTTTCTTTTCCTGTGTTATAAAATTTTAGCATATAATAATATACAAGTTACTTTTGATTGTAGTATATAATTCTCCCCTGATAGTATGTACCTTATTTAATAAATCCTTGATTTTGTGAATGAAAAAAATTGTAGATTGTCCAATATCTTCAATCATATGTATTTTTCTAAACATTCACATATTCCCCAGTGTTATGGCTTCTGTGTAGTTTTATGATCCATCTCTCATATGTTGTCTTCAATATCTGTTTATTCAGAAATAGAAGAAAGGTTGGATTTATCTATAATTCAAAAACAATAATACGTTACACTTTTAAATGGAGACATTTGTCTCATGATTGAATGTGTTCTTGTATTTCTATTCTTATTTATTCCCCAATTTCTATTTTTGATTGTATGAATGAGCTTTGTTCTTCTACTCTCAACCAAAATAAATCTATTCTTTCATCTCTTTTCCCATGTAAATTTCAATGGGATAAATTAATTACTTACCATATTAGGATGTTGAATTATCTCCAAACAACGCCCACTCATAGATGAGTTTGGTTGTGCTGAGAGGCGCTTTCCAACCTATTGTGGTAGAGATGATACAATTTCTTGTAAACATTTTGAGTCAGAAAAAATAAATACAAAATAAAATAGAAATTCTACATTATTATTATTATTATTATTATTTGTTGGGAAAACTTGATGTGGTCAAGTTACAAGGTTTTTGAGCTCTAGGTTTATGGGAACCCATGGTATTGAGTCTATTGACACATGGTATTCATGTGGAGTCCTATTTAAAAGGAAAAATTAAACCAACCTAGATCCATCTTAACTCTAGATCTACCAAGGGATGAGAGCAATCAAATCTCTTTTCACTCTAAAGGGATTCTACATCTCAAGACATTTGATCTCGTATGTCACTACGTAGATCTAGAGTTAAGATGGATCGAGGCTAGTTTTCCCAACATAGAGTTCCAAGCTGCTTAAGTGTTGTATGTGAAGCTCTAAGGTATGTGAGAGATAGGTTCTACAGGAACAAACACAAAGAGAAAAAGGCAAGGTAAAAAACATAGATCAAATCTATTGAAAAATATACTTGCTAAGGTCACTTGGGGGAATTAAACCTAGGTGAGGAGGATAACACTCCTCCCAACTATATGGACTAGATCAATTTGAAAAACTTCGCAGATCCTTCACTATCACAACAATTTTGAATTATATGGTTGAAGTTATATTGTAGTATTTGTTATTTTTTTTTTGTGTCTGAATCCATTTAGCTCCAAATTGCAGATAATAAGAATAAGCACACTTGATTACACAACTATGTTTTTGTGAAATAAATAGAAATCTATATTCTAGTGTGGCAAACTTTTTAATGTGATATGCTATAAGTGGATTGTGGGTTGTGTGGAAATTATTTACTGTGTGCAAGTCTTAGTATGTTATTAATTTGTTTATATCAAGGCATTCAGACTATTTTCCGCTAAATTTTGTGTCTCATCTTATGATTAGATTGCTAAGTCCCTATATTAATAGTATAGTCCCTTATTATGTTAGTGTAGGCCCCCTTATTGTTATTTTTGTACCCCTCTAACCCCCATATTGTTATTATTGTGCCCTTACATTATTATTGTTAGGTCGGCTAGGGTTACATTGTGGCCCCATGGACTCCTATATATAGAAAGGAGGTTTTTTCATTTGTATCATCCAAGAATTGTTCATTCATGTAATGTATTTGAGGTTTCCCCTCGAAGTGGCTCATTTATAAGGCGTTGATATCTCTTTTCTTCTATTTTTGGAGTTGGTTTCACAACATTTGGTATCAAAGATTTGGATTCTAGGGTTTCACTGCTCCAAACAGGTCATTGTGGAATTTTCACTATAACTATTTTTCTACGAAGGTTCAGAAGCTGAAATTTTTAGAGTGCAAAGAAGAAATCCTGAGGAACATCTTCGCAAAATTTCAAATCTTGGTTCGCAATATTTTCGGAGATATGATTTGTGGAAGTTAGGGATTTTTGCAGGCTTCTAAATTTCACTGAAAAGGGTCATCGTGGAATTTTCGCTATAACTTTGTTTCTACAAAGGTTCAAAAGCTGAAATTTTTAGAGCGAAAATCTGAAATCGTGAGTAACATTTTCACAAAATTTCAGAGCTTGGCTCACAATATTTTTGGAGAAAGGTTCTGTGGAAGTTAGGTATTTTTCAAGCTCCCGAATTTCATCTCAAAGAGGTGATCATGGGAAAATCTTCATAAGTCTCTCTCTAAGCATCGAATTGGAATTCTGTAAAAAGTGACTAGAAGTACACGGACTGTAGTTTTCTGTCTATAAATTTCAGAGCCAAAGGAGAAAACAATGACATGTGGCAAGCCGTACAAGATCGCTCTACTGAACGAGTCCATAATTAGGTCATTATGGGAGATTGGACATAACTTTGCCTTGAAAAAAAATAATCAAGTCATACCTGTGGAATTTGAAAGAAGCTTCAAAGGACTACTACAAGGCATAATTTCAGATATTAAGGATCTGCAAGCATAGAGAAAACTTAATTTCAATATCAAGCTCCTCAAAAGCAAGTAAAAGGTGTGTATTTTTTTTTTCCTGAATTGCATAAGTCTTGTTTGAAGAATCAAGTTGAATTGATTCCACAGGCATATTGTAGAATATATATCAGTTTCAGATTCTAAAATGGCACCTAAAAAGAATTCAACACCCATTAAGTCTTTAGAAGGCTCTACTATGACTCATGAAGACGAAGAACGACAATATGACATATGAAAATTACAATAGCAAGTGCAACAAATTTCGCTCTCGCAAAGAGCAACAAAAAATGACATGGAAGTTTTGAAGAAACACATGGAAACTAAGACGGATGGTTTGAAGAAAGGAGTGGAATCTAATATGGATGGTTTGAAGAATGACATGGAAGCTAAGATGGATGGCATGGAAGCTAGCATGGAATCTAAGATGGATGGCATGGAAGCTAGCATGGAATCTAAGATGGATGACATGGAAGCTAAGATGGAAAACATGAAGAATGATCTAAAAGCAGACATGGAAGGTTTGACAAAGCTCATACAAGAAATGTTTCCTAATGGTGAAAAGATAGCAGAGGAAACTCATGATGAGAACAAAATAAATGTTAATCGTGATTTCATAAACTCTAATGTTGGAGGGAAGAACCACCATATTCCAAAAATGTATATGAGGAAGTTTGATGGAAAGGATCCTGTAACATGGATACTACAGATGGAGCAATATTTTGATCTAAATAATGTTCAAAACACACAAAAGGTACACATTGCAACTTTACATTTAGAACAAAATACATTTGTATGGTATCGATGGCTTTTCTCTCGTAAAAAATTTGTCACTTGGTCAATTTTTACGAAGGAAATGATAGAACATTATGAGGATACAAAGAGAAACACTTTCTTTAGCCAATTGATAAATCTCAAGAAAAAGTACTCAGTGGGGAAGCACATTTTGAACTTCCAAAAATTAAATATAAGGGTAAATGATATTTCAGAGGAACATAGGATTGATCTCTTCATAGGTACTTTAAAGGATAACATCCAACATTAAGTTCACGTTTTGGAAGTTGATTCATTGGAGAAGGCATTCAAGTTGGCAATAAAATTTGAATGTAAAATTATGGCGACAAGGAAGCCTACCACTCACTTCTATAAAAATGGAAGTGTTGCTACTCCTAAATTTCCACAACCCACAAGTTTGACACCACAACAATTGGAAGAAAAAAGAGAAAAAGGGCTTTCCTACAGTTGTGATAGAAAATACACTAAAGGTCATATGTGTGCTGAGAAGAAATTATTTTACATAGATTGTGAAGAGGAAGAAGAAAATGAACAAGAAGAGGATATACACCAGGAACCAACCCTTGAAGAGGAAGAATAGTGCCCGACCATATCATGTAATGCATTGGCAGGAATTACCACTCCTCAAACTCTCAAGATAGAAGGAAATATTAAGAAGAAAAAGGTAATAGTGTTGATTGATTTAGGTAGTACCCATAATTTTATTCATTGTAAGGTAGCCAAGGAATTGAATTGTTTCCTATACCCAGCACCAGAATGTCAAGTGATGGTTGCAAATGGAGGACCTATAAATTGCTCTGGAAAATGCCATAATATCAAGCTCACCATGGGGGAATATGTATTGAATAGTCCAATGATTTCCATTCCTATGGGAGGTGTTGATGTTGTACCAGGAGTATAATGGTTACAATCTTTAGGGACGGTAGCTTTTAATTTTCAGGAACTTTTCTTGAATTTTTTTTCAGAAGGAAAGGAAGTCGAATTACGGGGTATTGCAGGGAAGCCAGGAAAGATAATAATCTCTAATGTCATGACAAAGCTTCTAAATAGGCAACAATGAGGCATAATTGCACAATTATGCTCACTAGAAGTTCCAACGTCAAAATCATCTATTTCTACAGATCTCCAAAAAGTCTTGGAAAATCATTACAAGGTGTTTGAAACTCCCGAAGGACTCCCACCTATTCGTGATCATGATCATGCTATTCATTTGATTGCAGAAAGTGTTCCTCCAAAAATCAGACCTTATAGATATCCTTAAGTCCAAAAGAGCTAAATTGAATGTATGATTGTAGAAATGTTTGAGGCTGGTATAATTCAACCTAGTCAAAATTCTTTCTCTGCTCCTATAGTATTGGTACACAAGAAGGATAGATCATGGTGCATGTGTCCGGATTATAGGGAGCTCAATAAGCTCACCATTAAAGATAAATTTCCCATTCCTGTGATTGATGAATTATTGGATGAATTACATTGAGCAATTTATTTTACCAAGTTGGATCTTCGTTCAGGATATCATCAAATTAGAATGAAGGCTAAAGATATTCCAAAAACAACATTTCGAACTAATGAGGGTCATTATGAATTTTTGGTCATGCCTTTTGGCCTTACCAATGCACCTTCTACATTTCAAGGGTTGATGAATTCCATTTTCAAACCCTTCCTTACAAAATTTGTGCTAGTATTTTTTGATGATATACTAACCTACAATAGGTCTTGGAAGGATCATGTTCAACATGTTGACAGGGTGCTAAAATTATTACAGGAGAAAAAATTATATGCAAAGGCATCCAAATGTTTCTTTGGAGTACAAGAGGTGGAATATCTGGGTCATATTGTATCTCACGAGGGTGTTAAGGTAGACCCTAACAAAATTAAATCCATTAAGGAATGGAAAGTCCCCACAACCATAAAGCATTTGCGAGGATTTCTCAGGTTAACAGGGTATTATCGCAAGTTTGTTAAGAATTATGGGAGAATAGAAGCACCTCTAACAACATTATTGAATAAAAATGCATTTTCATGGACTCCTGAAGCAACTAAGGCCTTTGAACATATTAAAGAGACAATGTGCCTAGCACCAGTCTTAGCTATGCCAGACTTCACAAAAACCTTTATTGTGGAATGTGATGCCTTAGGAAATGGAATTGGTGTTGTTTTAATGCAAGAAGGAAGACCCATTACTTTTGAAAATCATCCAATCAAAGGAAAGTATTTACACAAAGCTATTTATGAGAAGGAAATGTTGGCAATATTGCATGCACTGAAGAAATGGAGACCTTACCTAATGGGAAGACACTTCAAGGTAAAAAATAATCATGATAGTCTTAAACACTTTTTGGAACAAAGACTATCTTCAAAAGAGCAGCAAAAATTGGTCACAAAAATGTTGGGTTATGACTTTGAAATATTCTACAAAAAAGGGAAGCTAAATTTTGTTGCAGATGCACTTTCAAGAAATAATCAAGAGGTGGAAGCATTGCTTTGTGCAATTTCTATTATCCAACGAGATTGGATAACTGAAGCAAGGGATGAATGGAAGAAGGACGAAGAAGTGTGGACACTCATTCAAAAGTTGTAGCAAGATCCTAGTACATATGATACATTTAGTTGGAAAAATGATTCCTTATGGTACAATGATCACTTATATCTTTGTAAGAATTCCCAACTAAAACAAAAGATTCTTTTGGAATTGCACACTTCTCCTTTAGAAGGACACTCAAGATTTTTAAAAACTTACCACAAGGTGAAGAAATATTTTTTTGGGATGGCCTTAAATCTAATATTCAAAAGTTTGTGGCAAAATGTTTGGTTTGCTAGCAGAATAAAGTGGAGACAACTAAGACCTCGGGTCTTCTACAACCTTTATCCATTCCAAGTCAATGTTGGGAGGAGATTTCAATGGATTTTATCACAAGTTTACCTAAGTCTGAAGGAAAGAGTATAATCATGGTGGTAGTTGATAGATTTACCAAGTATGCATACTTTTTCACATTATCTCATCCATTTAAAGCAAGTACAGTTGCTACTACATTTATGGACACAATTCAAAAGCTACATGGAAACCCAAGGATTATTGTGAGCGACAGAGATCCCATTTTTACTGGAAATTTTTGGACAGAAATATTTTCTTTTTTGGGTACTCAATTAGCTCATAGCTCATCTTATCATCCTCAATCTGATGGTCAAATTGAGATAGTAAATAAATGTTTGGAAGGATATCTTCGTTGTTTTGTATTTGATAAAAAAACACAATGGGTCAAGTGGTTACCTCTCGCTGAATGGTGGTATAACACTTCCTTCCATACTGCAGCAAAAATGACCCCAGTTATGGCACTTTATGGATATCATCCACCATCCATCACATCATCTTTAAGAAAAAAAATGAAGGTTAAAGCAGTGGAAGATCGCATTGAGCATCAACAAGAAGTTCTCAAACTCTTAAAGGATAACCTGAATTTGGCACAAAATCGAATGAAACAACAGGCAGATCAACATTGCAGTGAGAGAAGTTTTGATGTAGGAGACTGGGTATTTTTATGGCTACAACCATACAAACAAATGTCCCTCAAGTAAGCTAAGAAGGATAATAAACTATCGCCAAAGTACTATTGTCCCTACAAGGTGTTGCAAAAGATTGGTACTATGGCATACAAATTGGAGCTTCTTGCTTCTTCACGAGTGCGTCCAGTTTTCCATGTTTCATGCTTAAAGAAGGTTATAGGTGAACATCTTCCAGATCAAACAATATTGCCAGAACTTGACGAGGAAGGAAAAATCATATTGGAACCTGAAGTAGCCATGGAAATAAGAACTCGACAGCTATGAAATCGACCAATTTCAGAGTATCTCATCAAGTGGAAGAAATTACCCACTAAAGATTCTACATGGGAGGATGATAATTTTATACAGAAGCACCCAGAGCTACTCAAGCATTGAGGAAAACATTTTTTTGAAGGAGAGGGGCATGTTAAGTCCCTATATTAATAGTATAGTTTCTTATTATGTTAGTGTAGCCCCCGTTATTGTTATTTTTGTACCCCTGTAACCCCCATATTGTTATTATTGTGCCCTTACATTATTATTGTTAGGTCGGCTAGGGTTACATTGTGGCCCCACTAGGATTAAATTGTGGCCCCATGGACTCCTATATATATAAAGGAGGTTTTGTCATTTGTATCATCCAAAAATTTCCAATTCATGTAATGTATTGGAGGTTTCCCCCTCGAATTGGCTCATTTCTAAGGCGTTTATATCTCTTTTCTTATATTTTTGGAGCTGTTTTCACAACATAGATAGCACATCCTATGTGTATTAGGAAGTAATTTGTTTCACATGGACTAGATTAAATTTATAAAATTGGCAGATCCTTGGTTGTCACAACAATTATATGTTTGAAGTTCTATTGTAGTACATTTTAGTGTTTGTGTGTGTGCCAATATAATTCGCATAAAATGCATATAATAAAGATAACCACACTTGATTACACATCTATGTCTGTGAAGTAAATAGAAATTTCTCTTCCAATCTAGAAAACTATTTAATTTTATATGTTCGAAGTTATATTGTAGTGCTTGTTATTTTTTGTGTGTGTTCCCGTCTAATTAGCATGAAATGTAGATAATAAAGATAAGCACACTTTATTACACATCTTTGTTTGTGAAGTAAATAGACATCTGTCTTCCAATCTAGAAAAATTATTAATGTGATATGTTATTAGTGGACTATGGGATGTGTTGTGGAAATTAATTACCACTTGCAAATGTTAATATTTTATAATTTTTTTATATCAAAGTATTAGGATTATCTGCACCTAAATAGTGTGTATGAACTTATGCTTTAGAGAGCACATTTGAGTTGTCATAAGGACTAATTTTTTTCTATGAAACATTTATTCCTTTATCAAAATTCCTAATGATGGGCTTAATTGCAATTCTATCATATGGTATGACTCTTACCTTCCTTATGTAATTGTTTTTTCACCCTTGACATTCACATTTTAGAAAGAATAATAGCCTTACAGTTATTGTTGTCTTGTTTTCTCTATTCTTTCCCACCTACAAATTTGTAGCACTATTTTTTTTTTCTAGCCCCATATTGAACTACTTCTTGCAGTGTTATCAGATGAACTATCTATTGGGTATATACAGGTTTATTGTAAAGTTAAATCTAAATAATTCTTGAGTAAGTTTCCAGTTTGTTGTAGCTTTTGAATCAGTATATCCAATGTTGTAAGTTCAGTAGTAAGGTTGTTCCATCTACAATACATGATTAACTTTGATGGTACCAGTAAATTTACATATTTTGTGTGGCTCTAGGTGCCATCTATTGCCACAAGTAGTGAGTCCCCACTGGAGGGGCCAGGTGAGCCTGAGTGTATTATAAGTTAAACGAAGATATTTTTTTTTCTCTTAGTTGACATCCTTATGATATTGTTGTAATTTAGATTTTGTTTATAGTTTTTTATTTCTTTTGCTTTTGTTTAATTTAGGTTTTTGTTGGGTTGCTTATTTTCATATTATTGACTTAGTACTATATGAAAACTAGCATCTGCAAATTTGGTTAAAAATGCAAGTTTCGCCAACCAAAAGATACGTTGGTAACCTTAAAATCAGAGGAGAATGTTGATCGAAGTGAGGTACTCAAGTCAATCTGTGTTTTCATCGATTACTTTTTTTCTTCCATTTAATATGATATGTAATCAGTCCTTAAATTTATATTCTCTTGCCTTTGCAGGTCAAACCTACTGCTGTTTCACTACCAGAGAGGCCTGGCAAGCCTAGGTGTGCTATTAGATACTCAGTGATGAGATTTTTCTTTTCATGTTCTACAATTGTTTCTATTGTGCTCTTACAGGTTGATTAGAATATTTTTTTATACAAATTTTACTCGTTGTTTTTACCTATTGTTTAATCTTTTGTGTAGCTACAAATTTGGATCAAATTGTTGATAAAATCATCCTGATAGGATATGTAAGTTTTAGCTTGATTATAGAAGTATGGATGTTGGATTTTGTTAAACTTTCCCATTGCAAGATTTTTCAACCTCGCAATAACTAATATACTAATAATTTTTTATTTCATGATGCAGTGGTAAATATGCTGCCAAAAATTTTGCCTGGTTTTATTTTTTTATTTTTTTATTTTTTTATTTTTTATGGGTTTTCAGGAGCGATGTTCTGTTTTCTATTTTTCTATCATGGGTTTTAGCTATAGCAATGGCATCTAAGAAGATCAAGGTTGCTAATCCCATCGGCGAGAGGGATGGTACATTTTAGATCAATTTTTTTATTATGAATATCATTATGAGGAAATTAAAGCTCATTTATTTGATAATAGTCAAAATGCAATACATGGTCATGGATTATACTCGTAAATGGGTTTGCATTTTTTTGTTGAATTCTTGGTAAGAAGTTTCTCTGACATCTTATTGTTTTTGTTCTTACATGGGATGAAATGACCATAGTAATCTATGCAATGGTCAGGGATAAGGTACATTTGTTAACAAATTTATTCTATTTTCATTGAATAAAAAATTGAGTAACTGTGTACTGATTCCAAGAAGCTATGGAATGAAATGACAATCTAGTCTTAACATAACATTTTTTGGTATTGTTTTTGGAAAATTTGATCTTCGGAGAGTGTTTGGGTCACTATAAAATGGCTCTCTCAGAATTTCCTTTATAGGAAGACTAATGAACTTTACTTATGATTGTACCACTTGTCATTTTCAATTGAATTTATTACATGTTTTTATTCAATTTGATCTGGAGAGTGCTCAGGCCACTAAGAAAATCCTTTCTTTAATTCCCCCAGAAAAAGAGTAACGAACTTTTATTACGTTTTCATCACTTTCCTTTTTCAAATGAAATTGTAAAATATTTTTGGAGAAGTCTATCTAAAGAGTTATTTGTTTTGTAATGATCATTATGTTCTCCTAGCTGCTACCTGTGTAAAAAATACAATGACTATATATATAATATTTAACCTAGTAATCTGTTGTCCATGAATTAAATTATCTCTAGATCAGGTTATTTACATCACTGTGCAGTCTTCTAATTTTTTTATATGTTTTTGCAGCTTAGTTTCCCATTTTTAGAGATGGATATTAATTATTTGATTTGGGGCTTCCCCGTCATGATGCTACATATGACAAGGTTACAACTGAGAGTGCATAATCCACATTGAAGTAGGCCCATATGTTTTCTCCTCTCCCCCAATATTTCGATAAGCGAGTAGATATAAATCAGTTTTCCCTAGTTAGAACATTACATGACAAGATAGTTGTATGTAATACAAAAATTGAATATGAATCCTCATCTTGATCAATGAATCAGTGGCATAAATTTCCTTCTCATTCTGGACATCATTTTATATTGAAAAATTGAATACATGTGTAGAGGGTGTCACAAGGTCCCAAAAATTCATTTCTTATGTTTACTTCATATCTATTCTATTTAATACTCTATTTTTTCAAAATCTGTAATGTTACCTCTTCTTAAATTAAATTATCTCTAGACCAAGTTATTTACATTCATGGGAATAGTGAGAGAGGCATTTTCTGTTTTATATTTGTTTAAGTCTTAAGTTCTCTTTTTTCTCTTACAATTTTGGTGGTAAATAAATATGCGCTATAAAGTTTAAACATGTCTCCTTTATTTTGTTTTCAAACCATTTTACAACTACCATGTTGTTTTAAAGTGTTTTTTAATATATTATTTTGATGATATGCCTTCCAATTGTGTTATTCATGAGATATGTTGTTACGTGTAGGTGACCGCAGCACTAAGACACCACCCACAACAACAGATCCAGTAGCTATGATGGAATGCTATATGAAGAAATATACAACAAAAGAGCTAAGGAAATAACCTTTGCAGACCAAATATGAAATTCCCCCTCTAGATTCTCTTTGTATGTGGCCAAAAAACTATTTCATGAAATAATTCTTCTATATTCTGTTGCACTATCTCAAATTTGTTTGCATAATTTCAATAGCTAGTTTGAGTATTTGGTGCCCATAAGTTTTGGGTTGGTATTGTTCCTTACTCCGTTGGTGAAGAATGCAGGAAAAAACTGGAATGTAAGCAATCCATTGTTAGAAAATTAAATACTACAGAGTAATGAAACAAATAAAATATCTGGAAAACACAAGCACACAAAACACATAAAACTAGAGAGACACAGATATACGTGTTTCACCCAGTTTGGGCTACGTCCACCCTGAACAACCAGTCCTTCCTTTATATTATCTAGAAAAATGAAGAGACACAACCTATAGCAGATCTGTTGTAGTATCCTCTGTTCTCTATCATAGTCTCCCTATCTGTTTCTCGCTCCGATAATACATACAATACACGGCCGCAATACAATACCCTCATACAAGAGAGGGGTTTCCTTCTAGGGAAAAAAAACCTAAACTAAACATAACTTCTACTATCCGATAATCCGCCTAATGAATGACCCAAATTGACTAGAAATTTCTATACTTTTACAAGGCAGTTTTATATCATTTTTTAGCTTTGGGGTCGTTGCCCCCGAAACCCCCTACCAGGGGGGGCTCCATAAAGTCGCAGCCGCCCACCCTGGACCCCCCAGGCAGCATTTAACTATGGGTGGCGTTGCCGCCCCCATTAAGGTACAGGGGTCCAACATTGTGATACAAAATAAACAAGATAATTAGGCTCCACACCCAACAATCTCCCACTTGGAGACTGACTGTAGCAACTCCACCACTACTTCATTTGTTGGAAAATGACTCCTCTTTGGACCTGCATGTTTCTCGTCTTCATCGTCATCCTTGAAGACGAATTTAAACTGAGCATAATCTCAATTCCTCCCTAGTTACAACTGTTTTTAGCATATCTACAGGATTCTGGCTAGTGTGTATCTTTTCCAGCTTCAACTATCCATCTTCCAATACTAACCATATGAAATGGTACTTGAGATGTATGTTTTTAGTCCTAGAATGAAATGTTGAGTTCTTTGCAAGATGAATGGCACTTTGGCTATCACTGTATAATGTGCCCATATCATGCTTCTTAACCAATTCATCAATAAACCTTTGTAACCAAATCATTTCTTTACTAGCCTATGTAGCAGCAACATACTCTGCTTTTGTTGTTGAAAGTGCAACAACACTTTGGATTTTTGAAACCCAACTAACAGTTGTTCCACCTATAGTAAATACATATCCTATAGTGCTCCTCCTGTTATCTCTGTCACCTGCCATATCTTCATCAACATATCCCTTTAGAGCAATGTTTGAACCACAAAAGCATAATGCTTGATTTGTGGTACCTCTCAAATATCTGAGAATCCATTTGACTACCATCTAATGTTCCTTTCTTGGATTGTTCATGTACCTACTTACAACTCCCACTACATGTGTAATATCAGGCCTTGTGCAGACCATTGCATACATTAAGCTTCCAACTGCTGATGCATATGGAACTTTAGACATATAGTCCATTTCTTCTTGGGTCTTGGGGCACATCTCCTGACTAAGTTTGAAATGGCTATCAAAAGGTGTACTAACTAGTTTTGCATTCTCAATATTAAATCTGTTCAACACCTTTTGTATGTACTCATTCTCAGACAGTGTTAATTTGTGATTTTTCCTCTCTCTACTTATTCTCATACCAAGGATTTGTTTTGTAGCTCCCAAATCCTTCATTACAAATGAATTTGCCAATTTTCTTTTGAGCACATTTATTTCCTTCATGTTAGACCTTGCAACAAGCATGTCATCTACATACAATAACAATATAATATAGCTGCCATCATTTTGTTTTTCAGATAAACACAATGATCAGAGTGACATCTAATATAACCTTGTTCAAACATAAAGTTATCAAATTTTAGATACCACTGCCTTGGAGCCTGTTTTAAGCCATAAAATCTCTTCTTTAACCTGCACACTAATTTTTCTTTCCCTTTGACCTCATATCCTTCTGGTTGCTCCATATAGAAATCTTCCTTCAAATATCCATGGAGAAATTTCATCTTTACATCTAACTGTTCAAGATGTAAACCTTCTGCTACTACAAGACTTAAAATTGTTCTGATTGAAGTCATCTTAACAACAGGAGAAAATATCTCATCAAAATCAATACCTTTCTTTTGTGCAAACCACTTCACCACAAGTCTAGATTTGTACCTCTATTTTCCTCCATCTTCTTCCTTCAGCCTCTAAACCCATTTGTTCTGCAATATAGTTTTACCTGTAGGCAACTTGACTAAGTCCCAAGTCTAGTTATGCATTAAGGATTCCATCTCTTCTTCCATGGCTAGCTCCCACTTCTTCCTACTTTCAACCTGCATTGCTTCTTCATAACATTCAAATTCACAAGTATCAGTCAATAATAAATAATATAATGAAGGATAGTATTGTTCAGGGGGTCTACTTATCCTGGTAGATCTTCTAACACCACTTTCAGGTGTTTGAGGTTCCTGTTACTGTTCTGGTGGTTGTTGTTGTTGTGGCTCTTGATTATTATTATTTTCAGGCATCTTTACTTTTTCTGTGATCTCATCAACAACTGTGTATTCTTTGTTTTATTTTTTCTATTTCTTTTCCTACAACTAATTCTTATACAAGACATTTTCATTGAATATTACATCTCTGCTCCTAATGATTTTGTGATTTTCATAATCATATAAGCGATAACCAAAATCATTAGCACCATATCCACTAAAGGTACATTTCTTTGATTTTTCCTCAAGCTTTGTTCTATTTTCTTTATTAATATGGACAAAGGCCTCACAGCCAAAAGGCTTTAAAAAAGAGTAGTTTACCTTTTTACCTATCCATGCTTCCTTTGGAATACCGCCATATAAGGAACTTGAAGGCCCTCTGTTTATTAGATAAACAACAGTATCTACAACATCTGCCCAAAATTGTAAAGGAAATCCTACATGCAATCTCATGCACCTTGCATGCTCCATGATTGTTCTATTCATCCTTTCTCACACACCATTTTCTTGTGGTGTTCTTGGAACTTTCTTCTCTCTGAGAATTCCATGCTCTGAACAATACCTATGAAACTCTTTGTTGCAATATTCACCTCCATTTTCTAATCTGAGACACATCAACTTCTTTCCTGTCTCAATCTCAACCAAAGCTTTCCATTTCTTGAAATTATCAAATATATCAAATTTATTCTGAATACAATAAATTCAAGTTTTTCTAGTTGCATCATCAATAAAAGTAAGCCACCAAGAGATGATACCAGAGCAGGTCCCCATACATATGTATGCACAAGCTCTAATTTTTCGCTCTTCTTTTATTTCCCAACTTTGAGAAATCTGACTCTCTTCTATTTTCCATAAATGCAATTCTCAAAGAAATCCAAATCAACATTCTTCAAACCTAGCAACAAATCTTTTGAGTGAAGAATATTCATCCCCTTCTCACTCATGTGTCTGAGCCTATGATGCCATAATGCTGCATTTGCTCCTTTGGAAGTTAAAGCATTAATAGAGTTAGAAATACCATTGCATAAATACAATGTACCAACCTTTTCACCTTTTGCTATTACCAACGCTCCTTTGGTGACTTTCCAAGTTTTATCTGTGAAAGTTGTCACACAACCTTCACTGCCTAACTGCCTTGTTGAAATCAGATTTTTCTTCAGATATGGAACATGCCTTACCTCCTTTAATAGCCATTGGTTTCCATTATATTGTTTTACAAGAACCTTACCCATTCCAAAAATTTTACAGGGTTTTTCATCACCCAAATGGACTTGTCCAAAACCTCCTTGAACATAGTCATGAAAATTTTCTTATCAGGTGTGCAATGGAATGAAGCCCCTGAATCTACTACCCAGGAATCAGTAAAATTTTCAAAAGAAAGAATCAAGGCATCTTGTAACACATCACCTGTCACATTTGCTTCATGATTGTTTTCTTATTGTGCATCTCCTTATTTTCCCTTCCGAGATGTACAGTATTTCTTCAGTTGTCCTTCATTTCTGCATTTCGAGCACATTATCCCCGATCTAGACTTGGATCTACCTTTCCTTGATTTACTGTGATATACTGAGCTCCTTCCTCTTTCCATTTTTCTTCCCCTTGACTCTACACTCAAATAATTACCCGATGTCTCACCAGAGCTTTTTCGTCGCATTTCCTCGTTAAGGATAGCACCGAAAACATCATCAAACTTTAAAGTACTAGATCCAGAGACAGATTTACTAATGGCCATAACTAAACCATTCCAGCTTTCTGGCAATGAGCACAAAAATAACAGAGCTCTAACTTCATCAACAAATTTTACCCCTACAGAACTTAACTGACTAGTAACTGTATTAAAATCATTTAAATGATCTGCAACAGATTCACCTTCTGACATCTTCATATTAAATAAACGTTTCATAATAAATACCTTGTTTGAGGCCGAGGGTTTTTCATATAATTTCACGAATTCCTTAATCAAACACTCTGTTGTTGTTTCCTTCGAAATATTGAAGGCTATCGATGTCACGAGGCACAACCGTACTGTTCGAAGTGCCTTTCTATCAAGAATCTCTGATTCTACATCTGTCATAGCCATCGACTTCTTTGTTTCTTTCTCAATGGTAAGTACAGATCTTTCTGATACAGATAGTCTTCCATCTGCATCTTCCACAGTGGGAATTTTTGGCCGTTAAACTTATCGATCCTAAACTTACCATCTTCCGCCATTTCTCCCACTCGAACCAGGAACCCTTCTTTCCTGTGAGTTTATCAACCAAATAGAGCTTCAGCTCTGATACTATTTGTTAGAAAATTAAATATTACAGAGCAATGAAACACATAAAATATGTTGAAAACACAAGCACACAAAACGCATAAAACCAGAGAGACACAGATATACGTGGTTCACCCAGTTTGGGCTACGTCCACCCCGAACAACCAGTCCTTCCTTTCTATTATCCAACAAAATGAAGAGACACAACCTACAACAGATCCGATGTAATATCCTTTGTTCTCTATCACAGTCTCCCTATCTGTTTATCGCTCTGAGAATACATACAATAGACACGCACAATAAAGTACCCTCATAAAAGCGAAGGGTTTCCTTCTAGGGAAAAAAACCCTAAACTAAACATAACTTCTACTATTAGATCATTCGCCAAATGAATGGCAAAAATTGACTAGAAATTACTATACTTTTACAAGGAAATTTTATATCTGTTTTTAGCTTCAGGGTTGTTTCCCCCGAAACCCCCCACCGAGGGGGGCTCCATAAAGTTGCAGCTACCCCCCCTGGACCCCCCAGGAAATGTTTAATTATGGGCGGCGTTGCCACCCCCATTAATGTACAGGGGTTTAATGTTGTGATACAAAATAAACAAGATAATGAGGCTCCACACCCAACATGCATTAATTGTGATCATGATCATGATCGTTCATTGGAGACACCAGGTGTGCCTCATTCAAGGACCTCCCTTGCATGAGGTCCAAATGTTTTTTTTATAATCTTATTTACTATTTCATATATTTTTTTAATGTTTCTGCATGCTGAAAATGTAGGCCTCCAATAAAAATCTAACACTACGAAATCGATGACTGTTGCAAATGCTCATTGGGAATGGCAACAAAATCACAACCACAACCATTCTCTCCCACTATGGTAATAGAATCCTAGAAATAAATATAAATGGGTCTTACATAATGATGGTTTACACGAAATATGCACATATAAAATGCTAATAATATCTCATATTTTTTGTATGTTTCCAATGTACGCCTTGATATACAAATCACCTAATTATATTTCCCTAGTTCATTTCCTAATATTAAATATTATTGTCTTTATCACAAGTGTGGGTGAAGTGGATATTGGGATTAGAGTTCTTGACACCTTTGATAGTGAAATGTTTGAATGGACGCAAAGGTCATGCTCGACGGAGCTCAACTCCAACCCTATAAGACAATAGGTATTTGGATATGGAATTAAGTTCTAACAGTGTTTAGGCCAGAGTTCCCAATATATTAACTTTTTTGGTTGGTTTCTGATTCATTTTATATTAGGTGATGCAAGGCCAAAAATTATTAGAGATGGTTGTGTCACCATGAAAATAATTGCAAAATGATAAGGGATTGCGTTTTAGTGGCCCAAATGAAACTGATCAAGTAAATAATGTTGAATTTGCTGAAGAAACTGTGACAGAAGATGCTTTTTCATCCTCCATTCCATGTACGAACATGTCAATAGATGAAGTTTTAGACACACCTATCTTGGAAATTAAGTAGGCTTCAAATAAAGCATGAAAAACTAATCTGATCAATGCAATTACTGAGCATGAAGATTTTTTTGAGAATACACTTTTAGAATAATCTGGGCTTATAAAGAAAAGTGGACATGTTGAGCGTGGAATAAATCCACGTAGAAAGAGGGGGCCCAAGTCTACAGGAGTAACAAAGGATGTATAGAGAGCTTGGAAAATGGAGACACAAATGAAATCCAAAACAAAAAGTGATCAGATAAATGCTTTCTCCTGTCATTGGTACTATTGTTGGTTGTGAAAGTAGATGAATGTTAAGTAATTTGAAGGAATTTTTAGGACACATATATACAAGAAATATTAGTAAAATGAGTGTATAGATGAGGAAATTCAATGACATCTTCCAAGACTATTAGATAAAATTACAATCTATCTGATCAGGAGACCATGTCCAAGTTATGGAAAAATGCTCAAACATTGAAGTCCTCAAAAGTTATTTCAATCCAAAAAACTGGAAAGGTCTCGTCACTACAATTCTGGCACCACAAACGGTTCTCAAAACCGAGGTCATATGTGAAAGTTACTGAGGTTTGAAATTGTCCAATGAACTCCAACACAGGAGTTTTTGACTTAATTGACTATGCCAATTTAAAAAAAATATACAAAGGGAAAATTTAATATTTTTATTGTATTTGAGGGCCTATCAGAGGGTACCATGTGGTCTTCTTGGAGGCTACCATGTGACCCCAGGCCAAAGGGTTTGAAATGGCACAAAATTTGGTTGGTTAAGGGTTTTGAACCCTCGACCCGACAATACAGGCAGAGCGACCCTACTGGCCTGTCTAGGGGGTTTGGTTGAAAAAATTGGGTGGATTTGAATAGATAGTTAGGTCGCGATTGGTCGGCAAAAATGTTTTTGGGACTAGCCCCTCAGGCCCAACCCCTGTTGTGACATGACCACGTGTTCGAGACCATGGGCTTAAAATCATTGAACCAGTGGTAAAAAGTTAAGGGGGCTAGCCCTTAGAGCTAGCCCTGACCTCATGTGACCAGCAACGTGACCAGGGGTGCAGCATTTAACCATAACCGCGTGGTTCGGATGGGCCATGTGGCCAAGCACTCACATTAAATTAAATGTTTGGATAAGTCGCGAGTTAGGAGGTAGTTTAGGCGGAGGTCGCGATGTGACCACTCCCGCTTAGCATTTAACTTAATCGTTAGCCGTTTCTGCCATATTTGGAGCATACCACCAAATCCGGCAGGATTTTCCATTCTAGTAGAGTTAACTGAAGTTCTCCCACTTTTAGTGGGGTTTTTGGGGGACATTGGGCATTTTTTTTTGCAGAAGTCATAACTCTCTCAATTTTCAACCAAACAAGATGAAATGTTAGTCAATTTTGGGTCTCTTGGACCTTCTGAACTGTTTGGAATAGTTTTCAAGTCGAACAGAGGTGATTTACAACAGTTTTCTCTTCAATGAAGATGAAGAAGCCATCAGGGCCACCATGGAGAAGGCATTGTATTGGGTAATATTTCACTGTTTATTGTAAAAAAAAAGCCATTTCTAGCTATTTTCTATCTGCTGAAGCTGAATTTACAACTATTTTTGCCTATTTAGGTATATTTTTACTTGTGTAACCATTTTGAGCAAATTAATAGAGTAAGGACATGCCATTGGGGAGCCTTGGACCGACAGATGTAGCCCAGGAGGGGTGAACTGCCTCAAAAATTTGTTGTGTTATGTGATGGTGAATTTTACTTGCTTTGTATTTCTATTGTGATATATTAAATAGTAAATTTACTTAACCAATCCTCGCAGATAAAACTCAGAAACATAACCAAAAATACTTTTTTTAACCTACAACTCATGGAGAACACTTTGCACACTTTATTATATCAGAATGGATACTTTGCATAGTGTAACAAATAAAATCCATTTCAGATTAGGTTGGTATCAGAGCTGGTGTTTTTTTAGCATTAGGAGAGTTAGTGTTTCTCTTTATATTGTTCTTGTGCAAAAGGATTTGATTAAAAGTCTGCATTATAACCCTTGCAAGAAGTGCAGAGCCATCTTAGGGCAGCATTTTTTGTAGGTTTTTGAGGCGTACCAGGCTGAGTTTGCTAGAGGGTGAAGGAATGGCTATGGATAGCTAAGTCCTAGAGAGGACCAAAAAGGAAGAAATGGTTGCAGGCTTCTTCCTTACCCCAAAGTACCTTAAGGTCACCATTGAAATGAAAACCCTCTTGATGGTTGTTTGTTAAGAAGCTCTTGGAGTTTCTTTGTTGTTTGGCTGCTTCAATAAGAGTTTGTCTTTATAGCAATTTGGTTAAAAAATATTTGTCATTTTCTTTGAAAGCTTTAAGAATTTTATTGAAGTTCCTTTTGTCCATTGACATCATAATGACAACTTCTACAAGTGAAATTTCCTCCTTCACAAGATTCTTCGATGATGATATGAAGCGTGACTTTATTATATTGAAGGAAATGGTGTAGATTTTGTTTAAGGATAAAAGAGAAAGCACTTAAATTCATGAATAGTGGTTTTCCATGAAGGAAGAGAAGGAAGAAATTATTCAATGATTGCATGATATGGAGAGGCAGCTCGATCAAGCCCTAGAGGATTTTCCCAAGAAAATGCATGAGGAAGAGGTAATCCATTCTAATTTGTCTTCAGTTTCCTCATTAGAAAGATGTGTTGGTTCTTTCGAAAAACATATAAGAGGTATAGTGTCAAAATTAATGATTAAAATGGGCTATGAAGGAAAAGGGTTAGGCAAGCATGCACAAGGCATGGTTGAACCTATTTCGGTTGAGGAACGACCCAAGAATCTTGGTCTTGGTTTTGTGAAATTTAATGGAGAAGACTCCAGAGACATGAAGGCATGTGAGGCTATTTCAAAGAGAACCTTTATTCTAAGTTCTAAGATGCAAATATGTCAAATTTCTTTCAAAGATGATTGCCATTGCTTTAAGCCTTTGTTACAGCAAGAAGATGGTAGACATGCAGCTTATGGCAATTATGCAAGTTCATACACTTTTTAGGACAAAAACAGTGAAGTTAGTCTGCAAATGAAAGATGTAGCCTCTACTGGTTCATCTTCTCATGAAGACAAAAAGGATGAACATTCAAAACAGCACAAGAGGTATAAATCTTCTCATGGTCAATTTGATTGTGTTTCTGCAAGGCATGATCATTTTTCATGCTTAAATGGAAGAAAGATTTGCTATACACATTGTGGTCGATTTAACCATGATGTTTTGAGATGATGGATGAGGAAGAAATCATACAGGAAGAAAATGAGGCAAAGGAAACTTTAAAATAAGGTGCATAATATTTGCACATATTTCCAAAAGAGGGGACATGTTGTCTCCCATTGTTGGAATTTGCATCCAACTAGTTGTCCCAAGAACATGCAGCAAGAGGACAAAAATATTGGTGAAGAGGGAACCAAGGATTCCATTATTGAAGTGAAAACAAAAGTTTCACATGAGGAAGAGTTGCAGCAGCAAAAGTCGCCATGGAAGTGGCTTGGTAAGAAGTGGATGGACTTCTTAACATAGTAAGCCATACTCCTTTGTACATATGAAAATTTCGATTGCATGCATTTATTTTATGTTGTAATCTCTAGTTTCTTTGAGCCACCTTGGATCATTGATCAAGGCAGCGATGTTCAGTTTCCTTCTGCAAATTTCTTGCCAGAAATTTTCTGAGTGAGTGCAAGAAAGATAGTTTTTGACAAGAGGACAAGTGCAACGAGGAAGGGAAGTGTGAATTGCTTTCTAGTTGTGGTTCAAATTCACTAGCCATGCAATGCAAGTGTTTGGAGGCTGAAGAGAAGAGGGTGCAGCACTCTTATTTGTTGTACAAATCGGTTTCAGTAGTCCAAAGATATTTTGGGGTCCAAAAGCTTCTCATTGGGGAGGTGTGATTAGGAGATCATGTCCAAGTTATGGAAAAATGCTCAAAATTGGAAGTCCTCAGAAGTGGTTGCAATATGAACGAATGGAGAGGTCTCATTGTTGTGATTCTAGTGCCATGAATGGTTCTCAAAACCGAGGTTGTATGTGAAAGTTACTAAGGTTTGAAATCGTCTAGTGAACTCCAAAACAGGACTTTTGGACTTAATTGACTATGCCAATTTAAAATATATATATATATATATAAAGGGTAAATTTAATTTTTTTATTGTATTTGACGACCTATCAGATGGTGCCATGTGGCCTGCTTGGAGGCTGCCACGTGGCCCCAGGCCAAAGGGTTTGAAATGACACAAAATTTGGTTGGTTAAGGGTTTTGAACCGTCGACCCAACAACACAGACAGAGCAACCCAAATGGCCCGTCTAGGGTGTTTGGTTGAATGAATCAGGCGGAGTTGAATAGATATTTAGTTCATCATTGGTAGGTGGAAAAATTTTGGGGACCAACCCCTCAGGGATAGCCCCTGTTGTGACGCGATCACGTGATCGAGACCACGAGCTTAAAACCATTGAACCGACAGTAAAAAGTTAAGGGGGCTAGCCCTTAGAGCTAGCCCCGACCTCATGTGACCAACAGCATGACCAGGGTCGTAGTATTTAACTATAAATACGCGGTTCGGATGGGCCATGTGGCCAAGCACTCACATTAAATTAAATGTTTGGATAAGTCGCGGGTTAGGAGGCGGTTTAGGCAAAGGTCGCAATGTGATCACTCCTGCCTAGAATTTAACTTAACCGTTATGCGTTTCCGCCATCTTTGGAGCACGCCACCAAATTCAGCGGGATTTTCCATTCTGGTGGAGTTAACTGAAGTTCTCCCACTTTTAGTGGGGTTTTTGGGGGACACTGGCCATTTTTTTTGCAGAAGTCATAACTCTCTCAATTTTCAACCACACAAGATGAAATTTTAGTCAATTTTGGGTATCTTGGACATTATGAATAGTTTGAAACAGGTTTCAAGTAAAAAAAAGTGATATACAGTATATTTTTCTTCGAGGAAGATGAAGAAGCCATTAGGGCCACCATGGAGAAGGCACTGTATTGGGTAATATTTTACTATTTAGTGTGAAACAAAACCCATTTATAGCTGTTTTATATCTTCTAAAGCTTAATTTATAGTTGGGTTTGCCTATTGAGGCATATTTTTACCTATGTAACCATTTTAAGAAAATTAATAGAGCAAGGACATGTCATTGGGGAGCCTTGGACTGGCAGATGTAGCCGAGGAAGGGTGAACTACCTCAACAATTTGTTGTGTTATGTGATGGTGAATTTTACTTTCTATGTATTTCTGCTATGATATGTTAAACAATAAATTTTCTTAACTAATCCGCACACATAAAACTCAGAAACATAAGAAAAACTACTTTTTTTAACATGCAGCTCATCGAGAACACTTTGCACACTTTATTATATCAGAATGCATACTTTGCATAGCGTAATAGATACAATCCATTTCAGATCACTAACTTAAGAACCCACTTCCCTGCGAATATTGACATCAAAATTTCAGTGTTCTTCTACAAGCAACATCTGCATCAGTAGATGCAGCCACATGGGTCACTACAAGACTCGATGTTTTTTATACCGTTGCACTAGTGAGCCTTGCAAAAATATTAAGTTCCTCCTGCATTAAAAATGAGACTTGTTGAGGGCCCATATCACATAATTTTAATTAGTAGCTATAATTTAATTTAAAAATACACGCTTTAAAGATGAACACATGCAATACCTTATGAGCAGAATCCAATGCAGAACCACAAATAATCTCAGTGGCCATGTGCAAGCTTGACTTGATTTGAGACCTTCTTCAGCTTGCTATATACCATGGATTTTGTCTCCTCTGAAAGTGTTGAAAGGTGAAAAGACAGTAAGTGAAATCCAATATAGAATTGATGTTTAAAAATCAAACTCATAACTTAAAATAAGGTTTACAATATAACCTAGACAGTGTTCCCTTATCAGGAACATGTTGTACCCTTCCTAGTAGGGAAATATTGCACTTTGATCTTGTGGATGATCTCCTTTCATTTGGAAACTTGCATGATGAATGAGCAAAGTAGAGCATTACAATATTATCCTGCAGAAAACATGGTAAGCAAAAATTAAGAAACCCCTCTCAATTTTCATTTGTCATACCTGAAGAATTTTTTTTCAAGAGGACTTAAGAGACAAGGCTTTAAACTCTTACAACATCCCATCTAAATTCTAGAGTAGAAAGGGCACATGGGACATCAAAGCTCCTGTGAAACTTTGCAAAACAACAACCTAGAGCAGCCACCTTGAGTCCACAAATAGTGTATTTTATTTTGGTACCTCTTGCTACCTATGCTTCTAGATTCATTACACAATAACCTTGAAATAGAAATATGGAGCCCTGAATTCATTGAATTTTTAATAGAATATAAAACCATGCTAAATTTGAAAGAAGGCATTAAACACAAGCAAAATAGACTATGTAAACAATAATCATTCTAAAGGCTATTCTGGAATGACTTCTCTAAAATAAAATTTAACGAAAAGAATCATTTTAATAGAATATAAATCCATGTTAAATTTGAAAGCAAGAATTAAACATAAACAACATAGATTATGTAAACAACAATCATTCTAAAGGGTATGCTGAAATTTCTTTCCTGTATTAAAATTTAATAGTAAGAATGAACTGAACACTCACAAAGAAAGAATTTCAAAAACAAATGGAACTTTATTTTCTAATTGCATACCATTCAACATAGATCTTATGCACATGTATAAAATTTTATGGCATTTATTTTTTATTTTTTATAAAATTCCCATTTCCCTAATGCATCATCATTATTACTTAGAAACTTGGAAAAAATACACAATTTCAAATCTATCCACACTGGCAACAAAATTCAATATAACATCACCTATGAGTTTCCAGAGGCTCGAAAAAAATCACAATAGATGTCATCCTTTGATGTACTAGGTTTAGTTCTGCAGCAATTTCCACAGATCTCTGGGTACATCTCTGAAATGCCAGCTTGTGTAGTTGGCTCAAGACTACCACCAATGTTAATAGTTTAGATATCATGTTGATGCTTTGGTGTTAGGTCAACAAAAGAGTCTTTCATGTCACTATATTGAACAGTGTTGTTAATATACATCAGATACTAGTATTTCTTATCTATTAATTTAGTATCAATTTGGGACTTCACTTCTGCAGAATTCTTTTTCACAATTTTATCAGCAGGTAAGCCAAACATGGCACTAAATATATCCATTTTTGTGAAAATCAGCTCCTTGTCTGCATCCTTGGGATTTATCTTCTGGAAGGTAACTATACCAATCTCGATAGCACTGTATTGGGTGTCATCACCCATTTCGATATGCTTCTAGAGGTCCTTCTCCTCCAAGCTACTGAAAAGTTATTTTTTTCTCACATGTCGAAAGATGCACCACTATCCAAGTACCACCCTTATCCCATTTCACTTGACACCATGCATGCGATCAGCAAGAAGTCCAACTCAAATTGCAAGGCCAAATCCTCACCAACTGCAGATCCTGAATCGTTCTTTTTCTTCTTCTTTTGTGGAAAATTAGTGGCATAATGTCTATGCTCGTGATAGTGAAAGCACTCCAATATGGACATTTCATGCTCATTTCCTTCTTCGTTGGTCTCATATTTGGAATAGGATTTATTTCCCTTCCCATTATTCACCTTACCAGCCAAGGCACAATTTTCTTCATCATCTTCCTTAGATGAAGATTTATCCCCAGTATTTCACCTGAATTCTTCTTGCACCAAATTTGACCAAAGTCGTTCCCAATCTGGTAGCTTCTTCCTCCCATTGAGAGAGTCTTGATAACTATTCCAACTCTTGGGAAGGCCTAGAAGAGCTAGGCTCAACAAGTCATCATCTGCAATAGTAATTTCAACGCTCCCAAGCTCATCCCGATATTGGACAAACTTTGTTAAATATATCAGAATAGTGTCGCCTTTCTCCATTTTGATCTTCCTGAGTTTATCTTTCAGTCAGGGAAAATTTTAAGGATGGAAGTTTATATTAAATTTTAGAAACCTTGGCGAATTTTTCTAGTCCCTAATATCCTGATTTTAAAATGTTTGATGATAATTTTGTAAAAATGTTTAGAAATTATTTTATATTAGACAATATATAATATTGGCGATTTTTAAGGTAAAATAATTTTTTAATATAAAATTTGGGTGAATTCATTTTTAGAAAAATCAGAAAGTGGCGAATCTATTTTTTTGAAAAAGTATGGAATATTAGCCCACCTGTGAATATTGGCCCCTAAAATTTTCCCTGATTTTAGTGCCAATTTACTATGATCACTGCCGCTCGTAAATAGATCTATCAAAGCCTTGCACACATCATATTTAGTCAATTTTCCATGGAGACTTGATACAATGTGGTCTTGTATTCCCTCTAGTAAGATCCTCCTCACCCTTGCAAACTTCTTTTGCCATGCATCAGGATTTGTAGCATCTGTCACACTGGGTTTGGGAACATCGTTTTCAATGAATTCTTTTGAACCCTTGCCCTGCAATACTTCCTCCATTATGTAATTCCAATAAATATAGTTAGAGCTGCCCTCGAGTGCACACTCCAATCTCAAGCCATTGAAAGCCATTTCGATCCTGAATCACTTGTAGCACCAAGAAAGTATTTTGTAAATTTGAATTATGTTCAGTCACAAACTTATCTTCTCCTCCACTATTGTGATTTCCCATGATCCAATACCATGTATAAGTTATACAAACAATATGTATATAATCGATTTAATATGATCTAACAATGTACTAAATCTAGATACTGAACACTTCTACAAATCAATTGGGAAATTAAACACAATTGCCAATCACATGAAGAAAAGAAGAATCAAATCAAACAACAACATAGATAATTTCCAAAGGAAAGCTTGCTACTCAAAACCCCTCTATCATAAATTATATATTCCATAAGAAATCATGAAATGATTACAATACACTCTTCTCATAAGAGTCTCCTGCAATCTCCTAATCGTCTCACACTAATCCAGACAAAATCGGGCCAACACTTAGCCAGTTCTCAGCCTGTCTTCAGCCTGCCTTGCTCACACAATCCCTGATGAATGAAATCCATATTCTTTAGGAATTTCAGCCTTCCTCAACTGCGCTGCGTATCATGGGCATCTCGTGGTGTTTTAACTACATCTAGGCAGCCTGCCAATTTCACAACTGATAGTTAACTTCCCTTTAACCTTTGTCTCAACTAGGTCTCCACTGGAAGTCACATTCATGCAGCTAATAATAGTAACTCATTAGTTGCATGTTAGATTAGTGATTGTGAATTGAATAATATTTGGTTGACTTGATCTATCACTAGTGCGACAAACAGTTACAACTAGCTCAACTAACTTTAACTCACTTAACTGAGTTAACTAATTACTCATGCATTAAACTAATGCACCAACTGCAGTTTGAACTCTGTTACAACTTGAATTACTCTGCATGCCTCACCAACTAACCTCAACTCAAAATTCATGATTTAACTAAGTTTACCACACTTAGTTAACTATTACAATTTATTATGAGATAAGATTACATTTTATTGTCCATTTTAATTAAGAGAAAATTAAAATAGACACTGCACCAAATTTATCCCACACTAGTGTAGGTGCTGCTAAGACCTGTGGTCCCACACTATTGTAGGTTCTTCTTGGACCTCTTGTTCCCACACTAGTGTAGGTGTTGCCATGTTGGTTTTGGATGCCAGTTTCACTATTTCTTGTTTCAAAATTCAAAAAATGGAATTTAATGAGTTTTAGGTTGGGGAGTAGGTGTATTTGCGCATAAATCCAAAGAAGAGATCCTTGAGGATTGAATCATGTACCAGGTTGGAACCACAATATTGCAGGCCTTTTGATATCCTTGAAAGGATTGGACCAGTGGCCTACAGGCTTGCACTGCCTCTGACAATGAAAGTCAATGATGTTTTTCATGTTCCATTGCTTCAAATATATTTAAAGGATGTTTATCATGTTATTGATTTTTCTGTATTTCAGGTGGAGCAAGAAGGATCATTCCAACCGGAACCTTAGTGAATATTGTAGTGGAAATATATCGTGCTCTGGAATATACCAATCAAGCAGGTTAAACTGCAAAGGAAGCACTTTGGGCCCTAAGAAGCTACATGGGAGACGACTCATCGGATGCGGTCTATGTATCCTTCATTGTTTTTCGGTGGAGGAAAATTAGTTTTGATACTGTATATATTCATGTATGGTTGTTATTGTAACTATCACAATGATTTGTTTTATAAGGCTCCAATAAGCGGTATGTTGGTCATATTTTCATGTTTGTAATTATGGTTTTTCTTTTGAATGTGTTTTTATTGTAAATACTACAACGAACTGGGTTATAAAGCTCTAGAGGAAATATTTTTTTTAATTTTCTATGCTTTTTATGGTTGTAGGTGTCATAGAACACCAAGGATAGTGTTCCCCTAAGGGGGAGGGGTCTGTAAAATCCCCGGGTTAAAGTTCATGTAATAAAATTTAATAAATGTAAAATAAGATCATGATAAAGGGACACTTATTCTAAGTTGAATGTTGGGAAAAATATCTTAGATGGCATCACTTGATGTGTTTATGGCTAAGGGGAAATTGACAAAGGAAATGGCTAAGGCTTTGAAAATGAAAAGAGGTATTTTCGGCACCTTATTTATGAAAATAATGGAAACTGGGAGAAAAAGAAGATGAGAGGTCACAGGTTTCATGTGAGGAGAAAAATGAAGGAAAATAATGGAAAATTGAAGAAATTAGAGGCATCATCAATAAAAATACCTCAGAGCATCAGTCGGTAGCATTTTGTTAGTTCATTTTTAGAGTCAGTCTCGAAGAGGATAAAGACCACCAAGAAGAGAAGGAAAGAAAGAAAGCGAAGGAAGGACAAGGAAAGCAAAGGAAGGACAAGGAAATAAAATGAATGAAAGGATCAAGCAAGGAAAAATTGGATCAAGTAGCTTCAGTGGGAATACTTGTAGGTAACATGTTGCGTGTATGATTTCCTGGTTTTTTTTAACATGTTTGGTATGTGCAAGTTGGTATTTGGTTATTTTTTTTCATTGGCATGGATTTTTTTAGGTTTCAATACTGGATTGTAGCCTACTCTTGCAATTTTCAGATAGCCATGGTGTAATGAGATTGTTATCGGTTTAAAATTTTTATTTCTGAAAGATTTTTTATCTAGGTAAGGTGGCCTCAAGAAAATTCCCGAAGGCCTAGGATCCCTTGACCAGTAATGGCACGATACATGATAAATCATAATGGTGGAGATGGGAAAATTACTCAAGGTATTAGAGAATTAATTCAGAGGCATCCAAGCTTAGTTTGTTTTTTCAATCTCGCCACATGTTTATTTGATATCATAGTATGGTGACGGTGGAGGTGGTCTAACCTCTAGATTCACATGGTAGTTTTTGGATTGCTTTATCCCATGAGATCACACATTCATGCTTGGAATATGGCACAAGGGTGATTGGCTGAAAGAAATATCTGGTTCAACTAATCCTTGGTCTAGTGGTACGTTGAAGTCTTGAACCTGCTCAGCTTTTTCCTATGTTAATAAGAGCTAATATTCTCTTGCTTTGATGAGCAAATGTACTTGTTATTATGTGGATTTAATGGTTGTTCTCTTATTTTTAGTTATCTGGTTATATGTTGGTTATAAGAATGGTTTTATTACAAATATTTTTCATGGATATTTTCATGCTTCTACTTGTAACTGAATAAATGCAAGACCTAATTGGTGTTATGATAGCTAATGTGAGAAGGAAGTGACCCTTCCTATTAAACCTCATATAAGTTTTCAATTCCTTATGACCAGAGTTGCATTCATGACCTATAGACTGCATGTTTTCCAAGAGTTTGATGAAATTTCAATCTCGGTTGGGGAAGTTCAGGTGAAGTCTTGGTTTCCATTTTTGGTTTACAAACATTGTTTCTATGTCATTTATCATGTATAGAAGTTTCACTGAGTTCTGGGGAGAGGCCTGCATCTTGGAACTGAAAAAGTGGCTCAAAATTCGAGATTGTTGACATAGAACTCAATATAAAGTTCCATAGTCATTGGGAAGTAGGCCTATGGGAGCCAATAGAGACCCATAGTTGCGTAAAGGCCTTGGAAAGGGAGAGGCTCGAGCTAAAATTCAAGAAAAAAGAGATTTATATTAGGGGTTGGATGGCTGGAGGTGTTTGGTTGCTCCTACAGGTCCTATGGCACCTGAGGGAAGTCATTAAGGTCTTAAGTTGTCCACTACATTTCATTAAATTCATATATGAGGTTGAGTCTTATCATAGTGACCCTCCTCACTCTCGTCTTTCTCAGAGTTTTAATATGGACTTTACTCTTCTTATCCTCGTGCTCATAATCTAAATCACTCTTGTTTGTACTCTTCATTTCTCTATTTTCCATTCTTAAACAGTTGGTTGCTTTTCCTGGTCTTCCTGTGTTGATTACAATTTTATTTTCTATTGAAGCTCTCAAGCTATCATTCTGAGATATCATAATCATGCCTTGGGCACTCAGAAATCAACATTCCTTCTCTCTACCTTGAATTCTAGTAATAGAAAACATATGAGATGTATAACATGGAAAATTATAGGGGCTAATATTCACAGGTGGGTTAATTTTCCATGGTTTTTCAAAAAAAAAGATTCGCCAATTTCCATTTTTTATAAAAATGATTTGGTCAAATTTTATAATATAAAATTATTTAACTTAAAAATCACCAACATTATATAGAGGGTATATATAAAATCATTATAAATTTAAATAATTTTACAAATACATCAATAAACATTTTATAGTTTGCATATTAGGGACTAGTGAGATTCACCAATATTTTTAAACTTAAAGATAATTTTCTGTACTTCAAATTTTCCCTGATGTAGAGAGGACTTACAGTAATAACAGATAGAGTAGATGTAGAGTGTAGAATATCCTTGAAAGGCTATTTTAGGGTTTGGATTTAGTCAGAAGATGTGAAAACCCTGTTGAATCCCATTTTCAATTTCTTAATGATACATGGGTTGAAGGAAGTCAACGCTTGTGGTGGTTGCTACCAGTTTTCACCGATATTAGTTTGTTATGAAGTAATAAAGAGCTCACGAGATGAAGTAATTTTGTTTTTTCATTTTGTCTTAATTTAAGACAATCACGCAATTTGAACCATTTTTTCCATTGTCCTAATTTAAAACAATAAAATAGCTAATGATTTGATCTTATTTTCCCTTTTTCTCCTAATTTAAGACAATGAAATAGTTAGCATATGTGTTTGGGGAGAAATATTTTTTTTTCTTAAATAAATGCCTTAAAACACCCCTTCCCATAGTAGTGTTTGTGAAATCTAAAACTCCATATTTCATTAAATTTTGATGAGCCAAACCATGAATAAAATACCTACATCTATAGTCTAAAAATATTACTATTGGGGTTAATACACCCGCTTTTCATGGCTTGGACCATGCAAACAATTAATTGGCTATTTGGAAATATGAAAACATCTAATATCCAAATTGGGAGGGTGATATAGATACCATTGTTAGCACAAAGATTCAAAGTAATACAAAAGTTGCTACTAGTAGGGAGCTTCAAGGAAATACACAAGTTGATTTAAGGAAAGCTGAGGGAGCTAAAAGAGGAGAGCCATCTTCAACAACAAAATGCATCTCAGAAGGAAAGTCCAAGGGAATGTCCATGGGCATGTAAAGGTTAGAAAAGGTGCAGTGCAATAAAAAAAAAAAGGATGAGTAAAGAACTTTTTGAATAAACAAATACAGGGAAAAGGTAGTATCACAACCAAATCTAACACCACATTATAGGGACTTGAAATTTTTGAAGACTACAAGATTGACAAACAAGACATTTTCTTTCAGAAATATGAAACTAAGAACTTCATTTAATTTTGATAATCTAAACCATGAACACGAGGCCTATACGCTAAACATATTAATATTGAATTCAGTGCTCCAACTATATTTTTTCATTTTCTACCATTTGTTGTACTTGGTAGTCTTCTACAAAACTTCTATCTTCCACATCGTTGTTATACTTCTTCTAAATATACCTATTTTAATATGAATTTAACAATATAATTCTATGGTATTAAATAATTAGTCATCAAAATTAAGTCAATATTTTCTTTCAATGGGAATAAGTAACTCACAAAAATTGAGATTTTTAATCTTTTTTACATGTGGCTCCATACCTTTAAAAATTGACAAATATGTCTCATTTGAAAATATGAAAACCTCTACACTACTCTACTAAGAGTTAAAAAGAGTATATTTCGTGACTATTGCATACAAAACAAGTACCAAAAGGTTTCTTTAGTTGTCACTAATTTCCAAACATGCCAAATTAACATAGTGAAAAGACAAGCAACTACTTCAATCGATATTTATAGAGTTTACTAAAATATATGTCCCCCAAATCTAGACCGAAAGAACTAAATTAACTACCCATTGTTAGACCAAGACCATCCATTAGATCCTCCTCTTCCAATGATGGCATCAACCTGTAATTTAAAACAATATTAAAATGATAAATATTAACAAATAAAAGGATTTTGGGAGAGAATCTAGAGCTAAGAGAAAATAGGAGCTTAGTCTTTTATTTTAGGAGAGACATTATAAAAACATGGGCTTTTCCTCCATAGAAAATTGTCACCTAACCACTAGTTAGTGGCCCTATTTGATGCCTATGTTAAACATTCAAACTAATGGAAAATATGAAGAATTAATTTTTTTTCCTTCAAAATGATGCTTCAATTAATATGATATACTAGCATATTATTGATTTATAGTCTATTTTTTTGAGTGTGTGTATGTCCTAATTTTTGAACTTTGGAATTGATATTTTAGCTTTGTGAAAACAAAGAATGGATTAATGTGTGTTGTTGTGGAGTGGGGTAGAGAGCCTCTGTAACAAATTTCTGAATTCTCTCAGGACAGTAGATTCTGTGAGCTCCCAAAAAATCTTGTGTCCTGAATAGAATGTTCCCAACCACCATTTCATTGGCATATATTGAATCAAAAAATAATAGCTTATGGTCAGCATCAAGAATAAATTCTACAAGATATACTCCAATCTCTATAATTCTAATTTTAACATTCAAGAAACATGGGAACTAAAATTCCAAATTTGACTGAGATTTTCCAAAGTACCTATGATGTTTAAATGTTTGTCCTCTAATCACAATAATGAGCTCGAAAAGCTCAATGCATAAACTTAACTCCATACTTATTAGATATCCACATTTTCACCATCATTTGTGAGTTTCTTTACTTTTGGGACTTCCTTTACTTCTATCTCCTAGTCTAGTATCATTGTTATGGCAAGAAAATTGAGACCATGGCCTCACGTTTAATTCCATTTTAAAGGTTACTTGACATGATGTTGTTTCACTTGGAAGCAAAAAAACTCAGAGTAATCATTCTTCAACAATTCCAATATTTATGGAAGTCATGGAAATATATGAATTTATTAAGGACTTAGCTAAGAATTTTAATTAGAAAGATAAACATTCACAACCATTCTCTTGCAGATAAAATGATGTTCATAATGCATTACAATCTTAAAATTTGATAACTGATACGTATTGTTTGATGGACTAGGCCTCTTTAACATAGTAGGCGATGAAGAAACTGGAAGAATTTTTTTCATGATGAAGCCCATCATTGATTAGATAGGGGAATTTAGAAGAATAACCACTTTAATTATAATCGACATAGAGGAAAATAATATCACCTTTCTAGTAGACATGAGCAAAGCATGGAGGAGCAATTAATTTATGGCTAAATGAAGACTAATAATTTTAATTGTATAACATTATCCCAATATTTAGAGCGACATGGGAAAATAATATGCAAATAATTATGTAAAACTTGGGCTTTTCCATTGTGAAATAAATACAATAAGAGGGGAGTGGAAGAATGAAAAAAATCATAAAAGAGAGATTTGGCTCTCCCTCTAAGAAACATATACATAAAATCCCCAAATGGTATGAAATGGGAACAAGTTGCAACCGTCTATAAGATTGCTAGGGAGCCCTTTATTAATTTTGATAATTAGGATTCCCTAGAAGGCACCGATTGACCTCATCCTCACAACCAACCTTCAAGCCTTTAGTGCTTATTTATCCAACAATTTTTAAGATGGACTAATGTTTCATACCTTGTTGGAATGTTGGTGTTTGATGAAACACCCTCAAGCCAGAGGTTCGATCTAATAGCCAAAATCCACAGTGTAGCACCTATAGTCCTAGTAAATTACACCCCAACCGAAGGGTTTCACGATGTAAAATATTAGAAATTGAGCTCAGACTGTGTCAAATTCCAAGCACTGTGAGAAGACAAATACAAAGTTGATTACACTAGGATTTGCGAGCATTTCATCATCAACATATTTCTTCGTCACCAATACTAGCTGAACCTCCTCATATCTAATCGATATCATTTGGTATATAGAGAGAGCCCAATCCCACCTAGCAAGGAAACACTTAGAAATGAGTTCTTGTTTAAATTCATGTAAAGTAAGAGACAAACCCCCAAGTGGGTTAGAAAAATGGTGATCATACTATTCATAATATGGAGATAGTTGAATTCTCAGATGCTTTCAAATGGTTCACAGTTGGTACAACACATGATAGTCACGACCACAAGATAAAATATTTCGGAAGGAGGAATTTTGATGGCATCCATCAAATTGTTTTTCTCTAACTACTTGGGTTACTTTCATATCTGCCAAATCCTAAAATTGGGTTTTTTAAACCAGATGCAGCTTTCCAAACAACTTAAAAAAAAACCTGCATTCCCCATGATGATGAGGGCCTTCAAACCCTTCATTCCCCATGATGATGAGGACCTTGTGGTAAATTCATGAGTGAAAAGGATGTGTAGGTGGGATCACCCCAAAAAGGTGAGGAATTGTCCACACCCTAGCCTTTTCCTTTTCTGTGGGTATTCTCTTGTCACCTATGCTATTGTAGACTGATGGTGGTTATCAATATGGGTATGGATTTAGAGATGGAAATATGATATTGCCTTTTCTACTGTTAAGTTTAATCACCAATGGCTTCGTGAAATCAAATCATTCAACCCTAATAAAACAAAGCCTCTTTCTACCCTTAAATTTTCAGCACACAGTCCAAAAAAAATTCACATTGTGCCATATGCTCTTTTGTTTTCATTAAGACAATTAGAAGTCTCATTATTTCTATTTTCTTAATTAAGACAATTAAAATTCATTCAACATCCCCATATACTATTTCGTTTTAATTAAGACAATTAAAAGTCTCATTATTTCTATTCTCTTAATTAAGACAATTAAAATCCTTATTTTTAATTGAAAACAATCTAGATAATAATTTTAAGATGAAAAATAAATATTCTTAAGTCACCTTTTTCTGTAGTAGTGAAAATTGCACATGGTGTATGTCTATACATCTTGAGTGGGCCTAATGATTACAAGCATGTGTTTCCTCCTAAAAGATCACATGTTCAAAACCATAGTGGGGTAGAGTATGTATGCCTTCATAGACTTAGCAATTGCCCCTCCAATAATGAAGTCTCATACACCAATTTAGTGTCTAACTAAAATATAACCTTAAAATTGAATACTAATAATAATAATATATAATAAAATCCCTTGTGTTATAAACAGTTTTTCAAAATTCATATTGTAAAAAAAAATTGCATATAAAAAACTTGATCTCTAAAATAACAATCGATAATAAAATAAATATTAATATTAGTTATTTTAATAATAATATAAAATATATTATAAATTAAATGTTTTAATAAAATAATAATAATTACTCTAATTATTTTAATATAAATAAATTTTTTTGATGTTTATAACATTCGCTACGCCTATTATAATGTACACTGTGGAGTGAAACCCTATATAATTTTTATTTTAATAATTAATTTTAAAGATAATAACCATAACGGTATGTATATAATTATGGTAGCGACTCTTCACAATTAGTGTTTGTATTGTTTACCATGGCAATTATTTTCACTCTATGAAGCTGCACAGATGAGGTCTTCACACGTGTCGCTATCACTATCCTTCCGCTGCACAGATCAAGTCCTGAGTATCGGTAACCTTTATTTATCTCCTTTGACTGCGAAACGCAAGCATAATTGTATGAAACATCTCGTCCTCGTAACGTCTTTCTCACATATGCACAAAAGCATCCAATCAATTTCTAGGCTCGAGGCGCATAACAGAACGTAAGATTAAGCTTTGCATTTTAATTATGCACTTTGACCATTTTAGTTTGGTAATGCACAGATGAATTTTATTCAGCAACGCTGCATGCCACTCTAAATTTCGAGCGTAAGAAACATGTTCAGTCGGTAGATGCTTTTAAATCACATGCGAACATCTGTACCATCACTTAATTAAAGCCATACTGAGCTGTACAGATAACTATGGATACATTATATTGGTGTTTTCGTTGCCAGATTCCGAGTATAAGACATGACAATAGACACTTTCTGCATTAAAATACAATAGGTGGATGGATGGGTGGATGATTCTTTGTCTGCACACTACTATACTAAGGTATTTTAAGGTGCATTTTTAAGAAATTTGTTCAAGACAAAAGAGTTTTTTTTATTAAAAAATTATTTTTTATTTTATTTATTTTATATTAAAATTCAATTGAATTGTCTTATATATAAAATTTAAAATAAAGTCCTTTGAGATAAAAATAGTTTAAAATATTTTTTTTTGAATTGTCTTGTATATAAAATTTAAAATAAAGTACTTTGAGAAAAAAATAGTTTAAAATAAAATTTTATATTTAAAACAAAAATATTTTAAGATATAAATAATTTAAGATAAAGCTTTAAATATATTTAAAGCAAAAATAGTTTGAGATTGGCAAAAACAGGTTTAAGTCAAAACTTCATATTTAAGACAAAAACAGTTTGAGACAAAAAAAAATTTAAAACAAAATTTTATATTTAAGAAAAGTTTGAGACAAAAATATTTTAAGACAAAACAATACTTTATATTTAAGACAAAAATAGTTTGAGACAAAAATATTTCAAGACAAAACTTTATATTTAAGACAAAAGCAGTTTGAGACAAAAATATTTTAAGACTACTTTATATTTGAGACAAAAACAGACAAAAATATTTTAAGACAAAACTTTATATTTAAGACAAAAACAGTTTGAGACAAAAACATTTTAAGACAAAAATAGTTTGAGAACAAAAATATTTTAAGACAAGACTTTATATTTAAGAAAAAAATATTTTAAGATAAAACTTTATATTTAAGACAAGGACAACTTAAGACAATAACAATTAAGACGAAAACTATTAGCATTCTTGAAGTTTGCACATTCAATGAGTGGACAATGGATAATTATATTTTTAATTTTTGAAAATAGATATTCAAACCATATGAAATTTAATCATATCAATTTTATTTCTCTTATATTATATTTTTCCTTTTTCATTAAAAAATATAATAAATAAATAGATGAAAATATTATTTTTTGGTTGGCCACTCAAGAGGATTTAACTTTGAATCTCATGTTTTTAAATAATAATTCATAATAAGGTGATTGTCAAATGAGTTACATTCCATGAACTAATTTTTTTATTTTTTTAAATATGTGAGAAATATTAAATTACTCCAACTAAAACTTTGATATAGATTTGCAAGAAATTAAATATAATATAACGATAAAAAAATTTAAATATTTTCTCAATTGTTATATATATATATATATATATATATATATATATATATATATATATATATATATAAGAAAAAATACAAATTCATCCATATATGCATTTTAAACCTTCATTTTTTTCTTTCTAAATGAAAAATCAGATTTTTTATTCTTGAAAATGTTTTATAGTCACATGTCAATTTTCTTTTTACTATTGAACAAATATATCAAAGAGATAAATAACAATAATTAATTATTTCTTAGATAAAATTTTAGTATTTACATTTTTTCTTATTGTAAAAAAATTTTCTACTAATATTGTAAATATATATATAATGCAGTTTAATATTCTTTTTAATTTATTATTAGGCATTAAGATGTTGGTATTCCAGATGCGGATGTCAATTGATACGGATGGGACGTTCGTCCCTGGGCAGATCCCGACATCGAGCGCATGCTGTGGCCATATGGCCACCCACAGGTGCATTAATCCCTCATTAAATGCTGCCAACCTGCTCAGCATTTGGGTTATCATTTCGCTCCACCACCAATATTTGCCGCCCCTCTAGTTTTTAATGGCGTCGATTCATAGTAATTCGGTTCATGCCCTCCCCGTTTGTCAGTATCTTGCTTCGTAGAGCTGCTTTTGTCCTCCTGCTTATGCCGAGCCAAGTGTTCAAATGCATATAGGGAGACGTAGCGTGCTGCTGTGGTGCATTGAAACTCTACCGGATTTTCATTTCACCCAGAGCATGCTTTGTTGCAAGAATTCTCAGCCCCGTGCTAAGCGAGAACCGCCATTCTTGTTGCCCCAGTGTCATCCCCATCCGCATTACAGTCCCTACAGCCCGAGCTCCACTGCCAAAATGCCTCGGCTTAGAAAAAGGATGAGAATTCATCGAGGCAGCAGTAGGGGCCAAGAAATTCGCTCCTAGTCCTCCTCCAGCTCTGATTCCTCCTCTGAGGACTTCTCTCACAACCATTATCTGGAAAATTAGAGCAAAAGGGGAAGAGCCAGCCTTGCTGGGAAAGCGCATTTCGCCCATGGCTCCCAGTCTCACCATGTCGTGCCTACTTCGCCACCAGTCTCTCAGCCCTTTGCTACCCCTGTCTCCACTCTGTCTGCTAAAATTCCTCTCTGCCAAACCTCTCAAAGAGCTGAATTCCAATTTGCATGTACTATGGACAGGCCTGTAATAACCGCTTTCATTACTGTCACCGTCCGAGAGGAAGATGCCACCTTCAACCCCACTGACACTCCCACTCCTCAGTCCCCTCTGGACAAAGTTGCTGCCAAGGACAAGAATGCGTCACTGGAACAAGAACAGGTGAAGGAAGCAGCTGGTAAATCCACCTGTGCAACCACTGAAGAAGAAGATGGCCACAGCAACGAGTACAGATGCCGCATTTTCGAGGAAGCCCCCTCTCCTACTAATGACAAGTAACCACGACAACCTTTGCTGGAACACAGTTCTAAAGCCTAGGTTTCATGCGTTGTTTTTCGTGTTTATGTTTAGATATACTTTGTTGCGAGAGGAGAAAATTATCTTCATAAGTCAATTTTTGTTTTCATGGTTATATTTTCTGAACTTAATGCCAGTTACCCCTGTGAGGGCCGCTAGACATGCATCTAAGGGACTGGTTTCCCCTACTTAGGCAGTCCAAAACCAAGTATTCTTTTGACCTTCAAATCCAGCTCTCAGGCTCACTCAGCTGAAGTTGCGGTCATTCTATATTTTTATGTTATATAAATAGAATTAGAATTATTTAGAAAGAAAAAAGATGTTGGTAAATATTTTCATATCTTAAGTAGAAAACCATGAATGCATTATTAAGAAACCAAGTGATATTAGTAATTGATATAATTTCATTTCAAACTAGGGAATAACAATTATATGATTTATCTTCCTCAATTAATAGAGATATATGTAAAGAAATTTTGAAGGAGGTTGAAAGAGTACCTCTAGCATAAACTTTAATTTAACCTAAGAAGCCATTTTCATGCCCCTATAGTCACGGATATCAAAGGATGACTTAGCACACCCATATGGCCCATCACTATAGGTTTGTGGTGCATCTGACTCATTTCATCTCATCGATTTTCTCAAGCTGAAACTATGTGATTATATACTACACCTCACATTTTATATTTCACGATCATTAAAATTCATAAGTTTAGCACTTATTGAAGTGTGTAGATAATAATTCCATACAATTATGTCTTAACATAACCAATATGAAAATGATATGAATGAAAGTAATCTTATAGAATCAACAACCTAATTGGCCTAATGGTTGTCAAATATTCAAATGTGTTACAATAAAGTGAGCTCTAGTCTCGTATAACAATTTAAATTATAAGAGAACACAATTCATACAAACCTATCACCAAATTTCCTATTTCATTTACGATAATCGATTGCAACTTTGTCATAGATCAAAATTGTTTCACTTGATAGAAATAGTAACTACTCTCGTATGTATGCAATGTATGAAGAGTTAAATTAAGTGAAGGAAAACAAGTTAAGTCTAATTAAGTCTCATATTATAATTCAAGTGAGTTAAAGTTAAAAAGGTAATGTCTTGTCAAGAAAAGCTAAGTGAAGGAAAATAAAAATGTCGATTTATGTTAAAGTGAAGTTCGAAAATTTTAGTTAAAGAATCAATTCATAGTTTGCATGAAGAAAATAAAGTTAGAGTTTGCATGATTCCATATTTAGAAAGTTTAGTTCTTATATATGCATGGTTGGGTCATTGTAATCTGAAGTAAGAAGAGATAATAAAAACAACGCAATGGATGTATATGAAAGAATAATTAATGAATAGAGCTTATTTATTCAAGAAGAAGCTTGTGTACTTATTTTTCTTTTGTTTGCATGTTTATCTTCGCATATAAATAACAAGTGGTATCAGAGCAAGGTTTAGCAAGGTTTCAAAGCACCAAACAATTTAAGAAGGTCATGAGCTACTTCCACTAAGTGCCTTGGCTATTGTGAGTAGTCTTCAAATCATAGTTTGCATCCATTCGTCCATAAGTAGAAACTAGAGTTCACTGAGAGTTTGTAAACCAAGCTACTAAAATATTAGGCTGAGTAGCATATAGAGCCACCACCATATCAAGATGAAATAGCCATCACCACTGACCAAAGACGGAGTCTCCACCGTAATTTATAGCTATGAGCCTCCATAATAATATGCATAGAAGAGCTCAACAAACTTTGTAGTAGTTGTTGGGAGGCACCGTTAAAGTGAAGGTTAAAATGTTTATTTTTAAAGATAATGAAGTGTATGTGATGTTAATTTCTATAAGGTTGACACAATAAGGAAAGAAGGTAGAAGACAAAAGAAAGACTAGAACCATGGGTCACAAAGTAAGAATGAAGCAAACCGAGAAAATAAATCAAGATGAAGAGACAAAGTATTTTGAGGATCTCATAGAGGCTCTCTCCACCGTCTAGGCATCTAAAAGACAAGTAGACAAAGTAGAAAAAATCGAGGATGAATGGCTCAGGATAAATCTGGTAACACTTCCAAAATTAACTAGTAAAAATTTTAATTTTTGAGAACTGTTAAAATGAAAAAAATTCTTCAATGTAAAGATTTGATTGAGTATTGGTCTAATAACCCATATGGTGAAATATGGGATATCTTAGTATTGGATCTTATAAAACATGCATTGAATGAGAAGTCCTTGTGCAAGGCAGAAAAAGCTACATCTTCCTAGGAAGCATGGAAGACCCTGGAAGTATAATTTGGTATAAAGGAAAGTGACATAAAGCAACAAATTATCTTACAGTCTGTGAATAATCAATAGAAATTAAATTTCAGTTCTGATATTAAATGAGCAATACTATAGGGGGAGAACGGATTTTGGAGAATACCACTCAAATGTGGATGATGGTCATAAAGACTATAAAAGTGAAACCCATCATGTAGACAAGCATATGGATGAAGAAGACACATAAAATATTACAGAGTGAAAATTTGAAGCTCTTACATGTGAGGTAGAGTAGGAACATATAAATTCTCGAGAACCCCATTGTAACATGGTTGGTGAAGATGATGGTGAATCCCACTCTGACGAGACACATGTGGATGGCGACTGGAAAGTGAGTAGTAAACTGGTGAATCCAACAATAATCGTTGTTGATGATGGTGAAGCTTCCAATAAAGAAGTGAATAACATGTGTGATCTAGTTGGTATGATTGTAGTTTATGATGACCTCTTTGCATCAGAGTTTGAAGCATTTAAGTTTGAGAATAACAAAGACAATTTTTCATATGAAGTAATGGTTTGTAGAGATGAATGTGAATCTCTCATGAATCCAGCAACAAATGATGAATTTGGTGAAGTTGAAATTTTTAATGAGCACATGCATGTTCAAAAATATCACCATAGAGTGGATGAAAATTATGTTGATGAAATTTGTGGTCTCTTTTTCGAAACAAGGATTGGTTGTGTAAATATGGAAAGTGCCATGTTAGATGAAGAATTGAAGGTTGAAGCTACCACTGTAGCACCAAGTTGTAACAACTTTAGTCACAAATCCATGTAAAAGTTAATAAAGGTAAACTAAGACCTTGGTCATGGGACATGTATTCCAAGTTGAATTTCGGGCACAAACATCCTAGTGGGTATTCATTTCAGTTTATTAGTGGTAATGGAAATTGGAAAAGGAAATAGAAAAGGCTTTCAAAAGGCATGAGGCATCTATTGACATTTTATTTATAAAAATAATGGAAAATATGAGAAAAGTGAGGTGAAAGTTCACAAGTTCTATGTGAGGAATAAAATGAAGGAAAATAATGAAAAAATGAAGATCAGCTCGTAGCTTTTGCACAAACCTTTTTCAGTTTATTTTTGGAGATCTCATTCTATTCTCTCTCTCATACTCTTGGAAAATTTAAGTTTTCTTAGAGCACTCTTGGAGGAGTGTGCCATTTTTGGGATTTGGAGTAAGAAGGCAAAGGAGAAGTAGGAAAGTGTAAGAGGAAAATGATATCAATAGCTATAATGGGTTTTTTTGCAGGTATTTAGTTTCATGTATTGTTCTCTTACTATTTTTGGCATGCATGGTATATGAATGTGGTTATTTGGTTATAATGTTTCATTGGCATGGGGGATTGCATAGATTGACAATTGTTTTTCCTAGCCTTGCTATTTCCTATATAGCCATGGTGTTGTGGGTTTAATTTTTTTTTTTTTTTGGTTGGTTTTCTTGTGCCTCTGGTTGTGGGTTGAGTTATTAGCTCCTAGAAGCCTTTGTTGGACAAATTATCTGGAAGCCCTTGTTGGACAAATTATTTGGAAGCCCTTGTTGGAAAATTGCTCTAGAAAGCCGACAACAATTGTGGGTTGAGTTACTAGTCTTGGAAGCCCTGGTTGTAACAAGCGTGTTGGAGCCCTGGACAACTTAGGTAGAGACCAATATGGTGAGGGTTAGTGATGTTCAACCGTAAGGTGGAATCACTGATTGAGGGTTGAGGTAGTTTGGCCTCTAGAAGCCCTCGTTTGGTTTTGATTTATTTTCTCTATGAGATCCCACATTTATGCTTGAAATATGGCATGGGGGTGACTGGATGAAAGAAATATTTTATTTATCCTAGCCTACGGTTGGGTGGTTCATGGAAGTCCCATACCTGGTCAGCCTATGAAATCATCAATAAGATCTCTTTCTCCTTGATATTTTATGGGTAAATATACTTGTTTATATGTGGCTTATATCGTCGTTATATCATTGATATTTTTGTTGGTTACATGTTGGTTATGATTGAGTTTTATGACAGTGACAATGTATGGCTCTCATCATGTTTTGGTTAATCAGTGAATTTAAAATGACTATATGGCTTAATAGATTGTAATGTAGTTATTGTGATGAGGCATCAATACTTCTTAGTGATTATCAGAGAATTGTGAGACCCTTGTGCCCAGGTATGTTGTTTTAACATGTAGAATGCATATTTGTGACATGTTTGACGAAATGGTTATCATGGCTAGTAGGGGTCCACTCAATTCCTTGTTTAATTATTTACATTTTTATCATTTTTTTAATGTTACTTTTCATTTATGTAAGTTTCACGGATTTATGGGTAGTGGCATAACTCTTAGCCCTGAAAACGTTGCTCAAAATCTGGAGTTGTTGACATAGAACTACCTAGAAAAGTCCCTGGTCACAGGCATGTCTTGCTGTGGGAGTGACTGGAGGTTCTAAGTCGCATGCATGCCCATGTCAAGGGAGCGATTAAGGCTTTGATGCAGGAAAATGTCAGTTTGTCTCAAGGGTTGGTCACCTGGATGGGTTGGACAGCTCCGGTCATCTGGCTAGGTTGGATGGCTCCTAGGAATTCTGTTGCAAGTGCAGAAGTTTAGTTTGGTTGTGTTTTGTCGGTTCCACTTCCTTAACTGATATATAGGGAGTTGACTCATGTCATAGTAACTCTTCATCGCATGTTTTCCCTGATTAGTCGATTACTTGGGTAGATGTGGGAGGAGGGTGTTATAGAGTGGTATCATAGCATGGTTTTGTTCTCCTTAGGTGATGTCAGGTTTATGTTACCCTTAGATGAATGTGTTGTCATATGTACATGTCAGTTGCATATAGGTCCTTTTTCTTGTCATCTATCTGCGTGTTGTGTATGAATGGCATTGGTCATGATTGTAGTGGTGTCACCATGTGGAAGTTGATGGTGTCATTGTTGAATGTATTTGTTGTGCGTTTATGTCGGTCATGCAGCGGTTATGTGTATCAATGTGTATATGTTTTTATGCATTATTTTACTAGATAATGGTCATTTTGCATGAAGTCATGGTATGTGGTGAGCATAATCATGCATTGATAACTGGATAATGGCTAAAAATATGTTTATATGTTGATATGATTATGTTTATATATATATGTACTGTGCTAATTTGTTCGGGCTTGCAGACGACATATCCTCTTCAAGCTATACTAAGGTACACTGGTTTGTTTATGATTTGGTCTATCTGACATAATATACCTTCCAGGAAGAAGAGATCAAATATGACTAACAATATGGAAGACTACATAGATTATCCATCTGAATCAGATGAGTAGTGTGGTGTTGGGAACTATTCTGACTTAGTAGACACATTTAGGTGTTTTAAGGAGGAAATAAGGATTTTCAAATCAGATAATGACAAAATTATGCAGACATAGAAGGATAATGATTTTGTCAAATCAGATAATTACAAAATCATGAATAAAGAAGTGCATGCAGAGTCTTGGTTATTGCATTTGGATACAGGTACAAAGAAGTGAGTTCATAATTGGGTAATATCTTATGCATTTGAGTTGAATGGTATGTCTACATCAGGACATTTGAATGTATTGTCATTGGGTTCATATAAGATGCATTTGGGTATGGATTGGTTGTATCTCCATAGGACCAAAGTTGACTTCTATCAAAAATCTATTGAGTGTTTTGATGAGAATGGAAAAGAGAGAGTCTTGCAAGGTAAGAAGAATGAAACATCCGTTAGAATGGTGACAACTATGTAGACGAAGTGTAGTCGCAGGAACAGGAATGTGTTATTTGCAATACATATCTCTAGCGACAAAGATAAGGAACTTGAGGATGAAGATGGCTTGATAAAGTACCCGGTTTTACAACAATTTTAGGATATATTTCCTATATATATTTTAGATTTTTCACCTCACAGGGTAGTGTATTTATCTATAGCATTAGTACCAGGGGCATCACCAACATCAAAAAAACCATACAAGATGAGCACTCCATAGTTGGTAAAGCTAAAGTTGTAGTTAAACGAAATGTTGGAAAAGGGATACATTAGGCCAAGTGCATCACCATGGGGCACACCATTATTGTTTGTGAAGAAGAAGAATGGTACTCTCAGGTTGTGCATTCATTACATGCAATTGAACAAGGTGACCATTAAGAATAAATATTTTTTGTCGAGGATTAATGATTTTTTCGATAAATTGAAGGGAGCAACAATGTTCTCGACGATTGATTTGAGATTATGATATCATCCGAGATTAGACTATTAACTATTAAAATTTCTCCTAAGGGTTGCAGAACTAGGGTTCATAGATCAACTTGTATTCTATGGTTTCAAACCATTCCTGTCTCCTTCAAGGGGGTTTCTTGAGGTCTTCAAAAAGACTTCCATTTGCTAACCAGATGAATTGTTTCTTTCACACATGCATGGAAATGTATTTTGAAAATCATATTGTAATAGATTCATAAGATGATATTATTGGTATTGAATACACCTTATTTGGAGACATCATTTTGATTGTAGGGGTTGGTACATTTCTGTTGGATGTGGTTGGTGATGTGAAGACTACTCACCTTCTAGTAAAGATTCATACTAACTCTAACAAGCCTATAAATGCTTGTTTACAAAGGGAGACCCCTCTCAGCTCATCGCATTGGATTCTTTGTTTTTTCATGCTAATTGATTTTTTTTCTCAACTTTCCTTCTCCAAGGGGTTAAGACTATTTTCTTCATTTATTTTACATGGCTTGGTGAAAGAAGAAGAATGGATATTTTTTCCACACCTTTTTCATTTCGCTAAGCTACAAATAAAAAAAATTCCAATTCTATAGCCAATAGACTAATAGCCTCTTGATACACCTTTAGTGAGTTATGCATAGCTCTCACCTATCACTGTAGCTCAATGAAATCACTTCTAATAGCTCTAGCATGAAAGAGTTTGATTTGATTCCCAAGACACTAGTATTAAAGGAGTAGTTGTGAAGGCAGTGATCTCGAAGCTCTTTATTCTCATAGGCTCTTTATTCTACATGCATGAGTTCCTTGCATATCATCCCCTTCTATAATGTCTGCAAGCACCACCACTCCCTCCACTATCAAATTTGTCTTCACTATTTCCCTGCTCTGCATGGCAACATAATAAACCAACAATTTCCTCAACGCGCAAAGAATTACATAAGGATTTGTATAAATTATGTGGTCATTTATCTATATACCTGTGTACTTTTCCATTAGTCATATTAGCTTAGGAAACTAAAGGCAAAGGGAGATAAGAAATCAAGTATGGGATGTCTCCAAAATTTTGAAAGAGTCAAAAATTTTGGAGGTTGTTGTACTAGCTACAATAGAAACCCAAGAGAAAACAAGACCCTCGATATTAGGGACAAAAAAAGGATATATAAACCAATAAGAAAATTCACCACACATAATCCAAAGTCCAATAACCAAAGTGCGATAACTTGAATAGAAATATCCTTAGGAAATGTTTTAGGAGGCAATCTACAAAGAAACAAAGTTTCTTACTATATTAGTGTCCAATTTTAGTATCCCACCATTATAATAATAAACCTCAACATAATATTCAAAAGGCATTAAAAATTTAAAAAATGAACGTTCAAACAATTAATACACAAGTCATATTTGTAACACCCCTACCTATTCAATTAAATGTCCTTACTCAAACCTAAGAGGGTATGACTAATAAGCAAAAGGTTCGGTAACATGAAAGTCTATAAAAAAATGAAAAACAAGATATAAAGGTTTTCATAATTTTAAATTAATATTCCATGCGGAGAAAGGACTTTTAACCATGATGTCAGATGTTCCATTTTCTTTGGTTATAATTCATCTCATATTACATTAAATAATCAACATGATTTCGTAAATTGTTATATCCATGGGCTCATGTGTAGCTGATATGACATTCTCTCTCCAAATTTTAGCTTGGTGGAGTTCTCATTTGAATTTAGTTTTATAATTTATTCTCTATAGGAAGAAATAGGTATAATCCAAATGGTACTACGAAGTCCTTTTACTTTTTTCCAATCATCTAAATGTATCTTAGTAATTCTCCGTTCCATCAAAGGTAACCAACAAAATGCAATGAAAATTCTCTTGAAATGTATTCTCTAAATTACCAAGCCACCTTGTATCCATTTACTTCATTGTCCTCTTTCTTGCAACTAGACAAGACATCAACTAATTAAGAGGAATGAAGATAAGTTTTAACCATTGAGCTATGGTTAGGAGTCATTTATCCTAGAATATAAGATTTAAAGGCACTTCTAATTTTCCATTTGGACTATCATTGTTTTATCCGACTATGCCCATATCTTACACTCTCCAATTGGTTTTAGGATATTCTTATGATACAATTTCATAGTATCATAAGAGGTCCACAAAGTAGGACAAAATATTACTCTGTAATTTAATGTCCATAAACTCTACCATTGTGAAGCATCTAAAAAATGAAAAGATAAAATATGTGAAGTTTTTTTATCCTTTTTATTAAAATTTTATCACAATTGACCAAAATTAACAATCCTATACCCTCTTTCCATTTTATTAGAACATAGGTGGGACTACTAAAAAATCGATTCCAAACACCAAAACTCTAGAGGCCGGAGTTGGTGATGATACTTTCTTTCATATTTTTTGTATCCTCCTACACTACGGGCATATGGGTGATGCCTCCAGAGATTTGAGAACCCAAATTATTTTAATCCAAATGATTAATAAAAATATTGAAACTACAAAAAAAGACTTTTAAGATATTTTTTTAGGAAAATAAAATATTTTGTCATAAACAATTCAAATCATCTCAAACATTTCGGATGTCAAAACCTATTTTCTTGGTAAACATTTATTTTTGTCTTAAAATTAATTTCATCTTAAAATTTTTGTTGAAAAACAACATTGTCTTAAAATTTAAATTTTGGATAAGAGTTCATATTTAACTAGACTTATAAAATTTTGGAGACGAGGACCTATTTAACTAGATTTTTCATAAGAGGTCATATTTTTCGCTAAAGTTTTTCATATAAGGTTCACATTGTCATGGCAAGAGGAGCATATGTCCTGACAGAGTGTAGGTCGACAAGTTGGATAAGCAGGTGAGGATATCCAGGTGTGGATAACAATTCTACTATTGAGAATGAAAAATATGCCAAAGAAGGGGCAATATTTTAATGAAGCAAAGGAGGAAATTGTTATTTTCGCAAAGCATTGGATTTCCTGGACAGCTCTTTGAATAGTTTGATGATTTTTTTGTTAACCTAACTAGCTAGGGTTCAAAAATGTTAAGCAGAGCTTGCAGAGATGAAACTATCTGCAACTTCTTGCTGAGTACGAGTGTCTGTATTTATCACAGGGAATTCTCTATCCTTCTCGCATAGTGAGGGCTATGAGAATCCCAAATGATGGAATTGATGAATTTCGTCAAGTACCAGTCAATTTATTTCTCACATGGAAGTCTCTAAATTTCTCACAAGCTGAGGGCAAGGAGAATTCCAAATGAGGGATCGAGGAAGACCGTGAAGTACCAGTCTCTATATTTGTCACAATTCAGTCTCTGTATTTTCATACAGGGTGAGTGCATGTAGAATCCCAAATGACAGAATCAAGGAAGGCCATCAGTTAGCTGATAAGGTAGGTCATCAGTGGAGTTGTTTCTTCCAAATAATGCTTGCGCTTTCAATTACCCTTAATTCCATGTGTGTTTCTTCGGTAACAGGTCTATTAGTTTCTCAATCTTAGTATCATTCATTCATATACCATAGGATACATAAAAAATAATGATTTCTACCTTAATATTGTCATGTTGATCAATTAATTTTCATATGTTGAGTTTAAGGGTTAAATAATGTTGTGCAAGGAATGCTCACATCAGAACCAAGGTAACGCCATTGGATCCTTACTCAGTTGGGGGTGAAGTGTATTATGGCACTAAAATTTGTATACACTTCTTCAAAGCTTAAAGGAAATCTGTGATATATAGCCAAACATATACATATAAGTGGATTTTAAATTACATATCCAAAATTATTACTAGGTTCTTGTCAAAGGTGAGAAACGTTGTTACATACATCAATATGGTAACAATTTACTTATGTTGGAGTTTCAAAAATTAGGTTTTTTTTTTTTTTTCTGGAGTATGGGAGAGATTTCCTGAACATGATATCACTGCAATGCGTTGGTATTCATTGCATGAATTTCATTTTTAATCAAAAATTCCATTTGTTATTGAACATATCTCCTACCAAACACCAGATAATGTTATATATGTGGAGACAAATCCTTATCCGCATTGAGCAGAGAGCATGAATTTGTCACTCTACCTTCTCTAGGCCCAAATGAGTATCTCCCTCGAATTATATTACCATTGCTAATGAATATGTGGCCTGCTTTAAGTGTGCATTCCCTAATGGTCCATTCTATCAAACATGTCAGCCTTGCTGGGATGCATAGGTAAGGTAGATTCATTTTAATTCTTTCATTTTCATTTCATCAAAACCAAATATCTATGATTCATTTTAGATTTTAATTTGTTTTAAATTTCATGGAAACACTGGTTTCACGTGTGCCTATGATGGTATTGGTAGGAAGTCATAACATAGAAACACAAGAGGGAGGCATCCAATTTTCATGTTACAATGCCCGATTCACAGTCCCATGTAAGGAATCTAGATCTTCCAATAATCTCTATTACTCTTTTAACACTTGAGGAATACACTTGTGATTCTAGCATCATATACTAACTATAACAGAACTAGTAAGCTATTTAATGTTATACTCCATTGACTTTGTGATAATATTACCATTTAATGATTATTAACAGTAGAGAAATATAAGTTGTTGATGAGAGATTTGATGCACGTGGATTGAAGTGTTACTCCATGGCTAAATGGCATAGCCCCTGATATAATAGTTACAACAAACATTATCGAGAATTCAAATGTATGAGTCACCATATGGAAGACTTTCTTTACCAGTATGGAGTCACGACATTTATGTTCATGGACATGTAAGGGACCATTAACGCATGGCCGTGGTCTAATTATTCCATTTTTTTTCTATTTTTCTGTTAATTTTGTTTGAAATACATTACAAAAATATATCCATAATGTGGATGGGTGTGTCCTTTCACATACACCTCAGGTCCAGATAAGGGCAAGTTGCGCTAGACAGGTAGCCAGATTGGAGTGCTTACAGAGAATCCAACTTTTGTCGGGGCATACTTGAGCTGAGACTTAACATCCCACATTAAAATATCCATTCCAACCTTATAATTGGTAATATAACCACCAACTTATATTCTACGGTTTTCCTTTTTCTTAATAATAGGAGAAACTTATCATGTTCTCCAAATGTATCTAGATATGTGTTGTGGGTACAAAATTCAACTCACGCCTTATGGACATGGCACCATATTCAATATGCACATGGGAGTGTAGGCGTTGGAAAATAGGAATAAGGAGGATGATCTAGATGTGTTTCTTAGGGAGCCTATTGTTCTCCAAAAACATATTTGTGCATACTTTAGGTTGTGATGATGAGTTAGAATTTTATTATAGCTTACACATTTTTAATATATACAATTTTACCAAATATTTTTATGCATTTGTAATATAATTTTAAGTGAAAGTGACAGAGAAATATTAGGAAAAATAACTCGCATTATAGGAATAATTATTGATATGAACTAAAGAGAGAATGTTGGAGTTGATGCATAAGGAGTTGGACCTATCAGGCTAATTGAGATTAAACATGACATCATAGAAGACATCCTTGAGATACTTGTGAAGATGTAATATCCACCATGTCCAAGGCACCACTCTCACCATAGATCTAATGAGGAACAAATGAAAAGAACTTCTAAATTTATCACTCAGATGAATAAGTACAACATCAAGAGCATTAGTCAGAAGAGGATTCACCCTGACCAATGGAATTTCATCTACCACTTCAAGTATAATGTGATATTCCCATTTTTAACTAGATAAAATCGTACTAGACTTTTCAATATCTATTCCCTCCAATACCAAAATTATCCTACTTCTCTTTAATCGTGGGCCTTCCCCTTCTAGAGTAAGGTGTTTAAATATTCAACATGGATAGCTTGATGAACATATTTTTTTAACTAATGACACAAAAAGAACCTATCATCAACAGTCAGGTAAACCCTTCTTATTAAAATATGTAATGCATGTACCAGGCTTGAAGAAAAATTTAGTTTTAGTTGCAATGATAGAGGACAGAGGCTATGATGTTGTTTTCAGTGAAAGAAAAGTTTCCCTTCAACACAAAGCTATAGGAAAAGCCATGAAAGCTGGGATTCATGTGAAGACTATCTCTAAACTTTATGTAGATGTGATTTCTATAGAGCTTCCAACCATGAAGTTGGATTCATGTGAAGACTATCTCTAAACTTTATGTAGATGTGATTTCTATAGAGCTTCCAACCATGGGGAATTGTGAGAAAGCCATGCGATTGTCCCTTGAGAGGGAGATGGGTTTGCATGTAGGTGAGGAACTCTTGGTTCCAAAGAATGAACCTCAAGATGTGGACCATCCACATGCAGAGGATCATGGAGTGGAAAAAACCACTCATGCAGAGAAAATTCAAGTCAGATTGGCAGAGGGAGTAAATGTAGCTATACCTCCAGGTGTGAGGTGGGGCGATGCTGTAAGAATAATCCCAAGAAGAAATTTGGGTAGTGTCCTAGATATGTTTCATCTCATGGATCGAACCTGGCTATGAGGAGCCCACAATACAGCAGTAGCAAGATTATTTAGATTGATGGATTCCAATTTTAGGAGGACAAAAATCAGAGTGAAAAGTGTTGAATATTGGAGTGCATATCAGATATGGAAGTAATGCAGAGAGCATGGATGCATATGTCAACAACACAGAGAATCCAATAGACATGTGCAGTAGGTACTAGCAGTCATAAGGCTCTGATGACAGATGCACTATATTGATTCAATTGTTTGGAGGCTATTCAGTTTCGGAAGTGTTGCATGCAAAGGTTGCATGTCCAAGAAACACTAGAAAAGTGTTGCATGCAAGACTTGTGTGTTGCATGCAAGAGGTGCATGTTACATGCAAGGACATTCCTTTCTTTTTGAGAGGGAGTGTTGAAGTTTGAAACCAGAAACAATGAAATTGGCATCCAGAAACAACATGGCATCACCTACACTAGTGTGGGACCAAGAGGTCCAAGCAGCACCTACACTAGTGTGGGACCACAGGTCTTAGTAGCACCTACATTGGTGTGTGCTAAATTTGGTGCAGTGTTTATTTTCAGTTTCCCTTAATTAAAATGGACAATAAAATGTAATATTATCTCATAATCACTTGTAATAGTTAACTAAGTGTGATAAACACAGTTATATCATGAATTTTGAGTTGAGGGTAGTTGGTGACACATGCAGAGTAATTCTAGTTGTAACAGAGTTCGAAGTGAAATTGGTGCATTAGTTTAATGCATGAGTAATTAGTTAACTCAGTTAAGTGAGTTAAAGTTAGTTGAGCTAGTTGGAACTATTTGTTGCACTAATGAGAGATCAAATGAATTAAATATTATTTAATTCAGAATCAATGATCTAACATGAAACTGGTTATTTACTATTATTAGCTACATCCATGTCAGTTCCAGTGGAGACCTAATTGAGACAAAGGTTAAAGGGAAGTTAACTATCAGGTTTGATATTAGCAGGTTGCCCAGATGCAGTTAAAACACCACACTATTCCCATGATGCTCAACACAGTTGAGAATGGATGAAATTCCTAAAGAATAGAATTGCATTCATCATGAATTGTGTAAGCAAGGAAGGCTGAAGAAAGACTAAGAATTGGCTAAGTGTTGGCCTCATTTTGTCTGGATCAGTGTGAGACAATTAGCAGATTGCATGAGACTCTTTTGAGAAGAGTGTATTGTAATTGTTTCATGATTCCTTGTGGAATATACAATATATGATAGAGAGGATTTGAGCAAAAATATTTCCCTGGGAAATTATATGTGTTTTGGTTTTATTACATTCTTCTTTGCTTCATGTGATTGGAAATTGTTTTTAATTTCCACAATTGATTTGTAGAAGTGATTCACTATCTAGCTTTACATTTTTAGATCAGATTAAATCCATGATATACATATTGTTTGTATAATTTCTACAATTTTTCATAATGTTTCTTCCTGCCTTGTGTTTCATTCATATTCCTCTTTATAACCTACATTTCCTGTTCCATATATGCCAACATGTCGGGTTCAATAAGTACCTTATTCATTGGATCACTCCAACTGATGGGAGTATTAAAACTCTTCCCATACAGTGCCTCAAACGAACTCATCCTCAGTGACTCCTCGTAAACATTATTGTAATCAAACTCAACCAATGCAAGGTACTCCTCCAATATCCTATGTTTATGCATGACATACATCCTCAGCATATCCTACAAAATCCTGCTGGCCCTCTCTGTCTATCCATGTGTATGTGGATGATAAGTTGTACTGAAGGCTGACTATGTCCATAATCCTATAAACCGCTCCTTCCAAAACTTGGAAGCTAACTTGACATCCTTTTCCGACACAATCTTCTTGAGAACACCATGCAGTCTCACGATATCCTTGATGAAGACATGTGTTACCTCACTAGCTAAATAATTAATCCTTATTAGAATGAACTGAGCTACCTTGCTCAACCTTTCCACCACAACCATGATAGAATCATGTTTCGTTGATGTCCAATAAATGCCTCTAATAAATTCCATGGAAACGACCTCCCATTTTCACTCTGAAATGAGAATAAGTTGAAGCAACCCACTTATATGCTTACACTCTTCTTTAAACCATTGACAGTCCAAACATCTCGCCACAAAATTTGCCACTCCCTTCTTCAGATTTGGCCAATAGTAAAACTTATTCACTGTTATAAATGTCTTGTGATATCCTGGTTGACCTGAATATGGTTTGACATGAAACTCCCTCAAGATAATATTCTTGAGTTCACTGTCATCTGGCACATAGATCCTATCCCTAAATGTCACCAAGACATCTGCCATGGGATGATATTCTACATCCTAATCACCTATACCCTATGGTAAACTATGCATAAGCTCCCTATACTTGTCATCATTTTGTACTTCCTATAAGATCTGATTGTCTAGATATGTCCCATATGAGTTCACTACTACAACATGGTTCAACTGCACTTTCCTACTGAGAGCATCTGCAACCCTATTCTCCTTTCCTTTAATGTATCTAAGCTCAAATTCAAATTCACTAAGGATAGCCAACCATCTAGCTTTCCTGGCATTCAAATTCGGTTGGTAAAATAGATATCTCAACCCATTGTGATCACTCGTCATCAAAAACCTCCTTCCAAGAATATAATGTCTCAAAATCTTCAAGGCATGAATAATAGCTTGCAACTCAAGATCATGAGTCACGTAGTTCTTCTTCTACTCATTCAGTTTCCTGAACTCATAGCATATCACCTATCCCTCTTGCATAAGGACTTCACCAATCCATCTCTTTCATGCATCTATACCCACTACAAATTCTTTATCCAATTCTATAATATTTCATACTAGAGCATTTGTCAACAACTCCTTAAACTGCTCATAATTGGCTGCACACTCCTCTGTCTATTCAAACTTCTTATCTTTCCTCTGTAATCATGTAATAGGATATGTAATGTATGAGAAGTTCCCGATGAACCTCATGTAGTAACCTTCTAACCCCATGAATGATCTGACTTCATCCACATTTCAAGGAGCTACCCACTCCATTATAGCCTTTATCTTCTCTGAATCTACTGCTATGCCATCCTTGGAAATATAATGTCCCAATTAGTGTACATTTTTCTAAAATAAACTGCACTTGCTAATATTTGCATGCAACTAATCCTCTCTTAGAAATATGAACATTGTTGCTTAAATGCTTGACATGCTCTTCCTCATTCTTAGAATATATTAATATGTCATAAATGAATACAATAACAAAATTGTCTAGATAAGGATGCAACACAATATTCATCAAGCTCATAAATATAGTTGGAGAAAATTATTCAAACCAAATCTAACTACAACAAACTCATAATTCCCATACCTAGTCCTAAAGGAAGCCTTGTAGATGTCCTCTTCTTTGATGTGTACCTTATGGCATCCTGATCTGAAATTAATCTTTGAGAACATTGTTGCTAAATTCATCTTATCAAACAAGTCCTCAATCCTCGACAATCGGTACATGTTCTTGATTGTCACCCTGTTCAGCTTCAAGTAATCGATGCTCAACCTAAGAGTGCCATCCTTCTTCTTCACGAGAAAGACTGGTGCACTCCAAGGTGATAGAATTTGTCTAATTTATCCCTTATGAAGAATTTCCTTCAGCTGCAACTTCAACTCTACCAACTATGGTGTGCCCATCTTGTAAGGTTCCTTTGATAATTGTGTTTTCCCCTAGTACTAACTCAATAGAAAATTCCACTAGGCAACTCTGGAATCTCTACTTGAAACACATCCTGAAACTAATGTAGTATGGGGTACCTCTTAAATATTTCAATATCCTCAACATCCTTAACCTTTTCACTAGAAATATGAATTGCAAACACCACACACACTTTCCTGTAACTGTGCTTGGCATGCATATCTGTGACCATCCTCACTGATCTAGGATTATTCTTTCCGTACAACATTCTCTTCTCCCCAATATTATCTGGGAACTTAATAGCCTTGTCATAGAAATCTAATTTTTTCTTATGAAGATACAACCAATGCATGCCCAAAAGCATAATATATGATCCCAATGGCAATACATTCAAATGTGTTGTTGTAGAAAGACCGTTCAACTTGAATGCATAAGATATTACCTAATGATGAACTCTATTCTTCATACCTATATCCAACTACACAAACCAAGACTCTACATGCACTTATTTTCTTAGGCTGCACTTATCCATTAGGTCAGGATTAAAATATCTATGATTATATCAAGGACCAAATAAAATATCAATAACTTGATCACAAAGTTTACCTTCCATCTCAATAATAGATGTATGGTGATCCGCCTGCTTATTGTCAACAATTGCATAAATATGAGGAATACAATGAAAAAAAATCCCAACTTTCTACACCTCATGAGAAATATATATTTGAGGCATGCCTCCCTAATACAATGGACAATCCTTCTTGTGATGATCTTTCCCACATATCCAGCACTGCAACGATCCTCTAACATCACCTCTAGTCTGATTATCTCAAGGTTGCGACCCACATCCCTTCTCAACTGCATTGAACTTCTTGTAAGGAACCACATTTTATTTTTCACCCGAATATTGAGGTCTTGCACTCTTTGGTGGTCATTTCCGTTTTACTTACTCAATTCCCTTCAAGTCACCTTTAGGCTCAACTTTTCGCTTTGACTGCTCATAACAATGCTTTAATTTCTAGATGGCTTCCTCTAACAATCTAGGCTTATGAAACTCGATATGGTCTCTATATTCTACTGCCAATTCGGTGATGAATCTTTGAATCTCTGCCTTCTATTGGGTATGTGTTATATTCTTTCCATGATTAATAAAATGGTAACCGAATGGGGGGTCACAGACATGAGGGGTCCAGATGAGGGGCGATAGCTCCCCATGTTTGTTACACCAGACACAGTGGGATGGTCACAAGGGGTGGGTATCCCCCTATGAGGGGTCCGAGGGAACGCCATGGGAAAATTTTTTGGACACTATTTTAAGTGGGAAGACCCACCTATGGTTTTGTGCATGGGTTTGCACATTGTTTTGGGGCATGATGGTTTTTAGCCCCTATTATTTTGTAGATTCGGTCAAGGGAGCTATCATTATGTTCTAATCCAGGGTTAATGGATTGGGGTTTATGAATTATTATACATGTATATATATGTGTGTAAGAATAAAATGAATCTAATGAAAAATCAAACTAGTACTCTCGATTTGGGATCCAAGGGAAAAATCTCTATGTATATTTTCTTATTTTTTTATGCTCTCACTATTGTTTATTTTATGTTTTTAAGAATTCATTTGTAGATAATTTATGTACAGATTTAAAACATACATTTGGTATCAATGTTGTTTCGGCTTCAAGGGGACGCCTTTGCTGCTGAGGGGTTTTTTTCTTTGGCCTATGGCAGACCCTGTTCAGTGGGAGATCTATGGGATCGATTCTTGTGGTGAAAGAAGATGGCGATTAGTTGAAAGATAGAGATTGAAAAATTTAATGGTCAGAGTTTTGAGTTGTGGAAGCTCAAGATGGAGGATCTATTGGTGGATAAAGATCAGTGGATCCCGGTAGATCCAGGTACTAAACCAACGAAAATTTCAGATGACGACTGCGCGAAGTTGGATTGGAAGGAAAAGACCACAATACGATTGTGTATATCAGATTTTGTATTGTTGAATGTATTTGGGGAAGCTATGACGAAGACTGTGTGGGTCAAGTTAGGGAATTTTTACCAATCTAAGTCTTTGGTGAATAAATTGTTCCCGTGGAAAACGTTGTATAACCTAAGGATGAAGGATGGAGAATCGATGATAGAGCATCTAAACGCCTTCAATACTGTGGTAAATTAGTTTTCATATATTTATATTAAAATTTCAGGTGAAGATAAGTGCATCATTTAATTCTGTTCTCTACCATATTCATGGGACATTTTGGTTATTGCAATAGGTAGCAATATAACTACCTTGAATTTTGATGAAATTGTTTCAGCCTTACTGTCGGAGGAAATGAGATGGAGAAATATGGAGGGACAGAATGGAGATGCCTTATCTATATGAGGAAGGTCCCAGAACATAAACAAAAATAAATTTTCAAGTGGGAGATATAAATCTAGAGGGAGATCTAAATCTCTAGAAAATCCTGTAAAGGTGTGATAGAAATGCGAAAAGGAAGGGCGCTTCAAAAAGGAGTGAACATCTAAAGCTATTAAGAGAGGAAATGGATTTGATGATTCTCCTTCTGCAGAGGAAAAAGGTACCTCATATGAAGGTGGGGATGTGTATTTGGATTTTTCTTCAAATACACATGTATATCGTGAGGCATGGTTGATTGACTTAGGTGCATCCTTTCACTTCACTCCCCATAGGGAGTGGTTCTGCGAGTATGAGAAGTATGTTGGTGGTGATGTCTTCTTAGGGGCTGATAGGAAGGCTAGAATTGTCTGACGTGGAAAATTCATGCTGAAGCTGCAAGGTGGAAGGATAAGAACGCTTCCTAGGGTTCTGCATATTCCTGCATTGGCAAAAAAATTGATTTCTGTAAGCAAGATGTATGATGTAGGTGTAAAAAAAGTGTTCGAGAGAGATACCTGCAAGATGGTTCGAGGAGCATTGGTATTAATGTGGGGAGTTTGGATTGGAACTCTATACAAGCTTCAGGGTAGCACTATTATTGATGGTTCCAATAGTTCTGTGGTTCCTGAGAGTGGAGTGGAAAGGATAGCAGTCTCTGGAGAAAATGCCATGCTATGGGGTCAAAGGCTTGGAAATATTTTTAGAAGGGCCTTCAAATACTTTACGGTAATGGTATGGTAGAAGGTATGTCTAATTTCTCTCTCAATTTTGATTTCTGTGAACATTGTGTATATGGGAAGCAGAATCAGGTGATTTTTCCTGTTGGTGCTAAGAGGGAAAACAAGATATTAGAGTTTGTGCATAGTGATGTGTTTGAACTTGTGTTGGTTCCATCACTGGGAAAGTATGTGTACTATGTTTCATTCATAGATGAATTCTTGAGGAATACATGCATATATTTCTTGAGGAATAAAACTAAATTCTTTGAAATATTTAAAGAATTTAAGGCTCTGGTGGAAAATAAGACAGAGAAGAAGATAAAGGTGTTGAGGAGAGATAATGGTGGAGATTGCTTCAAGAAGGAATTTGAAGAGTTCTATAAGAATTATGTTATATCACCCCATAAGACTACTCCATACACATCTCAGCAAAATGGAGTTGCAGAAAGAATGAATAGAACGCTGATGGAAAAGGCAAGAAGCATGCTCAGTGGTACCGAGTTAGGACAAGAATTATGGGCAGAGGCAATGGAGACTGCATGTTACCTGGTTAACAAATCACCTTCATCAAAATTCGAGGATAAGACTCCACATGAGGTATGTAATGGTAAAAAACCCTCTCTTTCACATCTGAGTGTATTTATATGTGATGCATATGTACATGTTTCAAAGGATAAAAGGACCAAGTTGAATAATAAAACTAAAAGGTGCATCTTTATTGGGAAGAGGATATCTACATGAAGCAACCTGAAGGCTTTATGGTGAAGGGTAAGAAAGAACTGGTATGCAGGTTAAAAAAATATTTGTATGGGTTAAACCAGTCACCAACGATGTGGTATCAGAAATTTGATACCTATATATGGAGACTTGCCTTAATGAGAGGCAAAGATAATGACTGTGTGTATTTTAAATTAATTGGTGATTATGTTATTTATTTTGTATTGTATGTTGATGATATGTTTTTTGTTGGAAATTACAAATAAATTATCCAAGATTTGAAGACCCAATTGTTCTCCAAATTCGACATGAAGGATATTAGTGATGAAAACTATATTTTGGTCATGGAAATTAAGAGAGATCAGGAAAAGAGGAAGCTCTAGTTAAACCAAAGGAAGTATGTCGAGACAATATTGCAGATGTTCAATATGCAGGATAGTAAACCGATGAAGGTTACTATTCATGTAGGTGTAAAGCTATCTATTGAATAGTGTCCCAAGACACAAGAAGAAGAGGAGGATATGTCTCATGTTCCAGATGCAAGTGTAGTGGGTAGCCTGATGTATGCAATGGTCTGTACTATACCAGATATTGCACATGCAGTGGGAGTATTGTGCAGGTTTATGTCAAAACTAGGGAAGGAGAATTGGATAGCAGTGAATTTGGTTTTAAGATATTTGTGTGGCACTAGAGATTATGGTTTTTGTTACCAGGGAAGATGACGATTGGACAGAGTTCTGGACATCCATAGTTTTGTTGATGCAGACTGGGCTGGAGATCTGGACCAAAGAAGATCTATAAGTGGCTTGTGTTTAGCCTATTTGGAGGTGCAATCAATTGGATGAGTAAAACATAGTCTGTAGAGGCTCTTTCAACTATAGAGGCAGAATACATGGCAGCCACCTGTGCAAGAAAGGAAGAATTTTGGTTGCAAAGATTGTGTTCAAGTATGGGGTTGGTGCAGTGAGCTATAAGGATAGACTCTCATAGAAAAAGTGAAATTTTCTTTGCTAAAACCTTTCTTATCATTCAAAGACAAATCTCATTGATGTTCAATATCACTTTTTCCGAGATATGTTTGAGGATAAAAAGATGTTGCTGGTAAAGGTGGACACTTCACTCAGAATTTCTCTTTGTGTAGAGAAAAAATAGGTGTTGCAGGGCTGGACTAATGACTAAGGTCTCCTGTGGCCCCCTGCGGAAAGAAAACAGCAAGTGGGGGAATGTTGGTGGCTATGTTTTATATCCTTTCCACGATTAGTTTCATGCACAGGGGGGGTTCAAAGTGGGGGCGACAGACACCCGTGTTTATTGTGTTGGGCATAGAAAGGGGGAGGTTACAGGGTGGGAGGAATCCCCCCCTGTCGAAGGGTTCGTAGAGGGTGGGTAGCCCCCTGCACGGGGTTTGTAGCAGTGCCCTGGGAAAAAAATTTGGACCCTATTTTAGGTGGGTGGACCCGCCTATGGTTTTTTGCATGGGTTTGCACATGGTTCTGGGGCATGATGGTTTTCAGCCCCTAGTATTTTGTAGATCCGGTTAAGGGAATTACGATTATGTTCTAATACATGGTTAATGGATTGGAGTTTATGAATGCTTTGTCATGTATATATATGTGTTGTAACACTAAAAGGAATGTAATGAAAAATCAAGCTGATAGTATCGAATTTGGGTTCCAGGGAAAAAATATATATATATATCTGTTTTATGTTTTATGCTCTCGCTATTGTTTGTTTTCTATTTTTAAGAATTCATTTGTAGATAATTTCTATACAAGGTTAAAACCTCAACAAATCCAAGAATATGCTAATATACCCATCATATATCATATAACCCATCTATAGCTCATAAAACTCTGTAGATTTGTCATCATAGTACCTCTCTAATATGTAATTATTATTGAATGTCCTCTCAAAATCATCCCAAATAAAGTCTTCCTCCCAAATTCCCATGACATTATTCACATCTTCCCACCAAATATTTTCTTTCCCTTTAAGACTGAAGGTGGCTATCTTGGCTTTTATATTCCTTGAGTAGCCATGCAATCTAAAGAATTTCTTCATTCCAAGAAACCATGCCTCTGCATCTTCTGACTTCTTCATATCTTTATCAAATATAGGAGGCTTCACTTGATTGAAATCCTCGTGTAAATACTCCTTCCTCCTATAAATATGATTAAAATCATGAGTGTGATGATGCCTCCTAGATGAGAAACTTGAATGATGCCCATACATATCAATAATCCTATCAAGTGTATCAAATGATCTGCCACCTCTAACTGTCTCCCCTCTATCCAATTTGTATCCATACGAAGACCTACTACCATAAGCTCTATTATTTTTCTCTTCCTCCTCTTGCCTGATCTGCAATTGTCCTTATTTCTGTAGGTTTGAAAAGCTTTGAAGGATCGCTGCATTGACTTCTACCTACTTCTCCTGAGATCTTGCAAGTATTTCCTAAGCCTTAACAAAATTGTCAGTTTTTGTTTTGCAACTTCTAACCTTTGCACTCAATCTCTTGAATGTATCTAATGTACCAGGAGAATACTCTTCTCCTTGCTTCGTAACTGATATGTAGGGAGAGTCGTATGAACAGTAGTCTACCATTTTTCTTGTCATCTTGAATTTTCTTCTTCCTGAAAATGTACCATGCCATATAAACTAAATATATACCAAAATCAAATCCATACCTCAGTGATGTTCAGGGGAGGCTTATCACTTCTACAATATCAATCCACATTAGCATGTACATGTATAATCATAAGTGTATCCATATAATAACATAACAACATAACGACATCATGAATGACCATACCAATTGTATACCATGACCCTATGCATGACAAACATAACCTTTAAAACATCTAACTTTACCCAAAGGGAGCACAACTGAATAAACATGAGTTGAGGGTCACTATGATAAGACCCAGCCTTCTATATTACCTCAAGGAAATGGATTCGAAAACTTAATACATTACTAAATTCCCTCAGGTGCCAAAGGACCTCAAGGATAAACCCAACCCCTTCAGGAATCCAACCCCTAAGATAACCCTATTTTTCCTTGACTTATTGCCCCAATCACTCCCTTTCCAAGGCCTCCAAGAGACTATGGGTCTCCAGTTGCTCCCATAGGCATGCTTCCCAGTTATTATGGACTTTTCTGCTAAGTTATATGCTAATGACCCTAAATTCTGAGCCACTTTTTCAAGGTTGGGACTCAGGCCTTTGCTCGGAAATTAGCGAAACATCCACAAATGATAAATGACATAGAAACAATGGCTGTAAACCAAAAACTAAAACCAAGACTTGACCTAAAATTCCGCAATTAGGACTGAAATTTTGTTAAACACTTGGAAAAAATTCAACCTATGTAACAACCCTGGTAAAAATTCATGTAAAAATATGTAAGAAAACGGCTGATGGGACACACATTCCAAGATAAATGTTGTGAAAATAGATCTAAAAAGAGAATAAAAGAGATATCAACACCTTATAAATAAGCCACTTCGAGGGGGCGACCTCCAATACATTACATGAATGAAAAATTCTTGGATGATTCAAATTACAAAACCTCCTTTCTCTATATAGGAGTCCATGGGGCCACAATGTAATCATAGTGGGGCCACAATGTAATCCTAGCCGACCTAACAATAATAATTTAAGGGCACAATAATAACAATATGGGGGTTACAAGGGTACAATAATAACAATAAGGGGGTTACACTAACAACAATAAGGGACTATAATAGTAATATAGGGACCTAACATGCCGCTCTCCTTCAAAAAAGTGTTGTCACTACAAGAAAAAATCACATTGGTGAGGGTCATGCTTGTGACGGACCTTTAAGGTCCGTCACCAATGTCACATATGGTGACGGTCCTTAAAAAACCGTCACTGTAAGTGTATATAGTGATGGTCCTTTATGGTCCATCACCAAAGACATTTTCAATGACACTTTTGGTGATGTTCGTTAAAGGCCCATCACTAATTCTCTCTTTGGTGACACTTCTAGTGACGAACTTTTAATGACCCTCACCAATGCTCTTTTTGTTACTTTTGGTGACGGTCAAAAAATGTTCGTCTTTTGACCCTCACCAATGAGCTTATGGTGACCATTTTTTCCCCTCACCAATGTGCTTTTTTCTTGTAGTGTGTCCTCGATGCTTGAGTAGCTCTGGGTGCTTCTGTATAAAATTATCATCCTCCCATGAAGAATCTTCAATGGGTAAGTTCTTCCACTTGATGAGATACTCTGAAATTGATCAATTTCGTAGCTGTCGAGTTCTTGTTTCCGTGACTGCTTCAAGTTCCAATATGATTTTTCCTTCCTCATCAAGTTTTGGAAATATTGTTTGAACTGGAATATTTTCACCTATAACCTTCTTTAAGCATGAAACATGGAAAATTGGATGCACTCGTGAAGAAGCAGGAAGCTCCAATTTGTATGTCATAGTACCAATATTTTGCAACACCTTGTAAGGACCATAGTACTTTGGCGATAATTTATTATCCTTCTTAGCTTGCTTGAGGGACATTTGTTTGTATGGTTGTAGCCGTAAAATACCCAATCTCCTACATCAAAACTTCTCTCGCTGCGATGTTGATCTGCCTGTTGTTTCATTCGATTTTGTGCCAAATTCAGGTTATCCTTTAAGAGTTGGAGAACTTCTTGCTAATGCTCAATGTGATCTTCCACTGCTTGAACCTTCGAATTTTCCCTTAAAGATGATGTGATGGATGGTGGATGATATCCATAAAGTGCCATAAATGGGGTCATTTTTGCTGCAGTATGGAAGGAAGTGTTATACCACTATTCAACGAGAGGTAACCACTTGACCCATTGTGTTTGTTTATCAGATACAAAACAACGAAGATATCCTTCCAAACATTTATTTACTATCTCAGTTTGACCATCAGATTGAGGATGATAAGATGAGCTATGAGCTAATTGAGTGCCCAAACAAGAAAATAACTCCGTCCAAAAATTTCTCGTAAAAATGGGATCTCTGTCGCTCACAATAACCCTTGGGCTTCCATGTAGCTTTTGAATTCTGTCCACAAATGTAGTAGCAACTGTACTTGCTTTAAATGGATGAGATAATGCACAAAAGTGTGCATACTTGGTAAGTCTATCAACTACAACCATGATGACACTCTTTCCTTCGGACTTAGGTAAACCTGTGATAAAATCCATTGAAATCTCCTCCCAACGTTGACTTGGAATGGATAAATGTTGTAGAAGACCTGGGGTCTTAATTGTCTCAACTTTATTCTGCTAGAAAACCAAACATTCCACCACAAAATTTTGAATATCAGATTTAAGGCCATCCCAAAAAAATTCTTTCTTCACCCTGTGGTAAGTTTTTAAAAATCCTGAGTGTCCTCCTAAAGGAGAAGTGTGCAATTCCAGAAGAATCTTTTGTTTTAGTTGGGAATTTTTACAAAGATATAAGCGATCTTTGTACCATAAGGAATCATTTTTCCAACTAAATGTATCAGATGTACTAGGATCTTGCTGCAACTTTTGAATGATTATCCATACATCTTTGTCCTTCTTCCATTCATCTCTTGCTTCAGTTATCCAATCTGGTTGGATAATAGAAATGGCACAAAGCAATGCTTCCACCTCTTCATTCTTTCTTGAGAGTGCATCTTCAACAACATTTAGCTTCCCTTTTTTGTATATTATTTCAAAGTCATAACCCAACATCTTTGTGACCCATTTTTGTTGCTCTTCTGAAGATAGTCTTTGTTCCAAAAAGTGTTTAAGACTATCATGACCAGTTTTTACCTTGAAGTGTCTTCCCATTAGGTAAGGTCTCCATTTCTTTAGTGCATGTAGTATTTCCAACATTTCCTTCTCATAAATAGCCTTTTGTAAATACTTTCCTTTGATTGAATGACTTTCAAAAGAAATGGGTCTTCCTTCTTGCATTAAAACAACACCAATTCCATTTCCTGAGGCATCACATTCCACAATAAAGGTTTTTGTGAAGTCTGGCGTAGCTAAGACTGGTGCTAGGTACATTGCCTCTTTAAGATGTTCAAAGGCCTTAGTTGCTTCAGGAGTCCATGAAAATGCATCTTTCTTCAATAATGTTGTTAGAGGTGCTGCTATTCTCCCATAATTCTTAACAAACTTGCGATAATACCCTGTTAACCCAAGAAATCCTCGCAACTGCTTTATGGTTGTGGGAACTTTCCATTCCTTAATGGCTTTGATTTTTTTAGGGTCTACTTTAACACCCTCGTGAGATACAATATGACCCAGATATTCCACCTCTTGTACTCCAAAGAAACATTTGGATTTTTTTGCATATAATTGTTTCTCCTGCAATAGTTTGAGCACCCTGTCAACATGTTCAACATGATCCTTCCAAGACCCGTTGTAGATTAGTATATCATCAAAAAATACTAGCACAAATTTTCTAAGGAAGGGTTTGAAAATGGAATTCATCAACCCTTGAAATGTAGAAGGTGCATTGGTAAGGCCAAAATTCATGACCAAAAATTCATAATGACCCTCATGAGTTCGAAATGTTGTTTTTGGAATATCTTCAGTCTTCATTCTAATTTGATGATATCCTGAACGAAGATCCAACTTGGTGAAATAAATTTCTCCATGTAATTCATCCAATAATTCATCAATCACAGGAATGGGAAATTTGTCTTTAATGGTGAGCTTATTGAGCTCCCTATAATCCGAACACATTCGCCATGATCCATCCTTCTTGTGTACCAATACTACAGGAGCAGAGAAAGAACTTTGACTAGGTTGAATTATACCCGCCTCTAACATTTCTGCAATCATACGTTCAATTTCGCTCTTTTGGAAGTAAGGATATCTATAAGGCCTGATGTTTGGAGGAACACTTCCTGGAATCAAATGAATAGCATGATCATGGTCATGAATAGGTGGGAGTCCTTTGGGAGTTTCAAACACCTTGGAATGATTGTCCAAGACTTGTTGGAGATCTGCAGAAATAGATGATTTTGATGTTGGAACTTCTAGTGAGCATACTTGTGCAATTACGCCTCGTTGTTCTTTCTTTAGAAGCTTTGTCATGCCATTAGAGCTTATTATCCTTCCTGGCTTCCCTTCAATACCCCGTAATTCGACTTCCTTTCCTTCTGAAAAAAATTTCAAGAAAAGTTCTTGAAAATTAAAAGCTATCTTCCCCAAAGATTGTAACCATTGTACTCCTAGTACAACATCAGCACCTCCCATAGGAATGGAAAGCATTGGACTAGTCAATACATATTCCCCCATGGTTAGCTTGATATTATGGCATTTTCCATAGCAATTTATAGTTCCTCCATTTGCAACCATCACTTGACATTCTGGTGCTGGGTATAGGAAACAATTTAATTCCTTGGCTACCTTACAATGAATAAAATTATGGGTGCTACCTGAATCAATCAACACTATTACCTTTTCCTTCTTGATATGTCCTTCTATCTTGAGAGTTTGAGGAGTGGTAATTCCTGCCAATGCATTACACGATATGGTCGGACTCATTTCTTCCTCTTCTCGGGCTGGTTCCTAGTGTATATCCTCTTCTTGTTCATTTTCTTCTTCCTCTTCACAATCTATGTAAAATAATTTCTTCTCAGCACACTTATGACCTTTAGTGTATTTGCTATCACAACTGTATCAAAGCCCTTTTGCTCTTTTTTCTTCCAATTGTTGTGGTGTCAACCTTGTCGGTTGTGGAAATCTAGGCGTAGCAACATTTCCTTCTTTATAGAATTGAGTGGTAGGCTTCCTTGTCGCCATAATTTTACATTCAACTTTTCTTGCCAACCTGAATGCCTTCTCCAATGAATCAGGTTCCAAAACGGGAACTTCATGTTGGATGTTATCCTTTAAAGTGCCTATGAAGAGATCAATCCTGTGTTCCTCTGGAATATCAGTTACCCTTATATTCAATTTTTGGAATTCCTCAATGTGCTCCCCCACTAAACCCTTTTGTTTGAGATTTATCAATTGGCTAAAGAGGGTGTTGCTCTTTGTATCCTCATAATGTGCTATCATTTCCTCCATAAAAATTGACCAAGTGACAATTTTTTTACGGGAGCAAAGCCATCGATACCATACAAATGTATTTTGTTCTAAATGTAAAGTTGCAATGCATACCTTTTGTGTGTTTTGCAGATTATGGATATCAAAATATTGCTCCATCTGTAGTATCCATGTTAATGGATCATTTCCATCAAAATTCCTCATATACATTTTTGGAATATGGTGGTTTTTCCTGCCAACATTAGATTTTATGAACTCACAATTAACATTTATTTTTTTCTCATCATGAGTTTCCTCTACTATCTTTTCACCATTAGGAAAAAATTCTTGTATCAACTTTGTCAAGCCTTCCATGTCTGCTTTTAGATCATTCTTCATGTTTTCCATTTTCTCATCGATCTTAGATTCCATGTCATCCATCTTAGATTCCATGCCATGTATCTTAGATTCGATGGCATTTTTCAAACCATCCATCTTAGTTTCCATGCCTTTCTTCAAAACTTCCATGTCATTTTTTGTTGCTCTTTGCGAGAGGGAAATTTTTTGCACTTGCTCTTGTAATTTTGATATGTCATGTTGCCATTCTTCGTCTTCATGAGTCATAGTAGATCTTTCTAAAGGTTTAATGGGTGTTGAATTATTTTTAGGGGCCATTTTAGAATCCAATACTGATATCTATTCTACAATATGGCCTTGGAATCAATTCAACTTGATTCTTCAAACAAGGCTTATGCAATTCGGAAAAAAAATATACACAACTTTTACTTGCTTTTGAGGAGCTCAATATTGAAATTGAATTATCTCTATAATTGCGGATCCTAAATATCTGAAATTCAGCCCTGTAGTAGCCCTATAAATCTTGTTTCAAATGCCATAGGTCTGATTTGATTTGGATTCTTCAAGGAAAAGTTATGTCCAATCTCCCACAATGACCCAATTTTAGAGTGGTTCAGCAGAGTGAACTTGTACGAATTTCCACATGTCACTGTTTCCTCCTTTGGCTCTAAAATTCATAGATCAAAAACTATAGTCCGTGTACTTATGGCCACTTTTTACAGCATTCCAATCTGATGCTCAGAGAGAGAGATATAAAGATTTTCCCATGATGACCTCTTTGAGATGAAATTTGGAAGCCTAAAAAAGCCCTAACTTCCACAGATCATATCTATGAAAATATTCTGAACCAATATCTGAAATTTTGCAACAACATTCCTCAGGATTGTAGATTTTCCCTCTAAAAATTTCAGCTTCTAAGCCTTCGTATAAGAGACGTTATTACGAAAATACCACGATGACCTATTTAGGTTAAATTCAAGAGCCTACAAAATGACCTAACTTGCACAGATCATATCTCTGACAATATTTTGAACCAAGCTCTCAAATTTTACGACGAGGTTCCTCAGGATTTTGGATTCTCACTCTAAAAATTTTAGGTTCTTAACCTTCGTAAAAAAAATGTTATAGCGTAAATGCCGCGATGACCTATTTGGAGCAGCGAAACCCTAGAATCTCAAAGCTTTGATGCCAAATGTTGTGAAACCAGGTCCAAAAAGAGAAGAAAAGAGATATCAATGCCTTAGACATAAGCCACTTCGAGGGGGAAACCTCCAATACATTACATGAAAGAAAAATTCTTGGATGATTCAAATTACAAAACCTCCTTTCTATATATAGGAGTCCATGGGGCCACAATGTATTCCTAGTGGGGCCACAATGTAATCCTAGCTGACCTAGCAATAATAATTTAAGGGCACAATAACAAAAATATGGGGGTTACAAGGGTACAATAATAGCAATAAGGGGGTTACATTAACAACAATAAGGGACTATACTAGTAATATAGGGACCTAACAATGAATGTTGGGAAAAACATCCCAGCGGGTGTTCATTTTAGTTTATTATGGCTAAGGAGTTGGAAAATCCATTGGAAATGCATGAGGCATTTATTGGAATTTATTTATAAAAATAATGGAAAATAGGGGAAAAGGAAGGTGAAAGGTCATAGGTTTCATGTGAGGATTAAAATGAAGGAAAATAATGTAAAATGAAGAAAATAGAGGCCCCATTAATAAAAAGGATTATGAGAATCAGTGGACAACACTTGGTCAGTTCAGTTTTGGAGCTCTCATTATTCTCTCTCCCTCTCATAATTTTGATCACTTAGAGTATTCTTAGAGCACTCTTGGAGAGTGTGGCACACAGATATTTGGAGCAAGAAGGAAAAGGTCAAGCAGGGAGGAGCAAGATCATGAAGCTACAATAGGATTATTTGTAGGTATTGATTTTCATATGTAATTTCCTTGCTAGATCTGACATGCATGGTATTGCATGTGGTTCTTTTCTATGTTGGCATGGGTTTTTCCTGGAGTGACAGTTTTTTTAGCCTAGCCTTCCCATTTCCATATAGCTTTGATGAGATGGGGTTCCCATACTTTGGTTGAGATGGATTTTCAGATGGATTGAAAGCTGACTGGGGTGGATCTCTGAAATAACAAACACATGGCCTAGTGGTCCTTGAACCGGACTATGGATCACAGTAAAGACACTAGATTAGTAACCCCTAAGTAAGACTATGAGTTGTAGTAAAGCCATATTGTGTGCCTCGGAGGGCTTAGGATTTCTCTCTATACAATAATGCCAAGAGGTGGATTTCTCTCTATTGGGCCTAGTAATGCTGGGATGGTATGTATGATAAAGCCTAGAGAATATGTCTTAGTTTAGGGCCTATTGATCCTTGATTCAGACTGTGGATTACAATAAATCCTAAGAGACTAGGAGGCACTTAAATTACTCATGGTGTAGGGGAAGAAATCTGGTAGCATTCATGGTTGTTTGGTTCTTTTTGGTTGATTATGAATCCCACATTTATGCTTGGAATATGCCTGAGGTTATTGGTTGAAGAGAGATTCCGCTCAGCCAATATATGGTTGAGTGGAGCATGGTAGTCCCATCTTCATTCAGTTTCTACACTCATAAATGATAAATTCATTCCCTTGGTATTACTGTGTAAATGTACTGATTTAAGTATATGCTACATGGATGGTGTATTTATTATTATACAATGTGCTCTTGATTTAGATCTAATTCATGGTTGGACAGGTTCCTGGTTATTTCGTTTGAATGCATGAGCTAATATGTGCTGTTGCAACAAGTATGATAGGAAATCAAGCCTTCTTGATGAAAATATTATGAAACTAATGTAAAAAGTGACAAAACTACACATCCATGACTTACATGTACAATGTATGAAAACTATTTGTAAAAATGAATAGCATGTGTTGGAAAGTTAGACCCCATTTCTGTAACAGCACCATGGAGGTTGGGTCATGCATAGTAAATCTCAACACATGTTTACCCTAATAATAAAGTTAAACCAGGTAAATTTGGGGTGGGGTGGTTATAGAGTGGTATTTGAGCTTCTAGGTTCAAACATTTGGATTGGATGGGCTCAATGAGTACAATCGATTTCATTTTTGTTATATATTTTAATAGGTATAGATTAAGAAGCTGAAAATTTTTCCACATTGATGGTCAATCCCACTGATAATCTAGTTAAAATTTCATATATTGGTTCAAAATATTTTAGGAATTATGATATGAGGAAAATGGCCTTCCTGAATGCATCTTTAAACAAGTCATGTTGGTATTTATGTCATACATTATCTTATGTTAGGTAAAAGGAGCTGAAAAATTATACACGTTGAGGGGAAATATCTTTGATAATGTTTTAGAAATTTCATATATTGGGTCGCAATAGTGTAGGAGATATGAGTAGAGGAATTTGAGCCTTCTGCATGTTCCTAAAATTAGGTCTCAAACATGACAAAATGATATTTCTATTATAATTTTTCTTTTGGGCACTATAGGCATCTGAAATTTTTTCCACAATTATGGGAAATTATACCTATATTGTGAGAAAAAAACAAGACATTAATTCGTTGTATTTTAGGATATATGACTAGTGGAAGTCAAGCTTCTTGAATGCTACCCGAATTGTGCACCAAATAAGATTGTGTTGGTACTTTTTTTATAAATTTTCATCTATGAATCTTCAAAGTTTGAAACATGAAACATAGTGAGGGAGTGTCCCACTAATCATATGGTTAAGTTCCCATAAATTTTCCTACTTTAGTTTAGGAGATATGCATTGAATCATTCGCTATATTAGTATGCATGCAATGTGTTTGATGAAATGCTTAAATGGTTCAATGTTTAACTACATACAAGTTGTTTGATAAAATTCCCCAATGAGTATTTGTTTTGTGTTTGGAGACAATATTGATGTGTAATATTATTTTTGTATCTAATATATGTTTACTTGTATGCAAACAGTTTGCTATATCATTTTCAATGTGATGTGTTTGAAGCAATGCTTGCATACAAATGTAATAGTATAGTAGTTGTTTGAAGAGAATGTAATAGTATGGGAATTGTTTGAATAAAATGTTATTTTTTGGATGGGATAGTATTGTAGTGTGATAATATTTCTTTATCTCATATATGCATATTTTCATGCAAATAATTTGAATATTTTCATGCAAGGAATTTGAAAGGTTTCATGCAAGGAATTTGAAAAGATGCATGTAAGGAAATGGAAAAGTGGAATGATTATTTGGCATGTTTCTTGTTAGTATGTTACAAGTGGAATAAGTGTAATGTCTATGAATTGATATCATACAAAGTGTATGAGAAATGAAAATCAAGTTGTGGAAAGTGTGGTTAAATTTAGTAGAGCTTTGGATATCCCATTTCCATAATTGGACATTGGAGATGCAGTCATTATAGTAGATTCCTCCTTCTACCTTACTATGGACCATGGATAGTAAGGGGGTATGTTTATAAGTTTTTTGAATGGTTTATCAAATTCATGATATGATTATTTGCTTGTAATATTGCATGATTGAATGTTATTGATTTAATACAGTTTTACTAACGCAACATGTGTTGAGACAACTGATATGCACTTGAGTGCAAATGGGAGCTAGTTTTAGTATTATGACTATGATTGTGAGTCAATTCTAGACTATGCCATGGTTTTTAGTATTGGTAAAGACTAATTTAAAATTAATGGGCACGGTGTCTTGATATTTGGAACATGTCACTGCCTTGTGAGAGCAGTTGTAGAGCAACATTCTTGGTATTAGAATGACAAGTAATAGTTGATTTGTTTATGTAACTAACATTTGGGTTAATGTGATAGCACATAATAAGACTCAATTGCAACAAGGTAAGATAACTGGGACATGGTTATATTTATTTATACATTGATATTTATGTGTTTATGCTAGTATGATGCAGGGATTGAATGGAAAAAGAGACTGCCATGAAATCTTGAAGGAGGCTCGTGTTGAGCTTTTATTTATAAACCCTTGGAAGGATTGGGAAACCATGGGGGATTAATTCATGGTTTTTATTTCTATTTTTATGCTTTCAGTCCTTTGTGATTTTCTTGTGGTTGATCTGTATTTTTTTTCATGTTTGGTGCAATGCCTAGCCACTTTGTTTGTGGTTTCATATTGTTATTGGTTTTAATGGTTTTCTCTTGGTTTCTTTTTGTTCTTTCCTTTTATGATTTGAGTTTTAGGATTTGAATGGAAAAGAGCCTAGTTAATGGAGCTCAGGGAGAGCCAAATGAAACTTAATAGGTGATGTAAGGCCCGAATGGAGCGCAGTGCATGAGTAAGCGCAACATAAGGTAAGAATATGACAACTAGTGGATTGGTTGGGTCCATTGAGGTAAATGGACAGTGGCAGAAAAGTCATGAGAAAGGTAACAAAAAAGGTAAAGTGAATGGATCTAAGGTGTTAGATTCCTTGACTATGTTTGGAACCGTTATTATCAACGTTGTGCATGTTTTGCACGAATAAATGAAGTTATCTTAACCTAGAACTTATGATATCTAGTAATTGTGTTGTGATCATGGTTATGCCTATGTTTATATATGTATACATGTACCTATGTATGGATCATGATTGTTTAATGCTAATTTTTTTATGTATATATGTGTGTATGTATATCTTTGTATCACAATATCATGATTGTTTTAAGCTAATGATTATATATATGTATGTATGTTTGTGTCTTTGTCACTATATGATAGGGTTTTCAAGGATCATTCTTGTGGAGGAATCAAGTGGGAAGAGTAACTCTCATAGATCTATGTGCTCAGTATCATGTGGACATGAATTGACATTATATGCTTGTACTATGCCTATGTTTATGTTATGGATAGGTAATGTTGAGGAGTACATCAGCGAAGTGAAAGTAGCATGATCTACGACATGCTAAGATAAGCACGAATAGTGGAAAAACACTAGAAGCAAGGTTCCTTGTGGGGTCAATGTGTTGTTTATGGATGTATAGTGTTTTTTTTGTGTATAAGTTGTGCATATTGTATATTGAATTATTTTACCTATGGTGATGTGTAATGTTTCATATGTATTATTATTTACATATGATGGTGTATGCCTTTTGTATATATGGTTTTGTGTGTATATTGCATATGTAGTGCTAAGTATAGATGATTCTATGTACATGTTGGATATGCGGTTTTCTATACATATCGTGCTGTGTGCATGTTGTATATGCAGAGTTTTCTGTATATGGTGTTGTGTGCATGTTGGATATGCAGTGTTGTGTACGTATGGTACTATGTACATGTTTGATATGCAATGCTATGTACATATGGTGTTGTGTGTGTGATGTACATATGGTTCTATGTACATTTGGTGTTGCGTGCATGGTTGTACATGTGGTATTGTGCGCATGTGGTATTTTGTACATGTTGTACACATGGTGTTGTGTGTAGGTGGTGGCATGTACATGTTGTGTATGTGGTGCTATGTACATGTGGTGTTGTGTACATGTTGTGCATGTGGTTATGTATACATGTGGTATTGTGTACAGATTGTATAGGTGGTGCAATGTACATTTGGTGTCGTGTACACATTGTGCAGGTGGTTTCATGTACATGCCACATGTTGTGCAGGTGGTACTTTGTACATGTTGTGCATATGGTATTGGTATACATGTGGTATTGTGTGCATCTTGTACATGCCTTGTTGCTGCCATGTACTATTTATGGGCATGGTGTAGTCGTGGTATCATGAAATTTGTATTCGTTGTGTTGTGATTTGTACATGTATGTGAATTATGTTGTATTTTACATTGATTATAGGTGTATGTCTTGTATGTCAGTGTAGGAGTACGTATTTTTTTGTATTGTACATAGGGTATAGGTGTATTGTGTTGAGTTGTACACCATGTGTAGCTATATGTGCTATGTTGTTTTCTAAATGTGGGTGTATGCATTGTGTTGTATTGTACACCTTAGGTGAATGTATGTGTTGTTATGTACACTGTGTGTATGTGTACATGAGTTAAGAGAAGCAAGGGAATTGGGTGCTTGTTGGGTGTGGCAACCGATCCAGTGTATGTACAGAAAGAACAAATGTAGAAGTAAGGACCAATTAAGGATAAGTATTAGTATTTTATTTCAATCTTGTTATGCATGTGATCTATGATTCTGACTTATGATGGCTACATATGATTTATGATCATTTTTATGATGATTGCATGTGATTCATGATTTTAATTTATGATGGTTGTGTTTTGAGCTAACTAGATGTGATTGTTTATACATGATTATTTGATCAAACAATTGGTTTGACTTGTGTGACAAGAATTAAATAGGACTGCAAGTGTACCTTATTAACAAACTACCGATGAGGTATGATGTGAATTTATTTCAATTTACTTTGAATCTAATGGAAGTTATGTGTTTGGTACAAGAAGCCTAGGAATTCTTGTTTGGGTGGTTGAAACTTATTGCAAGCATTAGCAGTGTCAGCAAAAGGAATAAAAAATGCAACAGTATGATGGTAAAGCACTTCAGGAGCAGGTCTATTGTGAGAAATTGGTACACAATAGTGTCAATTGATCTCCATTAGCATGCTATGACCTATATGATGGTTTTAAGGCACGTATATGCCTTGGTTGTTTGACCTTCTGATGCAAGGAAGCCTTACTAAGGGATGGACTACCCGAGATGGGGGTACGAAGGGAACTTGGAAGGTGAGTGACTGCACGAAAGGGGATTACTGGATTAACGGAGGGACTATGTAATAGAGAATGGAAGGTCGGGTATGAATTTGTTTTGGTAATTAGCATTGCTAGATGGAATAAAATTTACATTGGGAGTGTGCCCTGGAACAATGAGCCCGTAATTGTTCACTGAGTATATGGTGGTGTGGGATTGTAGCGCTAGACATTGGATGCAACTTTGACTTTGACAATGTATTTTGGACTTCATGCGAAGGAGGTGAATCTTGGTACTACTTTTGAGGGTGGAGGTGCGAGCCTCTAGATTCACTTGTTGCTGATACGAGCATCATATCCTTTATTTGCTGGTTCAGAAAATATGTATATGTTTATATTATTGTAAATATTATATTGAGTTGGTTTATAAAGTTCCACAGATAATATGTTTATTTGTTGGTTGAAGAAAATGTGCTTAAGTATATGTGGTTGTTATAGTAAATAACATAATGAAATATGTTATAAAGCCTTAGTAAACAATATGTTTTTCATTTTTAGCAATGATTATTGTAAATACTGCAACGAATTGTGTTATAAAGCTCCATAGGCAATATGTTTTTTTTTTAGCAATTTTTTGGTTTGTAGGTGCCATTGAATACCAAGGATGGTGTTCCCCCAAGTAGGAGGTTTCTCTAACATCCCTAGTAAAAATTCATCTAAAAATATGTAAGACCGTGGTTGATGGGACACGTGTTACAAGATGAATGTTGGGAAAAAAATCCTAGCGAGTGTTCACTTCAGTTTATTATGGCTAAGGAAGTCGGAAAAGGCAATGGAAAAGGAACTATAAAGACATGAGACAGTTATTGGAATTTATTTATGAAAATAATGGTAAATAGGAGAAAAGGAATGTGAAAGGTCACAAGTTGCATATGAGGAGGAAAATAAAGGAAAATAATGGAAAATAGAGGCCTCATTAATAAAAAGGCTTATGAGTATTAGTGGACAATACTTCTCCAGTTCATTTTTCGAGCTCTCATTATTCTCTCTCTCTCTCATACTCTTGAGAACTTAGAGCATTCTTGGAGCACGCATGGAGAGTGTGGCACACTTGGATATTAGGAGCAAGGGGGAAAATATCAAGCAAGGAGGAGCAGGATCATGTAACTACAACAAGATTATTTACAGGTATTTATTTGCATGTGATTTCCTTGCTAGATCTGACATTCATGGTATTGGATGTGGTTATTTTCTATCTTGGCATGGGTTTTTTCAGGCTTGATAATGTTTTCAGCCTAGCCTTTGCATTTCTATATAGCTTTGATGATATGGGTTTCACATACTTCGGTTGAGCTAGATTGTCGAATGGATTTGAAGTTGAGTGGGGTGGATCTATGAAATGACAAACACATGGCCTAGTGGTCCCTGAACCAGATTTTGGATCATGGTAAAGCCACTAGCCTAGTAACCCCTGAGCTAGACTATGGGTTGCGGTAAAACCAAATTGTGTGCTTTGGTGGGCCTAGGAATCCTTTTCGGTGAATGGAGGGATATACCATAAATCGAAGTGGTGGATTGCTCCCCGTTGGGCCTATTAGTCCTGGGATGGGATGTAAGGTAAATCATGGAGAGTATGTCTCATTTTAGGGCCTAGTGATCTCGTATTAAAAAAATGGATTATAGTAAATCCTAAGAGACTAGGAGGCACTCAGATTACTCACTGTGTAGGTGAAAAACTCTAGTAGCATTCATGCTTGTTTGGTTATTTTTAGTTAGTTATGAGTCACACATTCATGCTTGGAATATGGCACAGGGGTGATTGGCTTAAGATAGATTTGGCTCAACCAATATATAATCTGGTGGAACGTGGTAGTCCCATCCTTGTTCGATTTTCTACCTCATAAATGAGAAATTAATTCCCTTGGTATTAATTTGTAAATGTACTATTTTAAGTATATTTTGGTTAATTATATACTGTGTGCATGGTGTATTTATTATTATACAATGTGCTCTTGTTCTACATCAAATTCATGATTTGACAGGTTGTTGGTTATTTAGTATGGATGCATGAGATAATATGTGCTGTTGCAACAAGTATGGGAGGGAAGAAAGTATTCTTGATGAAAATCTGATTAAATTAATGTAAACAATGACCAAACTATTCATCCATGACTTACATTTACCATGTATGCAAACTGTTTGTAAAAATGAATAGCATGTGTTGGAAAGTTAGACCCCATTTCCGTAACTACACCATGGGAGTTGGGTCATGCATAGTAACTCTCAGCTCATGTTTACCATAGTAAGTATGTTAAAGAAGGTAAATGTGGGGTGGGGTGGTTACAGCCTACATGTCATGAATGCAAGTCTAATCATAAGGAACTGAAAACTTATCTGAGGTTCAACAAGAAGGTGCACTCCATTGTCACATTAGTTGTCATAGCACCAATTAGGTCTTTTATTCATTATTCATTTAGTTACGAGTAAAAAAATGAAACAATCCATAACTAAGATCTGTCATAAAATGATGATTATAGCCATCATATAACCAGATAAATAAAAATAAGAGAACAAACATGAAAGCCTCATAATAACAAGTACATTTCCTGATCAACGAAAGATAAACTTAGCTCTTATTAACATAGGAAAAACACAACGAGGTTTGGGACTTCCACATACCACCCCACCATATATTGGTTGAACCAAATCTTTGTTTCATCAAATCCCCCCCATGACATATTCCAAGAATGAGTGTGGGATATCATGGGATAAACCAATCCAAAAAATACCAAAGGAATCCGTAAGTTAAACCACCTCCAGCCTCACCATACTGTGATCTCACCTAAACTAGTGTCGAGATACCAAAACCAAATCGAGCTTGGATGCCTCAGAATTTATTTTCCAATACCTTGACGAATTTTAACGTCTCCACCATCAAGCTTTACCGTGTATACCACCATTACCAGTCAAGGGATTCCTAGGCCTTCGAGAATTTTCCTAAGACCACCTCACCTAGATCCAAAATATTCTGGCAAACCAAAGCTCAAATAGAGCACAATCCCATCACACCATGGTTATCTGTAAATGGAAAGGATATGATATAATCTACTACCAAAACCTAACAAAACCCATGCTAATGGCATTAAAGGAACCAAATACAAACATGCGCATAACATGCATGTCAAAACCAAGTAGGAAATCATACATGCAACTTGTTACCTGCAATTATTCCCACTAAATATGCTTGATCCAATTGTTCCGTACTTGATCCTTGATTTCCTTTTCTTTCCTTGCCCTTCGTTGGTTATCCTTATCCTTCCTTTTCTTGCTTGCACTCCTTCTCTTCTTTTTGTTATTTCTCCTCTTTGAAACTAACTATAAAACTGAACTGAAAAAAGGCTACCAACTGATTCTCTAAGGTATTTTTATTGATGATGCCTTTTATTTCCTCAAATTTTCATTATTTTCCTAAATTTTTCTCCTCATGTGTAACTTGTGACTTTTCACCTTCCTTTTCTCCTATTTTCCATTATTTTCATAAATAATGTTCCAAAACTTCCTTTTTCCTTTTCAAAGCCTTATATATTTCCTTTGCCAATTTCTCCTTAGCCATAAACATATAGAGTGATACCCCCTAAGATATTTTTCCCAACATTTAACATGGAATAATTGTTACTTGATTGTGGTCTTATTTTACCTTTATTAACTTTTATTACATGAAATTTTTACCTAAGGATATTAGAGAGAGAAAAAATAGCTGAGATGGAGAAGGACAAGGTCAAGCAGAAGAGGCTAGAGAGCCTTCTGTTTGGTACCATATATGACCAACAACTGACCAAAAATTTGGGGAATGAATTCGACCAACTTCAAGGTGAAATTACCCAATATAATGACACAGTCGTGTGGTTCACAGAAGAAACCTCACGGTCCCAAGTAGATGCATATGTAAAATAATATTTAAAGTTACACATTGAAGAGGTTTTTGAAAAAAAATGGTCTATAATGAACAAGAGGAAGCCAAGAAAAAGGTAGATATCATCAATGTAAACAATTTGAGAAAATTAAAAACTTAAGAATCAAATGATTTGATTTTGGGAACTGCTTATATCAATAGTTTAAGGTTACAAAATGCCAAATTAAACCCTAAAATTGAGTGGGAAAACCTGGATAGATAGGAAAAATTAGGGTTTTGGGTTTGATTTCGATTCCGATAGAAAACATGAAAATGGGGCTTTTTGGGATAGCAAGGGTTTTGGTGGATCCGAGTATGATTTATTGAGGAGTAATGATGAGATTATTGTAAAAATCAAGTAGCATTTTTTCCCCAGTTAGATTGAGTATTTCGTGTTAAGGGATGAAAAAAAAAAGGACCCCTTGAATGTAGTTATATAGTTCATGGGGTTCCATCGCAATGGAGATATTCTTATCATAGATGGTTATATGAGGCTGAAGTTTTTTCAGATTGACGGGAGAAGGAACCCCAAAACATAGAGTGTGTTTATTGAGGATATTATGATTCCCAAGGCTTTATTTTTTCTTGACGGTTTAATGGCCATTTCTGTAGGATGCATGAAGTTCTTCTATAGATTTTATGTGGTAAAAGGTGTATTAGGCATGATTAATTGTTTGATTGGTAGAGGGGAGAGGAGATTGGAGAGCTTTGAGGTGTCAAAAATTTGCAGAATGATTGCATTCCTTGGGAATTATAACTATATAATGTTTGTTTCAAGAAAGACTAAACAGTTGATAGGGAACTTGAAAATGAATGGAACATCTCGTGAAAATTCTTTTGTTGATGATTGAAGAGAGTTTCTGAGTTCGGGGGAGATGGATAGGTATATCAATGTGATCTTCGAATGAGGAAATTAATTCATTAGGGGGTTGATGAGGGTTGCCTTCACAATTCAGATTTGTTTTTTTCTCGTGACATTAACGTATTTTCCATTGGGTCAGATAGTGATGTATTCTCCTTTATTCTCAACTAAGGTTTTTTTAAGCAATATGTTAGTCATTTTTTTTAAGATTAAAAAATTGAAAGAATTTTAAAAACCACTAAACATTCATTTAATTATAATAGGCTACTCAAAGCCATAGCTACATAATACAATGGTGACAACATTTTCTCAATCCAAGACACACTAAGTGAACATTGTGCTGACATCATACATGACATATTTAAGAAATCAACACTAGCAGAACAGTCCAAAGAATCTAAACACCACACATTCTTGGATAATGCCAAGGTCATTCCTACCATTGATCATTATTCTAAAATATTGGAAAAAAACCATAAAAATATTAATAGATATGTTGGGTGGAAGCTCAATATATCTTGGGCCCCTATTATTAACCAAATCGCTACAAATAAATCCAATAAACAATGTGAATACATTAATGTATTAATTATTATTTATATACCTAATTATGGTCAGTTAAAACCTAAGGTTCTTCCGAGATCTCCTCCTAATGATTGGTTGTGAGACTTATATTTAAACACTAGCTACTAAAATCCCATGCAGGATTTCAACCTTAACCAATACATACCTTGTATAACACAAAGAAACTAACTTGTAAGGAGCATGTCCTAGTGGTGGAGCGTCAGGTTGAAGACCAATTCAATGGTCCACTACTCTTCTTGGTGGGAGAACTTTCGAAAAATCATTTGAAATCTTGTTTGTATATGTTTTTATCGACTCATAAATCTCTAGTATATTAGGTGTCCCCACTCCATCATCTCCTAATTACTTGATAAATGTTGCATATACATTCGACTTTATTGTTACTTGCTTAATGCTTAGTGCAGTAACAAGTTGTACACTCTCCTTATACAAATCTCATTTATTTTTTCACACAAATGACATGTTATTTTTATTGTCATCTTAGATAATGAGTCAATCCATCCATGGTATTAGAACCACTTGAATTCCTCTCAGGAGATATTGTCCTAATAACACCTCAAAATCATCCATCTAAATCTCTATAAATCCAAAAGTCCCTTCCAACCATTAATTTGGACTGAAACGTCTGCTACCAATCATGTCACTAACTTAGCCATGGAGTTTACTATTTTCACCAGTTTCCTTCTCACTGTTACTTTCAACCGAAGTTGTTTTTACAAAATTTCTTTCAAAAAATTGTGTAAGGCACATGTGTCAACATATGCATTTACTTCCTTCTTGTTGATTCCCATGTTCACAAAGAAAATTTTTTCCCTTCATTACCTTGTTCCTTCCCAAAGACACCTATCCTCTTAACAAAATATTCAAATGAACATGAACCAAAACAACCAAATAGACCTCTTAGCTTGTACATCTCCATATTTGTTACATTATTGAACATTCCAACTTCCAACTTGCACATGGAGTGGTAGATTTGATACCACCTATCATGACCCTAGAGCCTTGTATGGTTACAAGGTGCCTTGTAGGTGCACCATGATCCCTTCAACATACAACACTGACATGTTTCACAACTACCCAGTGGAGCACAATGTTAATCCACCTTGACTACACCTCATAATATATTACATGTCTCAATAACTATATTATATTAAGTGTAGAATTTTATCAAGATAAAGTAGTAATAATATTTTGACTTCATTCTAGTTAACTTCACCCATTAACAAAACATAAGCATTACGTACAAGATATTAAAATAAACATTAACAACATCATACACCTGAACCATATGATAAGGAAGGACCCTTCAACCTTTTTCATTACTAATAAAACGCAAAGTACAATGCTTCACTAGGGAAATGACTCATCCTGCAACAATACATAGCTAAAAACCCAAAGAAAATATTGCAAAGCCTTTTCCCCACCTGCCATACCCCTACGAGGTCACCCACCATCTTATCAACCTATCTTATTTTGGTTCACAAGGGTCATTTGAGTGTTCACGGTTGTAGGCCTCAAACTTACTTTATTAAGATCCTTTGTATAATCACACTCCTTTTTGCACCTACTACAAGTCTATGTGACTTCATCTATTGGTGTTTATTCTATGCTCATCCACCATCATGTAGCTTTATTTATATATATGACTCATGCCACCTCTCGTGCAATTGTTCTAATGTATTCTCAGGTTGGATCACCAATACAATTCAGGTGCCTTAGGCTAGGCCAACCGCATCATGTTGCCCAATCATTCACACAATGTGCCCGGTGTTTCCACTTGTTATTCCCATGTTGCTCCACCTTGTCTCAGTCAACACGCTCTTAGATCCATCCAAGTACACACGATCCATCACTATCCCAAATATTTTTCTATCATGCCACCAAGTCGACATGTCGAGTTTTGCTACTCTGTTTTTCAATATCTCCACTCCATAATGTCACAAATTGTGTGATATCTTCACCACATTTCTTGCAGTGGTGGTATTTCCCATGGTACCTCATCTCACCAAGGCTTTTGAGGCACACACTTGGTGTGTGAATGATACAAAGGCATTCCTTGGAACCCTAGGTTCTGACAATGCTCCACATTTCACTATAGATAACTTTCCATCTCACCATTCATGTTTTCCATAAACATTTACCATCTTAACATTCATCTTTTTTAATTTATTTGTATATTTTGTTCTAATCATCATTGCCAATTTCTCTTCCATGTCTATCTACCATCCTTCCACTAATGTTGGTTCCCCTAACTTTTTCTCAAATAAACCTATTCAATTTTCTCTTCTCAAACAATATTTGTTGCCTCTCCATCTTCCTATTTATCACTGAAATGCACTCTAACTTTAACCCAAACCCACCTAGCATAATTATTTTAAATAACTAAAGTACTGCTTATTTCCTTTTCGTCCTCAGCATATGCGGCATCACCAAAATATATTCCAAACTCCAACTCGCTTGGCATTATTATTTTAACTAACTTTATTAATGTTGGTTTCTCACCCCATTCCATATTTTATTCTATTGAAAACATAATGACACACTTTATAATAATAACACCAACCACCATCCTACTCATTTCATATGATTAATATATAAAGTAATATATGAATCATGTCTCTGTAATGATGTTAATAAAAAAAATATGGGTTCAAAACGATACAAAATTTTGGCGTTAGAATTTAAAAAAAAAAATGTCACAAAGATTTGATAGAATTTCTTACGTAGTTGTCATGTTTAACTTAATTGTCTAAACAAGAAAATTAGAATAATAAGAATATGATCCTCATATTCAGCTAATTAATTGGAGACCCAATTATTTCAATTATAATTTCATTTAGGACATGTAAAAATATAAAATAAACGATTTTCTTAAATATCAATTTTCTAAATTAAATTCAAAACTATATTCACTTTTTAAATTAAAAAATAATTAAAATAATAAGTTATCTTTTGAAATGAAAATTAATATTGAATTATGAAAATATAATCTCCTTTTAGAAAAATGGTATCTTTAGTGACATCATGACTTTTAGTTCAACATCGTTCATCTCTCATTTGAATTTTGAATTTATTACTTTACATATGAATTCATGACAAGGTTATGGAAAATTTAATAACAAGCCATGAGCTTTGATAAATTAACATTGGAAATTAAAAATATAATAATAATTTTTTTTTTGTAATAATCATATGCAAATGAGCATTGTTGACACGTTTCAAACAAACAAGTGTGGTTCATCATCAGGACTAGGTGAGAGATCAGATCCGAATGTTGAGCTTCTAGTTTGACTATGAAATTTAATAACTTCTAGTTCTATTTTAATTAATCTAATTATTTACTTAATTATTAAATAAAATTATAACGACTAGTTATATTTAATTAATTTAAAAGTTTAATTATTTAATAAAATATATTTATAAATTTTTTATTTTATTTTATTTAGTTAATTAATTAAACTCAGCATCCAGGCATCCAGATCTGATCTCTCACCTAGTCCTGATCATGAACCAACAATGTTCATTTGAATGTGATTATTAAAAGCGTCGACAATTTTCATTTGAATGTGCTTATTATGGGAAAAAAATTCTACATAATTTTAGGATGGATCACAGAAGCCAAAATTCTATAAATAAATATTTTATTAAAGAGATTTTTTTATTTTTATTTTTAGTTTCGAATTTAATAATATTTTTGAAGAATGTATTTGAGAAGTAGTTTGTAGTTTAGTTTAAAGAAGATGTGATCTAATTACACTTAAAATAATAAAATTAAAAATAGATTAGAAGTTAAAAAATACTAAAATATTTCAATGTAATTTTTTCTTAATTTCACATTATTTTTTTTTTAAATGAGATTTTAATCCATAATTGCTTTTTATTTTTAATATGAATGAAATGCATAATTTTTTAACTACTCAAATTGATGCTTCTTAATACTTTATATATATATATATATATATATATAAAGTATTAATAAGCATCAATTTTATGTGCAAACATTTTTTTTAATTTTTGAATTCTAAAATGCATTTAGTAGAAAAAAAAAAAAAAAAATATATATATATATATATATATATATATATATATATATATATTAATATTATAAAAGTAACATCAATTAATATTAATTAAATTAAAAACTTATTTTTTATCATCTCTATTTCGGAAATTAAATAAATCCATAATATATATATTTTTATTAATAAAATTTAATGTTATTATTAATAACAATAATTTATTATTTTACAAATTTTAAGAATTTTGTTTCTGTGATCTATAAAAGTGTATAAAATTTTTGGGTAAAAATCACATCAAAGTATATTTAGCAGACGGTCGAACCAGCCAGTGTGGTTCATCGTCGTGACAAGATGATAAATATGATCTAAGAATGAATTTAAATAGATGAGGAGAGCCCTAACTAGCAAAATTTAAATAATCTAAAAAAATAATTAATAAACAATTATATTATTATTATTATTATTTTATTAGTTATGAATTTTGAATTAATAATAATATGTTATATAATTCAAATATATTTTAATATTCTTATACCTACTTACTGAATGAATTAAATATCTTTATTTATATAATTAAAAATTAATTAATAATTATGTGTTCTAGAATATTATTATTGTATTATTCATTAGGTAATAATTTATTCAATTCCTTCACATTATGTATATCTTTTTATATTTAGCTCGAAAATTATGTTGACTTTGTAACAACATAGAGATTAACCATAGATATGCTAAATCACTAAAAATAAATGCTCGTCATCAAGAATATAAATTAAATGGCTCGCATAGATCAACCAATATTAAAATAGTGACAGAAACAAGGTAACCTTATAAGGTAAAGGAGACAAAGCTCCAAGAAACCACAGACACCTTATAATGGCTGCAGTGGGAGGAGGTTCAGTGCCTCGCTGGTTCAGGTAGAGCGAGCGTACAGGCACCAGAAGACTGAGAAGAATTGGGGCAGCATGGCAGTGGCCTTGGGAGGGGGCCAAATCCCTCCTATGGAAACATAACAATGGGTGAGAAGAGCAGCAGATCCAAAAATATGTCGAGAGGAGGAAGCCAGAAAGGAGGGCTAGTTTTAGGAGTAGAATGGCAAGCAAAAATCAGGGGACAATGTCTTCCTCGGGAATTGAAGAAACCCAGGTTTGTCATTCCTCCAAATATATTGGATGAATATAGTGGTTATATGAAATATCACGCATTAATATGTAAATTTATTGGTATTTTGCCAACTGAAAAGGATTTACTGAAGTGGATTAAGACTAAATGGCAACCAAAAGGTCATTTGGATCTTAAGTTTGACCCAAGAGGATTTTTTACAGTTATCTTTACAATTTTTTTGAATAAAGAAAGAATATTTGAAGGAGGCCCATATTTTTTTAATAATGCAGGCCTATTCCTCAAGCAATGGGAAGAATGATATTAGCCCTGACGAGGAACAATTTTTGGCTGCACCAGTCTGGGTTAGATTATTTTCTCTACCCATGGATTTTTGGGACCCAGATATTTTAGAAGGGATCGGGAATTATTTAGGAAGTTTTGTGAAAATAGCAGAGACCACATGCCGCAGAAGATACACATCCTTTGCTAATATTTGTGTTTATATGATCATTTTGAAACCATTTCCTGAATCAATAGATCTTGAACATGAAGGCAAGATCTGGCAACAAACATTGGACTATGAGCATATCCCATTTTGTTGTCGTCGGTGTCATGAATATGACCACCTGTATATGACCTATCGGTAGAATGCTGCAGAAAAGAAAACAGGAAAGGCCTCAATAAATAAAGAAACAGGCCAAGAAATGGAGGAGGGTTTTGTAAATTTCAGTAGCAAAAAGAAAACTACCAGGATGCAAATAAATCAGACCGCTGCCAATAAACAACATCCATCCCAAAATCGGTATGAAATTTTGCAAGAAGAAGGTGAATCGTCGAAAGAAATTGTAGAGATGTCTATTCCAGGTTCGGAAGCCATTCCACAAAAAAATATAGCAATAAAGAGAAAATAAAATGGAGGAGCAAACATGAGAGGAACAAATGGTAATGGAGATAGAATTGCAGAAACAAGATTTAAGTGTGGAGGAACAGGTCATGAAACATCTATTGCATGAATGGAGGAACTTGGATGATAGATTCATACCAGAACACCAGAAGACATTGTACAAAGAAAATTTTGAACATTATCTAACAGTGCAGACCAAAAAGAAAGTAAGTTCTTTATATTCCAATTCAAATAAGGCCCAAATCCTCAAACAAAACTAGGCAAGAAAAAAGGTAGAAGAACTTTGCATGAATCAATTCAATTAGTGGGTGAAATTGTGATAAATATATGGAATATAATGTCGTTAACAATGGTATTCCAACCAACACCAAAATTTTTCCAATGAAAATACTCCTTTGGAATATAAGAGGCATAAACAGCCAAGGAAAACAGAGACACCTAAAAGAAAAATTAAAAATAGAAAAACATGAAATAATGCTAATTCAAGAAACGAAGGTCTTAGCAATTAAACTAGAAGAAATTATACAATATTTTAAACCTCATTATAAATTTATGGCTATTGATGCTAGAGGCACAGCAGGTGGTATAGAAATCATATGGAATCCGACAGAAGTAGAAGCAGATGATTGGATAGGACTGCCTTGTAGCTTGTCAGGATGGTTCAAACATGTGGGAACTAAGGAGATATTAATGATTACGGTAGTTTATGGAACTTATATCCAAGGAGAGAGAAAATTTCCTAAACAATATTAGATATTTGAGATCCTTACACAATGACAAATATTGGATTATAGGTGGGGATTTTAATTTGATATTGAATCTCACAGAAAATAAAGGAGGTCTCAGATGAGAGGAACTAGAAATGGAGTCTTTTAGAGACATATTAACGAACCTTAAACTTTTATATATCCCCACTGTAAATGGTGTTTTTACCTGGAACAACCGAAGGGGGGAAACCTATCATATAACAACTAGACTTGATAGATTTTTAGTCTCCGAAGATTTGGTGAGGTTACATGTCTACTATGAAGTTGCAATCTTGCCAGCTCTAGGATTAGATCACTAGCCTATCAAATTGGAAATCGATATTAAAGAAGCTCCTAAGAATAGGCCCTTTCACTTTGAATTACTTTGGCTAAGGGATCCAAAATTCATAGAAAAAGTAAAACAATGGTGGAAATCTATGAGTATATAGGGGAGGAACATAATGCATACATTCCAACTGCATCTGAAACATTTAAAAGAAGAAATCAAAACCTGGAATAAAATTCAATTTGGAAATATTTCGGCAACAATGCACTATCTTCAAGACATAATGAAAGAAATCCAATAGGAGATGATCTTACAAGGATGAATGGAAGCACTTGCAATGCAAGAGGGAAAAATATTTAGTGAATTAGAAGAAAGGATAAAACAGGAAGAAATACTCTGGAAATAGAAGTCATGAGTACAATGGCTAAAAGAAGGCGAGAAAAACACAAGTTTCTTTCACAAATCCTTAATACAAAGAAGAAAACACAATAGGATTTTTTCCTTAAAAGATGAGAATGGTAATAGAGTTTATCAACACAATGAAATGGAAGATATGTTGGTAAGGAATTTTAAGGACATGGTCACTCAACCAAACCCTAACAGAGAAGCTAATATTCGGAGAATCACTACTCATATTCTGTCTAAAGTTAGTAGGGAACAAAACCTAGCACTAATGCAAGCAATCACTATGGAGGAGGTGGAAGAGGTAGTTAAAAATATTCTGAAACAAAAATCAATTGGACTAGATGGTTTTACAACAGAATTTTATCAAGCCACCTGGTCATTTATGGGGCAAGAAATCTAGGAGATGGTAGAGGAATCCACGGACACAAGGAATGTATATCCTACTCTAAATTCAATGCTTATCACTCTAATACCGAAGCAGTCTCAGACAGATACTCCCTCGGGTTTCCGTCCTATAGATTTGTGTAAAGTTATTTACGAAATTTTCTCAACAATAATGGTCAACCACCTGAAGCCAATTCTTCTTAACATTATTTAACTTGAAGAAACTGGATTTGTGAAGGGAAGGAAAATATTGGATGGGATAGTAATGGTAGAAGAAATGACACATTCTCTAAAAACTCAAAAAATAAAAGGTATGTTGATCAAATTGGATCTTACAAAAGCTTACGATCGTTTAAACTGGTCCTATTTGTAGGAAGTATTATTAGCTTTTGGTTTCGATGCCAGATGGACACAGTGGTTATTGTCATGTATCTCAACGCTGAATTATTCTATCATTGTGAATGGAGCACCAAGCCAGCCCTTCAATGCAACTCAAGGTTTATGCCAAGGTGACCCTATGTCACCATTCCTTTTTATCATAGTAGTGGAAGGCCTAGGCCACCTTATCAAAGCTCAAATCTTGGCAATTAATCTGAAAGGGTTGAATTTATGGGGCAAGAACCTCACTCTATTGCACTAGCAATTTGTTGATGATATAATGCTATTCTGTCAAACCTCCTTAGTAAAAACAAAATATATTCTGGAAATTCTCAAAAAATTTATGGAAGCTTCGGGAACCTTGATCAATAATGATAAATCCAACGTTTACTTTTTTAACACCAATAATGCCACTCAAAAATTCCTTGCAAGGACTCTGGGATTCAAAATTGGAACCTTTCCAATGAAATACCTAGGATTCCCAATGAATCAATCCTCCCTCAAGGTTGCAGGATGGGTATATCTGCTCAATCGTCTCCATAAGAATCTTCAGAATTGGGATTTTAGAGCGCTTAATGCTCCAAGTCAGGTCATTCTACTCAGATATGTTCTTCAAGCAATTCCAATTTATCAATTGTCAGGAAGAGGGACACTGAAAACAGTTTACAATAATATGGTTAAAATATTCAAAAACTTTCTTTGGCAAGGAGCGCAAGATGGGAGGAAATGGGCACGCTTAGCTTGGGAGAAACTCATAAGAATAAAAAAAATAGGGGGACTAGGACTTCATGATCCTTATGTCCTCAATCAAGTCATGGGTGCTAGGTTATGGTGGAGATGGTTACAAGGAGGCACGATTCTCTAGAAACGTATTTGGGAAAATAAGTATGATATGCCAAGAACAATTGTTGGAAAAATGAAAGTAGATATCACCCCTAAAGGTTCAAATATATGGAATTTAGCAACTAATAATAGAGAATTAGTAAGACAGCATAGCTTCTCGGAAATACGTGGAGGCAGAACAACACTTTTTTGGGAGGATTCGTGGCAACAAAGAGAGAAAATTTTCAGCCAGCTGGATTTAGGTGAGATTTTCTTGTTTACAAACATCCCACACCAAATATTTTTAAGCAATTACTGGAATAGTGATGAGGAAGGCCAATGGCGAATTTGGAAAGGAAAAGAGCAATGGAGAAATGCCCCAAAAACGACTCAATGGAATAATTTTGAAAAAGAAATGAAAACCAGAACATTGGTAGCTACAAATGGGGAAGATATTCTAAGATGGGGTTATAGATCGAAAGGTATGTTCACAATAGAGGAAGGATATTATCTTAAATCAAATAATTAACAGGATATTGCAGTACCAATTTGGAATAAAATCTGGAGAATGAAATTCTGGCCCAAAGTAGAATACTTCCTGTGGTTACTAAGCCATAAGAAGAATTTAACATGGGACCACTTGCAACATAGAGGGATTCAGGGTCCTTCGAACTGTATGATGTGTAAAAAAATCAGGAGGAAACTATTGATCACCTATTTAATAAATGGAACTTTGCAAATGAAATCTGCCAGCTTAATGAAATAATTTTTGAACAAACAGATAGGGATAATGCCAGCATCAATGCCACTATCTATAACTGGTGGAAAGGAGGGTATAAAAGTGAAGTCATCAATCGTGCTTGGAGACTATCTATGGGATTCATACTTTGGGGGATATGGAAAGAACGAAACTGTAGAATTTTTAGAGGTGAAGAGAGCAAAGTAGCTCAGATATGGCAGGTCATAGTGGAAAATATTCGTGAATCAATATTGGTAGAACATTGGTCCAACGATGATTGGACAATAACTGCTAGGGAGGCTAGAATTCTATCAAAATTGAATTTAAAGTCACAAATGCTAGCATTAGCATTATGGAAGTTCAAGTCCATTCCACGGAATATATTAACAACTTTCAAACCACCTCATATGGGTTTCCTAAAATTAAATTATGATGGTGCCTCTAAAGGAAATCCTGGACAGGCAGAGATAAGTGCATATTCAGAAATTCTCAAGGATCTGTTTGCAGAATATATTCATTTCCGATTGGATTTGCTACTAATAATGAAGCTGAACTAATGGTGGTCAAACAAGGCCTGGTAATAGTGGTTTAGGAAGATTATCAAAGAATAATAGTAGAAGGTGACTCTGCAATGACAGCAGGGATATTACAAAAACTCTAACAAGGTACTCAATGGGATAAAATCAGTAAAAGTTAGAGAATAGCCAGACTTATTCAAGAAATCGGACAACTCCTTCACCAATTAGGCTATGTCATTCCCAAACATGTGCGCCAAAAAGGTAACGAGGCTACTAATTATTTGGCAAATTAGGCTTGTAAGAATGAAGGTCGTCAGCTAGATATCTATCAACACCACCTGGCCTAGAATTTTGAACTCCATTCATTACAAATTATCTTAGAAAACAATCGATCTCAACCCCGATCAGGGTGTCAAGCAAAAGATGGTGGTGGTGGGTGTGGGACTATGCCACGTGGTGGCGCAAGTTTGATGGATCAGTGTGTTTAGTGTTTAAGCATGATGGTGTAGGTCCCTTCTCATGAACTGATATTAAGATGCATGAAGGGAGCCATCTAGCACCTGTTAGGGGAAACTCGAAAAGTGTGCCGAGAAGGTATTTGGCATCACTGGTGGACGACATCTTGGTGTGTTATGGCTCTCATGGCCCTCATATTGCATTTAGCTTTACCTCTTCGTATTCTGCAAAAAAATGATGATGGTATCCCTGTATCTCTGTTAATTTCATTGCTTTTTATGATTGGAATTGGCCTCAATTCATGTCTATCTGCCTCTCTAGCTCAAAAATAATGGTAGAGGGTGTACGTCAGGAGATAAAGCCCTGTTTTCGCAGCCTTCCCCTGTCCCATCGTCGCAATTTCTGCAATTTTCTCTATAAGATGTGTGGTTGTATGTCTCTTATTTTTGTTGTCACTAAAGACCTGGTCCTGGATCTTAACTTATTACAAATCATTAAGTATGTTCAGGAATACTTGCATTATTTGAATTCTCAGTCGATTTCATGTATGTCTAACTTCATGCAGCCCTGTGACTGTTGCCATACCCAGTCTTTTATAAATTTTCTATGGGTTGTTGAAAGGAATAGGCCTTGTAAGAATGGTACTGAGTCCACGGTGGAATTAAACTTCATGTCTCAATTCTGCTTCAATGTGTTTGGATTCATAGGAATAGTCGTGATAAATTCCATGCTCAGGTCTCTATGAAATACTTGCATTTTTTATTCATTTCATGTAGGCATGGAATGTTTAATTGCATGCTCTATATCTACTATCAAACCCGCTGCCCTTTATGGACTATTTTTGGATTAATAAAGGGCATAGCACTGGTATGAATGTTTCTGTTCATCTCATGACTTTGTTTCACTACCATGGGGTTCATATGGGTAGTTGGGATGAAGGTTGCAGTTGGATTACTATTTTTCAGTGGCTGTTAAACAATTTTAAATGGTGGAAAAATCTTTCTTGTCAGTCTCGGTTTTTGATATCTCAATTCTGGAAAGGGCCCAGAGAGCCAGACTCTGCCAATAATCTTCTCTTGGTACTGGAGATTCCTGAGGTATCCCAAAAAAAGCATACAGTTCATCTTACTGACCTGTTTCTATACATAGGGTTCCTATTCAGGGTTTTAAGCAACATTCTCTGTCGGGCCATCATGGTTAAAGGACAAAACAGAGGTAAGAAACAAAAAATCAACTCGACGGTTGGCCCCAGTAAAAGAGGAAGGAAGAGCAACAAGAAATTCTTGGAGAATATTTTTGTTGTATATGATGCTGAAAATTCAGTTCATATATGAAATACAATTCAGGGATGGGAGAGACAAAGTGATGCTGAAGATGATGACCTGAAAGAGTAGGAGGTTAAAATGGATTTTATATCAGACCCAGGTAGTAGAAGAGTCCGTTTCTCTCTGTTTCAGTAATCGGTAAAAACTTATTGGAAAATGAAATGTGTCCTGGCAAAGGCAATGGTGAGCAGGGAAGTAAGAGAAGGCAACTTATCAGTGCTTTTTGAACTCCAACAGATAAAGCAAGACATTCATGAGATGGCTAAGGCACAAATCCAAGCAAATGCCAGAATTGGGAAAATTGAGCGTCAGCTCCAAACCATGCAGCAACTGGAATTGTTGGGTTACACTGCAAAGGACCCAGCCCATGTGGATTCTTCAGATGGCAAATCTTCTTAGTATATAGTTTCATTTCATGTTTTTGGTGGTTAATAGGTATAGTTTCTGTTTCAGTTGTAAATCTTATGGACATAGTAAAGTGATAAAAGCAGTCACTAGAAGGAGAAAACAATTTCAGTTCTGGTTAGCCAACAGACCCGGTTTCCTTTGGGCAGGTTGAGGCTACTGTAAATGATTGAATATGTATAGCAACTTGCTCTCTATAATTTTGAAAATAAAAAAGTACTACGAAATTGAAAAAAATTAAAATAAAATAGTGACATGATAATACAAGCCACAATATTAAAATAAAAAGTTAAAATAAATAAATAAATAAATAAATAGATTATTATTTTATTTTATATTATTATTAATAATTATAAAAATAATTAATGTTTAAGTAAAATATATATACATTTTAAAAAATGTAATAATATTTTTAATCATTAAAATTCACCTCTATTTTATCATAAAAAATCTTAATTATGAATCAATAACATGATTTGCTCATAACATATGCTTAAAATACTTACAATCCACTTAATATTTTTTTATATTTTAATTAATTTACCCAAACAATTATTGATAATCAAAATAAAATTCTAAAATTCTAAAATCCTTATTCCAAAAACTACATTTATTTTAACATAATTAACAATACATTAACTAAATTGAAATATATGAAAACTATATTGTGCTGTTAATTTAAAATTAATGAAAACGTTGTTTATGCAAGTTTAAAGCAAATGAAAATTTTGGTAGATATTTTCAATCATCGGAAATAGATTGTATTTGATACTCCAAAAGTATATATATATACAGTAAAGACCAAAAAGTACAAAATAATCCTTGGATAGAATGTAATTCGAGATATATTCTTATGTTTCAGTTCCAAATAAACATGTTCAAATTCAGCTAATAAAGTTACACAGGGAAAGCTTAGACTGTGTGAAAAGAAGTTTTATTATGCTAGAACGTTAAAACAAAAAAACGAAAACAGAAAGCGAAAAGAACTTAGAATTGGTACCGTGCTAAAGTAGGAGAAACACTTATCACTGATTGCTTGTATTCGTTGAAAAATACATGCATCTCAAAGCTCCACCCACGATTCAGCTTTTTCCTGACACACCAACTTATTTAATTGTTTAATTGGTATTTAGCTAAACATTATTCTCAGATCTCTCTGTAGGTCTGCAATTCTGAATGTCATAGATGGTATGGTATGTCGTGCATTTTCAAGCTCTTCCCTTTTTTCTTATATGGGAAGTATGGTTTGCTCGAAACAGGAGGATTTTTTAGGGCATTGTTTTCTCTCATACGCATGTTTAGGCTGTTATTATGAAATGGATAGACTTTAGAATGCTCGTGGCTGTTGGTATTGTTGATGGATCTCACAGAAATAGACCTCATCCTATTGCTCTCCGTGCGATATTTTTTACTGAGCTTGCCAGGCGGGGATGATGGGATGCGAGGCATGGATTAAGATCTCCAAGTAGGAGAGAATACAAATATGCTAGAATGGTGGACATGAGAACAACATCCTTGCGAAACTCATGTCTCTATGGGGTGGACTACTTGCTCGCTACAACATTGGCTCCGAGGGGGCTTTTATTTATGGTGACTCGTGCACTGTCATTGATGCGGTCGCAGGCAGGTCTGTTCTATCCCAACCTGCTTCTCTTGGCTGGCTCATGAGAACTCAGCGTTTATGGGGAAAAATAAACAAGCCACCTATTACCGACATATTGGTCAACGCATCTGGGAAAATGAAATTCCTATTCCCTAGCATTGCAGGGACATACAGGCTAGATCGTTTTGATGCTGGACTGGACGGCAACTTCATACAGGCGAGGCTGTTTTTGTTGTTATATGCAGGTTGTCTTGACGTGTACAGGCGAGCCGGTGTTTGTTTTTGGTACACAGGCGTAGTTGATATATGCTTCTGTGGATAGGCTTATATGCCTGGTATTTTTTGTTTATATTCCTCTGCTAAATCCATGTTGTTATTTGGATGCTTTATCTGTTGCTGAGATATCTGTTTAGTGGGACGATGTCTTTGATATTTGAGCTGGTCATAGTTTATGGATGAAATGTTTTGGTATACAGATTATTCATCTGGGATGTAACTTGGTATGTCGTGCATTACTTTTACACTTCTTTTTGTAAATTTAAAAGGCATGCACAGTTCACGTAGGTTGTACTGTTGACGTCGTAATGTAGACAAAGAATCATCCACCTATTACAGTGTCTATTGTCTTATACCCCGAATCCAGCAACGAAAATACCATATATAATGGACCCATAAATATCTGTACAGCTCAGTATGGCTTTACGTAAGTAATGCTACGGATTGCAATTTATTCGAACGAATATGATTTGAAAACGTCTACTGACTGTATATGTTTTCTACGCCTCACATGACGGCTCACATGCTACCGGCTCAATATAAATATTGTTCGAAGTTTAGAGTAACATGCAGCACTGCTGGATGAGAATCATTTGTGCATTATCTAACAGGTCCAAACTAAATTGGTCAACGTGCATAATTAAAATGTAAAGCTGAATCTTACGTTCTGGTATGCGCGTAGAGCCTAGAAATTCATTGGTTGCTCGCATTACCTAGCAGAGCCAAACGACATTCGACGGAAGTGCATAATTGAGTGCAAAGCTAAAGCTTAGGTTCTGCTATGCACCCCGAGCCAAGATATTCATTGGGTGCTTTTGTACATGTACCATTGAAAAAAAAAAATTTATGAAGACGAGATTGTCGTCATAAAAGGAATTTGACGGGGGTGATTTGCTCGCTAAATAAAACAAAAATATTATTTGTCAAGATTCTTGTTTTTTTTTTATAAATAATCAAAATTGATATTAAAATATAAAGAAACAGTTAAATTTGATAGATATTTAAATTTGAAATTCCACACTGGTTTTGTGTTTTAGCAAGCAAACGAGATCAATAAAGGTTACTGATAGCGACGGTTGAGAAGATCTGATCTATCGAGTGAGAGCAGATAAGTAAATGTTACTGATACACTTGTGAAGATCCGATCTGAGCAGCTTCATATGAGTGAAATTAATGGCAATAGTAGTGCTACCTTAATTGTATATTTGCGGTTATTATGTTTAAAAGTGATTATTAAAATATAAATTATATAGGGTTTTCACGGTATTATAAAAATTAAATGGTCCTAATTGATATCAAAGTATTTAGTTTATAATACATATCAGTATTAAAAAATCATAAAAATATCGTTATTATTAATTATTTAAAAATTATATATATATATATATTATTTATTACCATTTTACAAATTGTTACAACATCATTAATTAATTTTAGAGTTTACTACTATCATATGTATAAAACTTAATAATTAAAGTTGATGACATTTATTTTATTTAATTAATTTAATTAAAAGGATACAAAATATATCATTATTTTTAACATAAATTTTAATTTATTTTTAGGAAGTTCATAATCCATTGCCAAAGTCAAAGTTTTATACAATGTCCAGCATTGTGATCCTGCACTATTTATCTTCTCAATGAATAGTTTTTGCCTCATTGTTCCATGGCACACTCCCAATGTGCATATGATTCCATCTATCAATCCTAATGACAAAAACAAATTCATCACCGACTTCCATTTTTCTATTACATAGTCCCTCGAGCAATCCGACCACCCCCTTCCATGCAGTCACTCACCTTGCAATCCTATGATTGCCGGGATACCTTGCAGAATGATTATGTAGATTCGACCAAAGAAACATTAGCATCCATGAAAAATAATCAGGGGAATGTCATTGCATAACTAATAAAGAAAGAACGCAAGATAACTGACGCATTAACAACAAAAGAAGTTAGGGGTATTTTGAAAGTTTTTTTTTTTTTTTTTTTCACTAAGAAAAATACTCCTAGTTTATATTGAGTGCCTAAGTGAACAAAACAAATGGACATTACAAAGGATGGACATTACAAAGCACTAATAACAATTACCTCCAAAACCAGAAAAATTTGATTTTGTCAAATTGTCGCCACAAGGAACTAACATAGACTTAATTGAAAAAGAACAGTCCAAAATATACAGAATTCGAAAACAGAGAACACACTGTTATCCATGCCCCAGAGGCGTCCAAAAAGTGACTGTGGCAACGCTGCATAGCCACTCAAACTATAAAGAGACACCACATAGTTTTAACCTGACACAATAACATCACATATTATTTCAGAAAACTGAAAATCACAGCATCTATGGTACCACTGTACTTAGATGATGGGCACTGAACCTTCGGCCTGAAGACCCTGTATATTAAATAGCTGATAATTTATCTTTCCGTATGCATCCTGTAGTCCCTACTTTGACAACTCAACCACAACATTGTTCTTGTCGTGATATATGTGTTGATAAGTAATAGCTGCATAAAAAGTTTTTAGAGAGTCAATTCTGCAGAGCCAGTGTGAAAGAGAACCCATATTAATTTTCGCTTTGTGATTCAGATGGTCAATCTAGACCTTTGAATCACCCACAATCCAGATATAATCTTCACCCAGAAATGATGCCCACCACATTAAGCCCCACAATGCCATGATTTCAGATTTCATATTTTTCCCAACTCCACCATTCCAGTGCAGTTTGTAATGACACCCTAAAGAGATGCGCAGCCAGACTCCACACCCACAGATAGACTCCTGAGCCGCACCATCAAAGTATCCAACCGGAAATTGAAACTGAAAAGGGAGAAGTCTTTTTGACATATCTTTGATGGCCTTATCCTTATGTTTAATGCTCACCCAGTCCTTGTGAATTTGATTTACAATTTCTGCCGGAGATATGACGCAGCCCTCAAAAATTCTCTTATTTCTCCCACACCAGAGATACCAGTGTAACAGAATTGGGATTGGCCATCTACTCTTACCACCTTGTAGCCGCCATCGCAGACATTCCTCCGTGCCTCCAAATAATGGGACCTGTATTTTCAAGCAGTCACTCAGAATTTTTAGGGTCGCCTTTGCAAATGGACAAGAATAGAACAGATGCTTATTATCTTCATCATGTGCGAAACACAGGAGACAAAGTCCTGGCCCATGCCACCCCTTCCGTTGCAGGTTCCTCCAAGTCAAATTTTTATCGTTCTTTACCAGCCACAGGAAAATGATCATTTTTACAGGGACATCTACCTTCCAAAAGGTCCCAAACCAACAGTCTTGTACCAGATCTGACTTTTGTTCTAGAAGACAACTGTATATTTCCTTAACTCTCGAACCCTTTTCATAGTTGGAGCCTTCCCATCTGAGAAGGTCCCCTTCATGCATCCGACATATGCCTTGTCTTCTCAGCAGGGTTAAATAGGAGTCCCATAACTCTCCCCATCTGCCATTGAGTCCCAGGTTTGAATTTTCCTTCCATTTCGGGATTTAACCCTTCCATTCCACGATTATTTGGCTTACGTAAAAGATCCCTTTCTGATTCAGGAATAGTTTCATGCCTTCCGGAAACTATATATTTTTCCATATGCCCATAATGTTGATGCTCCCAACCACGATTTTGTTTCCATTGCCAAACTGCCATATCAGGTTTTGTTTTAAAACCAGCCACAATTTCCCATAGCCCTTCCATATTGCAGAGCTTCCAGTTCCAGATTTCCATCCCAATACATACACATCCTCTAAAGAGGCGCCTCCCAAGTACTTCTGGTTTATTATGGCCTGCCATGAACCACCCGAATGTAGACTTCTCCACATGGATTTCAACAGCAGGGAATGACCAAAGTGACCCAGGTCCAAAAGACCCCATCCCCCTTTATCATTTGGGCACGTTATCTGATCCCACCGTGTCAAATGAATAACCTTCTTCTTTTCTCTACCCCCCGATATGAAATTAGCCATTATATTGTGGATCTAGTTCATAATCTTCTTTGGAATAATGTACAAATGACCCCAGTAAATAGTTATCTGTTGTAGCATAGCCTGTAACAATATCAGTCTTCCGCCCTTTGAAAGCCACTTATTAGAGCACACATTTAATTTTTGGTCATATTTGTGTAGTAACCACCTCTAGTCCTCTGTTGTGTAGCTCAGAGCCTTCATTCGAAACCCCAGGTATGTTATTCCGTCAAATAACGATGCACTGGAAAATCCAAACAGAAAAGTCAGCTCTTCCTTTTTCGTGTCGTTTCCACCCGCAAAGTAGATACATGATTTTACCTCACTGATCACCATTCCTGAGGCACTACAAAAACCAGAGAAAATTCCTTTCAATGTCACCCACCCATTATAGACCAGCATGCCAAATATTAATATATCATCCACAAAAAGACTATGTGTAGGCTTTAGTTGTGGACTGATCTTTATCCCCCGGAAGGACATCGTGTCACCGTCCCTTCTAATCCTTTGACTTAATGCATCCATGACCAAGATAAAAAGTAGGGGGGATAATGCACATCCTTGCCTTAAAGCCCTTCCCGGCGAAAACATTTTTGTAGCTGCTCCATTTATTATAATACCCATTGATGTCCTGCTGACACAACCCATAATCCATGCCACTGCATTTGTACACAAGCCTATCCTATGAAGCACCAATCTCAAAAATATCCAATCCACCAGATCATATGCTTTATTTAGATCTATCTTCATGACTGCAGCGTCCATATTTTTGAGCCCAATGGAGTGAATAACCTCCTGTGTCATCCCCATAGCATCATGTATATTCCTGTCTTTTAGAAATCTAGATTGTTCAGGGGTTATAAACCTGGATAGATTTCCTTTCATTATATACGCTATGACTTTAGATATTATCTTGTATAGTGTATTGCATAGTGAAATGGGTCGGTAATCATCAAAAGATAGTTTCCCCGATATTTTTGGAATAAGGACAATAAAAGTTGAATTAACAGCCCCCAGGATCTGTCTGGAGACCCTAACATCCTCCACCATCTCTGTTAGATCCTGAATAAAATCATCAATGAAATGTATGAAGAATTCCTGGGTCCAACCATCGGGCCCCGGACTTTTGTCAGCATAGAAAGAGCTCATGGCTCATGGGGTCTAGCCATGGGGCCCCGGGTATTTTGAAAGTTTCATATCATGGAAATGATACAATGGAGACTGTTAAATTGCAGAAATTGAGAGCTCAATACGAAACCCTAAAGATGATTGACATAGAGAATGTGGCCCAATTCATGACTAGACTCATGGGCATCTCCAATCAAATCAAACTCATTTATGAAACCATTACAGTTTAGAAGATAATTGAAAAATTCCTTTGAAAATTTCCTAAGAAATATGACATGGTTGTAACAGTCATCCCTGAACCTATAGAGTTTACAACTTTCTCAGTAGAACAATTGACTCGATCACTTATGGCACACGAAACAAGACTTAACCTAGCAGAACATTCCATGGAACAAGATTTCAAAGCACAAATCTCTCTTGGCAAAGGTAGAGGAAGAGGATATAGAAGCAACAACAAGTGAGGCAGATTAGAACATAATCATGCAATAGATTAGTTGAGAGCTATACAGAAGAAAAAAAACACAAAATCAAGACATGAATCAAATCTAATTTCCAAAGTTATTACCACAAGAAATTTGGGCATTATGAACATGAATACAAAAATAAATAGTCATATCAACAAAGAGGAGGTTTCCATATCTCTAACAATGAAGGAGAATCCTATGAAACGATGTTTGTTTCCTACCATATTCAAAAGACAGTCACACTCAGGACCTTTGGTTGTTGGAAAATGGTTGCAACAATCATATGACATATAAAAAAATCTAATTTATTGCATTGATGCTTTCATGATATATGAAATTACTCTCGCAGATTGTTCCAGTATTAAAGCTGAAGGGAAGGTATTGTCTGTGTTCCTACCAAACATAATTAGTAGAAATACATACCTAATGTTTATTATGTTGCACATATAAAGCATAACATCATTTGTGTAGGCTAATTGATGGAACTTGGTTATGATGTATTATTCCAAGGGAATACATGTTATATCTATAAAAAACCTCCTAATAAAATACTGATAGAAAAGGTTGAAACAAACAAGAATACGATGTTTCCATTCAATAGTAGAATTCATAATCTTTCATAGTCTCTTACACACAATGTGTCAAGAATAGATGAATCACAATTATCGAATTCTAGGTATAAGAATATTCCCCTAAAGAGTCTAAGTCTGCCTTAGAAATATTTTATGGTCATTGGTCTCCGTGTTATAAATGAAAAATATTGTAACTGTAAAAATTATAATGTATCCAATCATAAAAGAGATATCTTTCCCACATATTCCTCTAGAGAAAAAGAGCCTTTAGAGCTATTCCATATAGATGTATGTGGCCCAATGAAGACGCAGTCCATTGGTGGTAGTATTTATTTTCTAACCTTCATTGATGATTATAACAAGAAGATATGGGTGTATTTTCTCAAAAATAAACTAAATACTTTCTCAAGATTTAAAGAGTTCAAAGCAGAAGTAGAAAAGAAGAGTGGAAAGGCTTTGGTAGTACTCATTTCTAACAAAGGAGAAGAATACAACTGAAATGACTTCAAAGATTCTTTTCAACAACAAAGAATCGTCATGCAAAACCCAACAAGATATAATTCACAATAGAATGGAGTGGCATAAAGGAAAAACAAATAAATCATGAATATGGTAAGATGTATGCTCTGTGATAAGATGTTTTCCAATGACTATTGGGATGAAGAAATTTCCACTGCAGTATATGTTCTCAACAGATCTCCAACAACCGGTGTCCAAGACGCAATATATCAAGAATCATGAGACGGTAAGAAGGTGAATGTATCTCACTTTAGAATTTTTGGATCTGTGGTATCTACACATGTTCCTCAGTGGCTAAGAAAGAAGCTTGATGATAGGAGTGAACGATATAGTTTTGTAGGCTATAGTGAATAGTCAAAGGCCTATAGACATTATAATCAAGTTATCAAGAAGTTTGTTTAAAGCAAAGATGTTAATTTTTTTGAAAATAAACCTTGGTCTGATTAAATTGATGAAGTTTTAAATCGACTTGTCCATCCACCAGAACTTTCAAGATCGCATGTTCAGAAAGATTCATACTAATCTGAAAATGGCATATCTTCCAGTGGTGAATCCAACAGTGATTCATCATCTTCAGAAGGCACTCATAAAAATAGAATCATTAGAGAGATATATGAGTAGGAACATGAGTTTGACCAACGAAATATGTTTTTCCTTTCTTTCATCTCAGCCAACCCATTTTGAAGAGGCAACGAAAGAAAAAAATTGGATTGATGCAAAGAATCAAGAAATTGTTGCCTTAGAGAAGAATGAGACTTGGGAATTAGTTGATCTCCCTAGAGACAAAATCAAAATTAGTGTAAAATGGGTATATAAGACCAGGCTAAATGAGAAAGGATAAATTGAGAAACATAAGGGAAGATTATTTTCCAAAGGATTCTCACAATAGTTTGGTGTCGACTATTGTGAAACCTTTGCTCTAATAGCAAGGTTAGACACTGTCATAACTCTTTTTTCCACAACAACTTAACAAAACATTAAAGTCCATCAACTTGATGTAAAATCTACTTTCTTAAATGATATACTACAAAAAGAAGCTTTTGTGGAGTAACCTCCTATTTTTGAAGTTCCATGACATGAGAATAAGGTGTACATGTAAAATAAATCCATGTATGGCTTGAAACAAGCTCCCTAAGGTTAGTACAATTGCATCAACACTTATTGCAACAAAAGTGGTTTCTACAGAAGCAACCATGAGCCAAATTTGTATACCAAAACTCATGAAGGTAAAATTCTCATTGTTTGCCTTTGTGTTGATGATCTACTTTATACAGGCAATATGATGTTAGAATAATTCAAATAAACAATGAAAATAGTGTTTGATATGACTGATACAGGGCTCACGAAATACTTCTTAGGCGTTGAAATTCGACAATCTACTAATGCCATTTTCGTTAGTCAACAAAAATATGCCATTCACATCCTCCAGAAGTTCAAAATTATCAATTACCAACCAGTTGAGACACGAATCTCTTAAGGCACCAAGGTTAGCAAACAATATGTAGCACTACGAGTTGATTCCATATAGTATAAAAGTCTAGTTGGTGGTCTCTTATATCTCACTGCAACTAGACCTAATATTATGTCTGTAGCTAGTTTTGTTTCTAGGTTTATGCAATCATCCAAATTTCCCATTGGAAGGTTGCAAAAAAGATATCAAGATATATTGCAGGGACCCTAGACTATGGTTTGTTCTACACACATTACGAATATTTCTCACTTTCAAGTTATACATACAACAATTATGCATGTAGTTTAGATGATCGTAATCTCTTTTCTTCAGGGACGTCTGCTTCAATTGCTTTAAGAAAATCCTTAATATTACCATAGCCATCAAAGTACAGCAGTTCTCTTACCTCTAAGGAGATGCATCAGAAGCTTTTTGTGATCTTAAGACACTGCAACACAGATGCATCATGCAGTTGGTTCTGTTAATTTTCTATCTCTCTGTTTGAGTCAGATAAGCATTCGTTGTCTTTTCCCTAGCATAACATACCATCAACCGTGGGGTTGATCTAATCGTCCTCCTAGGAAGTTAGCTTGTAGATGTGATCAACATCCTCTTCCTTTCATACTGGTTCAGTGTACCGGTCCCCTTCTGTTGGATCCAAAGTGACTATCACCCTTGTACCTTCACTTTCAAAGACCATGCTCATTCTTTTTAAATTAATGATATCGCACATGTCAATAGCCCAAAAGCACGGGGTAAGGGTCTGCGTCATCCACTATTTGAATTACCTCAAAATAAACATAAACCTCAACACCTCCAATGTCTACTGCAACCTTTGTTAGTCATCCCAGTGTGATAATATTTTGTTGATTAGCCATTTGTATCTGAATAGTAGGCCATTCCAACTTAGGTTCTCCCATTCTTTGATAAGTTTTCTTTGGTAGGACATTTGTGCATGATCCTAAATAAAGGATGTCTTGGTCCATTTCATAGTCTCCAATCTGTGTAGTCATGCACATATCCCGTCCAATCCCTTTTTTGTTCTTGTAAAGTTTGTTCACGGTTTTAACTTCTGGCTGTAAAGAAACCTTTTTTGCGCAGCTATCTATTAATGCTTGGATATTCTCTACAGCCTTCTGGTTGCGCAACAACTTCATACACGCATGGAGGAATGGTTTAACTGCTTCATTTGCTTTTGGATCTACCGTACTATTTGAAGTAGGTGGTTCGTCTTTGGCCATCTCCCTCTAAGCCTCTATGAAGGTTTCTTTCTCCTTTTTCAGATATAAGCTTTCCATTTCTTCCCCAGCTTTTCGGATTAGTGATTTAGCCGTAGCCTTTTCCTCAACTCCTCCAGTGGCAATGTCACTGCGTGTGATCACATTGATACATGGTCCATCATCTTGTGGTTCTTCCTTAACCCTTTGTACATTTTGTGTGGGTGTTTGTTATTTCTCTTGCATTTTTGCTATTAATACCGGACAGTCTTGAATGACCTAGTAGAACTGATTGCAATATCTGCATGACTCACACGCACGGTTCAGGAAATATCGTGCAAACTGTCCCACGTCCCCAAAATTGTAGCAGATCAGTTATCCACATCCTCGACCTGCACTCCCCCCTCTCCCTCCTCCCCTCCCTCTTGCGGGAGATCCCCCCCACCCAGAAGGAGATAGTGGCGATAAGGGGTCTGCTTGAACCCTGTATAAGTTTACCCTATCTACCATGATGTTGAGTTTTCGACAGTTTTGTTCATCATGGCCCATAGATGAGCAGAATCTGCACCACTGTTGATTCAGTTCTGGATCATAGGCACCTAACCATGGGCAGTGATCTGTATCATGTCTTTCTGCCACCTGATAGTCAGAACACCATAGCATGGGACTACTAGGGCCAGCCATTTCCTTAGGGCATAGAGGGCTTGGCCCCCCAGCCTGCATATAATCTGATAACAATAGGCATTGATCTTTAGTGTGACCTAACACCCTATAGCGTATGCACCAGATATTTGAGCTAGCTTCCTTACCTCAATCCTTTCATAAGTTATGAATTTCTAAGTGCATTGTCTCTAGCTAGCTCTGGATCTGTAGATTTGTGAACTGTGTATCCTCTCTTGGTGAAGTTTCTAATTTCATGGCAATCTCCAGAGCATCTTCGTGGGAGCCTATCTTCTGTTGTCCCATGGGTCCATGTATGTGTGGAAATAACATAGTGATAAACCATTCCTTATGTTGCCTTTCCTTGTAGACAAATCCCCCATCACTGATGACCTTCTTTAATCATTGGTCAGCTTCCCAGACGGACTATGTGGTTCCCTGCATAATGTCATTTAATTTGACTACACATTGAAAATACAACTTAGGATTCCAGAACTGTTGCTTCAGAGTGTCTTTAATATCTTGAATTTTTGCATTCCCATGTTGACCAACGTATCCCATAAACTAGTCCAGGGCCCTTCCTTCAAAGGCTATGGATATCTGCGCTCGTTTGATAACATCATTATTAACGTTCTACTCAGTCCATACAGACTCTGCTACAAACTAGAATTGATCCATATCGTCGTCTCCTACACCCTTAAAGGTAGGTAGCTTCATATGTATAGCCATATCATCCTCAGGTGGTGGCGGAGGTGGAGTAGGAGAGTTATGACCCTTACGTGGGTTTGATGCTAGCGTGGCCGGGGGGCTGGATCCAACTTGCACAACCCCTCCTTGGTTAAGATCAGGCGATTCCCTTAAGGGAATGTACACCGACCTATCCCCTTCTTGATTAACCCCATATTATTTACCACTTTGCATCATGCTCCCACTCTAGTTGGAGGTCATTGACTCTGTGTGGCTACACAAGACACCCTTTTCACTCAATCGCATCTTAATCAATAGCGGTAGGGTTTTCAGGAATTTACCTCTAAATCCCTTGAATAACCTTCACTCTGCTTCTGAATATGACACAAATTGATCAATAGCAAATTATTTCACGAATCCTCCCAAGATACTTTCAACCCAATGGTCGACCATCCTGGTAATCTTGTTATCAGTATTTTCCAACTGTTGGATTGATTCGGGGGTCCACCACGTGACTTGATCGCCTTTCCAAAAAGTCTGGAACTCTGCCAATCGTGCCAACCACTCTTGTAATTTATGTGCGAAGGATACGAAGAAGATTTCATGCACTTCCATAAAAATATATTGATTTTTCCACTCTTTAGAATATAGCTTCTTACTTCTATTCTATTTTAGGGAAAAGTCCTGAATCTGTTTTTCAAACCAGTCCTCTAGCTCAGGCTTCAATGGCTTCCAATGACCTCATGGCATTACCCAATCTCTCTCTCTAAATTCTCTTGGTCCCAACAATGGAACCATTTTTTGGCTTTAGAGGTCTTGACCCAGGTTCATTTTTAAGGATTTCCAAGAAACCCCTGTACGACTGGCCCTTTTGTCAATGGCCTACTTGTGCACATAAAGGTCTCACCTAAAGTAGTATGGGAGGGTACTTAAACTAGGTTTTTGCACCCTGAGAGAGACAAAATTAATTAAAGTGGGTCCCTTTAGATTTGACAGACCTGCGAGAGAAGCCCTAACATAGAAACCTTAACAATATATCAATAGAGTAACTTAAGCGAAGATCATAAATCATCGAATAACATATAACCATAGAAAAGTACTTAAAGAAGATTTATTCATTCACAATATTGCATCCACATGCACACCAGTAGATCATCATTATTCAGTGAGCAGGTATAATCTCAGAAATAACATAAAATGTAGCCGATAATCATAACACAGAAACACTTAGATATTATGAAACAGTCTTCTCATTCATTCATATCTAGATCCCACTTACAGAATCTATCTAACAACCCATGCACATAGCCAGTAGGGTACGCACATAGCAGGACTCAGGGTCTCCGCGCATACAGCCAGTAGGAGCCCTTACCTAGAGAATCGACACAAAATATCCGCCATTTCATATCCAACGTAATCCCAAATTTATCCTTTTCCAGACTCGATTTATCTATCTATTTATAACATCTTAGCCTGTGCTACTCTATGGTTCGCAAGACGTGGTTTGCGAACTCCTTGTCTACCCTTTGACCCATTACAATATATCAAGGTTTTGACCTGCCCCAAGCCCATGCATTAGACCAAGTATTACAAAATATTACAAAACTGGACAAAAAATGTGGTTTAGGGGACCTTGTTCCAACACCTATTTTCCATGACAATTTACCATCTTAACATTCATCTTTGTCTTTTTCTTTGGTTAGTTTATTCTAATCGTCATTGTCAATTTTTCTTCTATGTCTCTCTACCATCCTTCCACTTATGTGAGTTCACCTAAATTTTTCTCAAATAAGCCTATTGAATTTTCTCTTCTCAAACAATGAATTTTATCTCTCCAATCTTTCTATTTATCACTGAAATTCACTCTAACCCTAACCCACCTTGAATAATTATTTTAGATAACTTTGATACTGCTTATTTCCTTTTCATCCCCTACATATATGGCATCACCAAAATACATTCCATACTCTAACTTGCTTGGCATTATTATTTTAGGTAACTTTCTCAATATTAGTTTGCTCAACCCATTCTTTATCCTTAAACTTTCTATATTTTATTTGGTTGAAAAGATAATGAAACTCTTTATAATAATAACACCATCCTACTCATTTCATATAATTACTAGCAGTTGCCCCTAGAGAGGTGCAAAGATGGGAAGATTTGTCTTTCATTGTTGTGCGTGGAGTAGCAATTTTGTCTACGGGTTATGCATACAACATCTTGAATAAATTATCATGAAAATATGTCAATTGGGCACATCCCAAATTTAAGGATTGCTTGTGCAACACCCCAAAAATATGCTAATGTAAATTTTAACCAGAACCATGTGGGACCTGCGCATAATCCCGCAAATGCAATATCAAAAGGCTAAAAGCCATGTGCTAATCATCTAAATATTGGAAATTGGCTAGAACAACATGTGATTGTGAGGACATGAATAAGTATGTTTACAATTTTACAAAATAAACAATCCAATAAATAAAAACATAAAATGTAACCACATAAAATATTTACACATAAAATGTTATTGGAATAAGTAAGTTTACCATTTTCTAATTTCATTTTTCCTTTCAAATACTTCAAAAACTTGGAAAATGGGAAAGAGAAAGTAAGAAAATACAAAAAAGAAATGGAAAATCATAATGGAATAAGAAAGTTTACCATTTTCTAATTAAAAAATTTATTGTTAAATAATTTTACCAAATCAAACTGCAGGGCAACAAAAACTCTTCAAATTTAAAATTTTAAAGTGCACCAATTTTTTTTCAAATTTTAAATTTTAAAATAATATATTATATAAAATTTGTATAAAAAAAGTTACAAAACTTTATATATATATAATGCCAACTTGAAACCGTGATGATAATAACATAGTGACAAAGATTATATAATAATTTCAAGTGCTACTGATTCTGAAATCGATTGCTCTTGCAATGTACAATCTCGTTTTAATTTAATATTATTTCATCATGTAGCTTGAAATTAATAAAATACAAAAAACATTAATTTTGAAATGAAGAATTTCATACGAAACGAATTTAGTGATCCGTGAGAGGGTTAGAAATATTCAATAATAGATGATATTAATGGAAATATATACACATTAAAGGTAAGAAAATACAAAAGAAAATGGAAAATTATAATGGAATAAGAAAATTTACCATTTTTAATTTCAATTTTGCTTTAAAAAATGTTTAGGAAATGAGAAAGGAAAAGTAAAAAAATAGAAAAGAAAATGAAAAATCATGATGGAATAAGAAAGTTTATCATTTTCTAATTTCATTTTTTCTTCCAAATAATTAAAAAACTTAGAAAATGGGAAAGGGAAAAAATCTTAGAAAATGGGAAAGGGAAAGTAAAAAAATAGAAAAGAAAATGAAAAATGGTATTGGAATAAGAAAGTTTACCATTTTATAATTTCATTTTTCCTTTCAAAGACTTGAAAAGTTTACAAAATGGAAAAGAGAAAGGAAAATACAAAAAAAATGGAAAATCATAATGGAATAAGAAAGTTTACCATTTTCTAATTTAATTTTTTCTTTCAAAGGCCTAAAAAGCTTTTTAAACGGAAAATGAAAAAATTTGAGTGTGTAAATATGTAATACATTGCTAATTTTAAAAGGAGTGACAATTTTCGGGATTTTATATATTTTTTAAATATGGTTATATTTATTATGAATAATTTTAGATATATAAGTTTTTAAATTAGAAGAGTATTTTAAATTCAAGTTTAGAAAGGAATATAAGTTTTGAAAAGAAATGATAAGTGTGGTTTTTAATTCAAAATAAATTTAAAAAATAGTAAATGAAAGGTATTATTTTCACAAAGAAAAAAGTTTTTTTGGATGTATAATGTCAAAAAGAAATTCTCTAATTTCTTTCAATAATACTTTGACACGATCCAAAGACTTCAATCTCTCTCTACTATTATTATCATTATAATCCGTAGAATTTGTATGGTTGTTAACACAACTTGTAATTAATAACCTAGGAAAATCATCGTAAGTCTACAATACAAAAGAAAATAAATTTAAATGAGAACGTTCAAAGTGTTATCCTTACAAAAACCACAAGCAAGCATAGTAAGTCAATTAAATTCTTCTAACATTGCTAGCAACCAATAGTTAAGGAAATGAGCACTAGTGTTTTAGCACAATGGGGATTTCTTGGAAAATCCATGAATCTCTGACACGTAAAACTAGGTCACCATCTATGCTACAGTAATTGAGATTTGGGTATTGAGGAAGAGATTAAGATCTGGGTGCTGGGGAAGCCATGACTAATTGAGATCTGTACAAAATAACAACAACAACATGAAGGAAGTTGGTCATCTTCAAGAAGTACTGTATCCCAACAATATTTATAAAATAAATGGTTAAAACTTACCATTTTCTAATTTTCTAATAAGAAAGTTTACCATTTTCTAATTTCATTTTTCCTTTCAAAGACTTGAAAAGCTTAGAAAATGGGAAAGAGAAGGTAAAAAAAATATTTAAAAAAATGGAAAATCATAATGGAATAAGAAAATTTACCATTTTCTAATTTATTTTTTTCTTTCAAAGACATAAAAAGATTTTTAAATAGAAAAGGAAAGTATTTATCTGTGTAAATATGTAATACATTGCTAATTTTAAAAAGAGTGACTATTTTTAAGATTTTATATATTTTTTAAATATTTATTATATAGATCCAACAGTGAACAATGTGACAGTTGTTTACTTGAATCAATTGCAGGAAATAAAAAGATCGAGTAAAATGATTCAAAAGTAAACACCTTTAGTGTAAATATATAAAATAATAAATACATATGTCTCTATAATTTATGCGAATAAAAAAAATATGTATTCAAAACTACACATTATTTTGTCATTACAATTTGAAAAAAAAATTATAACAAAAATGTGATAGAATTTCTTGCTTAGTTGTCTTGTTACAACTAAATTTTCTAAAGAAGAAAATTAGAATAATAAAAATATGATCATCATATTCAACTAATTAAACGGAGACCCAATTCTTTATATTCTAATTTCATTTAGGACGTGTACAAATATAAAATGAAACGAATTTCTTACATATTAATTTTCTAAATTAAATTCAAAACGATATTCACTTTTTAATTAAAAAAATAATAATGAGTTATCTTTTGAAATGAAAATCAACATTGAATTATTAAATATAAGTTTTTTTTTATAAAAATGGTATCTTTATTCGGATCATGTTTTTATTTCAACCTAATTGAGGTACACCTCATGAGATTTGATAAATTAATATTGAATATTAAAAATACAATAAATATTTTATTTATGAAAAAAAAAAAATTCATAATCAAAATAATTTTTTTGGTTTAAAGAATGCAATTGAAATTTAATTTATAATTTAGTTTAAAGAAAATGTGATCTAATTACATTTAAAATAATAAAATTAAAGATAAATTAATAAGTTAAAAAATAATAAAATATTTTAATGTATTTTATCTTAATTTCACATTAAATTAAAAAAAATGATGTTTTAATGAATAATTGTGGTGAAAGAAAAGTATATTCTTTTATTATTCAATAGAAAATCAAAATATGAAATTAAAATTATATATATATATATATATATATATATATATATATATATATATATATATATATATATATATATATTTATTTTTATTTTAAAACATCAAATTTTTTCATTTCTAAATATTTTTTAGAACTTAATTTTAAATTCTAAAAAATATGTTTCTGTCAAAAAAAATAGTAATTTCTTAATAATATAAAAAAAAACATAAATTTATATATCAATTAAAAACTTCCTTTTTATGAATTCTCGTTGGGAAATTAAATAAACCCATGATATATATATTTTATTAATAAAATTTAATTTTATTATTAATAATAATATTTTATTCAACTCTTTCCCATTGTGCACATCTTTTTATTTATTTATGTTTAGTTGGGAACTTATCTTGACATTGTAATAACATAGAGATTAACCATAAATATGTTAAATGATTAAAAATAAATGTACTCTTTATCATGCATATAAATTAAATGGCTGGTATAGATCAACTAATATCAAAATAGTGACATCATAATACAAGTTGCGAAGTTGCAATATTAAGATTAAAAAAAATTATAAAATTGTTTTAAATTATTATTAATAATAATAAAAATAATTAATGTTTGATTAAAAGACATATACATTTAATAAAATATGTAATAAGACTTATAATCATGAAAGTTCATTTCTATTTTATTATGGAAATTTTTAATTATGGGTCAATACCAATACTTACAATCCATTTAATAATTTTGATAATCCAATTAATTTACCTAAACAATTATTGATAATCAAAATAAAATTTTACTGTAACACTCATATTTGATATCATTTACTTAATGACAATTCTATTTTACTAGACATTGAAGTCATTTTTATTATTTTATTTAAATTGATTAACAAGTGCGTTAATGAGAGGAATTATAATTAAAGTTTGTAAGAGCAGCCATTGCACACAAAAAACACACAAATAATATATCTATTACTCTATATCTTCAATCACACGAATACATCACAATATTTATAGTGCTATTGAGATCCAAACACTTCTAAATATGAATAGGGAGGTTGAGATATTCTCTCAACAGCCACCTACAGACCTGCAACTAATTCTAATATGAGTATGGAAGAATTATCTTCCAATATTCCCCCTTAATTCTTACATACATATCATAATAATAAAAATTATCTTCGTCTCACTGGTCTTCAACAACAACTCTACCCACTCTCCAGTCTTCTGGATTTCGCTCTTTTTTTCTTCAAATATTCGAGCCTACCTTCCAACTCATTTAAATTACAGTTGCTTCTAACCATCAATCACGCACTTTGTATAATTGATGCTTCTTGACCTCCTGAAGGATAATCTCAATACTAAATCACCCTATCGATACACTTCCATCTATGAAATTCCCCCGAAGAGAAAATTTCAATAGTTATATAGGAAAATGATCTAGATACTGAGCGTATTTAGTAGTCAATCGTACAACTAACCTTTTTCCACATACATATGTTGTTATTTGTTCTTGAAGCCCCGAGGAAGAACAAGCCCATCAGATTAACCAACAAAGAACATAATAAAAGTAATGATGCATTCTCTTGGCACCAAAGAACTTTGAGAACCACTAACTTACAATCAAAAAATAATAAATATAGCATACATAACCATACATGATCATTTCTAAAAGAGTTTTCCCTGCTCAGGAATATTGCGTTCGTGCACAAATATAGGCAGGTCTTCAGTGGTAGAAGAAAGTGAGACTGAATGCAAATAGCCCCATGCATTCTCCAGGGTTAGATGCCCTGTAAAATATTGACCCCAAACAGAGCCCTGTAGAAACCAAATTGGATTCCAGCATTTCAACAGACTCATGACGCACAGTCAAACCATTGGACATCAAAAGAATCGAATCAAAGAGCTCCAAGATTCGAAACCCGGGCTGATGAATGCTCAAAATCATAATCCTCCCTTGAAATTCCACCATGGATTTCATAATTTGCATGATCGTTAAAGCTGCAAAGCTGTCGAGACGAGATGTGGGTTCGTCAAGTAATAAAACTGTCGGATCGTGAATTACATCCACTCCAATGGAGACTCGCTTCCCCTCTCCCCCTAAAATTCCTCTTATTTTATCATTCCCAATTCTCGAATATGCAACCAGTTGCAGTCCTAGCTCCACCATGAGATCACCGACCCACCGCCTTTTTTCTGCCTCGTAGTGCCTACGGGAGCAGAGCCTCAGCTTGGCGCTGAACATGAGAGTTTCTTGCACTGTAAGAAGCGGGAAAAGCACATCGTCTTGTGTGACAAATCCCGATATTTTCCTAAACTTCTCGATGTTCATGGGATGATGATTAACCAACAAACTCTGTGCTGCATTGGCTGCAAAAGCTTCAAAAGAGTATATTTTCCTGCTTCACTGGGTCCTACACTATGTTGCATCTCTTAGTCTTTGTCCAGATCACCGCTTAACAACAAAAATAGTAAATTCTCACCTTCTTCCTTCAACAGTAGAAAATCAACCTGCACAGAAACTTACAGCAACCTCTAACAAAAATAATCTTCTACATTCACACGCAATAATCCTATCTATTTACATAGGATTACGATTTATGGCTCTCACATCTTCCTGCCCTTCCCATGAGGGAATTAAGCTAGAACTAGCTCTGATACCAAATTAAAGTTTGTATGAACAACCATTGCACATAGAAAACATACACATATTACTCTATATCTTCAATCACACGAATACATCACAATATTTATAGTATTGCTAAGATCCAACCACTTCTAAATATGAATAGGGAGATTGAGATATTCTCTCAACATCCACCTATCGATCTGCAACTAATTCTAATATGAGTATGGAAGAATTATCTTCAAACAATTATGAATTAAATTTTCTTACTTGATGAAGTGAGTTTTTAAATAAAATATATTATCAAGAATCTGATGGTAAATGTTTTCCAAGAACTCAAAGTAGTTGAGAAAAGAAGTTGTTGGGAGTTACCTTTCCTCCGGGGTAAAAGGAAAAGCCTAGAGGAGGAGGCTGAAGGGCAGAGTAACCTGAGATGGAATAAAACCAGTGGTCTATGTTACCTATAGGAGAGGAGACTAGACTGGTGGAGTCCTGAGGTCTATCTCATGGTTAATTACTGTTGTGAATCCTACTTTGGGTGAGAAGCACGGGGGAGTAGAGAACATCATCACTTCGCTCAAGGTTGGGTGGAAGCCATCAGTAACATCAAGTGAGATAAGTAAATATGGAAAATATTTCTTTTTCTCTGTTCTTTTTTTTTAATCACTCAGGGCTTTATGTTGCTTTCAACGAATAGAAGGTAGGAAAATAGAGCTTGATTGAATTTTGTAAAAAGAGGTAGAAATTATGTGAATCAATGTCTAAATATAACGGCTCATTACCAAATTTAGAACTGATAAAACTTTATAATAATTTTAGTAAGGGTAAAGGAAGAATTTCTGGAAATGAGTATGTAAAACTCTGATAGAAAATAACAAGAAAAACGAGGTTTGACAGTGGAACCCCAAAGAGGTAAAACCCCAGGGTAGAAAACCGTATGTCCTGTGAGGGTGATGAAATAGTACATTGACAAGGGTTAGAGCCCTAGAGGTGGTCCAGTCACCTTCAACATAAATAGTAGAGCATACAAATAGTGAGAAAAAAATTGTGAATAAAATGCTTGTAAAGATAATCTGTATTTTTACATTTACAGAACAAGAAAATACTATATTTAAATTGTACAAGAATGCTGGCAAAAGATACCAGACAATTATCATTTCTAGAAAATAATCAATATGACAAGTTATAGAAAAAAATGGTCACAGACAGTGGGGCTGTGCACCTCAACATAATTTTAGCAACAATTATAACCATATTACCAAATACAGACATAGTAAAACTATCGATCGAAACCCATCTATAGCTATATTAGAATAAAAAGAAGAGTTTACATAAGAGTTGCATGCAATGCATAAATATAGAACAAGGGTTTAATAGTAATATCCAAGGGAGCCACAACATGTTCTAAGTGTAAACATGAGATTAAACTGTAAAAACCCAGAAGGGGACCGATAGGTCCAGTACCAAAAGAAACAAATTAAATTAACAATAATTGTAGCTTCAACATTTCTTTGTATCAAGCGAGAAAAATCTAGAAAATGAAACTAAACCAAGACATTCAAATAACCAGTCGAGTAGTTCGACTCCACCGAAGCCACAATTCATACAAGAAGTGAAGGTGCATGCACAACTCTACATGTATAAATATATTTAAGCGTAAGATGTACAGGCCTCGTAGGTCATCATAGTCCAACTTAAAAATAGATAAGTATCTGTCACAAGACAGGGGTAAATTACATAGCAAACCATAAATGTAACTCTCCATCCAAAACTAAAGAACTTGAGGGTTCACGGTTAATCCCTCAGTGAATAAGGAGAGAACATGGAAATGAGTGGAGAAGACCCCTTTAGAGGAGGAACAATGTGACCTCTCACTAAGAGAATCCGCATAACAAAATATGAGAACAATTTATGAAAGTTACCTGCGAGACAAGATGCAGGAGTCAGCAATTAGAAATTTCCTAGTGCGGAGATAGTTAAACAAGGAAAACAATAGGTAAGGGAATTTACCTTAAGGGTTTGGAGCCTGGACATTATCCCGCACTTGTAGAAGAAATATCCCGCAACTGGTTACATCATCGTGGAGAAGAAGAATCAGTTAAGAAAGGATTAAAACTAATAGAGTTTGTGAGAAGAGAGTTACTTGTAGGTTCCAGCCGAGAAATCCCTTGCAGCAATGAACATTAAGCTTGGATTCCATGACCTCAACATGGGAAGGCACATAATTGGAAAAAAACATGGAATAACCTTATAAGAACCAACCAAATAGCTGTGGCACATTGTCTGCTCATTAAACAAATAGTCACTAGCATATATCGAACTACCTCAAACATATCTGTGCAAAACAGGTTCAAACTCACCGTGAACAGACCCGACCTCTGTAAGGTTGCAGAGCCAGGAGACAAAGCGACAAAGAGATGTAATGAGACAGTTAGAGTTCGGGAAAGGGTTTGCTCCATACCCTAACGGATCTAAAACTAATCTCATCCGTCGAATTCAAACAAAGATCAATGGACACGGTCAAACCACTCATCGAATCGCAGCAAAGACATACAATCACACCATATCTTTGTGGTCCAACACGTAACCCACAGATTAATGATACAACAATCAATATTAAATTGCAGTTAATACATATGTTACGAAGAATCATCAATTGCTAGGTCCATTGGTTATCAAATATAAAAGTCCAATGAATTAGTGCATATATATGTGTGTGTGTGTGTGTGTGTGTGCTTGTTTGTGTATGTGTGTGTACTATGATGTCAATTAAGTCTGACGGACAATAAATTGAACCTCAATACATTTGAAAACATACAATTTATTCGTATTAATGCCGCAATGGTGATATGTATAAATTGTGTTATAGTCCTTTAGAATATCCTATGTAATATATATTTTTTTAATGATAAGAATGTCGCAATTCTTATTACCTTAATAAATCTTATTACCGTGGTAACCTTAGGCATGGAGTATATGCTATAAAGTTTTGTAAGAATAAGAATGCTAGATTTAAATAATTGCTGTGTTAACCATAAGTTTAGAGTTATAAATAATAAAAATAATTTTATTTTTTATTTTGGTTAAATTTAATGTGAATATACATTACATTTACAATCCCTACTCCGCATAAAACATTTCTTTTAACATAACTAACAATAAATTAACTAAATTGAATATATGGCTGTTAATTTAAAATTAATGCAAATGCTGTTTATTTGATTTTAAAGCAAATGAAATTTTTGGTAGATGTTTTCAATTGTCGCAAAGAGATTCTATTTGATACTCCAAAAGTATATCTATACAATAAAGACCAAAAGGTGCAAAATAATCCTTAGTCGGATGGAATGTAATTCGAAATATATTCATATGTTTCATTTCCAAATAAGCATGTTGAAGTAATAAAATTACACAGGGAAAGCTCACAGTGTGTGAAAAGAAGTTTTATTAGGCTAGAACGTTAAAACAGAAAGTGAAAAAACAAAGCGAAAATAACTTATATTATGCAAATAGAATTGGTACCGTGCAAAATTAGGACAAACACTTATCACTGATTATTGGTATTCGTTGAAAAATCCATGCATCTCAAAGCTCCACCCACCATTCAGCTATTCCTGACACACCACCTTATTTAATTATATAATTGGTATTTAACTAAACATTATTCTCAGATGTCTCTGTAGGTCTGCAATTCTGAATCTCATAGATGGTATGTCGTGCATTACTTTTATATTTCTTTTAGTAAATTTAAAAGGCATGCACAGTTCACGTACGTCGTATGTTGTATTTTAATGTAGACAAAGAATCATCCACCTATTACAGTGTCTATTGTCATGTCTTATACCCCGAATCCGGCAACGAAAACACGATATATATATTGGATCCTTAATTATCTGCACAGCTCAGTATGGCTTTAAGTAAGTAATGCTACAGATTGCAATTTATTCGAACGAATATGATTTGAAAACGTCTACTGACATGCAGCATTGCTGGATTAGTCATTTGTTCATTATCTAACAGGGCCAAACTAAATTCGTCGAAGTCATAATTAAAATGTAAAGCTGAATCTTACGTTTGCTATGCGCGTCGAGCCTAGAAATTCATTGGGTGCTCGCATTACCTAGCAGAGCCAAACTAAATTCGTCCGAAGTGCATAATTGAGTGCAAACATTACGTTCTGCTATGAGCCCCGAGCCAATAAATTCATTAGGTGCTTTTGTATCCGTGACATTGTAAAAAACTATTTTCATCAAATATTTTCATGAAGACAAGATTGTCGTCATGAAAGGAATTTGGAGGTGTGATTTGCTCGTTAAATAAAACAAAAAAAATTATTTGTCAAGATTCTTGATTTTTTTATAAATAATCAAAATTGATATTAAAATATAAACAAACCGTCAAATTTGATAGATATTTAAGATTTGAAATTCCACACTGGTTTTGTGTTTTAGCAAGCAAAGGAGATCAACAAAGGTTACTGATAGCGACAGTTGAGAAGACCTGATAATGGTAGTGCTACATTAATTGTATACTTGCGGTTATTATGTTTAAAAGTGATTATTAAAATATAAATTATATAGGGTTTTCACAGCATTATAAAAATTAAATGGCACTAAACGATATCAAAGTATCTATTTTAATACATATCAGTTTTAAAAAATCATATATATATATATATATATATATGTATTGCATTTATTATGATTTTACATATTGTTATAACAAGATTATGTTTAATAGTATAAAAAATAATAATTAATAATTAATGGTTGTGATATTTATTTTAACTAATCAATTTAATTAAAAATATACAAAATATATTACTATTTCTAACATATATTTCAATTCTTTTTTAGGAAGTTCAAAGTTGCACTCAATGTCTATCATTGTGATGAATAGTTATTGGCTCATTATTCTACGGGAGACTCCTAATGTGCATATGATTCCATCTCTCAATGTTAATGACCAAAACAAATTCTTCGCCGACCTTCCTTTCTCTGTTGCAAAGTCCTTCGGCAATTTAGCCACCCCCTTCCATGCCTCAGCTTGCAATCATGATTACTGAGATACCCTGCAGAACGGTTATTTAGAGACGACCAAAGAAGAATTAGCATCCATGAACAATAATTAGAGGAATGCCATTGCATAGCTAATAAAGAAATAACATAAGATGACCTACGCATCAACAACAAAAGAAGCAAGGGGTATTTTGAAAGTTGCATATCATGGCAATAGTACAAGGAATATTGTTAAATTGTAGACATTGAGAGCTCAGTATGAAACCATAAAGATGAATGACATAGTGAATGTGGACCAATTCATGACTAGAGTCATGGGCATCGCCAATCAAATCAAAATTATATATGAAACCACTACAGATTAGAAGATAATTGAAAAATTCCTTCAAAAATTTCCTAAGAAATATGACATGATTGTAACAACCATCCTTGAATCTAAAGATTTTTCAACTTTTTGAGTAGAACAGTTGACTTGATTACTTATGGCACATGAAACAAGACTTAACCTAGAAAAAGATTCCATGGAACAAGCTTTCAAAGCACAACTCTCTCTTGGCAGAGTCGGAGGAAGAGGATATAGAAGTAACAACAACTGAGACAGATTAGAAAATAATCATGCAACAGAGTAGTTGAGACCTATACAGAAAAAAACACAAATAAGTAGGACATGAATCAAATCTAATTTCCAATGTTATTACTACACAAAATTTGGGCATTATGAACATGAATATAGAAAGAAACAGTCATATCAACAAAGAGATAGTTTCCATCTCTCTGACAATGAAGGAGAATCCTATGAAACCATGTTTGTTTCCTACCATATTCTAAAAGATAGTCACACAGAGGACCTTTGGTTGTTGGAAAATGGTTGCAACAATCATACGACATGGGAAAAAAATCTAATTTCTTACATTGATGCCTTCATGATATCTGAAATTACTATGGTAGATTGTTCCCGTATTAAAGCTGAAGGGAAAGGTACTCTCCCTCTTCTTACCAAACATAATTAGTAGAAATACATACCTGATGTTTATTATGTTCCACATCTAAAGAATAACCTCATTTGTGTAGGTCAATTGATGGAACCTGGTTATGATGTATTATTCCAAGGGAATACATGTTATATCTACATGACAAACCTCCTAATAAAATACTGATAGAAAAGGTTGAAAAAAACAAGAATACGATGTTTCCATTTAATCGTAGAATTCAAAATCTTTCACAGTATTTTACACACAATGTGTCATGAATAGTTGAGTACAATTATCAAATCCTAGGTATAAGAATATTCCTCTAAAGAGTCTAAGTCTACTTCGGAAACATTTTATGGTCATTGGTCTCCTTGTTATAAATGGAAAATATTGTAACTGTGAAATTTATAATGTATCCAAGCATACAAGAGATAGCTTTTCCACATATTCCTCTAGAGAAAAATAGCCTTTAGAGCTATCTAATATAGATGTATGTGGCCCAATGCAAACAAAGTCTATTGATGGGTAGTATTTATTTTATAGCCTTCATTGATGATTATAACAAGAAGATATTGGTGTATTTTCTCAAAAATAAAGTAAATACTTTCTCAAGATTTAAAGAGTTCAAAGCAGAAGCAGAAAAGAAGAGTGGAAAGGCTTTGAAAGTACTCAGGTCTAACAGAGGACGAGAATACAACTAAAATGACTTCAAATCTTTTTTTCAACAACAAAGAATCATCATGTGGAACCATACAAGATATACTTCACAAAAGAATGGAGTAGCATAAAGGAAAAACCAATCAATCATGAATATGGTAAGATGTATGCTTTGTGAGAAGAAGTTTTGCAATGACTACTGGGATGAAGTAGTTTCTAATGCAGTATATGTTCTCAACAGATCTTCAACAACCAGTGTCCAAGATGCAGTACATCAAGAAGCATGAGATGGTAATAAGGTGAATGTATCTCACTTTATAATTTTTGGATCTATAGCATTTTCACATGTTCCTGAGCAACTGAGAAAGAAGCTTGATGATAGGAGTGAACAATATATTTTTGTAGGCGATAGTGAATAGTCAAAGGCATATATACTTTATAATCCAATTATCAAGAAGTTTTTTTTAAGAAGAGATGTTAATTTTTTTGAAAATAAACCTTGGTCTGATCAAATTGATGAAGCTTTAAATCAACTTGTTCATCCACAAGAACTTTCAAGATTGCATGTTCAGAAATATTCATACCAATCTGAAAATGGCACATCTTCGATTAGTGAATCCAACAACGATTCGTCATCTTTAGAAGACACTCATAAAACTAAAAGCATCATAGAAATATATGAGCGGGAACATTAGTTTGATCAACATAATATGTTTTCCTTTCTTTCATCTCAACCGACCCATTTTGAAGAGGCAATAACAGAAAAAAATTGGATTGATGCAAATAATCAAGAAATTATTGCCTTCGAGAAAAATGAGACATGGGAATTAGTTGATCTCCCGAGAGACAAAATCAAAATTAGTGTAAAATGGGTATATAAGACCAAGCTTAATGAGAAAGGAGAAATTGAGAAACATAAGAAAATATTGGTTGCCAAAGGATTCTCACAATAGTTTGGTGTCGACTATTGTGAAACCTTTGCTCTAGTAGCAAGGTTAGACACTATCATAACTCTTTTTTCCACAACAACTTAACAAAAATTTAAGTTCTATCAACTTGATGTAAAATCTGCTTTCTTAAATGATATATTGCAAGGAGAAGCTTTTGTGGAGCAACCTCCTAGTTTTGAAGTTCCAGAACATGAGAATAAGGTGTACAGGTAAAAGAAATCCATGTATGGCTTGAAACAAGCTCCCTAAGGTTGGTACAATCGCACCGACATTTATCGTAACAAAAGTGGTTTCTGTAGAAACAACCATGAGCCAACTTTGTATACCAAAACTTATGAAGGTAAAATTCTCATTTTTTCCTTTATGTTGATGATTTTCTTTATACAAGAAATATGATGTTAGAAAAATTCAAAGCAACAATGCAAATAGAGTTTGATATGACTGATCTATGGCTCATGAAATACTTCTTAGGCATTGAAATTAAATAATCTACTAATGGAATTTTTTTTTGTCAACAAAAATATGCCACTGACATCCTCCAAAAGTTCAGAATTGTCAATTACAAACTAGCTGATACACCAATTTCTCAAGGCACCAAGATGAGCAAACAATATGTAGCACTACGAGTCAATTCCACATAGTATAAAAGTCTACTTGGTGGTCTCTTATATCTCACTACACCTAGACCTAATATTATGTTTGTAGCTAGTTTTGTTTCTAGGCTTATGCAATCATCCAAGATTTCCCATTGGAAGGTTGCAAAAAGGACCTTAAGATATATTTCAGGGACTCTAGACTATGGTTTGTTCTACACACATTATGAATGTTGCTCACTTTCAAGTTATACAGACAATGATTATGCATGTAGTTTAGATGATCGCAAAAACACCTCAGGGCATGCTTTTCACCTTGGAACCAATCTAATCTCATGGGCATGCAAAAGACAACCAATCATTTCAATATCTTCTGCAGAGGTAGAGTATGTAGTTGAAAATTCAACAACTTGTCAAATAGTGTGGTTGAGAAGACTATTGAAGGATCTTTCAAATGTTCAAAAGGAGCAAACTCCTATTTACTATGATAACTATTTTTCAATGTGTTTATAAAAAATTCATGTGTTTCACAAAAAGGGAAAGCACATTGCAACGTGTTTTCATTTCGTTGATGATTTTTTCACTGATGGAGACATATTATTTTCTTTTTGTTGTTGAAATAGTTTCACTAAGCCATTGGGAAAAAATGTATTTGAATTTCAAAGAGAGAAATTGGGAATTGTAAGTGTCAATATTTGTAACAATTGAGACTAAAAGGGGGTGTTGAGATATTTAATCTCATTTTCTGCTAGGTGTCACAGTTGGTTTTGATTCTCTTGAGTTTAGCTGAGTTTAATTGGAACCTTCTCCAGTCATTTATTGTTTCTTGTTTCCTTGTCTCCTTTGTAGTTTTATTTAACTAATTTTTAATGATGAGAAGATTGGTTCACTTCATTCGAGTTTTGTTTTCATTTTTTGTCAATTTCTGACTTTGCATTCTTTGTCAAAGAAAGCACTGGAATTTGGATTTTGAAAAGTTTGAGTTCATTTGTTGCACCGACAACTGAGATAGCAAATAATGCGGGCCCATAACCCATAGATTCATATGGGATTTGAGTCATCCAAAGGTCGAATACGTAAACCCCAAATCAGTTTGTGTCATATGTTAAGCTCATATTTATCTATCAAGTGTTAAGAGACATCAAACTTTCCTAAGTTTATTTTTTCTCAAAATTTACATTCTAAAAACATCTTCACATCAAAAAAATTTAATTCCTATGTATAATTAATGATGTAAAATTAATATAAATTTGTATTAGTTAGATAAAAAAAACATCAGTGTTAAGAGACATCAAACTTTCCTAAGTTTATTTTTTCTCAAAATTTACATTCTAAAAACATCTTCACATCAAAAAAATTTAATTCCTATGTATAATTAATGATGTAAAATTAATATAAATTTGTATTAGTTAGATAAAAAAAAATTGAAAATTAATTGTCAATTTCTGACTTTGCATTCTTTGCACTGGAATTTGGATTTCGAAAAGTGTGAATTCATTTGTTGCACCAACAACTAAGATAGCGAATTTTGCGGGCCCATAACCCATAGGTTCACACGGGATTCGAGTCATCCGAAGGTTGAATACACAGATCCCAATTCAGCTTGTGTCATAGGTTAAATTCATATTTATCTATCAACTATTAAGAGACATTAAACTTTCCTAAGTTTATTTTTTTCTAGTTACATTCTATAAACATCTTCAGATCAAAAAGTTTAATTCCTATGTATAATAATTTAATTCCTATATATAATTAATGATATAAAATTAATATAAATTCTTCACATCAAAAAAATTAATTCCTATATATAACTAATGATGTAAAATTAATATAAATTTATATTAGTTAAATAAAAAAAAACTTCTTATAAAATTTTAATTTGAAAATTATATATACATATATATAATAAAAGGTTTACTCTTGATGCTTAGCTCGGAATCTTTCTTGACTCTAACAACATAGAGATTAGCGTTAGATATGCTAAATGGGTAAAAAGTTAGAGTCAAATTGTGTACCGTTTAATATCATTAATATCCATTCAGGATAAATTAACTGGATGAGGAAGTGTAAATCACATTGTTCTGTTGATTTAAATCTTTATATAATAGAAATCTGAACGGAAAAATTGGTAACTGCTTTCAATTGTGAATTGTGGTAGTTTAAAAGAAAATTACAGAATAATTTAGAAATTTTGGTAAGGTTGTAAAAAATTTCGGTAAAGATTTTTAAAAATTTGGATGAAAGTTATTAAACTTCAGTGTTTTGAGTACCCAAGTTTTTTTAATAAAGCTGAATCTATTTTCATCGTTAAATGCAATTCAAACACTGATTTTTATTTTTATTTTTAATAGATTTCAAAAAAAAAACTATCCTCTATGAACAACTCCCTTTCAATTATCCAAAAACAATACTCTAATTCACTCCAAAAACATATCTATATAGTAACTACGAAAAAATGCAAGATAATTCGTACCGCGATAGAATGTATTTGGAGAGATATTAATATGTTTCATTTCCAGAAACACATGTTCAAATTCGAGTCATAAAATTAGTGAGGGAAAGGTTGGAGCAAGGGAAAAGTTTTATTATCCCAAAACGTAAACTTTATTATTATTGGGTTTAATTTTTAGAAACAGATGTTCAAATTTAAAAGGGGGCAAGCTTCAGTAAGTGAAAAGAACTTTTACTATGCCAAAGGCGAGAATGTTTAAGGTTGACGTCGCGGCTTAATGGTGCTACATTGCAACAATATTTGTTTTGGGTGAATCTATGTACGTCGATTCAAAACTTTTGGGTAATGCAACGTCATGTATTTTGGGGGACATTATATCTGCCATATTGGATAATCCACGAGGATTTCTTATATAATTAATAAATTTACTTATCTTTTCTGGTCCACTGCATATTCCATTCAGATAATAATACTATTTTTTCCATTCAGATAATTATCAGATTAATTTTGCCCGTAGTTTCCATTGGATAGGGGACGTGCAGCAATCAAAGAAATTGGAACCTTGTAGCTTTAATGTCAATTGCAATAGAGGATTGTGATACAGAAGGTATGGTAAAGAGCAGGTGAGAGCACAGTTGGAATGAAAGCGAGTTGCAACTCATCGGGTAGCAAACATGACTCACAGTGGGGATGGCAGAAGCTACGAAGGCAATTGCAGCTATCTTGGCCCCTGCTTTCACTGCATCTGTGTGCATGTACATACATTCATCAGTTTCATGCCACATATTTAGGAAGCTCTCCCATGACGCAGATGCTCAGGGAGGCACTCAATAGGAATAAGGAGGCGGGTTAGGTAGTTCATTTCTGAGTGTGGTTCAAGCTGGGGACCGGGGAAGTTCGTTTTCGCTGATTCCCCCCTAAGACGTCTCGCTGCAGCATCGTATGCTCTAGCAGCTTCCTCAGCGGTTTTTGGATACTCTGAGGATAACCAAAAGGGTCTCCTCAACTGCGTAGCGCTTTCATCCTACCAAAAGTGGAGGCGTTGTGAAGAAGAAGGACTACAGAATAGGATAGGGTTTTGACGGTTAGGAGTCTGGTAAGGAGATTGTGGCTGGAATCCAATGAGGACAATTTGTTGTTGCTTTTGGTGGTTATTTGAAGAATGTTTTTTCGCTGGAACCCATTGTCGACAATTTGAAGTTGCCTTTGGTGGCTATTGGTGAATGTTTTGTTAGCTGGAACCCAGGTTGGACAATATGTTGTTGCTTTTGGTGGCTATTGTTGTATCATGAGTGCTTTAGTTTTATGGTTAGTTGCGAGAAGTCTGGTCATGTTTGCTGGTTAGGAGTCTAGTAAGGCGGTGGTAGCTGGTACCCATGGAGGACAATTTGTTGTTGCTTTTGGTAGCTATTGTAATACGTTTTTAGCTGGAACCCAATGCCGACAATTAGATGTTGATTTTGGTGGCTATTGATGAATGGTTTTAGCTGGAACCCAATGTGAACAATTTGTTGTTGCTTTCGGTGGCTATTACTGAATCATCAGTGCTGTAGTTTATATCGCTTGGTCAGGTCGAAGGATTCCCGGTGCATGATCTCGGTTTGGAGCTCCTGAATACCTCGGGATGGCCGTGGGGTCCGGTGCCTGAAGATGTGAGCGTCTTTTGTGGAATTATGCTTTGAATCTTTAAGGGAGGGTGCTTTGAATGGCCATTGGCCATCCGAGATGTTTCAGTCGCTCCTTTTCCATTGGGGATACATGCTAGCTGGAATACAAATGATATAGTTGCCATTGGTAGAGTTGAAGTTTTGTCTTGCAGTTGAGATGATATTATATATCGGTGATCTTCCCGTGGAAAGAGATGTGAAGTCTCTACGGTTCTAATGCCGCTGCTGGCTATGAATAGTGGACAAGGGATGGGATCTATAGACTGGTGTATCTTTCAATCGCAGGAATTTTCAAAGCTGATGATGAGCTCTCCCAGGATGTCATTGCTGTTGATGCTGCCAATTCTGTGAACTATCTGGTTTTTCCGATCAGAAGTTTCTTTTTCCGGCTATTTTTGAATTGGTTTCAACGGCATTGATTCATTTATTGCCTCTATCCTGGAAGGTTTTCACATTTATTTGGTTTGCAACGTTTAATACGGACCTATTTATGATCTAGGTGGATGTCCGTCTCTATGCATATTTGCGCCCCTCAGGTTCTCGATTAGGGCGTCCTTATTGTAGTGATGTGGCATGTAGCCATTTTGGTTTCGATGTTCCCCCAAGTCTAATCTGATTGCCGGCCGATCTCCCCCAGATACTTATGTACTTGCGCTAGATCACTGATCCATTGCTTTCCGGATTCACATGGATCGTTTCTCCAGCTGGTTTTCTCCTGGTCTTATATTTATTTATCTACTGCAGCTGTCCGACATCATGTTGTCAGATCACATGATCTTTGTAATGATCGCTGATTATCAGAAGCCTCCAGCTTTCACGATGGTTCTGGATTTGAATATGGTATGGGATGACGAAGAGTTATTATTTCTTCATGGTCCTTTATTCCCTTCCCATTCTGATCCTATGGGGCACGCCGTTCTTGGTCGACAGAAGAAGAGTGACTGGCGTAAGGTTTTGATTGTTGTGTCATTGTTGGGGGGCCTTCTCGCATCTTTTCTTGATGATGATGTAGGGGGTCTTGCATTCCAATATTTCCGCTTTTGATTGGAGCGGGGGAGCCGGACCTCCCCCAATCATGGGTATCAAATATCGGGCGCCTTTTTTTGGTTTTCAAGACGATCTCTCTTTCATCAAGCGAGACAGTCTATCTTTTTGAGTGCAGGGACATTGGGTTTTTCCAGGGATGCTTTTCTTTTAACAAGCGAGCCTGACTATATTTATCAAGCGAGCCCGAACTCCATATGATAGTTTCTGCGCACTTTTTCCGTCTTCTTCGACTATCCGTTATAGATTTTATCCTTTCATTTTTCGGCTTTTGTCTTTTACTAGGGTATGCACAGTATGTGGGATATCGAAGGCGATCAAGGTTTCAAGTGTGCCTGATCTGGTGACTGCTCAAGCGAGCCCACCTCAAGTTAGACTTGGATGACGCTATGGAACATACCTTTTTTCACCTTCTCTCTATGCATTTATCTTTTATCTCCTCATTGTTATGAATCATGATGCTTCTGTATTATCTCTGAATGTATTTTCATTGTATACAGGTATGATCTGATGGGTCTATTTTATACTACCCGATATGGCTAACCATGTACATCGAATATCTTCTCCTCAGAAGTGTATTCTTTATGTATTTGGAATATGGTGTTTTCTCGTTGTTTTATATAATAGTTTGAGAATGTTATGATGAACATGTACTGTCATATATATCTATTAATATATACAACGTTTTTTTCTTATGAAAAAAAATTTATCAGATTAATTTCAATCATGCCGCAGTGCAATAATTCTTAATTTGAGGACTATGTTGAACAATCCTGTGAAAGAATGACACTGGTGTCTTTATTGTTGCAGTGTAAGACTTCCAAATTTGGAGACCATGTAGTACATGGTGATTTGATTGGGGATTACGAGTTTATTGATATATTCATTGCTTGGTTCGTGGATAGGTATGCAGGCATTTCAAATTTCAAATGGGACTCTAATGGAATTTATAATGTCATTACAATACAAAGGCAAGTTTTAAGATAGTATTTAAGATAATTTATGGTAAGGTTTTTTTAACTTGAGACAAAATAAAATTTGTGTATTGTTTTAAATATTATTTTTAAGTGGGTGTCTCAAATTAAATTGTCTTAAAATATTTTTTTTATAAATACAATATATAATACACATTTTTGTCTCTCTAGAGACAATTTCATTTTTGTCTCTCCATAGACAATTTTAGCTTTGTCTCTCTAGAGACAATAGTTGGGATCAAAGACATGTGGTCTTTAAAAATACATGTGGTCTTTAAAAAGACAATGTCTTTGATCCTAATTATTTTCTCTCTAGAGACAATAAAAAATTGCATTCAAAGATAATAAAAAAACACTTTCGTCTCTTTAGAGACAATATAAAATAATGATTCTAGAAAATATCTCACCATTGAAATAAACCAATATTAGAAGTATTTAATTAAAAATACACTACAATATCATTGATTAATTCATATTAGGATATAGTGGAATCGAACCACCAACCTCATGCTTATAAAACAAGTGTTCTTCCACTGAGCTAGCACCCTTTAAAGAATTATGTGAGAGTTATGGTAGTCTTTGAAATTACATTTATATGCATTGATTTTAAACCAACATTTGCACCAAGAGGTTCAAAGACATCCACATAGTGTGTTTTGGTTTTTTGTACCCTACGAATATATACATAATAACATTTGAAATAGAAGGGTTTCTAATGTCTCACTGGAGGTTCGGGATTGATTGGTGGAAGAGGCTCAAATTTCGAGTATCTCTTCAAAGATCTAGGGTGCCCAACGTCTGTCCTTCATATATTTCCACACATTTTTCTCAACTCGAGCTCAACCACGCCTTGGTCTCTCAAAGGTGCCATGGATATCATGAGTTTTTCAAATGGCTCTTCATTTAATGGATGCCCTGCTTCCATACATGTAGTAATCAATGAAATCATCATTTTCAGTAACTGAGTATGACCTTTAACTAAATATGAAAGTTAAGTAATGTGAAGGAATTGTTAGGACACATAAATATAAAAAATATTAGGAAAATGAGTGTATAGATGAGGACATTCGATGACATCCTACAGGATTGTTACATAAACTTACAATCTCTCTTGAGAACCCACCTCCCTTCAAAGTTTCACATCAAAAAAATCAGTTTTCTTCTACAAGCACCATCTACATCAGTGGATGCAACCATATGGGTCACGACAAGACTTAATGTGTTTGATACCGTTGCAACAGTGAGCCTTCCAAAGCTATTATGTTGCTCCTGCGATAAAAATGAGACTTTTTGAGGACCTATACCACATAATTTTAATTAGTATGTAGATTTGAAGTTAAAAATACACGCTTTAAAGGCTAGCACATGCAATACTTTCTAAGCAGAATCCAATGCAGAACCACAAAGAACCCATTTGCATGGTTTTCCTAGTGGCCATGTCCAAGCTTCAATTTCTTTGAAACCTTCCTCAGCTTGCTATATACCAAGGTATTTCTCTCCTCTGAAATTGTTGAAGGGGTGAAAAGACAGTAAGTGAAATCCAATATAGAATTGAGGTTTAAAAATAAGATGCACAACTTAAAAGCAGGTTTAAAATATAACCTAGCTAATGTTCCCTTATCAGCAAAGTGTTATCCCCTTCTTGGTAGGGAACTGTTGCGATTTAAGCTTGTGGATGATCTCCTTTCATTTGGAAACTTGTGTGATGAATGAGTAGGGCAAAGGATTACAATATTATCCTGTAGAGAACACGGTAAAAAAATTTTGACAAACCCCTCTCAATTTTCATATGTAATACCTAAAGAATTTTCTTCAAGAGGACTTAAGAGACAATGCTTTAAACTCTTATGACATCCCATCTGCATTCTCGAGTAGAAAGCTCACATGGGACATGAAAGCTCCCGTGACACTTTGTGAAGCAACAACCCAGAGCAGCCCCCTTGAGTCCACAGATAGTGTATTTTATTTTGGTACCTCTTGCTACCTCTGCTTCCATATTCATTACACAATCATCCTTGAAATAAACATTCGGTGCCTTGAATTCATCCAATTTTTAATAGAATATAAAACCATGCTAAATTTGGAAGAAGGCATTAAGCACAAGCAACATATACTATGTAAACAATAATCATTCTAAAGGGTATTCTGGAATGAATTCTCTATATTAAAATTTAACGGCGAGGATAATTTTAATAGAATATAAATCCATGCTAAATTTGAAAGCAAGAATTAAACATAAACAACATAGATTATGTAAACAATAATCATTCTAAAGGGTATGTTGAAATTTCTTTCCTGTATTAAAACTTAATAGTAAGAATGAGTTGAACACTCTCAAAGAAAGAATTGAAAAAACAAATGGAACTTAATTTTATAATTGCATATCATTCATCACAGAGCTTACACACATGTATAAAATTTGATAGCATTTCTTTTTGCTTTGTTACAAGACTCCCATTGATGTAATGCATCATCTACCCTGCAGTCTATAGCATGCATTATTACTTAGCAACCTGGAAAAACACACAATTTCAAATATATCCACACTGGAAACAAAATTCAATATAAAATCACTTTTGACTTTATAGAAGCTCCACAAAAAGGACAGAAGAAGTTATCCTTTAATGTACTAGGTTCAGTTCTGCAACAATTTCCAGGAATTTGTGGGTACATCGCAGAAATTCTAGCCTGTGTAATTGGCTCAAGACTACCACCATTGTTAATAGTTTTGATATCATGTTGATGCTTTGGTGTTATACCAATAGAATAGTTTGTCATGTCACTATTTTGAACAGTTTTTTTGAAGATCCACAACATATTGGTGTTGCTTGTCTATTAATTTAGTATCAATTTGGGACTTCACTTCTGCAAAATTGTTTTTAGTACTTTTATCAGTAGGTAAGCCAAACATGGCAGTAAATATATCAGTTATTATGAAAATCATCTCCTTGTCTCCGTCCTTGGGATTTATCTGGCTACTTTCACAACCAACAATAGTACCACTGACAAGAGAAAGCATTTATCTGATCACTTTTTTCTTTGGACTTCATTTGTGTCTCCCTTTTGCAAGCTCTATGTACATCCTTTGTTCCTCATGTAGACTCGGGGCCCCTCTTTCTATGTGGATTTCTTCCACGCTGAGCATTCCCACTTTTCTTCATAAGCCCATATTCTTCTAAAAGTGTCTTCTCAAAAACATCTTCAGGTTCAATAATTTCATTGGACAAATTAATCTTGCAAGCTTTATTTGAAGCCTACTTAATTTCCAAGATAGATGTGTCTACAACTACATCTATTGATATGTTTGTACATGGAATGGAGGATGAAAAAGCATCTTCTGTTGCAATTTCTTCAACAAATTCAACATCATTTACTTTCAATCAGTTTCATTTGGGCCATTAATAAGCAATCCCTTATCATTTTGTAATTATTTTCATGGTGACACAACCATCTCTGATAATTTTTGGCTGTGCGTCATGTAATACAAATTGAATCAGAAACCAACAGAAAAAATTTATATATTGGGAACTCCAGCCTAAACATTGTTAGAACTTAATGCCATACCTAAATACCTGTTGTCTTATAGTGATCTAGATGGATATACACACCCTCAAGAGATGAAGAGGGCTCAGATGTTGTCAAAATTAAAAGTGGTCTAATTATTCTTGAACCAGGCTCATAGTGAATTACTTGTCGTCCTGATTCCAATGGTGCAAATGGATCTCCAATTCGATCTCGTATGGAGAAGTTATAGCGAGTCAAATTTTTGGTCAAAGTTGGGCAGTGGGTTGAGTTTAAGTGTCTCACAAATTCACCAACCACTAGCCATCAACTTTAAAACAATGTTTAACCAAAAATGGGAAGGGTGGGATTTGATCCCTTGACCCCTCCTCCTCCATTTTTCGGATCTTGCCACTATGCCAACGAAGATGCCTTGTGCACTCTGCCCTCATCCAGGTATAAGACCTCTCCTTTCCGCGGTGTGCCCAGGAAGATCTGTGCAGTGGAGTAGAACCACAACTGGGAAAAGGGGCTGAACCATTCCCAAGGAATCTTGAGGGGCATCAGAAAGATTCCCTGGGGTGTAGAACTTGCCAGTGTCCATTTTGGACAAAATTAATGTCATTTTTACACCTCTCGACGATAGGAACTCAATGGTGATGTATGTTTCTTTGTCAAAGTTCTCCATTTTTAGACCATGTTACATCTTGGAGGTATCATGGTGCTTTATGTAATTTTACTTGTACTTATTCTTCTTCTTACCACTTAATGAATGAAGGCCTCCGCACTATTGAGCAAGGCCTAGAGACGTAGTCCCAATTGGACGAACTTTTTTATCAACTCTTGTTGTCATATTTTCATGCTTTCTTGTTCTTTCTCTCTTCTTTCATGTGCACTTTAAGTTTTTATGGTTAAGATGTCGCGTTTCATGTAATTATTTATACATCTACAAGAAAAAGATTTTGGATCAAGTGGTATTAGAGCATGTCTTTTTTAGATGTGAATTGAATGATTCTATGCTAACCAGAAAGAGGCTCCAAATAGGTGAAGGGAATCCTAATTTATTCGATCCCAAAGAAGGGTGTTCATGTCGAAGGAGGAACATGGAATATGACGATGCTCGTTATGAGGAGGAGAAAAATTATCACAAGGCCTTCTATACAATGGAAGATAAGGTTAAAAAGTTGTTTTTGAGATTCAAGAAGACTGTGAAAGTGGAGGAGAATGGCCCAGAAGGACAAGTTTCAGTGCATGTTGATGGTGAAGAATATCCCCCTCCTTTTCCTTGAACCATAAGTGAAAGTTTTTCTTCTTCTCCTCGTCATTCTTGGAGAGGTCCAAGAAATGCATCTAAGAAACCTTTATTTAAATTAGATGTTAAGTTTGATCTTCCCATGTATAATGGTAAAAGTCATGCAGAAGAACTCAGCAACTACATTATGAAGATTGAAGTCTACTGCAAGATTTAGAAGATCAAGGAGGATGAGGCAAAGATCCAGTTGGCTTCTCTTCGGTTGAATGGCACCACTCTTGTCTGGTGGGAGAGAAAATTGTGAGGTAGTAGAAATTTTGGTAATCTCATTTCTTCACGGTCCAATTTTATTTCTGCATTAAAATATCAATTCTATCCCTTGGGTTTTAAGCAAAAATCCTTAATGGAATGGCAGTATTTAAGGCAAGGAAAAGGCCAAAATGTGCAACGTTTCACTAAAGAATTTAGAAAACAAGCATTGAATTTGGGCATTTCAATAGAGTCACCCAAAGTTGTAACTAAGTATGTTGGTTCCTTGCATGATTACATTAGATATTCATTATTATTGTTTGAGCCTACTACCATTGATGGGGCAAGTGTAAAGGCCATGCATATAGAAAATAGGGGGGCACATGAACAAAATGACCACCCAAAAAGAGGTGCAACAGTCAAGAGAAGAGGAGCAAAGCCCTCTTGTACAAATTGTGAGAAAGAGGAACATGATGAAGAAAATTTCTGGAAACTGCACCCTGAGTTGAGACCTAAGAGGAATGACAAAGTAGGGAAGTAGAAGACAGCTACCACCACGTAGCAAAACCAAGATTCTGAATCAGAGGAAGATGAGAAGGTCATAGCTGCAGGATTTTCACGAGGTAGACCAATTGACGAGGGGTCCGATTTTGGTGATGAAATGAAAAATGCAACTCTTGGGATCGCAGCAAGGGGACCCATATACTTGGGTTCTAATTCGGGCGAAGAAACAAAAATTTTAGCATACATTGTACCAAAGATGAAAATGACACCAAATGCGACATGGCTCCAAGAACTTGAGGAGGTCAACCAAAGCATCCAAGCAGAGAATAATGTGCTAAGGAGACTCTTACAGGAACCTGAGGAGGAGAAGAAAATGTTTCTACACTAGTTACAAGCTAAGGACAAGGCCTTGGAAAATTTACAACCTCACCAACTTGAGGTAAAACTCAACTCTTCAATTTCATGTACTTTTCGTGATAATGATTTCACTGTTTTTGAAAGACATACCACAGGAATCAGGTCCAAACTGCTGAATAAAATAGGATATCAAGGGAAGGGCCTTGGAATTAACGACTAGGGAATTTTAAACCCCATCCAACTAAAGGAATCACCCCATCATGTAGGACTTGGATATGTCAGGAGAGAAGTTGGGGAAATCTCCAAAACTACTAGTGACCAGCCAACGATGGATGATGAGACCACTTCCTCACATTCCAACGATAGACAGAGTTCCATGAACACTTATTAGAGAAACACCAGGGGAAATGGCTCCAAGGCGATCCAGAAAGTTTGAAGGAGGAATAATCATTGCAGTTGTTTCAATGAGGTGAGACACCAACAAGCCATGTGCCATACAATCCAAGCCCAGAAAGCACCAATAAAGGAACTAACAAGTGAAAATGTTCAAAAACTGGATCCATCAAATTCATGGTGGTCTGTTTTATTAAGTAAAAGATGGTTTTTTATAGGTAGCAGCTTTTTGTGGCCACAATTTGTAAATCATGTGTTTCAAATAAATGTAACAGTGATGATGTGTTTTCCATTGCTTCATAAAGCAACATTGATGATTGGCCTCCATATGTATTTCGGGTATTTTTTCTATTATGTAATCCCTGAACAAAGAGTGTGTGTTATAAACCCTTGGAAAATGTGGGGTTGATTGAGTCATGTATGGTTTGTATATGATTGTAAGGGATGTACCAGAGTTACGTGCAGGTGATTGAAAGTGTCGTTTTGCGAGGACAAAAACAATGTGTTGGATGTGTTATTTATTTTGGAGGACCAAAAGCTCTTTAATTGGGAGGATTGATCTAGGTGGCTCCAGACACCCTTAGGAGATCAAGAGGGCTCAGAAATGGTCAAAATTCAAATTTTTCAAATTGGTCTTGAACAAGGTTTAGGTTCAAGTAATCATTTCCTTGATTCCAACGGTGCAAATGGATCTCCAATTCGAGGCCTTATGGAAAAGTTAGAGCGAGTCAAAGTTGGGCAGTGGGTCGGGTTGAAGTGTCCCACAAATTCACCACCCACTGGACATCAACATTGAAATGATGTTTAACTGGAATGGGGAGGGGCGAGATTTTATCCACAGACCCCTCCTCTTCCATTTTAGTATCTTTCCACTACGCCAGTGGAGATGCCTTGTTCACTCCACCCTCCTCTAGGTATAAGACCTCTCCATTCCACATTACGCCCAGGAACATTTGAGTAGCGGAGCGGAACCACGAGCGAGTAGAGGGGTAGAACCATGCCCAGGGAATCTTGAGGGGCATCACAAAGGTTCCTTGGGGTGCAAAACTTGCCAGTGTCCGTTTTGGACAAAATTTATGTCATTTTTACACCTCTCGATGAGAGGAAATCAAAGGTGGCTTATGTTTATACGTCAAAGCTCTCCATTTTTTGGCCACTTTATAGCTAGGAGGTATAAGGGCTATTTATTTAATTTTACTTGTACTTCTTCCTCTTCTTTCCACTTAATGAATGAAGGCATCCCCACCGTTGAGCATGTCCCAGAGACGTAGTCCCAATTGGATGAACTTTGTTATCAACTCTTGTTGTCATATTTTCATGATTTCTTTTTCCTCCTCTCTTCTTTCATTTTCACTTTAATTTTTTATGGTTAACGTGTCATGTTTCATGCAATTCCTTATACATCTACAAGCAAAATATCTTGGATCATATAGGTTTGGAGTTGAGCTCTGGCGAGCATGACCTTTGCATCTATTCATACATTTAACTTTCAAAGGTGTCACTAACTCTAATCCTAATATCCACTTCGTACTGTGTGGAAAAAAAAACATAACCAATATTTTCAACGACATGCCAAAAAATTTTACTCACCCACACTTGTGATAAAGACAATAATATTGAATATCAGGAAATGAACTAGGGAAAAATAATTAGGTGCTTTCCATATCAAGCCCTACATGGGAAACAGAACAAAAATATGAGATATTATTAGAATTTTATGTGTGCCTATTGTGTGTAAACTATCATTACGTAAGACCCATTTATGTTTATTTCCAGGATTCTGTCACCATAGTGGGAAAGAATGGTTGTGGTTGTGACTCTGTTTCCATACCCAATGAGCATTCGCAACAGTGATCAATTCGACAATGATAGATTTGTATTGGAGGCCCACATTTTCATCATGCGAAAACATAAAAAAGAGTACGAAATAGTAAATACAATTATAAAAAAAAACAGTTGGACCTCATGCAAGGGAGACCCTTTCATGAGGCACACCTAGTATCTCCAATGAACATTCATGATCACGATCACGCTTAATGGACTGCTTACATACCAAATATCATATGCGTTCGTCACCAACTAAGCAAGGAATAATGCCAACACAAAAATTGTGGGTACCAAATACTCAAACTACCTAGTGAAATGATGCAAAATAATTTGAGAAAGTGCAACAAAATATAGAAGAAGCATTTATTGAAATAGTTGTTGGCCTCATACATAGGGAAGATGGAGGGGGGATTTCATCTTTGGTCTACGTAGGTGATTTCCTTAGCTCTTTTTTTGTATCTTTCTTTATATACTATTCCATCATCGCTACTGGATATGTTGTTGTGGGTGGTGGCTTAGTGTTGTGGTCACCTACATGTAACAATGTATCTCATGAATAACAGAATTGCAAGGCATATCATCAAAATAATATATTAAAAACTACTTGAAAACAACATTGTAGTTGTAAAATGATATGTAAACAAAACAAAGGAGACATGTTTAAACTTTCTAGTCCATATATATTTATTGCCAAATCGTAAGAGAAAAAATATAACTTAAGACTTAAACAAATATAAAACAGAAAATGCCTCTCTCACTATTTCCATTAATGTAAATAACATGGTCTAGAGATAATTTAATTCATGAAGAGGCAACATTACAGATATTAAAAATATATAGTAAAGAGAATAGAGATGAAGTAAAGATAAGAAATGAATTTTCAGACCTTGTGACACCTTCCACACATGTATTCAATTTTTCAAAATAAGATAAAGACCAAAATGAGAAGGAAATTTAACTCAGGATTCACTGGTCAAGATGAGGATTTAGATTGAATTTTTATGTTACATACAACTATCTTGTCACGTAATGTTTTAACTATGTAAAACTAATTTAGATTTGATCGCTTATTGAAATATTGAGGGAGAGGAGAAAACATATGGGCTTACTTCAATGTGGATTTTTCCCTCTCATTTGTAACCTTGTCATATGTAGCATCATGATGGGGAAGCCCCAAATCAAAATAATTAATATTCATCTCTACAAACGAGAAACTAAGCTGCAAAAACATATCAAAAAAGTTAGAACATTGCACAGTAATGTAAATAACCTGGTCTATAGATAATTTAATTCGTAGAGAAATAATTACTAGGTTAAATATTATATATATAGTCATTGCAATTTTTACACAGGTAGCAGCTAGGAGAACATAATGATCATTACGAAACAAAGAACTTTTTAGAACGAATTTTCAAAAAATATTTTACAATGTCACTTGAAAAAGGAAAGTGATGAAAACATAATAAAAGGTCATTACTCTTTTTCTGGGCGAATTAAAGAGAGTATTGTCATAGTGGCCTAAGCACTCTCTAGATCAAATTGAATAAAAACATGTAACAAAGTCAATTAAAAATGATAATTGGTACAATCATAAGTAAAGTTAATTGGTATTCCTAGAAAGGAAATACTGAGAGAGCCATTTTCTAGTCACCCAAACACTCTTCAAAGATCAAATTTTCCAAAAAAGAATACCAAAAAATATTATTTCAAGACTAGATTGTTATTTCATTCCATAGCTTCTTGGAATCACTACGCAATTACTCATTTTTTTATTCAAGGAAAATAGAATAAATTTGTTAACAAATTTACCTTATCCTTGATCATTTCCTAAATGACTGTGGTCATTTCATCCCATGTAAGAACAAAAACAATAAGATCTCAGATAAACTTCTTACCAAGAATTCAACAAACAAATGCAAACCCATTTATGGGTATAATCCATGACCATGCATTGCATTTGGACAATTCTCAAATAAATGAGTTTTATTTTCCTCATAATGGTAGTCATAATAAAAAAATTGATCTAACACTTACCGTCCCTCTCGCCGATGGGATTATCAACCTTGATCTTCTTCAACGCCATTGTTATATCTAAAACCCATGATAAAACAAAACAAAACAAAATGTCACTCCTCAAAACCCACAAAACAAAATAAAAAACCATTCAAAATTGTTGGTGGCATATTTACTATTGCATCATGAAATAAAAATTGATTAGTTATATTAGTTATTGCAAGGTTGCAAATCTGGCAATGGGAAAGTTTTAAAAAATCCAACATCCATACTTCTCTAATCAAGCTAAAACTTACATATTCTATAAGGATGATTTTATCAGCAATTTGATCCAAATTTGCAGCTATACAAAATATTAAACCACAGGTAAAATCAACGAGTAAACTTTGTATAAAAAAATATCCTAATCAACCTACAAGGTTTCAATAAAACATGTGATTGTTTTAAACTAACACTATAATAATATTATCACTCCATTTACTCATACATATATAATTACATGAATAAGAATTTTACAATTATGTTCATTATGTGATGAAAGAAATGAATCACATTGCAAAATTACCTCCCTGTTTTGACATAAAATGGGCAATCTGTCTCAGCCTACAAAATCATAGGATCCACATTAATTAGAGAAAAAAAAAACCAAAGAATTCTTATAATTGAAAACCATTGACACCAAGCACAAAAAATCTCACTAAAAAACCACAGGTGTAGACATAGAAGGAAATGAAGCCAATTAGATTCCAATGAATTACATCAAGTAGAACACATAAGGGAAATCCAAGCTAGGTTTTCATCATTGGAGAGATATAGACAATACTAATAACCATATAACACAATAACTCAAGGTGAATTTGAAATGAAAAAATTTAATTCGCGATTAATGATGACAAACTCCTTTATCCATACATTAATAAATAAATAAATCCAAACAAATTCTCATAGGTCTAATTGGTAAGCCCTTGGAATTGTGCAGGATAGCAATCTTTATAGGTGTGACCACTTCTTTCGCATTTACAACTCCATAAACCCCTTGTTCCTATGTTCCTACAGTTACAGTAGCATCCCCATCCCCTTTGTGCTCTAATATTTTTAAAGATTCCCCTTTGCACTTTGGAAGATCAAACTTTCACTTGGCACCATACCTGCAAATACCTCTCTTGACAAAAAAATGAGACCCACAACAAAAAATTTAGTAAACTAATACTTCCAAAATAAAAATATAATCTGATTAGAAACAAATATAGAACATGAAAACCAAAAACTCATCACTGAGTATCTTATAGAACACTCAGGCTCGCCAGGCCTCTCTAGTAGTGAAACAACATGATTGACCTGCAAAGGCAAGAGCATATAAATTTAAGGACTGACTACCTATAATATTAAATGGAAGACAAAAAATAATGGATGAAAACACAGACTTACTTGAGTACCTCACTTCCATCAACATTATCCTTTGATTTTAAGGTTTCCAACCTATCTTTCGAATGGTGGAACTTGCATTTTGAACAAAATTTACAGATGCTAGTTTTCATATACTACTGATTCAATAATCTGAAAATCAACACCCCAAAAAAAATATAAATTAAAAAAAATCGAAAGAAATAAAAAATTATAAACAAAAGCTAAATTACAACAATATCAAAAGGATGTAATCTAAGAGAAAAAAAAAAACTACTTTTAACTTATAGGACACTCAAGCTTTCCTGGCCTCTCTAGTGGGGATTCACTGCTTGTGGAAACATATGGCACCTAGAGCCACACAAAATATGTAAAATTATTGGTCCCGTCAAAGCTAATCGTGCATTGTAAAATGGAACAACCTTGTCTTTGACCTTACGGGATTGGATATATCGATTAAAAAGTTACAACAAACTTGCAACTTACTCGAGCATTCTTTAGATTGAAATTTACATTAAACCCGTATATACCCAATAGAAAGTTCATCTGATAACAATGCAAGAAGTACTTCAATATGGGGCTAGAAAAAAAATCATCACTCCAAATTTGTATGTGGGAAAGAGTAGAGATAGAAAGACAACAATAACTATAAGGCTATTATTCTTTCTACAATCTAAATTTCAAGGGTGAAAAAACAATTACGTAAGGATGGTAGGAGTCATACCATATGAGAGAATTAAAATTTAGCCCGTGATTAGGAATTTTATTTGCTAAAGGAATAAATGTTTCATGGAAACAAATTACTCCCTGTTACAACTCAAATGTGATATCTAAATCATAAATTCAGACACACTATTTAGGTGTAGATAATCTTGTTAGCAATATGATTTCTATGTCTTAATATGTTGTCCTTGATGGCAACTCTCTGGTAAAATATGGAGTATATGTCTTTAGTAGAAGCTCAAGAGTCGATCAGAAGAAATGTGTAATGTCGAACAAAAGATTTGGTAAAATTCTTATTGAATATTTTATACACGGGTTTGTTCTGGCTAAGTCGCGTATACATGTGGATAAAAACGATCCAAGTCGTGTGTGCCTTTTGCACTCCAAAAAGATAATACCAGGGGGCATTACCATGGTATTAGCCCACAGGATTGAGCGCCATGTTGTCTATTTTATTTCGCCGAAGAATACCATTGAAAAATGTGTGGTTTTCACTCATGGTATTGGTAAAGGCTAAATCTATGTAAGGAGAAGAAGATCATAGTGCAGAGTTGTGAATATGTAAGGGCTATCACTAAATACTTCTCTCTGAGGTATATCTGCATAGGATGAACCTTTTTTTATTCATAAATCCGAATTTATGATTCACCCTTGGATAGAATGATGGATCAATATCTCTAGACATGAAATGACTATGTTCTTGCATGATGCATTGAAGAGATGACTAGATCTAAGACTTGGCGCATGTTTACTGAAGTAGATTGAAGAAATCTGGGTAATTTCTATATATCTAAAACATTCAATAAAATTAATATTTACAGATCTATACACTAGTTCGTCTCAGTAAAAGTGCGTATATACATGGATTTTCTTCAGAAAAGGCACGTATGAAAGTCAGGGTTTTCTGAAGCTCATTGCAGAGGTTTTTTGTTATTGCTGCTTTTTTTCTGTTGTCTTTCAATGAGCATTTATGTATATCTATGTTTCTTGATTGTTGTATATGTTGCTAAGTTGATTATGTACAAATCTGATCAATGAGTGAGTAAAGATGTGTTATGATGACTGACTGATCAAGGGTTTTACAATTCTGAAATATATATATATATATATATATATATATATATATATATATATATATATATATATATATATATATATATATATATATATATATATATATATATATATATCTAACTGAAAGCCACAGATATGGATCTGAGACTGATCATATTCTGAAAAACAGTATTCACAGATCTATACGCAGGTTGGTGTTAAGAAAGTGTGTATACACACAGGTTCAGTGAAGCAAAGTGGCATATGATTTTTGAGATAATGAATGTTCAGGGTTGAATTTGATTCTGCATATTGATTTTGAAATCTCGTTATTACAGTGTTCTCATTACAGTGATCTCACTATTAAATTTTATGTATTAGGTGAAGTTTATTATTGTTGATCTTTATGAAGGGTTGTGTTGAAGCTGTGTGATCGAGTATGAAAATTTATGAAATGTGGTCTGCAATGGTTCTGAGGGTTGAAGCCTTCAGTCTGGAAGTAGAAGCTTCCTGCCAATAGAAGCTAGTGTTCTAATCAGGGGGGGTTGAAGCTCCCTTCAAGTAGTGGCTAGTAAACGAGTTCATGAGGTTGTAGCTCCCTTCCAGTTGCAGATAGAAAACAAGAGAAGGTTGTATACTTTTGCAGGTATATGCCTACGTACTGATATGAGACTGCATCAGTATAATATTATAAGATTTTTTCCATATAATAAATATTTAAGAAAGAGAAGACAACAGCAGTGGTTTTTCTCCCGAATTGGGTTTCCACCTTAAATCTTGGTTTTCATGTGTGTTTCTCTTGTGTGATGATTTATGTTGTTGTTACTGTGCATATTTACTACTCAAATAATATATGCATAACTGATCAGTTGAGTTAAAGATTGTTTCTAAAAGGTTTTTTAATTATACCAGTATACATAAGTTTCTTTTGGTATATGCACGTGTATATGCGAGTTGGGTTCATTAAAATCGGGTATGGAATTCAGTAAGGAAAAAGTTAAAATTATCATTAAGCTCTAAATATTTATTCACCCCGCCCTCTTAGTATTTTTCCCAACAATTGGTATGAGAGCAGGTCCTTCTGAAGAAGCTTAATCGCTAGAAGGAAGATCAACCAAAATGAGCAATCAAGATGGGACAACATCTATTAGGCCTCCTCTCCTCAATGGAAAAAACTTAATCTTTTGGAAGACAAGGGAAAGATCCTACCTTCAGTCCCTTGGAGCATATGTATGAGCTATAGTTGAAGTAGGTTATCGATATCCAACCTTCGTTCCAACAGATGCAGTAGCAAGAAAGAACTATGAAACCAATGCAAAGGCGGTCAATGCGTTATTGGGAAGTTTTACTGAATCAAAATTTTTTAAAGTCATGGAGTTGAATACAACAAAGGAGATATGGGACAAAATAATTCTAAGATATCAAGGTGATGCCAAGGTAAAAAGTGCTAAACTCCAAACTCTCAGAATTCAATATGAAAAACTCAAAATGCACAATGAACAAAGCATTTCCAATTTCCTTTTACGTCTAGATGATATTGTCAATAGTATGAGAAATATGGTTGAAACTATATATGACACTACTTTGGTAGAAAATGTTTTAAGATATATAACTCCCAAATTTGAGTCAAAAGTATTTGTTATTGAAGAGAAGCAGGATCTACAAAATCTTTTTTTTTTCAACTCCATGGGATTTTGACTGCTTGCGAAATGAGAAAAGGAGGTCCATTTGAAGTCAAAGAAGTTGTATTCAAAGCTACTGCAAAAGGAAAGGAGGTAGAAGAACAAGAAGTATCAGGGTATGTTTCAGAAAAATATGAGATAAATTTTGTAAAGAAACTACAACTTAGCATTGGAAGGTTCAAAGTTAAGCTTCCCTTTAAATGTTTTGCTTGTGGAAGAGTTGGTCATTATGCTGCTAAATTTCCCCATAAAGATATTCATGAAAAGCAAAGGAAGTGGCTAAAGTAAATAAGAAACGATTTATCAATAGAAAAACATATTATACTCATGAAGATAGTGATGGTCTATCAAATAGTAAATAAGGAGAATCCGATTAAGCTATTAGACTTCTCATGGCTTTTGAAAACGACTCTAGTGATACTTTTATGGATGCATTAGAAGAAAATAACTTTCTCGAAGAAATAAATGATCTCAAAATATGTTTTGAAGAAAAAAAAATTTCCATAGATACTCTAAAAAATCAGCTTATAGAAAAGGAGAAGAACAATGAGAAATTAGAATGTGAAATAGTAAGTCTAAGAAAGGAAATTAAGAAAGTGAAAACTCTAACTCTTAGATTTGTTAAAGGATTTGAAACCTTAGATGAAATTATCAAGGTACAATGCTCTCCTCTTATAAATACAAGTCTTGGATATATTGGAGAATCATCTCAGTCTTCAACACCAAGCTATCTAAATGTAGCTAAAACCAGCCTCCAACATTCTGTCTCTCAACAAAAGAACAAAGAAACTACACAAGTAAAGCAGGATCACTTTAATGCAAGGAATAACAATAACAGAAATATCAATCAGTGCGTAAACATAAATAGAAGGTTTCATGATCGCAAAAATTTCTTCTTTAATGGACAATTTTTCTCATGTCATAATTTTGGTCATAAGGCGGCTCAATGTGTTGCATACAAAACAATCATGACCAGAGAAGCAAGAAAGCAAAGAAATGAGACTGGAATAAAGAATAATACATATAACAACTTTTCTCCTCTTCAAAATTCAATTGAATGTGCTTATTGCAATAACGTTGGTCATGAAGAATCTGAATGCAGGAGAAAACTACAGCCAAAAGAGCATATACCTTCAAATTCCAAGATTTGGAGAAAGAAGGACTTACAGGTTGAAAGATGTGGCATAGATTTATTTGTAGAAGGGGAAGAGAATCAATGGTACATTGATAGTGGATGCTCAAAACACATGACGGGTAATAGAAATAAAATTTTTTCATACAATCCTCTAGAGAAAGAAAATAATGTTACTTTCGGAAATGACTCTCCTGCTGTCATTAAAGGAAAAAGTTTTTTTTTTCTAAAAGAAAAGGTGAAAGCTAACAATGTTATGTATATGGATGTATTAAAGCACAACCTGTTAAGTGTGAGTCAAATGTGTGATCAAGGAAATGAGGTTGTATTTAGTTCAAAAGAATGTGTAGTACGTGAACTTGACACAGGAAAAACAATAATAAAAGGAACTAGAACACTAAGAAATTTGTATGTATTGAAAGGTGGCTAAGAACAATGCTACTTGGGAAAATCTTCAGAAAATTGGTTATGCCACAGAAGGTTGGGACATTTGAGCTTCTTTCAAATAAGAAAATCCAGCTGACTCAAAGGTGTTCGTGATCTTTCCAGCATCACTCTACCTAAAAGTACCATATGAAAATCATGCCACCAATTCCCAAGTATGATTTTTTTCAAACTGATCAAGTTCTTCATTCATGGTTTGAATCGAACATTTCTAATAAGATCTAATAACAAGTCTATCTTTATCACGAGAAAAATATCTTAAGAAAATTTTGAAGAAGTATGGGATGGAAGACTACAAACCTGTGAGTACGCGAATGGTAACTGGATGTAGCCTTAGTTATCATGATGATTCTCCTACGGTGAATCAACCAAAATATAGATCCATGATTGGAAGTCTGCTTTATCTAACTGGGACAAGACCAAATATCATGCATGAAGTTGGGATTGTTGGATGATTCCAAGCTAATCCAAAAGAGTCTCATCTTCAGGCTCTAAAAATAATATTCAAATATCTACAAGGGACTCAAGACTTTTGTTTATGGTATCCAAAGAATGTTGATCTCACTCTTCATGCTTACACAGACGTAGATTGGGTTGGAAATGTTGATGATCGAAAAAACACTAGTGGAGGTGCATTCTATATGGGGCCTCGATTAGTATCTTGGTTCAGCAAGAAACAAAGTTATATTTCCTTATCCATAGAAGAAGTAGAATATGTGGCTGTCGCATCTTGTTTCACAACTTCTTGGAATGATGCAGACTCTACAAGACATTCAAATCAAATTTTCACCTCCCATATCCATTTTATGTGATAATACAAGTGATATTAGTATCTCAAATAATCTTGTTATGCATTCCAAGACTAAGCACATTCCTATCAAGTATCACTTCCTACGTGATCAAGTGCTTGAACAAAAGGTTAAATTGGAGTATGTTTCCTCGAAATAACAAGTTGTTGATATATTTACCAAGCCTCTTCTGAGGGAAGCATTTGAATATCTTAGACAGAAGATGGGAGTTGTCTCTGCCTCTCTGATTAAATCTTCTTAATTTCAGAAGTTTGAATTTGATACGTTGGTTTCATAAAGACGAATCATGTATATACATGAGTTTCTGTGCATAAAATCACATATGGGTTTTGCTGACATAAATTCTCTGGGTCAATACTCAGAACAGTTGTGGTGTTGTTGGGTAATCTCCGTTGTTGTTCCAGTATTCATATTTCTATATCCTTCTCTGATGAATATGCTTTAATGAATTGGTTGTTGAAGGTGTTTAGGATGCATCAACTTAGGGGAAGCACTTGTCTTGTTGAAAAGGATGCATTGTTGGCATTCTGATTGGTTGTTGATATATGATCTCTTTCTTGAGATCTTTTGGTCCTGTTAATGACATATCATTTCTGTAATTTGATGAAAAGGGGATGTTGACACTCATGATGTAAATTGTTCTATTCAATCATGTAAGCACATGTTCTACTTTGTAATTCCACTTGGTTGGATCATTGATGTAAGTATGAGTCCTTGGTGATAGGAAAGGTCATACTTGGTTGAGATATAGAGTCATATACTTCATTAAAAATATCTAAAGATTCGACATGCACTCAGGGGGAGCATGGTCAAAATAGTGCCCTTTTCTCTTGATCTCAAAGGGGGAGAGGATTTTGGGTGCTTGAAGTGTTTGAATAATGGTTATGTTTAATGTATCTATCTGTTTTGGTGATCAAACACCATCATGGTTGCAATAAATTCCAAAGGGGGAGATTGTTGGAAATATGATTCCTATGTCTTAATATGTTTTCCTTGATGGCAACTCTCTCGTAAAAGATGGAGTATATGTCTTTAGTAGAAGCTTAGGAGTCCATTAGAAGAAACGTGTAATGTCCAACAGAATATTTGGTAAAATTCATATTGAAGATTCTATATGCGAGTTTGTTCAGGCCAAGTCATGTATACATGCGGTTAAGAACGATCCAAGTCGCATATGCCTTTTGCGCTCGAAAAAGATAATACCAGGGGGTATTACCATGGTATTAGCCCACAGAATTGAGTGCCATGTTGTCTATTTGATTTCGTCCAAGAATACCATCGACAGTTGTGTGGTTTTGACTCATGGTATTGGTAAAGGCTAAATCTAAGCATAAGAAGATCATAGTGCAAAGTTGTGAATATGTAAGGGCTATCACTAAATAATTCTCTCCGAAGTATATCTGCATAGGATGAAATCTGTTTTATTGATAAATCTAAATTTATGATGCACCCTTGGATAGATTGATGGATCAAGATCTCTAGACCTGAAATGACTATGTTCTTGCATGATCCATTGAAGAGATGACTAGATCTGAGACCTAGCGCATGTTTGCTGAAGTAGAGTGAAGAAGTACGGGTAAGTTATATATATTTGAAACATTCTGCAGAATTGATATTTACAGATATATACAATAGTTCGTCTCAGTAAAAGTGTGTATATACGTGGCCTTGCTTCAAAAAAGGTACATATGAAAGTTAAGGTTTTCTGAAGCTCATTGCAGAAATTTTCTATTATTGCTGCTATTTCTCTTTTGTGTGTCAATGAATTCTTCATGTATATCTAGGTTGCTTGATTGTTGTATATGCTGCTAAGTTGATTATGTCCAAATATGACCAATGAGTGAGTAAATATGTCTTATGATGATTGACTGATGAAGGGTTCTGCAATTTTGGGAAAAAAAAAATATCTGATTGAAAGCCGCATATCTGGATCTTAGACTCATCATATTCTGAAAAATAGTATTCACGGATCTATACACAAGTTGCTATTAAGGAAATCACGTATACACATGGGTTCAGTGAAGAAAAGTGGCGTATAGTTTTTGAGATAATGAATGTTTAGGGTTGAATTTGATTCTACATGCTGATTTTGAAATTTGGTTATTACAGTGTTTTGATTACAGTTATCTCACTGTTTGATTTGATGTATTGGGTGAATTTTATTATTGTTGATCTTTATGAAGGGTTGTGTTGAAGTTGTGTGATCTAGTATGAAAATTGATGAAACATGGTCTGTAGTGGGTCTGAGGGTTGAAGCCTTCAGTATGGAAGTAGAAGCTTCGTGCTAGTAGAAGTTGGTGTTTTGATTAGGGGGATTGAAGCTCCCTTTAAGTAGTGGTTGGTAAACGAGTTCAGGGGGTTGTAGCTCCCTTCCAGTTGCAGCTGGAAAACAAGAGAAGGTTGCATCCTTCTGCAGGTAGATGCCTACATACTGATATGAGTTTGCATCAGTACAATATTGTAAGTAGTTTTGCACATAATAAATATTGAAGATAGAGAAGGCAGCAGTGGTGGTTTTTCTCCCGAATTTGGTTTCTACCTTAAATCTTGGTGTTCATGTGTGCTATTCTTGTGTGATGATTTATGTTGTTGTTACTGTGCATATTTACTACTCAACTAATAGATGCATAACTGATAAGCTGAGTTAAAGATTGTTTCTAAAAGGTTTTCTAATTATATTAGTATACGTAAGTTTATTTTGGTATATGCGCGTGTATACGCGATTTGGGTTCATTAAAGCTACATATGGAATTGAGTAAGGAAATTTTAAATTTATCAGTAAGCTCTAAATATTGATTCACCACCCCTCTTAGTATTTTCCCCAATAAATCCTAATACCTTTATATATAAAATTAATAACATATTAAAATTTTCAAGTGGTAATTAATTTCTACAACACAACCCATACTCCACTAATAACATATCACATTAATAAGTTTTCCAGACCACAAGACATATGTCTATTCAATTCACAAACACAGATGTGTAATAATGTATGCTTATCTTTATTATCTGCATTTCATGCTTGTAATTAGATTGGCACATACACAAACAGTAACAAGTACTACGATACAACTTCGAACATATCACATTAATAAGTTTGCTAGACTAGAAGACAAATGTCTATTTACTTCACAAACACAGATGTGTAACCAATTGTGCTTATCTTTATTATTGGCATTTGATGCTAATTATATCGGCACACGCACAAACAGTCACAAGTACTATAATAGAACTTTGAATATATAATTGTTGTGATAACCAAGGATCTGCCAATTTTATCAATTTAATCTAGTCCAGGTGAAAAAAAATAATCCCTATTACAATTGGGATGTTTTATCTAAGAATAAGTTCATACATGCTATTTAGGGGAAGATAATCGCGATGCCATGATATAAAAAATTAATGACATACTAGCACTCAAAAAAAGTAAATAATTTCCACACAACCCACATTCCACTTGTAACATATCACATTAATAAGTTCACCACACTAGAAGATAGTTGTCTATTTATTTCACAAAAACATAGATGCATAATCAAGTGTGCTTATTCTTACTATCTACAATTTGGGGCTAAATGGATTGGCACAGACAAAAAAATAACAAAGAATACAATGGAAATTCGACCATATAGTTCAAAAGTGTTGTGATAGCCAAGGATCTGCTAATTTTGTCAAATTGATCTAGTCTAGATAGCTGGGACTGTTATCCTCCCCACCTAGGTTGAATTCCCCTAAGTGACCTTAGCAAGTATATTTTTCAACATATTTGATCTATGTTGTTTAGCTTGGCTTTTTCTCTTTGTGTTTGTCCTTGTAGAACCTACCTCTCACATACCTTGGAACTTCACATACAACACTTGAGCAATCAAAATTGAGAAACTTGGAACTCTATGTTGGACAAACCAACCTAGATCCATCTTAAATCTGGATCTACCAAGTGACATGAGAATTCAAATGTTTTGAGATGCGAAATTCCTTTAGTGAAAAGAGATTTGATCCCTCTCAACCCTTGGTTGATCCAAAGTTAAGATGGATCTAGGCTGGTTTAATTTTTGCTTTTAAATAGGATTCCACATGAATACGATGTGTCAATAGACTGAATACCATGGGTTCCCATAAAACTAGAGCTCAAAAGCCCAGTAACTTGACCACATCAAGTTTTCCCAACAAAAATTAATAAAAATAATAATAATAATGTAGAATTTCTATTTTAATTTTTATTTATTTTTCCCAAGTCAAAATGTTTACAAGACATTATATCATCTCTACCATACTAGGTTGGAAAGTACCTCTCAGCACAATCAAACTCATATATGAGTGGGTGTTGTTTGTAGATGATTCAACATCCTAATATGGTAAGTAATTAATTTGGACCATTGAAAATTACATTGGAGAAGAGCAGAAAAAATAAAAAATAAAAATAAAAATAAATAAATAAATTATTTCTTTTGTTTGAGAATAGAAGAACACAAGTCATTCATAGAATCAAAAATAGAAATTGGGGAATAAATAAGAATAAACATACAAGCACACATTAAATCATGAGACAAATGTCTCCATTTAAAAGTGTAACATATTTTTGTTTCTGAAGTATAGATCAATCAACCGTTTCTTTTTTTTCTGAATAAACACACATTGAAGACAATATTTGAAATACAGACCATAAAACTACATAGACGCCATAACAATGGGGAAGATGTGAATGGTCAGAAAAATATGTATGATTGAATATATTGGATAATATACATTTTTTTCGATCACAAAATCAAGGATTAAATTGAATAAGGTACATACTCTCACGAGATAATTATATACTACAATTGAAAGTAACTTGTATATTATTATATGCTAAAAATTTATAACATAAGATAAAACAAGCTACTGTAACTACTAAGTTACAACTCAATACAATTAAATAGCTATACAGAGTTAACAGTCACTTATTTCCAGTTTGGAATTCCACTTGTTGGAGCCCAAAAGGGTATGATCAAACTTTTAGTTAGCTCCAAATTTACAGGTTCTTATCATCATATAGTGAGTACAATCATTTTATCTAGGTTGTTTAGGATAAATGGGAAAATCACTTGAACTTTCCAACCTAGGGCACTTGGGCAATGAATTCACACATGAAAGAGCTTCATTTTACCCATATGTGTTATGAGTTCCCATAAGAGTTTTTGAAACTACAATGAGTAGAGATAATATAGAATATTCTTCCATGCTATCCTGTTTAACAAAATGTCATTCTAGGCTAAATTATTTGATAGAAAAAAGCACATTCATGGTTCCAATCACATTGTTATGTTGAGCATAGCTTCTCTTCCTCTGTCTATCATGGAATAAGAAGAAGACCTCTGTTCTTCAAAGTGTACGACTGTCTTGGGTTCAAAGGACTTGAAAGCATCTACAAGGAAATAAAAATCACAAACATCTCCCACAAATAATTCAAGTTGTTTTCCAGAGACTTTCTTCCATATCTTTATTCTCTTCTCAATTGAGACAATCGGAGTTAGATATTTGATCACAAGCTGTTTGTCAAAAAACCTACAGACAAGGCTATCAACAGTGGAAACTTGGTATCCTATGTTGATGCAAAGTTGTTTCCGATCCATAGTAACCATCCCCTCCTACAACCATTACTTTCTTCCCTTTACCTCCACCTTCCATGTCAGGGGATGTTGTTTTCACTTATTTCTCCTACACATTAATAACCCTCAGGGAAAATCTGGAAACATTTCTTCTACTGCATTGTATTTTAAACAAAGATAAAGATACAAACCCACAACATCCAAACAAGACCTCTTGCTTCCAAAATGAAATATAACTCCACCCTCTTCTAAAGGAAATTTCATTGGCATGCATGAGGATATTGCTAGTAGCATCCAGATGAGGCTTAATGCAAGCAATTGAATTGAAACAAGAAGCAGTCAACAACATCTCTGACATGGATTCATGGTTCAAATCTAGTGTGTACATAACCTAATATAGAAATGGTAATTCAGCCCCATACTCGACCACATGTGAGAATTAGTACATATGTAAAATATAATCATAGCCGTTTTACACAGAATATATACATGACAGAGGTGTGTATGGTTATTTGGAGCCATACTGGTCCTCCATATATGGTTATTCTAGAATAGAACAAGAGCTTTCCCCCTGACCTGATAGAGAATCTTCGAAAGAAAATTGAGACCTAATGTTTACCAAATGAATGCAAAATGATAAAAATAATGGTTTTTCACTAGGGAAGTTGAACATCAGCTACTCATAACTGCAATTTCTAGCCTAAATATTAGCCAGAGTCTTCACTCTGGAAAGCATCGAATGAATATTTTAGACATTGTAGGCCAAGTAAATATATATATATATATATATATATATATATATATATATAACTTATGCCTGTACAAAATAACAAAAACCCAGCTAATAATCTTAACGGTTAAGAAAACCTGAAGAATATTTTGATGTATTGAAGGTAAACAATGTCCGCCTACAATCATCAACAAGCAGGAATCCATGTTAACAGAGGAATATGTCTTTATATCGAAAGTGGATAAAGTTAAAAACCATATAGAGAAAGTGATACTCGAGTAACAACAGGAATAGATGTTCTCTTTAGTGGTATGAAAGGGTTGAAAGTGATGCAATAAAAATAAGAATAGATGTTCTGTTTAGTGGCGGGAAAGGGTTGAAAATGATGCAATGTAAGAAAGGGAAACTTACATTACCAAAGCAAATAAAAATGAGGAGGAAAATTTTTCTCAAAATAAAAAAATAAAAATAATATTAAAATTTATAAAATATAATCGGTAAAGTCAAGTTATTGTAAAATTTGTAAAAAAATAGAATGGTTGAAGATGAATAATTACTAGACAAACAAAAAATTGAATGCAAGGATAATAGTATGAATAAGGAGGTTGATCACTTGAAATATTTGTTTGACCTTTCCTCCTGTTGTGGCTAGCAACAACCCCCCTTTTTTTTAGTATTATTACTAAATAAAATGGGGACCCTTAGTTAAAAAATCCAAAAAACAATTAGGATTTGTTTGCCTTAGAAAATAAAACTTTCTATCATAAACCTACAAAAATCCCTTTGAAAGAATATTGCGAAAATCTTAAGTTTATGATAGATTTTAATAAAACTGCTCTTTGAACAAAATAACACATCCATAAATAATATATACCTTTGATAAAACGCATTGGTCGCAGATCGCATAGCGCAGAAAACAGAATTGTTAATAAATATCTTATGCGCTCTTTTCAAACATGCGCTTTTGCGATTTTGCGATATGCGCTCTTTTCAAATATGCGATCATGCGATTTTGTGATATGCGCTGTTGTGATTTTTGCGATATGCGCTTTGCGCTATTGCGCAATTCCCGTTTTTGCGCTATTTTTTATGACCGTAATAACTTCCTATTGCGATATTGCAACATTGCGATATTGCGCAGCAAATCGCAGATCGCAATGTCGCAGATTCATGTAGGCGCGCTATCCCAAGGCAATCTTTCCATATGTCAAATCCGTTATGCGCTTTAATGATTATATTAAATTATTGGATTGATTATTAATGTGAAATGAGATTGTGTTTAGAGTGAAAGTCGTTTCATAATTAAAATATTATATTTCATCTGCGTTCATATTCAAAACAGTCTCATCACCTTTCTAATATCATTACTCTCATTTATTCGTAAAAGGCAGGCACGAAGGAGCGAATTACTATACAAAGCTTCCGGTATACACTATGGGTAAGAAGGAGAAGAGCTCAAATTCTGAGAACAAAGAAATGGCTTCGCTATACGCAGACACCGCCTGTAACAAGGATGCCAGCATATCCACTTGGGAAGGAATGTACAATCTGTTAGAAGATGAAAACCCTGTGGTGATAAAAGTTGTAGCTACAGCAGGTTCCAAAGATTCGTCTGAAGCAAATCTTAGAGACTTGGCTTGCTCATTTCTGCATAGAATAGCAGCAAGGCCAAGGATTCTCCCATACACAGACATGGTGAGATGGGTCCTGGACAGCGTTGATATTTCAGACAGGCAATTCAAGACTCCATCTGAAGAGCTAATTGGGTCATTCACCATAGAAGATGTGAGATTAATGTATAAGCTGCCAGAACCACAGGCGACTTACAACAGAAAATTCATGGAAGATTTTGCCAGAGAACACGCGAATTTGGTAGAATGCACAAAGGAGTGGACTAAAAGAAGTGAACCATTGAAGAAAAACAAACAAGGTATGTACAGCACGGGTTCGCTTACCTCTCCTTATTGTTTTACTACTGCCATGTTATGCAGGCTTTTTGGAAAGCCTGACATAAATATGATTTTACCCGAATGGCTTCCTTTGTTGAATGCGGTCGTTAATTCTACAATTGTAGACTGGGCCAAAATCCTATCTGATACTATGACCACTGCTATTTTTCAATAGCGGACCAAATGAAATGTTTCCCAGCGGGTTTATCCACCTTTTTATTTATCTGCTTATGTCATGGACGCCATCTGCTATGTCTCTAAATTCCCTGTAATGGGCTGGAAATAGACTATCCAAGACCCTTTGCCCATTCATGTGTACCATAAAGAACTGTGGGAATCTAAATTTGTTCCCCATTTTTACCAAATTTGTCATGGAATCATGCTGCCATTGTACAAAACATTGTATAATAAGGATGCCCCGAGGTTATCCTCAGAAACAGAGGTTGATATTCTCCCCGTCGCAAGATGGTTTGGGGAGGAATTTTTCACCTATATTAGGGTTTTTGGAAGTTATGCTTCTCCCCATGTTTTACCCTTATATGTTCCAGATAGACTTGTAGCCCGGGAAATTGCTTATCAGACCTGTGGCCAGGGAGGCATGAAAAAAGATTTAAAAGACAAGAAAAAGGGCATTTGGCCACAATTTCCCATAAAATGTGGAGCATTTTCACTGTTGGATATTGGTCATGCATTTCATGAAATAGGCAACGTTACATGCCTACAGCTGTTCAAATTCTCAAGAAGGTTATTTGACCAAAATGATATTGTTAAGAATTTTACCAATGCAATCAAAGTAAAGGAATTTGTCGCAGAGCAAGATCTTTTTGATGATATGTTCCAGGCAAGAAATTCATTTAAAGAAGTTTTGAATTCAACTAGAGAGCAGCTATCTCTAGGGGATTTTCAGGAATTCAAGTTATACAGAGAAAGGAGACTAATTCCTATTCCTTTAGATAATCTACGCATAGAGCCTGCAAAGGAGAAAACTCCTAGTGTTAGTCTTAATAGCAGTTCAAGCACAGGTAAATCCAATCAAAATCTGACAGAGATTCTCAACACTCCAATACATCCAAAGAAATGGAAGATAAAATGGAAGAATCCATCAAAGATTCTGCACAACCTAAAGAGCTTGCTCAACAGCAAATTTTGATTTCTCAACAAACAAATCCTCCTTCACCCAATGTACAGCAACAGCCAGTCACTATGGAGTTAGATAAAGAATGGGAAACCTTTAATCAATTGATTAACGTAGAGGGACAGAATGTACAGACCCCTGTCCAAACAACCAAAGTTTTGAATGCAGGAACAAGCAGCACAGCTGCAGTAATAGAGCACATTCCAATCACACCCTCCTCTGAAATTGTACTTAATGTAGAGGAAATTCCTCCTATAGATGTATTTTACAGCCCAAAATACAAAGCAGTAGTAAAGAGACAAAGGAAAAAAGAGAAAAATAGAAAGTGCAATTGCTACTGAACGAGAACAAGTAGATGTTTTTTGGAAAGATCCTGCCACAGAGCCTACTCATAATCTCACTAGGTTATCACAAATAACAGGAGCTTATGCTTCTGCAACAATTGATAAAGCAGTTGAGATACAACTTTTGTTGGATGAAAAAGAAGAACAGATAAAGGCTCTGCAACAGCAATTGCAACAGGTACAGGCCAATCAGGAAGCACAATTAAAACTTGAAGAATTACAACAACAACTTCAAGAAATCCAAGAACAACATAAGGATGATCCTAAGCTTCCAGAATTCATTTCAGAAACCATCTCTTTGAACAATCAACTACTGCAACAAGAGGAAGTTTTCTGCCAAAAAATATTGGAATGGAATTCTTTGTGCCAAGAAAGCGATAAAATCACAAGTCATGTTGTAGATCTACGAAATGATTATGATTTGATTAATGAAAAGATTAATGATTATTTAGCATGGAAAAAGACAGAAGAAGGCAGAAAAGCTAGTGCACCCATCATTAATGAAAACCATAAAGAAATACTGTTCACTAATTGGGATGCACAAATCAGAAGAGCAGAAAGGGCAGCAGAGGAGGCATCTACAGCGGCAAACACTCTCACTGATTGTGTAAATGACAATTTACACAAATCTAACTTGATTTCTGAAACTGTTCCAGGTTATCTCCCACAGGAAAATCAATTGCAAGCAGAATGGAGACAAAAGGTAGAAGAAAGAGAAAAATCCATCCAAGGGCTGACAAGATTAAATTGGGACTCATACTGGATGTACTTGGTAAAGCCACACAGTTAGCACAGTGCACTCAATTGTATTATCAATGCTACAGAGAAGATTGCTCCTACGCTTGCCGACTCTGTCTTCTTAGGACAGTTGAATTCACAAGTCGGTCAACCGCATCTTCTTAAAATTATGCTAGATGCCTGCAAGATCAAAGATCAAGTTCATAGTTAGATAGATTTAGTTTTAATTTCACTGTATTTTAGCCTAGGAAAAGGACGGTCATTGAACCGAATCCTTATTTTTTTGTAATAAACTATTTTTAGAGTTAGTTAAGTAGTATTTAAACCCCTCTCATGCATTTAGAGAGGGGTCCTGGATCTTAATATTTTTGGACTTGGAGATTGCATTTCTGTACTCCATTGTCTTATATATTTTTGAAAAGGATCACATCTGGTGATTTTCATGTGGAATTATCTTTGAAGTGTTGCATTTCTGTACCTTGGAATTTGGTTTTGCATTATAATTACTGGATAGAGTATCAGAATGCATTTGAAATTCTTCAAGATGAACAAGGTATTTCTATCTGTTCACTATTGATCTCTTTTGTTTTATGATATTCGTTTTAAAATTGCTATCATTTATATGTATATTTGCTTTAACAACGCTTCCTTTTATATATCATTTCTGAGTATAATTGAAACGTTAATTTTCATAGTTACATGTAAATGGTATACAATGATGAATGCAATATGTTTATATAACTCTGTTTAATTTCTTAAACAGAGTTATCTTTATTTGTTTCTGCACATTTCAATTTGATTAATAATACATTTTCATGGTTATTGTTGAATTGGAACAATCTTAAGTTGTATTCACATATTATTACCCGGGTTAGTATTAGGATTTCCTTATCACTATTTAGTTTAGATTAGATAGTTGTATTTCAGTCAATTTAGTCCCATTTCCACCCATCTAATCCAATCCACTTAGTTACAAGGAAACTGGTCCTTTAAATCCAGTCGGAGCCACCATTCCAAATGGAAAAGGAGCTGTCTTAAGGTCCCGACCGGGTGGTTTTCCCTGATGTTTGAAGCAGATATTTTCTAGGCTTCAACATTTTTGGCACTAGAAGGAGGGCATGAGCTATGAATGGTAAGTGAATCTTTATCCACAATCCATTCTGAGAGCAAAACACCCTCATTAACTTCTTCAATTTCTTCTGAAATTCAAAATCCTAGAGAAGAAATTGCAGAAAATATTCAGACACCCACTACCAAAATCTCAAAACATTCAGACGATCAACATCCTGAGTCTCCTGAAGTTCAAGATCTAATTCATAAATTAAAAGGATTTTCATTATCTCTTGAAGAGTCTGAAATATCTGAAGGTAGTGTAACTTCAAAATTTGTTTCTTCCAAACCCCTTACAAGGCTTCAAATTGAAAAACTTGATATTTCTCCCAAAGAATTCCCTTTACCTAGTAGATTCAAGACAAGAAAAACCCAATCGGAGTCAGCAAGTTCAACCTCTAATATCCAAATACCTGTTTCCGAAATTCCTTCTCAACAAAGTACAGTCGTTTCCATATCATCTCCACAAACATCCTCTCCTCAATCCTCATCAGTCTCAACATCATCCATTCCAACAACTTCTATTCAAACACCACCAGTTTCTACTATCCCTCCAATAGTCATCCCAATAATGGCACAGAGACCATGGTCTACCTCAGGAGCAGTCAACATGGCTGCACCTTTACACGATTTACCAGACAATCCTAGAAAATGGCTTCCAAAGTTTAGCCCAGATCTTAACATTCAAGCTGAAGAACATATCAATAACTTTATGCTGGCTATTAATTTGAATGGAGTCACACAGGAAGATGTTGTAGTTAGACTATTCCCTTATACTCTTCAAGGAACAGCAGGATCATGGTATTTTTCATTACCATCGGGATCTATAACAAGTTGGGACATTTTTGCAGATCATTTTTTAACCAAATTTGGAGATGACCGATCAATTGCAACTTTACTCAATGATCTCTCAAATTTGAAAATAGAACCCAAGGAACCCATTAAAGAATTCAACGCTAGATTCAACAAACTCTTGAACAAAATTCACGTAGATTCACAACCCAGTGAACATGTCAGAATTGAATGGTACATAACAGCCTTACCCTCAAACATAGAAATTTTCGTGGACAGAGCTGCAAAACCTACATTAGCTGAAAATATGAAAGAAGCTATTGCAGTAGAAAAACGTATCACTTCTCTAGAAAAGAAAAATGCTCTTGAAGAAAGGAAATCAAAGAAGGTCAGCTTCAGAGATGATTCAAAGAAAAAGGTCAAAGATCCATATGACATGGAAGGTTTACAAAAATTTCTTAAAACCATGTCAAATGAAATGGTTGAAATAAAAAAACAAGTAGCTGAAACTTCTACCAAGAAACCATTCCGAAATTTCAGAAGAAACCAAGTTGAATCTAAACCTCCTAATACAATTTCAAATGCAGAATCAGAAGAAGAGGAAGAAGAAGAAGATACATCTGTAGTATCAGACCAAGAAGACAAAAATGAAGAGATAGCTGAATTAAATGGAATGTGGGATTTTATTCTCCCAAATTCTGATAGTGAAGAAGCAATGCCTGTAAGTACTAGGAGTAAATCTACAGCAGAACTAGTGCAAGCAGTTCCTAAAAATAAAATTGCAACTCCAAGTACCAAAGACAAACCCATTGTGAAGAAAACTTCTTCACTGCCTACTCAAAATCAGCCATCCTCTTCTAATCCTCTCACATCAACAGCAAAGACTTTGGTAGTGTCAGAACCCATGGAATACAACATTGTTGAGGACATGAAAAAGATCAAAGCTAACATTTCCTTACATGAACTCAGCAAACTAAAACACCAGAAAAAGTTGTTATTAAAAGAACTTAACGCTACACTAATTGCTCCTGTACCAAGCGGCGTAGTTGCAAAAGCAGCGAGAGGAACTGGTAAGCCACCATATAAGGTAGATGCTACTGATACTGTGGTCATTGGGGAAAAGTAAAATTCTCAAACTCCTCCTTTTCTTTTGACTTATGAGATGTATAATAAAAATCTGCACAATTGTTTGATTGATTCTGGAGCTTCCTCCAATATTATGCCTACTTCTGTCTGTGCTAAATTGAATATTGAACCACAGAAATCAGCAGTTCATATCGTTCAGTTGGATCACTCTAAAGTTCAAGTGGTAGGAGAAATCAATTCAGTTACTATCAGATTAGCCTCAGATCCTATAATTGTCCAAAGAATTGATATTTTGATTGCTGATATCCCTGAATTTTATGGATTAATATTGAGTAGGGACTGGTCTGCAAAACTTAATGGTTATATCTCGACTGATTATTCACACATGTGGCTTCCTTACAAAGGGAAACCAAATAAAATCAAAATTGAACGAGAAAAACATATGACGCACACTGTCACTGAATTTGAACAGCCTAATGAACCTGTGGCATTCAACAACAATATTCGTGGAGGTTATTCTGCTGAATCATTTCTTGGAAATTTCAAAGCTCCTCAATCCCCTTTTTCTGTAAATACTTTTGTTTCTCAGATAGAAAATTTTTCACAGTCTGATTCTTCCAGAATTGTAAATATTTCTGATGTAATTATAGATAAGCCAATAGATAAATATTTATTTTGGTCGTTATATTTCGATGGATCGAAGTCTAGTGATGGAGATGGAGCTGGATGTATCTTAATTGATCCAAATGGGGAGAAAACCATGCTGTCATGCAGGTTATAATTTGATTGTACTAACAATACCGCAGAATATGAAGCCCTGGTTCAAGGACTTTATAAAGCCATAGGGTTAGATGTTAAATACTTGAAAGTCTTTGGTGATTCCGAAATTGTAATTAAACAAGTTAGGAATAATATTCATTTCCTTTCAGGACATCTTAAACACTATCAAACCCTAGTGCAAGATCTCACCACTCATTTTTTAGCATTCAATATTTCTCCTATTCCTAGAAATCAGAATACATCAGCTGACTTGTTAGCTAATGTTGCATCTAAACTCCTACCTGCTGAAGATTGCAATCCTGATAGGTTTTCTGTAGAATTGATTTTTCGTCCATCTGTCCCAGATAATTTTACAAATTGGAGAGTTTTCTATCATGATCAAGATATTCTAAATTTCATGACTTCAGAGAAATCATATGATGATCAAATTATTGACGAAGATGATCATGATTTACAAATTGCTTCAAAAGGTAATGAAAACCCCATTCTAAAATCTGTTGTTAAATTAGAGGATTTATATGACATTAGAGATAGATTCAAGAAATTTGTTAATTTGAAACTTCAAAGTTCCACTTTGAAGTTTGAATTAGTAAATCTTGGTTCTGATTCTAAACCTCAAAACATTAATTTAGGACTCAATTTAACACCAGAGGAAAGGAGTGTATTCATTAAACTGCTGAACAAGTATAAAAATGTGTTTGCTTGGAATTATGATGATCTAAAAACATATAATACTTCGATTATCCAACACACAATTCCAATGTTTCCTGATGTTAAACCTGTTCAACAGAAGTTGAGAAAAATCCATCCAAATCTCGAGAGTCAAATCAAATCAGAACTCAATAAACTTTTGAAAGCCAAAATCATTTTTCCAGTCAGGCACTCTAATTGGGTTTCCAATATGGTACCTGTAAGAAAGAAGAATGGTGATATAAGAATCTGTATTGATTTCAGAAATTTAAACAAGGCATGTTTAAAAGATAATTTCCCATTGCCAACCATGGAATAGATACTTCAAAAGGTAGATGGTTCTGAACTTATGTCTTTTCTTGATGGATTTTCGGGCTATAATCAAGTTTTAGTTCACCCAGATGACAGATTGAAGACAACTTTCAGAACAAAATGGGGAACTTACGCTTATCAGAAAATGCCTTTTGGTCTAATAAATGCAGTAGCAACTTTTCAAAGAGCCATGGACATAGCATTCAAAGGTCTGATCAATAAATCAGTTGTTGTTTATCTAGATGACATAACAGTATTTTCAAAGAAGAGAGCCAATCATATACATAACTTAAAACAAATATTTTAAAGATGTAGAAGGTTTGGTATTTCCTTAAATCCGAAGAAATTTTTCTTCGCTTTAGATGAAGGAAAGCTCTTAGGATTTGTTGTGTCAAAAGATGGTATATATATTGATCCAGATAGAGTAAAATAAATTTCTGATATTTCTTTACCACGTAACAAAAAATCCATGCAATCATTTCTTGGACAGATCAATTTTGTTAAAAGATTCATTCCTGATTTTTCTTTAATTGTTTTACCTATGCAAAATATGATCAAGAAGAATTCAGTATTCAAATGGGGGCATGAAGAGAAAGAAGCCTTTAAGGCAATTAAACAAGCGATTATTAATGCACCAGCACTGAATACCCCAGATTTTTCTAAAGATTTTACTTTGTATACTCTGGCCACTGAAACATCCTATGCAGCCGTTTTAACACAACTCAACGATCAAGAAATCGAAGCACCAATTTCTTTCTTTAGCTCAAATCTGCAAGGAGCTGAGCTTAATTATTCTGATGTTGAAAAACAAGCCTTTGTTGTGTTTAAATCAATTAAACATTTCAGACCTTTTCTCTTGAAAACACATACAAAAATTATTGTCCCATTCTCTGCAGTGAGGCAATTATTAATTCAGAGAGAAGTAGGAGAGAAGAGAGCTAACTGGGTAACAGCCTTGCAAGAATATGATATTGATATTAAACCAGCTAAGATTGTTAGAGGACAAGGTTTTTGCAGATTATTAGCAGGAGCTCATAACATACAAGAAAGTCAAGATTCAAATCAAGATATTCAAGTAAATCAGATAAGTGTTACAGATGCTGGATCTCAATACGCTGATCTCATTTATTACTTGAAGAACGGGTATGCTCCTTATAACCTCAGTTATAAGAGAAAACGTGCTTTAAGGTTAAAAGCTAATAAATATGAGATCATTGATAATGTGTTATTTAGAAAAAATTATGATTCAATTTTACTAAGATGTCTTGAAAAAACTGAAGCTGAAAAGGTTTTGCAGGAATTACATGATGGACCAGCAGGAGGTCATTTTGGAGGTGATACCATGGCTCACAAAATAATTCGTGCTGGTTATTACTGGCCTACCATTTTTAAATATACGCATGATTACGTAAGGAAATGCCAAATTTGTCAAACTTCAAGTGGAAGACAAAAGAAACCAGCTTTTCCTTTGCAACCAGTAACTATTGACCAACCATTTGAACAATGGGGGCTTGACATTATTGGTGAAATAGTACCTCATTTTTCCAAACAACACAAGTACATCCTTACTGCAACTGATTACTTTACAAAATGGGTAGAGGCAATTCCATTGAAGGTAGCCAATTCTGATTCAATTATTGATTTCATAGATCAATTCATCATAACCAGGTTTGGTGTACCTCAAGCTCTTGTTTTTGATAATGCATCTTACTTCTCTGGAAATAGTTTAATTGAATTTGCAGTCAAAAGAGGTTTTAAATTAAAATATTCAACAAATTATTATCCACAAGGTAATGGTTTGGCTGAATCCACTAATAAAAACCTTATCAAAATCATTAAAAGAACCGTTGATCAAAATCAAAAGAATTGGCATAAATCTTTAATCTTTGCGTTATGGGCTGATCGTATCACTGAAAAAGCTTCAATAGGGACTTCACCTTTCAATCTGGTTTATGGAAAAGAAGCTGTGATACCTTCAAATTTAACTCTTCCATCATTAGCACTAATACAGTTTATTGAAGAAAATCCTTCATCATCCATTCAATTGAGATATGATCAAATCCTTAAACTAGAAGAAGATAGGGATAAAGAAAAAATTACTCATAAAAAACATCAACAGCTTGTAAAATCTTCTTTTGATGCAAGTTCTACCGGCTCAAAATTTTTGTCAATTGGTGATCTCGTTTTGAAATGGGATAAAGCACACGAAGAAAAGGGCAAACATACCAAATTTCAGAAAATGTGGCTTGGACCATTTCAGATCGTTGAGAAGATAGGCTCAAATACATTCATACTCCAGGATCTAGCAGGTAAGAGAGAGTCTCTTCCTGTAAATGGGCTTATCTTGAAGAAATTCTTTTCCTAAGGAGGTAACCCCTTCTTAAACTGTATATATTTCTTTCTGTAGATTTTGATTGTTTTTTTTATTTTTGCAAATAAAGGTTGTTTATGAGTCTCTGATTGACTGTTTACTATTTAAGAAAATTTCTTCGGAAAAATATTATAAATATTTATTTCGTGTAAATAAGAATTTTTAAAAGTAATGATTACAGTTTTTGAATAATTTAAAATAAGATGTTAAGACTTTGAAAATATTATTTCAATCATTTACATGATCTTTTGAAAACTTGAGGGAAATATAAATCATCATAAGTTTATCAAGCAGAGAAAGGTTATCTGTAAAAGTAAAGATTTTTTCAAAAGTTTTGGAACTCAAAAAACTCTAAAAATTGTCATCCATTCATTCTTAAGGATAAAACTATTTCACCCCATCCATTTAAGTTGTGATTTTTTAGAATGTAATTCTAAGAAATTATACGAAAATTTTAAGAGATAAGAGGTCTCAATATGAGCCGACTTACTATGTTCATAAGGAATGATAAAAATGACATTACCAATACTGCATACCAAAACAGGGTAATGGCTTATAAATATAAGACAAGGGGTCTCATCACGAGCCAGCTTGTTCAGTTTAATTATAACTGGTGAATAGCATTGTTATCAACTGGCCACCAAACCAGAACAATGGCTCTTAAAATAAAAATAAATAAAAGACAAAAAACATGAGATAATAGATCTTATGAATTTATCTTTTAAAATGTCATAATTTTAGTTGGATGGGACAATGAATGGTTAATGGTTTAAAGGTAACCCTGTCGAGACTATAAATGTTTGTTGGCAGCAGAGGCAATACCTATGGCAATAGAGTATATTATAAAACCAAAACTTGGAGAGATCCACTTAGTTCATTATCAACACCAATCAAAGCTTGAAATAACCCAAAATTCTTTTATTTTTCTTGAAGAATTAGAAAGAAATTATGAAATGATTTTTATTTTCCTTTCATAAGTTACATTTTATTTGAATTATCCTAAGATAGTTTTCATCATCTTTAAAAATCTTTACTTACTAAAGATAGAATGTTCATTTTATTTTTTCAGAGATAACTGTTTCTTCCAGTGAATCGCCAATTGTTGTGGCTAGCAACAACCCCCCTTTTTATTTAGTATTATTACTAAATAAAATCAGGACCCTTAGTTTAAAAAAATCCAAAAAACAATTAGGATTTGTTTGCCTTAGAAAATAAAACTTTCTATCATAAACCTATAAAAATCCCTTTGAAAGAATATTGCGAAAATCTTAAGTTTATGATAGATTTTAATAAAACTGCTCTTTGAACAAAATAACGCATCCATAAATAATATATACCTTTGATAAAACACATTGGTCGCAGATCGCATAGCGCAGAAAACAGAATTGGTTAATGAATATCTTATGCGCTCTTTTCAAACATGCGCTTTTGCGATTTTGCGATATGCGCTCTTTTCAAATATGCGATCATGCGATTTTGCGATATGCGCTGTTGTGATTTTTGCAATATGCGCTTTGCGCTATTGCGCAATTCCCGTTTTTGCGCTATTTTTTATGACTGTAATAACTTCCTATTGCGATATTGCGACATTGCGATATTGCGATATTGCGCAGCAAATCGCAGATCGCAATGTCGCAGATTCATGTAGGCGCGCTATCCCAAGACAATCTTTCCATATGTCAAATCCGTTATGCGCTTTAATGATTATATTAAATGATTGGATTGATTATTAATGTGAAATGAGATTGTGTTTAGAGTGAAAGTCATTTCATAATTAAAATATTATATTTCATCCGCGTTCATATTCAAAACAGTCTCATCACCTTTCTAATATCATTACTCTCATTTATTCGTAAAACGCAGGCACGAAGGAGCGAATTACTATACTAAGCTTCCGGTATACACTATGGGTAAGAAGGAGAAGAGCTCAAATTCTGAGAACAAAGAAATGGCTTCGCTATACGCAGACACCGCCTGTAACAAGGATGTCGGCATATCCACTTGGGAAGGAATGTACAATCTGTTAGAAGATGAAAACCCTGTGGTGATAAAAGTTGTAGCTACAGCAGGTTCCAAAGATTCGTCTGAAGCAAATCTTAGAGACTTGGCTTGCTCATTTCTACATAGAATAGCAGCAAGGCCAAGGATTCTCCCATACACAGACATGGTGAGATGGGTCTTGGACAGCGCTGATATTTCAGACAGGCAATTCAAGACTCCATCTGAAGAGCTAATTGGGTCATTTACCATAGAAGATGTGAGATTAATGTATAAGCTGCCAGAACCACAGGCGACTTACAACAGAAAATTCATGGAAGAATTTGCTAGAGAACACGCGAATTTGGCAGAATGCACAAAGGAGTGGACTAAAAGAAGTGAACCATTGAAGAAAAACAAACAAGGTATGTACAACACGGGTTCACTTACCTCTCCTTATTGTTTTACTGCTGCCATGTTATGCAGTATTTTTGGAAAGCCTCACATAAATATGATTTTACCCGAATGGCTTCCTTTGTTGAATGCGGCCGTTAATTCTACAATTGTAGACTGGGCCAAAATCCTATCTGATACTATGACCACTGCTATTTTTCAATACCGGACCAAACGAAATGTTTCCCAGCGGGTTTATCCACCTTTTTATTTATCTACTTATGTCATGGACGCCATCTACTATGTCTCTAAATTCCCTGTAATGGGCTGGAAATGGACTATCCAAGACCCTTTGCCCATTCATGTGTACCATAAAGAACTGTGGGAATCTAAATTTGTTCCCCATTTTTACCAAATTTGTCATGGAATCATGCTACCATTGTACAGAACATTGTATAACAAGGATCCCCTGAGGTTATCCTCAGAAACAGAGGTTGATATTCTTCCCGTCGCAAGATGGTTTGGGGAGGAATTGTTCACTTATATTAGGGTTTTTGGAAGTTATGCTTCTCCACATGTGTTACCCTTATATGTTCCAGATAGACTTATAGCCCGGGAAATTGCTTATCAGACCTGTAGTCAGGGAGGTATGACAAAAGACTTAAAAGACAAGAAAAAGGGCATTTGGCCACAATTTCCCATAAAATGTGGAACATTTTCACTGTTGGATATTGGTCATGCATTTCATGAGATAGGCAACATTACATGCCTACAGCTGTTCAAATTCTCAAGAAGGTTATTTGACCAAAATGATATTGTTAAGAATTTTACCAATGCAATCAAAGTAAGGGAATTTGTCGCAGAGCAAGATCTTTTTGATGATATGTTCCAGGCAAGAAATTCATTTAAAGAAGTTTTGAATTCAGCTAGAGAGCAGCTATCTCCAGGGGATTTTCAGGAATTCAAGTTATACAGAGAAAGGAGACTAATTCCTATTCCTCTAGATAATCTACGCATAGAGTCTGCAAAGGAGCAAACTCCTAGTGTTAGTCTTAACATCAGTTCAAGCACAGGTAAATCCAAATCAAAATTTGATAGAGATTCTGAACACTCCAATACATCCAAAGAAATGGAAGATAAAATGGAATAATCCATCAAAGATTCTACACAACCTAAAGAGCTTGCTCAACAACAAATTTTGATTTCTCAACAAACAAATCCTCCTTCACCCAATGTACAGCAACAGCCAGTCACTATGGATTTAGATAAATAATTGGAAACCTTTAATCAATTGATTAACGTAGAGGGACAGAATGTACAGACCCCTGTCCAAACAACCAAAGTTTTGAATGCAGGAACAAGCAGCACAGCCGCAGTAACAGAGCACATTCCAATCACACCCTCCTCTGAAATTGTACTTAATGTAGAGGACATTCCTCCTCTAGATGTATTTTACAGCCCAAAATACAAAGCAGTAGTAAAGAGACAAAGGAAAAAGAGAAAAATAGAAAGTGCAATTGCTACTGAACTAGAACAAGTAGATGTTTTATGGAAAGATCCTGCCACAGAGCCTACTCATAATCTCACTAAGCTATCTCAAATAACAAGAGCTTATACTTCTGCAACAATTGATAAAGCGGTTGAGATACAACTTTTGTTGGATGAAAAAGAAGAACAGATAAAGGCTCTGCAACAGCAATTGCAACAGGTACAGGCCAATCAGGAAGCACAATTAAAACTTGAAGGGTTACAACAACAACTTCAAGAAATCCAAGAACAACATAAGGATGATCCTAAGCTTCCAGAATTCATTTCAGAAACCATCTCTTTGAACAATCAACTACTGCAACAAGAGGAAGTTTTCTGCCAAAAAATATTGCAATGGAATTCTTTGTGCCAAGAAAGCGATAAAATCACAAGTCATGTCATAGATCTACGAAATGATTATGATTTGATTAATGAAAAAATTAATGATTATTTAGCATGGCAAAAGACAGAAGAAGGCAGAAAAGCTGGTGCACCCATCATTAATGAAAACCATAAAGAAATATTGTTCACTAATTGGGATACACAAATTAGAAGAGCAGAAAGGGCAGCAGAGGAGGCATCTACAGCGGCAAACACTCTCACTGATTGTGTAAATGACAATTTACACAAAGCTAACTTGATTTCTGAAACTGTTCCAGGTTATCTCCCACAGGCAAATAAATTGCAAGCAGAATGGAGACAAAAGGCAGAAGAAAGAGAAAAATCCATCCAAGGGCTGACAAGATTAAATTGGGACTCATACTGGATGTACTTGGTAAAGCCACACAGTCAGCACAGTGCACTCAATTGTATTATCAATGCTACAGAGAAGATTGCTCCTACGCTTGCCGACTCTGTCTTCTCAGGACAGTTGAATTCACAAGTCGGTCAACCGCATCTTCTTAAAAGTATGCTAGATGCCTGCAAGATCAAAGATCAAGTTCATAATTAGATTTAGTTTTAATTTCACTGTATTTTAGCCTAGGAAAAGGACGGTTATTGAACCGAATCCTTATTTTTGTAATAAACTATTTTTAGAGTTAGTTAAGTAGTATTTAAACCCCTCTCATGAATTTAGAGAGGGGTCCTGGATCTTAATATTTTTGGACTTGGAGATTGCATTTCTGTACTCCATTGTCTTATATATTTTTTGAAAAGGATCACATCTGGTGATTTTCATGCGGATTTATCTTTGAAGTGTTGCATTTCTGTACCTTGGAATTTGGTTTTGCATTATAATTACTGGATAGAGTATCAGAATTCATTTGAAATTCTTCATGATGAACAAGGTATTTCTATCTGTTCACTGTTGATCTCTTTTGTTTTATGATATTTGTTTTAAAATTGCTATCATTTATATGTATATTTGCTTTAACAACGCTTCCTTTTATATATCATTTCTGAGTATAATTGAAACGTTATTTTTCATAGTTACATGTAAATGGTATACAATGATGAATGCAATATGTTTATATAACTCTGTTTAATTTCTTAAACAGAGTTATCTTTATTTGTTTTTGCACATTTCAATTTGATTAATAATACATTTTCATGGTTATTGTTGAATTGAAACAATCTTAAGTTGTATTCACATATAACTACCCGGGTTAATATTAGGATTTCTTTATCAGTATTTAGTTTAGATTAGATAGTTTTATTTCAGTCAATTTAGTCCCATTTCCACCCATCCAATCCAATCCACTTAGTTACAAGGAAACTGGTCCTTTAAATCCAGTCGGAGCCACCATTCCAAACGGAAAAGGAGTTGTCTTAATGTCTCGACCGGGTGGTTTTCCCTGATGTTTGAAGCAGAGATTTTCTAGGCTTCAACACCTCCACAATAGTAGCCACAAATAATATAACCATAGATAAATATTCCAAGTAAGGGTTAGGTAACCTATCGTCTATAACAATACCCTCAAGGAGGAAAATCAATTGGAAGCATTGATCAAGCCTTCATCAAATATGATATTTTGGCAATGATTCATGTATAGGAAGGGTTGATTAGCACTTACTCTAGGGTAATATTATTCACATAAAGGAATGGTCTATTGAAGCATGGAACGGTCACTTGACCGGATAGTATCTTATTGAAAAATATGAAAAATAAGAATTGTTGGCTAACCCTTCCGAAAATATGGTATTTTCCTCTTTCATAATCTAGAGTAAGAATCAACCAAACGTTAATCTATGATAGTATGACTAAGGATATGGATCACATATAAGGGTCAACCAACTCATTGGGCTGCATTAATTACTATTAAATGACTAAAAAAGTACACATAAATTATCAATCTAGGGATGTCTTTTATTTCAATGACACTCGCACTTTCTGTGTCGATACACCCAACCAGAAGCAAACCCAAATAAAGGAAATCGTTGCTAAATTAAATTCTGGAAGGAAATCTGTCATAGGGAAATAAAATGATCTACAAGACTATAATTATACCTCAATTAATCGGTTCTAGCATGCCACACAACAATTATCCAGCTGGTATCTCTAATCTCGTATGTGTAACAACATACAAAATATTGAAATTGAAGCAGATATATTCACAGCTGAAACATCAGAAACAACACTTCTAATGATACATAAACAAAATACAAGCACATATACACAACTACCTTAATAATTTCAATCCCTACTAAAGAGGAGGGCCCTTCCTCCCTAGCAGGGCGTAGGTAGAGAAAGAACTTAATGGAAACTAAATCGAATTATGCATGTAACAATAATAATAGGATAATCTGTATTAATATGAGAAAAATTACAGAACCAAAGTAATGATGTTCTCCTCTAACCTTTCGAACTATATAGTGGTTGCATCTTAGAAAAACAGGGGATGGATTAGTCATGACAATCTTATGATTCTCATGCTGGTCGAAATAGAATACATATGGTTATAACCACTTCTTAATAAAATTTTGAATAGAAAATTATAGATTATAATCAAAACCTCTTAGAGGTTGTTATCCAAAAATACAATCCTTAATAACTTCTACAACTGTCATGATAAATCACAATTATAGCGTAACATCTAGCGGACAGGTCAGCATCAGGAGTTGACGAGATCTAGTCAGTGGTACAACTGTGATAGCATTTTGCCAGCGGATCTGTAACAGCATGGTGTAAAACTCTCATTGTAATAGCAGACCCTTGACTGCTCCTATATTCCTTGTGCTTGGGATATTTTGTGCTACAAATGACATCTTGAAAGACAACAAAAAGACCATAGATCTTCTCCAAACATTCATTCTTGGTTAGTCATAAAAAGACACGATACATCATAATAATTGATGAAATGGCAGAGTGATGAAAATAAGGTGAAACAACACAAGTTAAGATAGAAAGGTAGGAAAAAGAGGCTAATATAGTCTCAATGGTTATAGTCATGAGGAAAAATAGGGGAAAAAAATGTAGGAAATGTGTGCAAAACTGGTACCCAACATCTCCCTGCAACTGAAGCACTTTCATGTCCTCATAAAAAATCTCATCTCTCATGGGCATATCTCCAATTCAGGTCAGTGAGATCATAAGGGCTAGTTTTATCTTCATCTGCAGACCTATACCCCTGATTGGTCATTAGCGGTCGTACCCAGAAATCTGATTCATACTTTCTCAATTCATAATTACTCTGATAATCCTCAATTGGCAGCTAGATCAAAGGAAACTTGAATTTCAATTCGAGGCACAAGGCATCAAGGAATTGTACTATCTGTGCATATGCTGGTACATTTGTAACAACCATCATGAAATTTTGGAATGCAAATGGGCCTCCCTTCAGTAGCTCAGCACTACTGGGTTCCGTGCATTTCAAGCACCAAGTCAAGGCTTGGCTCTTCATCACTGAGAACTGATTGAGGCAGAAGTTCACAATCCTTCTTCTGTAAGTGGTAGTTGGTTCCTTCATCCCAGGATTACTCAAAATTCTCCTAAATTCTCGCCTTAACTCGGTAGCTCGTCCTAGTTCTGCTCGGACCCATAATGCCATATTCTCCTCATTATCATCCATAGATTTGATGGCCAAATTCCGCTCAATTTTATTCTTCATGAAGGACAAAAAATATCACAACTGAAGATCTCCCATATATGAGAATATTGTCACAACCATTTGCATACTCACATGCTCACAAATGTTATTTTGTAATAATAACTCACACAGCAGGCTTTTTTCATCAAAATCAAAGGCACGAAAAACATCTAAAAATGTGCTAGTGGAAGAAAATAGAAAGGTTTTGTCCTCCATAACAACTTTCATCTGAAACAGGAAGTAGCGTTCCCATAGAAAAATAGGATAGGATGGGGAAGGTTGCCTAAACCCCAACAAATTAAGGGCAAGATCATAAAGTTTTTGCTTTTATATGGTAAGATCTCGAACCTGTTGTTGTAACAGCATCAGTTGTTCCTCCTGCTTCTTCAGGACTTCCTTCTTCTTATAATTCTCGTATCCTTTCTTCAACTCTTCTTTCATTCATCTTTCATGCAGGGAATCTATCTCCCTCTCATGTTCTTTCAGTGAAATCATTCCCTCCCGAAGGGAGATTTATTCCTATTTCTACTTCTGTAATTCGGAAATTAACAAGATTTTCACAAAACCCCATTCGAAGATGGGACACGACGTTCTTCTGCATTCAATATCAACATCAATAATGGGTGTAACAACCTCTGTTGAATGGGGTTGTTGATTGCTGCTGGTTCTTGTGTAACAACAGCTTCCTCAGTGGGTTCCTGTGTAAAAGCCCCTTCGTTTCTACTGAAAGTAGCCTTTGTTTCCATTATTGTTTCTTCTACAATAGCAGTGGCCTCCAAAAGTTCTTGTGTATTGGCCTATAGGTCAATTACTATAGGAGGCTCTGCTTTAACTGCTAGTTCTTGTGTAATAGCAGTATCCTTAGAAGGTTCTTGTGTAACAGCCTCCTATTATTCTGTTTCTATTTCCATTGGGCTGATATCTTCCCCACAGACCATATATCCCGCTGCTGTTAGTTCTTGAAAACATGTCTTGCATAAAAATACCAATATTTCCCTCCCCTTATATAATATTTGGTTCAATTCTTCATTTTCCTTTCTTAGATTTTCAAGTTCTAAAAACAGAACATGAGTTTCATCCTTATCTAATGAGGAGGGTTTCCTTTCTTCTTCTAATACTTATGCTTCGGTCTGCTTCCCAGATGTGGGCAAAGGTTCTGAGGGTAGACTAAATTTAACACTTCGTTTCGGCCATCTATCCCCAATTAGTTCATCATTGGGTTATTTCCCAATTCTGACCTTGGCAGGTTGAGTTTGGGTTTCTGCTTCTCCCTGTCTTCCTCCTAAGGTCTTGGCCTACTTTCCCTGGCTTTTCCTCAGCCTCTTTCTCTTGAATTCTTCCCAAGTCCTTCCTTTATGGCTTAGGGCATCCAGCACGATCAATTTTATGAGTCCATGATTGGCCACACATGCTTCCAGATGCATTGTTGTCTTTACTGTTGCCGCCATATGTTTAATGTTCCCTAATATGTAGAATGGAAGATTAATCATTTTCTAGTGCCGAAGGTGATTAAGTATATGGAATTGATAATTAAACACTATCATGGATATTTTCTCATAAGTGACATATTTGATTAAACCCAAGGCGAAATCTACCCATGGCTGAGGGAGTGATAACTTGTCAATTCTTCTCCCTTTCTTCTCCAATTTTTCTTCTCTTTCTAGGAAGTCTTCTTTCAATGAGGGGTCATTGATTTTCTGTTAAAAAACCTCCATCCCTCTACTGGAAATGTATTTACTCGGGAAATTACCTCTTCAGTCACCTCAATTTTCAGGCCCCTAACTCGGATCTAGTTGTTATTCAAATTCTGAGTGAATTCGATTGCAACCATGTCGTCCAAGCCTTCTAGCTTCTGGAAATACTCAATCCATCTGGAATATATGAATATATGGTAGGATTTTGGATATTTTTGCAAGGAATCCATAGAATACAGCTCGTGCCTGACCGCTACTCCACCCATCTTGCTATTGTTTCTAAATTTACTTCTTACTGGTCAGCCCACTATAATGTCAATGCATTGCTCACTTCTTCTTGGCATCTCTGCTTATCCCAATTGGCATGTTTGAAATGAGGATACAAGGCTTCAGTCAAGGAGGTCGGTGGGAGGTGATAGGTTTTACAGATTATGGAATTGTACCTCACAAAACTCTTCATAAATGTCTCGTTATGGAAAGTAATGGATTCTAAGTACACACACTCTTTCCAATAGGATTTAGTCATCATTAGCATTTTAATTGGGTGCATGCGGATTTGATAGAGGTTTATGACTATGGATTTTTTCAATGATTTCAAGATATACTCCCTCCCCCACCTTAATGGTGACATTCATCCACGGGCGTCATGGGAATATAATTTATTTTTCCAATAATCAACAAATCATAAATGATGACGTTACATTTTGAATGACGTACCTGAAGCGACGTGGAGGAATATTTCAAATTGATGGCGTACTTCTCGCAGAATTTGTGGCATTGCATTTAGTTGGCACAATTATTGTCATTATGCGATGAAACATGAGAAATAATGTTTGTGGTTGTCAACTGTTACATGTGTAACAACCAAGACAACCTTCATATTATTCTTTAAATAAAGATAATAATCAAAAGAAATCGGTAGAGAAATAAAATCAAATAAATACCTTAATCTTATTAAATGGATCAGGAAGGAAAGATGATGTTTCAAGAAGAAAAATATGGGTGTAAAAGCCACCACAGGAGTGGTTTTCAGCTGTTACAAAATATCTAAGTGCGCCCATGACAGATGTTTTGACAGTTAGATTTATTATTTTTGTTATATTTAATTTTGTTATATATACAAATATTTTAAACAGGTGTAGTAGCTGGCACAAGGGTGGTTTCCAGTTGCTTCACTTATTGGAATTTCAAATTTTAGGCTACATAGGAGAATGTTCCCCTACTACTGTAACATGAAGATCGAAGTCCGCGACAATGTTAACAAATGATTCCTTCGAAGCGGGTTGATGATATAACCTTAGACGGTGCCCATTAACCTGTAACGATTTCTTAGCACTGTCGATGGTGAAAAATTGTATAGTCCCATTGTCAAGTACCATGTTCACTTCGGAAGGACCTAGCCATCTGGTGTAGAGTTTTCCTTTGAAATGCTTGAACCTTCAATCATACAAAATAGCCCAATCTCCTTTCTGGAACTTTTTCTTCTTAATAAACCCATCATGCCATCTAGCTCTTTGCTGCTGAATGATCTTTGTCTGTCGAATAGCATCTAGTCGTTTCTCTTCCAACTCATTGACATGGTTCAATATTTGTGTCTGTGTTGTACTTAAGTCCAGATTGACCTGCAATTTTGTTCTTAATGTATTTATCTCGAACTCTGTGGGGAATAGAGTAATATTACCATACACCAATTTGTAAGGTGAGAAGCCTGTAGTATTCCTCCATGTTGTTTTGTAATCCCACATTACCTCTAGAAGTTTCTCAGCCCAGTTTCTTTGGTGGCTGGCTACTGTCTTTGTTAAGATTCCCTCAATGACTTTATTGGTGCCTTCTACTTGAACATTTTCTTGTGTGTGATATGGTGAATTGATTTTGTTATGAATTCTATAATTTTCAACCAGTTTCTTGATCAAATGAGATGTGAACTAAGGCCCCCCATATGTCACTATCTCTCTGGGTATCTTGAAGCGAACAAAAATATCTTCAAACAGGAAGTTTGAAACAACCTACTCTTTTGCTCTAATTAGTGCCTTTACTTCAACCCACTTTGTGACATAGTCGATGCATACCAATATATATGATTTTTACTTTGATGAAGGATTAATTGGCCCCACAAAGTCCAGGGCCCATTTTGCAAATGGTTCTATCACTATTTGAGGTTGTAATGGCATATCATATGATTTCAGAGGCTGGCCCATCCTTTGGCAGCTATCACATCCCTTCACAAACTTCTTGGCATCCTGCAATATAGTTGGCCAGTAGTACCTTGTTGAGAGAACTTTATATGTTGTCCTTTTGTTAAAGAAGTGCTCTCCAAAGGGTTCCTCATGACAAGCCTTGAAGATCTCAAATACCTCATCTTCTCTAACACATTGCCAAATCTGAAAGTCTAGCTCGGTGTGATAGAGATTTCCTTTTATCCAGGAGTAGGTAGCACCCTATTGTATAATCTTCCTTCTTTCTTTGGAAGACAGATGGTGTGGGAATTTTCCTAAAGCAAGGTAATTGGTTATATCTGCATACCATGGTGAGTGAGTAGAGATGGAAAAATGATATTCATTCGGAAAAGAATCCTCAGTGGCAGTACAATCATCACTTATAGTTAATCTAGAAAGAAAATCAACAACAACATTACCTTTTCTAGGTTTATCTAAAATAGTAACATCAAATTCTTGTAACTGCAATAACCATCGTGTAACTCTACCATTAGTAACTGGGTTGTTCATCAACAATCGAATTGCAGCATGGCCAGTATGTACAAATACTTAATACCCAGTGATGTAGTGTCGAAATTTGTTGATAGCATGCACTATTGCTAGGAATTCCTTCTTAGTAAGAGTGTAGTTGAGTTCTGTTGGAGTTAAGTTCTTACTAATGTAATAAGTGGTGTAAGGTTTCTTCTCCTCCAGCTGCCCCAAAACAACACCCACAACTATGTCAGATGCGTCCGTAGCGATATGGAATTGAAATCTCCAGTTTGGTCCTCATAAAAGAGTTGATGTTGTTACACAATTCTTTAACTTTAGAAAGGTCTACTCACACTTCCCTGTCCACACAAATTCTGCATCTTTCATGAGCAATGAAAATAGAGGAGATGAAATATTTGAAAATATCTCTATAAATATCCTATAGTATCTTGCATGTCCCAAAAAATGACGTACCTCTTTCGGATTTTAAGGGGTCGGGATTTTCGATATTGCCTCAATTTTTGTAGGATCTACCTTGATTCCATCTACTGAAATGAAATGTCTCAGCACAATTCCCTCGGTCATCATCAAGTGGCATTTCTCCGTGATCAGAGCAACATTAGTTTGTTCACAACGTTCCAAATTTTTTTCCAAATTAGCTAATTCTATCTCAAAGGCATCCCCGTAGGGTGTAAAATCATCCATAAATATTTCAAGGCAGTCATTCAGATGATCGAAAAAAATAACCAATATTTCCCTCTGAAAATTTGTTGGTGCATTAAAGAGGCCAAAAAGAAGGACTTTGTATGCAAAAGTACCCCATGGGCAAGTGAAGGTTGTCTTGTCTTGGTCTTTCAGGGCAATCTGTATTTGATTATAGCCATTAAACCCATCTAGGAATGAAAATAACTTTTTCCCAGAGAGAGTATCCAAGACTTGATCAATAAATGGTAAAGGAAAATGGTCCTTCTTATTAGCCTTGTTAATCTCTCTATAGTCTAGACAGACTCTCCATTTGCCATTCTTTTTTGAAACTATGAAAAGCGGAGGCACCCACTGGCTATCAGAAATGGGGTAGATGAAATTAGCATTAAGGAGTTTCTGCAATTCTTCTTTCACTATCTCCTTAAGCACAAGGTTCATTCGGTGCTACAGTTGTCTAACTGGTTTGCAATCCTCTTTAGGATAAATGTGGTGAGTGCATAGACTAGGATGGATTCCTTTCATATCCATATAGTCCCATGCAATTGCCTTTTGTATTTTTGTAATAGTTGTATCAAAAATCTGTTTTGTGCAATAGTAAGGTTAAGATTGATGTTTAAACATTTCCCAAGTTCAATTTCAACGAGACTGCTGATAGTATGCAGAGTGGTTTCCAAATGTTCAATAATTGCATCATCTACCTCATCTTCCTCCCCCAGTTCTATAATGGAGGGAACAAAGAGTGAATTACTGATAAAACCATTAATGATATTGTCTTTAGTTTCATCCTTGAAGTACTATTCTTTTCCAAGTGTGAGAAGGGGTAGGGAAAGATCAAATTCAGGTTTAAATTCGTCCCACCAAGGACTACTCACTTCCACATGAGGCTTTGCTGGGGGGTAAAGATTCATGTTCTGAGTGGCCTGCCCATCTCCGATATATGTGTATGCAGTGGCTAGCCATGGTCTTCCCAAGATTAAACAATGACCCCCCAGGTTTGATTTTGTTTGTAAAATCAGAAAACCAGTCGTATAATTCCAAGAAGCCATAGTGATAACCACATATTATATCATTCCCTCAGGCTTGACACATGACCTATCTATTAATTCAAGCGATGTGGGTATATTTCTAAGTTCATGAGGTACTAGGGAGATGAAGAGGTCTTTAGTCATGAAATTAATGGCTGCCCATAGATCAATCACAGTATTGTTTATAGGTTTATCGTCAATATGGACAGTCACTGAAGGGTTCCTTGGGTCATTATATTTAGTCAAAAAAGGATGATCAATCATGAGATCGGACAATTTCCCCATGACATGGATAGTAGCAGGGTCTTTGGGTTTTCTTCCAGGATTTTTGATGCATAGATCCCTCACCATTTTAGCATATATAGGTACTTAAGATCTTGTAACAGCGGAATTCGTACATACAAATTTTGCAGTTCCTTGAGGAATTCGGATTCAGGTTGTGAGGCTAGCCCAGTTTCAGATAATCGTTGAGGGTATGGAGGATTCTGAATGCTAACAGCCAAGTTAGATATCACAGATGCACCATCCTTGCTCGGATTGGCTATTGTATAAATAGCAGATCCTCCTGAGCTGGCTGGTATAGGTGTAACAATGGTTTTTGTATCAGTTGTTACATGTGTAACAACTACCTCATAATTGCCCATATCCTTTCTAGGTGACTCACATTCTTCAGTAATAATGGGAGTATGTTAAGGTCTGATTACTTTCCCTGATCGAAGCTGAACCTCGTTAATTCCAATAGTATTAATAAGATATGTATGGAGGGTAACCAGAGCATCCATGCTCTGGGCTACCTTATTATTTGGATTGGGGTTAGGTTGCACAGGTGATTGGGGTCAGACAGAAGGTGTAGGCTTTTGAATAGAAGGAAGTTGTAACTATTGCTACTATATTGGTAGTGTAGGGGGTACTAGACCTTTTCCATTATTTCTCCAATCCTGACCCCAAGGATTGGGTTGCGATGGGGGATATTTCATTGGTGGAGGAGATGGCCATTGGTTCCATGGTGAAGGAAATTTTGTTGAGGAAGGAGTAGGATACCGCCATGGATATTGCTGACTATTATAAACATTATTCCTAGGATAAAAATAGGAAAACTCTGAAGGCATACCTATAGGTCGTGGCTATGATGGTCTCTTTGATCCGATGAAATAAGAAGACTGGACATCCTCACTTGATTATTGAAGTACCACCTTCAGTTTGGGAAATTCAGGAGACTAATTCATAGAATGCGTCAACTCACATATATTGCACAACTGACGCTATTCATTCCACATTCTCTTTCCAAATTTTTCTTTTTGCATCGGGAATAGAATATTGATAAGGTTTCTTCAGCTTCTGCTTGTGCTTTCTTAACTTGTATCGTATTGATCTGGGCAAAGAGATTGCTAAGGAGGTTATTTTTAAAATCCTCAAATAGGTTTTCGATCTTGGCTCTAGTTAATCCTCCACTTGTGGACTTTTGTATCTAGACTGAAGGGTCCTGAACTGAAATTTTCCCTTTGATTGATCCTCTTGAGCTACGCAGGAAAAGCTTCATTATTTCATCAAGCGGTTCTTGTGATATGTCCCCTTTTCCCAATATGTTCAGATGCTCCAGATAATAATCTCTTATATCTCTTATGAATATTGGCTTTAGATTTTCCGGGTCTAAGTTACTGAACTTAGACCTTTTTAAATTGTAATGAAATCGCTCCATATAGTCTTGTAGGCTCTCTTCCTCCTTCTGTGCAATTCGGAAGATCTCATCCTTCAAATCCATGGTTCAATAGTAATCTTGATACTTAAAGAGAAAGGCCTCCCTCATGTCATTCTAGGTTCAAATCGTGCCAGCACCCAGTCTAACGAACCATCTTAATGCTACTCCTTTCAAAGTAGCAGGGAATAATTTCAGCTTCTGGGTGTCTGAAGTGTAGTCATAACCTCTACAAAACACATCGAATTCAAACAAAAAGGTATCAGAATATTCAACAGCCATCCCTTGAAAGGATGGTTGGGATGATAAATGGATATTATTCATAGGAGCCTCGTCCTGTGTTACTAATATTGGTATTTCGAAAGTAACAAAGCTATCTGTCTTGACGTTCTCGTCCCCCATGGATGATTCTTCCTACTAGGATGAACTGACCTCAAAGTGTTTTGGAGATTTATAAATAAAAGGATCAGGTTGTTACAGGACCATCTGTTTAACAACACTACCAGTGTCCAAATGATGATCAATTAAATGTCGTTCCTCAGGCCCTTGGTGCTCCCCACTGGTCTCTCTGTGTCCTTCAATTCTCAGATCCCGATCAATGATTTTCCACTATTGTTTGGAATCTAGAGTCTTGATATTAGGAGTGGATATGTTATTCGAATGGTGGTGAGGTACAGACATGGAAGACATTAATGGCCCAAGCTTTGATATGGTAGCTGCTTTCTACGGTCTTATCTTCCTATTATCTCTGTATGACGTAGATTGTTCGTTTTTTACCCTTGATATAAGATCTCCAAAGAATGTCTTTCTTCCCAAATTTGCACTCTTCTTTTCCTTCTTATGAGCCATCTTTCCTGTAGTCAGTAGAGTGGGGGGTGTTTGTAGATGTTGATATCATCCTACTGGCATACATGGGCCCTATGTGCATCAATTCATCCTATAAGTGCTTCAGTTTCTACATCATTGAACCTGCTCAAGTTCGTTAGAGAAATGAGCTGGTTCTTACCTCTCATCTTACCGCACAATGACTGTATAGTTGAAGACACCCTAAAGAAACACCCAAAAATTCAAAATTCTAAGTGTCCCAGCAAGACATTGGTGAGCCTGCTTAAGTTTGTTAGAGCGATGTGCAGGTTGTTACCTCTTGTCTTACTGCCTGAAAATTGTGTCGCTAGAGACACACTAAAAAATTTCCCAAAAATTCACACTCCTAAGGGTCCCAACAAGACATTGGTGAGCCTGCTCAAGTTCGTTAGAGTGTTAAACAGGTTCTCGCCTCTCATTTTAATCCCTGGCAATTGTGTAGCTAGAGACACTAAAAAAACACATGAAAATTTCACATCTATGTGCCCTAGTGTAGCAATGGTGAGCCTGCTTAAATTTGTTAGAGCGTTGCACAGGTTCTTACCTCTCGTCTTACTGCCCAACAATTGCAGACTGGGTACAGTCTATCTTCTAAGAAACAACTTTGGCTGATTGCAATGTCACTGCCATCCCCGACATAGGCACCAAAATGTTGGGTTGTATTAATTGCTATTAAATGACTAAAATATTACACATAAATTAACAATCCAAGGACGTCTTTTATTTCAATGACAACCGCACTACCTATGACAATACACCCAACCAGAAGCAAACCCAAATAAAGGAAATTGTTGCTAAAGTAAATGCTGGAAGGAAATCACTCATACAGAAATAAAATGATCTACAATACTGTAATCACACCTCAATTAATTCATTCTAGACTGCCACACAACAATTATCTAGCTGGTATCTTTGATCTCATTTCTGTAACAACATACAAAATATTGAAATTGAAGCGGATATATTCACAACTGAAACAAAAAAAACACCAATTCTACTAACAAATAAAACAAATACAAAGACATATACAGAAATACCTTAATCACTGCAATCCTTGCTAAATAGGAGGGCGCTTCCTCCCTAGCAGGGCGCAGGTAGAGAAATAACTTAATGGAAACTAAATCAAATAATGCATGTAAAAAAAATAATAGGATAATCTGTATTAATATGAGAAAAATTACAGAACCAAAGTAATCTTGTTCTCTGCTAACCTTTCAACCTCAAGGGCCAAGAACTATATAGTGGTTACATCTTACAAAAATAGGGGATGGATTAGTCATGATAATCTTATGATTCTCATGTTGATCGAAATAGAATAAATATGGTTATAACCACTTCTTCATAAATGTCTGACTGGAAAATTATATATTACAATGAAACCCGCCTAGAGGTTGTTATGCAAAAATATAATCCTTAATAACTTCTACAGCTATCACAATAAATCACAACTATGCCATAACAGCAAGCGGACAGGTCACCATCAGGAGTTGAAGAGATCCAGTCAGCAGTACAGTTGTGACAACAGTTCACTAGCATATCTATAATAGCATGGTGTAACAACATCATGGTGTAAAAATCTCACTGTAACAACATGCCCTCGACTTCTCCTATATTCCTCGTGCTCAAGATATTTTCTGCTAAAAGTGACATCTATAAATACAACAAAAAGACCATATATCTTCTCCAAACATTCATCCTCAGTTATTCATAAAAAGGCACGATACATTATAATAATTGATGAAATGACAGAGTAATGAAAATAAGGTGAAACAACACAAGTTAATATAGAAAGGTAGGAAAAAGAGGCAAAGATTGTCCCAATGGTTATAGTCATGAGGGAAAATAGGGGAAAAAATGTAGGAAAAGTGTACAAAACTAACACCCAACACAACCCTTCCACCATGATAATGGCATAAAATATTATAATCCTTCATAAATGTTCCAAGGGAGGGTTGGTCGACGCTTCCTCTAGGAAAACACTCTCAAGGAGGAAAATAAAGTGGAAGGGAAAACCAATGATCTTGACTTAGAAGGGTTAGTATCCCTCCATGTTAATGACTGCAAATATTATAATAATATAGAAATACTGTAGGTTAGCATTGGTCCTCCTCTCATATAGGATATTAATCTCAAGGGCGTAGGTGAAGTGGAAAGGTTATCCAACAATTGCAAAAATGAAAGTTTATCTAAGCATTGCTCAAATATTGGATTTTACTCATGATTGATGTAAATGAAGGGTCAACTGGTCCTTCACCTAAGACAATATGATCAATGAGGTGGATAATATGGAAGAGTTGACCAACCCATCTTCCAAGATAACATTTTCAAGGAGATAGAAAAAGTATAAGGGGTAGATTATCCCTCCTCCAGAATGGTATTTATATGATGATCTATGTCAAGGAATGGTCTAACAAACCTTTCTCGAGGACAGTATTATTGTGGAGGTGAATCACATAAAAAATAGTGTAATACATCCTCTAGGATTGTACTCTCAATGATGCAAATGAAGAGGAATGGTCAACCAACCCTTCCTCAAATATGGAACTTTGGTCATGATTCATGTAGAGGAAGGATCAACCAACCTTCCCTCCATAATAGTATGATTAATGAGGTGGATCACCTGGATGGTTCAATTGGCCCTTCTTTAAGGATAATATTATTAAGGATGTGGAGAAGGTGGAAGTATTATCTTACCCTTCCTCCAATGTGATATTTGGATGATAATTGGTATTTGGTATTTTTTATTTTAGTGATTTTTTTTGATGGGATCCATTAGTTTTAGATATAACGCATTGAGGAATTTCAAGGAATGAAGATGCATGGTAGTATTATATGGTTTATATGTGGCCCTAGTGTAAGTACTAGGATGTGAGATGGAGTAAAACATGGTGGAGTAGGGGGTTTTTGTGTGGCACATGAGTTGCATTGAAAACATGGAAAATAAATAAATCAAGTGTGAAATGATTTGGGTCTTGAACCAAATGATGAATTAAAAAGTGTTTTATTCATGATTTTGAAGTTTACGTCCAAAATTTTGGATTTTACCCATTGAGTAGTCGATTCAGAAAATCATTACCCCTACCTTATGGAAAACACTAATGAGAAATGGTGATGGATAAGCATGATACCATATTGATGGGAAGGATGATGTTCATTGATGATGTTAGTAGAGGATACATGGAAGAAGTATAAAACAACACATGGACCCAAAATAGTGGTCATGCAATGACATAGTAGCACCATATGGAAAAGAAGATGGTGACCATGTGGAAAGGAAGTTTTCCAAGGAGTACAAAATTAATTTAAGTGTTAGGAGGCCTTGATTTTAGACCCAATGTTTTCTTTAAAATTCCTTTTTTTTAGGGGTTACAGTATAAAGGAATCAAATAAGTTCCATAAAAACTTCCCTTCCAGGAATATTTTTCCTCCCTCCATCGACAAGTGTTGATAGTTGGACCTGATGAGATGGTGACATCAACGAGGAGGATAGGTTAATTAAAAGATTCAATATCTAGTGACATCAACATGATGTCATACAACTGAAAAATTCAATCATGTGGAAATGAATATAGTCATATCCCCCTCGAGGAATATTTTCTCGTATGTGTTTTCCAAGCCAACCATAGAAACCAATGGACGATTTTGATGGGCATGACATTAAGATGATGTTATCCAAATAAGAATCATATGGAGGGAAAGGATGTGGTTGATTTAATAATTCAACAACTACTAGAAAGGGCCAATTAGGGAGGGTCATTAAGGAATCTGTTTCCCCCAGCTACTAGGAGACTCGAGGATAATTTTTGACGATGGAAACTAATAGGTTAAGGTACTAGTCATCCAGTCGTGAGGTCACACTATAGGCTAAAAAATTTTGCTAATAAAAGGAATAGACATTGATGATAAAATTGGTATTGTGGGGAGACATTATGGCTTTATCAAGGCAATGGTCATTGAATTTTAAGATCTCACATTACCATTATAGTGTTATGGTGGTTGGGGAATGCACTAACACACAATATATTTTGATGAAGGAAGGAATGATGGCTAAGTGAAGGGTCAAAAAAGTTTAGAATGAAAACCTGGTAATATGGAAGGATGATGATGTGGTGTATGAATATGGAAAAAATATTAGTGATGCTTGAGAAAATTTATATGGCTCTTCCAGCTCTGCACATGACAACAAGGAGACCAGTAAATGTAATAGCATGGTATGAAAGCTCAAAAATTATTTGCCCCATTTCATGAGGAAACTAGGTGTGTGATAGAGGAATCTAGAAGTGGAAGGTATTGGGAGAAGGTGACCCAAGGTTCATCTGATTATGAGGACTTAGTGGTAGAGCGGGTGGGACTAGGATATTGGTGTTATACAGAACAAAATTTTTATAAATTATTTGATATGACAAGGGTTTGGTGTTGCCAGTAAATTATCTATCCATTAAGTGACATAGTGAGCTCCAAGACTTTTAATTTTCTAATGCTTTCACACTATAATGGAAATTTTAGCTTTCCTCAATATTTTTTAATATGTCGCCTAGTTTTCACTTCAAATTACAGATCCTCCCTCAAACATCATGCTTCCTATCATTAGCTTCAAATTTTCATATGATTTTCTCCTCAATGTTCTACTCTCCTCTTCTTCCTCAGATCTCTTATTTACTTTGGCCCTTCATCTTATAGTCACATATACTTCTCTTCTACGATGCTTCTTTATTCCTAGCGCTTCTTCAATTTCTTGATCCACACTATGATGCATTCTAATGTTCTCATGAATTTTATTTATAGCTATTTTTTGTGAATATTGGCTTAGGTTAACATGGCACATGTTAGCAAATCTTGGCTTAATCTAACATGGTACACACTCTTTGCTAAGGCAAGTTGATGTGTGCTGAGCTTGACTTGGCTCATAAAACATGTAAAAGGGTCTCCACCTAAATTTTTGACATGTATGAAAAATGGTCTCCCCTGATCTTTGACATGTATTCAAAATGGTTTCATTTATCCATCTTGGGTTCCCCCCTAGTTTTGACTTATATCTACTTTAGGTATCATGCATCTATCTTATTTCTCCCCATATCTTTGACATTAATGACAATGCATTATTAGACACAATCACTAATATGTTTTAAGGCTTATTTTGTTACCCAGATGTATAATCTGAAGCCATGACTTCTTCCCCAATATTTTGATTTTGAAGCGGTGAAAAAGTTCCCATTCATTAGGAAAGCTACTTAGGTGCCCTCATCATGCCAAGTTGATCTCTATAAGGCCCCTACATCCATTGTTTTTCATTTTATTATTTCTTAACTTTTCTAAGGGTGCGTTATATGGTTTCAGTTTAGTTGATCACAGCTGATTCTTGTGTCATTAAATAAACAAATATGTTCATCAGGGTATCTGTCTTGAATATTTAAACACCTTACTCTAGAATGGGAAGGCCCACCATTAAAGAGAAGTAGGATAATTTTGGTATTGGAGAGATTAGATATAAAAAAAGTCTAGTACGATTTTCTTTAGCTAAAAAGGGGGATATCACATTATACTCAAAGTGGTATATGAAACTCCACTGGTCAAGGTGAATCCACCTCTGAATAAACCTCTTGATGTTGTACTTATTCAGGTGAGTGATAACTTTAGAAGTCCTTTTCACTTTTTCCTCATTAGATCTATGGTAATATTGTAGCCTTGGAGATGGGGGGGATTACATCTTCACAAATATCTCAAGGATGTCTACTATGATGTCATCTTTACTCTCAATTAGCATGATAGGTCCAACTCCTTCCACATCAACTCCAACATCCTCTCTTTCTTTCATATCAATAATTATGCCTAAAATGCGAGTTGTTTTTCCTAATCTTTATTTGTCACTTGCATTTGAAATTATATTACAAATGCATAAAAATATTTGGTAAAATTTTATATATTGAAAATGTGTAAGCTTATAATAAAATTCCAACGATCATCACAACATAAATTATGAACAAATAAGTTGTTGGAGAACAACAAGCTCCCTAAGAAACACATCTAGATCATCCTCCTTACTCCTATTTTGCAACGCCTGCACTCCCATATGCATCTTGATTCTAGTGCCATGTCCATAAGGCATGAGTTGAATTTTGTACCCACAACACATATCTAGAGACATTTGGAGAACATGATAATTTTCTCCTATTATTAAGAAAAAGGAAAACCGTCGAATATAAGTTGGTGGCTATCTTACCAAGTATAAGGTTGGAATGGATATTATAATGTGGGATGTTAAGTCTCACGTCTAGTATGCCCTGAAAAAATTTGAATTCTCTGTAAGCACTCCAATCTGGCTGCCTGTCCAGTGCAACTTGCCCTTAGTTGGACCCGCGGTGTATGTGAAAGGACACACCTGTCCATATTTTGGATATATTTTTTTTATTTTTTATTTTTAAATAGCAGAAAAATAGAAAAAAATTGTAATACGTAGACCATGACCATACGTTAGTGGTCTCTTACATGTCCATGAAAATCAATATCCACTCCATACTGGTAAAGCAATTCTTCCATATGTTGACTCATACATTCGAATTCCTAGTAATGGTTGTTGTAACTATTATATCAAGAGCTATGCCATTTAACCATGGAGTAACACTTCGATCCACGTGCATCAGATCTCTCTTCAGCCACTTATACTACTCTACTATTAAGAATCAACAAATGGTAATATTATCACAAAGTCAATGGAGTATAACATTAAATAACTTATTGTTTCTGTTATAATCAGTATATGATGCTAAAATCACAAGTGTACTCCTCCAGTGTTAAAATAGAAATATAGATTATTGGAGGATCCAAATTCCTTACATGGGACTACGAATCTGGAATTGTAGGATGCAAACTAGATGCCTCCCCCTTGTGTTTCTATGTCATGATTTCCTGCCAATACCATCATAGGCACACGTGAAACCAGTGATTCCATGAACCTTAAAATAAATTAAAGTCTAAAATGAATCATAGAGCTTAGGTTTTTATGAAATGAAAATGAACAAATTAAAAGGCATGTACCTTACCTATGCATCCTAGCCAGGCTGATACATTTGATAGAATGGACCATTAGGGAATGTACACTTAAAGTAGACCGTGGATTTATCACTAGTGGTAATATAATTCGAGGGAGATACTTATTTTGGCCCAGAGAAGGTGGAGTGACTAATTCATGCTCTTCTCTCAACGCAGATAAGTATTTTTATCCACATATATAATATTATTTGGTGTTTGGAAGGAGATATGTTTAGTAACAAATGAAATTTTTTATTAAAAATGAGATTCATGCAATGACTACCGATGCATTGTAGCGATATCATTTTGAGAAAATTTCTCCCATACTTCAGAAAAATAAAACAGACCTACTTTTTGGAACTCCAACATAAGTAAATTGTTACCATATTGAAATATGTAACAATGTTTCTCACCTTTGATGATGATTAGCAGATCATGTCCATTTCTCAAAGATGCTCAAAGATTAAAGTGCTCAGAACTTTTCTGAAGTTGAGAGACCAGAAAGGTCTCATCGTTGTGATTCTAGTGCCGCAAATGGTTTGCAAAATGAAGGTCATATGCAGAAGTTATGAAGGTTTGAAAATCCTAGTAAACTCCAAAAAAATGACTTTGACCAAGTTTGACTTGGCATGTTGAAAAATTAAAAAGTGAATATTCTTGGAATATTCATCAAAATATTCCCTAGAATATTCCATGTAGACCAGTTAAAGTTTTCCAAGTGGCATCGTTTGAATGGATAATGGTTGGAGTTTTTATGGCTCAGTTAATCAAAGGCTACCACATGGCACACTTGGAGACCGCCACGTGGCCTAGAGGTCATGCTCTAAAATATTTTTGAGCTTGGGGGAGTCAAACACTCGAACTTCCCTCCTGCAGTGCAATGCATTACCTTTCCACCATACCATTGTTTCTTAACTATAATAGTGAGTGGGTTAATGTTAATGTTGATCACTTTGTATATGGTGGAGCAGAGGGGCCAACCCCTCCCCATAGGCCTATAGCCTAGAACCAAGGGCTTAATACTTGCACGCTAATAAAACCTGACCACAACTGTTACATTCAAACTCCAGTCACATTGCAATAAGTTCTGGCAATTACGGTTGTCAATATTTTGCGCTCCAATTAATGCTAACGCCTTTTTCTGGTGACATGACATCCACTAGAATTTAAAGCACAGTTATGTTGTTGGTTTAAATGGATCTCAACCTCCAAATATAGTGGATTTTCCTATTTTAACAGGAATTAACTCCAGTCCTCCACTTTTGGAGGAGCTTTCTTAGGGGACATTGGGCAGTTTTCTGTTTGATCATAACTCTTGGAGATTTTGACTATTTTTGGAGAATGAATAGTCATTTTTGGTGAATTTATACATTTTGAATTCATTGGAACAAGTTTCAGATCTATCATAGGTCATTTCATGCAGGTTTTACTCCAAGAGAGGTCAAGGAGCCATCAGGCCCACTAGGGTGTTTTCAGTGTTTTGAGCATCCATTCTCTGTTTTTTGCAATGAATAGTCATTCTTGACTAATTCAAGCATTCTAAAGTTTTTTTGACAAAGATAATAGCCATTTTAGGATTTTGATAACATTTACTTACCATTTTGGGCGAAAATATATGAGGGACATGCCATTAGGAGCTGGACCAGCAAATGTAGCCAGGAGGGGTGAACTGCTTCATCAATTTGCTGAGTATTGTCATATGTGATGATTTTTTCTCTGTCATTTGTTGTTGGATAATGGTATACAAGCTAATTTACATGCTTTAACCTCATATAAAAATCTATTTAAATAAGTTAAAACCATTTGTTTCACCTGCAAACTTCAGTGAACCTTATGCAAACAATTTAATTACTATTTGGATACTTAGCATAGTAAAAATAATACATTCCATTCAAATAAGGTTGGTATCAGAGCTTGAGTTAAGCTAGACTATTTTCTCTATTTAATCTTTGTGCAAGGATTTTTTTAACAGTTTGAAAGATTTTTAATGCTTACTAGGCTGAAGCTTAAGAGAGGAGAAGGTCAATTGGTGAAAGTCCAAAGTAATCCTCAGCCAAGGAGGGCAAGAGTGCCATTATCTCCACCTTCAATTTTACCTCAAAAAGAAGTAGAAGAAGCCATAAGCATGACTTCAAGGGAGGAAGGAACCCATGAAGAGGTGGATCCCAAAGAGGAAGAAAGAGTGTTCAAGAAAGCATTCGTTGACATGACTGAAATGGTGAGATTCCTTTATCAAGAAAGGAATTAAAGACTAGAAGGAGAAGGATCCAAAATTGACAAGGAAGGTCAGGGATCATCAGGAGGTCGCAATGATGAAGATAAATAAAGGAATGGAAATGGAGGAAATGGAGATAGTGGAAATTCACCATCCTCACCCTCATCATTATCATCATCTACTTCATCTTCAGTACACCAGTCACACAATTCAAAGAACACTGGTAAAAGTCATTTTCTAAAACTTGATGTTAAGTTTGAATTGCCAATGTTTGATGGTGAAGTTAATGCAGAAAAGCTAGATAATTGGATTAGGAAATTATAGGTCTATTTTAGAATCCAAAATTTTCATGATTATGACACCAAAATCGAACTAGCTTCATTGAGAATGGAAGGTGCATCACTTTTTTGGTGGGAAGCTAAGACAAAGGAGGAGATCAAGAAATATGGTAAGATTATTCTATCATGGATTGATTTCATTACTGCAATAAAACAATAGTTATATCCATTAGCTCACATGCAGAAGTATATAATGGACTGGAAAAATTTTAAACAATTAAAAGGACAAAATGTACAAGTGTATACTCAAGAATTTGGGAGAATAGCTCTTTTACTAGGAGTAGATTTTCATAGCCAAGACACTTTGCTCAAGTATATAGGAGGTTTACATACCTACCTAAGACATACAATCCTCATGTTTAACCCTACAAGCCTAGATGAGGTTTGTGTTCAAGCCACACATTTTGACGCAAGGGAAAAACAAAACTTAGATGGGAATGAGGAAAATGAGTTTAAAGGAAAATGGAAGAAAAAAAAAAATGAAAATACTAGAAAAGAGAAGTGAAAATTCTTCTGCAAACATTGTTCTAAAACTAGCCATGATGAGGACCATTTTTGGAAACTTTATCCAGAGTTGAAACCAGAAAGTTTTAAAGCCAAACAAAAAGCCAAGGAAAAAGGCAAGACAGTTGCAATAGCTGAAAAATACCTAGGGTCAGATTCAGGAGATGAAACAAAAATCATAGCTATGGGACTAAAGAACTTGAAGGGAAAAGAGAATGAAAATAAACCTAGTTCTAGTATATCTAACTGTCACATAGAAGCTCCAAGTGAAGAAATGAGAATTGAACTGTTTCATGTGAGGGTCATTTCCAAACATACCAAGGTTGACACATTGTTTGAGAGTGGGTCACAAGTGAACCTTCTCTTTGAAGACTTAGTTAAGAAACGAAATCTTGAGACCATTCCACATCTGAAACCATATCCACTTGGTTGGATTTGTAAGGATGCCAATTTACAGGTTTCAAAGAAGTGCATGTTGTGCTTTGCAATAACAACACATGTCATTAACACGGTTGAATTAGATTTTGTTCCACTTGATATAATAGGTATGGTATTGGGCAGTCCTTACTTGTATGACAGGAAATAAATCTTCCATCCCCGTGAGAACAAATACGATTTATTCAAAGATGGCAAGGAGTATATTGTGAGAGCTCATTGCAAAAAACTAGACTCTTATTTAGTTAATGTAGGGCAGATGAAGAGGCTCGTCAATGCAAGCCAAAACTTGACATTGATGATTATTAAACAAAGAAAATTTTTACATAATCCTTTTCATGTAAATGTTGATATATGTAATGAGTTTTTTCAGTTTGAAAGTAGGTTGCCTTTGAAAGAAGATGATAAGCAATTGCAGCAGTCAATATTGGTGTCAAACGATGCTGAAAAAAAAGTGCCAGTGAAAGAAGTTGCAAAGGTCCAAGAGAGGGAAAATCAACTTGACAAAGAAGGCACAAAATTCAAAAATTATTGTTACTAGTTTTAGAAAGGCATGGTACAATGGTGAAGAAACTTGGTCAGGAATCGACACAAGTTCAAAGAAAATTCAGGAAAAAATTGCCATAAGGACACAATGCAAGGTGAGAGTAATTTCAAGTTTCCTTTGATTATAGACCAATGTAGAAATAGGATGTTTACTCCAAATTTAAGTTGTTGTTCTGCAAGTTCAATAAATGTGCACATGACAATGTAAGAAAAAATAATTGTTGGTCAATGGAATCAAGGAAAATTTTGTTGTTTCATGAAAAGCTCCAATTAATGAAATTAGGGAAATTTCAGTGGCTTAAGATTGAAAGAGTGGGGACATAGTCTCCTCATCTTCATGATTAGTAATCTAGAGAGCTTTTGGGGTCCATTTTGTTCCCAATGGGGAGGTGTGATCAAGAGATCATGTCCATTGCTAAAAAATGCTCAAAAATGAAAGTTCTTAGAAGCATTCTGAACTTGACCAACTGGAAAGCTCTCATTGTTGTGATTCTATCGCCATGAATGGTTCACAAAACAGAGGTCGTATGTAGAAGTTATGAAGGTTTGAAAAGCTTAGTAAACTTAAAAAAATGAATTTGACCAAATTTGACTTGGCACGTTGAAAAATTAAAAAGAGAATATTCCAGGGAATACTCATAGAATATTTCTCAGAATATTCCCCAGAATATTCCCTAGAATATTCCATGTAGACCAGTCAGAGTTTGCCAAGTGGCATCGTTTGAATGGATAGTGGTTTGACTTTTTCTGGCTCGACCAATTAAAGGCCGCCACACGGCAGGCTCAAAGGCCGCGATGTGGCCTAGAGGTCATGGTTTAAAATATTTTCGAGCTGGCGGGAGTCGAACACCCGACCTCCCTGCCCGCAACGCAATGCATTATTGTTCCACCATACCATTGTTTCTTAATCGTAATAGTGAGTGGGTTTATGTTAATGTTGAGTAGCTTTGTATATGGTGGAGTGGAGGGGCCAACCCCTCCCCATAGGCCCATAGCCCAAAACTAAGGGCATAATACCTACATGCCAATGAAACCTGACCACAACTGTTACATTTAAACTTTGATCACATTGCAATAAGTTGCGACAGTTATGGTTATAATTCACGGTTGTCAATATTTTTGCTCCAGTTAATGTTAACCACATTTTCCAGTCACATGACATCCACTAGAATTTAAAGTGCAGTTATGCTAGCGGTTTAAATGGAGTGCGCCCTCTATATATAGTGGATTTTCCTATTTTAACTGGATTTAACTCCAATCCTCCACTTTTGGAGGAGCTTTCCTAGGGGACATTGGGAAATTTTCTGTTTGATCATAACTCTTGGAGATTTCGACTATTTTTGGAGATTGAATAGTCATTTTTGGCTAATTTCAACATTATGAACTCATTGGAACAGGTTTTAGACCCATAAGAGGTCATTTCATGTAGGTTTTGCTTCATGAGAGGCCAAGGAGCCATCAGGCCCACTAGGATGTTTTCAGTGTTTTGAGCATCTATTCCCTGTTTTCTGCAAATGAATAGTCATTACTGACTAATTCAAGCATTCTAAAGCTTTTTTATAGATATCACATCACTTTTAGGCTTTTTATCACATTTTATTACCATTTTTTAGTAATAATATATTAGGAACATGCCATTGGGAGCTGGACCAACAGATGTAGCCTAGGAGGGGTGAACTTATTCATCAATTTGCTAAGTATTATCATATTTGATGCTTTATTCTCTGTCATTTACTATTGAAAAATTTTATACAAGCTAATTTACATGCTTTAACCTCACATAAAAATTTTCTTGACTAGGTTAAAACCATTTGTTCACCTGCAAACTTCAGTGAACCTTATGCACACAATTTAATTATTGTTTGGATATTTAGCAAAACAAAACTAATACATTCCATTCACATCAGATGAGAACCTACTAATAATCATGGATCTGTAATTTAAAATCCCCTTTTTTGTATATGTTTGGCTATATATCGCAGATGTCCCTTAAACTTTTAAGAAGTGTATACCACTTTTAGTGCCATAATACACTTCACCCCCAACTGAGTAAGGATCCAATGGTGTTACCTTGGGTCTGATTTGAGCATCCCCTGCACAACATTATTTAACCCTTAAACTCAACATATGAAAATTAATTGATCAACATGACAATATTTAGGTACCAATCATTATTTTTTTAAATATCCAATGGTATATGAATGAATGATACTAGGTTTGAGAAACTAATAGACCTATTACACAAGAAACCCACATGGATTTAGGGGTAATTGAAAGCGTAATAATTATTTGAAAGAAAAAAATCCATTGATGTTATACATTATAACCTAATTAATGGCCTTCCTTGATTCTGTCATTTGGGATTCTCCATGCACTCACCCTGCATGAAAAATACAGAGACTGCCCTATGAAAAATATAGATACTGGTACTTCACGACCTTCTTTGATCCATCATTTGGGATTCTCCCCGCCCTCACCTTGAGAGAAATACAGAGACTGCCACGTGGTAAATATAGAGACTAGTACTTGACGACCTTCATTGATTCCATCATTTGGGATTCTCATATCCCTCACCAGGCGAGAAGGACAAAGACTTCCCTGTAAGAAATACAAATACTAGTACTCAACATGAAGTTGCAGATAGTTTCATCTCTACAAGATTCGCTTAACAGTTTTGAACACTAGCCAGTTAGTTTAAAACACTATTCATCAAAGTATTCAAAGAGATGCCCAGGAAATCCAATGCTCTATGAAAATAACAATTTCCTCATTTGATTCATTAACATATTTCTCCTTCTTTGGCATATTTCTCATGCTCAATAGTAGCATTGTTATCCATAGTCAGATATCCTCAAATTCTTATCCAACTAGTAGACCTACGCCATGTCGCGACATATGCTCCTCCCGCCATGACGATGTGAACCTCATATGAAAAATCTAGTTAAATATGACCGCGTCTCCAAAATTTTATAAGTCTAGTTAAATATGATCTCGTCTCCAAAATTTTAATTTTAAGACAATTTTGTTTTTCAACAAAATTTTTAAGATGAAATTAATTTTAAGACAAAATTAAATTTTTACCAAGAAAATGGGTTTTCACATCCAAAATATTTGAGATGATTTTAAATGTTTAAGACAAAATATTTTTTTTTTCTTAGAAAAATATCTTAAATGTTTATTTTGTAGTTTCAAGTTTTTTATTGATCATTTGGCTTAAAAGAATTTTGGTTGTCAAATATCTAGAGGCGTCACCCATATTCCCATAGTGTAGGAGGATACAAGCAATATGAAAGCAAGTCTCATCACTAACTCCGGCCTCTGGAGTTTTGGTGTTTGGAATCGATTTGCAGTAGTCCCACCTGTGTTATAATAAAATGGAAAGAGGTTATAGGAGTGTTATTTTTGGTCAATTGTGATAAAATTTTAATAAACAAGATAAAAAACATCACATATTTGATCTCCTCATTTGTTAGGTTCTTCTCAATGGTAGATTTTATGGACATTGGATTACAGAGTCAGATTTTGTCCTTCTTTGTGGACCTCTTATGATACTATGAAATTGTATCATAAGAATATCCTAAAACCTATTGGAGAGTAAGATATGGCCATATTTGGATAAAACGATGATAGTCCAAATGGAAAATTAGAAGTGCCTTAAAATCTTATATCCCAGGATAAATGACTCCTAACCATAACTCAGTGGTTAAATAATATCTTCATTCTTCTTAATTAGTTGATGTCTTGTATAGTTGCAAGAAAGAGGACAATGAAGTAAATGGATACAAGGTCGCTTGGTACTTTAGAGAATACATTTTAAGAGAATTTTCATTGATTTTTGTTGGTTGTCTTTGAATGAATGGGTCATTGCTAAGATACATTTAGATGATCGGAAAAAATGAAAAGGACTTTGTAGTATCATTTGGATTATACCTATTTTTTCCTGTAGAGAAGAAAGTATAAATCTACATTAAAATGAGAACTCCACCAAGCTACAATTTGGAGAGAGAATGGCATATCAGCTACATATGAACCCATGGATGTAAAAATTGGCGAAATCATGTTGATTATTTAATGTAATATGAGATGCATTATAACCAAAAACAAATGGAACATCCAATACCATGGTTAAAAGTCCTTTCTCCACATGGAATAATACTTTAGGATTATGAAAACCTTAATATCCCATTTTTCCTTGTTTATATAATTTCATATGACCGAACCTTTTTTTTATTACTCATGCCCTCTTAAGTTTGGGTAAGGAAATTTAATTGACGAGGTAGGGGTGTTACAAATAGTACTTGTCTAATAATTGTTTGCATGTTCATTTTTTATTTTTGAATGCCTTTTGAACATTATGTTGAGGTTTATTACTATAATGATGGGATAATGAAATCAGACACTAATGTCATAACAAACTTTTTCTTTGTAGATTATCTCCTAAAACATTTTCTTAAGAGATTTTTATTCGATTTATCGTACTTTGGTTATTAGAATTTAGATTTTGTGTGGTGAATTTTATTATTGGTTTCTACAACTTTTTTTGTCCTTAATATCAGGGGTCTTGTTTTCTCTTGGGTTTTTATTGTAGCTACTACAACAACCCCAAAAAATTTTGATTCTTTCAAAAATTTGGAGACACCCCATACTTTATTGCTATCTCCCTTTTCCTTTACTTTCCCAAGAAAAGATGACTAATGGAAAAGTACACATGTATATCACTAAATGACCAGATAATTTATGCAAATCCTTATTTAATTCTTTGATTGTTGAGGAAATTTTTGGTTTATTATGTTTCCATGCAGAGTAGGGAACTAGTGAAGACAAATTGGATAGTGGAGGGAGTGGTGGTGCTTGAAGACATTATAAAGGGGATGATATGCAAGGAGCTAATGCATGCAGAATAAAGATCCTATGAGAATAAAGAGCTTGGAGATAGTTTCCTTCATAAATACTCCATTTATACTGGTGTTTTGGACATAAAACCAAACTCTTTTATGCTAGATCTATTAGATGTCATTTCATTGAGCTACAGTGATAGATGAGAGATATGCATAACTCACTAAAGGTGTATCAAGAGGTTATTATTCTAATGGATATAGAATTGGACTCTTTTTATTTGTAACTTAGTGAAATGGAAAATATGTGGATACAATCTCCATTCTTCTTCTTTCACTGGGCCATGTAAAATAAATGAAGCAAATAGTTTCAACCCCTTGGAGAAGGTAAGTTGAGAAAAACAATTAGCATGAACAAAAAAATAATCCAATGAGCTGAGCTAAGAGGGGTATCCCTTTGTAAAAAATCATCCATAGGCTTCTTAGAGTTATTATGAATCTTTAATAGAAGGTGATTCGTCTTCAAATCACCAACCACATCCAATAGAAAGGTACCAACCCCTACAGTAAAAATGTTGTCTCCAAATAAGGTGTATTCAATACCAATAATATCATCTTATGAATATATTACAATATGCTTTGAAAAGTATGTTTCCATACATGTGTGAAAGAAACAATCCATCTGTTTAGAAAAAGGAAGTCTTTTTGAAGACCTCAAGAAATCCCCTTGAAGGAGACAAGAAGGGTTTGAAACCATAGAATACAATTTAATTTATGAACCCTCGTTCTCCAATCCTTAGGAGAAATGTTAATATTCAATATTCTAATCTCTAATGATATCCTAATCTTAGATCAATCTTCGAGAACATTGTTGCTCCCTTCAATTTGTTGAACAAATCATCAATCCTCAACAACATATACTTATTCTCAATGATCACCTTATTCAATTTCATGTAATGAATGCATAACCTGAGAGTACCATCCTTCTTATTCAAAAAAAATAGTGGTGTGCCTCATGGTGATACACTTGGCCTAATGTATCCCTTGTCAAACATTTCCTTTAACTTAAATTTTATCTCTACCAATTTTGGAGTGCTCATATTGTATTTTTTTTTTGATGTTGGTGTTGTCCCTGGTACTAACTCAATAGAAAAATACATTTCCCTGTGAGGAAAAAACTCTGAAATGTCTACAGGAAATATATCCTAAAACAGTTGTAAAACTGGGTACTTTCTCAAGACATAGGCATCCTTAACTTCCTTATCTTTGTCACTAGAAATATGTATTGCAAATAACACAGATGTTCCTGCAACTACACTTCATCTGCATAGTTGTCACTATTCTAACTAATGTTTCCTTTTTATTACCTTGCAAGTCTCGCTGCTGTCCATTTTCATCCAAGAACTCAATATATTTGTCATAGCAGGCCCTTTTTTTCCTATGGAGATACAACCAGTCCATACACAAAATCATGTTATATGAAGCCAATGACATTACATTCAAATGTGCTAATGTAGACATACCATTCAACTCAAATGCATAAGCTCTTACCCAATGATGAACTCGCTTCTTTGTACATGTATCCAACTGCACTAACCAGTACATTGCATGCACTTATTTATTCAAACCACACTTGTCCACCAAGTTAGGATTAACATAACTATAATTAGATCCAAGGCCAATCAAAATAGAAACAACTTGATCACAAAGCTTACTGTCCCGGCGATCTTCCTACCTATTATCCAACGCTGCATAGGTCCGAGGAACACTTTCTCCAACATCCCTCACTTTTAGTGCTTCCCGAGATTTGCAAATCTATGGTCTACCACCTTGATGTTGTGTAGAATTTCTCATGTGATGATCTTTTCCACAAGTCCAACACTATATAGGCTTCCAACCTACATCATTTTTGTGCTCCTCAAACTAAAATCCCTGCCCTTTTCTAGATGCGTTGAACTTCTTGTGTAGTGTTGCATTCTCTTTGTTACCTATGTCTTAAGGCCTTCCTCACTTCTTATCCCATTTCCCTTTATTCCTTAATTACATTTCCAGTCTGTTTTAGTCTCAGATCTATGCTTTTATTGCTCATAACAATGCTTTAGCTTTAAAATAGCCTCCTCTAATGATTTCATCTCATCAAACTCAATCCTTTCTTTGAATTTTATCAGAAACCCAATGATGAATCGTTGAATCTTGGCCTTCTCCTCCTTGAGGTAAGGCACATATCTCAAAAAATACAAAAATATGATAGTGCACTCCTGATCGATAATAGAGTCCATATTTAGCTCATAAAACTCTTTTTCCTTGTCGTCATAATACCTCTTCATTAGATACTTCTTCCTTAATACTCTCTTGAGCTCACTCCAAGTCAACTCCTCCTAATAAATATCTCTAATGTTATTTACATAGTCACACCAAATATCTGCTTTACCTTTAAGATTGAATGCAGATATCTTCACCTTCATGTTCTCTGAGTAATCGTGCAATATGAAGAATTTATTCATTCCAATCAACCATGCTTCTGCATCCTATTTTTTCTTCATTTCCCCATTGAATGTACAAGGATTTTCTTTCTTGAACTCATCTGGAAAATATCCCTTGTCACTCCTCGTGTAAGGATGATAATGATGATGACCATGATACCTATGAGAACAAGAACGATAATAGTACATGTGTCCATCACCCCTCCTTTCTGGAGTATCCAAGAACCTTCCATCCTTGATTGTGTCATCTCTATCTGACTTGTGCCCACTATTAGGTTTACTTACATAGACCCCATTATTCATAGCCTCCCATGCTTGCATGAGCTTTTCATTATCTGATTTGCAAATCATTATTTCCTCCATCAAACTCCTCAATGTGTCTTCTAAGTTAGAATGGTTCCCAACACCATGCTACTCATCTAATTCATAGGGAGAATATTTATCATCTACCATCTTGTTAGTCATCTTTTATCTCGTCTTCCTACAAGTTATATTATGTCAGATAAACCACATCATAAACAAACCACCTACCTTAGTATAGCTCGGAGAGGATATCTCGTCTGCAAGACCGACAAGATTAGCGCAATATATATATATATATATATATATATATATATATATATAAACATAATCATATCGACATACAAACATATTTTCATCCATTATTTAGTGATCAATGCATGAATATGTTGACCACATACCATGACTTCATGCACAACGACCATCATCTAGTCAAAGTATGCATAACAACATAGAAACACTCATACACATAATTGATGCACGACTGACATAAACTCACAACAAATACATTCAAAAATGACACCATGAACTTTCACATGGCAACACCACTACAATCATGAACAATGCCATGCATACACAACAAACACATAGCTGACAAGAACAAGGACCTATATGCCACTGACATGTACATACAACAACACATTCATCCAAGGGGAACAGAAACCATACATCACCCAAGTAGAACATAACCATGCTATGATACCACTCTATGACACCCTCTTCCCACATCTACCCAAGTAATCATGCAACCGGGGAAAAAATGTGACGAAGAGTTACTATGATATGATTAAACTCCCTATAGATCAGTTAAGGAAGTGGAACCGATAGAACACAACCAACCTGACCTTTTGCACTTGCAACAGAACCCCGAGGAGACATCCAACCCATCCAGGTGACCGAAGCCATCCAACCCATCCAGGTTACCAACCCTTGAGACAAACTGACATTTTCCTGCATCAAAGCCTTAATTTATCCCTTGACATAGGCATACATGTGACTTAGAACCTCTAGTCAATCTCGCAACAAGGCATGCCTATGACTAGGGACTTTTCCAAGTAGTTTTGTGCCAACGACTCTGGATTCTGAGCCACGTTTTCAGGGCTAGGACTCAGGCCATGACTGAGAACTCCATGAAACTTCCAAAAATTGAAATTAACATAAAAAAATGATAAAAATATAAAACTTGAACAAGGACTTGAGTGGAACCCTACTAGCCATGGTATCCATTTCGTCAAACATGTCACAAATATGCATTCTACAGGTTAAAACAATAGACCTAATCACAAGGTCTCACAATTATTTGAGAGTCACTAAGAAGCATTGATTCCTCATCACAATAACTACATTACCATCTATTAAGCCATATAGTCATTGCAATTTTAGTGATTAACCAAAACATGATGAGAGCCATACATTATCACTGCAATAAAACTCAATCATAACCAACATATAACCAATGGAAATATCAAGGATATAACAATGATATAAGCCACATATAAATAAGTATATCTACCCATAAAATACCAAGGATAAAGAGCTCTTATTGATGATTGCATAAGCGGACCAAGTATGGGACTTCCATCAAACACCCAACCATAGCCTAGGCTGAACCAAATATTTCTTTCAGCTAATCACCCCCATGCCATATTCCAAGCATGGATCTCATAGAAAAAATCAATCAAAAACAAACCAAGGCTTCTAGAGATCAAACCACCTCAACCCTTAATCGATGATTTGACCTGACGATTGAACATTACTAACCATCACCATATTGGTATCTACCCAAGTTGTCTAGGGCTCCAACATGTTTTTTCCAACCAGGGCTTCCAAGACTAGTAACTCAACCCACCACGGGCTTCTAGAGAATTTTTCCAACCAAGGCTTCTATGAACTAATAACTCAACCCACAACACCATGGTTATATAGGAAATAGCAAGGCTAGGAAAAACCATTATCAATCCATGCAATCTTCCATGCCAATGACAAATCCTAACCAAATAACCACATGAAGATGCCATGCATGTGAAAACTTGTAAGAGAACCATATGTGAAACTCAATACCTACAAGCAAAAACCGCTATACTTATTGATCTCATTTTCCTCTTGCACTTTCCTACTTTTCCTTTGCCTTCTTGCTCCAAATCCCAAGTATTCCACACTCCTCCAATAATGTTAAAAGAAAACTCAAAGTGTCCAAGAGTATGAGAGAGAGAATAGAATGAGAATTCCAAAACTGAACTGAAAAATTTTTGTGCAAAAGCTACCAATTGATCCTCATAAACCTTCTTATCAATGAGGCCTCTAATTTCTTCATTTTTCCATTATTTTCCTTCATTTTCCTCGTCACATGCAACCTATGACCTTTCACATCCATTTTCTCGTATTTTCCATTATTTTCATAAAAAAAAATGTCAATAAATGCCTCATCCCTTTCTAGAGAATTTGACATTTCCTTTTCCAATTTCCAGAACCAATAATAAACCAAAATGAACACCCACTAAGATTTTTTTGTCCAACATTCAAATTGGAATGCATATCCCATGACCAAGGTCCTATTTTACCTTTATTAACTTTTACATGGATTTTTTACGAAGGTTGTCACAACTTGTTGCTACAGTGGTAGCTTCAACCTTCAATTCTTCATCAAACATGACACTTTCCATATTTCCACAATCAATCCTTGTTTTGAAAAAGAGACCACAAATTTCATCAATATAATTTTCAGCCACTTTGTGGTGACATATCTGAGCATGCATGTGCTCATTAAAAATTTCAGCTTCACCAAATTCATCATTTGTTGTTGGATTCATGAGAGATGCACATTCATATCTACAAACCATTACCTCATATCAAAAATTATCTTTGTTATTCTCAAAGTTAAATTCTTCAAACTATGATGCAAAGAGGTTATCATAAACTACAATCATACCAACTAGATCACACATGTTATTCACTTCTTTATTGGAAGCTTCACCATCATCAACAAGGACTATTGTTCGATTCACCAATTTACTACTCACTTTTCAATCACCATCCACATGTGTCTCGTCAGAGTGGGATTCACCATCATCTTCACGATCCATGTTATAGTGGGGTTCTTGAGAATTTATATGTTCTTACTCTATCTCATGTGTAGGGGCTTCAACTTCTCACTCTGAAATCTTCTATGTGTCTTCTTCATCCATATGCATGTCTGCATGATGGGTTTCACTTTTATAGTCTTTATGACCATCATCCACATTTGAGTGGGATTCTCCAAGCTCCGTTTTCCTCCTAGGTTCTTGCTCATTTAATCTCAGAGCTGCAGTTAACTTTCTATTGATTCTTCAACATACTATAACATAATTTTTGCTTTATGTCACTTTCCTTTATACCAAATTATACTTCCAGGGTCTTCTATGCTTCCTAGGAAGATGTAGCTTTTGCTACCCTGCACAAGGACTTCTCATCCAATGCGTGTTTTATAAGATCCAATACTAATATATCACATACTTCATCATATGGGTTATTAGACAGATACTCAACCAAATCTTTACATTGAAGAAAAGTTTTCATTTTGACAGTTCCCAAAAATTAAAAAATTTACTAGTAAATTTTGGAATTGTTACCAGATTTATCTGATCCATTCATCCCTGATTTTTTCTACTTCATCTAATTGTATTTTAGATGCCTCGATTGTGGAGAGAACCTCTATGAGATCTTCAAAATACTTTGTCTCTTCCTCTCGATCTATTTTCTCCGTTTCTTCATTCTTACATTGTGACTGATGGTTTTAGTCTTTATTTTGTCTTCTACCTTCTTTCCTTATTGTGTCAGCCTTCTAGAAATTAACATCACATGCACTTGGTTATCTTTAAAAATAAACATTTTAACCTTCACTTTATTGGTGGCTCCCAACAACTACTAGAAAGTTTGCTAAGCTCTTCTATGCATATTCTTATGGAGGTTCATGGCTACAACTTACGGTGGATACTCCTTCTTTGGTTAGTGGTGGTCTATAGGCTACTCACCCTAATATTTTAGTAGTTGGGTTAACAAACTCTTAACAAGCTCTAGTTTCTACTTATGGACAAATGGATGAAAACTTTGATTTAAAGGCTACTCACAATATCCAAGGCTCTTAGTGAAAGTAGCTCATGACCTTCTTAACTTCTTTGGTGCTTTGAAACCTCACTAAAACTTGCTCTGATACCACTTGTTATTTAGATTTAAAGATAAACATGCAAACACAAGATAAATAAGTACATAAGCTTATTCTTGAATAAATAAGTTCTATTCAATAATTATTCTCCGATATACATCCACCGAGTTGTTGTTATTCTTTCTTCTTACTTCACATTACAATGACCCAATCATGAGTATATAATCACTAAACTTTCTAAATATGGAATCATTCAAACTCTAACTTTATTTTCTACATGCAAACTATGACTTGACGCTTTAACTAAACTTTTCAAACTTCAGTTTAACATAAATTAGCGTTTTTATTTTTCTTCACTTAGCTTTTCTTGACAAGGCATTACCTATTTTGTAGAAAATCTCTAACACAGCTAAAATACCATGTAGAAATTACACCAGTGGATTCAATCCAATTATGCAATGTAATAAAAAAAGATATTGAATCCTTCTACATATTTGCAGAATATAAAACATGATCGCTCAATCACGTGCAAGTAAGTGAAATGAAATTATCAATCACACAACACAATATGTTCTTGGGGAAAGCACCTACTCAAAACTCCTCTATCATATATTGTACACAGTAAAAAAACATGAAATAATACAATGCTTTCTCACACCTAGAAAATCCTGCACTATCTTCACTGTCTCACACTGATCCTCCACAAAACTGAGAAGCAGTTCATAGGAAAAACTGACCAACACTTAACCAATTCTTAGCCCCTACTTAGCCCAGCCTTGCTCACACAATCCCCAGGCAATTAGTCCCTATTAAATAGGATAATAAACCTTCCTCGACTGCACAATCCCTATGGAGCCTTCCTCTGACTTTATAACTACACCTGGGCAATTCGCTAAAAATATAATTGATAGTTTACTTGTCTTTAACGTTTGTCTCAGCTGGGTCTCCATTATAATTGACATGCATGCAACTATTAATAGTGAATCATCAGTTACTTGGTAGATCACTACTTGTGAATTAAATCTATTTTAATTCACTTAATCTTCCACTAGCTCATCAATCAGTTAGAACTAGTTAAATTGATTTTAACTCAATCAATGTGAGTTAACTGATCACACTCACACCACACTAGTGTTACAACTGCAACTAGACCTTGTAAATAATAGAATCACTTACATGCCTATCCTTTGACCCTCAACTAGAAATTCTTGAGCCAACTAAGTCTATCACACTTATTAAATTATTATAAGTTTTTATGAGATAAGATTACAATTTACTTTCAATTTAATTAAGGGACAATTAAATCAAAAGCCTCAAAAGCCTCACATGGTAACCATTTCTGGGTGCCATTTTCTAGATGCCAATTTCACTATTTCTTGTTGCAAATTTCAACATTTTTAACTTTGACTCACTTGAATTCTAATATTAGACTTCAGTAGAAGTAACTTTCTTTCCTTCACTTAATTTAACTCTTCATACATTGCATGCATACAAGAGTACTCTTTCAACCTCCTTCACAATTTATTTACATATATCTTTATTTACTGAGGAAGATGAATCATATAATAGTTATTCCCTGGTTTGAAATGCTATCAATTAATAATATTACTTGCTTTCTTAATAATGCATTCATGGTTTTCTAATTACCACATGAAAACCTTTACCAACATCTTAATACCTAATAATAAAAAATAATATATATATATATATATATATATATATTAAAGTGCATTTTGTATATATATATTGTTTTACCATATTAGTAGAATTTTTTTTTACAATAAGAAAAAATTTAAATAATAAAATTTTATCTAAGAAATAATTAAATTATTGTTATTTATCTCTTTGATATATTTGCACCAGTGAAAAGAAAATTGAGATGTGACTATAAGATATATGCAAGAATCAAAAATTTTATTTTTCATTTACAAAGAAAAAAAATGAAGGTTTAAAATGCATATATGGATGAAATGGTATTTTTTTTTCTTTATATATATATATGTATATATATATAGATATATATATAACAACCGAGAAAATATTTTTTTTTTTTTATCGTTATATTGTATTTAATTTCTTGCAAATTGATATCAAAGTTTTAGTTGAAGTAATTTAAAAATTTCACATATTTAAAAAATAAACAATTGTAGTTCATGGAATTTAAAACATCTTTTAACTCTTTTAACAATCATGTTGTTATGAAGTATCATGTAAAAACATGATATTCAAAGTTAAATCCCCTTGAGTGGCCAATCAAAAAATAATTTTTTTTATCTTTTTATTTATTATATTTTTAGAGTGTGGTTTAATGAAAAGGGAAAAATATAATATAAAAGAAATAAAATTTACATGATTAAATTTAATGTGGTTTAAATATCTATTTTCAAAAATTTAAAATATAATTATCCACTAAACACATAGAATTTTAGTGAAAACTTCTAGAATGCTAATGGTTTTGTCTTCATTGCAAATTGTCTTAAATGGATTTTGTTTTAATTGTCATTGTCTTAAATATAAAGTTCTATCTTAAAATATTTTTGTTTCAAACTATTTTTGTCTTAAATATAAAGTTTTGTCTTAAAAAAATTTTGCCTCATGTTTTTGTTTTAAATATAAAGTGTTGTCTCAAACTTCTTTTGTCTTAAATATAAAGTGTCTTAAAATATTTTTGTCTTAAGCTGTTTTTGTCTTAAATATAAAGTTTTGTTTTTTAATATTTTTTTAATATTTTTTAATATTTTTTTTTTATATTTTTTTATTTTTTTAATTTTTTTTTTTTTTTTTTTTTTTTTAATTTTTTAATTTTTTTAATTTTTAATTTTTTTAATTTTTAATTTTTTTTAAATTTATTTATTATGATTATTTATTTATTTATTTTATTTTATTTTATTTTATTTTATTTATTTATTTATTTATTTTAATTTTTTTTATATATTTTTTTTGTATTAGTATATTTTTATTTTATTTTATTTTTTTTAATTATTTGCATTTGTTTATTTATTTATTTTATTTTTATTTTTTCTTTTATTAGATATTTTTATTTTATTTATTTTATTTTAGTTTATTTTATTTTTATTTGATTTGATTTTGTTTTGATTTGATTTATTTATTTATCTAGTTATTTTTATTTATTTATTATTTTATTTTATTTTTTATTTATTTAGTTTATTTTTTGAAAGTTTGGTATTTTATTTTTATTTATTTACTTTTCTCTATTTATTTTTATTTTATTCTATTATTATTTTATTTTTATTTTGCTATATCCATTTTTAGATTTATATTTTATTTACATTTACATTTTATTATTTTTATTTTTATTTATTTTTATTTTATTTTTTTATTTTTTATTTATTTATTTATATTTATATTTTTATTTTGTATTTATATTTATTTATTTATTTTCTTTTTTCTTTTTCTTTTCTTATTTTTTAACCTCTCACTTTAATTTAAAAAATTTATAACTAATATGTTTACTAAATAATTAAAACTAATAAGTTTATTAACTAAATGAATAAATTTATTAATTGGTTTAATAGTAGGAGGAACTAGCCGTTACTTATTAAAAACATTTTAAATTATTAAAAAGTCAAACTAGCCGTTTAAAAAAAAACGGCTAGTTTAATCATCTCTACATCTATTTAAGCTTATTGATTTGATCTGATCTCTCACCTAGTCCTGATGATGAACCACACTGGTTGGTTCGAAACGCGTTATATGTGATTATTACCGAAAGAGATTTTACAATAAAATTTTGTTTTAAAATATTTTTGTTTCAAATTGTTTTTATCTTAAATATAAAATTGTCTTAAAATATTTTTGTCTTAAATTATTTATCTTAAAATATTTGGTCTCCAATTATTTTTATCTTAAATATAAAATTTTGTCTCAAACTAATTTTATCTTAGAATTTATTTATTTTAAACTAATTTTGTCTTAAATTTTATATTTAAAACAATTCAATTGATATTAAATTTTAATGTAAAATAACTAAAATAAAAAACCAATTAGATTTTTTTCCTCTTAAATAAATATCACTATATAATATATATGTGCGGACAAAAATCATCCACCTATGTTGTATTTTAATACAGGAAGTGTCTATTGTCATGTTTTATACTCCGAATCCGAATCCGGCAGCGAAAACACCATATATAATGTATCCATGGTTATCTGTACAGCTCAGTATGGCTTCAATTAAGTGATGGTACATATGTTCGCATATGATTTAAAAGCATCTACCGACTGAAGATGTTTCTTACTCTCGAAATTTAGAGTGGCATGCAGCGTTGCTGAATAAAATTCATCTGTTCATTATCTAACATAAGCAAACTAAAATTGTCAAAGTGCATAATTAAAATGCAAAGCTGAATCTTACGTTCTGTTATGCGCCCCGAGCCTAGAAATTCATTGGATGCTTTTGTGCATATGGGAGAAAGACATGGTAAAATAATCTTTCTGCTGGCGTTATGAGGACGAGATGTTTCATAAAATTATGCTTGCGTTTCGCAGTCAAAGGAGATAAATAAAGATTACCGATAGCGACAGTTGTCAGGAGCGGAACGATAGTGATAGCGACAAGTGTGAAGATCTCATAAATGCAGCTTCATATGAGGCATAGGAGGCAAAATAATCCCAATGGCAATAATACAAACACTCATTGTGAAGGGGATCATTATTTCTCATGCTATAGAATAATTAATGTGGTTGGGCAGTGTATGTTTTTGATTAGATTAATTATTTTATAGCCCAGAAAAATATGTATCTTTATTGTGAAAAGTCCTTATTATAATTGTATATATATCGTTATAGTTATTATTTTTAAAATTAATAGATATAGGAAATGTTATAAACATCAAAACATTTATTTTATAATATAACATATTTCAAAATAAAATAGTAAAAATTATTATTATTATTTACATTAAAACATTTATTTTATAATATATTTTAACTTATTATTAAAATAATTAATATAAATATTTATTTTATCATTGATTTTTATTTTTAGAGATGATTTTTTTTTTGTGTAAATCTTTTTTAAAATATAAATTTTGAAAAAATGCTTACAAGGCAAGAATTTGATCATATATTGTTATTATTATTCAATTTTAAGGTCATAGCTAGCCATTCAACTACTATTTCTACGAAGGCATACATACTCTAAGGCATACATAACGTGTGACCTCTTAGGAGAAAACAGGTGCTTTTAACCATTAGGCCCACTCAAGCTATATAGATACACACTATGTGCAATTTTCACTACAATAGAAAAAGGTGATTTAAGAAGTTTTTTTGAGAAGAAAATAATTTTTCATCTTAAAATTATTATCTGCATTGTCTTCAATTAAAAATAAGACTTTTAATTTTCTTAATTCAGACAATAGAAATCATGAGACTTTTAATTGTCTTAATGAAGACAAAAGAGCATATGGAAGGATGTTGAAATTTTTTGGACGGTGTGCTAAAAATTCAAGGGTAGAAAGAGGCTTTGTTGTAGCAAGGTTGAATGATTTCATTTCACGAAGCCATTGGTGATTAAACCCAACAGTAGAAGAGCTAATAGCATCCTTCCATCTCTAAATCCATACCCATATCAATAACCACCATCAGTCTACAATAGCATGGGTAGTAGTAAAGGTAGCCACTCACAAAGGCAACGAGCATACACGAATAGAGAATACCCACCGGAAAGGCAAAGGCTAGGGTGTCGAAAATTCCTCACCTTTTTACGGTGATCCCACCTACACATTATTTTCACTCATGAAATTACTACAAGGTCCTCATCATCATGGGGAATGAAGGGTTTGAAGGCCCTCGTCATCATGGGGTATGAAGGTTTTTTTAAGTTGTTTGGAAGGTTGCATCTGGTTTAAAAAACCCAATTTTAGGTTTTGGCATATCTGAAAGTAGCCCAAGCAATTAGAGAACAACTATTTGATGGATGTCATCAAAATTCCTCCTTCCCAAAGATTTTGTCTTGTGGTCGTGACTATCATGTGTTGTACTAACTGTGAACCATTTGAAAGCATCCCAGAATTCAAGTACTCCATATTATGAATAGAATGATCACCATTTTTCTAACCCACTTGGGGGTTTGTATCTTACTTTACATGAATTTAAGTAACAACTCATTTCTAAGTGTTGACTTGCTAGGTGGGATTGGGCTCTCTCTCTTTACCCAATGATATTGATTGGATTTGAGAAGGTTCAGCTAGTCTTGGGGACGAAGAAATATGTTGATGATGAAGTGCTCACAAATCCTAGTGTAATCAACTCTGTATTTGTGTTCTCACAATGCCTGAAAACAGACAAAGACCGAGCTCAATTTTTATTATTTTACAACGTGAAACCCTTCAGTTGGAGTGTCATTTACCATGACTAGAAATGAGTAGGGTATGGGCTCTACTGTTGTTTGTGGAAATATAGGTACTACACTGTGGATTTTGGCTATTGTATCGAACCTCTGGTATGAGGGTGTTGTATCAAACCCCAACATTCCAACAAGCTATGAAACATTAGTCCATCTTAAAAATTGTTGGATAAATAAGCACTAAAGGCTTGAAGGTTGGTTATGAGGATGAGATCAATGGGTGCTTTCTAGGGAATCCTAATTACAAAAATCAATAAAGGGCTTCCTTATAATATTGTAGACAGTTGCAACTTCTTCCCATTTCATACCATTTGGGGATTTTATGTAGATGTTTCTTAGAGGGAGAGCCAAATCTCTCTTTGATGATTTTTTTCATTCTTGCACTACCCTTTTATTATATTTATTTCAAAATGGAAAAGCTCAAGTTTTACATCAATATTTGCATATTAGTTTTCCATGTCTCTCTAAGTGTTGGGATAATGTTATACAATTCAAATTCATAGTCGTCATTTAGCCATAAATTAATTTCTCCTCTATGATTTGCTCATGTCTACTAGAAAAATGATATTATTTCCCTGTATATCAATTATAGTTAAAGTGATTAATCTTCTAAATTCCCTGTGTCTAGTCAATGATATGCTTCATCATGAAAAAAATTCTTCGAGTTTCTTTATCGCCTACTATGTTAAAGAGTCCTATTCCATCAAACAAGACCTTTCAGTTATCAAATTTTAAGATTGCATTTCATTTTGAACATCATTCTATCTGCAAGAGATTGGTTATGAATGTTTATCTTTCTAATTAAAATTCTTAGCTAAGTCCTTCATATATTCATATATTTCCATGACTTCCATAAATATTGGAATAATTGTTGAAGAATGATTACTCTAAGTTTTGTTGCTTCCAAGTGAAACAACATCATGTCAAGTAACATTTAAAATGTAATTAAATGTGAGGCCCAACTCTAAAGTTTCTTGCCATAACAGTGATACTAGACTAGGAGACAGAAGTAAAGGAACTCCCAAACTATGGTGAAAATGTGGATATCTAGTAAGTATGGAGTTAAGTTTAAGCATTGAGTTTTTCCAGCTCATTATTGTGATTAGAGGACAAACATTTAAACATCATAGGTACTTTGGACAATCTCAGTCAAATTTGGAATTTTAGTTCCCATGTTTCTTGCATGTTAAAATTCTAATTCTAGAGAGTGGAGTATATCTTGTAGAATTTATTCTTGATGTTAAGTAAAAGCTATTATTTTTTGAGTTAATATATGTGTAAGGTCCCTATATTGCTAGTGTAGTTCCTTATTTTTGTTATTATACCCCCCTTATTGTTATTTTTGTACCCCGTTAACCCCCATATTGTTATTATTGTGCCCTTACATTATTATTTTTAGGTTGGCTAGGATTATATTGTGACCCCATGGACTACTATATATAGAAAGGAGGTTTTTTCATTTGTATCATCCAAGAACTGTTCATTCATGTAATGTAAAGGAGCTTTCCCCCTCGAATTGGCTTATTTCTAAGGCGTTGGTCTCTCTTTTCTTCTATTTTTGGAGTTGTTTTCATAACATTTAGTATCATAGATTTGGATTCTAGGGTTTCGCTGCTCCGAATAGGAGATCATGGCATTTTTGCTATAAATTTTTTTATACGAAGGTTTAGAAGTTGAATTTCTTCAATAAGAAGTTGAAATCCTAAGGAACTTCATGTAAAAATTTCAAATCTTGATTCACAATATTTTCAGAGATATGATCTGTGGAAGTTAGGGTTTTTGCAGGCTCTCGAATTCCATCTAAAAGAGGTGACCTTGGGAAAAATGTCATAACTCTCTTTGAGCATCAAATTCGAATTCTGTAAAAAGTGTCCGAAAGTACATGGACTTTAGTTTCCCATGTATCAATTTTAGAGCCAGAGGAAATAGTGACACGTGGCACACCGTACAAGTTCACTCTACTTAACCAGTCCATAATTAGGTCACTGTGGGAGATTGGGCTTAAATTTTCCTTGAAGCTTCCAAATCACGTCAGACCTATGGCATTCGAAAGAAGATTTAGAGGGCTACTACAGGACCTAATTTCAGATATTGAAGATCCGAAATAATAGAGATCATTCAATTTCAATATCAAGCTCCTCAAAAGCATGAAAAAGGTGTGTATTTTTTTTTCAAATTACATAAGTCTTGTTTGAAAAATCAGTTTGAAGTGATTCCAAGGGCATATTGAATCATATATATCTATAATGGGTCTTAAAATGGCCTTTAAAAATAATTCGACACCCATTAAGCCTTCATAAGACTCTCCTATGAATCATGAAGATGAAGAAGTGCAACATGATATATCAAAATTACAAGAGCAAGTGCACCAAATTTCGCTCTCGCAAAGAGAAACAAAAAATGAAAAGGAAGTTTTGAAGAAAGGCATGGAAGCTAAGACGGATAGTTTGAAGAAGGGAATGGAAGCTAATATGGATGGTTTGAAGAAAGGCGTGGAAGCTAATATGGATGGTTTGAAGAAAGGCATGGAAGATAAGATGGATGGTTTGAAGAATGGCATGGAAGACATGGAAGCTAAGATCGATGGTATAGAAGAAAAAATGAAAGAAAACCCAGAAGACATGAAGAATTATCTAAAATCAAACATGTAAGGTTTAAAGGAAGGTTTGAAAAAGTTGAAACAAGAAATTATTCCTAATGGTGAAAAGATAGTAGAGGAAATTCATGATGAGAACAAAATAAATGTTAATCGTGATTTCAAAAACTCTAATGTTGGATTGAAGACCCACCATATTCAAAAGATAAATATGAGGAAGTTTGATGGTAAGGATATTGTAACATGGATACTATAGAAGGAGCAATATTTCAATCTCAATAATGTGCAAAACACACAAAAGGTACACATTGCAACTTTGTATTAGAAGAAAATACATTTGTATGGTATTTATGGCTTTGCTCCCGTAAAAAAATTTTCACTTGGTCAATTTTTACAAAGGAAATGATAGCACATTATGAAGATACAAAGAGCAACACCTTCTTTATCTAATTGATAAATCTCAAACAAAAGGGTTTATTGGTGGAGCACATTGAGGAATTCCAAAAATTAAATATAAGGGTAAATTATATTCCAGAGGAACACAAGATTTATGTCTTCATAGGGACTTTAAAGGATAGCATCCAACATGAGGTTTTCCTTTGGGAACCTAATTCATTAGAGAAGGCATTCAGGTTGCCAAGAAAAATTGAATGTAAAATTATGGCGACAAGGAAGCCTACCACTCACATATATAAAGATGGAAGTGTTGCTACTCCTAGACTTCCACAAGCTACAAGGTTGACACCACAAAAATTGGAAGAAAAAAGAGAAAAAGATATTTTCTACATTTGTGATAGAAAATACACTAAAATTCATAAGTGTGTTGAGAAGAAACTATTTTACATAGATTGTGAAGAGGAGGAATAAAATGAACAATAAAATTCAAAAGAAGAGGATATACACCAGGAATGAACCCTATAGAAAGAGTAAATGAGTATGACCATATCGTGTAATGAATTGGTAGGAATTACCACTCCTCAAACTCTCAGGATATAATGGCATTTCAAGAAGAAAAAGGTAATAGTGTTGATTGATTCGGGTAGTACCCATAATTTTACTCATTGTAAGGTAGCCAATGAATTGAATTGCTTCCTATTCCCAGCACTAGAATGTCGACTGATCGTTGCGAATGGAGGAACTATAAATTGCTCCAGAAAATGCCATAATATAAAGCTAATCATGGGGGAATATGTATTGAATATTCCAATGCTTTCCATTCCAATGGGAGGTGTTGATGTTGTACTAAGAGTACAATGGTTACAATCTTTAGGGACTATATATTTTAATTTTCAAGAAATTTTCTAGAATTTTTTTTGAAAGGAAAGGAAGTTGAATTACAGGGTATTGCAGGGAAGTCGAGAAAGATAATAAGACCTAATGTCATGAAAAAGCTTCTGAATAAAGAAAAATGAGGTGTAATTGCACAATTATTCTCATTAGAAGTTCCATCATCAAAATTATCTACTTCTCCAGATCTCCAAAATGTCTTGGACAATCATTCCAAGGTGTTTGAAACTCCCAAAAGAATCCCACCTATTCGTGATCATGATCATGCTATTCATTTGATTCCAGGAAGTGTTCCGCCGAACATTAGGCCTTACAAAGATCCTTATGTCTAAAGGAGCGAAATTGAACGTATGATTACATAAATGTTAGAGGCTAGTATAATTAAACCTAGCCAAAGTTCTTTCTCTGCTCCAGTAGTATCGGTACACAAGAAGGATGGATCATGGTTTCATGTGTCCGGATTATAGGGAGATCAATAAGCTTGCTATTAAATATAAATTTCCCATTCCTCTGACTGATGAATTATTGGATGAATTACATGGAGAAATTTATTTTACCAAGTTGTATTTATGTTTAGGATATCATCAAATTAGAATGAAGACTGAAGATATTCTGAAAACAACATTTCGAACTCATGAGGGTCATTATGAATTTTTTGTCATGCCTTTTTGCCATACTAATGCACCTTCTACATTTCAAGGGTTGATGAATTCCATTTTCAAACCCTTCCTTAGGAAATTTGTGTTAGTATTTTTGATAATATTTTAATCTACAACAGGTCTTGGAAGGATCATGTTCCACATGTTGAAAGGGTGCTCAAACTATTCGAAGAGAAATAGTTATATGCAAAATCCTCCAAATGTTTCTTTGGAGTACAAGAGGTGGAATATCTGGATCATATTGTATCTCACGAGGGTGTTAAGGTAGACCCTAACAAAATTAAATCCATTAAGGAATGGAAAGTCCCCACAAACATAAAGCAATTGCGAGGATTTCTTAGGTTAACAGGGTATTATCGCAAGTTTGTTATGAATTATGGGATAATAGCAGTGCCTCTAGCAACATTGTTGAAGAAAGATGCATTTTCATGGACTCCTAAAGCAATTAAGGTATTTGAGCATCTTAAATAGGCAATGTGCCTAGCATTGGTCTTAGCTAAGCCAGACTTCACAAAAACCTTTATTGTGGAATGTAATGCCTCAGGAAATGGAGTTGGTGTGGTTTTAATGCAAGAAGGAAGACCCATTGATTTTCAAATTTTTCTGATAAAAGGAAAGTATTTACATAAAGCTATTTATGAGAAGGAAATGTTGGTAATACTGCATGCACTAAAGAAATGGTGACCATACCTACTGGGAATACACTTCAAGGTAAAAAATTATCATGATAGTCTTAAATACTTTTTGGAACAAAGACTATATTCATAAGAGTAGCAAAAATGTGTCACAAAGATGTTGGGTTATGACTTTGAAATCATCTACATAAAAGGGAACCTAAATGTTGTTGCATATGCACTTTCAAGAAATGATGAGATGTCAAAGCATTTCTTTGTTCCATTTCTATTATCCAACGAGATTGGATAACCAAAGCAAGGGATGAATGGAAGAAGGACAAAGAAGTGTGGACACTCATTCAAAAGTTGCAGCAATATGCTAGTACACGTGATACATTTAGTTGGAAAAATTGTTCCTTGTGGTAGAAAGATCGCTTATATATTTGTAAGAATTCCCAACTAAAAAAAGATATTCTTTTGGAATTGCACACATCTCCCTTAGGAGGACATACGAGATTTTTAAAAACTTACCACAAGGTGAAGAAATTTTTTTTTGGGGATGGCCTTAAATCTGATATTCAAAAGTTTGTGGTGGAATGTTTGGTTTTCCAACAAAATAAATTTGATAAACCCCAGGTCTTCTACAACCTTTATCCATTCCAAGTCAACATTGGGAGAAGATTTCAATGGATTTTATCACATGTTTACTTAAATCCGAAGGAAAGAGTGTGATCATGGTGGTAGTTGATAGACTTACAAAGTATGTACACTTTTGTGAAATATCTAATCAATTTAAAGCAAGTAAATTTGCTATTTCATTTATGGAAAAAATTAAAAAGCTACATGGAAACCCAAATATTAGTGTAAGCGACAGGGATCCCATTTTTACTAGAAATTTTTGGATGGAATTATTTTCTTGTTTGGGTACTCAACTAGATCATAGCTCATATTATCATCCTCAATCCGATGGGAAAATTGTGATAGTGAACAAATATTTGGAAGGATATCTTCGTTATTTTGTATCTGATAAACAAACACAATGGGTCAAGCGGTTACCTCTGGTTGAATGGTGGTATCACACTTCCGTCCATACTACAGAAAAAATGACCCCAATTATGAAAATTTATGGATATCATCCACCATCCATCACATCATATTTAAGAGAAAATTCTAAGGTTTAAGTTGTGGAAGATCACATCGAGCATCAACAACAAGTTCTCCAACTCTTGAAGGATAACCTAAATTTGGCATAAAATAGAATGAAACAACAGGCAGATCAACACCACAGGGAGAGAAGTTTTGATGTAGGATATTGGGTATTTTTACGCCTACAACCATACAAAAAAATGTACCTCAAGCAAGCTAAGAAGGATAATAAACTATCGCCAAAGTACTATGGTCCTTAAAAGGTGTTGCAAAAGATTAGTACTATGGCATAAAAATTGGAGCTTCATGCTTCTTCTCTAGTGCATCCAGTTTTCCATGTTTCAAGCTTAAAGAAGGTTATAGGTGAAAAAATTCCAGTTCAAACAATATTACCACAACTTGACGAGGAAGGAAAAATAATATTGGAACCTCAAGCAATCACAGAAACAAGAGCTCGACAACTACTAAATCGATTAATTTAAGAGTATCTCATCAAGTGGAAGAACTTACCCAGTGAAGATTCAACATGCGAGGATGATAATTTTATATAGAAGCATCTAGAGCTACTCAATCCTTCAGGACAACACTTTTTTGAAGGGGAGGGGCATGTCAAGTCCCTATACTACTAGTGTAGTCCCTTATTGTTGTTACTATAGCTCTCTTATTTTAATTTTTGTACCCATGTAACCCCCATATTGTTATTATTGTACCCATACGTTATTATTGTTAGGTCGGCTAGGATTATATTGTGACCCCATGGACTCCTATATATAGAAAGGAGGTTTTGTCATTTGTATCATCCAAGAATTTTTCATTTATGTAATGTAAAGGAGGTTTCCCCTTTGAAGTGAGTTATTTCTAAGGAGTTGATCTCTCTTTATTCTATTTTTGGAGCTCGTTTCATAACAGTATGCTAGTGAAATGGTGGTTGTAGAACATTCTATTCAAGACACAAGATTTTGTGGGAGCTCACGGAATCTAGTGTCCTGAGATAATTCAGAGATTTGTTATAGAGGCTCTCTACCCCACTCCACAACAACACACATTAATCCCTTATTTGTTTTTAGAAAGCTAAAATATCAATTCCAACGTTGAAAAATTAGAACATACGTACATTAAAAAAACTAGACTATATATCAATAAAATGCTAGTATATAATATTAATTGAAGCATCATTTTGAATGGAAAAATAATAATTCTTCATATTTTCCATCAGTTTGAATGTTTAACATAGGCATCAAATAGGGCCACCAACTAGTGGTTAGCTGAAAATTTTCTATGGAGGACAGGCCCATGTTTTTTATGATGTCTCTCCTAGAATAAAAGACTAATCTCCTATATTCTCTTAGCTCTAGATTCTCTCCCAAAATATTTTTCTTTGTTAATATTTATCATTTTACTGTTGCTTTAAATTACAATTTGATTCCATCATTGGAATATCAAGATATAATGGACGGTCTTGGTCTAACAATGGGTAGTGACTTCAGGTCTTCCTTTCTAGATTTGGAGGACATATCTTTTAGTAAACTCTAGAAATATCGATTGAGGTAGTTTCTTGTCTTTTCACTATGTCAATTTGGTATGTTTGGCAATTAGTGACATATAAAGAAACCTTTTGGTACTAGATTTGTATGCAACAGTCATAATATATACTCTTTTTCACTCCTAGTAGAGTAATGTAGAGGGTTTCATAAGTTTAAACAAGACATATTTCTCAATTTTTAAAGGTATGGGGCCACATGTAAAACAAGATTAAAAATCTCAATTTTTTTTAGTTACTTATTCCCATTGAGAGCAAAGATTGACTTACTTTTGATGAGTAATTATTTAATAACATGAAATAGATTGTTAAATTCATATTAAAATAGATAGATTTAGAAGAAGCATAAAAGCAATGTGGAAGATAGAATTTTCTTAGAATACTACCAAGTACAAAAAACGGTAGAAAAATTGACAAATATAGTTGAAGCATTTAATTCAATATTAATATTTTTAGTTTATAGGCCTTTTGTTCATGGTTTAGATTATTGAAATTGAATGATGTTCTTAGTTTCATATTTCTACAAGCAATTGTCTTATTTGTCAATCTGGTAGTCTTCAAAAATTTCAAGTCCCTATAATGTGGTGTTAGATCTGGTTGTGATCCTACCTTTTCCCTGTATTTTTCTAGCCCAAAAGATATTTACTCATCGTTTTTTTTATTGTAATTCACCTTTTCTAACTTTTGACATCACCATATACATTCCCTTGGACTTTCCTCCTTAGATGCATTTTGTTGTTGAAGTTGGTTCTCCTCTTTTGGCTCCCTCATCTTTCCTTAAAGAAGCTATTGCATTTCCTTGAAGCTCCCAACTAGTAGCAACTTTTGTATTACTTTGAATCTTTTTGCTAGCAGTGGTATCTATATCACCCTCCCAATTTGGGGTATTTTCATCTTTCCAAATATCCAATTAATTATTTGGATAATTCAAGCCATGAAAAATAGGCGTATTAACCCCAATAGTAATATTTTTAGATTATATATGTAGGTATTTTTTTCATGGTTTGGCTCATCAAAATTGAATGAAATATTGAGTTTTAGATTTCTGCAAGAATTGCTACAAGAAGGGGTATTTTGAGGCATTTATTTAAGACAAAAAATTATTTTCTCCCTAAACACATATGCTAATTATTTGATTGTCTTAGATTAGGACAAAAGGGAAAAAGAGGATAAAATCATTAGCTGTTTTAAATTCTTAAATTAGGACAATGGAAAAAGTGGCTGAAATTGTGTGATTATCTTAAATTAAGACAAACTGCAAAAAACAAATTACTTCATTTAGCGAGCTATTCATTACTCCGCAAAAAAATAATATAAGTGGAAACTGGTAGCAACCACCACAAGTGTTGACTTCCTTCAACACATGGATTGTTAATAAATTGACAAAAAATGGGCATCAACAAGTTTTTCAGAGCTTATGACTAAATTCAAACCCTAAACTAGCCTTTCAAGGATATTCTACCCTCTACATCTACTCTATTTGTTATTATCGTAAGTCCTCTATACATCTGCTATGTTTTCTATTACTAAAATTCGAGGTATAGAGAAGGCATGATGAGTTTCGAGTGCCCAAGATATGATTATGATATCTTAGAACGGTAGCTTGAGAACTTAAATAGAAAATAAAATTGAAATCAACAAAGGAAGACCATAAAAACTAACCAAATGTTTTGAGAGTGGAAAATAGAGAAATGTAGACTACAGACAAGAGTGATTCAGATGATGAACACGAGGATAAGAAGAGTAAAGTCCCTAGTAAAACTATGAGAAAGAGGAGAGTGTAATTTCCTCCTCCGACATTTACCCACTTTCATAGGCTTTCCCAGGGTAAACATTAACTGAGGGTCACTATGATAAGACTCAACCACATATATGACTTTAAGGAAATGGAGTCAAAAACTTAAGATGTTATTGACTTCCATGAGGTGCCATAGGACCTCTAGGTGAAACCAAACACCTCCTAACATCCAACCCTTGATATAGATATCTTTTTTCTTGACTTAGAGCCCGAGCCTCTCCCTTTCCAAGGCCTCTAAGAAACTTTAGGTCTCTAGTGGCTCCCATAGGCCTACTTCCCAATGACTATGGAACTTTCTGTTGAGTTTTATGTCAGCGATCTCAAATTCTAAGCCACTTTTTTAGTGCCAAGACTCAGGCCTCTCCCCAGAACTCAGTGAAACTTCCAAACATGATAAATGATATAGAAATAAATTTTGTAAACTAAAAATGGAAACCGAGACTTGAACTAAACTTCCCCAACCAAGATTGACATTTCGTCAAACACTTGGAAAACATGCAACCTATAGGTCATGAATGCAATTCTAATCATAAGGAATTGAAACCTTATATGAGTTTTAATAAGAAGGGTCACTTCCTTCTCACATTAGCTATCATAACACCAACTACATCTTGCATTCATTATTCATTCAGTTACAAGTAAAAACATGAAAATATCCATGACTAAGATCTGTCATAAAAGCATGATAACCATAATATAACCAGATAAGTAAAAATAAGAGAACGACCATTAAATCCACATAATAACAAGTGAATTTCCTCATCAAAGAAAGAGAAACTTAGCTCTTATTAACATAGGAAAAATATGAATAGGTTCAAGACTTCCACATACCAATTGACCATAGATTAGCTGAACCAAATCTTTCTTTCAGCCAATCACCCTTGTGCCATATTCCAAGGATGATGTGGCATCTCATGGGATAAACCAATCCAAAAAATAACAAGTGAATCCAAAGGTTAAACCACCACCACCCTCACCATACTGTGATATCAAATAAACAGTTGGCAAGATCACAAAACCAAATTGAGCTTGGATGCCTCTATATTTCTTCTCTAATACCTTGAGGAATTTTCTCGTCTCCACCCTTAGGATTTACCATGTATCGTGACATTACCGGTTAAGGGATCCTAGGCCTTCAGGAATTTCCTATGACCACCTCACCTAGATCCAAAATATTTCAGAAATACAAAGCTTAAACCAAGAACAATCCCATTACACCATGGCTATTCGTAGATTTCAAGGTGAAGCTACAATCAACTATTGAAACCCAGAGAAACCCATGTCAATAAAAAAATCATTGTGGTAGTTACAATAGAAACCATACATGAATATGTACAATATCAAAACTCATTTTTCTCCATAGAAAACCAATGAAGGATACATAGTTTGCATCTAATGAGTCATCTCCCATGTAGCTTCTTCGGGCCCAAAGTTCTTCCTTTTCATTTTAACCTACTCGATTGGTCTATTCCAGAGCACGTTATATTTCCACTCCAATATTCACTAAGGTTCTGGTTGGAATGATCCTTCTTTCTCCACCTATAATATAGACCAATCAATAACATGATAAACATCCTTTACATATCTTTGAATCAATGAAACATGAAAAAAATCATGGATTTCCATTGTTGGAGGCAGTACAAGTCTATAGGTCATTGGTCCAATCATCTCAAGGATCTCAAAAGGCCTAAAATATTGTTGTCCCAAATTGGTACATGATCCAATCCTCAAGCATATTTTCTTTGGATTTATGTGCAAATACACCTACTCCCCAACATTAAACTCCTTAAATTCCATGTGTTGTTTTTCATAACGTTTATTCCTATCTCATGTTTCCTTCATATTCTTGTTTATAACCTTCATTTCCTGTTCCATATATGCCAACATGATGGGTCCAATAAGTACCTTGTTCATTGGATCACTCCAGCTGATGGGAGTATTACAACTCTTCCCATACAGTGCCTTAAATGGACTCATCCTCAGTGACTCCTCGTAACCATTATTATAATAAAAATAAAACAATGGAAGGTACTCCTAAAATATCCTATGTTTATGCATTGCATACATCCTTAGCATATCCTCCAGAATCCCGTTGACCCTCTCTGTATATCCATCTGTATGTGGATGATAATTTGTACTGAAGGCCAACTATGTCCCCAATCCTATAAAAATTACCTTCCAAAACTTGGAAGTGAACTTGGCATCCTTGTCTGACACAATATTCTTTATAACTCCATGCAGTCTCACGATATCCTTGATGAAGACCTGTGTTACCTCACTAGCTGAATAAGTAGTCCTTATTGGGATGACGTGAGCTACCTTTCTCAACCTTTCCACCACAACCATGATAGAATCATGTTTCCTTGATGTCCTTTGAAGACCTATAATGAAGTCCATGGAAATGACCTCCCAATATCACTTTGGAATCAAAATAAGTTGAAGCAACCCACCTGGATGCTTACACTCTTCTTTAACCCACTAACAGCCCAAGCATATCGCAACAAACTATGCCACTCCCTTCTTCAGATTTGGCCAATAGTATAACTTATTCACTATTATAAACCTCTTATGATATCTTTGGTGATCTAAATATGGTTTGACATGAAACTCCCTCAAGATAAGCTTCTTGAGTTAACTATCATCTGGCACATAGATCCTATCCCTAAATGTCACCAAGGCATCTACCATGAGATGATATTCTACCTCCTGATCACATGTACCCTATTGCAACCTATGCATAAGCTCCTTATACCTGTCATCCTGTTGTATTGCCTATAATATATGATTGTGTATATATGCCCCATATGAGTTCACTACTTCAAGATGGTTCAACTGCACTTTCTTGCTAAGAGCATATCCAACTCTATTCTCCTTTCACTTAATGTATCTAATCTCAAAGTCAAATTCACTAAGCGTATCCAACCATATAGCTTTCTTTGCATTCAAATTTAGTTTGTAAAATAGATATGTCAACCCACTTTGATTGCTCATCAACACAAACCTCATGCCAAGAAGATAATCTCTTCACATCTTCAAGGCATGAATAATAGCTACCAACTCAAGATCATGAATCAAGTAGTTCTTCTCCTTCTCATTCATTTTCCTGGACTCATAGCATATCACATATCCCTCCTGCATAAGGACTTCACCAAGCCCTCTCTTGAACGCATCTGTACACACTATGAATTATTTATCTAGATCAGCAATCTTTAACACTAGAGAATTTTTCAACAACTACTTCAACTTCTAAAAATTGGCTGCACACTCCTCCGTCTGTTCAAACTTCTTACCTTTCGTCTGCAATGATGTAATAGGATATGTAATGTGTGAGAATTTTCTGATCAAAATCATATATTAACCTTCTAACTCCATGAATGATTTTACTTCATCCACATTTCAAGGATCTACCCACTCCATGATAGCCTTTATCTTCTCTGGATTTACTACTATGCCATCGTTGGAAATAAAATGTCCCAATTAGTGTACCTCTGTCTAAAATAAACTGCATTTGCTAAGATTTGCATGCAACTAATGCTCTCTTAGAAATCTGAAATGTTCGACATGCTTTTCCTCATTCTTAGAATATATTAATATGTCATCAATGAATAAAATAAAATAAAAATTCTAGATAAGGACACAATACAATATTCATCAAGCACACAAGTGTAGTTGGAGAAAATTAGTCAAACAAAATATAACTACAAAAAACTCACAATTCCCATACCTAGTCCTGAAGGTAGTCTTGTAGATGTCCTCTTCTTTGATGTGTACCTGACAGTATCCTAATTTGAAATTAATCTTCGAGAAATTTTTTTCGCAATTCATCTGATCAAATAACTTGTCAATCCTCGACAATGGGTACTTGTTTTTGATTGTCACCTTTTTTAGCTACATGTGATCGATGCTCAACCTGAGAGTACCATTCTTCTTCTTCACAAGAAATACCGGTGCACTCCAAGGTGATAGACTTGGCCTAATTTATCCCTTATGAAGCATTTCCTTCAGCTGCAACTTCAACTCTACCAACTATGGTGTGTTCATCTTGTAAGGTTCCTTTGATGTTGGTGTTTGTCCCTGGTACCAACTCAATAGAAAATTCCACTAGGAAACTCTGGAATCTCTACTTGAAACACATCCTAAAACTAATGTAGTATGGGGTACCTCTTGAATATTTCGGTATCCTCAACATCCTTACCCTTGTCACTGGAAATACGAATTTCAAACATCACACACACTTTCTAGTAACTACACTTAGCATACATATCTGTGACCATCCTCACTGATGTAGGCTTCTTCTTTCCCTACAAGATTCTCTTCTCCCCATTATTATCTAGGAACTCAGTAGCCTTTTCATAGAAATCTACTTTGGTCCTATGAAGATACAACCAATGCATGCCCAAAATCATGACATATGATCCCAATGGGAGTACATTCAAATGTGTTTTTGTAGGCATACCATTCAACTTGAATGCACAATATCTTACCTAATGATGAACTCTATTCTTCTCCAACTGCACCAACCAATACTTTGCATGCACTTCTTTTCTCAAGCGTCACTTATCCATTAGGTTGGGATTAAAATAGATATGATTAGATCCAATATCAGTAAAAATACAAATAACTTGATCACAAATCTTAAAATTCATCTCAATAAAAAAATGTATGGTGATCCGCCTACTTGTTATCCACAATTGCATAAATCTGAGCATACAATGACTAACGACCCCAACTGTCTGTGCCTCATGAGAACTATAGATTTGAGGCCTACATCATTGATACAATGGAAAATCATTCTTGTGACGATCTTTCCCACATATCAAGCATTGCAACGATCCTCTACCATCATCTCTAGTCTTCTTCTCTCAAGGTTGCGACCCACATCACTACTCAACTGCATTGAAATTCTTATAAGGAACCACATTTTCTTTTTCACCTTCATCTTGAGGTATTCCACGCTTTGGTGGTCATTTCCCTTCCACTTACACAATTCCATTCAAGTCACATTTAGGCTCAGCTTTTCACTTTCAATGCTCATAACAATTCTTCAATTTTTGAATGGCTTCCTCTAATGATCTAGGCTTATCAAACTCAAAATGGTCTCTATTTTCTACTTCCAATCCACTGATGAATCTTTCAATATCTGCCTTTTGTTCGGTATGTGTTATATTATTTCCACGATTAGTCGCACACGCAGGGGGGTCATAAGGGGGGTGATATCTCCCCTTGTTTGATGCATCGAGCACAGTGAGGGGGTCACAAGGGGACAGGTAGCCCCCTGTGTGGGGTCCGGGGCAATGCCATGGGAATTTTTTTTTTACCCTATTTTAGGTGGGCAGACTCACCTATGGTTTTGTGCATGGGTTTGCACATGGTTTTGGGGCATGATGGTTTTCTTCCACTGGTATTTTGTAGATATAGTCAAGGGAACTATGATTATGTTGTAATCCAGGGTTAATGGATTGGGGTTTATGAATGCTTTGGCATGTATATATATGTGTGTAACACTAAAAGGAATATAATGAAAAATCAAGCTGGTAGTCTTGATTTGGGATCCAGGGGAAAAATCTCTATGTATATATTATTTATGCTTTATCCTCTCACTTTTGTTTATTTTAAGTTTTTAAGAATTCGTTTGTAGATAACTTCTATACAAGATTAAAACCTAAATTTGGTGTCAGAGTTGTTTCATCTTGAAGGCGATGCCGTTGTTGCTTACGGGTTTTTTGCTCGAGCTTGTGGTAGACTCTGTTTAGTGGGAGATCCGTGGGATTAATTCTTGTGGTGAAATAAGATGGCGATTAGTGGAAAGATAGAGATTCAAAAATTTTATTGTCAGAGTTTTGAGTTGTGGAAGCTCAAGATGGAGGATCTAATGGTGGATAAAGATCAATGGATCACAGTAGATCCGGGTACTAAAGCAACGACAATGTCAGATGACCCCTAGGCAAAGTTGGATCGGAAGGAAAAGAGCACAAAATTGTTGTGTATCTCAGATTTTGTATTGTTGAATGTATATAGGGAAGCTACGATGAAGACTTTGTTGGCCATGTTAGGAAATTTGTACCAATCTAAGTCTCTGGTGATAAATTTTTTCTGTAGAAAAAGTTGTATAACCTGAGGATGAAGCATGGAGACTCGGTGACAGAGCATCTGAACGCTTTCAATACTGTGGTAAGTTAGTTTTCATCTATTGATATTAAAATCTCAAGTGAAGATAAGTGCATCCATTTGTTGTGTTCTCTACCATATTCTTGGGACATTCTAGTTATTGCAATAGGTAGAAATACAAATACCTTGAATTTTGATGAAATTGTGTCAGTCTTGCTGTTGGTGGAAATGAGATAGAGAAATATGGAGGGCCAGAATGGAGATGCCTTATCTGTACAAGGAAGGTCCCAGAACATAAAAAGAATAAGTTTTTGAGTGGGAGACCTAAATCTAGAGGGAGATCTAAATCTCCGTGAAATCTTGAAAAGGCGTGTTGGAATTGCATAAAGGAAGGGCACTTCAAAAAGGAGTGAAAATAGAAAGTTACTAAGAAATGAAAGGGATCTAATGATTCTCCATCTGCAGAGGCAAATTACACCTCATATGAAGGCGGGGATGTGTATTTGGCTTCTTATTCAAATACACATGTATATCATGAGGCATGGTTGATTGACTCAAGTGTATCCTTTCACTTCACTCACCATAGGGAGTGGTTCTACGAGTATGAGAAGTATGATGGTGGTGATGCATTCTTAGGGGATAATAAGAAGCCGAAAATCATCAAACATGGAAAATTCAAGCTAAAGCTGCAAGGTGGAAGGATTATAACACTTCCTTGTGTTCTACATATTCCTGCATTGGCCAGAAATCTGATTTCTGTAAGCAAGATGGATGATGCAGGTGTAAAAACAATGTTCGAGAAAGATACATGCAAGATGGTTCAGGGAGAATTGGTATTAATGCGGTGAGTTCGGATTGGAACTCTGTACAAGCTTCAGGGTAGCACTGCTATTAATGGGTGCAATAGTTCTATGGTTCCTGAAAGTGGAGCAGAAAGCTTAGAATTCTCTAGAGAAAATACCATGCTATGGGATCAAAGGCATGGATATATTGGAGAGAACGGCCTTCGGATACTGTATGGTAATGGTATGGTAGAAGGTATGTCTAATTTCTCTCTGGATTTTGATTTCTGTGAACATTGTGTATATGCGGGGAAGCAAAATTGAGTGGCTTTTCCTTTTAGTTCTAAGAGGGCGAACAAGATATTAGAGCTTGTGCACAGTGATGTGTTTGGACCTATGTATGTTCCATCACTGGGAAAGTTTTTGTACTATGTTTTATTCATAGATGACTTCTCAAGGAATTCGTGGATATATTTATTGCGGAATAAATCTAAAGTCTTTGATATATTTAAATAATTTAAGGCTCTGGTGGAGAACCAAATAGAAGAAGATGAAGGTGTTGAGGAGAGATAATGGTGGAGAGTTCTACAAGAAGGAATTTTAAGAGTTCTATAATAAGTGTGGTAGATCATGGTAGAAGACTACTCCATACACACGTCTGCAAAATGGAGTTGGAGAAAGAATGAAAATAATGATGATGGAAAAGGAAAGAAGCATGTTCAGTTGTACCGAGTTAGGAAAACAATTCTGGGCAAAGGCAACTGAGACTGCATGTTACATGGTTAACATATCACCTTCATTAGCGTTGGAGGATAAGACTACACATGAGGTATGGACTGGCAAGAAACCCTCTCCTTCACATCTGACGGTATTTGGATTTGATGCATATGTACATGTTCCAAAGGATAAAATGACCAAGTTGGATAATAATTATGAAAGGTGCATATTTATTGGGGATAAGGATGGTTTAACAGGTTACAAGCTTTGGAACCCAGAAACAAGGAAGGTTGTGTACAACTAAGATGTGGTGTTTAGAGAGGTGAAACATGTTGTTAAACATAATTCCCACCAAAGGAACCTAAGAAGATAGAGTTTGAGTTAAAGGAGGGTGAATCAGACTCTACAACAGAAAAATATTTAGAAGAGGAAGAGCCACAAACTCCAGTTGTGAGAATATTAGTTCGGGAGAGTAGGCAGCCATAAAGGTATATTCCATCTGCTTTCTATTCAATTTTTTCTTTAGCTATTGTTGGAGTGTGTTTGGTGCACGCATGTACGAAATCACACCAACTTAAGGGGTGTGGTGTACCCACTTAAGTTATTGGTAACAGGCAGAAAAATAATTGGAGTCAAGAAAATTAGTGGAACAAACTAGAATCATAGTTTAATATCCCAAAATTGGGATTGCACAGCAAGCCTACTGAAATAACGCACTTCTGAGAATTCAGTGCACTAAAATGAGTTTGCAGCTCTTGGATCCATTAGATAAGTTCATCTAAGATCTAAATCCAAAAGGAGAGAAAAAAAAAATCAAAATAGGTTGGTTAAACAGATCTCACACAAACTAGTCTAGCTAAAAAACCCCCAAAGAGAAGGGTTGCAGCTATGTGCAAAAACTCCTACAGAAAATAACGAAAATCCACTGAATCAAAGCACTGAGCTGATATGGAGGATCAAAGACCAGATTTATAAGAACAAATCAGATGTACATTACAGCCCATACATTGTACAAGATAAAGAATGAGATTATACAAGAGAAATCCTCAGAAATGAGGTGCTACAGCCATAGAAAAAGTCTGCATAAAATCAACAGCATTATTTTATAGGGCTGAAGCAGCAGTTTATTAATACTCAGATATAGAAAATATCTGTACATAAAAATATAGATCTAATTCAGATCTGTGTACAAGAAAATCTCATCTATACATTCCCCTTGGGGTTTTGTGCAGAACACGAAGCACAGAGAGTAGATCTAAGACCTAGAGTAGGAGATCTGCAAAAATATTCAAAAAATTACTGAATCATATAGTACAATAGCAGATCAGATCTGAAATAACATGGATTGGATGGCCAATCCACGAATCACCATAGTGATAAGAAGAATCCTAACACCGGAGATCTCTCCTCCAAAGTGCAAAAAAAACACCCTGCAACTTCTCCTTTGCAAATAAAACAGTCTAGGGAGAGGAAATGCATTGTAGGCTATGAGAATTAATTGGCCTGATGCCAAGTTATGGATCTAAAGCTCACTCATTTAATGCACTCTTCCAGGAGGTTAAAGGACACACTCACTGAGAAGAGGCACTGTTATCATCTAGATCTGAGCAGATCTAGAACTTCCACTGCTACAATTCACAAGGAAAACCCAACTGTCAATAGGATCAAAATTGTAGGTGTAAGGTGAAGCTTGGCCAAATGCCGGGTAGTGGAAAAGATGGAACAAGTCTCCTCCAAGAGCTACTCAGGGAAGGAGGTGGGAATCCTAAACAGGAAAACCCAAAGAGTGTCTCAACAGAAAAAACCTTCAGAAAATAATATCTTCAACAATCCCCTCATGCTGCCCTCCTCTTCCTTTTATAAGATAGGAGTCTTGCCAAACCCTAAACCACTTCATTATTTTATCCCCTTTCACATTTAGAGTCTCCTTCTAGAACTGCGCTGTCCCTCAAGGCAGTTTAATGCGTCTAGACTGTGTTGTTGACCTGGTCAAAGTTGACCCAATCTTGTGTTTTAAACCCATTCACACCTGCAATAATTTATTTACATCGCCCAGATATGTCTCTATTCACATAGGCATTGATTTATTCTTGGTTTTTAGGAGTTTCACATGTCCTCCTTTACAATTTGTTCATCAATCATGAAATGCAAAACAAAACAAGGCAAAATAGAATATTCCCATTAGCTTGGCTAATTGATAATATTACAATCCTCCCCTCCAAGATGTTGCTTGCCCTCAAGAAATTGATAAGGTGAGTGCTACAAAATCTCCCATCCTCCTCTTGTGGCCTCCTCATCCAATAGTCTCCACCATTTCTCCAAAAAATTTGCAGGAATTTCATCTCTCAATGGTCCCTCCCAAGTGTGCAAGTTGGCCTTTGTTGAATAAACCCAATGGCCTCCCTCATTAAATAATGGAAGGTCTATGTGGAAACCCTCTTGCTGATCCATAGCCCCCTCAAGGTAGGAGTGATGACAATCATGGGGAGTTTCATCATCCATGAAAGGCTCCCATCTCCATTTTATCATCCAAATGAAGTGGATCACCTCCCAGCTTGGAAATCCATAGAAAAACTCCTCCCCGATACATAAGAGAGGCATGTCCCCAACAAACATATGGCTCAGCTCACAAAGAGACAAGGGGTCTACCCTAGTGGCCATATCATATCTCATGCTCCCATTGAAGCATGTAGTGCAAAAAGAGTGGGATACTCCTCTCCCCAATGACACATCCCACCCATGTGCCACTCCTTCAACCATATTCCCAAGAGTAAGAAAATTCCCAACACATGGAATCATGATTAGAATCATGCTAGCTGCCATGTGTGATAAAGGAGAAGGAAGATGTTTCCTCATGTGCAACCACAGCAGTTTTACCCTTAACTTCCATATAATAGGAGATGACAAGTGCCTCCCCCAACACTTGTTTGCTGCTCCATCCTTCTGGAATTCTTGGAGAAGGTGCATCATATTTGGTGTAAACGAATCACACCATGAAGGATATAATAACTTCTCGGGAGCCTCCAAGGGATGACCTGCATCAACATAGTTCATGGCCTTGAGTGGCCCATGAAACCCATCATAAATAGTGCCCCCTCTTGGAGCAATGTTATACAAACAAGTGTTAGAAAAATATAATCATAGAGGAGATACATCATAATGTTTAGAAAGACAAGTTCCTCCATATACTTGTTTTACATTAGTGAGGTAAATCATGGATGAGTCCCCTCTCACTCTTAATGAAGAACGAAGTGTGAATGATGGCTCTTCCCAAGAGCTATGTTCCTTCTCATCTAGAAAGTGATCCATGCACATCTTCATATGAGAGTGCACCTCTTCCTTAAAACCTTCCCACACGAATCCACTTAAGATAGTATGATATGCTCTAATGAAACCAGTGGGTTTGGAAAGCAGGATCTCATAGGTTGAATTTATTAGTCTCTCCTTGAGCTCAGAGTCTCTAACCAAATAGATAAAATTATGGAAATAAATGACTCCATCAACTACCTTAAACCTCCCATCCATTACCTTCCCATCAAGAACCCCACATGTAAAAAGGTCCTTGGAGTATTCCATCATGAGTTGGGAATCCCAATAAGGATCTAGGATTTCCAAGAATGACAACACTGTAGAGGTTTGAAATGCAGCCCTTGTCATATCATGGCCCTCCTCTTTGACATAATTGATGCCAAGGTTACATGCTGGAGTGCTAAAAACTTCCTTTTGCTGCCTCCCTTACAGCTCATCTTGCTCAAGACAACATTGAAGTAGATGGAAGTCAACTTCCCCTTGGAAAGTTCTTGTCTTCCAATACTTCCTTAATTTGGCCCATGCATGCAAGAGAGTCAACATCCTCTTGTCATGTTGAGAAATATCTTTTATGAATGAAGGTGCCATGCGCTGCCCCAAAGATATGGAGTTTCCATGTGCCCTCATGCTCATGCCATCATAGACTCCTGATTTCCCCTTCCTAACTCAGTGGGAGATAGCAATGCCCCTTTCAGGAAATTGTGTACCTCTCTTCTGAATTCATGAGAGATTCTCTATGTTGTGCTAGCTTCTCCCAAGGCTCCCTCCTTATCCAAGTATGCAAATGCTGGCCATAGTTGAGAGAACACTTTAATATCCCTCCAATAAAGAGGTGCTTGAGGTGCTCTTGTTGTGACTGCATTATCATCTCCTGCCTTCCATTCCTCCTCTCCAATAATTGAAGTTGCGTCATCATCAATAAGAGACCTCAGATCTTGGTCTTCTATTGAAGGAGGAATCTCCATGCCTTCCTTTTGAGAAGAAAGCCTTTGATCCAAAGGAGATATTGCCCTTGGCAAGGTATCAAACAAGCTTACACCTTCTTCCATGGTTTTAAAAAATGGAATTGGATCTATGGATCCTTCCAACTCATGCAAAATATCTGTTTGATATGGTTTTATAGTCTCACTAGAAGGTGCTACATATGAAGTCTCATCAAACCTTTCTATTAATATTTCAATAAACTTTGCATAAGTAGGTGTATTTTCATTCCTTAAGGAGAAAGATTCAAACAACCACCAATAATATGCTTTACCTTCAAAATGCAGTGCTGCTACTTTGATGGCTTCAATTTCTTAAACTTGATGTAGCTGCACAAAGTTACTCAGCTCCTCCACCCAAACCCTGACTGGACATTTAGGTGATCCATCAAAAGTAGAGAGAGTAAATCTACCCACACCCTACTGATTGCTCCTTATGCTCCTTCCCTCCATGACCTTGCAAAACCCTTGGAAGTTCAAGTTATCTTTAAACTCCTTAGATTGGGCTTCATATTCCCACAAATACTCTCCAAGAGCCTCCTTCTTGGGCACTACTCCTCTCTTCCTCTTCATGAAGAAGTCACCGACAGAACGTTGAAGATTTGGTGATATGGCTGAGTGCACATATCCATGAGATGAGGATTTAGAACTTTCCTCATGTATAGATCTTGTAGATTAGGTTGAGGGATCCTCCTGCTCTTCCCTCCTCATTTCTCTCATGTCTCTTCTGATGCCTTGCAGAGCCTGAGATAGAAGTTTTGTAAACTTCTTCTCTCCAGACAACAAGGGTTTTCTCTATTTTCTCTTGCAGATCCCTTCCTCCTCTTGAGAAGACTCCATAATGCTTTAAGCTCACAGACTGAGCCAATATTATGCTTTGATACTACTGTAATATCCCAAAATTGGGATTGCACACCAAGCCTGCTAAAATAATGCACTTCTGATAATTTAGTGCGTTGAAATGAGGTTGTAGCTCTTGGATCCCTTAGATCAGCTCATATAAGATCTAAATCCAAAAGGAGAGCAAAATCAAATCTAACTAGGTGGGTTAAACAGATCTCCCACAAATTAGTCTAGCTGAAGAACCCCCAAAGAGAAGGGTTGTAGCTATGTGCAAAGACTGCTACAGAAAATAACATAGATCCATTGAAGAAAAGCATTAAGATGATATGGAGGATCAAATATCAGATGTATAACATCAAATCAGATGTACATTATAGCCCATACATTGTACAAGAGAAAGAATGAGATTATACATGAAAAATCCTTAGAAATGAGGTGCTACAGCCATACAAAAAGTATGCATAAACTCAACAACGTTATTTTATAGGGCTGAATAAGTAGTTTATTAATACTCAGATCTATACATTCTCCTTGGGGTTTTGTGCAAACATGAAGCACAGAGAGTAGATTTGAGATCTAGAGTAGCAGATCTGAAGAAATATTCAGAAAATTGCTGAATCATATAATACAACAGTAGATCATATTTGAAATAACATGGATTGGATGGTCAAGCCATGGATCACCATAGTGATAGGAAGAATCCTAACACCAGAGATCTCTCCTCCAAAGTGCAGACAAAACACCCTGCAACTTCTCCTTTGAAAATAACGCAGTCCAGGGAGAGGAACTACGTTGTAGGCTCTGAGAATGAATTGGCCTAATGCCAAGGTTTGGATATGAAGTTCACTCAGCTAATTCACTCTTCCAAGAGGTTAAAAGACACACTCACTAAGAAGAGGCACTACTATCATCTAGATCTGAGAAGATCCAGAATTTCCACTGCTGCAACTCACAAGGACAACCCAACCCTCAATAGGATCAATGTTGTAGGTGTAAGGTGAACCTTGGCAAAATACTAGATAGTGGACAAGATGGAACAAGTCTCCTCCAAGATCTGCTCAAGGAAGGAGGTGGGAATCCTAAACAGGAAAACCCAAAGAGGAGTGTCTCAACAGACAAAACCTTCAGAAAATAATATCTTCAACAACCCCCTCATGTTGCCCTCCTCTTCCTTTTATAAGATAGGAGTCTTGCAAAAAATAAACCACTTCATTAGTTTATCCCGTTTCACATTTAGAGTCTCCTTCTAGAACTGTGCTGTCCCTCAAGGAGGTTCAATGCATCTAGACTACATTGTTTACCTGGTAAAAGTTGACCCAATATTGTGATTTAAACCCATTCACACCTGAAAGAGTTTATTTACATAGCCTAGATATGTATTTGTTCACATAGGCATTGATTTATTCTTGGTTTTCAGGAGTTTTACATGTCCTCCTTTACAGTTTATTCATCAATCATGAAATGCAAAACAAAACAAGGCAAAATAGAATATTCCGATTAGCTTGGCTAATTGGGAATATTACACATAAGCATACTAGATAGAGAAATAACATGCATATATAAATGAAAACTAAACTAAAAACTAAAACAAATAGACATGAGATCTGAAAAGATTCAAATGACAACAATAATACGAACGGTGGCTCTAGGCCCTTCTTATTGAGCACTGGTAGTAATAAGAGTGAAACTTTACCCTCTTGCCAAAGGGCCCCTAGAACATGGGTTGTGAGTCCTGATGCAAGGATGTTTGTATCCCAAGCTTGCCTCGGTGCAGTCTCCCTCTCTCTCTATTGTGTTGGATTGAACTTGCTGGATGGCCAACAATTGAGTCCCCTCTATCTTAAGTTCTAGATCACACACTGTTGGTATTGCTTGGGCAATTATGGCCAGCATAACAATGTGTTCACCAATTATTCATCTCATGGTGGCCTTATATAGGATATTTCAAATCCTCTCTTCCCTCTTTTGGGACATTGTGGATGGTGACCCAAGAGAGGGGTATGATTCCTTTGTGTGCTCCAAATATTCCATTGTGTGCTCACTTGGTGTCTAAGGAGGAATTGGTGGTTGTCCTTAGGTGGCTTCAATTGAAGAATCGCTTTTCCTTTGCTTTGTGTGGTCTTGGAAAGAGACATTTTTCCATTCCCAGGATTGTGCACATATCGGGCAAAAAGGCGTGCAAAGGAACTCTTCACGAAGGATTATGCATGCAAAGAGCATTTAGGACTTGTTCGAATTTTATTTTCCTCAGACCTTAGAAGTTTTTAAATACTTTCCAGATTTTGTAATGGCTTCTGGCCCTGTAAACCCTTCTGCTTGACATTAAATAATGTCTTCTTCTGATGTATGATTTTCCAGTGTTAACAGTTGCCCCCTAATGGGTGAGGTCTAGGAATTACTTGTATAGCCGAAATACATTATAGTTTCTTTTCTATATATCATGCGTAGAGAGAGAGAGAGAGAGAGATGTGTGTGAAGCTTGGAATTGAAAATACCCTACATTGGTTCCAAGAATGACCATTTCCTAAGGGACCCCTGTAAGAAAATATAATACAATACATATACAAATTTTCTATGAGGCGGGCATGTCCCATGCTCATGATGCTATGGCTAGTTAAACAAATCTATTTTGAAAGATATATTTTATGTCTGTATCACTGATGTGGTAATGATCTGGTGGTTGTTGATGATGACTGTTGATGCCCTCAAGGGCATTTTTTCTTTGACAATAGGTGGAATATGGTACCCATATGTGTAAACTTGGTATGGCATATAGCTGCACATTGTACGCATAGGTGTTGGTTGGGACCTTCCCGTGTAAGCATTGCTGAAAGATACACTTGTGGAGGCATGGGTCTTCGATGAATTTGATCAAAGTGAAATGGTTGTCATGTGCGATACCATCTTGACATGAAAGCTTTTGTTGTATTCGAATTTAAGGAGGATTGATGACATCTATGGGCAATGATTTCTCCCATAGTGCCACCCGAGGATGCCTTTTTTATGGAGAGGGGTAATCCAAGGTACTGCTTCCTTTTTGGAGAATAGGTATCGAAGTTGAAAAAAAGGAAGCCTCAATCGGTCGAGGGGCACCGACATGAGGGGTCGGGGACTTGGATATGGTGAGTTTGACATAGGCATGTTGGCAAGGTATGTTTGAAACATTGATGATGGGGATTCAGTAGCCCAAGGTCAGAGTATACTAAGCAGCTTGGAAAAAGTGATAGTTATTTCCGATGGGGAAATCCCTGGAGTCAGTAGGACTTCCAGGGTAGGTATAAATTGGCTATGAATGTCATGGTGGCTTGTGTGTGGGGGTGTAATACTCTGACCAAGGGTGTTCAAGGACTACTGCCATGGTAGAAAAATATGGATGGGAGGGTGAAGGGATGTAGTGCACCGTTCGCGGTCTTTGCACATTTACCAAAATAATAAAATAATGGGGTTTGGTTTGTACAAAACACAGAGACGGGTACACCGAAACATGAAAGTGTTCACTCATTGATGTTGTGAGGAAGGTGTTTTTCTAAGGGTGGGGGTCTCATTGGTTGGTCTCATGTGCGGGGTTGATGAAGCAGATGAAAAAGTATCGCATATGGGATTATGTTGGTGGAGGTATGGTCAGCCAAATGTGAGGCACGGTAATGCGCTTTTGATCTGCTTGTACAACCTTATTGTCTGGGAAGGGGTTTTTAGCTTGTATGGTAAACTTGACCTTATGCATGGTGAATGGATGGGCATGAGGTGCTTCCTAGACTAAAGTGGTATGGCCATGGCATCACTTTTTTTTGTGATATATGGTTTACTGTGGGTGACAAGCGCAATGGAGGGGAGGCTCTATCAACCAACGATGATGTTTATCATATGCAGGGTGAGGTGATGATAAAAACGGTCAGATATGAGGACCCCGTGGTTAATTTCTGATGGAGAAATGATGTCAGGATATGCAGGGTTGACTGGGACTCTATCATGCTGGGGGTAGAATGATAACTTCTTTGGAACTTTCACTAGATGGCGTTGTGGATGGTTTGCGAGCTTTTCCTGAAAAAAAAACTACCTCAAGTGAAAGCATCTTCTTTATCATATATTATTGAAATTCATGAGATTTAGAAAATAAGATGAGAGAGGGCATACCTATCGGCGCTGAAATTTTTTTTTTTGGGAGTGCGATTGTGTGGCATCGCCTCTGTTCATCATGGAGTGTTGGTCGTGATGTAGCTTACGGTTCATAGAATGGAACTTCTGATCTCTTGTTATGGTCCTCCCAAGTTTTTGAAAAGGGCAATATATAGGTGCATATGGCCCTAGTTTAGTTCATTTATACTTGGTGAGTTTTTGAGAGGTCAGAGGCTTCTGTGTAGTAGTTCTTCCCATTGCGGTCAGCTTGAGCATTAGGGATTAGCGCAATCATGCCCAGGTAACCTCCATGACATCCTGCACTTTAATTTTTTCGGTTTGATGGTGTTGGGGTATATACAAAATGGGTTTGTATGGATTCTGGGTGATTTTTTCCCTAGATTACGCGGGCGATCGAGGCAAAGGCATGCTCTCATTGTGAAAATTTTCCAGGGATAAGCAGGCTAAAGCACTCTCTTCCCCTTTTTTGGTGCACCTTAAGTGCACCTATGCAAAATAGAGGCATGTGCTAAGCGTGCCTGTCTGAGGGATATGCATGTAAAGCCGAGGAAAAACATATTTTGGTTTTTTGCCTATTTTTGTGTTTTTCTGAACTGATGGGTACCTGTTTTGATGACAGGTTGTTGTGGATGGAGCGAGATTGGACCAAGTTCTGAATTGCATTGGCTGCTGATGTTAGGGTACGCTGTCAGCTGGCACAATGGAGGCTCTTGAAGTTCGCAGAGAATGAGCTTCTTAGGTCGCAAGACCGATTGCTAAGCTACTTGATCCGACACTGACACAGGAGGTGAAATATGTTCATATTGCGGGGGAAAAACCTGGTCATCCGTCCTGAGATGGATGTGTATTTTGTGACTGGGTTACTGCCTCATGGTGAGAAGCTAAGATATCCACTCCCTTCTGGGAAGGTGGATCTAGATAGGTTTTGGAGACGCCACTGTGGTGGGGTGCCTCTTACTGATGGGTGCATCAGTATTTCATCTGTGACAGATTTGGCAGAGTGATGTGCTCTGTGGTGTTTGTGCAACTAGTAGGGTCGTCGACTCCGCATCCGGCATCAGACCTGCAGGTTGCAGTACTACATCGGTTGAGGTCCGAGCATTTTTACGAGTTTTCCCATTTCTTCTATGATGGGATGGTGTCGCAACTCAACAAGGTACATAATGGATCTAAGTTTTTTGTGTATGCCATTATCATGTGCAGCATTATGTATGAGAGGGTAGTGCTGCTGAGGCCATTAGTGTCGGTTCATCCTAGGGGTTCACGGGAGCCTTGTATGAGGAGGTGGGCTCTGATGATTTCGCGAGGTGGTGGTGGAATGGTGGGGTGTTATTGGAACACCATGATAGAGGCTTGGTTCGAGGCCAACCCGCAGATGTTCTTTCCATTTCCATATGCAGGGATGAACTTCTAGGGGGATCCAGACATGGGTCTCCCTTTTGGTTATGCTTGGGGGCCTACTTATTTGTTTTTCTAGTGACACTGACATTGTTTTGGTTACTCTTGTAGATTTTAGTGAGGTGGGTCACCCTATGGCTCGGTTGGTTGGACACAATCCTCTATGATGACCTAGGGGTGATCAAGGTGGAGGAGCTGCTAGGGGACCTAGTGGTGCTGCTAGCCCTTCAGGAGAGGGCAGCAGCTCGGCCGCTGCGGAGGCTACGGCTGAGCAGGCTTGTGCTGATGCAGCAGTAGCACGTGCAGATACAATGGAGGTGTGTATCAAGGAGCTGACTACTCAAGTGTTAGCTCGTAAGGATGCCCGGGGTCGATTGGACTGCTTGACCCAGGGGGTGCCTTGTCGAGGATTTATGGATGACTTCGAGGAGGTCTGGTTGGAGACCATGATATACTGCGAGAGGCAGTATTGACCTGTTCTACATCGGGTGGCAATCTCCGTTGCGACAGTAGCTCCAATGGTGGCACCAAGAGTGGTTGTGGGTGTAGGTGCCCCTCCTGAGGGGGCACCACCCTAGACTATACTTGTACATAGGGAAAGTGTCTATTATGAGGATGCTTCCATTATTTTTGACGAATTTTGTATTTTTGGGCTAGAAATTGGGCCAGCGACCCTATTTTTTGTACTCAGACATATACATTGTGACATATATATATATATGAGTGATATCTTTTGTGGATCTACGTGTTGTGTCCCCTGTTTCAGTTTATGTATGATTTTATGTTAATGGATATCTATTTTTTTGGTTTTTTATGTATGATGGTTTATTCGAGATGCATTCCATTGTAGGATATTTTTAGCTATGTGATCAGTTGTTTGGTTTTGACTCCTTGTTGCGTGTGTGAATGTGATGTAGTCAAATTGTCTGCTTAGTATTTTTTCATGCAAATATTTTCTAAACAGATGTGTATCTCTTGTCTCAAATGTTTGGCTTAAATGCGACTCTACAAACTAGGAATCGAGGTAGATATGCATATGGTGTATGCCCTAATGGAGGGCATTGCACATAATTCTGATGATGGCGTCATATTCTTCCTGAATGTTTGTTGCTGAACTGATGCACACATCGTTTGAGTAGAGTGGTGATCGGTCAGGGTGGTGAATGACCCAGGCGTCCGTAGCTAATCTTTGATACCATCATGATGCTCCATCAGCAAATATGAAATAGGGTTCAGTTTGGTGATTGATGGTGGCACGTTGTGCACTTTTAAATAAGTCTTTTGGTCAAAAATAATTTAGTGGTTAGGGTTGTGTACGTTCACTCTAGGGAAGTGCCTTTTTGGCCCTTATGGGTAGAAATTCTTGAGGTAAAGGCCATTGAAGGGGTTGACGAGCCATGCCCTATCTGGTTCCATCAAGATTTATGCCCCCTATTGGAGGCAATGTTTGATGATGTATGGTCCTTTCCACAAGGTTTCATACTTTCCTGGTCCTAGGGCTTTTTTTGTGACATCATAGCGAAAGGCTAGCTCACCCTCGGTGAATGAGAAAGCGTTGATGTGGCTTTCGAATGATGTTTTTACCCTTTTCTTGTGGGCCTCATTGTGTTGTAGCAAATATCATCGACAAACTATAGTTGTACTAGGTGTTGTTCTAGAGGCTGGGTATCATCAAGGAGTTCGATGGCGACATGTAAATTTTGGATCTCACGTTGTATGGGAATCACGACCTTGACCCCATATACTAAGTGAAAGGGAGTGAAACCAGTGAACGTCTTTACCATCGTGCATTAATCCCAAAGGGCAGAAAAGAGCATATGGTGCCAGTTGGTTTTATGGTTATTCACCATGCGTTCTAACATATTTTTGAGTAATTTTTTAATAGCTTCTACCCATCCATTGGAATGGGGGTAGTATGGTGAATCAAATTCGTGGGTGAATCCGAGGTGGTGAGATAGTTCCTTGAAAACTTGATTCTCGAAGTGTTTCCCATTGTCGAAGACTAACTCTTTGGGGACGTCGAATTGGGCGATCACTTGGTTGAACAGAAATCAAGAGGTGGTTTCCGCTATGTTATCGTATGTAGGCATGACCTCAGCCTACTTGGTGAAATAGTCGACAACCACGATGATGTATTTATGGTTTCCCAATGAGGCAGGGTTTCAATTCATGAAGTCAATTCCCCATTTACAAAAGGGACCACTGACGATGATAGGATGCAGAGTAGCAGGAGGTGCTCTTGCTTTCTGGGTGAAGCGTTGGCATCATTCGAATATTTTGACTGCTGTAATGCAGTCACGAAACAAGGAGGACCAAAAATATCCTGTTCATAGGAGTTTTTGGGTGGTGGCTATGCCATATAGGTGGTCACCGCAAGTGCCTCCATGGCAGTCATTAAGGGCTTGTTCCGCTTGGTCGTGGGTGAGGGACTGTTGTAAAATGGTGTCGATGCCTCATCGATATAAGACATCTACCATGAGAATATATTGGGGGGCCTACTAGTGTATGCATCAATGGTCGTCTCGAGTGAGGAGCGGTCTAAACTTTTGGGTTCGCAAGAACAGGATAATATCTCCATACCAAGGGTCATCGGTTGCTACGAAGAAGAGATATTCATCAGGTAGCAAATTTTTCACTAGTGATCCGCTGGTATCTACTGGGAGGTCCATAATGAAATATGCTAAGGAAAGTGCCTTTTTTCTTTTGGGGGAGCGAAATTGTAAGTCATATTCTTATAGAATGACTATCCAGTGGGTGTACTTATGGTTCATTAGGCGGCACGTGAGCGGGTATTTAATGGGGTTAATATCTGCGATGACCGTAGTAGTTCTTAAGATGATGTAGTGGCGAACTTTCTGGACTACATAAATTAATTCTAGTGTAGTCTTTTATTTAGGCTCATATCTTAATGCTAGACCCAATAAGGTTTTTTTGACATAGTAGATTATGTGCTCCTTCCCATCTAGGCCTTCCTGGATCAAAAATCAGGCTCAGGTGGAATCGAAACCTGATAGATACAGGATATAATATTTTTCATAGTCTGGGGGACTAATGAGGGGTTCTAAAGATAGTTTTTCTTTCAGTGCATCGAATTCTTGCTGGGTGTAATCATCCCATTTAAATGGGATGTCCTAGCGGAGGATGCGTAGAAACCCTATAGCGCAAGTGGCATAATCCGGGACAAAGCATCTCAGGAAATTGGCCTTCCCCTACAGGCTTTGAAGTTGCTTGAGGGTTCAAGGTGGTGGTACCTCTTTGATGCTTTGGACCTTGAGGGGGTCCACACAAATGCCTTGTTAGGACATGATAAAACCTAATGTTCTTCCTGCGCTGATGCAAAATAAACACTTGAGGGGGTTCAAGCATAGGTTGTATTGACGACATCTTTGAAATACCAATCATAGATCTTGGAGGTGGTCTGAGTTCTTTTTGGAGCGTATGGTCAAGTCATCTAAGTAGGTGAGGATAACGTGTGCCAAGTCATGAAATATATAATTCATGGCCATTTGTAAGGTGGCTCCATATTTCTTCAGGACAAATGGCATTACCTTGTATGTGAACGTGCCCTAGGCGTTGGTGAATGCAATTTTGTACCGGTCTGTATGGCGGATTTAGATTTTATTGTACCAAGAGAACCCATCCATGAAGGATAGAGCCTCATGTCCTGCACAAGCATCGATGACGTGGTCGATGAATGGAGTGGGATAATTGTCTTTAGGACAAGCTTTGCTCATATCCCGAAAATCGGTACAAACACGTATAGTGCCCTATTTTTTCATGACGGGAACAAGGTTGGAAACCCAAGATGTATAGGCGATCGGGTAGATAAAGCCAGCTTTGTGAAGCTTGTCGATTTCTCGCTTTATTGATTCTACCTTAGATGGTTGCAGTTGATGTTGTTTCTAGAGCACTGGAGGTACATCAAGCCAAGTGTTAATATTGTGCTCTATGATATTAGGACTAAGCCCAGACATATCTGAGTAGTCCCACGTGAATATATCTCTATACTCTTGCAACAATTGGGTATAAGAGGTTATTTCTTCTAGAGAGAAAGATGCCCCCAATGAGATTTCTTCAACCTTTGAAGGATTTTGGGATATCTTCACCTTGATGGTAGGTGATATGTTTCACATATTTCCTTCCTCGAACACATCAGGCACTGGGATGGGGTTTTTGAACCAATTGACTTTCCCTGATGGCAGGAAATCTTTTAATTCGATCACGTAGATCTCTTATTAATTTTTCTTATTAGGACTGAACATTTTCTTGGGGAGAAAAAGAAAACGGTGATGCATTGCACCCCATGGATAATATGTCTCCATCATAGCCTCTAGGATATCTTCATATGAATGAAACAAGGACTCGAAGGGGGATTGTTTCTGGGTAGGGTTATGTTAAATGGGTTTAATTTGTACGGAGCTAGTTGAGAGACATGAGAAGGATTCCATCGTGGATGTGGTGGAACCAGACGTGGCCAAAAAAGTGCAGATAGACTGGGTCTACACTATTGTAGATACAACTACTCTCGTAGTTGCAGCTGACTTGACACCTATGGTAGATTAGTAGAGAGCTCAAGTCATAGTTCTGATACATGATGATATGAATCGTATATGATTGGTCGTGTCATCATCATTTGGTGGGGGAAGAGTCTCCCTGATTGGTCGCCCTTTAGTTGACAAGAATGGGATGGATTTCTCTGTCACATCCTCTTGGGTTGTCAAACTGTTCATGGATTCTGAGTCCATGCCATCTTCTTGGGAGAGGTGGATTATGGTTGATCGCATACAGGCTAGAGCTGTGCAGAATCTCCGTATGTAGTGACAACAACGTACTGGGTGGTTATCACCAGATATCTAACATGAATATGGGATGTTAACGTCGACGTGGTATACTATATGGGCTGGGTACCACTGTTGGAACATTTCCAAAGTTGGGCAGTCAAAAAATGAAATGATCAAGTTCATCGCAAAGTACACACCTTTCAATTTGGGGAGGGGGTCTGGTGGGGAGCCTTTTAGGTGATCGGTACTCTTCCTGCAGGTACATCCCTGACATATTGGGTGGGGGGATTCTCTTGATAGGATTGCTCGATGGCATGTAAGGCATCCCTATATCATGGGATCTCTAGGAAATGGTTGGTATAATGCCCACAGTTGATGCAGATAGTGCATGTGTGATTGGTAGGAAATGCTTTGCCTTTACCTTTGGTGGTAGGTTCCTTTTTGTAGGAATGTGGCATCATGATGTCTGTCTCAAAGCCAAGGAGCGGTTTTAATTCATCTAGTTCTAGACAGATATGGGTAGGGTGACCTATTACATCGCATATGGCACAAAGTGGTGATTCCCATTGAATGACGGGGGTCACCATATTCTTTCCTCTTTTCTTGGTTTTCTTAGCCGTAATCATCATTTTTGCAATGGGAATTTCCTTTGCAGGGGTGGTTTCAACTATTTCTTGGATGAGTGGGGCCTCCTCAGGACTGAGGGGCTTCAATCCTGTGGCAGTAACGTGGGTGGCTCTTGTTCCTGTAGGAGGAAAGAGGTGCCAAACTAGGATTTCCAATGATATGTTGGGTAATACCAATGTTACCAAAACCTTTCAGGAGATGAAAACAGCTAGGGGGTAGAGAAAAGGGGTTTGGGAGGCGGTGTAGGCTAGAGAGGCTGTCGTGGCCAATGACTCAGTGCCATTACTACTTGTGTCTGTGTCCTTACTAGCTTCAGAACTTGATGTGGACATCATGTACACCGGAGCCCCTATGATGTCAAGCGATGACTCAGGGATTATGGGAGGATCTCCTAGGAATGTCCCTAGAACGGACGACAGTTTGAATTTGTCGGGGCCATATTATTTGTACCGTGAGAGAGCATCCAAGCATGTATCTACATAGGGTATAATTATATCAATGTTTATTAGGGGTCTCTTCTTACTGTGCGTCAGTTGGTCTACAATAATGATGTGGTCCTTGTGGGGGAACATCGTGATTCGAAAGATGGAGCATGCTATGGCAGACATGGAATACATATAGCTCTACCCAAGGAGTATATTGTAGTCTAGCTGAGCATCCAAGACTCAAATGTCTATGTGGACCTTCTTTTCAGCTAAGAAAACAAGGACATTTTGGTGGAGGCCTAAGGGGGTTGATGGACGACCATCATTTTCTCGAAGCATGATGACTGAGGGTTTTAGTTCATGATAGCCTAACTTCTACCAAACATTTTTGGACATGATGCACACTGATGCACCCTCGTCTATGACACATCGGTGAATTGTGATATTCTAGACCGACACTAGTATCTGGAAGGAAACCATGGAAGGAAGCCTAGGGGTGGCTTTGTCTAAGTTAAAATCCATTAGGCATGTGTTGACAGGGTCGATAGCACCTAATGTAGAAAGTAGGGCTTTCTGTTCTTTTGGGCATGACTGCAATACTTCTAAAGCTGACATAGCAATGGGATATTGTGCTAAATCGTCCATGATACTGTAATTATGGGCCTCTTTGGAGTAGTTTCTTGCTCGCCTATTGGGTCCCTTCACCATTTTTGGCAATGGTTCTATAGGAATCTTTGAATGGTCAACGGTGCAGTCGGTGCACTGGTACTTTACCCTGATGTATTGGTGTCTGGTGGGATGTCATAATTGCGATTCCATGTTTGGAAAAACATCTCTTTTCCAGTCATTTAGATTTCATGATTTCTTTTCTTGGAGTCGTTTATATTTTTCTGCTGAGTGCTTATCATCCCTTGATGGGGGAAAGGTTCTTTCATCATAGCTGGTTGCGGGGAAGATCACCCTTGTCCTTCGTTAATCTATAGCTTCTTCAGCTCAGGGAGATCGGGAAAGTGGTGAGTATAGTGGTCGTACTAACCACATATCAAACAAGAATGGTTTGTTCAAAGAGGTGACCTTTTGCTTTGCTATTGGGCATTTCTCAGCTCTTGGATTTGATTCTAGCTGGAGTTTCCTCCATCCTCGAATCATGGTGGGCGCCGCTGGTTGTTGCCTCCCTATCTAGGGTTCCCTTTTGGCTTGTTTTTGAATTTCTTCTTCACCAAGTTAGGCGGTTAGTTCTCCTAGTTGTATTGGTGTGGTTAGCTTTAGGATGGCTGCACAAAGTTCACCTATGAATTGGTCTGCATAGGCGGGTCTTGTGCTGGGGACTGAGCATAACGTGGTCCCTGGTTTCCACTTGACTGTTGGAGTGGAGTTCTTCCATCAATGTTTCTTTCTGCATACTGATTCCCATGAGCCGGAGGATAAGGTCCTCCCTAGTGATACGCTGACGCCCTATTGTTCAAATGTTGCTGAGGCATATGATGACTTTGAAAACCGGTTTGAGGTACATTCTGGGTAGAACTGTATGCGTAACCAGGGTTTTGACTATAGCTACCTAGGTAACCTTAGGTCAATGACCCAATTAGTCTGTCTCCAGAGTTCGATGCGCTTGGAAATTCTTGATAATTTTGTAGGTGTGGAGCGTTAGGAAGGATGTTATAAATGTATCCTGACTACATATAAATCAACTCAAGCTACTGGGCTTTTTTGATAGCGTCCTCTTGGGATGTGGGTTTTTTTTGCACCACATCCTTTGAAATCTCTTTCGTAAGCGTTTTCAAGAAAAAATATAAGAGAACCTAATCCTCGAGTTTACCTTTACATAAAATATGACACCGCCTCCATTCATGAAGATAGTCCGAGATATAGATGGTAGGGGTTTGTCTAAAATGAGTCAGTAATTCCATTCCATAATCATGGTGGATGGGTTACTAAAAGTATATTAGGAACACGGTGGCAAGGGCACCAAAGGTTCCATGTGAAGCTAAGGGTTTCTCCACGTACCACTTCATGACTTCTCTAGTTAGAGTGCATTTAAATAGTCTCAATCGAATAGTTTCATCAATGATATTGTTTGATGAGCACCACAGGTGGAAGGCCATGACATGATTACTTGGGTCTTCCGCTTGATTTCCTTTAAACTTTGGTATATTCCAAGGGAGCTTCGTGGGCATGGGAGGCCATGTAATATTGTGTGTGATGGGGTCATCCGTCAAATTGGTTAAATTGGGCATATTCAACAAAGCTAAGAAAGGTGACTGAGAGGTTGACACCATTGCAATGTGCGAATACACAAAGTTTTGGTTAGGAAGAGTGTTAGTTTGTGACGTACCCTGTTGTGTATTCGGTTGGCTTCCTGAATGGGACACACTCCTCTGCCCCTTGGGGGTTTTGGGAGGAGTGGTATGTGATGTGGTGTTGGGAGACCGACCGGGGTTCCCAAATAAGGATGCCCCAATAAAGGATGAACCAATAATGGTGGAAGCATTCTGTCTTTGACGCCTAAATAGCGAAAGACCTAGAACCCCTCCTGGTAATGGAGGGAGCTCCAAAAGACACCTAGATCGACGAGGTCCCATTGGGTCCATTCTGTTGTATACAAGGTTTGGTTTTGGAAAAAATTGAGAGGATAGAGTCTATGATCAAAGAAAAATTCTTGTCACATACATAAGACAAAGCAAAAAATAAAATAAATTTCCCTTTAAATTAATCTATGTGATCAAACAATCAAAAAAGTAGTTTTTGTTTGTTTGTGTATGATACTCAAAATCCTAGAAGACCCATTCGTCCTCACACACTCAAATGTAACTAGGCCTTGAGAAGATTTCTTGTGAATGCTGGCACAACGTCCTGTAAGAGCTGGTGACACTCCCCAGTTAGGCGAAGAGAATCCACCAAGGTAAGGGTAGAGGGTTTGGTTTTTTCCTACACCATCACCTATAGGGAAAGGATGCCCTAGTCTTTGGCCACTAAGAACCACCATTCCATGTGATCGTTCGAGTCTTGGGCTTCTTGGTAAGTCAGCTAATAGTACAGAGTATCAACCAAGTCAAGTAGCCCTGACTGATACCTGCCTGCACTGTGCCTAAGCCTAACCCCCTCTGAAACGGGTCTCTATTAGGCTTGGGTTTTCTTTCCTATGGGTAGATAGGTGGATTTGAAGCTCCCTAAATAGAAAACTTCTATGCTTCAAGATGAAGTATGATCAAGGTGGCTTATTGGATGCCTACCCCCTTGATCCTAACTTTAGCTATAAATTGTTTTGTGGCCCATGTAGGGAGAATTTACTGAGTTTGGTTAAGTTAGTTTTAGGTGTCTTTGATTTTCTTAGTGAGTGGATGTGTGTGAGAAAAAAGTGGAGAAGCACATATTTTGAATGTGTGGATATTATATGATCCTTTACAAAATCCCCTATTTAAAATATGTTTTATTGTTCCTGGCTCAAAAGAAAAACATGTACAGATAATGGGCCACTTTCTATTTTTCCTAGTTAATCTATGTGACCAACTATAGGGAGATGGCGAATTGTGAATAGGGAGCATTCATATTCTTACCTAGTGTTGTGGCCAGCAACAAACCCCCTTCTTATTTAATATTAGTAATAATACTAAATAAGTGGGGACCCTTAGTTTAAAAAATCCAAAAAATTAAATTAGTGCTTGTTTTCTTTTTCAAATAAAACTTACTATCATTAACTTAAGAAAATTTCGTAGAAAATCTTTAGATAAACTTAAGATTATGATAGATTAGAATAAAACCTTTCTTTGAAGAAAATATCGCATCCATCGCAACAAAAAAGTACAAGATATCTTTTGCAAATTAGAATCTTCTAAATTGTGATAAGCGCGATCCAATAACTATGCATTAAAATATTTGTCGCAAATCGCATATCACAAAAAATATATTAACGAATATTTTTCATATGTTATATTTTGTGATATTGCGATTTCACGATATTGCGATACCGCGATATTACGATTTCGCGATGTTACTGATTGCGATTTACGTAAGTTGCGATTTGTGAAAGTTGCAATGATTTCGATTTGCGAAAGTTGCGATTTGTGATATTGCGATTTTGCGATATTGCAAAGCAAATCGCAGATCGCATTATCGCAGATTCTTAAAGCTCGTTGTACGAAGAAAATCTTTCCGTAAATCGAGACCCGTTATGCGCTTTAATGTCAAGTTAATGAATGGATTGTCAATTATTAATGAAAAAGGATTTTGTTTTGATTGAAAGGTTATTTCACATTTAAATAATATATTTCATACGCCTTCAGCATTTAAAACTATCCCGTCACCTTTCTCATATCATTATTCTCACTTAATTCGTAAAACCGCAGGCGCGAAGAACAGAAGAATATACAAAGCAATATTCAGAGTATTATGGGAAAGAAAGAGAAAGCTCCGAGTTCTAAAAATAAAGAGATGGCTTCCTTGTACGCAGACACTGCCTGCAACAAAGATGCTGGTATCACCACTTGGGAGGGTATGTTTAATTTTCTTGAAGAAGAAAACCCAAGAGTAATGGATGTTGCGGCTACTGCAGGCTCAAGTAATTCTTCTGAAGCATCTCTTACAGAGTTGGCTTGTTCATTTTTGCACCGGATAGCAGCAAGACCTAGAATTCTTCCATATACAGACATGGTAAAATGGGTGCTGGATAACACTGATATTACGGACAGGCAGTTTAGAACTCAAGGTCAAGAGCTCATCAGGTCATTTAATCCAGAAGATTTGAGGCTTATGTATCATTTGCCGGAGCCTCAGGAAGCTTACAACAAACAATTTATGGAGAAATTTTCCAAGGAAAATGCAAATTTGGCGGAATGCACCAAGGAATGGTCCAGAAGAGATGAACCACTGAAGCAAGATAAATACAGTATGTACAGTACTGGTTCACTCACTTCTCCATATTGTTTTGCTGCTGCTATGCTATGTAGGCTTTTTGGAAAGCCTGACATTAATAAGTTTTAGCCTGAATGGCTTCCCTTATTGAATGCTGTTGTTAACGCTACCATTGTGGACTGGGCTAAAATATTGTCTGATAACTTAGCCACGGCTATTTTCAATTACCGGTCTAAACGGACTGTCTCTCAAAGGATTTATCCTCCTTTTTACCTATCTGCCTATGTTATGGATTCAATATGCTTTGTTTCTAAGTTCCCTTTAATGGGTTGGCAATGGACAATTCAGGATCCCCTAACCATTCACGTTTATCACAAAGAATTGTGGGAATCAAAGTTCATTCCTCATTTTTACAAAATTTTCCATGGCATAATGTTGCCTCTGTACAGAGTGTTGTATAATAAGGATGCTCCAAGGTTCTCCCCTGAAGCAGAAGTAGACATTCTCCCTGTCGCAAGATGGTTTGGAGAAGAGTTATTTACTTATGTGAGGGTTTTTGGAAGCTTTGCTTCTCCTCATGTTCTACCCTTGTATGTTCCGGACAAACTTATAGCTCGGGAAATTGCATATCAAACCTGTGGAGAGGGAGGTTTGACAAAAGAATTAAAGGATAAAAAGAAGGCCATCTGGCCACAATTTCCTATATCCTGCGGAGCATTTTCATTATTTGATGTTGGTCATGCGTTTAAGGAAGTAAACAATATTACATGTTTACAATTGTTTAAGTTTTCGAAAAGGCTATTCGACCCATATGATGTTGTCAAGGATTTCACCACTGCAGTCAAAGTAAGAGTATTTTCTGGAGAAGAAGATCTTTTTGATGATATGTTTCAAGAAAAATGTTCATTTAAAGAAATTTTGCATTTAGCTCAAACACGGTTCTCCCTAGAAGAATTTCAAGAGTTTAAAGTATACAGAGAAAGAAGATTGACCACTATTCCTTTGGATAATTTGCGTTTGGAACCCGCAAGGGAACCAACTCCTAGTGTCAGTCTCAGTGGCAGCTCAGATTCAGAAAGGTCTAAGTCAAAGTCTAACAAAGAAATTTCTGAACATTCTAAAAAATCTGATCAGGATAAAAGTGAAGGCTCAGTGAAGGATACAGCTCAATCAAAAGAGCTCTCACAACAACAGACTTCAACTACTCCACAGTTGAATCTTCCACCTCTTAATGTACAGCAACCATCCATCAGCACTCAGTTAGATAAAGAATGGGAAACATTTAATGATTTGATTAATGTTGAAGGACAGAACATACAAACTCCTGTACAGACAGCAAAAGGTTTGATTACAGAAATAAGTGGCAATGTCACAGAAAAAGAACATATACCCATTACTCCCTCTGCCGAGCTTGTACTTAAAATAGAGGAAATTCCTCCTCTGGATATTTTCTACAGCCCGCAACATAAAGCAGTAGTAAGGAAGCAAAGAAAGAAGAGAAAATTAGAAAGTGCGCTCTCTACTGATGCAGAACAGTTGGATGTTTTATGGAAAGATCCTACTACAGATCCCACTGAAAATCTTACTAAATTATCTCAGATAACAGGAGCTTATGCCTCCGCAACTATTGACAAAGCATCTGAGGTAAGGCTGTTATTAAATGAAAAAGAGGATCAGATACAAGTTCTGCAACAACAATTGCAACAAGCACATGCCAACAGTGAAGCACAGATGAAATTTGAAAAGTTACAGCAAGAGTTTCAGCAAATGAAGATCGGGTATCAGAAAAGCTTGGCCGAAAAAGAAAAACAAATACAGATTATGCAAGAAATGCATAAAGAAGACCCCAAGCTTACAGAGTTTATTTCAGAATCTATTTCTTTGAATAATCAACTGCTGCAACAACAAGATATATTATGCCAAAAGATTTCACAATGGAACTCTTTTTGTCAAGAAAGTGATAAAATCACTAATCATGTCGTAGAATTACGACATGATTATGATTTAACTAATGAAAGAGTTACTAATTATTTGGCATGGAAAAAGACAGAGGAAGGAAAAAGAGTAGGAGCATCAATTATCAATGACATCCATAAAGAAATACTCTTCAATAAATGGGATGCACAGATCAGAGAGGCAGAAAAAGCAGCAGAGGAAGGAGCTATAGTGGCGAGCAACATTACTGATTGTGTAAATGAGAATTTGCACAAGGTTAATTTAATTTTAGAAACCATTCCGGGATACCTACCACAAGCACAGCAATTGCAAACAGAGTGGAAACAGAAAGCTGAAGAGAAGGCAAAATCAATTCAAGGATTGACAAAATTAAACTGGGATTCTTACTGGACGTGTCTAGTAAAACCACACAGTCAATGCAGTACTCTTAATTGCATTATTAATTCTGCTGAGAAGATCGCGCCCACACTTGTTGATTCCGTCTTTTCGAGACAATTGAAATCTGAAGTCGGCCAACCCCCTCTTCTCAAATCAATGCTGGATGCTTGCAAATTCAAAGACCAAATTCACAAATAGTTAGTTGTTAATTTTAGTTTTAGATTTAGTGTTAGTTTTACTTTATTTTTGCCTAGAAAAAGGATGGTCATTTAAACCGAATCCTAAAATTTTTGTAATAAACTATAATTAGATTTAGTTAGTAGTATTTAAACCCTTCTCATGCATTTAGAGAAGGGTCCTGAAATTTGTCAAAAACTTATCCTCAGAACATGCACTTCTGCACCCTTAGAGGAGGTTTTGATGAATGAATTGAATGAGATTTATTGATATATGTGTCTAAAATCTGCTATTGATGTTGCATTTCTATACTCTTAGTAGATGTTGGATTAAGAAGATATAAATCATTATTACTTCTAGCTCATGAGTAGACCGAGTTATAAATGGTACTTTTATCTCTTAACTATTTTTGCTTCTGTGTTAAAAGTGATATTTATGTTTAGTTATTTATATATTGATCCTTGAATTCTTCAGTTATCATTTGGCACTTTTGTACGGTGATAGCTATTTATTTATGCTTAATTTATGAATAGCTTATTATGCGATATGTTTTTCACAACTGTTTCATCTAAATTTTTATATGAAGTGGTTTATATTTATTGAATTCTTTTCTTATAACATTTGAATGATATTTATTATCGATTGTTATCTGAAACCATTTTAGATCGCATAAATAAAAAGATTATATCCTGGGTTTAGTTTGGAATTAGATATTTCTGTTTTAATTAGAATACAATTTGCATATGATTAGATTAGAAATAGAATAAAAGCATTTCTCTTAGGAACCTTTTTAGAAATGAAATATCTATTCTCAACACACACACACATATTGGGAAACTGTTCTCATTATCCCCAGTCGGACCCACTACACCAAACGGAAAAGGAGCTGCTAACCAAGGTCCAGACCAAGTGGGTATCCCCCTTGTTGTAGACCCTATTTTTGGGGCTTCAACACCTAGGATCACCGAAGGGTGCAAAGGTAGCATAGATTACTTGCTCTTCTATAGAAAAATCAATTCTAGTCCTGAAAATCCTAGTGCAAAAATTGAACTAAACTAAAGCTTTTACGCTAGAAAAAAGAAAACTAGCTATGCATGCGTGGTCTTGGGCCACTTACTTTGGCTATTTATCTTGGTGTGTTAGTACCAAAATTTGCAAAACATAAATTTTTTTCGAAATCCAAATTATTTCCCCCCCCTACTTAAACTATGTTAGAACTTTGCAAAAATCAACTTGAAGTAAAACTGAGACTAAGCCTACAAAAAGCAGCTAAGAGTGAGCTTTAACAAGCTGTGGGGTACCACAACCAGCGCTGGTAGGTGTATTAGGGGCTACCAAGCTCTTTACAAGTAGGAAAAGATAGAAACATGGGAGGAATTTCTCATTCTGTATTTTGCGCACAAAAGGATGAAATAGGTGTGTTGTGTGTGTGCAAGTTAGCTCTAAATGCACACCCTGCACATCTGTGGGAAGAAAATGTGCGCAAATTCCTCCAAGAATATTTTGGAGCTGTTTTGATTCAGTCTATCACTTGGGATAAATTAGGGACTGCAAGAGAAATCAGAGGAAATTCAACTCCACTCCACAGGAGAGACATAGGTCTCTGCAAAAAAGGAACAACCACATAAACTTGGTAATAAACATTAGTGGAGTCGCCAATCCTGTTGGAGTGTGTTTGGTGCATGCATGTACAAAATGACATCAATTTAAGGGGTGTGGTCTACCCACTTAAGCTATTGGTAATAGGCAGAAAATAACAAGCTAGAATCATAAGCATACTAGATAGAGAAATATCATGCATATATAAACTAAAAATAAACTAAAAAATAAAACAACTAAACACGAGCTCTGAAAAGAGTCAAATTACAACAATAATACGAATGGTGGCTCTAGGCCCCTCTTATTGAGAGTTAGTAGTAATAATAGTGAAACTTTACACTCTTTCCAAAGAGCCCCTAGAACATGGGTTCTAAGTCCCAATGCAAGGATGTTTTTTTCCCAAGCTTACCTCGGTGTAGTCTCCCCCTCTCTCTATTGTGTTGGACTGAACTTGTTGGATGGCCAACAATTGAGTCACCTCTATGTTCAGCTCTGGATCACACGCTGTTGGTATTTCTTGGGAAATTATGGCTAGCATAACAATGTGTTCTCAAATTCTTCATCTCATGGTGGCCTTATATAGGAGATTTCAATTCCTCCCTTCCCTCTCTTGGTACATTATGGATGGTGACCCAAGAGGGGGTATGATTCCTTTGTGTGCTCCAAATATTCCATTGTGTGCTCACTTGGTGTGTAAGGAGGCATTGGTGGTTGTCTTTAGGCAGCTTCAAGCGAGGAATCACTTGTTCTTTGCTTTGTGTGGTCCCCGAAAGTGACATTTTTCCATTCCCATGATTGTGCACATATCAGGAAAAAAGGCACGCAAAGGCACTCTTCACGAAGGATTATGCACACAAAGAGAATTTAGGACTTGTTCAAATTTGATTTTCCTCAGACCTTAGAGCTTTTTAAATGCTTTCCAGATTTTGTAATGTCTTACGGCCTGTAAACCCTTCTGCTTGACATTAGATAATGTCGTCTTCTACTATACGATTTTCCAGTGTTAACAGTTATCATTGATGATGATCCCATAACTGTCAGGGAGGAAGTGGATTCAGAGTATGGAAAAATATGGAAGGAGGCCACGGTTGATGAAATGGCATCCTTGCACAAAAATGTGAAATGGGATCTGGTGGATTTTCCGGCTGGAAGGAATCCCATCGGGAGAAAATGGGTGTTTAAGAAGAAGAGGAATGTAGAAGGAAATTTGGAGAAATACAAAGATCAGTTGGTAGCAAAAGGTTATTCCCAGGTGTCAGGAATTTATTTTGGTGATATTTTTTCTCATGTTGCCAATTTTACTTCTATTCGATTACTTGTATTTGTTGTTGCTGCATTTGATTTTGAGGTGCAACAGATGGATGTGAAGACAAATTTTCTTCATGGGGATATGGAAGAGTTTATATACATGAAGCAACCTAAAGGCTTTATGGTGAAGGGTAAGAAAGAACTGGTATGCAGGTTAAAAAAGTCTCTGTATGGGTTAAAACAGTCACCAAGGACATGGTATCAGAAATTTGATACCTATATATGGGGACTTGGCTTCATCAGAAGAAAAGAGAATCACTCTGTGTATTTTAAATTAATTTGTGACCATGTTATTTATTTGGTATTTTATATGGATGATATGTTGCTGGTTGGAAATGACAAAGAAATTATCCAAGATTTGAAGATCCAATTTTTATCTAAATTCGACATGAAGGATATTGGTGTTGCGAACTATATTATGGGCATGGAAATTAAGATAGATTGGGAAAAGAGGAAGCTCTAGTTAAACTAGAGGAAGTATGTCGAGACAATATTACAGAGGTTCAATATGTAGGATAGTAAACTGTTGAAGGTTCCTGTTCCTGTAGGTGTAAAGCTATTTTTTGAACAGTGTCCCAAGACACAAGAAGAAGAGGAGGATATGTCCCGTTTTCCATATGCAAGTGCAATGGGTAGCCTGATGTATCCAATGGTCTGTACTAGACCAGACATTGCACATGCAGTGGGGGTATTGAGCAGGTTTATGTCAAATCCAGGGAAGGAGAATTGGAAAGTAGTGAAGTGGGTTTTCATATATTTGCATGGCACTAGCGATTATGGTTTTTGTTACCAGGGAAGACCAGGATTTGACAGATTTTTAGACATCTATGGTTCTATTGATGCAGACTGGGCTGGAGATCTGGACCAAACAAGATCTACAAGTGGCTATGTGTTTACCCTATTTGGATGTGCAGACAGTTGGATGAGTAAAACACAGTCTATAGACGCTCTTTCAACTACAGAGGTAGAATACATGGTAGCCACTCATGCAAGCAAGGAAGCAATTTGGTTGCAGATATTATGTTAAAGTATGGATTTGGTGCAACGAGCTATAAGGATAGACTCTGATATAAAAAATTCATTTTTCTTCACTAATAACCTTTCTTATCATTCAAAGACAAAGAACATTGACTTTCAATATCACTTTCTGAGAGATGTGGTTGATGATAAAAAGGTGTTGTTAGTAAAGGTGGACACTTTGAAGAATGTTTCAGATGCATTGATGAAGTCTGTAAGCACTCATAATTTCTCTTGGTATAGAGAAAAAATGGGTGTTGGGGGCTGGACTAATGACCAAGCTCTCCCATGGCCCCTTGCGAAAAGAAAACAACAAGTGGGAGAATGTTGGGTATGTGTTATATTCTTTTCGCAATTAGTTGCATGCACGGGGGGGTCATGGGGGGACGATGTGCCCCCCTATTCATTGCATTGGGCGTAGCAGGTGGAGGGGTCATAGGGGGGGCAGAGCCCCCCCTTTATAAGGGTTCGTAGGGGAGGGGTCACCCCGTGAGCACGGTTCAGGGAAACGACCTTGGAAAAAATTTGGACCCTATTTTAGGTGGGTAGACCCACCTTTGGTTTTGTGCATGGGTTTTCACATGGTTTTGGGACATGATGGTTTTTGGCCGCTATTATTTTGTAGATTCGGTCAAGGGAACTACGGTTATGTTCTAATCCAGGGTTAATGGATTGGGGTTTATCAATGCTTCTGCATGTATATTTGTGTTGTAACACTAAAAGAAATATAATGAAAAATCCAGTTGGTAGTCCAGATTTGGGTTCCAGGGGAAAAATAACTTAGTATATCTATTTTATGTTTTATTCTTTCGTTATTGTTTATTTTATTTTTTTAAGAATTCGTTTGCTGATCATTTCTATATAGAGTGAAAACCTACACCTTCTCCTCCTTGATATATGCCACATACCTGAGAAACTCCAAGAATCTGCTAATATACTTGTCATATGTCATAGAACCCATTTATAGCTCATAAAAATCCTTAGATTTTTTATCATAGTACCTCTCTGATAGGTACCTCTTTTTTAATATCCTCTTAAAATCATCCCAAATCTTTTTCTCCTCCTGAATTCCCATGACATTACTCACATATTCCCCCAGATATCTTCTTTCCCTTTAAGATTGAAGGTGGCTATCCTGGCTTTTATATTCTTTGAGTAGCTATGCAATCTAAATAATTTCTTCATCCGAAGAAACTGTGCCTCTTCCTCTTTTGGCTTCTTCATATCTCCATCAAATGTAGGAGGATTCACTTTCTTTAACTCGTGTAAATAATCCTTCCTCCTATAAGGATGACGACGATTGTGATTGTGATGATTCCTCCTCTATGAGGAACTTGAATGATGCCCATGCATACCAATAGTCCTATCAGTTGTATCAAGTGATATTCCACCTCTAATTATGTCCCCTCTATCCAATTTGTATCCATACCAAGACCTACTACCATAGGCTCTATTATTTTTCTCTTCCTCCTCTTGGTTGATCCTCAACTGTCCCTATTTCTGTAGCCCTGAATAACTTTGAAGGGTCACTACATTGACTTCTAGCTACTTCCTGAGCCCTTGCAAGTATTTCCTAAGCCTTAACCAACTTGTCATTTTAGTTTTTACAGCTTCTAATCTTTTCACTCAAGCTCTTGAATGTATCTGATGTACCAAGAGAATACTCTTCTCCTTGCTTCCTAATTGATTTGTAGGGAGAGTCATGGGAACTGTAGTCTACCATTTTTCTTTTCATCTTGAAGTTTCTTCTTCCTGCAAGTGTACCATGTTAGATCAACCAAATAGATACCAAAATAAAATCCATATCTCAGTGATGTTCAAGGGAGGCTTATCTCTTCTGCAAGATCAATCCACATTAGCATGTACATGTATAATCATAAGTGTATCCATATAATAACATAACAACATAACGACATCATGCATAAACATACCAATTGTATACCATGACCCTATGCATGACAACCATAATCTTGAAAAAATCAAACTTTACCCAAATAGAGTGAAACCTGATAAACATGAGCTAAGGGTAACTATTATAAGACTCGACCTTCTATATTACCTTAAGGAAACTGATTTGACAACTTAATACCTTACTGAATTCCCTCAGGTGCCACATGACCTCCAAGAGAAACCCAACCCCTTCAGGCTTCCAACCCCTGAGATAACCCTATTTTTCCTTGACTTAGAGCCCCAATATCTCCCTTTCCAAGGCCTCCAAGAGACTATGGGCCTCCATTCGCTCCCATAGGCCTCCTTCCAAGTGATTATGGAATTTTTTGCTAAGTTATATGCCAATGAACCTGAATTCTGAGCCAATTTTTCAAGGTCGGGACTCAGACCTTTGCCTAGAACTCGGTGAAACTTCCACAAATGATAAATGAAATAGAAAAAATTCTTGTAAACCAAAAAATAAAACTAGACTTGACCTGAATTTCCCCAATCAAGAATAAAATTCCATCAAACACTTGGAAAAAATTCAACCTATGTAAGAACCCTGTTAAAAATTAATGTAAAAAGATGTAAGACAACAGTTGATGGGACACGTATTCTAAGATGAATGTTGGGAAAAACATCCTAGTGGGTGTTCATTTTAGTTTATTGTGGATAAGGAATTGGCAAAGGCATTGGAAAGGCATGAGGCATTTATTGGAATTTATTTATGAAAATAATGGAAAATAGGAGAAAAGGAAGGTGAAAGGTCACAGGTTGCATGTGAGGAGTAAAATGAAGGAAAATACTATAAAATGAATAAAAGAGAGGCCTAATTAATAAAAAATCTTATGAGGATCAGTGGACAACACTTGGTCTATTCAATTTTAGAGATCTCATTATTCTCTCTCTCTCTCTCATAATTTTGAGCACGTAGAGTGTTCTTGGAGCACTCTTGGAGAGTGTGGCACTCTTGGAGATGTGGAGAAAGAAGGAAAATATCAAGTAGGGAGGAGAAAGATCATGAAGATACAATAGGATTATTTGCAAGTATTGATTTTCATGTGTGATTTCCATGATAGATTTGACATCGATGGTATTGCATGTGGTTATTTTTTATGTTGGCATGGTATTTTCTAGGAGTGATAGTGTTTTTAGCCTGGCCTTCCCATCTCCATATAGCTTTGAGGAGATGGGTTTCCCATACTTCGGTTGAGATGTATTTCCAAATGGATTCAAAGATGAGTGGGCTGGATCTCCAAAATAACAAACACATGACCTAGTGGTCCCTGGACCCGACTATGGATCATGGTAAAGCCACTGGACTAGTAACCCCTAAGTAATACTGTGAGTTGTGGTGCAGCCAAATTGTGGGCCTCAGTGGGCCTAGGAATCCTAGCTAATGAATGGTGGTATATATGGTAAATCCAGGAAGTGGATTTCTCTCCGTTGGGCCTAGTAGTCTCAGCATGGGATGTATGGTAAAGCCTAGAGATTATGTCTCAGTTTACGACCTAGTGATTATTGATTGAAACTGTGGATTACGATAAATCCTAAGAGACTAGGAGGCACTTATATTAGTCATGGTGTAGGCAAAGAACTCTAGTGGCATTCATGCTTGTTTGGTTCTTTTTGGTTGGTTATGAGTCCCACATTCATGCTTAGAATATGGCACAAGGTGATTTCCTAAAGAAAGATTTTTCTCAGCCAATCTATGGTCAGGCGGAACATGGTAGTCCCATACCCATTCGATTTCTACACTCATAAATTAAAAATTCATTCCCTTGGTATTAATTTGTAAATGTACTGATTTAAGTATATGCTACATAGATGATGTATTTATTATTATACAGTGTGCTCTTGATTTAGGTCTAATTCATGGTTTGACATGTTCTTGGTTATCTAGTATGGATGCATGAGAAAATGTGTGTTGTTGCAACAAGTATGATAGGGAATCAGGCCTTCTTGATGAAAATCTGATGAAACTAATGTAAACAATGACCAACCTATGCATCAATGACTTACATGTACAATGTATGCAAAGTGTTTGTAAAAATGAATAGCATGTGTTGGAAAGTTAGACACCATTTTCGTAACTTCGCCATGGGGTTTGGGTCATGAATAGTAACTCTTAGCTAATTTTTACCCTAATAATAATTTTAAACCAGGTAAATGTGAGGTGGGGTGGCTACAGAGTGGTATCCGAGCTTCCAGGTTCAAACATTTGGACTATATGGGCTCAATGAGTACAATCGATTTCATTTTTGTTATATATTTTAATGGGTATATATTAAGAAGCTGAAAAATTTTCCACATTGATTGTAAATCACACTAATAATCTGATTAAAATTTCATATATTGGTTCAAAATATTTAAGGAATTATGATCTGAGGAAAATGACCTTCCTGAATGCATCTTTAAACAATTCATGTTGGTATTTATGTCATAACTTATCTTATGTTAGGTTATAGGAGCTAAAAATTTATAAAAATTGAGGGGAAATCTCTTTGCTAATGTTGTAGAAATTTTAGATATTGGGTTGCAATATTTTAGGAGATATGGGTAGAGGAATTTGAGCCTTCTGCATGCTCCTAAAATTGGGCCTCAAACAAGACACAATGACATTTATGTTATAACTTTTCTTCTAGGCACTATAGGGATCTGAAATTTATTCCACAATGATGGGAAATCCTATTGATATTGTGAGAAAAAATCAAGACATTAATTCTTTGTAGTTTATGAGATATGACCATTGGGAGTCGAGCTTATTGAATGCTCCTCGAATTGTGCACCAAATAAGATTGTGTTGGTAATTTTGTTATAAATTTTCATCTATGAATCTTTAGAAGTTGAAGCATGAACCATAGTGACGGAGATTCCCACTTATCATATGGTTAAGTTCCCATAAATTTCCCAACTTCATTTTAGGAGATATTCATTGAATCATTCGCTATATTAGTATGCATGCAAAGTGTTTGATGAAATTCTTAAATGGTTCAATGTTTAATTACATACAAATTGTTTGATAAAGTGCCCCAATGGGTATGTTGTTTATGTTTGGGGACAATATTGATGTGTAATATTATTTGTGTAGCTAATATATGTTTACTTGTATGAAAAGGGTTTGATATATTAGTTTACATGTAAAGTGTTTGAAGAAATGCTTAGATACAAATGTAAATGTATAGTAGTTGTTTGAAGAGAATACAGTAATATGGTAATTGTTTGCATAAAATGTTATTTTTGTATGGGATAGTATTGTAAGATGATAATATTTCTTTATCTCATCTATACATATTTTCATGGAAATAATTTTAAGATTTTCATGCAAGGAATTTGAAAGGTTTCATGCAAGGAATTTGAAAAGTTGCATGTAAGTAAATGGAAAAGTGGAATGATTATTTGGCATGTTTCTTGTTAGTATGTTACAAGTGGAATAACTGTAATTTTTATGATTTGATATCATACAAAGTGTATGAGAAATGAAAATAAAGTTGTGGAAAGTGTGGTTAAATTTAGTGGATTTTTGGAGGTCCCATTTCCATAATTGGACATTGGAGATTGAGTCATTATAGTAGATTCCTCCTTCTACCTTACTATGGACCATGGATAGTAAGGGGTTATGTTTATAATTTGTTTGAATATTTGATCAAGTGCATGATATGATTAATTTCTTGTAATATTTCATGAATGAATGTTATTGTTTTAATACGGTTTTACTAACGCAATATGTGTTGAGACAGTCGATATGCGCTTGAGTGCAAATGGGAGCTAGTTTCAGTATTAAGACTATGACTATGAGTTAATTGTAGACTATGTAATGGTTGTTAGTATTGATAAAGACTAATTTCAAATTAATGGACACGATGTCTTGATATTCATAACATGTTACTGACATGTGCGAGTAGTTGCAGAGCAACATTCTTGGTATTAGAATGAAAATTAATAGTTGATTTGTTTATGTAACTAACATTTGGGTTAATGTGATAGAACATAATAAGACTCAATTGAAACAAGGTAAGATAACTAGTACATGTTTATATATATGTATACATTGACAGTTATGTGTTTATGGTAGTATGATGCATGAATTGAATGGAAAAATAGACTACCATGAAATCTTGAAGGAGGCTCGTGTTGAGATTTTATTTATAAACCCTTGGAAGAATTGGGAAACCATGGGGGATTAAGTCACCATTTTTATTTCTACTTTTATGCTTTTAGTCCTTTTTTATTTTATTGCGGTTGATTTTTATTTTTGTTCATGTTTGGTACAAGGCCTTGCCACTTTGTTTGTGGTGTCATATTGTTATTGGTTTTCATGCTTTTCTTCTTGGTTTCTTTTTGTTCTTTCCTTTTATGATTTGAGTCTTAGGAATTGATTGGGAAAGAGGCAAGTTAATGGAGCTCAAGGAGAGCCAAATGAAACCTAACAGGTGATGTAAGGCTCGAATAGAGAGCAGTGCATGAGTAAGCGCAACAGACGGTAAGAATATGAAAACCAGTTGGATTGGTTGGTTCCATTGAGGTAAATGCACATTAGCAGAAAATTCACGAGAAAGGTAACAAAAAAAGTAAAGTGAATGGATCTAAGGTGTTAGATTCCTTGACTATGTTGGGAACTGTTTTTATCAACGTTGTGCATGTTGTGCGCGAATAAAAGAAGTTGTCTTAACCTAGAATTTATGATATATAGTAATTGTGTTGTGATCATGATTATGTGAATGTTTATATATGTATACATTCTATATATGTATGTTTTATCTAACAAGGTCGTCATGGATCATTATTGTTTAATGTTAATGTTTATATGTATATATGTGTGTATGTATTTCGTTGTCTCACAAGATTATGATTGTTTTAAGCTAATGATTATATATATGTATGTATGTATGTGTCTATGTCACTATATGACAGGGTTTTCAAGGATCATTCTCGTGGAGGAATCAAGTGGGAAGAGTAACTCTCACATATCTATGAGGTCAGTATCATGTGTACATGAATCTATATTATATGTTTTTACTATGCCTATGTTTATGTTATGGATAGGTAACATTGAGGAGTACATTAGCAAAGTGAAAGCAATGTGATTTGCGACATGCTAAGATAATCACAGATAGTGGAAATTCACTAGAAGCAAGGTTCCTTGTGGGGTCAATGTGTTGTCTATGGATGTATAGTGTTTTTTTTGTGTATATGTTATGCATGTTGTATATTCAATTATTGTACTGATGATGATGTGTAATGTCTGATATGTATTATTGTGTACATATGATGTTGTATACCTTTTTTTTATATATGGTGTTGTGTGTATATTGCATATGTAGTGCTAAGAGAAGATTATTTTACATACATGTTGGATATGTGGTGTTGTATGCATATCGTACTTTGTGCATGTTGGATATGCGAATTTTTGTGCATATGGTGTTGTGCGCATCTTGGATATGCAGTGGTGTGTCGTATGTTACTATGTACATGTTGAATATGCAGTGCTATGTACCTATGGTGTTGTGTGCGTGATGTACATATGGTGCTATGTACATCTAGTGTTGTGTGCATAATTGTACATGTAGTATTGTGTGCATGTGGTGTTGTGTACATGTTTTACATGTGGTTCTATGTGTAGGTGGTGGTGTGTACATGTTGTGCATGTGGCATTATGTACATGTGGTTTTGTGTTCAGGTGGTGGTGTGTACATGCTATGCATGTGGCACTATGTACATGTGTGTTATGTACATCTCATGCATGTGGTTATGTATACATGTGGTATTGTGTACACATTGTACAGGTGGTGCGGTGTACATTTGGTGTTGTGTAAATGTTGTGCAGGTGGTGTCGTGTACATGTGATATTGTGCACAAATTGTGCAGGTACTATGTACATGTTGTGCATGTGGTACTGGTATACATGTGGTATTGTGTGCATGTTCTACATGCCTTGTTGTGGGCATGTGGTCCTATGTATGTGCATGGTGTAGTCATGGTATCATGAAATTTGTATTCGTTGTGTTGTGATTTGTATATGTATGTGCATTATGTTGTATTGTACATCGAGTGTAGGTGTATGTGTTGTATGCCAGTGTAGGAGTATGTATTGTTTTGTATTGTACATAGGGTATAGGTGCATTGTGTTGAGTTGTACACCATGCGTATGTGTATGTATTATGTTGTGTGCTATATGTGGGTTTATGCATTGTGTGGTGTTGTACGCCTTACGTGGATATATGTAGTTTGATTTACAATGTGTGTATGTGTACATGAGTTAAGAGAAGCAAGGAAATTGGGTGCTTGCTGGGTGCGGCAACTGATCTAGAGTGTGTATATAAATAACAAAGGTAGAAGTAAGAATCGATGAAGGATAAGTATTGTTTTTTATTTCAATCTTGTTATGCATGTGATCTATGATTCTGACTTATGTTGGTTACATATGACTTATGATCATGGTTTATGATGATTTCATGTGATTCATGATTTTAATTTATGATGGTTTTGTTTTGAGCTAACTAGATGTGATACGTTTATACATGATGATTTGATCAAATAACTGGTTTGACTTGTGTGACAGGAAGTAAACAGTATTTCAAGTGTACCTTATTAATGATCTACCGATGAGATATGATGTGAATTTATTTCAATTTATTTTAAATCTAATGGAAGTTATTTGTTTGGTACAAGAAGCCCAAAAATTCTTGGTTGGGTGGTTGAAACTGATTGCAAGAATTAGAAGTGTCAGAAAAAGGAATGGAAATTGCAACAGTATGATGGTAAAGCACTTCAGGAGCAGGTTCATTGTGTGAAACTAGTACACAATAGTGTCAATTGATTTCCATTATCATGATATAACCTGTATGATGGTTTGAGGAAGGTATATTCCTTGGTTGTTTTACCTTCTGATGTGAGGAAGACTTGCCAAGGGATGGACTACCCGAGATGGGGGTACCAACGGAACTTGGAAGGTGAGTGAATAAATGGAAGGGGATTATTGGTTTACTGGAGGGACTATGTAATAGATAATGGAAGGTCGGGGATGGATTTTTTTTGGTAATTAACATTGCTAGATGGAATAAAATGTACATTGGGAGTGTTCCCTAGAGCAATGAGTCGGTCATTATTCACTGAGAGTATAGTGGTACAAGATTGTAGTGTTAGACATTCGATGCATCTTTGACTTTGACAGTGGATTTTTGACTTCTTGCGAAGGAGGTGAATCTTGGTACTACTTTTGACGGTGGAGGTGTGAGCCTCTGGATTCCCTTATTGCTGATACTAACATCATATCCTATATTTTCTAGTTCAGAAAATGTGTATATGTGTATATTATTGTAAATATTGTATTGAGTTGGTTTATAAAGCTCAACAGACAGTATGGTTATTTGTTGGTTGAAGAAAATGTGCTTAAGTATATGTGGTTGTTATAGTAAATACCGTAATGAGCTATGTTATAAGGATTTAGTAAACAATATGTTTGTCATGTTTCATCAATGATCGTTGTAAATACTACAACGAACTATGTTATAAAGCTCCATAGGCCATATGTTTTTTTTTTAGCTATTATTTGGTTTGTAGGTGTCATTGAACATCGAGGATGGTGTTCCCCCAATGGGGAGGGTTCTCTAACATCCCTGGTAAAAATTCATGTAAAAATATGTAAGACCATGGTTGATGGGACACGTATTACAAGATGAATGTTGGGAAATACATCCTAGCAGGTGTTCACTTCGGTTTATTGTGGCTAAGAAAGTTGGAAAAGGAAATGAAAAAGGCATTGGAAAGACCTGAGACACTTATTGGAGTTTATTTATGAAAATAATGGTAAATAGGAGGAAAGGAAAGTGAAAGGTCACAATTTTCATGTGAGGAGGAAAATGAAGGAAAATAATGGAAAATGAAGAAAATAGAGGCCTCATTAATAAAAAGGCTTATGAGTATTAGTGGACAAGACTTGGTCAGTTCAGTTTTCGATCTCTCATTAGTATCTCTCTCTATCATACTCTTGAGCACTTAGAGTATTCTTAGAGCACGCATGGAGAATGTGACACACTTGGAGATTAGGAGAAAGGCGAAAAAGATCAAGCAGAGAGGAGTAGGATCATGCAGCTACAACAAGATTATTTGCAGGTAATTATTTTCATATGTGATTTCCTTGAATATCTGACATGCATGGTATTGCATGTGGTTCTTTTATATCTTGGCATGGCTTTTTCCAAGCATGATAATGTTTTCAGCCTAGCCTTTCCATTTCTGTATAGATTTGTTGAGATGGGTTTCACATACTTCAATTGAGTTGGATTTTCAAATGGATTTTAATTTGATTAGGGTGGATCTATGAAATGAAAAACACATGGCCTAGTGGTTCATGAACAAGATTGTGGATCATGGTAAATCCACTAGCCTAGTAACCCCTGAGCTAGATGCTGGAGAGCGATAAAGCGAGATTGTGTGCCTCGGTGGGCCTAGGAATCCTTGTCGGTGAATGGAAGGATATAACATAAATCCAAGAGGTGGATTTCTCTCCATTGGGCCTATTAGTCCCGGGATGGGGTGTAAGCTAAAGCCTGGAGAGTATGTCTCGGTTTAGGGCCTAATGATCCCATATTAACACTATGGATTATGGTAAATCCTAAGACACTAGGAGGCACTCAAATTCCTCATGGTGCAAGCGAAGAAATCTAGTAGAATTCATGCTCGTTTGGTTATTTTTAGTGGGTTATGAATCCCAAATTCATGCTTGGAATATGGCATAGGCAAGGAAAATTTTAAGGATGGATATCTATTTGAAAGTTTAGAAACCTTAGTGAATCTTAGTATTCTATAATAGAAAATTTGTAAAATGTTCGATGATATTTTTGTAAAAATATCTAAAATTTCGATTATATTATATTAGTATATATAAGATATTGGAAATTTTTGAGGTAAAATAATTTCATAGTATAAAACTTGGGTGAATTATATTTAGGAAAAAATGGAAATTAGCGAATATTTTTTTTGGAAAAAGTATAAAAAATTAGCCCACCTGTGAATATTAGCCCCTAAAAGTTTCCCTAGGCATAGGGGTGATTGGCTGAAGAGAGGTTTGTGTCAACCAATATATGGTCGGGTGGAACATGGTAGTCCCATCCCCGGTCGGTTTCTACACTCATAAATGAGAAATCCATTCCCTTGGTATTAATGTGTAAATGTACCAATTTAAGTATATATTGGTTAATTATATGCTACGTGCATGGTGTATTTATTGTTATACAATGTGCTCTTGATCTAGATCTAATTCATCATTTGATAGGTTCTTGGTTATTTAGTATGGATGCATGAGGTAATATGTGTTATTGAAACAAGCATGGGAGGGAAGCACGAGCTAATATGTGTTATTTAGTTTAATCTTGATGAACATCTGATTAAACTAAAGTAAACAATGACCAAACTATGCATCCATTACTTACATGTACCATGTATGCAAACTGCTTGTAAAAATGAATAGCATGTGTTGGTAAGTTAGACCCCATTTCCGTAATTGCACCATGGGAGTTGGGTCAAGCATAGTAACTCTCAACTCATGTTTACCATAGTAAGTATGTTAAAGTAGGTAAATGTGGGCTGGGGTGGTTACAACCTTCATGTCATGAATGCAAGTATGATCATAAGGAACTGAAAAATTATTTGAGGTTCAACAAGAAGGTGCACTGCCTTCTCACATTAGTTGTCATAGCACCAATTAGGTCTTGCATTCATTATTCATTTAGTTACAAGTAAAAACATGAAATGAGCCATGACTAAGAGCTATCATAAAACCATGATTATAACCATAATATAACCAGATAAATAAAAATAAGAGAAAAAACATTAAAGACACATAATAACAAGTACATTTCCTCATCAAAGAAAGATAAACTTAGCTCTTATTAACATAGGAAAAATCCAGCAAATTTCAGGACTTCCACATACCACCTGACCATATATTGGCTGAACCAAATATTTTTTTCATCCAATCACCCCCATGCCATATTCCAAGAATGAGTGTGGGATCTCATGGGATAAACCAATCCAAAAACCACTAAGGGAATCCATAGGTTAAACCACCTCCACCCTCACCATACGGTGATCTCACCTAAACTGGTGTCGAGATCCAAAAACAAAATCGAGCTTGGATGCCTTAGAATTTCTTCTCCAATACCTTGACTAATTTTCCCATCTCCACCCTCAGGCTTTACTGTGTATCCCATATTTATTCAAATTGTCTTTATTTCCTTCATTTTCCTCCCCATGTGCAAATTGTGATTTTTCTCCTTCCTTTTCTCCTATTTTCCATTATTTTCATAAATAATGTCCCAAAAATACCTTTTTTCCTTTTCGAAGCCTTAGACATTTCCTTTGCCAATTTCTCCTTAGCCTTAAACATATAGAGTGATACCCACTAAGATATTTTTCCCAACATTCAGCTTGGAATAAGTGTTCCTTTACCGTGGTCTTATTTTACCTTTATTAACTTTTATTACATGAACTTTTCACCCGAGGCTATTAGAGAGATCAAAACAAACTGAGATGGAGAAGGACAAGGTCGAGCAGAAGAGGCTAGAGAGCCTTATGTTTGGTACCATCTATGACCAGGAGTTGACCACGAAGTTAGGGAACAAATTCGACCAACTTCAAGGTGAAAATTCCCAAGAGAATGACGCAAACATGTGGTTCATAGAAAAAACCCCACGATCCCAAGTACATGCATATGGAAAATAATATTTCAAGTTACACATTGAAGAGGTTTTTGAAAAAAATTGGTCTATAATGACGAAGAAGAATCCAAGAAAAAGGTAGATATCATTAAGGTAAACCATTTGAGAAAATTCAAAATTTAAGAATCAAAGGATTTGATTTTTGGAACTGCTTATATCAATAGTTTAAGGTTACAAAATTCCAAATTAAACCCTAAAACTGAGTGGGAAAACCTAGATAGATAGAAAAAATAAGGGTTTTTGGTTTGACTCTAATTCCAATATAAAACTTGAAAATGAGGGATTTTGGGATAGCGAGGGTTTTGGTTGATCCGAGTATGATTTATTGAGGAGTAATGATGAGATTGTTTTAAAAACCAAATAACAATTTTTTCTGAGTCAGACTGTGTATTCCATGTTAATGGATGCAAATATAGAGAATCCCTTGAATGTAGTTATACAGTTCTTGGAGTTCCATCACAATGGAGAGTTTCTTCTAATAGATGGATTTATTATGAGGTTGAAGTTTTTTCATATTGACAGTAGAAGGAACACCAAAATCCAGAGTGTGTTTATTCAGGATATTTCGATTCTCAAGGCTTCATTTTTTCTTGACGGTTTAATGGTCATTTCTGCAGGATGCAGGAAGTTCTTCTACAGTTTTTATGTGGTTAAAGGTGTATTAGGCAGGATTAATTGTTTAGAGGGGAGAGGATTTTGGAGAGCTTTTAGGTGTCAACAATTTCAAGCATGATTTCATTCCTTGGGAATGATGACTATAATGTTGGTTTCGAGAAAGACTAAATAGTTGATAGGGAGCTTGAAAATGAATGTAACTTCTCATGCACATTCTTGCGTTGATGATTGAATAGAGTTGTTGAGTTAGGGGGAGATGGATAGGTATATCACTGTGATCTTCGAATGAGAAAATGCATTCACTAGGGGGTTGATGACGGTTGTGTTAGCATTTCAACTTTGTTTTTCCTCCCGACATTATTGTATTTTCCATTGGGTCACAAAGTAATGTATTCTCCTTTGTTCTCAACTAAGGTTTTTTTAAGTAATATGTTAGTAATTTTTTTTAAGATTAAAAAACTGAAAGTATTTTCAAAAGCACTAAACATTAATTTAATTATAATAGGCTACTCAAAGCCATAGCTACATAGTTGTTTGGAGACTCCTGATGTAACAATTGTATTATGTTGTGTTGATTCAGGTATCTTTTTACTATGGCACTTTTCAATTTTAGAAATTGATCTGTTACTTTATGGTTGGGCCATATGTGGTACCATGCTTCTAACCACTGGACTCATTCAAAAATTTATTTAAGTATAATTTAACAACAATTATATACTATAAGATGCATTCAAGAGGTCATCAAATAATGTTTGTGTGTTATTCAAACAACTGTGTATACTTTCTTTATCAACTATGTTCTTTAAAATTCATTCATTTATTTATCTTTTACTTTTCCATTGAAACGATTATCTTTACTAAAAATTAATTATAGAATAAAATGCATGGAAATTCGAAAGTTAATAGTTGATGTAATATTTCACTAATAAATCCATGAAAGGAATTCTTTTCTTTTGAGTAAAATCGCAATAAGTGGAGACTGAAAATAAGTCAGACAACTAAGAGAAAAGTATTCAGGATGATTTTTTTCCCCAGGTTTATATCTTGCCACTATCGTCACAAATAGATCTCCTACAAATTGGGTTCCTTTGGAAACCATAAAATAATCATAAATATAAAAATCAAATTGTAGTAGAAAATTTTGACCAAGCTCTGAAGTGGTGCATATTTTCATCTTCTCATTTGATCCTTATTCTTTTTTATTCATCAAAATCCAAAAATTAACCTAATTTAGAAGCCAAGGGTCCCTGTAAGTATTATAATTGTCCCAAAACATGTGAAAGTTGAATGGTGAATTTATAAATTGGAAGAAAATAAGAGTAGAACTCCTCTGATTGAGAATAAGGAAAGAATGGACAGGGTTAGAATAAAAATGATGCATTTTAGTTCATATAATCCATTTTTGTAGGTTTCCTCATGACTAAAGGAAATCCATCTTGAGATCATAAGTTATTCGTCATATAAAATAACTAGATCAAATAGTATTTTTTTCCATTGTATTTTCGAGAAAGGAAGGATGATGAATGTTGTCTCCATATTAGTCATGTCTCTTAAGATTATTGTGAGAATGTATGTACACCGTTATAATCTTGGCTTGTGGAATAATAATGGGCAAATCACATAGGTGTATAGGATTTTCATTGTAACTTTTACCTTAGAACCATTCATTGATTGTTTTGGGATGTGATATAACTCCTGTGGTATGGGATGACCTCTTTCTTTGTTGGCCTAATTAGCATGACCACCAAGCTTGTCCATATAATCACGCCTATGAGGTAATTGGCTAATTTTTCCCTAATGAGGAAGAATTTCATGACAAGTACAAGCATTCAATTTCAATTCAAAGTATCTTATTATCTAGTGATTACTATCAATATAAGCTTAAAAATACAATGACCATAAATGGATTTCATTAAAAACATCACCCACTTCACCTCTTTGGTTCTCGTAATGGGTTTAAGAAGAATCTTAAATTAACAAAGATAAATTTCTAATGCAAGGCTTCACATTTACTATGGCTTCTACCTATAAAATTATATTTTAACTTAAGATATCATTCCATAAATTTAGTGTTCATAAAAAAGGTATTAGTGAGCCCTGGTATTACACCAAGAATGCTACAGCTCGTAGAGGCTACTCTACTTAATTTTATCAACTTGGGGTTAGTACAAACTTGAAGGTGACAATGATATATACACAACAAATGCATTATACTCATGTCATCCTCTTCTGAGCTCTATGAAAGGGTGCTATTTCTAGGGTTTCTAAATGAAGTTTGTCACACTTCTGAATTTAGACCTAGGGATACAAATGATTTGAAGACATTACTCTATCAGCAAGAAAACAACTATTCTACAACAATAAAGTACATCTAACTACTCTGCAATGAAATAAATTTGCAAATTAAGTTATGGTAAGAAATGGAAGCAAACTAGGCATCTTGCATTAAGAAAGCTGTTGAATTGAAATTGCATAAGGAAGACTAATATAATCACAAATTGTTGGTCCAAATGGATAAAAACATTTTTTCCACTTCATGTTCTAAATATCATGTTTTTACTCATGCATCTATGCATGACCTAACTATGCTTGTAAATTCATTGTTTTGCAGCTAGGTGGAGAAAGCCCTAAGGTGGGTTATGAAAGGCTTGAACTCATGGGTGCAAGGCTAAAGGTGTCTAGGTGGTTTTGGAAGGTTTGGATGACATGGATGGTGGTTTCTAGGCTTAAGGAGGGGCCAATGGTGTTGTTGCAAGTGTTGCTATAGGTTTCCTGTAGTGCAATAGGAAAGTCCTAAATTGCTATAGGAAAAGGTCTAAGGGAAATATGGGGCCAAAAATGGGTGAGAAAGGCATAGGGAAGATGGATTGAAGGTGTACTTGGATGAGTGCAAGGTGGCCAACCCCTTGGACAAGCTCAGAACCTCTTAAAAAGCCTGTCTTGCACCTCTAAGGTTTTCTCACGATGTGAAGGTGAAAATTTTGAAAACAGATCTTATGGCAATTTGATGGACAAAAGGATGATGAAAGGTGGGAAGTCAAGCTAAGAGTGCTGGTTACGTCCTCCTTTTTTGTGCTACTTGAATCTGAAATCAAACTACCTATTCATGCAACAAATATTGATAAATTCATGATGAAGGAAATGGAAAATATGAGATGAATTTGGAAAGCAAGAATACTTTAGCATACAAACATAAATATAACTCAACGTTCTAAACATGTTCATGACACTACAAAAAACAAACTATTCTTTCCAATAAATCATAAACTAAAATCAACTTTGGCCTGTGGAGAAGGTATAACCTCCTCAAGCTCCAATGAAAGAGATGAGAGAGGGAGGCTTCACACACAGTTTTCTTAGTTTATAGACTATTTTACCAACATGTAAGCAATCTTAATCTATAGAAAAATACAAATGGAACCAAACTAAAAACAATAAATTGAAATGTAAGCAAACTAGCTAAAAACTCCTAAAGCAAACTAGCTACAATGACATAAAAGTAAATAATGAATACACAAGAGAGACTAAGGTCAATGGATTGGGCCCTAACCCACAAGCCTATCCCTCTGAAACTAAATCAACGAAGCACAATATGAATACTTATCTTATTGTAGAAAATAGTCTCATTAGATAATCATGAAAGTCTCCAAAAACCTATTACAAGAGCTAAGTATCTATTAGCTTCCTTCAAAGTTTGAATCCTAATGAGATCTTGCTCATCCCTATTTAACCTACAGGGTAGCTTCCAAAAATTCCCTAAAAAGTAGGTGATGTGTCCACTTTGACTGCAAGTGAAGTGTATCTTTGGTGCACTTGATCTTGATTTTTCTTGGTTTCCTTTGACTTCGAGCTATTGGAGGGAATATCAAGGTTGGCCGCCTCTAGGAGTTAATAAGGTGGGAAATATACCTATAATATCTCCTTGTTGTCTACTCTAGGCTTTAATAGCAAAATATTCATAAAAAAATGCAATATCTTCGTGATTTTACTGCATTTAATTCATGTTAGGAATTCAAAGTATGTCAAAGCCTTAATCACCATCTACACTAGCAACATAAGACCATAATATAATTAAATGTGATAAAAAGAGACTTAATTAGGAAAAATGGTGACAATTAACCCCTCCAAATGTACTTAAGGATGCAGCTCATCATCACCCCCTACCAAATGGTTTCTTATCCTTTGAGAAACTTAGTCCTCCTTCTGCATTTCTTTCAAAGCTTTAATGCGCCCTCTGACTTACCAAGGAAGAAGTGTGGGAGTCCCTTCAGGAGGGTAAAAGTCATCATTATTTTCTGCTTCTTCCCATTCTCTGTTCTTCTCATCTTTTTATTTTCCATCACTCATCCCCAGAAGTAAGGGTGGATTGAATTTCAAACGAAGCCACTAAGTCTTCCTAGCCTGCATGGCCCTCTTGTATAGAGGTGCTCTTTCTAGGGCACCTATTAATATTTTTGGTGTGTGGTACTCCATGTTTCTAAGGCTGTGAGAGAGACTATTCCACCTCCTTTGACTAGCCATTATGAACTCATCTCCCAACAACCTATAAAATCATCAAAGTGTGCCATGGCTTGAGATTGTGCATTGATGTATTTTTCTGCAAGTGCAAGATCCTTTTCTATCTTGAGATGGTTTTTTATGATTCCCCTAGGGCTGAATAGTTCTTCCCTAATGTGTATAGCTTCTTTGATTTCTATCCTCATGACCCTTATTACTTATTGTGCTATGGTTTCCTCATTATCCATCCAAGATGCTAATGCCATTAACTGCATGTCTCCCATTCTAGGATTGGGGTCCCAAATGTTCAATTATGTTAGCACAAGATTGTCCATGTAGAATTCTACCATTTTTTCCTTATCTTCCATACTTGATTGGTTGCAAAATTCAATGAAATGTCTGTAGTTCTGAAAAGGTAAGGGTCCATGGGAGGCTAGTTTTTTTATTTGAAATAGGAGCCACTTCTCCTTGAGGTAAATTGCATAGGAATCTAATGGATATCTATGTTGGATGGCCTCCAAGCACAAATATGCCTTGGTGGCCATTTTTTTATCCTTTTGCTGAAGCTGCTCCTCCAATGCTACATTCTCTTCTTGGGCCTTCTGAAGATGCTCTTTCAACATGAATTCTCTGAGCCTAGCATCAAAAAAATCGCTTCCCAACTCTATAACTTTTTCCTCCATGACCCCTATGCCATGCACACCTTTGGTTTTGGAAATATTCATCCAATGATGAGTGTGTGCCCTCTCCTCTTGTGTAGTGGGAGCCGATATTAGGTTGAGGGGTAGGTTTTGGCACTACTTCTACATCTTTGAGGACTAGTTTTGGTGAGGTGGGCTCTTCCTTGTCATATTTTTCTCCCTCTTTTTCATCTTTCCCTTAACCTTCTGCCTTTTCCTCAACTTCTTTGACCTCTTGCCCACCTGTGGTTGTATTTTCTTACTCAACCAAGGTATTTTTCTCTAATTATGGGTCTGCTGAAGTTTCCTGTAGCAGAGATAGAGTTTCCTGTAGCAAACTCTGTTTTGCTTGTTGAAGACCCTCTTTTGCTTGTTTTTCTCTTGTTTCAGTATTTTGAGGGTCCGTGGGGGTTGCATGAGGTGTATGATATGCCAACCTTGCTAATTGTCTTCTGATGTAGGTCACATGGGTCCTCACAGGTGAGGTGACCTCTTGTACTTTGCCTTCCTCTATCCTTACTTCATCATATTTCTTGGGTGACTCCTCAATGGAAATAGGGCTTTTGGTTGGAGTTTGTATTTTTCCATACCTCACCCATTGAATCTTCCTAGTCCTAAAATAAATTGGTCTTTGCCTCTTCCTCTTTGTTTTTACAAGTTTTCTCAAAGTGGCTAGGGTAGCAGCCACTTCATGATCTGTAATGTTTGGTGACATGCTAGTGTCTTGATGGGAGGTATCACTGCATAGAATGGGATCCAATCCTTTCATTTACTCTGTCTTTTCTTCCTTCTTCTCCTCATCCTTTTCCTTATATGTCTCTAATGTCTTTGTGTTCTCTGTTTCAATCTCCATTTATTCTTTTTGTTCCTTATCTTCAACCTCCTCTTCTTCTTCGTCTACCTCCTCTTCAGCTTCCTCTTCTTCTTCTTCTTCTACCTCCCTCTATCTAATACTAAAGGAAGAGTTTTTTCTAGTTTGGGTGGATATTAAGGCTTCCCAATCCATGTTTATGAGTGAGAACCAAGATACAGGGAAGTTTAATCTTCTCAAAGCATCATTCACTATCAGAATTATAAGGTCATGATGGGCCAAATGTTGGTATTTTCTTCCTTTTTTCTCATGTATATTAGTGAGTTTAAGAGGAAATGAGGGATGCCCAATCTCTGTTCTAGAGGAATTTCTCCTTGAAACCTAAGCTCATTCAACAACCTGAAATGGTACCCATAGACTACACTAAGTATTCCTTCAGAAGAAATGAATTTCATGATATGGAAGCCTACTTCATCCCAGGGGTATGTAAGGTTTCTCTCCTCACTCAATTCTTGTCCTCAATTTATTATTCTCGTGGCGAAAAGAAAATTTTCTTGGCTCCAGTACTTGGAATCATTTCCTTAACCCATTTAAATCCAAGGGAGAAGTGGTGACTTAGCTTATGACTTCAGGTGAAAGTGTGATGGCTAGGCCCCTAACCACAGTGGTGGATCTCTCCTCTGAGTGTGATTAAAAATCCACTACAAAATCTCGAGATATATCCTCATCAAAACCTTTCAAAACCTTGAAGAAACCTAGCCACTGGTGATTTATGAAAATTTCCATGACTTGAGGATGCTACCCAATTCTCTTAGTATCAGTGGGATCCTTGTTGAACCCATATTTTGTCTTCTCCTTTTCACTTTCCTTGCCATTTTTAACCATGTTTTGGTCATGAATGAACTCATTTATCTCGTTTTCCCCCCCTATGGCCTAAATCACTTAAGATCCTAACTTAAGGGAAAGGCATTACAAGTAGTGTTATTTTGACTATTTTATGGTTAAGTTTAGGTGGTTGAGTTGTATGCTTGTCTGTTAAGTGATCATTATGGGTTGTAGTTTTGAAAATACTTCCACAGGGACTATTTAGCTAGGGAAAATGTGAACTCTTGCACCAAATCTTGATTTTGAGGATCTGTACCTAACTACTAGGCACCCAATTCGAGCTCAAGTTCTCAATGTTCCAGTAACCCTCCATGGTTCCGATGAAGACATTGCAGTTGGCCATTTTCTAAAATCAAGATCAGTTCGATGATTCTTATGAAGACAACCTCTGGATTAGTGCACAATTACGCTATGCCAGAGATAGGGACAGTTAATAGTTTAGTTATCTTATATAGATATATGATTCTATTGTAAATAGATCGTAGGATCTTAGTATCAATTTAGTTTCAAATTTTGTTATGAACAAATCTCATTTCTATTTTATGTATGTAATTCTGCCTATAAACGATCATGTAATATCATGCAGTGAGTTAGGTATGATTTTTTTTTTCATTTTATATCAAGCCTGAGAGATTGTAAGACTTAGCTACTTCATAATTAAATCTTTATTTGGTGATTTATTATGGCATGTTACTGATTCGATTTAGAAGCAGTGTGAACTAGTTCAGTTCCTGAATTTGATGTGTTAAGGTTCATTTCTTTTCTGTAAGCCTCCAATCCATCCCCAAATGTGGAAAGGGCCCACCACAATCTGGATCCAACTTCTTGTAACCATACGCATACATATAATCTCTTTGTGTATTTTTATCCCATCTTTGTGTTTCTATTTTTCTTCCTAAACAATTTATTAGATTTAATTTTGCATGCCTGTCTAATTCAATAATATTACTTCATATTGATGTTTGTTTATTCTAGTTAGATGAATAAATATTATTTTCAAAGTTTGATTGAACAACCAAGTCCATAATGCTGAGAATTTCACATCAATCGATCTCAAGGATTGCATACAAGTCATTGTTGTGTGTGTTTGACATTTAGCGAGCATCGCTTTACGTCCTTGTGTTTAGCATTGAAAGCACTCATTCATATATGCATATTGATGTCTTTGTCTACTGAACACATTGCATCTCAATCATTTTCGAATAGAGCATGGTATAAATCGATATTTCCTTGATATTTCATCATATTTCTTCAATGAATTCACAGTTTCAACAATAGAATAGAGTTATGTTATTGCAATTATAGAATAGAATCTCATGCTTCTCGATTAATGATTAAATATATGTTTCCATTTGCACAAGTGTGATTTTAGTTTGATTAATCAATTTCATTACAATGTGCTTTCAATTCCTTTTTGTTATCAACGAAATACTCCGAGTTAATAAGAATAGTCTGTCTAGACTCTTAATTGTTTTGATCGATAGCCTCTGCAATTCAAGGTTGAGTGTCTTTTACTCTGGAGCTTAGACATATTAGAAATTTTCCAGTTAATTGAAATAGTTAAGAAGTGTTCAATGTGTGAATTTCATCTTTCCATTAGCAGTGTGAATAGTGTGGTTGAAATATAATTTTCCATTTTTCAAGTGGTTTCCATTTGAAAGGACTGGCTACTTGTAGCTTTCTTTTTAGAAGAATCTTTCTGTAAAATGTGTGTAGGATTTTGAATTAGTCAATATTTCAATTATTAGTATGACCTGTTTCCATTACCGAGAATAGAGTGTTGGTTTGTTTAATATATTTCTCGAGCCTAGTTGTTGAATGAGTGAAGAATTTAATTCATGATTACAAATTGAAACAGTAGCATAATCTTTTATTGCATTATGAGTATTCTAATAGCAGTCTAAAATTACTTTTTCTTCTCATTTCTGAAAATAGAGTTAGGGTTTGATTGAGTTTAACCAAATATGACATTTGAGTTTTCTTCTAATATTATGAAAGATTGGATAATGTGTAAGTCGATTAGTTAAGTTTGAGAGATCGAAGTTTTTTAATTCTGGTTGATTGAGTGTGTGAGGTAGAGTATTAAGATTACTTCCTAACATAAATATCTTTTATTTGTTATCAAGAAATTTGGATTAATGTGAATCTTTTCTCATTCCAGAGTGTTGAATCTAAGAACAGTTGTTGAGTGTAAGATTAATTTCTTAGTATTAAGATTGAATTGCATTTACAAATAGAATATATCTTTTAATTATTTGAGAGTGTAGACTTTAAAATCCAGAAATTAGGGTTTGGATTTCGAACGTAACCTCGAACTATTGAGTTGATGTGTGGAGTTTTCTTAATTAAGAATTTTTTTCGTAGGTGGTTGAAGTAGAACCTATAGTAAAAGAATCAAGATTTAATTTGGGTACAGAGAAGAATAGGTTAATTTCATAAATATTTCAAGTGTTCAAGTTAAATTTGATTATTGACTGTGCTTTTCTTAGCAAGATGGATTGACTTCCTTTCTGAAAGTTGTGTGTTCATAAGAATTTGTGTGTTCCATTACTTAGAAAATAATTATAAAGGAAATATTTAGACTATGAATTAGAAACTAAATTGAGAAAGAGTTGTGGAATTCATTTTTAGGAGCCCGGATTGACATATGAATATTGGAGGACTAAATCTAGCAATTATTTCTCCCAACATTTTTGTAGTTGTTGCGAGGGAGTTGTAATTTCTCATTCGGTTAATTATTATCATATAAGTTTCAGGAATATTGCAGGGTTGTCAGAGGGTGGAGAGAGTACGGTAAGATGTGAGTGAAGAGCCACACATCCAATTTTGTGGGGTTGCTGCAAATTCTGAGCAATCGCTACTTTTTTTTGATATTTTATTTCCTTTTTCTTTATGCATAGAAGTAGGCCTAGGGATAGCAAAGGTAGATTTATTTCTAGTTTTCAATTTCCTGAAACTTTTAGCTCTACAAAAATCCCATTAACTAATCCCGCTAATCATTACAGGGGAACCAAGAAGGAAGGAGGAAGTACTAGTGGCAAGAATATTTCACAAGGGGAACACCCCATTCAGAAAGAACTAAGGCATCCGTTCGTTGAATATTTCTTCACTCACATCAACACAAACATGGCAAAAAATGGAGGAGATAACGGAAACAATGAACGAAACTAAGGGGAAAACCATGGAGAAGGGGAAGGCCCAAGCATTACTCTCTTTGAAGGAATCGAGGATGGACCCAGGAGAGAAAAAATTGATGGACCATGAGGAGGACTAGATGACGAAGATGAAGAAACTACCTTCGGGTTCCCTATCCTTGACATAACCAGGAACATCATGATGAAGAGAATTCAAATGACCTCTATGTCTCTCTTCTATGGTAAGTCCTCTGAGGATCCCGACGCCTTTCTTTTTGAATTTGATATTTTATGCAAGAGCTACAATTACTATGATGATGCACACAAACTTAAATTTTTCCCAGCCCCCTTGAAATACACTGCACTTGGATGGTTTATGAGGTTAGGTGAAAATACCATATACTCTTGGGATGATATGAAGTATGTATTTCATATGAAATACCAAGATTTCTGCAAAAGTAGGGACATAAATGATATTCTGAGAATGCAAAAACTAGATGATGAAAGCCAAGAATAATATCTTAAATGCTTCCTATATCGTTTTCACAAATCCTGAGGGGCCCATCTAGATGACAAAACTATCAAAACAGTCTTTGTGAAAGGATTGAGAGATGAATGCATCGAAACCCTAAACCTTTTAAGTGGTGGGGAAATTTACAAAAATATTTTTGCTGAAATAGCCGAACTTTGTCGTACCTACTCTAGAAGTTAGGCTAAAGTCGATAGGAAGCTCCATGACATTCTCCGAGATGCTGCATCTAGAAATCAAAAACTTGCAACTACTGTAGTCACTAGAGTCGAACTAGGGAACCTACTGGAAAAATTTTAAATGGACATTTTAAACACCATTGATAATAGACTCGACGCAATGAAACACAAAAAGAAACAAGAAGATGAAGGAATTGCTATGGCAATATTTTGTCCTAAATGTAGACAAAAGCATATGGAAAGGGAGTGTCCCATCAATGCCATTAAGGTGTGTGAAATTTGCGCCTTAGAACATGCAACCGAAAAGTGTCCATCTCTTCCCGATCTGCAGGCTATCTATAAAGGGAGTGCCAAAGCGAATGATATATCACAAGTAAGTAAGAAACCCTTTTGGAGAGTCCCCAGTCAAAACATGTTCTCGAAACCTAGTCCCCAAGGGTATTGTCAAACTCAACCTTGGAACTTCCAGTGACCTTACCCCCTTTGGGCCACTCGTCAAATGCAGAACACTCCAGGGAACCAAAACTAGAGGGAAAATCCTTATACCAACACTTATCAACCCCAAAACCAGTTCTATGCACCTTACTGAAATATGCCAAGCACCTTGTATATTCCGGCCATGAAACCTTATCAGCAAGGTATAATCCAAACACATATCAACAACCCTTGTTGCCACCCCCTCCTCTGCATTAAATTTTACCTGCACCATCTGAACCATCATCATCTTCGAAGATACCTCAAACCTTTAGCCCACCGCATCCTACATTGTTTCCTACGCAACCTGTACCTAACCCGAACTATGATAAACCACCTCAATCGGCACAAAACATAAATATCTAGCCTTTTCATACATACATGATCACCACCATCCCTATGAACAAAATCCAATTACGATCGGAGAAGACAGTTAACAAAGGGAAATCAGTTGTTGTCATCGAGGAAGAGGTCCCTTGCACATCATCCAAAAACAATTTACAAAATGAAAAACAAAAACAAACACAAGAAGAAGAATCAAGTGAAACACCGTACCCAGAAATAATTCTTGGAAATAAAGAAGAGACTCTGCTTGAATATGACCTGGAAAATGAATTAAGGAATGTATGCATCAAAATTCCACTTTTTCAAGCTATTAGAGACATTCCTATCTACACCAAAATTGCCAACGATATCTACATTAGGAAGCCAGGTAGGAAGGGGCATAAGAACCAAAACGTAAACATTATGAGTCAAATGTCCACCATGATTTCTGACTTGCCTGTGAAGTACCATGACCATGGGAAACCCATTGTCAACATTGAGATAAATGGAGTAATTTTTTCAAACACCCTTGTAGATTTAAGGATGTAAATAAATTCAATGACATATGAAACAATGACATCTTTGCATTTACCTAGGCTTAAACCCACCCATATCATTTTAGAAACGACAGACAAGTCCATCGTCAAACCAATGGGAACCCTAGAAGACATAGTGGTCACTATTGCTTCTTGGAAATATCCTATAGACTTTATTATCATTTCCTAGCAAACCTCTAGACCCGAACATCCTGTAGATCTAGGACGCCCTTGGTTGGAAACTGTTGATGCTGTCATAGGGTGCAGAAACAAAGAAATGATTATTTCCAATGGTCCCCACAACCAAACCTTGTCTATTTCCCCCCTTCTCAGACAACTGTTGAAGTACCATTATGGCTCGAAAGTCTCTACAGAGACAAATATTGTATGTTTCCTTTGCTGACATTAGATCAGTCTAGAGGTCTCTATGAGTAGTCCAATGAGCATACTATGCACTAGTTTTTATCTTATATTTTTTTGTCAATTATCCTATTTCTTTTAATGGTTATCAGCATGTTTTTAGTGATTAGTTCTACGAGGCTTTCCATCCAGTCGTATTCACCTCTTTTGTAGCAATAGAGGAAAGCCATAAACTCACCACAGAGACTGTGTAAATCATCGAAGGAAAGAATTGAAACATCGGTATAGAGTTGATTGCAGAACAAAGGAAGTAGTTGATGAGCACGATTCGTGAGAAATCTGGAGCTTTCACTTGGGATTATCTGGACATGAGGGGCATCCATCCAGACACCTGAATCCACCATATTTATACCAAAGAAGAAATGAAACAGATTTGATAGCCACAGAGGTGCATGAACCCAACATTAAAAGACATTGTCAAAGATGAGCTTCAGAAACTTCTGGCTGTGGAATTCATTTACCCCATTTCAAATAGTAGGTGGGTGTCACCGCTGGTGGTGGTGCCATAAAAGAACAACAAGTGGTGTATCTGCATCAATTATAGAGAATTGAACAAGGCCACATTACGCGATTACTTTCCATTGCCTTTCATTGATTAGTTACAGGACATGGCTTCAGGTAAGAATTATTTTTCTTTTCTAGATGGATTCATCGATTATAATCAAATAAAAATAGAACAATTTTACCGATGAAATGATAACTATTACCTCAAAACGAGAACTCTAGCCCAAAAAGACTCAAAAAACATGAAAAAACACCCCAAAAACAAAAAGTGTGTATTCCAGAACGCATTTGTTTTCTTCTCAAGGTCAAATTTCACCTTTTTGTAAAATTATGCTAAAAACAAAATTGTTTCTTGAAAAAATGATTGAAGAAACACCCTCAAAACAAAACAAGTTGATGTTGGAATAACAAAAAAAAACATTGTGTCACACTTTTGACACATTGTAACAATGGAATTAAATATAACATATTAGGACATTGAAAAATCATAAAATTCTAATTTTTTTTATAGATGATGTTAAATATAAACAAAATCATGTCTGAAGAGCTTATCATTTCGAACAATTTTTATCCATGTTGTTATTTACATAAAATATCTTGACTTTAAACGACTCTAAAATTGTAATTATTTTCAACCATAACATTAAAGATAAAATTTCGTAGCGCATAAAAACCTTAATAACAAGTTGTAAATCTCAGGTTTTTAAATCTTAAGTTTTCAAGATACTTGAACCATGAAATTATGGAGAAATTATATGACTTGAACAATTTTTAAAAATGAACAAGCAAATGAGAACTTTATTATTCATATATTTGTTTGTTTATATATAAAAACATATTTTTTTATTTTTTTTATTGTTTTTTTATATTTTAAACTATAATTGTTTTAGTTTTAAGAAAATAAAAATTAAAAATTAAAATATTCTTATATATGTTTGTGTATATTTTAAAACATACTTCAAATTTTTTTTAATTGTGTTTTTATATTTTAAATAATAATTGTTTTAATTTAAAAAAAAAAAAATTAAAATTTTTTTTTATATATTTTTTATTTTTATTTTTTAAAACATATTTTTTAATTTGTTTTTATTCTTTTTTTATATTTTAAAATTTTGATTGAATAGCTTTTTTTTAATTATTAAACAATACATTTTTTTTATTATAATAGTTTTTGTTTAGAAAAAAAATTAAATTTTTTATATAGTTTGTGTTTGAAAAAAATAAAAATAAAAATAAATTAATTTGCTGCCCGCCGAGGACAGGCTGGGCAGCCCTCGACGGTGTCACTAGACAGGCCTCCAACCCCCGGCTGGGTGGAAGGCGATTCTCGGAATCGCCCTCCACACAACAGGGGGACAGAGGCAGGCTGGGCGGCCCTCGATGACGCTGCGTGGCCAGCATCTAGCCCTCAACTTGGCGGAGGGTGATTCTGGCAATCACCCTCCACCCAGCCGAGTCCAAAGGCCAGCCGAGCTGCGCCGTCAAGGGCTACAAGGCCTACCTTTGGCCCCCATATGGGTGGAGGGAAATTTTGAGAATCTCCCTTAGCCTAGCCAAGGGCTAGGGGTAGGCTGGGAAACCTTGGATGGAGCTACCCGGCCTACATCCAACCCCCGGCTGAGTGGAGGTCGATTCCGAGAATCGCCCCTGGCTGGGCAGAGGGGAATTCCAAGAATTTCCCTCCTCCCAGCTAAGGGCAAGAGGCAGGCTGTGCAGTGCTGTCAAGGGTTACCTAGCCTACCTCTGACTCACGGCTAGGTGGAGGGCGATTCTCGAAATTTCCCTTGGCCCAACTGGGGGCCGGAGGCAGGCTAGGCAGCCCTCGACGATGTCGCCTAGCCAGGCTCCGGCCCTTGGCTGGGCAGAGGGTCATTCCGAGAATATTCCTCTGCCCAACTGGGGGCTGGAGGTTTGCCAGGTGGCACCATCGAGTGCTGCGTAGCCTGCCTCCGGCCCCCGGCCGGGTGGTGGATGATTCCGAGAATCACCCTTTGCCCAGCCGAGGGCCGAAGGAAGGATGGGCAGCCCTCGACGGCATCGCCCGACCTGCATCTGGCCCTCGGCTAGGTGGAGGGAAATTCCAAGAATCACTCCTGTTTGGGTGGAGGGTGATTCAGAGAATCGCCCCTAGATCGATGGAGGGTGATTCTTAGAATCGTCCTCTGCCCAACTAGGGGTGATTCTTAGAATCGTCATTCACCCAAACAGGGGCTAGACACAGGCTAGTCAGCCCTCGATGACACCAGTTGGCTGACTTCCAACCCTCAACTGGGCAGAGGGTGATTCACGGAATCACCCTCTACCTAGCCGGGGGCTGGAGGATGGCCGAGCGACACCGTAGAAGGCTTCCCAACCAGCCTCCATCCCAGCCAAGGGCTGGAGGCAGGCTGGGTAGCCCTCGACAGTGCTGTCCGGCCTACCTCCTTCCCTCAGTTGGGCGGAGGGTGATTCTGAGAATCGCCCTCGGCTGGGAGGAGGGCGATTCTAAGAATCACCCTCGCTTCGGTGGAGGGCAATTCCAAGAATCATCCTCCCCCCAGCCAAGGGCGATTCTCAGAATCACCCTCCGCCTAGCTGGGGGCCAGAGCTAGGCCAGGCAATGTCGTCGAGGGCTGCCTAGCCTGCCTTCACCTAGCCGGTGGCCGGAGGCAGGCTGGGCATCCCTCGACGATGCCGCCCGACCTACCTCTAACCCCTAACTAGGCGGAGGGCGATTCTGAGAATCGCCCCAGGCGGGGGTGATTCTCAGAATCACCCTCTGCCCAGCTAGGGGTGATTCTCAGAATCGCCCTCCGCCTAGTCAGGGGTGATTCTAGAAATTTCCCTCTGCCCAACCAGGAGGATTCCTAGAATCACCCTCCACCCAACTGGATTCTCGGAATCGCCCTTTTCCTAGCCAGGGGCCTAAGGAAGACCGGGCGGCGTCTTCGAGGGCTTCCTAGCATGCCTCCAACCCGTGGCTGGGTGGAGGGCGATTCTTGGAATCATCCTTCGCCCAGACGGGGGATGGAGGCAGGCTAGGCAGCCCTTGACGGTGCCGCCCGGCTAGCCTCTAGCCGTCGGCTGGGTGAAGGGTGATTCTGAGAATCTCCCTCCACCTAGCCGTAAGCCAGAGGCCGGCTAGGTGGTGCCATCAAGGGTTGCCCATCCTGCCTCCAGTCCCCGACTGGGTGGAGGGAAATTTTGAGAATTGCCTTCCGCCTAGTTGGGGGCCGGACGCAGGCTGGGCAGCCGTGAATAACACTGCTTGGCCTGCCTCCAGCCCCCGGATGGGCGAAGGGCGATTCTGAGAATCACCCCCGGGTGGGCGGAGGGTGATTCTGAGAATCGCCATCGGCTGGGCGGAGGCTGTCCGGGTGGTGTCGTCGAGGGCTGCCCAGCCTGCCTCCAACCCCCGACTGCGTGGAGGGCGATTCTCGAAATTTCCCTCCACCTAGCCAGGGGCTGGAGGTAGGCTGGGTGATGCCATCAAATGAAGGAGATTGGGTTTTGGATCTATTTTCAGGTTCAAGTAATTTTTATTATACAAATTAAAATCTAAATATTGTATTTTTTACTTTTTATGTCTTTATACTAATTTTCTTACTTATTTCTTTTGTACTTGATGATTAGGTACAACACTAGCATGTTGCCTACCAAAAGGAAGAAATTTCATTGCCAATCAGAAAGACCTAGTGCAATGCAAATTTATTCAACAAAGACTTAATGCTCTTGAATTCCTTCCAGATGCGAAGGAAGAAGTTGGTTTGAGGAAAGGGCATTTTAATGAATCACGTGTGGCAAAAAAAGAAAAGAAACCTCAATCACCATTATATGGAATGATTGGAAAGGGACACTTTAGAAGATTTGCAGACATGAAAGATCCATTAGAAGATGAAAATGACCAAAATGAAATAGAAAATGTTGCGGAAGAAGCCATCAATGATGTTCTATATGATGTTGAACATGTATTAATTGATATTGTTGATGATCTTTAAGTTATGCTTGCAAACAAAGATCATTTTTTAGATCTATTAATCAGTTTTACTTGTAATGTTTTGAATTTGATATTTTCTGAGAATAATCCTTATTTTTTGCAAAAAAACATGTGATTACTATTATTTTTTGACATAAAATTCAATAAAAAATGCTATTTTCTTAAGTTTTTTTGTTAAGATTTTCCCAAAAATTAGTTTATTTGACATGTTTTTTTTAACAAAAAGTCTCTAAAAGTGTATTTTGTACATTCTATTTGTATTTTTTTGTCATATCGTTCAAAATTTTGGTTTTTTAGTGACAATTATTTGATGTGCATTGAAAAATTAATTAGCAATACATAGACTTGTAGAAAATATAAACTTTATAATATTGACCCTTTTTTCATATTTTATCTATGTGAAAAAGTGAAGATATCATTACAAATTTTTATTTAAAAAAAAATAATTTTTTTCTTTTTAAAACACAAGTACATAAATGCACTTAAAAATAAACATCTCACGGAAGAAGAAGACATTAGAAAATGTATAGTGTCAAAATCAATCCTCTAAAAAACATTGGTTATGATATGCCACCACTATTCAAAATCGACATAAAAAGCATCACAAAAAAAAATTAAAGTGCCAAAAACATGCTTAAAAAAAAAAAATTGATTCTGCATCACCACTTTTTAAAATCAGGTGTTTTTCTTGCTACATCAAAAAGTAGGTACCAGTGCAGTTACCTATTTCATCGGTAACAGTGTTATAGCTGAAGAGGACCAAGAAAAGACTAACTTTAAATGCCCTTGGGGTACTTATGCATACAAATTCCTCCCCTTTGGTCTTTGTAATGCCCCAGCCACTATTCAAAGAGTTGTACTTGTCATTTTATCTGATTTGATCCATGATTGTGTGGAGGTATATATGGACGACTTTGGATTCTATGGAGATGAACTTTCCCAGGCTTTGGAAAATATATAAAAGGTGTTAATTCGTTGTCAAGAAGCTAATCTCGCCCTTAGTAGTGACAAATGTATAATGATGCAAACTAAGGGAATTGTTTTGGGTCATCATGTGTCGCTGGAAAAAATCAAAGTCGATCCAAAAAAAGTTGAGGTAATCTCGCATACAGCGATTGCTAGTTCACAAAAAGAGATAATTTTTTTGGGACATGTCAGTTATTATCGACGTTTTATTGAAAAATTTATAGAATTGCAACACCGTTGTTTAAATTGCTAACTAAATATGTTGACTTTGTGTGGAATGTCGATTGTCAACAGGCTTTTCAGATACTGAAGGAAAGGTTTCACACTGCTTCGGTATTGAGAGGAACAAATTGGTCCTTACCATTCCACATTTGTACAGATGCTTCAGACACCGCACTAGGAGCAATACTGGGACAAAGGGAATATCATCACCCCTACGCTATTTATTTTTTTAAGAAAAAATATTTTCCCTGTTGAATTGAATTACACTGTCACTGAAAAAGAAATGTTAGCACTTGTACACACTCTAGGAATGTTTAGAAATTATATTACTGGTTATGAGACTTTGATCCATATAGACCATTCTTCTATTAGATTTCTAATGAATAAACCTATTAATAATGGTAGACTAACTATATGGTTGTTGCTATTACAAGGATTCGACATAACAGTAATTGATAGGCCTGGAAGAGATAATTTGGCAGCTAAATTCTTATCTCACTTGAATGTTTGACAGGAACTAGGCTGACTCCAGTACCCGATGAGTTTCTAGATGATGCATTATTTTCCATTTCTACCATTACTCCTTAGTTCGCCGATGTTGCCAATTATCTGGTATAAGGGAAATTGCCTCAAAATATGTCTGCCCGGGAAAAACATAATATTGTGGAGTGCAGTGCTAACTACTCCTAGATTGAGGGAGATTTGTTATATACTGGGCCAGATTTGATCATGAGGAGGTGTGTGCAGGAAGATGAGATGTATGATGTTTTGAGAGCTTGTCACAATGACCCCTGAGGGGGAGAATTTGCGGATAAAAGAACTGCATACAAGGTTCTTTGTACTGGGTACTATTGGCATTCACTTTTTAAGGATGGAAAGAAATTTTTTTCTAGTCATGATGCTTGCCAGTAGATGGGGAAACCGGTTTCCTCCAATGAGATGCCTCTTCAACCACAAAGATACATTGAAATTTTTGAGAAGTGGGCATTGGAATTTGTAGGGCCCATCTCCATGATGTCGAAAATGAAAAAGTATATCTTGGTATGCACCGACTATGTCACCAAGTGGGTGGAGCCTAAGGTGTTATATGATGCCACTGAAAATGTAGTAGTAGAGTTTTTTTTCGATGACATCTCATGATATTTGGTGTACCGCGCGAGATTTTCACTAATCAAGATATCAAATTTACATCAAAATTGGTCAAATCACTCACTTAGCAGTACCAGATTAAGCATCGCAAATATACTCTCTACCATCCCCAGGTTAATGGGGAAGTGGAGTCCACGAATAAAGTCCTCGAATCCATCCTCACAAACACAATTCAACTTCACCATAAGTATTGGGTGGATAAGTTACTAGAGGCATTATGGGCTTATAGGATCACTTGGAGGAATGTGATAGAGCACATACCATAGAGCTAGTCTATGGAAAGCAAGTGTTCTTACCCATTGAGTTCCAACTAAAAACATTTAGAACCGCCAGCCAATTGGAAATGAACATGAATGAAGCTCAGGAGCAGAGGTTGATGCAACTGAAGAAGCTTGACGATATTAGAAAATATTCCTATCACAAAATCTCATTGGTGCAGGACCAAAGAGCTCGATGGCATGGAAAGTTCATTAAGAAGAAAGTCTTCCGTCCAAGTGACTGGGCCTTGTTATATGACAGTAAGTTTAAGCACTTCAAAGGTAAATTTTCTACTAGATGATTAGGGCCTTATGAAGTAGCTGAGGTTATTTATAACGGTTCAGTTCATGTTAATACCATTGATGATGACAAGACCTCTATTGTAGTGAATGTCCATTGGCTTAAATTTTATCACAAACCATTTTACATGATCATTTTTTGTAGGAAGTTCGGGAGGATCCAGGATTAGAGCTGGTTCATGTAAATGACCAGCCTCTTACTTGTTCGGTCAATTGATTCTTTTATTTTTAACCAGTGGGATGTTAATTTTTCATATCTACAGGTGGTTCTCCCCACATCCCATGTAGAATAAAGGATAAATTCGTCAGGAGTAAGTTTATTCCTTTACCTAGGCCTAGCATATTATTAATGGAAAAGGAACATTTTGGAGTCTTCTTTCGATGCCTTCAAACTCTCAAAAAATGAAGCTCTCGAGCATTGACTGATATAGACTCATAAAAATTGCATCGACCAATAGTAGTATAGGGATTCCTTGAGCATATCATTGCTATTTTTCGGGCTCAAGGAAATGATTACAGAAAGGAAACCCTTTGGATTCTTCCATGGGAAACTTAGACTCTCTAAACATGAATGCCAAGAGCAGGAACTACTTTAGGCTCGATAAAACAATAAGGTAGTGGTAGTCTAAGGATCCACTGGGCATTGAATTATTCTTTTCTGGGCCCACTGGAATAACTACGGAAAAGAAGCTCCCTTGGAGCTTTCTTTCAGGACATTTCAAGCTCCCTAAAAAAAAATGACGCAGGAAGTTATCATCTCTGGCCTCGTCAAAATCCATGAGATGATAGAGTGATTTTTTAGTGCCACTACACATAAATTTGGTGGCATTGTTTCAAAGAAGTTTTGCAGATTCTATGTTATAATCCCTATGATTAACTAGTTATGTACTTGAACTATTATGTACTTGTAATTTTCATACTTAACCACCTAGTGTTGGACTGTAATTTTTCCTTAGAATTTGTTGTCTGAAGATTACAATTTTGTCATTGCAATGTTAATAGGATGTGAAAGGTACTATTATTAACAACAGTTTAGTTCTTGAAAGATATTTAAGTCTAATTACATAAGTCCTATCAGCCTTGGTGCCACTTAGTGTACTACAGATCTCATTGCTCCTCTATGATCATTTTTCACAGCAAGAACTATGCTTCTAATAGTTGACCTGTTTCTATAATGGGAGATATTCACACTATTTTTATGCCCAATATTTTTTAAGGTAACAAAGGTAATGTGCTTAATATTCTTAACTTCATCGTAGAGAGTTTTAATAATCACTGCATGTAACTTCATTTAACCTAAATTTCCCTAATACTAAGCTATACCCCTATTTCCACTCCTACTTCCTAATCTATTCCTAAGGCTAGATTGAACCATTCTTCCTTCATAATTCATCCATTTTCCCCGTTCTCCTTCACCCATATTCATTATTTCATATAATTATATGTTATGAAAATAATGGTTACATTCGTTGAGTGGATCAAGCTTGAGGTGGTTGGGTATGATGGTAAGGGAAGATCAAATGATGAGTGGGGATACAACATGCATGATCCAAGCGCTCCATTGTAATGAGCCATGATTTTTGTATATGATTACTTAAATTTGACAGATGGATTTATACTATCACGACATCAATCATGTGCAAAAATTCAACAAAAGGTGTCATCATTTTCTTACATAGATGAATTGATATGATACCACCAACTCATCTTTGATTATGGTTCGAATGGGCATCATCTCAGAATTTGTTGAAAATGGTGATGTGGTGATTGCCTTGCATGGCATATGAATTCATAATGGCACTATTTTCATTTAAATTTTGGCCATAATTTCATACTCCATCGCCAAACCATGTTCTCATTACAGACCACGACCGCACAATCATCACCCCTCATGGTTATGCAGTGCGGGCATCTTTGTGCACTGCAGGGGATGTTTAACGATGATTGAGGGAATTTATAATAACCAAGGTTGTTTTTCATATATTTTATGTTCCTTTGCACCACATGTACATCAGTAATAAACACCAAGTCCTCTGAATTGCATATTCCATGGTCTCTGTGTTATTAATGTCATAGTATGGCTTGAATAGGGTCACTCGAGAATTTCCTCTTCTGTGATTGGTATCCAGCTTTCCCTCTATTAGTTAATTATTGCAGGTGTGTTCAAATTTGTTTCCTTGATTATGGGGGCCGATAAGCATGAGCCAACCTTTGTTCAATTCGCCCGAAAACTGTAATACCAACTATGAAAGGTAGTCATTGAGGATAAGGGTTGGATTATCTTCCTCTAGAAGTTCCAAGGATATAATGATGCAGTGGAATTGACCTTTGCCCAAAAATTTGATGAGAAAAAGGAAAAAAATGTAAATCTTCATCTTGAAGTCACAGAGGGATCACTCAGTAAGGAAATTGGGCTTCCCACAAGGGGAGAACACTTCTTCAGAGGAGGCTAATTAAACATATATAATTGTGCAGAATTTTTGAAACCAACATACCAATCATTAAATTGGGCTAAGGGAGTATTATGCTGTCGGGCTTTCAAATAAACAGTTGGATAGGAAGCAAAAGGGGAAATGAGGAAGAGAAACTTTGTCTCCCACCGAAGAGCTAGCTGAAATGCCTTCAAGATCTCCTGCAAGAATATCCACTCCTGAGGAAGAGGACAATCTCAAAATTAGATTGGTAAGGCTCCAAAAGAGGATTACTAAACTAAAAGACAAGGCCCATAAGTTTGAGGAATTATTTCAATATGTCAGCAAGGTAAATGACCAGTTTTGGGATGAAAACCTCAGGTTTTATGCACAAAATGATGAGCTTAGGAGGATGGTAAAATGTCTAATAACATGGAAAGCATTCAAATCCTAGCCTGCAAAGAGATTAAGTGCTCAGAAATTAGCTATGAAATTCAAAAACTGCTCAATTCCACTCAGAAGAAGTCTTGAAGAGTTGATTAGGGAAACTGGACTTTGACACTTGATTCTCTTTTTGCCTTGGATGCATGAGGGCACGCATCAGATTAAGTGTGGGGGAGATGTTGAACCCCTCTTTTGTCTTCTCTTTTCCACTTTCCTTGCCATTTTTAACCTTGTTTTGGTCATGAATGAACTCCTTTATCTCCTTTTTGTCCCCCCTATGGCCTGAATCACATCAGATCCCAACTTAAGGTAAAGGCATTACAAGTAGTGTTATCTTGACTATTTTATGGTCAAGTTTAGGTGGTTGAGTTGTATGCTTGTCTGCTAACTAATCATTATGGGTTGTAGTTGTGAAAAATACTTCCACGAGGCCTATTTAGTTAAGGAAAGCATGAAATCTTACACCAAATATTTATTTTGACAATATGTACCTAATTTCTAGGTACCCAATTCACACTCAAGTTCTCAATGTTCTAGCAGCCCTCCATGGTTCCGATGAAGACATTCCAGCTGGCCATTTTCTAGAATCGGGCTCAGCTCGATGATTCTTTTGAAGACGGCCTCTAGATCAGTGCACAATTACATATGCCAGAGATATGGACAATTAATAGTTTGATTATCTTATATAGAGCCATGATGTTATTGTAAATAGATCATAAGATCTTAGTATCAGTTTAGTTTCAAATTTTGTTATGAACAGAACTCAATACTATTTTATGTATGTAATTCTACCTATAAAGGCTCATGTAATATCATGCAGTTAGCTAGCTATGATTTTTTTTTTCATTTGCTATCAAATTTGAGAGATTGTAAGACTTTTTTACTTCATAATTAAATATTTGTTTGGTGATTCATTATGGTGAGTTATTGATTCAATTTAGAAGTAGTTTGAACTCGTTCAGTTCTTGAATTTGATGTGTTAAGGTTCATTTATTTTATATAAGCTTCCAAGCTGTCTCTGGGTGTGGAAATGGCCCACCATAGTCCAAATCCAGCTTCTTGTAATGATACACATAGGTATAATATTTGTGTGTGATTTTATCCCATCGTTTTGTTTATATTTTTCTTCCTGAAAAATTAATTAGATTTCATTTTTCTTGCATGTATAATTCAATTAGATTATTGTTTATTAATGTTTGTTGATTCCAATTAGATGAATAAATATTATTTGCAAAGTTTTATTGAACAACCAATTTCATAACACCGAGAATTTCACATGAATCGATCTCAAGGATTGCATACAAGTCACTGTTGTGTGCGTTTTACATTATAGAGCATCAATATGCATCCTTGTGTTTAGCATTGAAAGAACTTATTCATATATGCATACTATTGTCCTTGTCTACTAAACACATTTCATCTCAATAATTTTGGAATAGAGCATGGTCTAAACCAATATTACCTTGAGATTTCATCATACTTCTTTGGTGAATTCATAGTTTCAGCAATATAATAGACTTATGTTATTGCAGTTATAGAATATAATCTCATGTTTCCCGAATAAGGACTAAATAGAGGTTTCCATTTGCACAAGTGTGATTTCATTTTGATTGATAAATTTCGTTACAGTGTGCTTTCAATTCTTTTTTGTTATAAACGAAATATTCTGAGTTAATAATAACAATGTGTCTAGTTCGATAGAGTCTTAATTTTTTTGATTGATAGCCTTTGAAATTCAAGGTTTGAGTGTATTTTTCTCTGAGATTAGATATATTCGACAGTTTCCATCTAATTGAAATAGTTAAGGAGTATTGCCAAGTGTAAATTTCATTTTTTCATTAGCAGTGTGAACAATGTGGTTGAAATATAAGTTTCTATTTTTCAAGTAGTTTAAATTTGAAAGGATTGGATAATTGTAGCTTGCTTTTTAGAAGAATTTTTTAGTATAGTGTATGCATGATTTTGAATTAGTCAAGATTGCAATTAGTGGTATGAATTATTTCCATTATCAAGAACAGAGTGTTGGTTTGTTTGATAGGTTGCTCGAGCTTAGTTGTTGAATGAGTGAAGAATTTAATTCATGATTTCAAATTGAAAAAATAGCATAACCTTTTATTGCATTCTGAGTATTCCAATAGCAGTATACAGTTACTTTTTCTTCTCATTTCTAAAAATAGAGTTAGGATTTGATTGAGTTTCACTAGATTTGATATTTGAGTTTTCTTCTAAGATTATCAAATATTAGACAATGTGTATGTCGATTAGTTAATTTTGAGAAGTCGAAGTTTGTTAATTCTGGTTGGTTGTGTGTGTGAGGCAGAGTATTCAGATTAGTTCCTAACATAAAAATCTTTTATTTTCTATCAAGACATTGGGATTAATGTGAAGCTTTTCTTATTCCAGAGTATTGATTCTAAGAACAGTTGTTGAGTGTAAGATTAATTTGTTAGTCTTAAGATTGAATTGCAATTACAAGTAGAATAGATCTTTTAATTCTTTCAGAGTGTAGATTGTAAAAGCCAGAAATTAGGGTTTGGATTTCAAATGTAACTTTGAACTATTGAGTTGATGTGTGGAGCCTGCTTAATTAAGAATTTGTTTTTGTAAGTGGTTGAAGTAGAACCTGTAATAAAATAATCAAGATTTCATTTGGGTACAAAGCATAATAGGTTAAGTTCATAAATATTTCAAGTGTTCAAGTTAAATTTGATTATTGAATCTACTTGTGTTAGCAAGATGGATTGATTCATTTTTGAAATTTGTATGTTCCATTAATGAGAAAATCATTATAAATGAAATATTTAAACTCTGACTTAGAAACTGAATCGAGAAAGTGTAGTGCAGCTCGTGTTTATGAGCCTAGATTGACATATGAATATTGGAGGACTAAATATAGCAATTAATTCTTCCAACACTTCCTTATGTTGAATCCCCCTCCCATTTTGTATGGATATGAAAGGAAGGTGGTGAGATGTTTGAGAGCTATGTGAATATGTTTTGGAGATGATGGTCTTAAACAAAAACATTTTACCCTTTAATTACCAAATTATAACTTGTTGTGAGCAAATTTAATGGAGAAATTTTAGTTTTGGAGGGTGGAAACCACTTACCTCCTTCCCCTAATGTTTTTTCTTGGGATATGGTGGCTTTAGGAATAAATTTCACCCATAGATGACCGTATTTTTCCCTATGTATCCTTGTTGATTTTCCTGTGTATTTTACTGTAGAAATTCTCTATTTCTTGTAGCATGAGGGTGCATGCAAGCTCTGACTTCAATGTTGCTCTCCCTGATGAATCCCACTACTCTTTTCCTTTCAATGTTCTTCTAAATGCTTAGTGAAATGGTGAAAATGAGGCAGAACTTACCTTATGTCATTTTTAACTAAATTTGGAGCATGGTGCTAACTCATACTTGACATGAGTTTTCATCTTTGAGACCATTGGTCCCACTCCAGTTAATGATTACTTAGCCTCGTAATCACCTCTTCATACTCACTCACTCCATTTTTGACTTGATTTAACTTTCCAAGGTGGCATGTAATTTTAATTTTACTCCCGTATAACTTTACGAAGGTGGCCAAGTTAACCGACTTCCTTTTTTCCTTTTAAATCTCTAAAACTTGACATTAAACTATTCTGGCCATTATGAATACATAGCGAGAGGTGAAGGTCGTACCTAAGCCTACCTAGTGTTGGTGTGTTGTAGGAAGAGCTGGTGCAAGGAGCTGGACCTTGTGGTTGTAGTCATGATCTACCTCTTGCTTCTTCTTCTTTTTTCTTGTTTATTTTCTGAGTGAGCTTCTTGTTTTTTTTTTACTGAGCTGCTTAATATTTTTTCATCTTTTCTTCTTGGAGGTGTTGCATGGAGGTTTTTAGGTGCCTTGGATGGTGTGCTTGCTATATGATATTCTATTGGTGGTCTTTCTAATATATATTCATCATATTTTATTCAACTTTTTCCCTTGTTGTGTCATACACAAAATTGTTACAGGAAACTTTCCAATTTCCTGTAGCAGTTTTCATTTTGCTTCTTCTTGCTTCATCTTTCTTAGGAATGAAGAGAGATGGTTTATGTAGGTCATGAATGGAGTGTTGGATAGGTAAGGTAAGATGTATCATGCCAAGTTTCAGATGATCTAGTTGCTAATGGTGAAACATAGGGTTTAGAGAATGAATCCTTGTGCATGGAATGAAATGAGGGGTTAGGAATGGTAGGTAGAGGAAATAAATAAATTATCATACTCACCATTAAGTTTAGAAATCCTTGAAAGAGATCATTCCTTCATTAATAAGTTTCCTGTAGTATTTATAGGAGCTTCTTGTAGTGCTATAGGAATCCTGTAGCTACTGGACTTGCATGTAGAAATTACAGTCAAGAGAAAAAATGAAATTTCTACCTATCTAACCGGTGAAATGAATGAAGGGGTGCCTTTTGGAGTGGTTCATGGTGTTTGTAATCAGAGGAGAAAGAGAAGTGAAGAAAAAATTCTCCTTTGGATCCCAAAATATATCCTTGATCTATAACCTGCAAAACAGAAAAACAAATGAACACATAGATATTTCCCTTTCTTTTTTTCTTTTTTTTTTGTTTCTTTCTTTTTTCTCTTTTTTTAAGGCAAGTCGGCTACCTCGATAGAGGTTTTCAACCCACAGGCTACCTTGGGTGCCTCAAAGAGTTTTTCACCCAAGGATCTTTTATTTTTTCTTTTTTCTTTTTCTCTCTCTTTTTTTTTACTCCATGATTGCCTCATGAAGGTTTTCAACTGTGGAGTTGGCCTTGGGCGCCTCAGAGAGGTTTTCACCCATGCCTCTTTGCTTCAATTTTTTTTTTCTTATAAGAGGGGATGGTGTTGGAAACTATGGATTCTCCCATGGCATACACCTCCCTATTTATGAAATTTATCAATTTTTCCCTAGAGAGGGTCTTTTTGTAAAATTTAAGCCTGTAACCATTGACAATTAGGGGAATCCTCTCTTCATCTATGGTTTTGATCTGCACTGCACCATTATCATAAAAAATTTCCACTTTTTAGGGTCCCAAACATCTTGTCATCATTTTTCCTTTGAAATCCTTGAACCTTGAGTCATACAGCAACATCCAATCTCCTTCTGGAAAGGTATTTTCCTTAATGTACTTGTCATGCCAAACCTTTGTTTGCAGCTAAAAAAAATTATGTGTGAAGAAATGATTGCATCCTGAACTTGTCCAATCCATTTAATTGCAGCAACCTCTCTTGTTGGGACTCAGCTACCGTCCTTAAGGTGTTGAACTCAAATTCAATTGAAAGTAGAGCTTTCTTCCCATAGACCAAGTCATAAGGAGTGAACCCTTTTGTTGTTTTCCAAGTAGTGTTCTATGCCCAAGTGATTCAGAATTATGTAGGAATGCAACAAAATACATAAATACACATACACATAGGGATGTGGTAGAAATAATAATTCATTTCATTAATATCTCACAACTGAAATATGCTTACATACAGAATGGAAATAAAATAGCTAGGACATTGGTAGCTTATATCTACGTGAGATGTGGCAGCTACCTTCATCTAAAATATCTTAAAATGAGACTTGAAGGCCTATATATTATTGAGAAACAATGAAAAACCCTAAACATCCAAAAACCTTGAAACGCCAGACTATGGGCCCCGTCGGGGTAAATTGGTACATTAATTTCTCGGGGTCGTAAATTTGGCATACTATCTCCGTTTGACGCACATAATACATCATTAGAAAGATATATCTGAGGACTAAAAATGTTGATAGTGAATGTCGAGTCTAGAAGAATCATATTTGTTGGAACTTTCATTCCCAAAAGATAATTTAGGGCTCAGAACAGCTCCAGAAGTTCAGGACCCAAAAAACTCCCAAAAATAGTAAATTGTGCTACAATTAAGGAAACTAAAAAACTAAAAGAAACAATGGTGGGGGTCGAAGTGGAATAGGTAGGTGGACACCAATATCCACCTGGACAGTTCCTTCCCCCTTAGGAAGAAATGGTCCCCATTGCGTTGAGTTTCTCCCTGAGATGAGGAAACTTTTGCTGAACTTGGACCCTAGTGAGCCACTTGCCTTGGTGAAGGAGTTGGCCTACTTTGACAACTTGATATAGATGGATCCTCTGCTGATGGGTGTTATTGATATGTGTTTCCATAATCCAATCATTTGTGGCTTGTTCCATGCATTCTCGGTTTAACTCTGTTGGTGTGAGTTTTTCTGCCATGTCAGATGTGTCCAGTAGAGGTGGAAAGTAGGGTCAGAGGCGGTCCACATTGAACACTAGGTGAATACCAAGGAATGATGGAATACTGAGCTCAAAGGAATTGTCCCCTATAGCCTTGGTGATGGTGTATGGCACATATCAGAGCGGGCGAAGCTTGCGGTGGGGTCTATCAAGGCACTCCTTCTACAAATGTAGCCACACTTTTGCCCAACTGGAAGTTGTGTGGAACCCAATGTTAATCATGTCATTAATTGTAATTAGAATTGGCTATTTCCAATTTCATGAACCTGTTATTGAACGTGGTGAATGCACTCAATGAATTTTTTCACCTTGGTAGCTTCAGACTAGACATGAGCTGAATTAGCCTGAGTAGCTACAAATGGCATGGCTACGTCAATGGGACATAGTGGCTAGAATCCAAAGCCCACCTGAAATAGGCTATGGTCAGTTGAGCTATGGAGGGACTGTTTATACCTATGTTGTACATAGGGGAGGCTCTCATCCCATGTACATGGATGTTTTGAGTTGTACATTCTCATAATGTGTACAATCATCTTGTTGATGACCTCCGTTTTTCCATCAGTTTGGGGATGGAAAGATGTGGAATTAGTGAGCTTGGTGTCTAGCATTGACCAGAATTTGGGTAAAAATGTACTGGGGAACCCGTTGTCCCAATATGAGAGGATATATTGTGGGATCCCAAAATTTACCCACACTCGTTCAATTAAGCCTTTCGCGGTGGCTTCTGCAGTGATATTCTTCTTTCAGGCCGCCATAATGGCCATCTTCGAGAATCTGTTGACGACCACGAAAATACAGTCATTTACATGCTTAGTAGAAGGAAAACCCAACATGTAATCCATGGAGATGGATTCCCAAGGTCAAATAGGGGTAGGAAGAGGAGTATAGAGGCCTTGCTTCATGATGTTCGGTTTGTAAATGGCGCACATAGTGTAGGATCTGATGTACTTCTCCACATCCTATCCGAGGTTTGCTAATAGAAATACTTCTGCGGTACTGCCACTGTTTTCTCAACCCCGAAATGCCCAATGACCTGAATATAGTGTGATTCCCAAATCATCTTGGCATGCTCACTTGAAGGAACACAAAGGTGGCCTAGGTGACATAATAGTGCATCTTGGAGGTGAAAATGTGGAACTCAGTTACCCTCCAAGAGCATATTGTATGTGTGGCCGAGTTCTAGATCACTCTTGTAGAGAAGTGGCCAATCAAAAGTCTCATGCCTGTTGTGCTGAACTTAGTGTTCCTAAATTGAGGTCATAAATTATCAACCAGGGTCAGTAAACTGCTGGAGTGAGGTGCACTATATGTGCCTAGGTATCTGTTTCTCACTACATTGTGTTTAGTGTTTTTATGATGTTTTTGGTTTTGTGGTTTTATGTTAAGAAGGAAAAGAAATAAATGTTTAAAAATAACAGTTGTTGTTCACCCTAAAAACAGAGCAAAGCCTATACTAAAGAAAAGAAAATGCAAAGTTTGATAAGGACTCATAGCAAGGAAATAAATCACAACATGAACTTAATAACTCATAACATAAACTCATCCAGTTCATTCATTAGAAATATGTTTGAATAGTTTGAGAAAAGGACAAGTTTAGTACAAATTAGGTTCTCCTAAGTAAACAACCATCTTACAATATTACAAAGAATCTCATCCATGGCTAAAAGTTTATTGGATCACAATTGGAAAAAGATCATTTGTAGCACAATAAGATTTTACTCTGAATAACTTTTCATGCTAATATCAATCCATTATGTAGCTCAACTTGTCACTCCTAAGCCTCATTCGAAAATTAGAGATTATCTAAAATAGTTTTTGGGAAAGGCTTATTTGTGAGATTGCAAAATATTGCAGAACAACCAAGGCCTTAAACTGATATCACTAATTCACTCCTGTCCATATGACGATGCATAAATAGAAAGTCAGAACAAGATTATTTTGTAAAAAATGAAGGCCTTGAAGTCTAATTTTGACAGTTAACACAACTTAAAGAACAATGGAAAACACTGAACTAGAATGCAATTGATCAAACTTGCAACACAGTGATCACAACTAAACTAAAATGCTTTTAGCCTAACTTTGAAATACAGTGCACTGGAATTGAACTAGAATGTCACTAATCTAACTTAAAGTACAATGAACAAAGTTATACTAGAGTGCCATTATCAAACTTGAAATACAGTGACAGAATTAAACTAGAACGACATCTACCTCCGGAGTACTACAACTAGACTAAATATGCAACTAATCACTAAAATTTCTCAGCTCTGTCTCATTCGGAATTAGTGGTATTTTGGGATAGTTTATAGAATAGCATTGGCTGCAACATGTTATGTAAATGAGCATGAAAGCATACAATTCAAAAAAACACAACAAAGCTCTAAAACACCACAGCTATGTCTCATCTGGAGTTAGTGATATTTTGTAAGAGTTTATAAGATCACGACTAGTTGTAACTACTGGTGTAATTAAGAACAAAATCATAAATTTCAGAGAAATGCAACTAACTCCTAAATACTACAGTTATATCCCATCCAATGTGAGTGGTATTTTGGAATATTTTATAAGGATAAGACTAACTGTGGCATCTGCTGTAAGTAAGTAAAAAAACACAAAGTTCAGAAAATTGATTAAACTAAGAATGAAACAAGGCTAAGTTACTTATCTAAACCATATGAACAAAGCTTCTCAGGTAGCAGGGGCCCTATACCACTAGATTAGCACACAAATATACTCAAGATTGACTCATTTCTTGCAATAAAGTGATGCTTCTTTCATTAAAGGAGAAATTCTTCAAAACAGAGTATTTTCAGTCTTCTGAGATCTAGCAATAAAACATAAAATCTAACCAGCTTTTTCTCGGTCTCTCGAGTCATACTTATAACAAAATTACATAAATGTATTTGAGATAAAGCAGGAATAATTGTCTTTCCCAATTAAAATCAAACTAGGACTCTAGTGGTGGCCTCGTACTATGATTAAGGACATCTGTACAGTCCTTGTCCTATTAGAAGTCTGCCTCCTATTTTTGATTTCCCACGTGCATAACCACCTGTAGACTCGAGCTTAGACTTCATGGAGAGCAAGAAATGATGGGGGAGGGATGTGGAATATGACCATATGTGTTTTTCCTTGAGGTGACACCTGTAACCTGCGTAAACATGAGAACGGCTGCAGAATAGGCAACTGGCTACAGAATGACTGCGTTCTGTAGCCGAGTTTAGTCAAAAATTGCTACAAAAAAAAAATCATGAAAACATAGCAAGTTAGTCATTATATTCATTCTTAAATTAATCCTAATCAATCCTATTGATCATTTAAGCCTGTAATTGATGAGGGACAAAGAAAATGAAGTGAAATATGGTGGAATAGAAGGACATATTTGGGGCTCAACATACCTCCACTACAAGGCTGTTGCATGTCCTCCTGCAACTATTCCATGTACTCTGAGGCTTCTGCTAGGACATCCAACCCTCTTCTTCTAATTTTCCTGACATTCAATGGCCTTCTAGGCTTCCTTATGACTAACTTGAATCTAAAATTTGTAAGTGCCCTGCTTAACTTTTTGTTTTTCTTTTTCAATTTTTCACTGGCTTTGTACAAATTTTTCATTTGTAGAGACAAAGTTGAATTCATATCACTTTTTAGCTTAATCTTCTCCCTTAAGATTTCATTCTCATTCTTGATATGCCTATTAAGTACTTCTAACTCATACTGATCTCTTCTTAGCATATCAATTGCAGATTTTTTTGGACTAGGAGTTCGGTCTCTACTTTTTGAAGCTCTCTTCTCTAGTGTCTCAACGTAATTGTAAATTTCTTGTTGTTCTGGGTCTATTTCAGGAGCTCCTTCATCAAAATCCTCCTCATACTGATGCTCAGGTGATCTAGCAGTAGGTGTTTCTTCATCCTCAATGTTTATGATTCCAGTTCATCTAACCTCTGTTTTCTTTAGTATACCTCTAAGCCTGTGACTCATTCTCGGTTGAGATGGCCCTTCTCCTTTGTCTATGGCATATTTTCTTATTATTATTTCCTTATTAAGCTACTTTTTAATTTGAGCCAATTTCTTAGAAATCATCTCTTCATTGTCCTCCTGTATTGATTTACGAGTTTCAACTTCAACAACTTTAGAAATTTCTCTTCTCCTGCTTCTTCTTGTAGGTTTACCTTTAGGTGGAGATTCCTTGGGTTCTTCAAGTGGTTCCTTACTAGAAACTCATCCCAATTATCTCCCATTTTCCTCAAATTATGTTCAATTAATATTTTTACTAAACCATGATGATACAAAGTTGTTTCTAGAAATTGAACCCTTTTTTGAACATTTGAGGCCATTATTTTAAGATTATGAAGCAGGAAAAAGGGAAAATTAATTTCTTCATCTAAGAAATGCATTATTAACCGAATATGATAGACAAAGAGGGTACCAAATCTTCCTTCACAAGTGATAATTTTTTGGAAAATGAGCAACAAATTCCTCCATTTATTCTTTAGTGCCGATCTAGGAATTCCTTTCTTAAAAATGGAAACATCCATACCTGGTATTTTGAGTATTTGGTTCCATGTCTCACTATGAAATTCCCTATTTTTGAACCATTTTTCTCCTTTCCTGGGTAATTCAGTTGCTTCTACAATGAAATCCTCTGTAACAGTGAATTTAATATCTCCTATTTCGACCTCTGCTCCATTGAAGGACCGTGCAAATGTTTTAGTCACCTCTTTGTGAAAACCACTGAATTTCTCCAAGAATTGCAACCAAACAGCCTGCTGTAGCATTTATCTAATTTGTGGATAACCTTCCAAGTACTTGGCTCCAACTGGTTCGGTCCTCACTATGAGACCCATAGCTTCTCTTTCCAACCTTCAGTTTACTGCTCCTCTGCTCACGGTGAAAATGGCTGTTAAAGAGATGTTTCTTCCCCAAAGATGTTTCCTCTGTTTTACAGACCAGAATGGCTAAGTATTAGCTGCGGAAAGGAATGATATGGAGTAGGTATGAAATGAGTATGATGGGCTCGGATTAATGGGTTGGGAAATATAACGGAAGAAAAGATCGCGGATATATTTTGTAAGAAATTCAAAATCATCATTAAATGCTTTGGCCTAGTGACATGAATGATCAAATCACTTCAGTACTTAACCGTTAAGTTTTAAATGATGATCGGATATGGCAAGATGAAAGGGATTTTGTCCAATTTTTTTATGATAATTTTGATATGCATGATAAACACGACTAATTAAAATAACCTTTTTGAATCATACATGACTTAACTATGCTAAAATTTCATGATCTGCTACTATAATAATTTCATAATATTTTACCTTTGCCTTTCCTTTGATTTTTTTTCTTTTGGTTTTGATATGCCTTGTCCTCCTTTGAAAATCATTGGTCTTCAATCCTCATAACTCCTTTGATTTTTCTTGTTGTCTTGGATATGCGGGATAAATTTGCTACCAAATCAAGTGATTACTGGATAGTGCCTTCAGGATCTCTGGCTGCAGAATGTATGACTGGCTGCAGAATGTCTGACTAATTGTAGAATGTCTGACTGGCTGCAGAATGTCTGACTGGCTGCAGAATGTCTGACTAATTGCAGAATGTACCTGTGGAAATATTGAAACATGGAATGGAATGGTTTGAAGCATGAATGGAATGTTGTATGAAATGAGTTAAAAATGGATAATGAAATATGGTGTGATGGAGTTATGAATGAAGTGAATAATGGAATGAAACAGATCACAATTATGAAGTGGAGTAAAGTATGGAAAATGACTTGCAACTTATGATCTGTATTATTTAATTGCAGAAAGAAATCACTCTTAAAACTCTGAGATGAAAAATGAGGTGGACCATGGAATGAAATGAATTAAGTATGGATGAATGAAATGAAATGGAGTATGGATGAATGGAGTGAAATGGATCATAAGTGGGACGTGAATCACTTATGATTTTATGGTAGCTACTTGCAGAAAAAGAACAAATTTGAAAAGCTAAAGTGTCAGAAAGATTCTGATTTTCACTCTATCTTTTCTGTATAAACATGCTAATCAGTGATTAGTTTTCATGTTTATACTTTTTTTTTTTTTTAATGCTTCTAAATTCAGAAAATTCAACTAAGTTGATGAAGAAGAAAAATTCTTCTTCATTAACTTCACATCACTGTTTTCCTGAAATCTCTTGAAAGTGGCTTGTGATACAGCTTCAATCTATGACCATTCACAAGAAAAGTGACCTTTTCTTCATCTATTGTCCTGATTTTTATTGCTCCATTGTCAAAATTTCTTATAATTTCATATGGCCCAAGCCAATGTGTTTGTAATTTACCTTGAAAATCCTTGAACTTTGAATCAAACAAGAGAGCCCAGTCACCTTCTTTGAAATTATTTTCCTTGATGTACTTGTCATGCCATCTAGTCCTTTTCTGTTGGACTATACTTGTTTTCTGAACTGCATCTTGTCTGATCTCATCCAATTCATTAATCTACTCCAATCTGTGCTTTTGTGCCTCTGTTAGATCAAGTCCTAGTTGAACTTCCATTTTGAAAGTTTGAATCTGGAACTCTATGGGAAACAAAACTTGCTTTCCATAAACAAGTTCATAAGGAGTATGGCCTGTTGTGCTCCTCCATGTAGTTCTATAGGCCCATAAGGCTTCAGGAAGCCTATCTGCTCAATCTCTTCTATGCAAATGAACAGTCTTCGTTAGGATCCCTTCAATGACCTTATTAGTAGATTCCACTTGACCATTTTCTTATGGATGATAGGGAGTAGATTTTCTGTGTCTAATTTTGTACCTCTCCATCATTTGTTCCACTAGCCTTGATGTAAATTGAGCTCCTTGATCTGTAACAATTTCCCTTGGGACACCCAAACGAGTAAAAATATCCTCAAAAAGAAAAGTAACTACAGATGATTCATTAGCAACAAGTAATGGTTTAGCTTCTACCCACTTAGTAACATAATCAGTGCAAACTAATATATATTTCTTTTGTCTTGATGGAGGACTAATAGTTCCTACAAAATCCAAAGCCCATTTTTCAAAAGGTTCAATATGTACCTGAGGCTGCAATGGCATCTCACCTGAAGGAGAAGGTTTCCCTACCCTTTGGCAACGGTCACACCTTTTGACATACTCTTTAGCATCTTTAAAAAGGGATGGCCAATAATATCCTAAATGAAGGATCTTATAAGCTGTTCTTTTATCAGCAAAGTGTCCGCCACAAGGTTCATCATGACATGCCTTGAGGATCTCAGGCATTTCATCCTCCCGAACACATCTCCTAATGATAAAATCTAGACCTATTTTGTATAACTCATTAGCAACCCATGAATATTTTGCACTGTCATAAATGATATTTATTTTGTCTCTTGCATTCATTATTGAAGGAAATTTCCCTGAAACTAAATAATTAGCAATGTCAGCAAACCAAGGAGTTTGAGTAGAAATTGCAAAAAGATATTCATCAGGGAATTGATCTTCAACTAGAGTATTGTCTTTGATGTTTTGGAGTCTAGATAGGAAATCAGCTACTATGTTTTGTTTTCCAGGCCTATCTAGAATGGTAATGTTGAATTCTTGTAAAAGAAATAACCATCTTATGATCCTGCCATTAGTAATTTATTTTTTCATTAAATATCTAATTACAGAGTGATTTGTGTGAACAAAAGTTTCATAACCTGTTATATAGTGTCTAAATTTGTTTATGGCATGAACAACAGCTAAAAACTCTTTTTTAGTTACAATATAGTTTAACTCTGAAGGAGTCAAATTTTTACTGGTATAGTAGATGGCATAAGGAATCAGGTATTTTTGTCCCAATACTGCTCCTAGAGCTGTATTCGAGGCATCTGTTGAAATATGAAAAGGTAACTTCCAGTTAGGTCCCCTTAAAATAGGTGCTTCAGAAATTTTTGTTTTCAGGGTCTCAAAGCCTAACTGGCAATCAGGATTCCACCTAAATTCATAGTCTTTGGTAAGTAATTTGAAAAGTGGAGATGCTATCTTGGTGAAGTTTTCTATAAACCTTCGATAATATCCTATAAATCCAAGAAAACTCCTAACATATTTTTGACAACTTGGAATAGATAAGTTAGAGATGACTTCAACTTTTGACTCATCAACTCTAATCCCATCCCCTGAAATGTGATGTCCCAAAACAATTCCTTCAATAAACATCATAAAACACTTTTCATGACTTAGTGAAAGATTTTCTTCTTTACATCTCTTTAAGACTTTTTCCAAGTTTGCTAAGGCTTCTTCAAATGTGTTTCCATAAACTGTGAAATCATCCATATATACCTCTACACAATCATGTATTAGATCCGAAAAGATTCCTAATACTTCCCTTTGAAATGTTGCAGGTGCATTGCATAATCCAAATGGAAATACTCGGTAAGCATAGGTACCCCAAGGACAGGTAAATGTGGTTTTGTCTTGACCTTCCAGTGCTACTTGGATTTGATTATAACCACTAAACCCATATAGGAATGAGAAGTACTTTTTGCCAGGTAATATATCTAACACCTGATCTATGAAAGGTAAGGGAAAATGATCTTTAATAGTAGCTTTGTTTAATTCCCGGTAGTCAATACACACCCTCCATTTACCATTTTTCTTTGGCACAATTACCAAAGGAGAAACCCACTGACTATCTGAAATGGGATAGATAACGTTGACATTCAATAATTTTTGCAATTCTTCTTTAACAATCTCCCTAAGATTTGGATTCATCCTTCTCTGAGGTTGTCTGATTGGTTTACAATTTTCCTCTATGTAGATGTGATGAGTGCAAATCTTGGGGCTTATCCCTTTCATATCAGTGTACTCCCATGCATATTTAGAAGAATGTCTCTGTAATATCTTGACTAGCTCTTCTTGTTGAGATTTCTCTAGGTTCTTGTTTATGTTTAAAGTTTTTCCTGGAAATATCTCAATTGTAGATCTGTCAAATTTATCCATGGAATAAAGAGACATCTGTCTTGATGATAAAAACTCAATGTTGGATTCTTCTTGAAATTGTTCATGCTTATATTCCGAAGAGGATTCAAATTTTTATAAGGTATTCAGAATCTCATTGTCTTCACTAATTTCTGAAATTGTGAAGAGAGGTTGTAAGTCTTCTTCATCCTCTATCCATTGAGTATCATCTAATTTTTTAATTGTTCTTGCTGGAGGATAGAAGGTAAATTTCTTGGTTGAACTACCATCAGAGATGTACATATCACTGGATCTACAACTAATGAAAGCATCAGCTATAGCTAACCAAGGTCTTCCTAATATAATAGGGTGTCCTCCTAGATTATTCTTAGGAGTTAGGATCATAAAATCCACACGATACTCCCAAGAGTCTAGGGACACTGGAATGTCTTCTATTGCCCCATCAGGTTTGATCACGGATCTATCTGCTAATTGTAATAATGTGGGTGTAAAAAGAAGATTAGGAAGTTCCAGTTTATCCATGATTTGTCTACTCATGATATTGATTGCTGCTCCTAAATCAATTAGTGTGTTTTGGATCTCAATTCCATTGATGTGAATTTTAACAACTGGATTTCCTGGGTCTAGATAATTTGGAATAGCAATCTTACCCATCATGATATCTGCTATTTTTCCTGCTAGTTGAATTTTATTTATCTCTCTTATTCTTTTTCTTGTTTTCTTCCTGCTCAACTCCTTTATTGTTTTTGCTAAGATTGGAATTTCCTTGATGGCTTGTAATAATGGGATCTTAATACAAACATTTCTCAGCTCATCTAGGAAATCATAATTAGGCACAATAATTTTTTTTTCTACACCCTTATCAATATGTAATCTTTCTGGAAAGGGAGGTGTAGAAGTGGATGTTGATGGCTGCTCTAATATAGGAGTTGAAACTATTAGTTCTTTTTGTTTTGATTTTTCAATGTTTGAGTCTTGGAAAGTTGTGTTCTCTTCAAGAATTTTATTTACCCGTAGAGAATATTCCTCAGAATAGTCTTGCTCTTGTATGATTACAGAAGGTTTCCTCTCTTCAAGTATTCTTCCAGACCTAAGTTGAACATCACTAAGGTCTAAAAGAGTGATCAAATAAGTTGGAAACTGTTGGCCTTTTATCATGTATGTGTTCTGAGAATTTTTATTGTTGGGGTTTGGTATGGGTTGGGCAGGAAACTGATTTGTTTTCTGAGGAAATGGTAATGGAAGTGGTTTATTTTGATGTTGTGGATTTTGAAGATTTTTTTGAGGATTTTGTTGAAAATTTTGTTGAGGAGGGAAATTTGGATATGGCGGATAGGATGGTGGATATTGGTAATACTGAGAGTATCTTCCATAGGGATTTTGTGCTCCTTGAGCCCAGATTTTATATCGATTTTGAAACTAGGGCCAAGGTTGCTGCCAAGAATTCAAATTTGGTGGGGGTTGATTATACAGTTGGTCATGGAATCCTTGTGTTTGAGGTCCTTTCCAAGGCCTTCTAGAGACAAAATTGAGAGATTCTGTGGAATTTGTAGGAGTTTCTTCCTGAAAGATAGCTTTAAGACCAGGAAGTGAAGGACAACTCTTGGTCTCATTTTTTTCTGAACAAATTACACAAGTCTCTACAACTTTTGCATCCAAAGGGCACTCTCTCAAGGCATGTTTCTTTCTACATTTGGGACAAAAGATTGCTAAGGCATCAGATTCAGATTTTTGCTTGTTTTGTAACTTAAGGGTGTCTATCTGTTCACTAAGACTCTCCAAGATATCATATTTGAACTCATCAAGCATATGTCCTATTTCTGCCCTCCTTACTGTCCTAGAAGCAGACTTACTTGCCCTTGCAAGAGCAGGGTCTCTTGGTCGTTTTATAGTTTTAGATTTCCCTCTTGAAAAGTTGATACATAATTCAACTATTTCAGGTAATGTGAGCTGAGATATATCCCCTTTTCCCATCATGTTAAGGATATCTAACCATTCATCCCTAATTTTCTTCAACAAGAGAGCTTTCAAAGTGTCTTGGTCTAAGTTTTCCATTTTTTCTCTTTTGATGTTGTAGTTAAATCTCTCCAACAAATATTCTAGATTTTCATCCTATTTTTGTAGCATTTTAAACACTTCCTCCTTATGGTTGACTGGCATACAGTAATCCAAATACCTCTCTATAAATTCTTGTTTCATATCTTCCCATGTCCTAATAGAACTGTTGATCAAACTCATAAACCACTTCAATGTTGCTCCTTTCAATGTTGAAGGAAATAGTTTAAGTTTTTGAGCATATTGTAAGTAGTCATAGGTTCTACATAGGACTTCAAATTCAAATAAGAAGGTTTCAGGATCTTCAGTTTTAAGTCCATAAAAGTTTGGAAGGACAGAGGGTGAAATGTTTTTCATAGTTGTATTGGTTTCTTCATCCACTATAGGAAACCCAAAAGAGCTTCCCATTTCTCTTCTACCTCTTCCTCTGCCTCCTTCTCCTTCTACACCTCTACCTCCTTCTCCTCTACCTCTACCTCTACCCTCTCCAAATAGTGTGTGTTCTCCATTAAAAACTCCTCCTCCCCCTTCTTCTGCCATATTTGATTCTTCTGTAGAAGTTGAAAAGTTTATGTTCCTAGCAGGGGTTCCTGAATATTCTTCTAAGATAGGTTCAGTGGAAGGTCTTTCTGATGGAATATCTGATCTTAAGTCCTCTGGAAGTATAGGATCAGTAAAGGATGGAATGTGGGTTTGAGTTGGAGGTGTGTTGGCTCTAGGCCTTGATGAAACAAGTGGTGTTCTAGGAATCAAGCTTCTGCTTCTTATGAATCTACCCCTTGAGTCTCTTTCTCTATGCATATCATTGTTTTTGGGTGGTAAGAAATAAGGTTACCTAGTTACACTTCCCTGGCAACGGCGCCAAAATGTTGTGCTCAACTTAGTGTTCCTAAATTGAGGTCATAAATTATAAACCAGGGTCAGTAAACTGCTGAAGTGAGGTGCACTATATGTGCCTAGGTATCTGCTTCTCACTACATTGTGTTTAGTGTTTTTATGATGCTTTTGGTTTTGGTGGTTTTATGTTAAGAAGGAAAAGAACTAAATGTTGAAAAATAACAGTTGTTGGTCACACTAAAAACAGAGCAAAACCTATACTAAAGAACAGGAAATGCAAAGTTTGATAAGGAATCATAGCAAGGAAATAAATCACAACATGAACTTAATAACTCATAACATAAACTCATCTAGTTCATTCATTAGAAATATGTTGGAATAGTTTGAGAAAAGGACAATTTTAGTACAAATTAGGTTCTCCTAAGTAAACAACCATATTACAATATTACAAATAATCTCATCCATGGCTAAAATTTTATTGGATCACAATTGGAAAAAGATCATTTGTAGCACAATAAGATTTCTACTTTGAATTAACTTGTCATGCTAAGGTCAATCCATTCTACAGCTCAACTTGTCACTCCTAAGCCTCATTCGAAAATTAGAGATTATCTAAAATAGTTTTTGGGAAAGGCTTATTTGTGAGATTCCAAAAGATTACAGAACAACCAAGGCCTTAAACTGATATCACTAATTCACTCCTGTCCATATGATGATGCATAAATAGAAAGTTAGAAAAATATTAGTTTGTAAACAATTAAGGCTGTGAAGTCTAATTTTGACAGTTAACACAACTTAAAGAAAAATGGATAACACTGAACTAGAATGCAATTGATCAAAATTGCAACACAGTGATCACAACTAAAATAAAATTCTTTTAGCCTAACTTTGAAATATAGTGCACTGGAACTGAACTAGAATATCACTAATCTAACTTAAAGTAAAGTGAACAGAGTTATACTAGAGTTCCATTATCAAACTTGAAATACAGTGACAAAATTAAACTAAAATGACATCTACCTCCGGAGTACTACAACTAGACTAAAGATGCAACTAATCACTAAAATGTCTCAGCTCTGTCTCATTCAGAATTAGTGGTATTTTGAGATAATTTATAGAACAGGACTAGCTGCAACATGTTATGTAAATGAGCATGAAAACATACAATTCAACAAAACACAACAAAGCTCTAAAACACCACAGCTATGTCTCATCTAGAGTTAGTGATATTTTGGAAGATTTTATAAGATCACGACTAGCTGTAACTACTGGTGTAATTAAGGACAAAATCATAAAGTTCAGAGAAATGCAACTAACTCCTAAATACTACAGTTATATCCCATCCAATGTGAGTGGTATTTTGGAAGAGTTTATAAGGATAAGACTAACTGTGGCATCTGTTGTAAGTAAGTAAAAAAACACAAAGTTCAGAAAATTGGTTAAACTAAGAATGAAACAAGGATAAGTTACTTATCTAAACCATATGAACAAATCTTCTCAGGTAGCAGGGGCCCTCTACCACCAGATTAGCACGCAAATCTACTCAATATTGACTCAACTCTTGCAATAAAGTGATTCTTCTTTCATTAAAGGAGAAATTCTTCAAAACAGAGTATTTTCAGTCTTCTGAGATCTAGCAATAAAACATAAAATCTAACCAGCTGTTTCTCGGTCTCCTGAGTCATACTTATAAAAAGATTACATAACTTTCTTTGAGATAAAGCAGGAATAATTTTATTTCCCAATTAAAATCAAACTAAGACTCTGGTGGTGGCCTCGTACTATGATTAAGGACATCTGTACATTCCTTGTCCTATTAGAAGTCTATTTCCTAGTTTTGATTTCCCACGTGCATAACCACCTGTAGACTCGAGCTTAGACTTCACGGAGAGAAAGAAATGATGGGGGAGTGATGTGGAATACGACCATATGTGTTTTTCCTTGAGGTGACACCTGGAACCTGCATAAACATGAGAACGGCTGCGGAATAGGCAACTAGCTACAGAATGACTGCGTTCTGTAGCCGAGTTTAGTCAAACATTGCTACAATAACAAAATCATGAAAACATAGCAATTTAGTCATTATATTCATTCTTAAAGTAATCCTAATCAATCCTATTGATCATTTAAGCCTGTAATTGATGAGGGAAAAATAAAATGAAGTGAAATGTGGTGGAAAATAAGGACATCTTTGGGGCTCAACAATGCCCACAAGAGTATAGCATGGTGGTTAGCGCGACAATTAGTGGTTAGCTGAGGAAGTAGGCAACATTATTTTTGTTGACCTTCTTGTACTTGATGTTCAAATGAAACTGTTCCAGATATGTGGACCACTTCTGATGGCGATGATTCTTCAACTTCCCTTGTGTCTCTATGAACTATAGGGTTCCTCTGTGTGTATGATCGTTTCCTTCCCCAAAATGTAATTCTTCCATTGTTAGCAATATTACACATTGGAATACATCTCTTTGTAATAAGTGGGACACTTGTAGACTGTGTCAGATAGTGTTTCACTATGATATGCCACATGATGCCCCTGTTGAGTAAGAACTACCCCAATAGCATAGTCAGAGGTATCTGTCTCGATCTCAAATGTTTGTTGCAAGTCTAATAATTTGAGCACTGGGGCAGAGTACAGGTGATATTTAAACTCTTCAAATTCCTTCTGTTTACATTCAAACTAAAAGAAATTTTCTTTCGCTCCTCCCCTAGTGACTTGGCTCAACGGCCAAGTGATATGAGAGAATCCCAACATGAACCTGTGGTAGAAATTAACAAGACCCAGAAAGCTATTGAACTCTATTAGAGTGGTTGGGGCTGGCCAATCTTGAATGACTTGGAGCTTGGATGGATCCACATGCACCCCCCGCTCATTAATAATGTATCTCGGATACTGAACCTGAGTCATGCCAAAAGTGCACTTCTCCAAATTGGCACATAACTTTTGTTGCCGCAATGTTTCGAGGACTTGTCGGATGTGGTGGAGGTGCTCTTCCCAAGTCTAGCTAAAGATCAAGATGTGATCTAGGTATACTAATACAGATGAGTTGGTGAATGGCTACAAGATGTCATCCATGAGCCTCATGAAGGTTGCAAGAGAATTGGTCAACCTGAAAAGCATGACCACCCATTCAAACATGCCCTCCTTCGATTTGAAGGTAGTCTTCCACACATTAGAGGGTTCGATTGGTACTTGGTGATACTTGGACTTAAATTTGATCTTGTAGAAATATTTTAACCCCTTGAGTTGGTCCAGAAGGTCGTCAATCCATGGGATCGAGTACCTATTACAGACAGTGATATTATTGAGTGCTCGATAGTCAATACCGAGTCTCCAAGTCCCATCCTTCTTCTACACCAACACGATCGGGCTCCCACAAGGTGATGAACTCGACTGGATGTGACCTTTCTCCAAGATCTCCTGAATCTTCCTCTTGATTTCATTGTTCTTCATAACAAAGCATCGATAGATTGTTTCATTGGGTAGTGGTGCACCTTGGGTCATATCTATGGGATGCTTGACCTAGCAGTGCAGAGGCACCCCTACGGGTGAGATGAGGATGTCCCCATACTCCTTCACGACCTTTTCCATTTATAATTTTTGTGCAGAGGAGCGTTGGCTAGAGGTCGTGGCCACATTCTTCTTCTTGCTCTCAGGGTGGATCATCAGGAAAATAAGTTTCCCAGATTTGGAAATGAGGTTACTACATTGTTTTGTAGAAAACTATGGTACTTTAACATCAAATTTTTCTGTGAGTATTTTATAGCGAATTTTCTGCGCAGGGTATGAAACAAATTCATCAGAGCATGCACATCTTGATCCCTTTGCTGCCCCAACGTAGTCCATTTTATGTACTTGTACTCATAGCTCCCCATGGGATAATATTGTTCCTTGATGGCGTCTGGGAAAGAATTCCAAGTGGGTGTGGCTGAAAACAGAGAGGGTTCCCTCTCATCCTTTTGCTCAAAGTAGGTTTCCCACAAATCCTTGACATGGGGGGCGACTTTGAGGAGTGCAAAAGTAATATTTTTCCAGTTGGAAAATTCATAAATTAAGACATTCCCTTTTAATAGATTCAACCATCTATCTATGACATCTGCACCTATTTGGACCTCAAATACGAGAATTTCAAAGTTTACTTGTACCTTAAGAGGAGTTACAACTCCAAAGTGGCTGCTAGATGCATATGCGCCGCCAGTGGGTAGTCGTTGAAGAAACTGGGAAAAGTTATCCATCATCGTGTTCCTTTGTTTCTCAAGGGCCACCTCGATAAATATTTTCATAGGATATCTTTCTCCATCATCTTTCTTTTCATCCCCCATGGGCAGTCATCAGGGTTTACGAGGCTGATCTTCGAAAGGTTCAACCAGATCAAACCCTAACTCCTTATACCCCGACCTTATTGGGGACATGCAAATAAGGATCGAGAAAGAGCAGACCGCTTGATACCATTGATCCAGACTTATGTGGGAACGCAATAAAATAAAAAAATACAAAAATACTACCCAAAGCACAAGGTAAATATTACATCTACATAATGGTTGACAGGTTGATTAAATTTGGACATTTATTTTCCATTCCAACTAATTACTCAGTCAAGCAGGTGGAAAATTTGTTCTTTAAATATGTCTTCAGACTCCATGGACTACCTAAGAATATAGTTAGTGATTGGAATATTAGATCTACGAGTTCATTTTGGTAGGAAAATTTCAGGCTAGTCGGAATGAAATCAACCCCTAACACTAGCTACCACCCATAAACAAATGGTCAAACTAAGATCATGAATAAGTGCATTGAAGGATACCTATTTTAAACTCAGTGACCGATCGGGAAAAAATCACAGATCAAATGGTTGTACCTCAAGGAGCATTGTTACAATACCACTTATCATTTGTCTTTTGGGATTACACATTTTATGGCACTATATAGTTATGACACATCATCTTTTATGAACATGGTATTTGGAGATAGTAAGGACCCATTAGCTAAAGATTGGATATAAGAAAGTCAAGACATTTTCACTACTCAAATAAAACATGCAAACTGCCCAAAATTTATAAAAGATGTGTGTATACTAGCACCGAATAGAATGCAACTTTCAGGTAGGAGACCTCGTTTTCTTGAGATTGCAACCATATAGGAAATATAAACTCAAGAAAAGCAGTGCAAAAAATCTGAAGCAATTATTTTATGGACCTTGCAAAGTTCTCTAGAAGGTTGGTGTAGTGGTGTATGAGTTAGAACTACCAAAGGAGAAAAAAATTCATAATGGATTACATTTATCATGTCTCAAGAAGGGTAGCGGGTAGCAATTCACTAATTCTATCAAATAACACCTTTTAGGTGAAGAAGGACAACTAGAGCTAATCCCAAAATCAATCATGAAAGCACCTGAAAATAAACTAAGGGGAAAATTAATTCTAGAGTATTTTATTCTATGGAAAGACCTGCTAGAATAAGATGCCACATGGGAAGGAGAACGAATTTACAACACCCAAATTTACAATTACTTGAGGGAAAGAAATTTCAGAAAGGGGGGACAATAATGTTCTCTCCAAATGAATAGGCTGAGGGGGACAAAATAACATATCTGACTTTGTAGGCTATAGCCTTGATAAAGGGGTAAACCCCATTTTTTCTAATGTTGGGGAAAAATTATGCAAAAGTTGGTTCGATTGGGGAAAATACACCCAAAATTGGGGGTTGCACTCACAACCCCTCACATTTGGGGTCCCATGGAGAAATCTATAAATAAAAGAGATTCGAAATCAAATTGAGAGCATTGAATTGGAATCAAATACATATACTCTATGACTTGTGGCTATGAGGGTGTTAAGACCCCTTTCTCGTCTACTAATTTCGACGGTGAAAGATTCTACCCTAGTTATTAAACTCCTTTTATCTTTCGTCCTGTTATGGGAAAGAAGGAAGTTATCTATATGGAAAACTCAACCTCGTTGAATTTTTTGAATACAAATATAAGGTGGTTTTAGTCCCCATCATTCTTTGGAAAAAAATTTCTTTCTATGGCAGAATTGTGAAGATCTTCCTGTTTTTTTCGATGGGAAATCTAAAGAACCTTGGCCCCACGAAGGCAGATCTTAGCCCCCTTTATGGGGCAATTCGACCTCCCATAGAAAAAAAATTTCCCCTCTTTTGAGGCAACTTGACCCCCCTAATGAGGTAGATCTTGACCCCATTTCTGAGGGAATTCAGCCTCTCATGAGGTAACCCCCCCCCTGGAGGTAAAAATTGAACCCTTCTCTAAGGAAAAATCGAAACCATTTCTTGAGGCAATACTGAGATGATTACACCATTTTATGAGATTATTATGTTGAGGAAAAAAGGTGATTTTTCTTGAAGCAATTCGGTCCTTTCCTCAATTTTTCTGAGGTGGATCAACCACATCTTGAGGCAACTTAGGCACCTTTGAGACCAAACTCGATGGATATATTTCAGAGAATTTTTGTGGTACTTTAGAAGCCGAAATATTTTATGAATTTTTTATAGGAGCTTATTCTAAAATATAGACAATAAATTAAGTAATAATCCCAGGTTATGTAGGTTGTTAGTAGGACTCAATTAAATTAGTGAATTTGATTTGTTTGCAAATAGTATTAGTTTACTACAATATTAATTGAGTACATTGTTTATTTTCTTGGCACATTAGTCCTATTCATTGTGTAATTGGTTCATACCATATATTTTGTAGATTTTCTACTATTGTTATTACAAAACATGTGTGTTTTATGAAGAGTTGCTTGTTTTTGTGTGAATACATACACCCTTAATGATTGGAAACCCTATTTCAAAAAGACAAGCCCTAGGAGGAAAAATTTCCCTGGAACATTACAATATTGTAATTCCATCTCCAATGGAACTCATATGTAATACATTATGTTTCCAATAATATTCAATAGCCTCATCACATCAGGCTCACTTCAAAAGGGTTTCATTGTACATGTTAAAAGATGTACATCTTCATCTATTGGTACATTAATGTAAGTTCATCTCATGCTTCCATATTAAACTTTACATATGGCTACCTCGATCTACTTTTAATTATAACAATTTTTTCTATGATTGTTATTATCATATAGGTATATCACACTATTGTACTTCGATATCATTGCTTCGTCTACACCTTTGGTTGGAAATCCAACAAATTTGTCTATCCTGATCAGTTGCCAAGATGGTACTCCCTCCTTCTTGAATCAATATCCTCCATTGAAAAGGCACTTTACCCTTCCTCATATTCCCCTCCCATCCCTCGCTCCACTCCATATTCCCATCGAAGCACTAAGCCCTTACCATTCAAACTGATCCATAAAATGTTGTGCATGAAGAAAGACACCTCACTGTTAATTTCAAAGGAGACAAGGATACGAAAAATGTCTTTGGCTTTGAAATATTTTTATATATAAGGTGGAGAGATATATATCAATTTTTTTAGAAACGTTGTCGATTATTTCTTTGATAAAATCCAATCCTATACCTGTGAAAATTTTCTCAGAAGGAAATGTGAAATTGGCTAACAAGTAGTACAAGCACATAAAAAATGATTGGGTGATCTTATTAAATGGAACATCTACTATAGAACATGTCCTAGGAGAAATAGCATATGATTCCATGATGCATATCAACATAATATCGTTCAGTGAAATTAGATCGACAAATGTCAACTCGATTATTGATGTTGTTGGTGTAGTTACTGACATCTCCCCTCCATGCACTATATGTAGAAAATATGGATTTGAAGCTATTAAACAAAAAATCAATCTTCAATATAGATCTGGATATAGCATGTATGCCAACTTATGGGTGGGGAGAGGGGAATTTGATGCAAAATCAAAAGACATCTCTCTCTATGCACTATATGAAGTAATATTATCCTTGTAATTAAGTTTGCTTGTGTCAATGAATTCGATGGAAAAAATGTTGGAACTACATCAAAATCCATTTTTCTTGTCATCCCTGATATCAAAGAAGCCCACATCTAAAATCATGGTTTGAAAAGGAAGGATTAGCTAAAACTTATCCATCCTTGACTACCTACAACTTCTCCATCCTTAACTATAAGATATGCGCTTTATTTTTCCCAACTACCTAAAAAAATAAAGCATTGAGCTTTCCAACATTGACACATATGAGAAATTTTCACCCTTTCATGTGAAGGTTATAATAAAAAAATATGGATGGATAAATTTTATTATCTTTCCTACCCTTGTATCATTTTTTAGAAACATTGCATGAAAATAATCATTCACAATAATGTAAACATATGGAAATTTCCAAAATGAACATTAATGTAAGTGAATGTGATTATATATACTTAGACTCGACATACAAGATCACACTAGAGATTTTCTTTCAACAATTTCTTTTGAGTATGCAACATCTACCATACTCAACGTGCAAAAGACTTCCACTTATTATCTTAAAACCTAGATTCAATCATGGATATTGGCTTCAAATTACTCTGGACAGCACCTCTTCACATCATTGACAAATATGGAAACATTTTGAGAAATATTGTGCATGAAATCTATCATCATTAATGATCCAGATTTCTTCAGCTACTAGAATTATCCAAGATATTTTACTTATGTGATGTTAATATAATTTTATTTAAAATATCATAAAAAAATCACATGTGCATTATTAAACAAGAGGAAACATAATGATGATCAGAAAAACAATAACATGACACATTTGATAACGGATTTCACCCAGTGCGGGTTACGTCTTCGGGCACGGTTTCAAGATAGTGGAGGTTTCTTCATTAATTACAACTAATGACGATAATGTACCTGGCATGATCTTTGTCACAAAAAGTAAAAATACCATCAATAGGAGTGGTGTGTCTCTCCACAAGACGTTCTCCCTACAAGAACTCTCACTCAAAATGGGTCTTCCTTCAGCATGACAATCTAATTAAATATCATAATAATTTCGAAAGAAGCATCCATCAACATAGTGTCAAACAGGGATCTTAACAAGAGTAATATCATCTCACCAATAACAAAAGGAAGCATAACATAACTCCATTGTGCACCTCCACTTTCGAATATGGCTGAAAACTGCAAAGCTTGATTCCTGAAATGGACTACACCATTGAATTTCTGGAAATGATTAGTGTAAAATCAACTTTCAACTTGTCCAATTGTGAGCCTTCAGAAATATTTTAGATTCCCCATGATTGCACAAAGATTTGTCTCCACTGGCTGACTAGAGATCTACTACTCAGATGAAAAATATGATCTTCCCATCACAATCCTTGCAAAATTCTAAGAAAAATGAGTATAAATTCAACCATATTCCAACACTGGAAAAATTCGGCCTCTAAGGGAATATTTTAGATTCCTAAAGATTATTAAAATATTCTTTTCTATGGGGCACCTAAAATTTAGCTACTCAAATGGTGAACCTAACTTCACCATCGTACTCCCTGTGAAATTATGAGAAAAATGACTATAAACTTGACAGCATATTGTCACTGTGAAAAATCACCTCCCAAGGAATCTTTGAGGAATCAATTGATTTTCCTTGCTCATGGTTTTTATCCTCTATCTGGGAAATGTTCCACCCCTGGTCATGATTCCATAGATCGCGGTTCTGTTCTTATTCGACGCTCTCCAATTTGCCTAAGCTCAGTCTCAGTCCTTCGCCTCTTTATGAAAATGAAAGTTTGAGTTTAAATACAAGTTGTGGATGGATTCTCCAATGAGAGGCCCATTGGGCCATTAGTGTGAGGACATAATTGGCTGGTAAAATATTCCAAGACCGAACACCCTACCCACCCATACAATGACACTTTTTTTCTTAGGAGTTAATTGTTATGGAAACCATCAGTTATGGTTTGGGTAGTCGATAATGTTGGTAGTTATTGACTTGTCAAGAATTTAGACCATCACTTCTCGTTCTACCTTCATGCTTTAGGGGCATATGTTATACATTATTTTTTTGCACTCCCTGTCTCATGCCCTGATCTGTCAAAATTTTCCCAAAATGTCGCAAAGTTATAAAATTTTTTAATGTGTTCACCATGAAAACATGACCAGAGCATCCCTGAAGAACAAAATAAGAAATTCCTTGAAGAAATTTTGGAAAGGATTTACAAAACCGCTATTTTCAGGGCCAACGTGGTCCTCATGACTTATGCCTAGCACTTTTCACCTTCACCATTATATGTGTCTAGCACTGCCAGCATGAGAATGTAAGTGAAAAGTGCGTTGCTCCTCTTGAAGCAGTTTCTCCCAAAATGGAGGAGAATATTCTCTTACTAGAAGCCTCGAGAATAGAGAGTTAGTTATAGGTGAATAAGGATTGGGTCAAGATCTCCCATTTTAAGGCTTTTATCCTACTATTAGGGATATTCCCCTTAATATGTGGAGCTTCTTCCCCCTTTTTGGATCCCTAACTCCCTCTCCTTCCCTATAAATGAATTCCATACTTTCCTCAAATGGTTGATCAATGTTGGTTGTCATCTATGCACTCAGTTGTGCCTAAATGTTGTCATTTTTTGAAAGAGAAAGGAGTGCTTGAAGGTCTTGTCTAGGACTTGGAAACTCATCCGAAGGAGGCTTCCAACATCATAACTTAAGCGGTTTTATGCTTCCCTTACTTTCTATTAATAATAAATTATGTATTTGCTTCCCATAAATGTGTAAATAATTACTCATTTAGTGTGATACTCTCTAATCTATCATATAGTTTATGGTGGAATGAATTATGATATGTATGATTTTTTATCTTTGTTTGAAATTCCTTGTAGGTAGTCATTTTTGACAGTGTAAAGATGATTGGACTTGGAAGCGAGAATATTGGGAAATGATACTAATGAGCGTTAGCATCAGAGTAAGGTAGAACATCTATCTTACTTTGTACTTCCTGATATAACCAAGGAAAGTTTACACATATTTTTTTGGTTTTTTGCTAGATCCTTCCTTTAGGACTATAGAGATTGCTTTTGTCCACAAAATGGATTCTATGTACAAAAAAATGGTGACTCCAATGAGGAGCTAATAAGAATAAGAAAAGGTCAAAGAAGAAGAAGAAAAATAACCAAAAGGCCAACCCAACAACCATTGCTACTGACGCAGCTAAAGTCGAAAAATATTCCAACATTAGAGAAATTTTGAGGTCTAAAATGGGCCTCCTAAGAAAAATGTACAACCAAAATAAACTTTATAAGAACAAATAAGATTCAAGATGACGATGTCAACCATGGGGGATGATTCACCACTTTTGGAGTAAAAAGTAAAAAGATTAAAAAATATTAAAATAATAAAACTATTTTTTCAACTGATATTTTCAACGTATCTCCCTAATGTTTAACTCAAATTTTGAGTAGGAGTACTTGTTTCATAAAAAAATTAATTTCGCGTCCAAAGAGCAACCATGTTTCATAATTTTTATGTACCTTGCTACATGAAAAATTAGAAATGCATGAAAAAACGTGATGGCAATCACATTTTTCATGTATTTCTATTTTTTCTTGTTGAAAGACCCATTTAAAGTATGCAACATGGGTACTCCTTTGATGAGGAATCAAATTATACATCCAACAAGTCTTCCCTCTCGAAATTTGAGTAAACCCATGTGGAGATAAATTAAAAATATGAGTTGAAAAAGTAGTTTATTCATTTTTCCCTCTAAAATTTGATGATCTAATCTAATATTATTTTATTATTTCCATTATTATTTTATAATTTCCTTAGGAATCCAATTTTAGACCTCAAAATTCCTCTAATTTAAGCCACGTAAAGTTATATTCCCTTGTATGTTACGTAAGGGTGACTACCTTCTTAAGATTTCCCTGGTCTTCCCAAGATATTAGAAGTGTGGTCGATAGCCTCAAATCGACCTTTGTCATTGACCTCTGGATATCATACTAGTGATAAACCCCCAGCTAGTGTTATTAATATACATCAAAAAGAGGGTAAAATCAAATTTCCATGTAGTTTCTATGAATGGAATCATCCCATTCACCTTTCTCCTTATATGGATGAGGCCTTGAGAATTTTGGATAATCTTACAGCTTCTCAGCCACAACTTCCTACTAGTTACCGAAAGCTTTCCCATGATCCTCCATTAGTTTATCAACTGATTGATTAGAATTCATCTCTGGTCAATCCCACTCTCTCTGAAATTGAATCTCATGAGTCCATTCCAGACCAACCATTGGTTGAGAAAATGGTTGACCTGATTCCACCTTTAGTTGATCATACCTATCCCATAGAGACTGAACCTATTATGACTTAGACTATTTTTGTTTCTTCAAATTCCCATGAATTGGAAGGAAATCCTCTTGTTCCCACGGTATAGGAGGGAAATCCTCTTGTTCCCATGGTACAGGAGGGAAATCCTCCTATTCCTATAATAGAAAGGGGAATTTCTCTCATTCCCACGACACCACCTCCAAGTAGTATGGTCGCTCCCTTTGATTCGAGACGATTGGCAGGATATTGTCTTCCTTCTTATGTTCCTTTTCATATCACAGTACAAGCTTATAATGTGATCGTACCTAGCACCACCATAGATGAAGGTGCATATGTTAGTACTATGTCCTCAACTACTTGGAAAGCTTTGGGTTATCCACAGCTTCTACATGTTACTCAGAATTTTTTGCCTTTTAACAGATGAACTAGTAAACCATTAGGGATCCTTCCTAAGTTTCCTATTACTTTGGGAGGAAAAATTGTCCATGTCGACGTGATGGTTGTCCAAGGCCCTTCGGATTTTAATTTACTCCTTGGGCATGACTGCATTTATGTCATGGGATCTCTTGTCTCTTCTCTCTTTCGTGTGATGTCTTTCCCACATGAAGAAGAATTGTGACCACTGATGAACTTTCATTCATTGGTCCTAGTTTGACTATGAATCAACCATCATCCCTTATTTTTCCTTAGATGCAAGTGGTATCTTCCCCGCCATAGGTTAATTATTTGGCAACATGTTCCGTGCTTGTGTCTATTGATGATCCAGTAAGTGATACAGTGTGTCATGTACTAGGGGCATTGGACCCTCATTTCTAGAGTTTTTTTATCCCATTTGATGAGAACCTCTTGGAAGTGATGACCTTTTATGGGCCATGAACAAAGTGTCAGAGTAGATTTCCTTGTCTTGTGTCAATATCCTTAAAAAATGAAACAATGTCAGAGAATATTTCCTTGTCTTGTGTTAAGCTCCTTAAAAAATGAAACCAAGGATCCAAAGAAGAGTTCATTTTCTTGTGTAAATCTCCTTAAAAAATGAAACAAGTTCGTTGGAGTGGAGTTCCTTATCTTATGCCAAGCTCCTTAAAAAATGAAACAAGGTCTTTGGAGTAGAGTTCCTTGTCTTGTGTCGAGCTCCTTAAAAAATGAAACAAGGTCTTTAGAGAATAGTTCCTTTCCTTGTACCAAGCTCCTTAAAAAAATGAAACAAGGAGTCATGAGGATAATTATTTTACTGTATCAACCTCATTAAAAAATGAAACAAGTTCCTATGAGGATAGTTCCTCTACTATGTCAACCTCATTAAAAATGAAATAGGTCCCTATGAACATAACTCTTTTCCTGTGTCAAGCTCATTAAAAAATGAAACAAAATACCATTTCAATTCGAGCCTTTCATTAGATCTCATAAAATCTCAGTCAAGTCTTTCACTTGAACTCGTAAATGAACATTCATTCCATCTGTCTATTAGTAACCAATAGTCTACTTAGGTGAATGAAATGAAGTTGCGGTGCATGTACCTCGAATTGGGTCATTATGCTGGGGGCATGAAAACTTATTCCAAGCATATTTTTTCTCCATTTCAAGCTTGTGTAAAAATGAAACCAATTCCAAGCACAGGTTTTCCACATGTTTCAACCTTGTAAAAATGAAGCCACTCTCAAGAATAGTTTTTCCTTCATCTCAAGCTTTTGTAAAAATGAAACTATCTTCAAGGGTTCTCAAGCATAGTTTCCCATGTTCTAATATTGTGTAAAAAATGAAACCATTCTCATTCCACCTCTTGTGATTTCCATTTTTATCAAGCTCTTTTTCCATATGAGCCTTGGTTTTATCGTTCTATCGTCACCATCTATTTGGTCAATCATACATTTTCATTTGGTTGTTTTACCCTTTCCTGAGGAAATGCTGCAATGAGTGGTCTTGTTAGCCAACCTCTTAACCTTTATTTTTTTTTAGAAGTTCCACCATGACCAAAACCAGTTGATACCTTTTATACCACTCATTCCTCTAGCAGGATTCATCTTTCAGTTCTTTTCAAACTCCTAAAATATGAAAATATTTTTGAGCATTTTTCCTTTCGAACTCTTAAAATTAAATGAAAAAATGTCTACTCAGTGTAATTATAACCCTTTTATAGACTGATATAGACTAGTTATGAAAAAAGAATACTGTAGTCAAACATGACTAAGAGGTTCTCTTAGATATTGTTTTCTACCTTTTTGGACTCAAGAGACTATCTATGACAAGGGACCTTTGGATTTTCCTTTTTCCTATTTTTCAAACTCTCCAAACATGAAAAATATGTCGAGTTTTACGTTCATTGAAATCGATAAAATAATTAAACGTTGATGGACTTGTCAAACATGAAATGAATGAGCAACTCCTTCCTAGGGCTCGTTAAACTTACTAGGATGGATTCATCCGAAGAGTGAACTTATACGACAAGAATATGGTATCCTCTTCAAGATTATGATAAAAAATAAATAGGTACTCGCTATAAATAGTGGGGGAAAATGGAAGGAAACTCATATTCTATATTTCGTTAGAAAGGTGGCATGTCACTTTTGAACATGTAACTTATATGTATTTCGTGTTAGGTTTGGGACATCTCACTTTGTCACTTGCCTTCTTGGGTTTGTGCAATCCATTTTCCTCTCATTTGATTATATATATTCAACATGACCTCTAATCCTATTTTGAGTTAAATTCTTCCAAGTTCCAAAGTCGTGTCACTGATATGTTCAAGAAAAGTCCTCGTCTACAAATTGAAACCCTGTTTGACCTTCTCTACATCAATCCTGAATCATTCTTATCAACTCTACAAATACTATGTTTCATGTCAATGGTGTGGGGAGTGTTATGTCCCTCCTTCGATGGATCATTTCCTATCGACTCTATCTCATTATCAAGAAAGATGATCTAGAAGCTCCCTTTCAATACCTTGACGCTTGCATGCCTCAATGGAAAATTCTTCTCATTTGATGATAGGTTCACATCCTTGGACTTCAAATGGATGATTTTTTGTTGGGTGTGTGCTATATTCTTTCCACGACCCAACTCCCCTATGCTTGTGTCGGGTGCAGCAGGGGGGCGCAACCCCCCCTGTCGAGGGGTTTGCAGGGGACGGTACCCCCCTTACACAGGGTCTGGGGAAGCACTATGGAGAAATATTTTTGGACCCTATATTAGGTGGGAAGACCTGCCTTTGCTTTTGTGCATGGGCTTGCACATGGTTTTTGGCATCATGGTTTTCTTCCCATGGTATTTTGTAGATACGGTCAAGGGAACTACGATTATCTTCTAATCTAGGGTTAATAGGTTGGGCTTTATGAATGCTTCAACATGTATATATATGTGTTTTAACATTGAAAGGAATATAATGAAAAATCAAGTTTGTGGTCCCATTTTTTGGATCCAAGGGAGAATATTTGTGTATATATGTTTTATGTTTTATACTATCGTTGTTGCTTTATTTTCTATTTTAAGAGTTATTTTGCAAATAATTTTTGTATAGGGTTAAAAAATACATTTTTTATTAGAGTGGTTTTGGATTTAATAGGATGCATTTGCTGCTTAGGGTTTTTTCTCGAACCTATGGTGGAACCTATTCAGTGGGAGATCTGCGGGATCGATTCTTGTGGTGAATGAAGATGGTGAGTAGTGGAAAGATAGAGATCGAGAAATTTAATGGTCAGAGTTTTGATTTTTGGAAGCTTAATATGGAGGATTTGCTAGTGGATAAAGATCATTAGATCATGATGGATCCATGTATTAAACCAATGAAAATGTCAGATGAAGAATAAATGAAATTGGATCGGAAGACAAAGAGCATAATATGGTTATGTATCTCAAATTCGGTATTGTTGAATTTATTTGGAGAAGCTACGATAAAGGCTTTGTGGGACAAGTTAGGGACTTTGTACCAATCTAAGACTCTGGTAAATAATTTTTTCTTGTGGAAAAAGCTATATAACCTAAGGATGAAGGATGGAGACTCAGTGATAGAGCATCTAAACACCTTCAATATTTTGGTAAGTCATTTTTCATCTGTTGATATTAAAATATCAGATGAAGATAAGTGCATCATTTTTCTGTGTTCTCTACCTGATTCGTGGGATAACCTGGTTGTCGCGATAGGTAGAAATAAAACTACCTTTAATTTTGATGAAATTGTCTCAACCTTGTTGTCGAAGGAAATGAGACAAAAAAATATGAAGGGCCAGAATGAAGATGCCTTGTATGTACGAGGACAGACCCATATCAGAAATAAAAATAATTTCTCGAGTGGGAGATTTAAATCTCTAGGAAAGCCTATAAATGTGTGTTGGAAATGCAGAAAGGAAGGGCACTTCAAAAAGGACTATAGATCTAAATCTCATGATAAAGGAAAGGGATCTTATCATGCTCCTTCTACAGATGTGAAAACCTCCTTCGACAAGGGTGGGGATTTGTATTTAAATTCTTCTTTGAATACACATGTATACCATGAGGCATTTTTGGTTGACTCAGGTGCATCGTTTCACTTCACTCCCCATAGGGAGTGGTTCTGCGAGTATGAGACGTATGATGGTGGTGATGTCTTCTTAGGGGATGCTAGGAAGGCCAGAATCATCGAACGTTGAAAATTCAAGTTGAAATTGCAAGGTGGAAAGATTAGAACACTTCCTGGAGCTCTACATATTCTTACATTCGCTAGAAATCTGATTTCTGTAAGAAACATGGATGATGCAGGTGTAAAAATAGTTTTTGAGAAATATACCTGCAAGATGGTTTAGGGAGCATTGGTATTGATGTGGGGAGTTCATATTGGAACTCTATACAAGCTTCTGGGTAGCACTGCTATTGATGGGTATAATAGTTCTATGGTTCGTGAAAGTGGATCAAAAATCCTAGTGGTCTCTAGAGAAAAGGCCATGCTATGGCATCAAATACTTGGACATATTGGAGAGAAGGCCCTTTGTATACTACATGGTAATGGTATGGTAGAAGGTATGTCTAATTTTTCTAAGGATTTCGATTTCTGTAAACATTGTGTATATGGGAAGAAGAATTGGGTGATTTTCCCTTACGGTGCTAAGAGGGAGAATAATATATTAGAGCTTGTGCACAGTGATTTGTTTGGAACTATGTTGGTTCCATCATTGGGTAAGTTTGTGTAATATGTGTCATTTATAAATGACTTCTCAAGGAATACATGGATATATTTCCTAAGGAAAAAATCAGAAGTCTTTGACAAATTTAAAGAATTTAAGTCTCTGGTGGAAAACCATACAAAGAAGAAGATAAAGGTGTCGAGGACAGATAATGGAGGATAATTACGCAAGAAGGAATTTGAAGATTTTTGTAAGAAATGTGGTATATCATGGTAGAATATTACTCCATACACGCCTCTGCAAAATAGAGTTGCAGAAAGAATTAATAGTACATTGATGTAAAAGGAAAGAAGCATGCTCAGTGGTACCAGGTTAGGACAAGAATTATAGGTATAGGCAGTGGATACTACATGCTACCTGGTTAATGTATAACCTTCATCAGTGTTGGAGAATAAGACTCCACATGAGGTATGCACTAGTAAGAAACCCTCTCTTTCACATATGAGGGTGTTTGGATGTGATGTATATGTACATATTCCAAAGGAGAAAAGGAAAAAGTTGGATAATAAATCTGAAAGGTGCATATTTATTGGGTAGAAGGATGGTTTAAAAGGTTATAAAATGCTATAAGCTTTAGAACCCAAAAACAAGGAAGTTTGTGTATAGCTAAGATGTGTTGTTTATAGAGGTGAAATATGTTGTTAAACATGAATTCCTACCAAAGTAACCTGAGAAGATAGATTTTTAACTAAAGGAGGAATAATCAAACTCTATAGAAGAAAAAGATATAGAAGAGGAAGAGCCATAAACTATACTTGTAAGAAGATCTAGAAGAGGACTTAGCTTTGTCAGAAGAAAAGAGAATCAATGTGTGTATTTTAAATTAATTGGTGATCATGTTATTCATTTAGTTCTGTATGTGGATGATATGTTAATGGTTGGAAATGGAAAAGAAATTATCCAATATTTGAAGACCCAATTGCTATCCAAATTCGACATGAAGGATATTGGTGCTGTAAAATATATTTTGGGCATGGAAATTAAATGAGATTGGGCAAAGAGGAAGATCTAGTTAAATGAGAGAAAGTATGTCAAGACAATATTGTAGACGTTCAATATGTAGGACAGTAAACCGATGAAGGTTCCTATTCCTGTAGGTGTAAATTTATTTGTTAAACAGTGTCCTGAGACATAAGAAGAAGAAAAGGACATGTCTCATGTTCCATATCCAAGTGCAGTGGGTAGCCTGATGGATACAATGGTATGTACTAGACTAGACATTTCACATGCAGTGGGAGTATTGAGAAGGTTTATGTCAAAACCAGGGAAGGATAATTAGACATAAGTGAAGTGGGTTTTTAGGTATTTGAATGGCACTAGTGATTATGGTTTGTGCTACCGGGGTAGACTAGGATTGGACAAATTTTTGGATATCCGTGGCTTGTTGATGCAGATTGGGCTAGATATCTGGATCGCAGAAGATCTAAAAGTGGGTATGTGTTTAGAATATTTAGAGGTGCAGTCAGTTCGATGAGTAAAAGAAAATTTGTAGTGTCTATTTCAACTACAGAAGCTAAATACAATACATGGCAACCACTCATGCAAGTAAGTAAGTAGTTGCGTTGCAGATTTTATGTTCAAGTATGGGGTTGGTGTAGCGAGCTATAAGGATAGACTGTGATAGCCAAACTGCTATTTTATGGGCTAAGAAACGTGCTTATAATTCAAATACAAATCACATTGATGTTCAGTATCACTTTATGATAGATATGATTAAGGAAAAAATTTTGTTGATGGTAAAGGTGGAAACTTTGCATAATGTTGCAGGTGCATTGGCGAAGTCTATGAGCACTGATAAGTTATCTTGGTATAAAGAAACAATGGGCATTGCAGGGCTGGACCAATGACTAACCTCTCTTTTTTTCCCCATGTGGAAAGAAAACAACAAGTGGGAGAATGTTGGGTGTGTGTTATATTCTTTTCACGACCTAGCTCCCCTACGCTTTTTCTGAACGTAGTAGGGGAGTCAAGGGGGGGTGCAACCCCCCCTATCGGGGATTTTGTAGTGGGGTGGTAGACCCCCCTACACGGGGGTCTGGGGAAGTTCCCCAAGAAAATATTTTTAGACCCTATATTAGGTGGGCAGACTTGCCTATGGTTTTTTGCATGGGTTTGCACATGGTTTTGGGCATGATGGTTTTCTTCTATGGTATTTTATAGATCTGGTCAAGGAAACTATGGTTATGTTCTAATCTAGGGTTACTAGATTAGGGTTTATGAATGCTTTAGAATGTATATATATATATATCTGTGTGTGTGTGTGTGTGTTTTGTAACACTAAAATTAATATAATGAAAAATCAAGCTAGTATTCCCGATTTTGGGATCCAGTGGAAAATATTTTTGTATATATGTTTTATGTTTTTTTTCTCTCACTATTGTTTTATTTTATATTTTCAAAGTTCATTTGCAAATAATTTATGTACAAGGTTAAAACCTACATGATTTTCTAATGTTTTGACATTATCTCCATTATTTACACTTGTAGATTGTGATGTTGTACCTTGAGGGCCATCGTCATCATTGGTGGTTCTTCAAATTCCTGTTACCAGTTTACAACATCGACCCGTAATCAGGTGGTTTCTACCATGTTTGACTTCAATACATATATTCACATGGTAAGATTCATACTTTGGATGGGTCGGGATAGAGATGAAGACCCTCAGTTTCATCTGATAAATCTAGTCTACGTGGAGTTATTTAATATTCATAATTGTACACATGATCCTTTCTAGTCAGATGGTTTCATCCATGTTGTGGGTTCATGTATTGTTAGATTCCTATTAAGAGAATTATTATTCAACATACTTACATTAGAGATGTCATATGTATTGTACTATGTTTTATTTCCAAGTCTCTCGACAGTGGTTTCATAAGTCCTTGCCTTGAATTTTAAAGCATTTCAACCATCACTTCTCATTTTTCCTTCATGATTTAGGGGGCATCTGTGATATAGTATTTTTTCGTGCTCCCTGCCTCATGCTCTGAGTTATTGAACTTTTCCCCAATTGTCGCAAAGTGACACAATTTGTTAATATTTTCACCATGAAAACATGATCAGAGCATCCCTGAAGAACAAAAGAAGAAATTCTTTGAAGCAAATATAGAAAGGCTTTCCAAAAACCCTATTTGCAGGGTCAATGCAGTCCTCATGAATTATGCCTCGTGCTTGTCACCTTCACCATTATATGTGTCTAGTGCTATTAGCACGAGAATTTAAGTGAAAATTTCACTGCTCCTCTTCTGGAAGTTTCTCAAAAAATGGAGGAGAAGCCTCAGTTTCTAGAAGCCTCGAGAATGGAGAGCTGGTTACAGGTAAATAAGGATTGGGTCTAGATCTCATATTTCATCATTTGATCTTACTATTGTGGATATTACCCTTAATATATGGACCTTCTTCCCCCTTTTTTGGATCGCTAACTCCCTCTCCTTACCTATAAATGAATTCCCTACTTTCCTCAAAGGGTTGATCAATTTTGGTTTCCATCCTTGTGCTCATTTGTTCGTAAATGCTGTCATTTTGTGAAGGAGAAAGGAGTGCTTGAAGGTCTTGTCTAGGAATTGGAAACTAATCCAAAGGAGGCTTCCAAAATCAGAGCTTAAGGGGTTGTATGCTTCCCTTACTTTCTATTAATAGTACATTATGTGTTTTCTTCCCATAATCCAAAGGAGGCTTCCAAAATCAAAGCTTAAGGGGTTGTATGCTTCCCTTACTTTCTATTAATAGTACATTATGTGTTTTCTTCCCATAAATGTGTAAATAATTACTCATTTAGCGTGATACTCATTGATATGTCATATATTTTATGTTAGAATGGATTATCCTATGTATGTTTTTGTCTTCTCTACTTGATCTTCCCTATAGGTATTCATCTGCAACGACATAAAGAGGATTGGACTTAGAAGTGAGAAGATCGAGAAACGAAACCAACAGGCATCAACATCAGAGTGAGGTAGGCCATCTATCTTACTTTGTACTTTCTGATATAACCTAGGAAGCTTTACACATATTTATCTAGTTTTTTTATATATCCTTCCTTTAGGACTAGAGATATTGTTTCTATCTATAGAGGGGATTTTCAGTACAACACCTTGTGGTGATCGGCCTACCTGGGTTGGGTGGGTTCGAGCCCCGTCGAACCTATCAATGGTAATATAGTGCTTTTTTGGGTGGGTGGTTTCTACACCACACGACCCCAACCCAACCCATATGTTGTGTCGTATGTGGAGCAGGGGTGACAACCCGCCGCCCATAAATATATTTTAATATATTTGAAATATATATATTCGACCAATGTGATGGGGGTGGCGAAGGTTATGGCCCACCCCCCCTTTTTTAATTTTTTTTCAAGGCGATGAGCATTTCAATCTGGTTCTTGTTTGAGATCAATATGACCACTTTAAATTTTGACCTATAATGAGTCCTCTTTGACCTCTGAGGGTCTCTGGAACCACCTAGATCATTCTCCCCACTGATGATATTTTGGTCCACCAAAAGCATGAAAATAATATACAACCATAATGTACATTTTTTGCACCACAAGTTTTCTATAAGGTCACCATTCCTTCTCCTTCACCCTTTTTCTTCAGAGCCATAAGCGATGAGATGAAACCTACATCCCCTACAAACCTGTAGTAAAATATTTGCAAACTAAATTCTCAATTACATGACCAAATATGACCCAAATATCCCATACTTTCCATGAGTTTATAAAACATCCTTTGTGGTTAAGTTTACATCAAAATGGAATCAATACCCTAGTTATCAATACAAGGCCAAAACATCATCGTTTCTTAACATGTGATGGAAAACACATCATCACTTTTACAATTATGTTTCAATGCATGATTTAGAAAAATATGGCCACGACAAGATAACACATCTAAAAAAACCATCTCTCACTTATCAAAGTGAATGTGTTATCTTCCTGTGGAAGATTCGCTTGTTGAACAACTTTTTAAACTAGTTCATGCATGGACACTTTGTCCTGGAGAGGCTGCTCTAGATGGAGCCTATAAAATGTGGCTCTTTGATAACCACCTCTATAGAAATGACTACAATTATTATTCTTCCTCTAGACCTTCTTAACATGCTTCCTTTCCTTATGTGGATAAGGCCTTCCACACCTCATCTTGTTTCGTGACGCCATTCTCTTCCAACACTCAACAATCACATGGTTATGTAAACCAAAAAAACTACATGTTTCTCAATGTCATGATTTATGTTCATCATTAACAACATGATTTTAATCGAAAATAACCTTAGATAGCGAGACTTGTTATACCTTTCTTATTTATCTCTAGTGAAATTATGGCGATGCGATCTTGCCTCAATTATTTCTCTACAATGTGCACTGTCATGGGTTGATGGTGATGTGTTCCTATAATTCTCTTTCCTCTATCGTTTCAAAAATTTCTTGGAAGATTTTGACACCTTTAAGCACTCTCCTTCAGTGTATCCCAAACTTGCAAATCGCGGTATTTGCATGACCTCCAATGGCTGAGTCATACCTTGGCAATTAACACCAAGTCCTCCCCCTTTGTACCCCATATTCATAAGGAGTCTCATGCCAGTTCATGTAATGGGTACCTCCACATTTCCAACATAAATAACATCATGTGAATATGAAACTAAATAAAAATCAACATTGTTTACCTCAACTGTCAATTCTGAAACAGGTGATGACGGCTTCTCTAAGCCTTCATTGCGCTTCAACTCTTCCAAGGCCTCTTCCATGGCTCGTTGTTGAAGCTACAGATTATGCTTCTTCTCTTTCTCTTCTCGTAGAAGTCTCCTTAATGCAAAATAATCTGCTTGAAGGCTCTGGTCATTGCACTTCAATTCTTCTAAGGCCACTTCCACGGCTCGCAACCGAAGTTTCAATATCTGCTTCTCCTTTCTCTTCTCATAGAATCCTCTTTAATTCAGTGTTATCTGCTTGAAGTCTATGCTTGATCTCCTCATTCGAATGATAAGAAGACGATGAAGGCGATGAATATTCACTTGAGGGGGTAGATGGAGCATCTTCCTTTACGCTTTCTTTCTCTTGTTCCTCTATTTTCTCCTCATAAGATGCATAAATTATGTCCACCATTTTGGAAATCTTGAGGAAGGGCTCGACAATTCTTTTTCATATTCCATTATTTCATGTTTAATTTTTCACACTCGCAATTCACATCACCAAGAAGATTGCTCTGATACCAAACTTCATCCATATTTTTTCAGCTACTGGAATTATCCAAGATCTTTTAGTTTTGTGATGTTAATATAATTTCATTTAAAAGAGCATAAAATAATCACATCTTCATGCTTAAACAGGAGGAAACATAACGATGATCGGAAAATCAAGAACATGACACATCTCATAACGGATTTCACCCAGTGTGGGTTACGTTTCAGGCCTGGTGTTAAGATAGTGGAAGCCGCTTCATTAATTGTTGCTAAGATGATGATCTACATGGCATTTTATTTGTCAAAAAGAGGAAAAATACCCTTAATAAGAATCGTGTGTCCCTCCACGAGAAATTATCCCTACAATAAATCTCAGTCAAAATAGGTTTTCCTTTAGCATGAAATCTAATGAAATCTCACATTAATGTGGAAACAAGCATCCCTCAACATAGTGTCAAACAAGGATCTCAACAATAGTAACATCATCTTAGAAATAACAAAGTGAAGCATAAAATAACTACATCATGTAACCCCACTTTCGAAGATGGCCAAAAAATTCAAATCTCGACTACTAAAATGGACTGCACCTCTGAATTTCTGGTGATGAGTGGTGTAAAATCAACTTTCGACTTGTCCAATTCTGACATTGTCAAATTCCGGGCCTTCAGGAATCTTTTAAATTCCCCATGATTCCACAAATATTCCTCTCCATTGTTTGACTAGAGTTTTTCTACTCAAATGAAAAATCTGATCTTGTCGTCACGATCCTTGCGAAATTATGAGAAAAATGAATATAAAGTTGGCCATTTTCCAACACTAGAAAAATTCAGCCTCCAAGGGAATATTTTAGATTCCTTAAGATTCGTCAATGATTCCTCATTGTGGGGCAGCTGTAATTCTATGCTCAGATGGCGAATCTAACTTCACCATTGCGCTCCTTGCGAAATTCTGAGAAAAATGATTATAAACTTGATAACATTATGTCATTGTGAAAAAATAGCTCCCAAGGAATCTTTCAGGAATCAATTGATTCTCCTTTCTCATGGTTCTACTCCTCCATCTAGGAAAGGTTCTACCCCTAGTCACAATTCCATCGCTCATGGTGTCATTATGCTTCGGTGCTCTCCAATCTGTCTCTGCTTGTTCTCATTCCTCCCCTTTTTTGTGGAAATGAAAGGTTGAGTTTAAATACAAATCACAGATGGATTCTCCAACAAGAGACCCATTCAGCCATTGGTGTTATGCCATAATTGGCTGGGTGGGGGTTCCAAGATTAAACCCCCTGCCCACCCATACAACAACGCTTATTTTTAGGGCTTTAATTGTTATGGCAACCAACGGCTACATTTTGGGTGGTTGATAATGTTGGAAGTTATGGCGTAGAGTTAAATTATGTTTGGTGAATCGTTTTTATATTTTTTAATTTCATTTATGGGGCCGAATCAGGTGGTTTGGGTGGGTTCGAATCCCACTAGCCTCGACAATGGTAATGTAGTGCTTTTTTGAGTGGGAGGAGTCTGCACCACACGACCCTGACCCAAGCCATATGTTGTGTCATAGGTGGATTAGGGGTGGCGAGGGTGAAAACCCACCCCTCATACATATAATTTATTATATTTGACATAAATATATTCAACCAATGCGACAAGGGTAGTGGGGGTTATGGCCCGCCTCCTATTTTTAAATATTTTTTGTTTTAATAACCATATATGTTTATTTTAATATTTTGTCATTTCTAAGGGTTCATAGATAAATAAGGTGTTTAATAAATTCACCTGCTTTCGTGAGCCAAGTTCCATGCCCCAGACTTGGTCAGTTTATAGGACCCTTAAACCTAGCCCACTTGTCCACTTTCACCAAACCTTTGACCAGCCCTATCTCCTTCATACGAATTCAGATTGGAGTGTCGTTTACTCTATTGGAATCACGACAAAGGGCACTTCGACCTGGTTCTGTTTTGAGAGAAATCTGACCACTTTTAATTTTGACCTATTCTGAGTCATCTTTGACCTTTAAGGGTCTCTAGAACCACTTAGATCAATTAAGGAAGAAACATTTGAATTCTTTTCATGATGCAACATCATTTTTAAAGAAATCAAGGAAATTTTTAAATCATAAATATGTTTAATTACATGTGCCTCTATAATTTGCTATAATGTCTTCTCAACATATAGTCCTCATTTGCCTCCTTCGCTATATGTAATATTCATGTGATTGGATACTCTTTTGAACAAAGGTTTCATATGGAAATAATTGCATGTACCTATGAAATTTACTATAATGTTTTCTCAACATATAGTCCTTGTATGCCTCCTCTGCTATATGTAATATTCTAATGTGTAAATATACTTTTCAACATAGGTTGCATTTTCCCTCTTGTAACAAATCATGGAACTTGATGAGTCCAAAAAATTCATTTATTTATATAATTTATTTCAATATGCTTAAATCCGATTGGTGGTTACTCAATTATATTATTCAGCGACATCAACCATCTCCCACTCGTTATATACATTCCACTATATGAAAACATGTCCCAAACAAATGGATTATGGTACACCTTCAAAACAATCATCACATTTGATACTATTTTTTGTCAACAAGGTGACAACAACCCCTAAATGAATTTTAGAAACATCTTTCAAAACATCAAAAATGCAAACCCCAGACGATCGAAGATTGGACACTTCTGATGTCACAGACAGAATCCTTCTTGTCTAAATATGAGATGCACTCATTCCATAAATCTCTATGTCTATTCCCAACCAATAATGAAAAATTGATACATAATAAATGAATGTTGAAATCTCTAAACACTTCAATCACACAACACACCATTGAACACAATAGGATAAGTTCTACCTCTTCCTTTGAAGATAATCAATTAGAGTCAATTGTGCTTCTATGCACAAGTAAAAAAGTGTGTTTACCTCAAACATATGGGTTTTAGTTGGACTTGTGAATGGTTCACTCGAGAAAATTATATCTATATTCTAAAAATAATCAATTGCACCTCCATGACTTCCATCCCTTGTCATTGTAGATTTTGCTAAATACATTGGACCACCTTAGGAACAAAAAAACCCTAGCCATTTTCCTTTTCCACCAATAAAAAAAAATTGACACACTAAAATTCCCCTCAAAATGACTTCGGCATTAATTGTAAATAGATCTTAAGGAATGACATTATCAAAAGCTATAATAGGCATTGGAAAAATTGAATGTCAAGACCTTAGAGTCATATCAATATCAAGAGTTCTTTACAAGATATATGCATTTTCTCCGCATTTACTTTCAATTATTACAACATAATGCAAGACAATAATCAAGTCACTCAGTGGAAGCGTGCAGAAAAAATCCTTTGTTCTATGCCTCCACTAAAGGAGCTACTTTAATTCCTAAAATAACATCTCCAACAAGTTTCACATAATCAATAATCTCTTTATTTTTATATGATATTTTACCTATTTATTAATTGTTCTTTCCTTATTTCACTATTAATGTATAATTTTAGTAGAATCTCACAATATAAATTCTTCGTTCAATGCCTCCACTAGAGGATCTACTTTAATTCCCACATTAACATCTCCAACAAGTTTCACATAATGAAAAATTTCTCTCTATTTTAATACCACATTTCTTTTGTCTATTAATTGTTCTTTCACCGTCTCACTAGTAATAAAATTTACATATCTTCCATCATTATTATATTTTCTTTTACTTATGATGTTCTCTCCTTGTAGTAGGACCTATGGACTCATATATATTGACATTATATAGAGATTGTGCCAATATAGAAGCATAGAAAATTGCACTGCATAAGATACAAAGAAGCATTTTACCTGCACGAAACCCGAACATTTCACTATACCACCTTCAAACAACTATACAACTATTATTTAAAATCAAATGTATATGCCATGGCTCTCCTTGTATTTATGACACAATCTTCTTTTTGTTTGATCTCCATATGTGTGTGTGTGTGTGTGTGTGTGTGTGTCGGTGGGGGGGATAAAAAAAAAGTATATATCTTCAATGCTATTGTATATGTCATGGTTCTCCTATTTATGACTAATAACATTGTTTTATTTGATTTCCATATCTATATATTTGTTTATTTCAATTATATCACATCTTCCATTACTCCTTAATTCAACAATAATAAAAAATATGAAATTAATTTTCCCTTGGAGTTTGTTGCTTTGATCTAAAGGAATATACCCTTGATGATTTGTCTTATTGTTTTTAAGATTATAGTTGTGCTTGTAGATTAATATAGGAAACTTTTATGATTTCAAGTGTGTATATTAATTTAAAAATAACATAAATTTACATTTTCACTTCAAATTTCCCATGATTCATATACCTAAAAATTTTAAATATTCATTTGAATTTTCATGTGATAAAGGAAATACATATGTCCCAATTAAAAAAGGTTACCCAAGAGCAACAAAATTAATATTTATCTTTATCTTTCATATTCTACCTACTTACGACATTTCCTTTGCAACATTTTGTGCAATTTCGAGTTCTACTTCTGTTGGTGAGTGGATATTGAAACATTTACTCAAATATATAAAAGAATCACCAATATAAAAAGGAAAATATGTATATGAGAAAATACTTGCTCCAAATTGCTTCTACAACATTAATATATATATTTCTTTTTCATATGCTACCCTCTTATGACATTTCCTTGAAACATTTGGTGCAATTGCTAGTTCTAATTCAGTTGGTGAGTGGATATTGAAACCTTTACTCAAATATGTAAAAAGATCCCTAATATAAAATGGAAAAGATGGATATGCGAAAATAATCACTCCAGATTGCTTCTACTAATTAACAAAGTAGAACCCCTAGTGTATAACTTGCATTAATTTTTTATTTATATAGACAATATACACACGTGGAAATAAATTTTTATGTGGCACAATCAATCTCATGGAAATAGGATGAGAGAAGAACTAATTACAAATGAGAATGTATTTTGGATTAAGAACATCATTAGGATTTGGTTGACGTTTCAATACTAACTCACAATTATCAGTCGTTAATCATGAGAGAAACATAGAATCAAGTCCGGTAGGGGATAAACATATTGCAATCATTGATTTCACCACACCACAATAAGGTGAACTTCCTGTAAGACATTTCACTCATGTGCATGCTTCCAGATTTCCCGTAATACAATTCACTCGTGTGCATTTATTCAAAATGGAACTACCTTGCAACAAACAAGATTTATGATTATAAAAATAAACTTGACGTTGTTTTAATATGATATGATTAAATTTGTTTGTATCTTTCTTCTTCTCCATTTGATATGTAATAGTCGCTTATGTATTAGATTAGGTGTTGTATTGATTTCCCAAGTAAAATGCAAGTTAAGTGAAATATGGAACTCAAAGGAGACAGATGTTTTGAATGTGTTTGTTGTTGAGAGGTATTGTGGTCATGATATATGTTTGCATGGATTTGTTATTGGTTATAAATGTTAAATGGTAACATGGAAAAACTCAGGAAATAAATTTGTAGATTGAATAGGGAATGAAATGGTTGCAGTTGGGATAAGGTGGGCATCCTCGTAAGAAGGGTCATATGTTAATTTGTATTATTCTATAGAATTGGATCTACTAACAAAGCCTTCATAAGCATTGTGTTCAAAGAAGTTCTACCTGTGTCCTGAGAGAAAGTGATAGCATGCTCATTGCACATGTATTTCCCACCATGTGAGTCGGTTAACTGCAGTATTGGGTTTAATTTCACTATCAGCATTTCCTCAACTTCATTAGGCACCACAAATTTTTATTTAAGGTCATATTCTGCCATATGGGTCGATGACCATTTCTCATGGCAAGAATTTACAAGAAGCATGATTTCCATACATTGTAGTTTTATTTTAATCCCCGTCTACTTCAAGATAAAATTAACCATAAAGTGTATCCATAGTATCACTAGCATTCGAACCCACAAGAAACCTTGTGATACATATTTTTAAAAATGATTCGAAATTACGCTACATTGCTTGGCTTCACAAAACAAACTCCCTTGTCACAAGTAACCACCTTCTTTAGCTAGCACATATTCACACATTCTCTTCTTTCAATTAGTTGCATTTTTAAATCAATGTTTAGAACACTAAGTTGAACCAGTGATTCTTATTCCCGAAGTGCTCTTCTTACAATAACCTGATTCTATCGAATCCCTGTGCAACTTTGGGGAAAATTTCTAGTGCACAAAATCATAACATTCACATTGAAGATATATAAACATTCTTAGTCTAGACTTCTTTGAAGCACATGAAATTGCAACGTCTAATGGTTATAATTGTGCCTCATCCCATGGTTAGCCACATTCCATGTTTACATATCCCATTGAATACACTCGGGAATATCAGTAACTATTTCATATGTTTGCTACTAGAAGAGCCCACATGCATAAAAGAAATGGAATTATCTGTATTATTGTGTAGAAGTCATAAATAAGCATTATTTATCAAAAAAATGTTCCATACATAGTATATACCTATTAACGACTTATTAACAAGCATTCAAGTCACTATGTAAGAAAGAACTACATCTCTTCCACTTGGATAGAAAATTCACATGGGAAACACTTAGTCCATATGGCACTCTCTTCATAATAGCTTTGATTCTCAGTGGGAAATGTATGAACATGATTTTGTGTAGGAATAGACTTGACATGCGTTAAATTTTCATACGTATTTGTGAAATCATTATTTTTTTGCTCGAGAGAATGGGTAATTCACTAGAAAACAATGGAAGAAAAAAATATGAATGAAATTGGAAAAACTCAGGAGAGGAGTCCTTGAGGCTTCCCACAGTTGTGGATACATTCATTGAATTAAAATAATTGATTACAACCTTATAAATATGCATAGGACTAGGCTAGTTATAACTAATTCCTAATAATCAGGTTCTAATCCCTAACTAAAAAAAACTAAAAAATCATTCATTTCTCCATTAATTTCAGGTTCCCCCTCTTAATGGAGAAAGGATTGATTTCGAAACCTAGTATCTCTCTAAACAAATCAAATTTTATATTCCCAAGGGATTTTGTGAAAATGTTAGCAGCATTATCACAAGAATTACAATATTCAATAAAAATTTCCTTCGATTGTATCTTCTCTCTAATAATGAAATTGTGCATCAACATGCTTTGTCCTTGCATGAAAGATTAGATTATTTTCCAACTTTATTAAGGTATGGTTGGGACACTTGATCAATGTAGCCTTCCTTTGTTCTTCTCTAACATTTTAAAGAACTCACCTCAACCAAACAACTTCACAAGTTGTTGCACACAAAGATTTATATTCTACCTCTGTAGATGACAAAGATATAGTTAGATGCTTCTTGTTGCTCCATGAAATAATCCTAGATACAATATTGAATGCGTAACATGTAGTAGATCTTCTATCATCTGAATTACCGACCCAATATAAATCTGAGTAACGTGTCAACTCAACATAAAATGAATCAATATATTTAAGACCAAAATAAATTGTACATTTAATATACCTGAGTACTTCTTTTGTTGATGTCCAAAGGTTTTCTAGAGGTCTTGTCATAAACTAACTAAGCACACTAACTGAATATGCAATGTCAGGTCTAGTTTTAGTAAGATAATTCAGACTTCCAACTAGTTGTTTGTACAATGTACCATTAACCTCTTTTGAACCATCATCAAGATGAAGCTTCAGATTTTTTTCCATAGGAACAAATTTAGCTTTTCATTGATCCATATTAAACTATTTAAGCGCTTCTCTGACATACTTACCCTGTGAAACAAAATTTTGACCAACATCCTGCCAAAATTAAAGACCCAAGCATTAATGCAACTCACCAAGATATTTCATCTTGAATACCTGTGAAATCTGCATATTAATTTCATTGATTAACTTCACTAAATTTCATCTAATGATTAAGTCATCAACATAAAAATATATCGACACCACATACCCCTTTGCATCAAATTTGGTATACATATTCGGATCACTTTGACTTCTCATAAAACCCTACTGGAAAAATAAGTTATCTATCTTTTCATAGACCTAGGTGCTTTTTTCAGCCCATACAAAGCTTTCTTTAATCTAAAAACTAAATGTTCCTTCACTTTTTTCACAAACCCTTCAGGTTGTGTCAAACACACCTCCTCCTTTAAGTCACCATTCAGAAAAACAAATTTTACATCTAGTTGGTGCAAATTCCAACGATATTTTGTAGCTAATGTAATTAATAATCCAATAGTATTCAATTTAGCTACAGGTGCAAATTTTTCTTCATAAGAAATATCCTCTTTCTCAGAGTACCCTTTTACGACCAATCTAGCTTTATATTTATCTATGCTATCATCTTCTTTAAACTTGGGCTTGTATAACCATTTTCATCCTATGGGCTACTTTCCTTTAGGAAATTCAGGCAAATCCCAAGTTTTATTTTTAATTATAGATTCATATTCTTCCTCCATATCTTTTCTCCACTCTTCATATTCAATAGATTCATTAAAATTCATGGGTTATATGATATTCAAAACACTAGTCATGAGAGAATACTCCTTTTACCTTTTAGGTAGTTGAATCTGCCGAGTAAATTTCCTGTGTGCTTCACTACTTTCACCTCTGTTCTATGAAATTATTTCTCCATTTCCAATTGGGCTTTGACTGTTGATGATGTCCACATCACTGTATTCTTCCCCATGCTTTTGTTGGTCACTATTTTTTTTTTCTTCTTCTTTATTGTCTTCAACTTCAGGAAGAATGTGCCATATTTCATAGCTACTATCCTTGTTTCCTTCATCTTCCTGTTTAAGTAAAATTACATCTCTACTCACAAATACTCTGAGAGTAGATGGATCAAACATTCCATATGCTTTAAATTCTGTGAATTGTTGTATTATTCCATTATCCTTGTAGTACTTGACAAAGTTCCCCAATCTATATTCTCCCCCTTGATCTGAATGAAGAATATTTATAAACATCCTAGTATTCTTTTTTGGCATGTTTTTGAATTATTTAAAGTACTAAAAAAAATCACTCTCTTTCTTGAGGAAGTACACCCAAGTGTACCTTATGCAATCATCAATAAACAATAGAAAATAATAGGCTCCTCCTAAAGATTTGGTTTGCATAGGTTAACAAACATCATAATGCACAAGTTATAACACATCTCTTCTTCTCATATCAAAATTAGAGGGAAATTCATCTCTGTGAATTTTACTTAGTGCATAGCCTTCACATGCAATATATGGATTTTTTAACATAGGGATACCTTCAACCATACTTTGTTTCTGTAGCAATAATAAATCATGATAATTGATATGACCATACCTCTGATGCCAAAGACTTTCTAGTGTCATGGTTCTAGAAGTCAGTGCTTGATGACTTTTGCTTGTAACATCAAGCTTGTACAGGCCTCCAACTCACACTCCTAAAGCAACATGTTTATAAAGGTCCAACAAATCTTTCACTATACAATGTGATTTGAAGAATTCAACCTTCAGGTTATGATATGTAATTGTAGACACAAAGATAATTTTTTTCTTGATTCCAAGCACATACATGAAATTATGGATGCACCTTATATTGTCGTTTAGTAAAGTCATGGGTATATCACCATATCCCATGATATTATACGCACGATCATCTCCAAGGTAGATTTTTTTGTCATTGTTGATTTCCTTGAATTTTTTGTACCAATAATTTTTATATGCTATGTGAATCGACGCTCTAAAGTCCACAAACCATGTATTAGCTTCATCCATTTCAACAGATAAAGCAACATTAGACACAAATATCTTGAGATTTTTAAGATCAGAATTGAGGGCTTCTCCTACAAAATGTCCAAATTGTCTTCTATGTTTATGTACAGATTCATCAGTTTCCTTCTTATGGACATAATAGTTAAGAAGGGATATGAGGGGCCCTCTAGAAGTGCTCTAGGCCTGACCTTGGAGGAAATAATGCAACACCTTAAGTAGGATTGTTTGAAAGAAAAAGAAGTGTGGCGGTATATATATGATCTATATGATCCCATGGAATGCTACAAGGAAGACACCATCGAAGAGTGGCCAATTTATCAGTTCCACAATCCTATTGATAACAAAGCCTAGATTCTGACTCTAGGGTTCACCTTATGGAATATATGGAAGGAGTGCAAAAGAACCATTTTCGAGAAGAAGAGCCCCTTCGACTCTCCTGTGTGGACTCAGATCAAAGAGAACATATGTGAAACCATCCTCTTGGAAAAATGGGAACCCAATGACTGGAAGGTAACCTCCATTAAAGCTCGCATCCTATCCTCCCTCAACCTATCCCAGGCTTTGGTCCTTTCGGTGTCCCCTATATCAGTCTCTGGCGAGATTCTCACTTTTGCCATAGTAAAAGCATTTATTTTTAAATGACATACCTTGATTTGATTTTGGAAATGGCCTTTCCTAGGATGAGCTTCTTCTTTTTTTTTCTTCTCCTTTGTTCCCTTTGAAAAACTTCTTCTTTTCCACAAGTGCCATGTCTGGATTCTGAGGCTTCAAGTTCTTGTGCCTTTCTTCTTCCTACATTAATATACCTGTCAAATCCTTTGGTGTTTTCTCCCTTGTTGTGAGACATGTAATAAACATCTAGTAATCTTCTAACATTCCATTTAAGGTGATTGTTATCAGATCAATACTAGGTATTGAATCCCCTATGTCTCCCAACTTATCTTTCAATTCTTTAATTCTAGAAATAAAGGCATTAATAGGTTTGTCCTTTTCCATTTACCTTTCAGGAATAGAACATGATTTGTGTTTTTAGTCTCATATAATTTCTTAAGTGTATTCCAAGTTCCAGTAGATGTCTTACAATCATGAATACGAGGAATTATACAATCTTTGACCAACATTCTAAGCAGTACCTTTGCTTTGTTTTCGCACTTCTCCCAATCCTGAATTGTCCTAGTTGTCGTGCCAGCAGGTTTTTTTTCATCTCCTTTGTAATAGTCCAGGTGCCATAACCTTTTAAAAATGTCTGCAGCTTGAATTTCCAATTGACGTAAATTTTACCATCTACCCATTTCCCAATACTTTTCAAAAATACTTTTACAAACTCCAAATAAATTTAAATAAAGCCTAAAAAAAATTAATAAGACTTGAAAAAAAAAAAATCCCTTTCAAATAAATGCTCACCTTTGCCAATAACAATATATCAAAAAAAACACTTTCACATAAACGCTGCTCCTTTTTCACACACACACACACACACACAAATATATATATATATATATATATATATATATATATATATATATATATATATATATATATATATATATATTAAAAAACACTCACATAAGCGCTGCTCCTTTTAAATATATGAAGAAAAAACTTTGAAAATATGAGCTTTTAAATATACATATATTAACAAAACACTCACATAAGCGCTGCTCCTTTTAAATATATGAAAAAACATTCTGAAAATATGAGCACATTCTCTTCTTATATCATGGCCCCCCTTGAAACAAATATGAAATCGCCACTTTTTATTAAATTATATAAAATGGAGGCTTAAAAAAATTGGGGTTCAATTACCCAATAGACCACTCGGCACTTCAAGAAAGTCAAATATGAAATCTCGACATTCCATACCCAATGCTCAACAAAGGATAGAAAGTCAAATGTGATTTTGACATTGCAACACAGATCTCGACAGACTATGGGAGCGATGCATTCAATAATACAGAGTTTCTAGAGCCGTAGTGTATTGCTTTTTGTTCTTGAAAATCATTGAAATTTTATTAAGTTTTTAAGAAAATTTGGTAATGATTTTTGTAAATTTAGATTATGAGTAGTTTTTAGTGCGATTTTTTGAAGGTTTTTGTAATGGAATTTTTCGGTTTAATTTCTCTAAAATCTGGTAGGAATTCATTGAAAATACAAGTTTGATGGGTAACTTTGCACAATCAAAGTGCTATAGAGGTTTTTTAGGATGCTGAATCCATATATACACTCAAAAAACTAGTTAAAATAACCGAAATCAAGATTTTGCCTCAAATTTTTTTACCGGATTCGGGCACCAAAAACTCCAGAAAGTCGCACTAAAGACAACCCCTTTAGATTATAGGTAAAAAACTTCAATATTTTAGGAGTCTTAGATGTTTTTGATGGTGCCAAATTCATTTCCACCATCGAAAATATAATTCAAATAGTGTTACTGGACAATTTTTTAAACTTTTTGGCTCAAACTCCAACTATTTTTGGCTGTCAAGACAATTCTTTCTCCGCCTCCATAGGCAACTCCGTTTCTAGAAAATTTCCTTTATCAACACATCTCAACCCTTGGTAAAAGATGCTTTGGTCAAATAAAAACTACTTTGATGCCAAGATCTGGCTCACACACCACCTATCCACTTCACACACCATCATTGTCTTGACAGCGAGCCTTATTTCTCAGTCCATCGGCCCATAAATGCTCATGGGCCGATGGACTGGAAAATAAAACTCGCCTTGTCCTAACTATCTTCTATAAAAATTTGAAGTCTTGAACAAAAAACACACCCCACGCTTCCACTGTGGGGATCCAGACCAGGCTATTGAATGTACCTCCTCACAAAAGACAGCCACACCCAGCTGCTGTCATGTCTTCCACAGGATCGATTCAGATCCTGCTCTGATACCAACTAGAAAACAATGAGAAAAGCCTTGGAAAACAAAAATATGAATGAAATTGGGAAATCTCATCAGAGGAATTCCTATGGCTGCTCACAACTTCTGATATTTTCATTGAATTAACACAATTAATTACAATCTTATAAATTAAGATAATCAAATCAATTACAAACTTATAATCTTTATAAAGATGAATAAAATTAGGCTAACTAGAACTAATTCCAAACAATTAAGAACAAATCCCTAGTTACAACAAAATAAACAATCATACCTTTCTCCATTAATTTCAATTATTTCTCTCTTCAATCATTTAACTTGTCGTACATCATTCCTTTCTTATAAGGCATTGTCAGATGTAGATGTGCTAGTCTTGGCCACACTGTAAATATTTTCAATAGCTCGCAAATCAGACAACACATTATTTGAATATGTTTCTTCATAGGAATTTTCCAGTCTTATCCTTGTTGCAATAGAACGTAAAAGTTGATTCCATCGAGAAATTCCCTGACATTCATTCCTTTTCTTCTCTTCAATTTCCCTCCTTTCTTCCTCTTTCGAGTATGCCTGTAATTAAATCAGCGAGTTCTATTATAGTTGGCTCTGAATTTCATTTTCATGTAGACCAACTACAGTAAGTACAAATTATCTTTACTTTTGATGTAGACTAAAGGCACAAATTATCTTCTTCTGTAAGATTGGAGATACCAGATAACAATTTCACAAGAGAGAATTTTAGAAGAAACCATTGAAGGCCGCATGAACCCAGTAGAAGTCTTGAAAATATATTTTGTAGTCACAAATATTTACCCAAAAAGTTTGGTTAATTGCAATCTACATTACCTACAAAATTGCATCTCTGAATTCCTCACAGATAACAATGCCTTCAAAGATTGGCACTGAATGTCCATTACGAATCTCAAATCCAACCATGGCTTAAGAGAAATCAATTCCCAACCTCTTTGCAACATGCACTAAACGTTGCATCCTTAGGTGCATAGTACTATGAGGAAGACACTTTTCTGACCATACATCCACATGACCTCTTTAATTCGAGCAACAAGATAATGAAAAAATTTATCAAAGTGTAGCCTCCCCAACTGCTTGATCTATGAAAGCTCAAGAATACCATTTAATGAAGCACACATAATTATTACATAGGAAAACTCAAGGTATGGTTGTTGAAACAAGGAATGCTAGGTTAAAAGAAGATAAACAGTAAATAATAAAAACATCAAGGGAAGAACCACCTTTCCTTTGGTTTTACCTAGGCTCAAAAGAGGATGTCAAGTTATCATAAGAAGTCAAATACATGACATGCAAACAGAAGAGATGAGGCACTATTATCTACCCTTATCTAACCTGTAGACTTCCCTCTCAACATGCTTTATTTATGGTAAGCAAAAAAAAGGCCACCTTGGAGGTTTTTGCCACTAATTGATAACCATCAGATGAAAGGGAACTCCTCTGGTTTAAGAGGAATTGCTGAAAGAGATGTGCATCCTTATTGGCATTTTTTGGCAATTTTCAAATATAAAATTTAGTTGATACACAAGGCATACAAAATCAAAACATGACAATTTTTGAAAGGGGTAATACATATGGCGCACACACAAATATATTCCAATTATATGTATGCCAAATACATTTAGTTGCACATTTGAGTTTAGCAATCACCTTGGCACAATCCCAACCATAGCAGAGGGAAACTGTAACGTCTCTGTCTTCCATTTCCCAAGCAATGTAGTGTTGGGCCCTTCCAAACAGTCATCTTCCAATAAAGTAGGACTAGAATAACATTCCTTGGCTAGATTTCGCGAAGGCTTCACAACCTAGAAAGAAAACAATATTACACAAATATCAACGATGTGAAATAATATACCCAAAATGCAACCATCTAAAATTATCATATAGTGATGAAACTGCACCGCAAAAAGATTGCTTGTTCAAACCTTTGGAGGGGTTACGCCTTTCTTGATTTGCAATCCCACTCGTAGCCATCGTTCTGCTGTGTGCAGACTTTGGACACATGTTCGAGGATAGACTGGTTGTCCAACACAAAAACCAAGTACAGTGCCTTTGGATAAAGTGTCTGATATTTTTTGTGGCTGTGTGGCCGTAGTATAATTAGACTATTTTTTTGCCTTCAAAATTATGGAAATTTCAATAAGATTTTAAGAAAATGTGGCGGGGATTTTTGTAAATCCATGTTATAGCTGTCAAACTTCAACATTTTGGGTTTCCTAGATGTTTTTGATGGCACTGAATCTATTTTCACCATAAAAACATAATTTAAACATTGCTAGTACAAAATTCTTAAATTTTTTTATGCCTAAAATAAGTGAATATTGGCTTCTATAAGCAAGAATAAATGGCAATATTGTTGCTTACATGCATACCATTACCAATAAGTAAAATTTAAGACTGAAAGGAAATAAAAGTAGTGCATGAGTACATTCGACATAATCAATGCAAGATTAAGATAATATAACCTGCTGGTTGGTCAGAAGTGGCTCAGTAAAAGCTCTTGTCTCTAGCTCCATGTCCTCGAGAGAACTCTGATCTGCTAGTGGGGTCTTGTAATCTTGAGTCTCTAAAGATATACACTTTGCATCCTTAGGAAATATTTTACCATCATTTTCAATTGGTTTATAACAAATCTGTGATGCTTCCAATTTAACCAAATCTTCAGATCCAACTTCATTTGAACACCCTTGATAATTGATACCAGGACTCAAAGTAGATAGTTGAACTTTTTTTTCTTGGGATGCTTTCATGTCCGATGCCTCTGCAGATGTTGCAGCTTTTAAAGGACTCATTGTGACTTCCCACCATTGCGAAGAAACCCGTTGTGGTACTATGGCCAACCATTTAGAAGCATACTTGAAAACAAGAGCATTTTTATTTGCATAGTTATTCTTCATCTGATTAGGAAATCATATGTCAAGTAACATGATTTTAGTTGTTTGAGACATATTATCTTCGAGTGCTGACAACCATATGTTGAGGAAAATTAAAATATGTAGTTTATTGCGCTGAGAGGCACATTCTACAGCCTAGTATGACCCCAATCTGTAAGTATGTCGGAAGCCAAAAAAAAAATGTCGGCTTGAACAATAGCTTACATAAACATATAAATGAACAATTAAAATTTTATTAAAAATAAATTTAAACGATATAAACTTAAAATATGAAGAGTTTACTAACACTCAAATAAGAGATATGGTAAATAAATAAAATATGGTAAATACGTAAAAATATAAAAAAACCATAGGTATGGTAAATGAATAAAACCTCTTTTTATATTATTCAGGAGGTATGGAAAATAAATAAAAATATAAATAAACTAGAGGTATGGTAAATAAATAAAACCGATTTTTATATTTACTCAATAAACCACTTTATATTTACAAAAACTCAAAAACAGGTTTTATTTAGGTGAAGCCTATGTGACAAATTATTATTAAAACCATGGGCCAAATACCATGGGACAAATTATTAATAATACCCTAGGCAAATACCATGGGCAAAATAATATGTTTATAAAATAGATATGGTAAATAAGTAAATATAAAAAAGTATAAAGAGGTAAGGTAAGTAAATAAAAATATATCAAATACGATTAGAAATCAAGATCTAATTATATATGAAGTATAAGGATCAAATACCATGGACCAAATTATTATTAATACCATGCCAAAAAAAAATTATTAACCCTAACATTAATATTAAAATATTAATGTTATTAAATTTAATATGCTTATATTAATAAAATATTAAATTTATTATATTGTAACATATATTAATATATCATGATATATGATAGAGGTGGACAAATAGGGGGAGTGACAAGGGAGATATGGAGATAAATTGAAGGATATGGGAGAAGAGGAATGAAGAGAGAGAGAGAGAGTGAGAAGAGTGAGAGAGTTAGAGAGGGGTAAGAGAGGGAGAGGGAGACATAAAGATGGAGGTGGGAGAGAGATAAGGAGAGAGGGAGGGAGAAGGAGAGAGATAAGGAGAGAGGGAGGGAGAGAGGGAGGGAGAGAGGGAGAAAGAAGGGGGAAGGGAGAGGGAGGTAGGAGAGAAAGGGAGAGAGAGAGAAAGGATGAGAGGTGGAGGAGAGAAGGAGGGATAGAGAGTTGGAGCTGGAGGCGGAGCGAGGAAAGGAAGAAGAAGTACATAGAGAGGGACTGACAAGGGAGAGATGGAGAGAGAGTGTGTATGCTTATGGGTGGGATAAAGATACATAGGAGTGATGGAGACAAGGGGGAGAGAAGGAGAAAGGAGGAGTGATGGAGACAAGGGGGGAGAGAAGGATAATGGGATAGAAATAGTAAGATAGTTGGAGAGTGAGATAGAGTGATGGGGGAAGAGAGAGGATTTGAGGATAGAGAGAGAGAGAAAGAAAGAGAGCTTGGGGGTCAAATAGAAGGAGGTAAGAGAGGAATTATGAGAGATAGGAAGAGTGTGATGGGGGAAGAGAGGATTGTAGGAGAGAGAGAGAGAGAGAGAGAGAGATGAGGGAAGATAAAGGGAGAGAGAGGAAGGAAAAGGGAGGGGACTTGAAAGAAAGGAGGAGATAGGGAGGGATAGAAATATGGATTTGGAGGTGGAGAGAGGGAGGGATTGAGAGATGGAGAGAGAAAGAGATGGGGGAAGAGAAAGGGAGGTAGGAGAGAAAGGGATAGAGAGGAAGGAAAGGAGTGGGGACTTGAAAGAGAGGAGGAGAGAGGGAGGGATAGAAATATGGATTTGGAGGGGGAGAGAGGGAGGGATTGAGAGATGGAGCTAGATGAGGAGAGAGGGAGGGAAGAATAAATACATGGAGAGTGAGTAGTGGAGAGAGAGGGGGAGTGACAAGGGAGAGATGAAGAGGGGGTGTGTATGTTTTGGGGTGAGATAAAGAGACAAATAAGGAGATATGGAGAGAAAGGGGGAGAGAAGGAGAGAGATAGGCATATGGTAACAAAGTTGGAAGGTGAAGATAGAGAGAGAGGGGGGGTGGGGAGAAAGGAAAAGAGAGAGTGAAGACAGACAGTGAAAGAGATATGAAGATGGAGAGGGAGAGAGGGGGAGGTAAGAATAAAGACATAGAGGGTGAAAGGTGGAGAGAGAGAGAGAGGGAGTGATAAAGAAGATGGAGAGAAAGGGAGACAGGGTAGTAGGAAGGAAGAGAGATATAAGCGAGAGAGAGGGAGAGAGAGAGACGAGGAGGAGGAGGAGGGAGTGATAGATAGATTGGAGAAAGAGAGTTTATGTTTTGGAGTTGATATAGAGAGATAGAGTGAGACATAGATATAGATATAAGGTGAAGAGAAAAAAAGATAGATGGAGAGAAGGATGGAGGGACAAGGAAATTGATAGATATGGAGTGAGAGAGTGTGTGTGTATGGTGGGGTGAGATAAAGAAAAAAAAGAGGAGAGATGGATGGATATATAGATATATATGGGGGAGAGGGGGAAGAAGGTTTCATGTAGTAGATGCATTGATTTCAGTGTAGATGGTGATTTTTAATTCTATTTGATTTCTTGCACTAGATGAATTGATTTTCGTGTAGATGTTGATTTCTAATGATATTTGATTACTTACACTAGATGGATTGATTTTAATGTAGATGATTTCTAATCCTATTTGATTGCTTGCACTAAATGCATTAATTTCAGTGTAGATGATGATTTCTAATCCTATTTGATTGATTTCACTCAATGCATTAATTTTAATGTAGATTTTGATTTTTGGTTATATTTGATTTCTTTCACTAGATGAATTGATTTCAATGTAGATTATTTTTAATCCTATTTGATTGCTTGCATTGAATGGATTGATTTCAATGTAGATGGTGATTTCTAATCCTATTTGATTGCTTTCACTAAATGCCTTGATTTCAGTGTAGATGGTGATTTCTAGTCTTATTTGATTGATTACACTAGATGCATTAATTTCAATGTAGATGTTGATTTATAATTATATTTGATTGCTTGCACTAAATGCATTGATTTAAATGTAGATGATTTATAATCCTATTTGATTCCTTGCACTAAACACATTTTCAGTGTAGATGGTGATTTCTAATCCTATTTGATTGCATGCACTAGATGCATTGATTTCAGTGTAGATGTTGGCTTTAAATCCAATTTTCCTACTTGCACTAGACTCATTTATTTGACCGTAGATGTTGATTTCTAATCATATTTCATTACTTGCATTAGATGCATTGATTTTAGTGTAGATGTTGTTTTCTATTATTATTTGATTTCTTGCATTAGTTGCATTGATTTCAGTGTATATGTTGATTTCTAATTTGATGTAATTGGATGTATGATGGTACATTAATTTTAAAGTCATTGAATTAATAGTGTGTGTGCAATGATTTCAGTGTAAGCACAAAAAATTATTGACAATGTACATTGATTTTTGTGTTATATTAATTCAACCTATTAATATTGGAGAGCAAGAGAGACAAGGTATGATGCTTATTACAACAGCTCGAGCTAAATATTTAAATGGTTTACGATTCCAATTGTCATTTTCAAATAATCAATATGAAAATATGGAAAAACTAACATGGGTGAAAATAAGAATAGTAGAAGAAAATAGTTTGAAATCCATCACAATGAAGACTATTCATAATTGACTACATTCTTATTATTCACAGTTTCTATCATTCAATATTATTACATTGTCACTTTGCATTCAAAATTTTATTTCATCATTAAAGTTATTTTACAATATTTATCATCTCAACAAACTGAGGTAACTAATCAATTTAAAATTAAAATGACTCAATAAATCTTAGACATATTTAACATATTTAAAATGGTTATGTTAATATTAGATACATCTTAACTCCCAATCTATCAAGCGCTAAGAGACATTAAATCTCTCGAGGTGAAAACCTCAAAGGTTTTCACCTCGAGAGATTTGATCCCTCGAGGCACTTGATAGATCCAGAGTTAAAATTGATCTAGGCTGGTATTTAGAAATGTATTCAGAACAGGCATCAAAGATGATGGACATCAGCCATAAATAATTAAGATGGCTGGACAATATACAAAATAAAGATAGGGAAATCAGTGAGCAAATAGAGCTCTATGAATCTCTTTTATTTTCAATTTTTATAGTTACAAGATGGAAAATTAAATAGTTGACGTTTGAACTTTTGCAAATGATTCTTTTGAACGAAGTTATTTCACTGCATTGCAGCCCTGGAGATAACTGTCCTCAATTGTAGCGAAGCTTGGCCAAATACTGTCCAGGGAATGCCAAATACACTGCATACTACAATTCGGTGACCAGCTGAAATTCAAACAGTTAAACGTGATTTAATTTACGTTGTGTTAACAATAAGCAATGTGCTCTGGCTTGAATGTTCAATCACGGTACTTGTTTCTGGTTCAACCATATCTACGGAGGCAACAGAATAGCTCTGGACGCCTGGAGGATAGGGTTTTTTCTTTTTTAGGAATTCTATAAAAATATTTCAAAACATTAGATAGTTAGAATGTTTGAATTATTTTTTGATGGTGGAAAATTTTTTAGATAGTTAAAATCCTCAAAACCTTGTAATCTAAATTTTCAAAAATTCCTGTACTTACCGAAATTTCTAATTATTTTATAGATCTTTCTAGACTACGATTTCAACCTGCATTCAAGCCATTATACTCCCAATACAGATTTGGTGCATGCTAGACCAAATGCCAATTGAATGTATACATGTATATGTATACTCTGTTTTATCCAACTGTGCAGTACCAAACACTTATTACATCTCTGTTTTATCCAACTGTGCAGACACCAAACACTTATTCCACCAGTCTGTGCATATTATATATTTAATCAGCAATATAAGATGTGATTGCTTCAAAAGTGACATTGCCTCTGGCCATAGCCAATTTTAATTTCAAATATCATTTATGGATGGCTGTAGGTACTGAACACACGTGCTGAAGGGACATTGGTTGTATGCATATGAAGTATAAGGACAGGTCCAATCAAATGATGGCTGAGGGTGCATTCACAAGGCATATAGGCAAAAGATCCAAACCTAATGATTAAATAATTGAAGATGGTTGTAGTGGCTTAAGTTTCATAAATGTATTTGGGAGAAAGAGTTAGAGAGAAAGAAAAAGTACTACATTGAAGAGTTTAACTCCATTTATAATCGATCAACAAAAAGTGTACATAGGTGTCAATATTTCTTGGAGATCTAAAATTCTTATTGCTCAATTAAGGACTAATTCTCATCAACTCCTTTGTGAAACAGAGCATTGGAAAATGCCAAAAGAAACTTGGGAGGAAAGAGTATGTATTTTTTGTTCTTCCTGAAAAGTGGTAAAGAAAAACATTTTATTTTAGGATGCAAAGCCTTCAAAGACATTATGCAGGTATTCTGGCTGCTAGCTCCAAAGAGTTTGTCCAGACGCTGGGAGAGTTTATTGTAAAACTCTATGAGAAAAGAACTGATTATAAGAGCCAAATGAAGAAGCAATCTGTCTCATAAGCTATATTTTTAGCCTTGTAAACTTTAAAATTACTTTCTTTAAACAGACGGGGTTCAACAGTATAATATACCTAGCTATTAAACAAGTATTAGATTCAGGCTTTGAGCTGTAGCAGCATTTAACCAGTTAAAAGTTGCATACCGGCAATCAAATAACCCAACAATTAGAATGCCCGGTCAAATAATAATGGTGTGGGTGCATTTAGTTACAACGCCCAATACAGCGCACTAGTTTGATTTCATTCCAGTAATTTGTTGACAAAAATAGAACTAATCAAGCACACAGCAATTAGTCAACAACAGAGAAATTAAATGCACCATAGACAGCAGATTTTTATCCTGGACAGTGGAAACCCATATGGGAAAACCAGCATTTGATGGGGGCTTATTCTTCAACCTTGCTCACGAAATTGTTACAAAGTGAGCTATACACTCACACAGAGTGTTCCTGTATTATTACTCACCGAAAATAATTTTGCTCAGGATAACCTTTGCTCTTTGTGGATAGGCTCAACATCTCCTTTATCCCCGGTCTTTGAGCAGATTGCTTCAATTTGAGTCCGTATTCTAATACTTCTCTTCTTCTTTCCAAGTTTCATCATTTTTTCCCCTCTCTCTTGGTTCTCTCTTGGTTCATCTTGCATCAGACAGCATCTTTTTTGTTATAGAACTGCCATGGAATACCGACCATCAGGTGATTTGTTTCAGCTTCTTTACGCCTTTGGATTTCAGTTTCAAGTTGATTACTGACTTCAAATCTCTTTTTTTTTACAAAGTTTGATATGAGGAATTAATTCGGATCATCAGGTAAGGCCTTTCAAGACCTTCTAAGCAGGGTTGACCTTTGTAAGGAAGGTTAATTTATAATGCAGTACATATAGATCGTAGTTGCTTACCTGAGCACAATGATGGTAAGGTCACTTGTTGAAGCATAACAAGGCAGGGTAATGTTGATTACGTGTTTGAAGGATAGCTCAGGTAAGTGATAATTTCACGTGGCTAAGCTAGAGGGTAAGTCATAATCTTACCATCACCACTCTCTGTAAGTTCCTGAAAGTTTTTGACTCTTACATGAGCCGAGTTGAGTTAAGTGAGTTTTCTTTTTCTTTTAAACAAGCAGAATACCAAGTATATTGAGTAGAAGAAGCAGATTAGGCATCTTGCCTCATAGCTGAAGTCCAGGTAATCTTTAAAGTTTAAACTGTCTCTGATATTGATCAACATATATAGTTGAACTCTCTATTATCTCCTGACCAATGATGTGTTTCTAATCTAGGCTATTGTAGCTTTTCCTTTCAGAGATTCTCTGAGCTAAAGGAAGTTAGTAACGCTTTAACCTATATTATCAGAAACAAGAAACGGAAACGAGTAACGACAACCGAACTAGAAACAAAGTCTGCGGGTTTCACATTCAAGGAAGGAGGAAAGAGAAAAAATAAGGAAAATATAAAAAAATAAAACAAAACATTCATTATTTACATAACTGAACTTGTAATAATCACATTTAACCATAGTGGATTAAGTAACATGTTTTATTAATTATCATGGTAAAATTTTAACAGAATTCTAACAGCGTTATGTATGCAATATTTCTCTCTTCGAAGCCAAGAATATATGTGCACAGGGGCCTGTTTCAGTTAAAAACATGTGTTATTATTCATTTCAAAAAATTATTTTAGAAAATGATATAGAGACGGGTAACATGTCTCCCTGACAATTTGCAAAGAAACAATCTCCATATTATTATTTACTATTCTAACTTTACCTTTTTCCTAAACAAGCTATGAGCTCTATTATTTTCAAATCACTAACAAGGAAAAGGAAAACACTCGGTCATTTATTCCCTGTTCAAGGAAGGCTTCCCTTATCTTATTCCCCGGTCAAGGGTCTACTAACAAATTACATAAATGTTGATTCGAAGGGCTTCATTGTCACAACCTCGGTAGATGAATTGTAGAGGAAAGGGATGTGTGTAATTGGTCAGATATGCAGTGCAAGCCACCTCCCACCTCCCAAAAGAAGATATGTCGTACAAGCCACTTCTCAAAAATAAAATGCAAAATAAATTTATAATCACTCTTGAAAAAACGGTGTTTTTGTGTTCCCATTTTTCGTGTGTTTTTTTCCTGGGAACGGTGTTTACCATCTCGTTTCTAGTAACAAAGGTTTTAATACAGAATAATATTTTTTGGGCATTGTTGCCCACCAAAATAGATAACTCCATAGGATAAAACTTTTCTCGTACATTCAATGGTCTAGTCAACTGGTGAGCCAACAACCTTTACTAGTGATTATTGGATAATGATATTCCATGTGCTTCTTGTTGAGAAATGTAACTGACATTAGTCTTCATAATTGTATTTGAATCATGATGTAATGTATTTTTCAAAAAGAAAGAAAAATAAAATTATTTGTAAAAGAAAATTTATTTATAAGCACGAGTTTCAACTTTGTTTATTTTGTATCTAGGTCAAAGTGTCCATTGAAGACTTCTAGGGTTTATGTCATGAGTCTTAGTCCCTGTCATTATGTAATGAAACCCTTCTTGGGCTTTGTGTGTAAAGAAAGAATATTATTATAAATCGGTCATCTAATCCCTCCTACACCAAGCCGAGCCTGCCCATCTTCATGTCGACCTTGTTGAAGATAAATCGACCTCTAAAGCGACCATATATATAAGAGAAATCGACCTATTGTGAAAATATACATCCAATACATTCAATTTATCGTTGATGCAAAAGGAAAAGAGTGTGAGGAACTTATTAAAGGATTTATCGTTGCATGAAGTAAGAAGACCAAGTGAAGAAGTAAAAAGGACTGAAAATTTGTGCTCACTTTGTCATATGTGTGAAAAAGAAGTCTGTAATAGAATCACGAAATTGCAGGGCCAAAAGCATAGTACGATCTTCAGAAAATGCAGGGCAGACCGAGATATTTGTTGACTCATCTTTTGAGAAGCAGTCTTGTGTTGACTTGTGAAGGAATGGGCTAGACTTTTGAATGATCATATTGGGATGCTGATTTGGTGGATGGAGGAAGATATTTTGTCTTGGTCAAAGGTCTTGGTTGTCTCATTTGATCTGATTATAAAAAAGACTAGAAGAACTATTGGGTTTTCCCTTTGGAAAAGGGGTTTTTACATGGGTGAGTGCCTACATCTTGTGTCCATTTGTCTTTGATGATATTCATGTTTTTGTAGTTGTTTGATGATAAAGAACATAATAATAATAATAATAAGAGCCTAATCAAGTAAGTAAAAGAATGTCAGAAGGAACTATCAAGTTAAGAGAAATCTAATTAAAGAAACCCTAATAAGCATCCCTAAGGATTTCTCATCACCTCCACCACTTGTATCATCCATGTGCCTCTCACCATCATGCATTAACACTTGAATGAAGGTAGGCAACTATTCAAAATGTACTCTGATCATTTTGCAATTGGGTGCTTATACTTTTTTGTTTTGGGCAATTAGTATGAATAATGGGGTGATCTAGAATATTGGTGGACCTTTACTGTAATCTTGTTCTCTCACCTTACCAGGGGGGTTAATCTTTGACCATGGTCCAATACTTTGGGTTATAGAAGGGGCACTACATCGAAAGCCATGATTGAGACAATGTGTTCCATCTTCCTTATACATACTTAACACCTTCCATGCCACATTACAAGCCTGATATCTCACCTCCATTCTTTGGATACAACTTGTCATTGGTTCTTGGGGATTTGGTGCTCATATGTTCACATTCCTTGAGTAGGGCCTAGAAAATTTCCCTTGGAGGTTGATGCAACAAAAGGAAAAAAAAAATATACCATGGCCACAACAAAACAAACAAAGAAAATCAAATGAAAAAGATGGCCAAGACATAAAGATTAGCACGTGGGAAAAATCCTAGCATGAGCTCTATCTACCTCATATGGCCATCACCTAGTTCTTGAGCACATGACGCTCCCTTACATCAAAGAAGTGTTGGAAAATGTAACTAGGGTTGGTCTTCATTTAATGCACTTGAGTCATCTTGCAATATACTTGTCAAAAGAATAAAGAAAATATTTTTTATTATTATTATAATTACTTATTAAAACATGGGTTTCATGCTTGGGTCGCCATGTTTTAGGTCAAAGGTCTTCATTTAATGCACTTGAGTCATCTTGCAATATACTTGTCAAAAGAATAAAGAAAATATTTATTATTATTATTATTATTACTTATTAAAACATGGGTTTCATGCTTGGGTCGCCATGTTTTAGGTCAAAGTCCCCACTGAGGACTTATGGGATATATTCTAAGTTAATATAGTCATTATACTTTTAAAGAGACCATTCTTTGGCTTTTGAATCATGTAAAAAGTTTTAATATTGAGTCAAATATGAATTATGTTACCTCCATACCAAGTCGTCCTAGAAGAGATCAAGTTGGCCTAAAGGACCCTAATTCGACCTGAAGGACCCTAATTCTACCTAAAGGACCCTAAATCGAATTCATTTGAAGCACACTCTCTCACAATAAGTTCAATGTCTCTTGTACTTGGAGAAAAGTGTGAAGTCTGTTGCTGGGAAACCGAAAGAAGTGTGAGTTTTGGGAAGTCTAAGGAGAAGAAGAAAAATGAAAATTTGGTGCCTCTCTCTCTGTTTCATGCTATAGATTGGGAGATCAAAGTCTTAAAAGTTTCAATACTATCAGAAGTCATATGTTGTCGGAAGCTACTGCCTAGTCAAAGTTGCTAGAAAGGGGTCGAAATTTTGGAGATTGACTTGGTGTGGAGGGAACTTCTCATCTTTGTCTAGGGTGAAGAGTTTCAAGGAATAATATTGAAAGGAAGAATTTATTGACAGGGTTTTTCCCCTGGTGGGGGGTTTTTCCCTGACATAGTGCTTACATATGGTGTCTATTGTTTTACATGTTGTTGATTTGGTAATTACTTGATGAACTAAAGAAAGAAGATATAAATAATCATAATAACAAGAAACATCACAAGTAATTATCGAGAATAAAAAAATCTTTTTTCCTTTGTGATTTTCTATCATGGTATTAGAGCTTCGGTGAATAAGGAAGAAAAATGTATTCCTTAGAACTTAATCAAGGAACCATTCAAAGGATCATCTCAGGGAAAGAATCTACTACACTCTAGGAAGTTGTCTAACACAATCAATGTAGAAAACAAACTTGAAGGAGCCTCAAACTACAGATCCTGGAAGAAGAGAATTGACATCATCCTTGAAAAGAATAGGTACTTGACTTGGTCAAAGGAAATGTAAAGAAGCCTATAGAGGATGTCAGTGATGGTGAAAATAAAAATTTAGGGAACTAGAATTGGTGGCATAACTGTAATGGTAGAAGGAATAAAGGAACATCTTGTTGAATTCATAGCCAACATTGACCATGCTCAGGAAATGTATGAAGCCTTGTTGAAGTTATTCAATATTAAGAACATTGGTCAAGTAGTGCGTTTGAAGAATGAGCTAAGAACTACAAAGATGACTACAAAAGACACAGTAGCCTCCTCCTTTGTAAAGATAGCAAGAATAAACGATGAACTTTTGGCCATTGTTGAAATTGTTCCAAACAAAGAACTTGTGATCACTACCCTATTAGGATTTCCACCTATTTGGAGTGCATTTGTTGCAGGACCTAACAGTTGGAAGGTAGCTTCCACCTTTGAAGAACTATGGATTGCCTGCAGTCAGGAAGAATTAAGGATCTTGTTAGCTTCCAATATTGAAGAGGTATCAAATGCCTACATTTCTCAACATAAAGTAATAATGTTAGATCTGAGACTTTTGTGATCCATAGATTAGATAAATTTCTTTTCGGATTAATCACATCATTAGGATTGGGTTGACGTTTCATACCAATTAATGTGGTTCATTCTCAGGGCAAGGTGAAAAGACAATCGATCTAATTGAATAAATAGTGTGGATGCATCATTGCCCAATATTAGCTAAAGAAAACTAGCCATTTAAGACTAGCCGTTAATGAATTAGTTAATTAGTTAATTAAAATTATTAAAATATTGACCCAATAAATATAATAATAATTTTTTTTTGACCCAATACATATTATAATAATAATGATTTCTTTTATTATATAAAATTTAATTACAATTTTAATTTGATTAATGAATTTTTTTATTTTAATAAATATTATAATAAAATGTATTATGTAATATTTAATTGAATAATAAATACTAAAATAATAGATAAAAATTTTAAAATAAAAAAATTATTATGACTAATTTGTTATTAGGGGGTAATATATAAACCTAAAGAATAATAAAGATAAAATCAAGGAAAAAAGAAGACAAGGAGGAATAAGGAAGGGGGGCAAAAAATATTATGTAATAATTAATTAAAATATTAATTGATAAAATTAAAATAAAATTTTCTAATCTACCAAGAATTATGAATAATTTATTACTAAGATACATGGGGGATTGTAAAGAAAAAACTTCACGAGAATATATAAAAATATAAACGTGAAGAGAATAAAAGTAAAATTATAGGGACGAAGAAGACAAGACTAGGGAAATAAACTAGGGGAGAGCAGCAAAAATAAGCGAGGGGGGGGAAACAGAATAATTATCTAGAGAGAGATAGAGTCCATCTTTTACTCAACTTCCAACCATGATCCCTATTGATGTTCTTAACAGGCCTCTCAGTCTCAATGGCTTCCCTAAGCTCCCTATGATGGAAGTGGTCAACCCTAGCGATGACTTTGGAGTCTTCAATGCAAACATGGTGACACAATTTCTCCACATGTTCTGCAAGAGAAGAGGTGTGGGATTGATTGTGCCTAATGTCTACAACATGCTCTTGGATTCTTTGTCTGATGGATCATCCTATTTCACGAATGTAGGGCGTGCCACAGGAACAAAGAATCATGTAGACTAAGGGTGTCTATATGATTCCATGTTCCTATGGAATGTCGTACATTGGTGAAACAGGCAGATCCATCAGACAGAGAATCTAGGAGCATGCTGCATACATTAGGCACAATCGATCCCACACCTCTTCTCTTGCAGAACATGTGGAGAAATCGTGTCACCATTTTTGCATTTAAGAATCCAAATTCATCGCTAGGGTTGACCACTTCCATCATAGGAAGCTTAGGGAAACCATTGAGATTGAGCGGCATGTTAAGAACCTCAATAAGGATGATGGTTAGAAGTTGAGTAAAAGTTGGACTCCATCTCTCTCTAGATAATTTTTCTATTCCCCCCCCCCCCCCTCTTACTCATTTATCCTGGGCTCCCCTAGATTATTTTTCTACTCTTGTCTTCTTATTCCTATATTTTGACTTTTATTCTCTTCATGTTTATATTTTTATATATTCCCCTTAATTATTTTTTGTATAATCCCCTATGTATCTTAGTAATAAATTTAAAATTTTTATTTTAATTTTATCAATTAATATTTTAATTAATTATTACATAATATTTTTTTCCCCTTGCTTATTCCTCCTTGTCTTCTTTTTTCCTTGATTTTTTATTTTTATTTTTTAGGTTTATATATTACCCCCTAATAGCAAATTATTCATAATAAATTTTTAATTTTAAAATTTTTATCTATTATTTTAGTATTTATTATTCAATTAAATAATTTTGATTAAATATTACATAATGCATTTTATTATAATATCTATTAAAATAAATGTTTTCATTAATAAAATTAAAATTTTAATTAAATATGACATAATAAAATTCATTATTATTATTATAATATTTTTGGGTCAAATTTTTTTATTATTATATTTATTGGGTCAATATTTTAATAATTTTAATTAACTAATTAACTAATTCAGTAATGGATAGTTCTTAAACAACTAGTCTTAAACGACTAGTTTTCTTCAACTAGTACTGGGCAATGATGCATCCACATTATTTATTCAATTAGATCGATTGGATTTTCACCTTGTTGTGAGGATGAACCACATTAGTTGGATCGAAACATTGACCCAATCCTAATGATGTGATTAATCCAAAAAGACATTTATCTAATAAAGTAATAAATATAAAGGAACAAGGAATAAAGTTGACATGTCTAAGGTAGAATGTTATCAATGCCATAAGAAGGGTCACTATAAGAGTGGCTATCCTGGAAATCCAAGAAGCAAGAAGAGAGAAAGAGATCAAGCCAACATTGTTAAAGAAGAAGACTTAAAGAAAGTCAAGCCTGAGGAATATGACATTAGGGAATTACACTACTAAGTCCTTTTCTTATAGCTTTAAATATATTATTTTATATTTTTGATGTTTTAGGATCCATTGGTTTGTAATATATTTTTGGAAAATACATTTTATTGTTTTTATAAGTTTATAGGTATCCCTCAAGCTTTGGAGGGAGCCCTCAACAACTCCCAAATATAAGTATCTCATTTCCTTTCACTTATTGGTTTCATGTACTTATTTATGTTTTTATTATGTCAGTACTAGACACCTCCCTCCCTCTATTGTCTTGATCAAGAGAAAATCTCTTATATTCTCAAGGAATATCAAGGAGAATCTCTCAAGAGAAGGTTGGTCAAGAATCAAAGGTATGCCTTAAACTATAATACATTGATCTATTTATATTAAAATGTTTATTCATTTGACATTCTATTAATAACATTATTATTTGTATTTATATTGAATCATACTAATTGTTGTTCTGGGTGATTCTTGTTCAGAGTTTGCAACTACTATCAATGGTTTGTCAGAGGATTCTCACAACTAAGTGCACTGTTGATAGATTTGACCAAGAAAGGAGCATTCAGGTGGATAGAAGAATCAGACAAGAAATTTAATAATCTCAAGGAAGAAATGAGCTCATGTTAAGCATTGACACTTCCCAATTTCAGTCAACCCTTTGTATTAGAATTTGATGTAATAAGAGAAGGAATAGGATTTGTATTAATGCACAAGGGACATTTAATCACATTTAAAAGTTGGAAGCTTAAATATTCTAAGATAATTTACTCCATATATGACAAAGTGATGCTCGTTATTATGCACTCCTTGGAAAATTTCAGTCAATACTTGGTGGTAAACAAGTTTGTAGTAAAGACAAATGACAATAATTTATGACATTTCTTGGAGAAAAAATACCTAAATGAGAGATAGCTGAAGTGGGTAAGTAAGGTTCAATCTTATGATTTTGATAATGAATATGTAAAGATTAAAAACAATGTTTTGGTCGATGCCCTCTCCATAAAACTAGCAACATGTTCCCTCATAGAGCTTATAGAAGACAAGAAGGCTCTCATCTCAATGGAATACTCCAAAGACATATTTTCTTATGCCATGATGGATTGAACCATTGAATATGAAAGGTACAAGATAATAAATGATATTATTATCTATAAATACGAGATATATTTGGCCCTTGAATCCACGCTCAAGTAGAAAATCTTCAAGGCTAAGCATGAAATACCATTAGTGCGATAGCAGGGGTTCTTCAAAACTTGTTGACAGATCGAGGAGCGGTTTTCATGGGAATGTCTCAACGATGATGTATTAATTTATATCAAGGAATGCATAACATGTCAAGAAAATAAGGTCAAGCAGACACATCTCATAGGTTTTCTCCAACCTCTACAAATTTAAGAGCAAAAATGGGAGAACATCACAATGGAATTGATCACAATATTACCCAAAGCACAAGGTAAAGATTACATCTACATAATTGTTGATAGCTTGATTAAATTGGAACATTTATTTTCCATTCCAATTGATTACTTAGCCGAGTAGGTAGCAGATTTGTTCTTCAAAGAAGTCTTTATAATCCATGGACTACCTAGAAATATAATTAGTTATTGAAATAGTATTCATGAGTGCATTTTGATAGGAAATCTTCAGACTAGTGGGAAATGAATTAACCCCTATCCCTAGCTACCACCAATAAAAAAAATGGTCAAACTGAGATCAGGAATAAGTGCATTGAAGGATACTTGCTGTTAACTATGTGACTAGTCAGTAAAAAGCATGGATCAAATGGTTGTACCTCAAGGAGCATTGTTACAACACCACTTATCACTTTTATATTGGGATGACACCTTTCATGGAACTATATGGTTATGACACATAATATTTTATCGGCATGGTCTTTAGAGATAGTAAGATCCGATTATCTAAAGATTTGATACAAGAAAATCAAGACATTCTTAGTACTCAAAGAAAACATGCAGGTTGCCCAAAATAAAAATAAAAAGCATGTATGCATCCAAGCACTGAATAGATTGCAAATTTGAGATAGGATACTTTTTTTTCTTGAGAGTCCAACCATATAGGAAATCTACACTCAAGAAAATTGGTACAAAAAAGTTGAAGAAAAGACTTTATGGACCTTACAAAGTTCTCTAGAAGGTCGGCGAAGTCATGTATGAGTTAGAACTACCAAAGGAGAGAAAAATTCACAATGTTTTACATTTATCATGTCTCAAGAAGGTTTTCTGGATGCAATTACTACTTCTATCAAACTGCACCCTTTGGATGAAGAAGGAAAACTAGAGCTAATCCTAGAATCAATCATGAAAGTACAAAAAAAAAAACTAAGGGGCAAATTAATTCTAGATTATCTTATTATAGGGAAACACCTACTAGAAGAATATTCCACATGGGAAAGAGAACGAATTTACAACACCCAAATTTAAAATTGCTTCGGGTAAGCAATTTCAGGAAGGGGGGATAGTAATGGCCTCTCCAAATTAATGGGTTGAGGAGTACGAAATAGCATATCCGACCACATAGGTTATAGCTTTTCCTATTAGAGAAAATTTGAGGCCTAAAATTGGTCTGCTAAGAAAAATGTACAACCAAAAGAAACTTTATAAGAACCAATATGATTCAAGATTATGATGTCAACAATGAGGGATGATTCACCATTTTTGGAGAAAAAAAGTAAAAGGATTAAAAATTAATAAAATAATACAACTAATTTTTCAACTTCTCCCCAACGTTTTACTCAAATTTCAAGCATGAGTAATCTTTGGAAGAAAAATTTAATTCCTCTTCCAAGGAGTACCCATGTTGCATACTTTTGATGGACCTTGCTACATGAAAAATGAGAAATACATGAAAAAGTGTGATTGCAGTCGCGTTTTTCATGTATTTCTCATTTTTCATGTAGAAGGGCCCATCGAAAGTATGCAACACAGATACTCCTTGGACGAGGAATCAAATTTTACATCCAGTGAGTGTTTTGCTCAAAATTTGAGTAAACCCATAGGAAGATAAGTTGAAAATATGTGCTGAAAAAGTAGTTTTTTCTTTTTTCCCTCTAAAAGTTGATGATGTAATCTAATATTATTTTATTATTTCCACTATTATTTTATAATTTCCTTAGGATGCCCATTTTAGACCCCAATATTCCTCTAATTGATAAAGGGGTAAAACCCAGTTTTCCCAATGTTGGGGAAAGATTGTGCAAAAGTTGGGTCGGTTGGGGGAAAAATTCCCAAAATTGGGGGTTGCACTCACAACCTCTCACATTTGGGAGTGAATGGAGAAATATATAAATAGAAGAGATTTGAAATCATATTGGGAGCATCGAATTGGAATCAAATACATCACTCTTTGAGTTGTGGCTATGACGGTGTTAAGATCCCTTTCTACTCTACTAATTCTGTTTGTGAAAGATTCCACCCTAGTTAGTAAACCCTTTTTTGTCTTTAATTTTGTTCTGGGAAAGTAGGGAGTTACCTATCTAGAAAAAATAAACCTTGTTGAAGTTGTTGAAGAAAAATTTAAGGTGGTATTAGGTGCATTCTTCTCTAGACAAGTTGTTTTTTTCTATGGTAGAATTGCGGAGATCTCCTTAGTTTTTTTGGTAAGATATCTGAGGAATTTTGGCCCCAGGAAGGAAAATATTAGGCCCCTTTCTGAGGTAATTCGACCTACTTGGTGCAAAATTTGGCCCCTTTTTGGAGGCAACTCGATCTCCCTCATGAGGTAGAGCTCGATGCCCCTTCTGAGGCAATTCGGAATCAATCTACTCAAATACGGGGGCATAAAGGAGATGTTGAGCCTATCCACGGAGAGAAAAGGTTATCCCTGAGCTAATTCAATATGCAAAATTATTTTCGGTTAGTAATAATACACGAACTCTATGTCTGAGTGTATAACTCACTTTGTAAAAATTTTGTGAGCAAGGTTGAAGAATAAGACCCCATCAAATGTTCTTTTTCACATATGGGTTTCCAGGGTAAAAATATGTTGTCTATGGTGCATTTAATTTCTATGCTGCTGACTAATTTTTGTTTTCTTGATTAGTTTTGTTTTTGTCAATGCATTACTGGAATGAAATCAAACTAGTGCCTTGTATTGGTCATAGTTACTAAATGCACCCACACCATTATTATTTGACTGATAATTCTAATTGTTGGGTCATTTGATTGTTGGTGTGCAACTTTTTACTGGTTAAGTGTTTCTACAACTGAAAGGCTTAATCTAATACTTGTTTAATAGCTTGGTATATTCTATTGTTGAACCTCGTATGCTCCCTTAAGCCACTACAATGATCCTTCAATTGATTAATCATTGGGTTTGGATATTTTCCTGTGTGCCATGTGAATGCACCCTCAAACATCATTCGATTGGACTTGTCGTTATACCTCATATACATACAACCAATGTCCCTTCAACATGTGTTTTCAATATCTACATCCATCCATAAATGATATTTGAAATTATAATTGGCTATCGCGAAATGCATTGGTACTTTTGAAGGAATCACATCTTATATTGTTGATTAAATATATAATTTGCACACACATGTGAAATAAGTGTTTAGTTTCTACACAATTGGATAAAAGAGAGTTGCAATAAGTGTTTGGTACTGTACAATTTGATAAAACAAAGTATATATAAACATGTATACATTGAATTGGAAGTTGGTCTAGTATGTACCCAAATCTGTATTAGGAGTATAATGGCTTGAATGCATGTTGAATGGTTGAACCATAAACAAGTACCATGATTGAACATTGAAGCCATAGCATATTGCTTATTGTTAACACAACAAAAATTAAATCACATTTCAATTGTTTGACTTTCAACTGGTCACTTAATTGTAGTATGTGGTGTATTGGGTGTTCTAGACTATGTTACTAGAAACAAGAAAGGAAATGCGAAACAAAAACAACCAGACTAGAAACGGAGTTTGGAGGTTTCACATTCAAGAAAAGAGAGAAAAAATAAGGAAAATATGAAAAAAAATAAAACAAACATTCATTATTTACATAACTAAAATTGTAATAATCACATTTAACCATCATGGGTTAACTAACATGTTTTATTAATTAACATGGTAAACTTTGAACAAAATTCTAAAATTTTTATGTATAAGTTTAACTATAAAAATATTTATTTCAGTATTATAAGCCAAGAATATATGTGCACAGGGGTCTATTCTAGTTAAACATCTATTCTTATTCATTTCAAAAATTAATTTTAGAAAATGATATAGAGACGGGTAACGTGTCTCCCTGATAATTTGCAAAGAAACAACATCCATATTATTATTTACTATACTAACTTTGCCTTTGCCCTAAACAAGATGTAAGCTATATTATTTTCAAATCACTAGCTGTAAAAGGAAAACACTTGGTAACGTATGCTCTAGTAAAGGAAATACACACTCTGTGAAGTATTTCCAGATTATATATATAATGCTTCTCTTATATTATTCCCCGGTCAAGGGTGTACTAACAAATTCCAGAAATGTCAATTCGAATCCCTTCATTGTCACAACCTCGGTAGATGAATTCTAGAGGAAAGGGTTGTGTGTAATTGGTCAAATATGTAGATATGTAGTGCAATCCACCTCCCAAAAGTAGATATGCCATGCAAGCCACTTCCAAAAAATAAAATGAAAATAAATTTATTATCGCTCTTGAGAAAACGGACATAGAAAACTTTGTTTTCAGCTTGTCCCGCTTTTCATGTTTTTTTTCCACGAGAACAGTGTCTACCATTGATTTTCTAGTAACAAAAGTTCCAGTAGAGAATAATAATTTTTTTGGGCATTGTTACCCACCAAAATGAGTAAGCCCATAGGAGAAAATGTTTCTCCTACATTCAATAACCAATTGGTCAGCCAACAGTGTTGGGTGTGGAGCCTGATTATCTTGTTTTACTTTGTATCACAGCATTGGATCCCTGTACCTTAAAAGGGGTGGCAACGCCGCCCGTAATTAATCGCTGCCATGGGGGATCCAGGGGGGGCAGCAGTGCTTTTCGGAGTCCCCCCCCCTGGTGGGGGGTTTCAAGGGCAGCGCCCCTGAAGCTAAAAACATATGTAAAATTTCCTTGTAAAAGTATAGTAATTTCTATTCAATTTGGGCTGTTTATAGGCGGATGATATGACGGTAGAAGTTATGTTTAGTTTAGGGTTTTTTTGCCCTGGAAGGAAACCCCCTTGTATATATGAGGGTATTGTATTGTGGCTGTGTATTACGTGTGTATTCTCAGAGCGAGAAACAGAGAGGGAGACTGTGAGAGAGAACAGAGGATACTATAGCAGATCTGTTGTAGGTTTTGTCTCTTCATTTTGCTGGATAATAGAATGGAACGACAGGTTGTTCCGGGTGGACATAGCCCAAACTGGGTGAACCACGTATATCTGTGTCTCTCTGGTTCTATGTGTTTTGTGTGCTTGTATTTTCTGCATATTTTATGTGTTGCATTGCTCCATAATATATAATTTTCTAACAAGCAGTACATACTAGTGACTATTAGATAATGATATGCCATGTGCCTCCTGTTGAGAAATGTAACTAGCATCGGTCTTCATGATTTTATTTCAGTCATGATGTAATGTGTTTGTCAAAAAGAGAGAAAAATGAAAGAATTTGTAAAATAAAGATTATTTATACACACAAGTTTCATGCTTTGTTTATTTTGTATCTAGGTCAAAACCTCCATTGAAGGATTTTAGGGTTTATGTCATGAGCCTTAGTCCTTGTAATTATGTAATGGAACCCTTCTTGGGCTTTGTGTGTCAAGAAAGAAAATTATTATAAACTAGTCATCTAATCCATCCTACACCAATTTAGGCCTACCCATCTTCATGTTGGAATTGTTGAAGATAATTCAACCTCTAAAGAGACAATATATAAGAGAAATCGACCTATTTTGAAGGTATACATCCAATACATTCAATCCGCAATTGATGAAAAATGAAAAGAGTGTGAGGAGCCTATTAGAGGACTTATCATTTCATGAAGTAAGAAGACCAAGTGAAGAAGTTAAAAGGACTAAAATTTTGTGTTCAGTCTCTCACACATGAGAAAAAGAAGTCTATAATACAACCACAAAATTGCAGGGTCAAAAGCATAGTATGGGCTTAAGAAAATGCAGGGAAATGAGGATCTTTGTTGAATCATATTTTGAGAATCAGTCATGTGTTAACTTGTAAATAAATGGGCTATATTTTTTAATGATCATATTGGGAGGCTGGCTTGGTGGCTAGAGGAAAATTTTTTTTATTGGTCAAAGGGCTTGGTTGTCTACTTTAATTTAATTCTAAAGAAGACTAGAAGAAATTTTGGGTTTTCCCCTTGGCGAGGGGTTTTTCCCTAGATTAGTGCCTACATCTTGTGTCTATTTATCTTTGATGATATTCTTGTTTTGGTAGTTGTTTGATGACAAAAAACATAATAATAATAATAATAATAATAATAATAATAATAATAATAAGAGCCTAATCAATCAAGTAAAAGAATATCAGAAGCAACTATCAAGTTAAGAGAAATATGATTAAAGGAACCCTAATAATCTTCCCTAAGGATTTATCATCACCTCCACCACTTGTATCAGCCATGTGCCTCTCACCATCATGCATTAACATTTTAATGAAGGTCGGAAGATTTTCAAAAGGTACTTTGATAATTTTGCAATTAGGTGCGTATAATTGTTTTTTTTGGGAAATTAGTATGAATAATGGGGTGATCTAGAAGATTTATAGACCTTAACTATAATCTTGTTCTTTCACCTCACTCAGGGGGTTAATATTTGACCCTAGTCCAATCCTTTGGGTTTATAGGAAGGGCATTACCTAGAAATCCATGATTGATACATTGTGTTCCATCTTCCTTATATCATACTTAACACCTTCCATGCCATATTAACAACTCGATATCTCACCTCCATTCTTCGGATACAACTTGTCATTGGTTTTTTGGAATTTGATGCTCATATGTTCACATTCCTTGAAGAGGGCCTAGAAAATTTCCCTAGGAGGTTGATGCAAAAGAAATAAAAAAAATATATACCATAGCCACAATAAAACAAAATGTTAATTTCTGCATATGTTCTATGCCATTTCAGATTAGGGCACAATACTGAAGAAGATAGAACATACTAATATATCGATAGAAGACAAGCCAAAACAGAGATAAGAAATGGTGGCGTTACATCGATCAGCAGGATGCTTCAACCAACAAAGTCTCCAATAGGTCATTCAGCCAGGCGTGTCACACATAACCCAGAACAACCCAAACAAAGAATACGCAGCTCCAACGCCATCAAGAGAGAGAGAATTCCTCCAGAGCAATGTCTGTCAAATGAACTCTAAGTATCTCCAATATGTAGGAATCTATGGGGGTGTGTGACACGTCCTTTAAGACATTTAAGTCTATATTTTATTCCAGGCCGACCTAGCACATAAGTGGAATAAATTCAAAGTACATGTTCTTATCATCCGATCAATATGATCTTTAGATCAATCTTACACCTCTCCGAAAGAGAAATCCAATAAAAATATTGGGATCGTCATCTGAGTAGCACAACTCAAAGTTCGGACCTAGTTGTATAATTTTAACACTCCCTCTCAACTAGGGAGAACTTCGTCCACTAGTGCAATCCAAACATTGTGCGTCATCCCGCCGTAACTTGCTTTGCTGGCCTTTTTATTTCAGAACAGAAGTGGGTTAGTCACAATGACATCATACCCGGTTGACAGATTCAGCCCAGAGGTCTGAAACCTCTATAGGAATCACAAAGAGTCTCCAACCAACTCGAAGTTGGTTCATCTGACCCGAAGTCAGCAGGAGGCCTGAAACCTCACTAGACTTGATCCCAGATCAAGTGGTTGGACCGTGCCATCCTAGATAGAGAGTACAGAAATTTCTGATGCGTCCATCAGTCTTTGCTACTAGTCTCTAGCCTTTCCCATCTCATTGGCGAAATGAGAGGTACTTCCCATGAGCCTTGAACTCAATGGGTAGGATGCATACGGGGCATAGATAATGAGAGGTGAACCAACTCAATAATCACAATGGTGGGGTCCAAGCACACCAACAAGGTTCGACAAGCCTAGCCTTGTGGTTGCTCATAGCTCCAATAAGCCGTCCCAAAAGCCCCCCAGAGCTCCCAGAGCTCATCGTCCAACATGACCCTCAGAATAGGGTTGTTCCACGATACCAATATTCTTACAGAAGGTTAGGAACATGATCTTCCCCAAGGGCATTATGAGAATATCCGCAACCTGCTCATCAGTTCCTATATGATCGAGCCTTACTATGCCTCACTGTACCATATCCTGGATAGTGGTACTAGCCATCATCATCCTTGGATCTATCGTGGAACACATGATTCTATGATAAACGAATCCACCTCTAGTTATCACAAAGGATAACAATGGCATCTAGCACATGCTTGAACAACTCACTAAAGAGATTTCGCAACCAAGTGACTTCACAACAGGCCATACATGTTACAATGTATTCAGCCTCGGCGGTGCTTAAGGCTACCGACTTCAGTTTCCTGCCCGAAGCAGATCTACATGTGAAGTAGCATCCAAATGTGCTCTTGCGATTCACCACACTCCTAGCCCAATCGACATCAGTATAACCAAGGAGAGTCATGGTCCTGGCAGTGTATCTTAGCCCATGGTCTATCATGCCTCAAAGATATCTCAAGAGTTTCTTGGCACCAACCCAGTGAATGTTATGATCAACCATGTGTTGACTCTAAGTTTTCACTGCACAACATACGTCCGGACGGGTGTTCACTAAGAACATCAAGGTCCCTATGAGTTGACAATACTCAGTAGGATGGGCCCAGCAGCGCTGCCACTAAACTTCTTAGAGTTAAGTTCCATCGGTTTCGACACAGACTTATAGTCCATCATACCAGAACTTTCCAGAAGCTTCACAATATATTTTCCTTGAGAAAGGAAAATCTCGCCAAGTCTCTGCCAGACCTCCAGGCCTAGTACATAGTGCATCAATCCTAGGTCCTTCATCTCGAACTCAGTAGTGAGCTCCCTCTTGCATTGATGAATGAGAGGATCAGCACCTGACAGGAATAGGTCGTCCACATACAACACCAGAAAGAGAGGCTTCCCCTGGACAACCTTGAAGTAAAGGTTTGGATCACCATTACTTCGAGTGAAACCCAGCTTCATCAAGTAGCTATCTATCCTCTCGTACCAAGCTCTCGGTGCTTGCTTCAACCCATAGAGGGCTTTCTTGAACCTGCAGACATCAATGTCTCAAACCTGGACTACAAACCCCAGAGGTTTTTCTACATACACCTCTTCCTTTATTGCACCATGCAAAAATGCAGTCTTTACATCCATCTGATGAAGACTCCATCCTTGTGTAGTAGCAAGGGAAATAATAGGTGCAATAGTAATCAATACCTTCAAGACACACATTTTCCCATCAGATCCATGCTTGATCTAATATTGAGGTGACAACATCTTTGATCTGTGGTCTTGGAACCATCACCCTCGCATCCTCGCATCCTTGCAGATTTAGATAATTTACAGCTTCTTCACAGGATCTAGGCTCATATTGTACTCATGGCTGCTAGATACCCTGGTATTTATATGTCTTCTTGGTTTTCCTCAGGAATTTCCCCCTCTGAAGCCATATGTCCCTGAGCCATGAGGATCTTCTTTCGTTCAGCAAAGGTATCTGCTCAGGAGCATATACAGTTGTATTCTCCCTCTTAATGCCAGCTTCTCTCGAGAGAGAAAAATATCTATTTTTAAATGAGGGCATCTCAGACACCAGCTTCGAAAGGGATTTTTATTCTCCCATAGTTCAGGAGCATATACAGTTGTATTCTCCCTCTTAATGCCAGCTTCTCTCTCGAGAGAAAAATATCTATTTTTAAATGAGGGAATCTCAGACACCAGCTTGGAAAGGGATTTTTATTGTCCCATAGTGAAAACCATCCAAGACCATAGTCTTTTTCTAAAGACTTCCAACAACATGTCTAAGAGCTGCAGAAGCACATTTTACCATTAAGCTCCAATGTGAATTCTTACTGCTACGTGGGTGTATATCTATGTCACTGTCCAACAGGGAGAATATATCAATAATACTTAGCTTGTGTTAGAAGTCTTGTTATTCTAAGGAGGTCTGCTATAGCTTCCTCAATCAGCCCTCTTTACTGTGACTCACAGTAGTAGGAATCAAAACATGATTCCTTCTTTCATAATTCTGCACTTGAGAGCTTCATCTGCTACATCTGGTATCTCATCCAACACTACTTCTCAATTTTAGATTTACAGTTAAAATTTTATGGAGGCTCATATGACACCATCATTTCGATTGTTGACTTCTTAAAGCAGAATTTTAGTAGCATACCTTAGTTTATCAAGGCCAGCCTCTTCCTTGAGTCAGCAATGGTACCTCCAACCATACAGCTCAGAAATTTCCTATAATGTGGAACGCAGCTCCAGAAGAAATACTTGCAACAACCAATGTCAAAAGTATCATAATACTATTAAATGATGCACTGCACTACCCCTCAAGTCATCAATACATGTTCCTTTGTTCATCAAAGTGACCTGTATCTTCAAAAAAATCTATAGTCTTGAATGAAAATCTTATAGATGACTTCCATAGAAATAAATTTTGCTGATGATGACCAATAATTAGCAGGCCCTAATATATACATGTAGCCAAGAAATAAATTGCAGAAGTGAAAGTTTTATCAAACATATCAGAAAATTGTATATGATAATTATTTTCCAGGGACTCTCCAAAGGATATGCTCAGTAATTCAAGACTTTACTGAGCTGTAAATTTCTATTAGGGCATTAGAAGGTTGCACCATCCACTATCCAGTCATTGGACAACCTTCTGAAGTTGTAGCCTAGGCAAGGCAACGTGCCTTATGAATGGGCTGCTGGATTTTTCATCGGTATTTTCCTCATTTTTCTTGCCCAAAACACACCCCAAATAATTCACCTTCCTTCCCTTGCATCCACGGTGACTTGAAACCCCTACTGGAATACACAACAATTTGGCCTTTTAGAACATTCAAATAATTCCTCCTGGAGATTGCTATAGAGACAAATAATATGAGGCCCTTCTCTCTGCATACAAATTATTCACTCGCTTTTGCATAGACTTGTGGATTGTGAATAAAATTGGAGAATAACAAGGAGTCAATCAATTTATCAGATTCAACTTATAATCTTACAATACACTCGAGAGATACGCTAAAAAATCACAAGGCTTATTTAAATTTCCCAACTGATGCACAGGCCCCTTTAACACGCACTTCTTGAGTCAACTTGGACACAGAAATCTTCAGATCCGATTTTGATCAAGTCAGCACATATATCTGACGATGTTAATTCTAAACAAAGCGAAATTTTCAAATGAGCGGATTTATTTCTGAGATCATTTCTGAACAAGGAAAAGCCTTTACAGCCAAACATATTTCCTTATGAGGTCAACTCTGGACAAAGTGGTGCTTGTCAAATTTGAGCGGATTTTTCCTAAGGCAGGCCCAATGCAAGGATTTATCTGAGACGTCAGTGCCAATTCTAAGAGACCCGATGTCAGCAAAAGGTAAAACCTCATGTGTATTTATCCCGAGGTAGGAACGCATCATCTGTAATCGGACGTCACATAAATTGAACCTAGAAGTCACTCCGTCTGGTGGTCATAACTTATGTCGAGAACGAAGTAAATAAAATAATCCTTCATACATCCGTGCTAGGATTTATTAAGACAGCTAAGACCACATGTAGCCACAATTCGACGTCTTAGGAACAACGGGCTTATGAGACAGATTAGCAAGTTTTTTTTTTCTTTTTTTTCTCTGAGATAGTCGAGGCACCACAAGTCACTGCATTTCGCTGACTGAATACCCTAGGTCATGACATCTGGAAAGCTGAAATCCTACAAGACTGGAAATTTGAGACAAAAAGCGTTCGTGGTTGACCGTTGAAGTGAGCGTCATTAAACAATTTGTTCAGATCGGCGGCACGCTGCAATGAGCTCTCCAAATTATATAATACGGCTCTGTGTTAATTATATGACTCTATGTTAACTATATAATCTCGGCTTCCCGTGAAATTATTTGTGTTCACACTCCACCTTGCACGTCGAAAAATGGGTGCATCCAAGTGCAAACTCAAATCAACCTCGACTTCTGACTTGGCTTTGGCTGCATACAGACGAATTTTTTTTTGTTACAAAAAACGAAGTTGTTTATTATTTTTCTTTGATGTAGGACAGTATTCGCCAAGCATCCCAATCAACCCAAAATATGAACAAAAAGTTACAGACATAAAAGAGTATTCAACCTGTACACCCTCCACTTTGAATGCGGTTGACAACCGATAGGACTCACCTTGATCAAATTTGAGGAACTTAAATTTGAAATCTTGTTCGTCAGAAGTCCCGCATAGCAATGAGTGATCAGCACGTCCAACCCTTCAGAAAGGAAGCCCTGAGCTTACAAACCCTAAATCGCATGCTATGAAGCAATCAAAGAGATTAAAACCCATGTTGTCTTATTTTTCCTTGCTGCGGCTAGGGCAAAGAATTTCTCCTCTCCAGTGAGTCTTTCTCAAGTGTGAGTGATTGCTCTCAACACAAGTTGGGCTTTGTCTTCAACTTGGCTCTGATTCCATGTAAATTTCTGCATATGTTCTATGCCATTTTAGATTAGGGGACAATACTGAAGAAGATAGAACATACTAATAGATCGATAGAAGACAAGCCAAAATAGAGATAAGAAATGGTGGTGTTACGACGATCAGCAGGATGCTTCAACCAGCAAAGTCTCCAATAGGTCATTCATCCAAGCGTGTCAGACATAACCCAGAACAACCCAAAAAAATAATACGCAGCTCCAACGCCATCAAGAGAGAGGGAATTCCTCCACACCAATGTGTGTCAAATGAAATCTAAGTCTCTCCAATATATAGGAATATTTGGGGGTGTGTGACACGTCCTTTAAGAAATTTAAGTCTATATTTTATTCCAGGATGACCTAGCACATAAGTAGAATAAATTCAAAGTACATGTTATGCTCATCCGATCGAGATGATATTTAGATCAATCTTACACCTCTCCGAAAGAGGAATCCAATAAAAATATTTGGATCATCATCTGAGCTAAAAAAGTTAGAGTTTGGACCTAGTTGTCCAATTTTAACACAAACAAAGAAAATCAAAATTCAAAATATGGTTAGGACATAAAGATTATTACATGGGAAAAAGCCTAACATGAGCTCTATCTACCTCATATGGCCATCACAACACATGAGGCTCCATTACATCAAATAAGTGTTGGAAAATGTAACTAGGTTTGGTCTTCATTTAATGTACTTGTCAAAAGAATAAATAAATTATTTATTATTATTATTATTATGACTTATTAAAGCATGGGTTTCATGGTTGGGTCACCATGTTTTAGGTAAATGTCTTCATTGAGGAATTCTAGGATTTATTCTGAGTTAAGGGAGTCATTGTACTTTTAAAGAGACCCTTCTTGGGATTTTGAATCATGTAAAAAGGTCTAATATTGAGTCAAATATGAATTATGTGACGTCCACACCAAGCCAGCCTAGAAGAGATCAAGTTGGCCTAAAGGACTCTAATTTGACCTCGCATGGAGCCTATAAATACAAGAAATTGAACTCATTTGAAGCACACTCTCTCATAAGAAGTTCAATATCTCTTATAGTCAGAGAAAAGTTCGAAGTACGTTGCTGGGAAACCGAAATAAGTGTTAGTTTTTGGAAGTCTAAGGAGAAGAAGAAAAACAAAATTTTGGTGCCCCTCTATCTCTTTTTCTTTCTCTCGATTGTAACATTGAACTCTTCAAAGTTTCACTATTGTCGAAAGTCATATGTTACTGGAAGATGCTACCTAGTCAAAGTTGTTGGAAAAGGGGTCAAAATTCTGGAGGATGACTTAGTGTGGAGGGAAGGTATGGATTTTGTCTAGGGTGAAGAGTCTTGAAGAATACTATTGAAAGGAAGAATTTCTTGACTAGTTTTTCCCCTCGTTTAGGTTTTAACATTGTACAGAAATTATCTGCAAATGAATCTTAAAAACATAAAATAAACAATAGTGAGAGAATAAAACATAAAACATATATACACTGAGATTTTCCCCTGGATCCCAAATCGGGACTACCAGCTTTATTTTTCATTATTTACTTTTAGTGTTACAACACATATATATACATGCCGAAGAATTCATAAACCGCAATCCATTAACCTTGTATTAGAGCATAACAGTAGTTCCCTTGAGCGGATCTACAAAATATCAAGGGTCGAAAACCATCATGCACCAAAACTATGTGCAAACCCATGCACAAAACCATGGGTCGGTCCGCCGACCGAAAAATAGGGTCCAAAAAATTTTCCATGTCCAATATACATCTAGAGATTTTATTTCCGACAAGCTGTAAAGTTTGGTTTTGGAGGTGTTCTTCATGCCACCAATGTTAAATTATATATATTACATAATTCTGGCATACTATATAAATTTGAGACTTCACATGTTTGATATTTTCATTGGTTGTGGATTATAGAACTTATACATCAATACAATAAAACAAGGTTGAATGTGAATCTGTGGCGCTAGTGGATGATGACACACTCAAGTTACATTCACGGTTCAAATTTATGAGTTTTAATTAATTATAGGACATCCCATCATGGAGCTTACATCGGACAAGGGGATAATTAAAAATCAACGATTTTATGTTTTATTACACATGATTATCTGATCTTTTATCCTAAATAAGATTCATTACTACCCAAGTGAATGGAAACTATCCTCCACTGATATCTTTTGTTGACCATCGATCCATCAAACCCTAGATTAGACGGTGGAGGTTGTTTCGAATGAATTTAGGGTAACTGCCACCCGTAATGTTGCTCTGTTTGGCTCATTTTTTCCGTTGCTCTGTCTTGGCTCCCTTCTACGAGAGGGTCTGCACTGTATCTCTCCCTTATAGTGAAAATTGGGTATTCAAGCTCGACATGGATGCATCTGAATAGTTGTAGGCACATGAGAAGTAATGGAATTTGATTTTGGGTTTATGGATGTGGGTAAAACATCTCAGAGAACTAACAGTTCCCTTTTTGCTCCATTCGGAACATAAGTTCCCAACTGGCATAGGTACGTTTTATTCCATTTTAGCTCTAATGCTATCTTTCTTTCAATTATATTCGACATCGATTTATAAATAATGATTCGAATTTGTTTTACGTAGGTTGGTAACCCTGATATGAGAATATTCCTCATTCTATTTTTTTATCATGTCTCCTTCTCATTTAGCAGCAGAGGGTTTTTCCTCTCCCAGAGTGTCGAGGGTGGAATGTAAGAACTTCTCATAGCATTTGAAATTATGGTTTCATTTCGGGTTTGATTGGAAAGGTTTATTTTACATTCAATCCTCATTCTCTTTGTTTTCTTTTATGTGCAAGGTGCTATCGCACCCTGGTCTTGATCGATTTCCGTGTCCCTTTGAATGCGGTTGTGACCTCCTCAATAGTTGTCAGGGTGAGTGGTATACACTTCTTCTTTTCTTCATGGTATATATGTTTATATTTTTGACCTTCTGGTCTAGCCACTGACGCAACATCCCACTGTGTATATAGGATTTCTGAGTTTACCTTACTTGGGTCTTCTTGTTTGCATGAAGGGGTCTCCATATCACCCGTAAAATGGCATAGTTTTATTTAGTCCCGGATAGTTGTGTTATGGTCTTGAAACTTGCTAGATTTTTCTTTTGGATTTGGACCCTTGGGGTCTGCTCTGGTATAAATTCTATTCACTGTTTTTAAAACTCCTATGATCGGCTAGTCCTGTAACTTAAGCACTCATTACCGGATTTGAAATGTATATAAATTGTTTACAGTTATTTTGCTAAATGTTATTTCTCCATACTGGAGACTGGTTACAATCTTAACTCAGTCGATATGCAAAGTTTTATTCATTTAATACAGTTTTATCTTCTTTGTACATTGTAAATTGTTTATGTATGTAAAGGATGATTTTGTTGTTATTGTGGTTTGAAATTCAGTTAAGGGTTTTCCATTCTATCAAGTAATATAGTGCTAACGCTTTAAAACTTAGAGTTCAGCGACTAAAGGACTGGACCCATGTTTGGTCTATTTCTGAACTCGGGTCTAAACCCCTATGCATGACTGAAATCCAAGAGCTTTCATGGATAGTTTTGCGTACTCCAGTTCTACTGTAATTTTATTATCTTGTATTATGGTTTGTCTGCTCTACAAATAAAATTTCTGCAGTTACTATCTCACCGTGGTGATTAATATTACATAGAAATATAGATTTTGTATTTTCACAAGGGTTTATTACGTTGTAGAAGCTATATAGTGTGTTGTTATTTTTTTATTTGGAATTCAGTCTACAGAGCTATAAATTAAATCTTCTCTTTAGTATGAACTAGTAAGAGTAACAAATGTATCTTTTTTCCATTTTTCTTGTTCTCGTCCATTTTCTTTATCTTGGTTTTTCTGTTACTGGTTTATCTTTTCTAGCAGTATTGAAAAACTTCTATTTCATTTCTCCAGTTAACAACAAATAAAAAAATTTACCATTCTAGAAAATAGAGAACATTCCATAGTCATTTATCTATTTTCAATCAGAGATTTATATACTTATCTCACATCTCCTTAGCTTAACTGATCGATCCTCCCAACCTTGAGAGAGGCTATTACGTCCTATGCTCCCCCCAAGCTCCGCACCATAGTTCTTTAGAGGTAATTATGTACAGGACCTCAGGACTTCTGTCCAGTCCATTTTATACTCCTAACACATTACATTTTTCTGAAAAAACTTTCTCAATCTTTTACTCTTGATCTTACTCTGGATCTTGGAATTATTTTACCATTCAGTTAATTCTTTTCTCAATTTAAATTGTATTCATAAATAAAATTCAAGATTTTCTTTTTACTAACAAATAACCATATTCGTTAATATTCTTTTCACTAGTCAATTCAAATGTATCTTTAACTGTCCATGGGGTCTTGGTTAAACAATGATGAGGCGAGGTATTATAGCACTCATCACAGGTTCAATTCCCTTCCTCCATCGGGGTGATGTATGTGGACATGTTGATGAAGATGGAGTAAAAGAAAAGGAAAAAAGAGAAAAAAAAATTTAATAATATTTTTATTTTAAAATATAATATAATGTTTTTATTTTTTAATAAAATTAATCTATTTTTTTATTGGGTTGAGAGGTGCTCTCCAACCCAAGATGCTAGAGATGTGTAAGGTTAATGTAAGCATTTTGACTAGGTAAAAATAAAAATAAAATATGGTAGATATGTGTAATTAAATGTAACGTAATATAATGTAAACATTTTAACTCGCTGAAAACAAAATAAAAATAACAACATAAAAATAACCCTATGAAAAACTGTAATGAAAAAAATAAAAAATTACCCATGCATGTAGCCTATAAAGGTAAAATATTTCTATGGATATGTTTCGGTGGTTGCATGTCTTTTTTTATGTAAGATTTAGGGTTTCTTGGAGGCTATTGTGTGATTCAAGAAGGTATTTTTAAGAAGTGTAAGGTTAAACAAGATTCCACAAAGTACTGAACAATAGTTGCTTCTTCATTCTAATGTCTTTTTTGATAATCACTTTAATATAATATATGTAATATATTCTCTTAATTTATGTGTAACAATGTTCTATAGAAATAGAGCTCTGAAAGATATAGGATGGTAAGTTTAGAAATCTCTAAGCTTAACATGAAAGTGAGCTGGGTGAGGGGAGGAGTTGGGAGAAATATTAGGTAAAAGGTAATTATTACATTTTATCTAATATGTATGCCTATCTTCATCCACTTTTTACTATCTTATGAGAAATATTGGGTAAAATATAATATTGTAATATACCGAATATTGGTGCATTTTTTTATTGTAATTTTTCTTTATATTTGAAGTTTAAAAGTAGACAAACTCAACTAGGGAGAGGGGGGAAATTGATTAAAATGTAATATTTAGGTTAGGGGTGATAAAAAATATTAGGTAAAATGTTCTAAGTTCTCTGAGCAGTAGTTGGGGCTAATTTTTTTTGCTTAAGTAGGTCCAAAATTTTGAAGTTGGGGTCGAAGCTCTGCTACTAGGGGGTCAAAATTTTGGACTGAAGTTGTTGCAGGAAACTTCTCACTTGGAGTATTTTGTAAAGATCATATATTGCAGGGAAGGGTTGATTTAGTGGTTGGGGGAGGTATTTATCTAGGTCTAAGAAGTCTAGAAGTGTCTCATCTTGAATTGAAACTACTGAAGAAAGAGTTCTTGACTGGGTTTTCCCCTTATAGGGGTTTTCCCCTAGTTGTGCGCCTACATCTTATGTCTCTTGTCTCTTGTTATTGTGATCTTCATACACATATAATTTTGTAAGTTATTGATGAAATATAAATTAATTATGAAGTAAAAGAGGCCAACATAATTCATAATTAATTATCAAGAAAGATGAATTAAACCCTAAATCCTACTACCATTGATTTCTCAACATGGTATCAGAGCTAAGGTCGAAGAAGTTTAGAGATCACTTTGTTGGATTGGAAGAAAAGGTTACTCCCTATATGGAAAGTTAGTTGAAGATGGGATTCAATATCGTAAGAATTGAAGGAAGCTGGATTGGAAAGATCATCTACAACCTATCTAAGAAGGTCAAAAGCGAAGGGTTCTTGGATGCACTCACAGGTACTCTTGATTATGACAATGGATGGACCATTAATAGTGGAGAATCAAGAAAAATGATGGGAGAAAGTGGAAAAATTCATACTTTATCAAAGGAACCATCATCTCATGCAATGGAGCTAGGAGACAACAACAATTATGTGGTCAAGGGCTTCGGATCTACATCATTGAAGCTAGAAAATGGAGCAAAGATACATCTCAAAAATATACTCTATGTTCCGGGTTTAAAAGATAATTTACTTTAAAATTATTTTTATAAGATAAAGGAGATAGATTTTCCTTTGTAGATGGTAAATTTTTGGTTTGGGGAAAGGATTCAAGCATTCATAAGGAAAATTCATTGGATTTCATGAAGGAAGACTACATAGAGTTATAACACCATCTCCTCAAGGCCTAGTTCATATGGAAATAAATCCTATCGAACTATGGCATATAATATATGGGAATATACATTAAAAGATAATTCCCTCAGTCAAATGGTAAAGGGCATCCCCAACATCAAAGAAGATCGTGAAGGAGTATGTAAATGATGTGCTTCGGGAAATTATACAAGGAAGCATTTTACAAGTAGTGACACAAGGTCTAAAGATATATTAGACCTCATTCATTCTAATGTGTGTGGGCTAATGTCTAAAAAATATCCTGGAGGACATAATTACTATGTGACCTTCATTGATGATCATTCTAGAAAGACATGACTCTACCTTCTCAAAACAAAGGATGAAGTATTTGAAAAGTTTAAGGAATTTATATTTGATGTGGAGACCTTAACCGAAATAAAGATAAAGACTTTGAGATCCGGCAATGGTAGAGAGTACACTTCAAAATAAATAATTGCATATTGTAAAGTAGCATGTATTAAGAGGGATGTCATTGTTCCCTAAAATCACGAGCAGAATGGAATTGAAGAAAGGAAGAATAGAACACATGAGGAACGCATAAGAACTATGTTTTTTTTATCAAGATCTACCAAAGTGTCTATGGTGAGAAGAAACAATGAAATCAATATATATACAAAATAGAAGTCCTTATAGGATCCTTGAGAATATGACACCTGAATAAGCATTCACAGGGAAGAATCCATGTGTGTACCATCTTGGAATCTTTGGGTGTCTTGCATACATCCATGTTCCAAAGGAAAAGCAAAAGAAATTAGATTCTACAAGAATTAAATGGATATTCGTTGGCCAAATTCTTTCATCAAAATAATATAGAATCTACATCAAGGAAGGGAGGCAAATTGAAGTAAGTAGGGATGTTATTTTAAACGAAAATCATGCCTACAACAGCTCCAAGGATATTTCGATCAATTCCGATGATGAAGATAAGTCAACAATTTGAAGAAGAAGAGAATCATGGTAAGTCAACTACAAAAAAGGAAGAAGAAGAAGGACCAAGTGAGCCTATTGAACTTATGATCATACCTGAAACAAGAAAGAGTCCAAATTTGTTAAAAGCTACTCTTGAAGATGTCGAAGGACATGGATCTACTAAATGAAATTTTAGAGAAAGAAAAGGGTCACCAAAGAGGTATTCAAGATATGCGACTCATATGAAAAAATTAATAGAAATTGAACCAACTAAATTTGAAAATTTTTTGCATCAAGAATAATGGAAGAAGGTGATGCAAGAAGAATATCAATCCATCGTGAAGAATAAGGTTTGGGAAATCATTCCTAGACCAAGTGACAAATTGATTTTCACCTCAAAATGGATCTACAAAATCAAACATGTTATTGATGGAAGCATAAAAAAATACAAATATGGATTCATTGCAAGGGGTTTCTCTCAAAACGAAGGTACATACTATGAAGAAACCTTTGCACCTACTGCAATATATACTACTATAAGATCTTTCTTTTCACTAATTGCTACAATGTGATGGAATATACATCAAATGGATGTCAAAACAACATTTCTAAATGGAACCAATGATGAATAAGTATAAATTTAAAAAATAGAATGTTTTGAAATAAATAATAGAGATACACATGTTTGCAGACTCAAGAAATCCCTATATTGGCTTGAAGCAAGTTCCTAGGGCATGGTATGCAAGAATGGATGCATACCTCTTAAGAATTGGGTTCATAAAAAGTTCCGTGGATGAAAATATCTACATGAAAGTGGTGAAGAATGAAGCGAGAAATTATACTACTATATGTGGATAATTTTTCATTACAGTGTGGAGCACAATACAATAATGCAAGAATATGTTGGCAACCAAATTCGAAATGAAATATCTGGGACTTATGCACTAGTACTTGGGTTTGGAAGTCTAGTAGAAATTGGAGAGATATATGGGTCGAGGTAAATACATAATTGAGATATTGAAGAGATACGGTATGATGATGGAATCCAAGCCTATGAATACTCCCATGATCACTAATATCAAGAAGTTTAAAGGCTTACCCAATCTCATTGATCCTACTAGTTATCTAAGTTGGTAGCCTCTTGATTTAGTGAATACGAGACCCGATATATGTTTTATTGTAAATATTATTATTCAACTTCAATTTGAACCTCATAATTATCATTGGATAGATGCCAAGCATATTTTGAGAAATCTAAGTGGCACTATACATCACTTCGAAATATGATGGAAAGGAAGTCAAGTTAATAAGCTTGCGATTTCGATGTGGGTCATGAAATGAGAATGATGGAAGAAGCACTACCCATGGATTTTTAGCTTAAATATGCAATGATTTCTTGGATGAGTAGAAAAAAAATCCGTTGCATTAAGTAGTGTTAAAGAAGAGTGTTTTGCTACATGTGAAGTAGGAAAGGAAGTTGTGAGGTTAAGAAAACTTTTATCAAATTTGTTGGAAATCCTCTCGGATCCTACATTGAGAAATTGTGATAATAAAAGCAACATCAAGATTTTTGAAGACCCTATATTCCATGCAAGGATGAACCATATCAATAAGAAGTACCACTACATTAGGATCTTGGTACAAGATAGGGTCGTGAAGCTACAATATATTCTCGTGGATGAACAGTAGTTGATGTGCTAACAAAGTCTCTTTTGAATAAAAAGTTTGAATATTTTAGGATATTTCGGGTTGGTCGATATCACGTATTTAATTGATAGGGAGAGGTGAAGCATATAATGGTGGATGCTTGGAGGACATATGATCGACATATGTTTTGGTGTCTAGATCCCGAAGAGGGAATGTGGCATTGGTCATGGACACCGACCTTGGATATGCACTAGATCCCTCGGTTAATGGTTAGTAAGCAAGCCCGATGGTACCTAGACAAAACAAAAGCTTAATTCCATCTTAGTCCCTCTTGGATAATTATCCTAGTCAGAATCTAGTCCGCAACAATGAGTGTGCTAGAACCCTTTGTAGTTCATGTCATTTGAAACCTTTCACAAAATTATATATATATATATATATGTAATTATGAATACATCCCGAGTTAAGAGGGAGTGTTGAAGAATTTAACTAGCTTCAATCTTCATAATTGTACTTTGTTCGAAATAAAATTTATTATTAAAGAAAATGACTTATTAAAGCACGAGTTTCATGCTTGGGTCAATGTTTTCTAGGTAAAAGCCTTCATTGAAGGCTTCTAGGTTTTGTCTTGAGTCATTAGAATCATTTTCATTTTATTAGACCCTTCTTAAGATTTTGTATCATGTAAAAATAGTTATTTTTTAGTCAAAAAGTTAAATTTTCACTTCCACACCAAGTCCTCCCTATCCCCAAGAAGTCATCCTCCATTAGGGAAATTCGATCAATTAAAAAGGCTATATAAGGAGAGGTATTCAATCTATTTCACTCACTCAATCAATGCTTGATCTACAAGCCAAAGAAAAAAAGAGAGAGCGAAGAAGCCGTAGGAGGACAAGTTTGCTTGAAAACCCTAAATCAAGTTTTGGGATATCTTTCTCTCACACGCTCGATTTTTTGGGTAGTTACTAGGGCCAAAAAATCTATGTTTACTGCAGGTCTAAAATTTTGAAGATGGGGTTGAATTCCTACTTCGGGGAAAGAAATTATGACTCAAGTTGCTACACGTATGTTGTCACTTGGAGTATTTTGTCAATATCATATATCGTAGGGAAGGTCCTGATCGATGGTTGGAGGAGGTATTTGTCTAGGTCTAAGTTTGGAAGTGTTTCATCTTAATTGAATCTACCGAAGGAAGAGTTCTTGACCGGGTTTTCCCCTTATAGAGCTTTTTCCCCCGGTTGTGCCCCTACATCTTATGTCTCTTGTTCTTATGATATTCATACACATGTAGTTTGGAAATTTCTTAATGAAAGAAAAACTAATTAAGAATTAAAAAGAGGCCAACATAATTCACAAGTAATTATCAAGAAAGAGGAATCAAGCCCTAAATCATACTAGCATTGATTTCTCAAGAGGAAAGGGTCCACATGAGACTCAAATACAACCCTAGGATCATGACGAAAGACAAGGGTACTATTGATATCGCCATCATTGGTGTCATAGATAGGGTCCTTGTCAAAAATATGCCCAAATGCCCATGAAATTCCTATTTCCCCTCTTCAATATGTAAGTAATCAATTGATGTCAATGTTCAAAGGGGGAGTGGGATCATTTTTTAATATATTCATGATTTTCAATGAAATTTTCCTTTTGAATATACAATAGTTGGAACACTCGAAAATGTTCAAGAAAGCCATAAAAGAATGCTTCAATAGATGAGATACTTGAATTATGACCATGGATGGATATAATAAATAACATCATGAGGAAATCATGATGAACCAATTCAAATTTTGAGGCATATGTGGAAAATCGCCACATTATCAACTTAAATAGTGTATCACCATCAAACCCGCGCACCCCACGTATGATAGTCTAGGTGAGATGATTAGGGCGCCTAGGAATGAAAATGAAATCCAAGGTAGGGAAATCATCAAAGAAATACATCTTATTAATTTAGGAATATCCACGTATGAGTCTCTAGGGTGATTCCAAAGGTGCCTAAAGAGATGCTTGCTTCATCCTATAAGCATTGAATTTGGAGATCAATGAATAACTATGGCTTTGTTCTTCTAATGGAGTCACCAGCATGGATATGGCAATATTATCACAATGGAAAAAAGACACATGTCTTCTTTCCTCGATAACGGCCAATAATGTTACCACATAATCTAAAGGAGTCTTAGGAGGAGTACCTAACGGACAACTACTAGACCAAATGGCAATAATGGGGCAAAGACCCACTATCACGCTCGCTGATGTCCCTAATCTTTAAGTACTTTCACCATTGGGGGTAGTCCTAGTAGAAGGAAGTCACTAGGATGATATGGTCATAGGGGAATAAGGTGATTTCGTAATCCCATTTAAATGAGAGGCTCAAATAATGGCTTTCTTGTTTCAAAATAAAGATAAGGGCTCTCCAAGAAAAAGCATGTGAAGGAGGCCTAGAAATATGTGAAAGGGATAATTAATAGATTAGATACACCTAAGTCAATTCTTCCTATGGAATGGGAAATACCTCTCTTAAGGTTATGTAATATAATAATCATGCAAGGGTTTTTGGGAACACTAAGATACCTATGGGAAGAAGCATGGCAGTGGTTTATGAAATTTTAAGGACAATTATATGCCTAGGTCAAGAAAGGAGATAGGGGGTCAGATAATGATCAACTCTAAACAAATTTCAAGAGAAAATTACCCTAAAAATGTCGCTAACCAATATAGGAAGGATAGAAACAATTTCATCTAGGGATTGATATTTCTCCCAAACTAATCCAGAATTGCCTCAAATTTGGAGGGCACTTAGAGGAATCACCAATGTATTTTCCTACCAACTCACTCAAAACCTCACCTCCTAAAGCAATTCATGCTATGCCCTAGGTCACATTCTATGGTTAAGGAATAAAGAGAAAAAAAAGTGAAAGAAAATGATTTTAAGGTGAACAACTAGGATTAGGACCCATTGCCTTGATAATTGGGGAGAAATGGAGTGGATATTGACCTTAATGAAATAATTTTTTTCTCTATCAAGGAGTATTATGCAACTTTTATCTAACCCTAATGAGGGAGAAATCTAGCAAAAAATGAATTTACACTTTGTTTGGAAAGATAATGGAGTTTCAAGGTTCGAAAGACAACACGAGCCTCTGGGAACATTCATTCACTATATCTAACATGAAATGCATGTAATAATTCACAGTTTGGTTTATTGAATTTAACATCAAATTAGGGAACAACTAGATAATGATAAGATATTTTGTACATTAATCATGTGGAAAATTAAAGAAATAGCATCAATGCAACACTTACAAGATAAAGTGAATATATCCATCCATCTTGTTTGCAAAATAAGCGCTTCAAGAAAAGATAGAAAATATCCAAACATAAAAATGCATCAGGAACAACCAATTTCATCCATAAATTGCAGGTATGGATTCTTTTTACAAGATAAATCCAAATCCAAATGATAATCCTCAATATAAATTAGGTCTCTCTAATTTATATGAACCTCAACGGATGTGATTTACTTCAATTAGCATAATAAGCCCCTAAAAAAACTCTGATGTCCAAAATAACAACCTAATTGGTGACAAGCCCACCAACTAACTCCAAAAGTAAAAACAATCCTTCCTAGTGAGGCTTAAGTGATATAATCATGGTGCAAAGGGCCATTGTAAGGGTGATATGTGCCCCTCATGTGTCGAAGTGAAGAATAGGGCCCTAAAAATCATGACCAAGGGGTTAGCCCCTTGGTTTCCAGGAAAAAACATATGTGGTGCTCCCAAGTGGCTATGGGGGCACAATGAATGGTCTCATGGCTCTACAACTAGATCAACATGTCGATACTCCATCCATAAAGGAAAAGATGATGATATGATCCCTCCAATGTCTCCCTAGGTGAGAAAAAACCCAATTTGTGTTGAATATGTAACTAGGTTCGGTCTTCATAATCTCTTATGTAATCTTGATTTTATGTATTTGATGTAAAAGTGAAAAAAAAAATTATTATTGTTATTTTCTATGGCATGGGTTTCATGCTCTAATTCAATTTATTTATAGGTTAAAACACCAATTATTTTCTTTTAGGATTTTTCATGAAGTCAAGGAGTCAAATGAGTCATTGTAATATGTAATAAACCTTATCGGGAATCTTGTATCAAATAAAAATAATTTATTTGAATTCAAAAGTGTCAAAATTCTCCCTCCAAGACCAAGTCTGACTACAATAAGATAATTCATCCTACATAGATGAAGTTGACCTCATTAAGGATTTTCGAGCCTCATAAAGGTGTATATATACAATATCATTCAACATCTTTTGACAGACAATCAATCAAGCTCGTTGAAGCACACAAGTAATATAAACAAGTCAACGAAGAAGAGAATAATTTAAGAAGAAAGATCAAAAACCTTGAAGTTTGATTTTGGACCACAATTGTCTCACATGTGTGAAGATATTATGGCACACATTGTAGCTACAAGACCAAAATTATAGTCTTCGAAAGGAGTTGAACTTTGGTGCCATAAGGATCAATTTTGAAGGCCAAAATTCTAAGGTGAAATGAGCACTATGAGAGAAGGAAGAAGAAAATTATTTTTCATATTTTCATCCACACGTGTGAACTAGGGTTTCTGAAGCAAGGCCGAAAATTGCAGTCAAAATTTGTAGGTCTGAACATGTGATTAGAAGAGAACTTGTAGCAGTTTTGGATAAGCTTGACTTGGGTTGTCTTTGTGAATGATAAATTCATCTACAGGAAAGTTGACTTGTCTTGGAGGGGTCTTGGTCTTGGGTCATAAAGGTCTTGGAATTCATCATTTGAAGATTCTATAAGAAGAGAATAATTATTGTGTGTTTTCCTCTCTAGGAGAGGTTTTGGCCCTTGCTAGTAGCTTATATCCCATGTCCATCTGTGTTGTTAATCTTCATATTTTGGTATTTTTTTGATGATAAGAACACTATAATAATAAAAACAAGAAGAAGCTAATCATAAATAGTACAAGATGAAGTAAATAACATCATTATAAGTTATCAAAGTAAAGAGAAATCCCCTTAATCAAGTTTCCATAGATTTCTCAACGTCTTATCAAAGCTAAGGTGACAATAGAAGGAAACTTGAAGATCATTCAATTGAATAAATATGCATAAGGGAAAAGGAAATTATCAATGAGATCTAAAGACCCTATTATCTTGGAAGAAGAAGAGGACCTCAAGGACCCTACCTCCACTCAAAGAAAGAATGACTCTAAAAATTTGAAGCATCATCTAAAGAATATAAAATAGGGAAGAAGAAGCATTTAGATTCTTGAAGAAGGAATATCATCATCAAGAAAGGAATCGAGTGGAAGACATCGTCATAAAAGAAGATTCTTTATTTGATAATTTATTAATATTTTATGTCTCAATCTACATTTAGCCAAATGACTACTTTGTACAAGGGGAAAAATAAACTTCTTGGGACATCGAACTACCTTGTATGGAAGAAGAGAATAAATTTGATCCTCATAGAAAATCAAGTTATATAACATGTCAAGGGCTCAATCTCCAAACCTCCACAAGAACAATCTCAAGCACTATAAAGTATATGAAATGAGAAATAAGGGCCCAAAAGTTCCTCATTGAATAAGTCAAGGATTCTCTCATCCCATGTGTAGCAAATATGAATACATAATAAGAGATACATGAAAAGTTGGTGGATTTGTTTTGTAAGTACTGCAAGGGAAATAATATCATTAAGAACCACGTTATACAAGATGAAAGTATCAAGAGAATAATGGCTAACCTCATATCTCATGAAGGTATCACAAATAAGATATCAACTACAAGAACTAGGAGAAACAATGTCAAATCTAGAGATGAACACTCTTGTACTCAATGCATTACTATATGAAAGGGACAACAGTGTATCAGGAATCTATGGAAATAACAAAGCCACTCCATTTAGTGATTTGTGGTCATTATGTAATATTGAAGAACCAGATTAAAGGAAAAGAGTGATGTTGGATCGAATGAGAAAACATAAGAATATGTAACTATGACAAGGAGGAAAGAGAAATTTTGAAATTTTGAGCCTTGAAAGAAATTTTAAAATAAAATTGACATGTCTAAAATTCAGTGGTATTCATTTACTGAATATGGGCACCTCAAAAGGAATTTTCCTAAACTTGAGAAGCGAAACAAGAAAAGAAAGGAGATAAGTGAAGCCCATGTGACTGAAGAAGCAGAAGAACTAGAAGAAAAGAAGTCAAATAAGGAAGAAGTGAAAGACCTCTACTATTGAATGTATCTCACCCATTTATTTTATTTTAAGTATATAGATGTTAGTAATTCATGGTAGGAAGTATTGAGATGGCATCATTCCAGAAGCATGAAAGGATAGCTAAAGTAACAGCTTGAATGGTTAAAGCAACCGATCTAGCAATATAGTAAGATAAGAGTTTGTCACACCTCATCATCATTAGAAAGAGGCCTTTGCAGAATAAGGATCACCAATATCCTCCTTTGGAATCCTTGTTAAAAGTTTCACCTATGTTGGAAAATCAGAAAGATAGAAAGATTTTATCTTGTTGATTTACTTGTGATTTCCTTAGATTATTATTATATTTCTTATGTTATTCCTTTTATCTTATTTTATCAATCAATTGCCAAAACCAAAAAACGAAGATCAAGGACACTAGATGTAGGCACATAATTAGGGAAAAACCCCTATATAGGGGAAAATTCAATCAGGAACTCTTCCTTTAGTAATTCAAATTAGATAGACCAATACCCTATACCAATAGACCTTTCTCCTCCACCAATTCAACCCTTAAATTGTTCTTCCAACCTTCAAAGATCAACTGCAACGATACTATATCAACCTTGCTTCAATATTGCATAAGGAAAGACTTTCGATGCTACTGCATCAGAATTTTAACCCATCTTCGAGATTGCAATTTCAGCCCTCAAGAAGCTTCAGTTCCCTTGCAGGTGTGAGACAACAGAGGGAAGATTTAAAATTCCTTAGCAAAATAAGCACCTCCTTCTCCTTTTTTAGGGCTTTCCTTATTCCTTCTTGAATTTCACACTTTTTCTCCAATATATAGTCAGTTGATGAGGTCAGTTTCCCCTGCTGAGGTCAAATTTCTCCAATATATACTGAGTTGGTTAGGTCCCCTGCTGAGGTCAAATTTCTCCAATATATACTGAGTTGGTTAGGTCGGATTCCCCTGGCCAGGTCGGATTGTTCCTATATATAGTGATATGGTGAGGCTTTCCCCTTGAAGTGGACAATAATTATTGGTTTCTTGTCATTTTTAAGGCAGGGAACATAACAATTTTGCTCACACTTTAACGTGAAAAATATGAATTAGTAAATAGTTTGTTTTACAACACCATGGGCCAATAACAAGGCTTATCAACACCACCAGATCAATATGATAAGCGCTAATGTGGCATTTTCTTTAATTAATTAATTTGAAATAAATTAATTAAAAGAGCATAATTAACTACTATAAATATTCAGGAATATTTTATGGAGGCTAATTCTCTACAGTTCACCTAATAATTACTGATAATTAAATTAAAATTTTGGAAAGTCTAATTATATAGATGTAATTATATAAAATAATAGAAAAAAATATGCTTAAATAATTTTATTAGTGTATTGCTTATGTGTAATTACTTTCATGCTTAGCATGAATTTGATACATGTTGTATACACACACATAAATAGAAAGAACCAACATAAATCCATTATAACCTTAGGTCTATAAGAGCAAAGAGGGATAAAATATTTTGAAGTGTAAACCTTAATTGTACATGTGTAATTACTTCCATGCTAAGCATGAATTTGATACATGTTGTATACACACACATAAATAGAAAGAACCAGCATAAATCCATTATAACCCTAGGTCTATAAGAGAAAAGAGGGATAAAATATTTTGAAGTGTAAACCTTAATTGTATCTACAACATTTTTTGAAGCTTTGCCCCATAAACAAAAACTTTGTACTTGCAGAGATTTGATCTTCATGAAACCATAGTAGATTTATGACTAAGATGAATTTATAGTTATACTTAATCCAAGAATGCTCTACAAAGTCCCTTTGCATAATCAAATGACTTTGCAACACTCAGAATGAGGTGGATAATATCTTCCCTCTTCAAAAAAAAATATTATTTATTTTCAATTAACAAAATATTTCATACAAAGCATGATATGGGATTTGTATATAAATATAAAACGCAATCAAATGACTTTGCAATATGCCCAATAAAGTGTATAATATTTTCCATCTCCAAAAATATCTATTATTCATTTTAAATTAAAAAATATACATTATGCATGATATGAGATTAGTATCTAAACATAAAACTAGTATAATATGTGAAGAAAATAAATATATAACTTAATCTGAAAAAATACATGAGAGATTTGAATAAATTCAGTTGTCTCCAAATAAAAAATACAAAATACAAAATTCATTTTAAATTAACAAAATATCCAGTAGTACTATGCATGTTATATAATTTGTATACGATGACAATATACTATGCATGTTTTATTCGGTAATAATCATATGACAACAGTGAACATACGCGTTTCAAATCTGTCTTTGAAATACAAATTATTCTATAAAACCACACTCACCACACACTCACATTAGAAAACTACACTCACATTAATAGAAAACTACACTCACATTAACCACACACAGCAAAGAACATGACTCTCAATCTCAGTTTATAAAACTACACTGACCACACATATCCTAGAAAAAGGGGTAATTCTCGTATTCAATGGAACAAGTGCCAATAATTTGCAAATAAGCACCAACGGCGTTGTCGCAAAGACTGAGCACCGTGTTTAAGAGGACAGTATAGCAGACGCTGCAGTCAGCGTAATCGCCCAAACGCTCGCACTTCATTTGACCCCAGACAGTGCCCGCGCCCGCGTTGGCTCCAACCGACGTCTCGTAGACACTCAGGTCCAACGTACTGGCTTCTTGCATAATTCCGAGCAGGGTTTGGACAGCCTGTAAGAAAGGACTTCCGCTTGGGATTTTATTGATGTTACACTCACCAACTCCTGGATCATCAGCCACCGCCACCATTAATAATAACATTACAGCTAAAATAATGCCAAATAACTTGATCATCATTGCGGCCTGAAATGAAACTAATGAAATAATATGCCCTCTAACAATAATAATCCCTCCCTTTAAATGACGAGTGTTATGAAATGCGATGCTTTTCAATCTGCTGAAGACGCCCCCGTTTTATAGCTCTCGCGGAGCATCATGGTTGTGTGCGTAGGATAACCTTCGTGACGATGATGGTGGTTTCACAAACCTTCATTTTCGATACACGCATACGTTCGGTATTTTCCTATCCAATAGGAAGAGCTTTTAGTATTTGGAATACAGTAGGATTCCATTTTAAAAATAAACTCAATTATTATTATATTCTGGGTCTATTATGAAAATGATGTAAAAATAATTTTCTTTAATATCAACTTTATTCAATTTTATTGGAATTTAAGTATTTTGTTTTGGAAGGAAATTATTTTTTAATATCATTTTTAATAGTATTAGGAATATACTAGGATTCTATTTAAAAAATATACTCAATTATTAAAATATATTCTGGTTTTATTATGAAAAGCATGCAATTATTTCATTATTATTTTATGTAGAAATCATTTTCTTTAATATCACCTTTATTCGATTTTATTGGAATTTGTGTTTCATTTTGGGAAAGCAATTATTTTTTTAATATTTTTTTTATTTAATTGGATTGGATATATTTCCTTTTATTTAGGCAAACAAGTTGGTGAAAAAGGGGTTTTACATTAATAAAATAAATAATACGACAATTTTTTTCCTTTCCTCAAATTTTGAGAGTAGCCCTTCATTGGTTCATACCCACCAAGTGACCATTTCAAAATGATTAAAATAATTATCTATTTCTCATACCTTACTATTTTATAATTCCAAAAGTTAGGAGTTTCTCATACCTTGCAAGTTAGAATGAGTGATTCACATTTTAATTCATTATTTAATAATTTATGATTGAAAATCTCTACTTTTATTAATATAGCCACATAACTCTCTATAAGCATCAATCTCTCATAAAAACTAACTAAATTATAATTTTATTTTAAATAGCTATTATTTTATTATTATTGGCTCTACAACTCAATATGAGGTACATGTCTTATCACACTCATAAAAAAAAATTCTCATTGCAACTATTACTTACATCAACAAAATTAAAAATAATGGTTTAATTATATCCATGTCCAATATACATCTAAAGATTTTATTTCCGAAAAGCTGTAAGGTTTGGTTTTGGAGGTGTTCTCCATGCCACCAATGTTAATCTATATATATGACATAATTCTGAGCCTTCATCTATTTGATATTTTCATTGGTTGTGGATTATAGCACTTATACATCAATACAATAAAACAAGGTTGAATGCAAATTTGTGGCGCTAATGGATGAGGACACATTCATGTCGCATTCATGATTCACATTTATGAGTTTTTTATTCATTACAAGACAACCCGTCATGGAGCTTATGGCAGACGAGGGGATAATTAACAATTAACGATTTTATGTTTGATTACGCATGATTATCTAATCTTTTATCCTAAATAAGATTTATTATTGCCCAAGTGAATGGTAGTTATTGATCCAGGAGGATCCCCACCAACAAAGAAGTTTACTTATGCACCATGAAGACACTTTATGATGGGTGACAAAGTAATGAGTAAATTAATTCATTATTTCATTTAAAAATTATGAAATGGATAATGTTCTAAGTGAGTGGAAAATGACTCACCAAAATATTCACTTATTATTCATTTTGAGAAAATAGTTTTATGTGAGAATTGACCTCACAACTAATTTTCTATTTCTCATTAAGAGGTTGAGCTTTCTTGGCATGGTTAAGATCCTTGAAGTTGGGTTTTCCATTTTTGCCTTGAGTAAGTTTTAAAGTCCTAGAATCATGGAGTTTGTCTTTCCTTAAAATGTCTTGAGATCCTACTATTGTGGATTGGGGAGTTATGGGGAAAAAATATATAAACTCATGATGTGAGCCTTTGAAAGGGGAGGAGAAAGGATAGGAAACTTAGCCTTTGAAAGCCATAGTGCTTGGCTAATGCTCAGCCATAGAACTGGAATGTATGAAAGCTTAATTTGAAGATGAAATATAAAGGATCTGCCTTCCAATTGAAGCAGGTCCGGAGATGTAACCCCAATGAGTTGGAGGGGTAAACTCCGTTACCAATTTGGTTGTCTTTCGCTTATGTGTTATGTGCTTCCTGATTATGTTTAATTCATGTTAATATGTGTATGCGAACTAACATGCTCATTTAAACCTATATAAGCCATAGTCGTTTTAAAGGATCTTAGTACCGTACGCGTGATGGTTGGGTAGTACTCGACCCGTGATCGGATCAAGTGGTATCGGAGCAGGTGACTGCTTTGCAGGATGGGCAAAGGAACGAAGCACGCTGAAAGACTGCAAGAGTTGCAAGAGATAAATGAAAGCCTTCAAGCCGAAAATGCAGAATTGCGAAGATTATTGCTCGATAAGCAGGAGCTTCAAGAGATGCTACGAGCTAAAGAGGAGATATTGTCTAAATTGCACAAGGTTGAGACGACGGAGGTTGCATGTCAAACCGAGGTATATGATGTCACTTCAAGTTCTGTTCTCTCTCAATATGAAACTAATGTTGGCATGAAAATCCTCACGAAGATGGGGTATAGCGGAGGTGGAATTGGCATAAATGGCCAAGGAATCACCCAACCATTGGAGGTTGTACCAAGACAACCATTTGCAGGTTTGGGTTATCAACGGGAAGAAGGAGAATGCTCAGAGGTAGCTGAAACAAAATCCATCTCTCCATCACCTGATTCCAAGAAAGGAATCAAGCCACCTAGTCCCCATCAATTTAAGGACAAGCCAAGAAGGTATGACAATCATTCAAATTCTACTTTTGCATATAAGAGAAGTGATTTCTTTCATAGATATGCTAACCGTGATGTAGTTAAGCATCATACAAAGAAACAGTGGGTTAAGAAGACAGATGTGCCCACAAGAAGAGAGACTAAGAAGAATGAGAACCTTCTGAATCCTCCTATCATGAAGACACAATTGAATGGGAAACGACGTAATTTTTGCAATTTCTGCAAAATCAGTGGCCATTGGGAGAAGAAGTGCTGGAAGTTGCACCCCAAAATTCGCCAAGAGTCAAGCAAACATATGGCGAAAGAGCTTGTGAAGAAAGCTCCATTCACCATTCAAAAAACACGCTTACAAGAAGGAAATGCTTGGTTCGAGTTGGGTAAGCAGTTCATGATGTTTCTGCAGGTTATGTTTATGATATTTTGCAAAATTTCGAGTTTTATGGGGGCAGGTATCCATCTTTTGATGAAAAGTGCTCAAAATTCGTCTGACTCGGAATCAACAAATAATGACACCATCGCGAAGAGCTCGACAAGAGGAATCCAACGACGCTTGAATCGCGTCAAACAGCCTCCGGATCGAAAAGTTATTGCAACCTGAAATTTTGTCAAATGAAGGCAAAGGCAGGAGATGGAGCACTGCAGCTTGAGCAATCAAGGAGAACACAGATTGAATATCAGAACAAGCCGAAGCTCAGTGAGAAGACAACATTTGGAGAAATTTTTATGTCTCACACATTGATCAGCATTGATCAGTAGAAAGTTCTCTGCCCTGGGCTCACGTTCTGCAAGATCTGGAGCACAACGAAATCCATATTGCGTACTCGAGAGTTATTTTGAGGTCGTGATTGCTGGAGGCTGTTGTTCGTTGCTGCCGCAGGGAGAAGTTTGTTGAAGGCCATGCCTACGTGGACCCTGCATTCTTGCAACGCTGCCATCCACAACCAGGAACGTTTCCATTCGGGTTGTCATTGCTGACTGCCCTCTGCATCGACCGTGAACAACAGGAGGACTGCCACCACTGCCAAGAGGTACGCTGCCTACAAGGCCGGTGCTGGGCTGCCAAGAGGTGCGCAGCGGAAGCGTGGACTATGCTAGGTTGTGGACTCTGCACAGACAGAGGTTCAGTAGAAGACCTCTTCCACTTAATTTTTGCGTGATCCATGACTACCCATTTACCCGCACCGGTCATCAGCATAGTCAGGGAAGGCAATTCATTTCCCATGATAAATTTGGGCCGGTGGGGAATTCATGGATTGGTTTTCCGTGATAGAAGTGAATTGCCGGATTTTGTGCCACAAAATCGGCATTCTGGATAATGAAAAGGAGTTTGTTGTGAATGAAGTAGGCGAAGATGGCATGTGGAACAAACTCAGAGACGTGGAAACTGGCAGGCAGCTAACCATGGAGGAGTTTGAGAGAGCTGTTGGGCATTCTCCTATTGTCCAGGAACTCAGGCGGTGGGAAGTTAGAAATCGAACACCGCATCGATTATGACCTGGAGCAGAGTCGCTCTGGGCGTTTTCTTCGTGTTCCTTCTTTGATGATGATGTTCTAAAAGATCCAAACGTGAATCAAATTTTGTGTGTTGATGTGGATCCTCCTCCTCGTCTGCGTATAACTGCAGGTCGGCCATTCTCAATTCCAACAGTGTTTTTCTTTATTTTTCGAAATCATGGAGTTTTAATGTCTCTGTGGAATTAGCAATCCAGTCGTAGCTCAAATCTCTGTTGTCAAGGGCTTTCACCAGAGCCGCAACGCCTGTTGCATGAGAAGAATGTTGAACGTGGGCTATTGAAGGTCGAAGAGCCCCATGGTGGACAACATAGCATTGATCTCGACCCCGTATCTGAGCCATGAGAAGGATGAGTTCGTTCCTTGATGAACTGTTGGAGGCTTGGAGCACATATTGGCATTCCTGTTGTAGCAGAGGGACAAGAACTCGATTTCACTGGTCTACAAGTCGTGGTTTCAAATTGGATGGGATTGCTGCCATTGCCGCGCATTGCAGGCAATTACAGATCCCAACCAAAGCACCATGTTCATCGACTACTACACAGATTCCAGCCTCCAGCCCAGGCCCAGGTATTGCTTCAGCACCAAAAAACGGAGCCGCGACCACCTCTAAGGTCGAGAAGACCATCGCCATCCTGATTTCTATAAAGATCACTTCCTTTAAGTCTACAGTGCACATGGTTCTCCTGTCGGCCTAATGTGCTCAGTCTGGACATATAACCGGTGTTCCTCTGATGCCTTCCTTTCTAACGGTACTTTGATTATCACCAGTCTCACCGTGTTAGTAGCGACGGGGTATTCGATGGAGTGGGCCCAACAATCGTTGGTGAGTGCTTCATCATTTGAATCATTTCTACAACGACCATTTGGCAGGGGCAATTGTGAAGTCCCGAATTTGGTGCGATCATACATGACCACTGTATTCTGATAGGTAGTGGTCATATGCATAGTAGAAACACCTTCGTTAGCAACCAGAAGCTCCCATGATCTAGGCAGCACAGTTGTCTGAGCACTCACCCTCGTTACAACAATATGCATGTAGAAGCGTAGTATAAACAACACTGATGACTGGTCTAGACCAGCAGTGAGTGGTTTCAAGTTGGTCGTAGTCGCTATTTGAAATTGTGTGCAGCGGAATAAAATGGGAGGTTGATACCTATCATGACCTCAACGAACTTGTGGAGTTTTGAGCCCGTGCGTGGAAGAAGAAGCATTTAATGCTGAGCAGAGGACCTGTGTATGGATCATGGCACAAATGTTGAGAATGTAGGATGACATACAGTAAACTGCACCATGTACTTGCCATGCATTGAAGGTGGCATGGTTTTAGCAGTAGCAACTGCTCTATTCCATGGTGTAATCCCTCGTGCAATTTTCTTGATGGGAGAAGGTATCATGATATGGCGCACCCCGTTGACAAAGACGCTTCTTCTCCTTGGTATCAGTAGTGTTATTAAAGACCCATAGTCTTTTATTTTAAACCCATAGTCTTTCATAATGCACATTTTTGTAATGGGGGATTTGCTTTTTGTTTTTTCAACATTAATGCATTTGGATGATATGGGGCATACATATGTCAAAAGGGGTTTTTGAAAAATTTGTATTTTTTTCCCTTTGTGCACATATTTGGAACTTTAAATTACTTTGTAATTGCCATGTAAAAGGCCATAGTTGTCATCATATCTTGGCATCAAAAATTTGGCAATGCCATGTAAAAGGCCAAAGTGGCCAACGATGAAAGAGATGATGTAAAATATGCTTATGAAGCATTGTAAAAGGCTTGTTTTTAGCCACTCTTATGTAAGGGAGAGTGAGAGTGAGAGGCGTATTTTTACGCATTAAGCCTTGTTGGCATCTTTGTAAGCAAATGGGATCAGGAAATTTTCCTAAAGCCATTTTGGCATGTAAACTTGACCAATGAACCCTTGGCAAGTGTTGTAAACAGGTATGATCAGCTACAGGTTACAGCTTTATGCAGATGTGGGCTTTTGCATTCCGATTCTGAAGGACTGAGGTGAAGGGATCTTGAAGGGATGTGCCTTTTCAGACATTTGTGTTGCAGCTTTATGCAGATGTGGGCTTTTGCATTCCGATTCTGAAGGACTGAGGTGAAGGGATCTTGAAGGGATGTTCCTTTTCAGACATTTGTGTTGCAGCTTTATGCAGATGTGGGCTTTTGCATTCCGATTCTGAAGTACGCCAGGTGAAGGAGTCTTGAAGGGATGTGCCTTTTCAGACATCCGCATTGCAGCAGTTGTAGGTGTTGGCATTGCGTTCTGATTCTGAAGTACGTCAGGTGAAGGAGTCATGTGGGAATGTGCCTTTCAGAGACATTTTCATACAGTTGACGATGGATTGAAGCTGATACTTTTGGAGACCAAAAGTTTTCTTTTCGGGGAGGTTTGATCCAGGAGGATCTCCACCAACAAAGAAGTTTACTTATGCACCATGAAGACACTTTATGATGGGTGACAAAGTAATGAGTAAATTAATTCATTATTTCATTTAAAAATTATGAAGTGGATAATGTTCTAAGTAAGTGGAAAATGACTCACCAAAATATTCACTTATTTTCCATTTGAGAAATTAGTTTTATGTGAGAATTGACCTCACAACTAATTTGCTATTTCTCATTAATAGGTTGAGCTTTCTTGGCATGGTTAAGATCCTTGAAGTTGGGTTTGCCATTTTTGCCTTGAGTAAGTTTTAAAGTCCTAGAATCATGGAGTTTGTCTTTCCTTAAATGTCTTGAGATCCTACTATTGTGGATTGGAGAGTTATGGGGAAAAACTATATAAACTCATGATGTGAGCCTTTGAAAAGGGGAGAGGAGAAAGGATAGGAAACTTAGCCTTTGAAAGCCATAGTGCTTGGCTAATGCTCAGCCATGGAACTGGAATGTATGAAAGCTTAATTTGAAGATGAAATATAAAGGGATCTGCCTTCCAATTGGGCAGTCAGGAGATGTAACCATTTGGTGAGTTGGAGGGTGAACTCCAGATTATCAATTTGGTTGTCTTTAAACATGTGTTGTAGCTACAGTTATGTTTAGCTCATGTAAGTTTTGTATGCGAACTAACATGCTCATTACTTTTTGTATAAGCCATAGTTGTTTTAAAGGATCTTAGTACGATACGCGTGATGGTTGGGTAGTACTGCGACTGTGATCGGATCAGTATCCTTCACTGAGATCTTTTGCTGACTGTCGATCTATCCAACCCTAGATCAGACAGTGGTGGTTGTTGTGAATAAATTTAGGGTAACTATCATCCCTAATGCTTCTTTGTCCTACTCATTTGCTCCGCCACTTCAACTTGGATCCCTTATGCAAGAGGGTCTGCATTGCATCTCCCCCTTACAATGACAACTAGGTTCGGATGTTGGTTATTATTTTCACCTGGTTGATATGGAAAGGTTTATTCATTTCATACAGTTTTATCTTCTTTGTACACTATAAATTGTTTATGTATGTAGAGGATGATCCTCTTGTTACTATGGTTTTAACTTCTGTTAAGGGTTTCCCATTCTATCAAGTAAGATAGTGCTAGAGCTCTCAAAATTGGAGTTCAATGGCTAGAGGACCGGACCCATGTTTGGTCTATTTCTGAACTTGAGTCTAAACCTCTATGCATGACTGAAATCCTAAATATTTCATGGATAATTCTGCGTACTCCTGTTCTACTGTAATTTTATTATCTTGCATTATGGTCTATCTGCTCTACAAATAAAAATTTTGCAGTTACTATCTCACCGTGGTGATTAATATTATACAAAAATATAGACTCAATATTTTCACAAGGGTTTATTAAGTTGTAGAAGTTATATAGTTTGTTGTTCTTTTTCTCTTTGGAATTGAGTTTACAGAGCTATAAATTAAATCTTCTCTTTAGTATGAACCAGTAAGAGTAACAAATGTATCTTTTTTCTATTTTTCTTGTTCTCGTATATTTTCCTTTTCTTGGTTTTTCTGTTACTGCTTTATCTTTTCTAGCAATATTGCACAGATTCTAGCTCATTTCTCAAGTTAGAAATAAATAAAAAAAGTTAGAGTTTTAGAAAATAGATAACATTCCACAATCATTTATTAGTTTTCAATCAAATATTTATATACTTATTTCATATCTCCTTATCTTAACTAATATCTCCTCCCAACCTTGAGAGAGGTTATTATGTACTCTGCTCCCCTCGAGCTCCGCACCAGAGTTCTTCAGAGAGAAGTATGTACAGGAGTTAGGCCTCAGGACCACTCTCCAATCTATACTCCTGACAAGTTACAAAGCTCCACTGACATCTAGACTAGCTTTGGCAACTCTTCTTTTCCACCATTTTGTGGTTAAACCTTTTTCCTTTTTCTTGAACAAAACCCCTTCCCTCCCTCGGGATTTCCCTTTTATCTTTTGTGGGGAAGGTAACTATCAGAAAAAACTACCTCAATCTTTTACTCTAGATCTTGGAATTCTCTTACCATTCAGTTAAATCTTTTCTCATCAGAAATTTTATTCATAAATAAAATTTAAGTTCTTCTTTTTACTAACGAATAGCCATATTTGTTAATATCCCTTTCACTAGTTAATTCAAATGTATCTTTAAATAAAATAAAAAGTATTTTAATCATCATTTAAAAATAAAATGGGGTGTTACATCTTCCCCCACTAGAGGCAAACACTGTCCTCGGTGTTTACTTGATTCCAACAAACAATTCAGGATAGAATTCTCATATGGAGTTTTCATCCTCCCAAGTGGTCTCCTCAGGGATGAAGTGCTTCCACTGCACTTTAAATTGGGGGATGACTCATCTCCTGAGTGTTATTTCTCTTTCATCGAGAATACGTTGAGGTTATACTAGAAATTTTTCGTCTGGTTCTACTTGCTGGCAACATAATTTTAAAATTAGTTGAATTAAAATTCCATCTTTCTAAGAGTCATAACATAAACATAACTTACATGTATGTTTTTCAAATGTATAAAATTCTTGCATTCGTGTATGTATATTTTCAGTATTGACAGATGAAACAAATTGTGTACCAATATGTGACTAGGAAATGCCAGTAGATAAGCCACCAACCCTATCGTTTCCAAAATTTGGAAAGGCCCACAATACTTGGGGTCAAATTTGGCACATGTACTCCATCTTAAAGTACTTTTCTTGGGATTAATCCTTACATACACGTGGTTACCTACTTCAAATTCTCGAAAGGTTACTTTTTTGTTTGCATACACCTTTTTCATGTCCTAAGCTGCCTTTAGATTTTGTCGAATTTTCCTTACCTCGTGCTCCATTTCATCCAACATATCTGGTCCGAGCATTAATTTGTTTTCTTTTCTACTCCAATTCATAAGGGTTTAACACTCTCTTCCATTCAATGCTTCAAAAGGACTCATCTTGAGGTATTCTTGATATTCGTTATCATAGGTGAATTCGACCAATGAAAATATTCTTCCCACCTTGAGGGTTGCTGCATCACAAACATGCATAGCATATCTTCCAATATTTGATTCACCCTTTCAGTTTGGCCATCTATTTGAGGATGATAGGCTGTACTAAATTGGATATGTGTTCCCAATCCCGTAAATATTTCCTTCCAAAAAGCAGATGTGAATTTTACGTCTCGATCTGAGATGACGACTCTCGAAATGTTGTGCAGTCTAGAAATGTCTCTCATGAAAATGCCAACAATCTGAACAGTCTTGTAAGTTGACTAAGGTACAAAATGAGCTAGCTTACTGAGCCTATCTACTACCACCATAATTGAATAACTGTGTCACTTTCTTCTTGGTAATCCTGTGATGAAGTCAAGTGATTGACATCCCATTTACACTCTGGCACAGGAATAGGCTGAAGCAATCCCACTAGGTGTTGGTGTTCCACCTTAACTTGCTGAGACTCTAAACATTTGGTCAGATATTCCACAACATTTTTATGCATTCTAGGCCAAGGATAGTATTTTCTTATTACTGTCAGCATTTTCTGATAACTGGACTGCCCTACATAGGAGCTCCGATGGTATTAGTCTAAAATCATCCCTTTTAGACTCATCTAATTTGGTATACATATCTTCCCTCAAAATAGCAAAAGTTTTTTATCATTAATTTCATAATATGATTGCTTTCTTTGTTTCTTTTCCTCCTTTGCTTGTTGCCATATAAATTGATATTCAGGGTCTCTTTCTGTTGCTTCCATAATTTTCTCCTGAAATTTAAATTCTGCTTGATTAAAATAAAGTTCATATATGCAATGTAGTTTCCTACTTAAGGCATCATCTACACGATTCTCCTTCCCTTTTACATGTAGAATGTCAAAGTCAAATTCACTTAGGAATGCATTCCACCTAGCTTGGTGAGCATTCAAATCATATTTTTTAAAATAGTTGGTCAAGCTACTATGGTTGGTTCTTAATACAAACCTTTTTCCCAATAAGTAATGTCTCCATATTCGAAGGGCATGCATTACCACAGTTAGCTTTAAATCATATTCAAAGTATTGTTGTTCGTGATCCCTTAACTTCTTCGACTCATATGCTATCAATTTTCCGTCTTGTGTTAATACTGCCCCCATCCCTTCTTTACACACATATGTGCAGACTTCAAATTCCTTGTTTGGATCTTACACCTTCAATACAGGAGCAATAGTTAATATTTCTTTTAATTGTTCAAAACTAGCTTTACACTCCTTATTCCACCTAAAGGCTCACCCCTTACGCTGGAAGGAAGTGATGGGAAAGTCTATCTTAGAAAATCCTTCAATGAACCACCGATAATAACCAGCTAAACCCATGAATGAGAGTATGTCTGCTACATTTTTTAGAACTCTCCACTCCATTATTGTCTTTATCATTTCAAGATCTACTGAGATCCCTTCAGCAGATATTACATGAACCAAATACTATATTTGTTCTTTTTAAAATCACATTTTCTAAATTTGGCATAGAGATGATGTTCCCACAACATTTTGAGTACCAACCAAAGGTGTTCCTTGTGCTCTTCAACATTTTTAGAGTAGATTAGTATATCATCAATAAATATTAAAAAAAAAATTATCCAGAAATCGCTGGAATATACCATCCATCGGACTCATGAAGGTTGCTGGTGCATTGGTTAATCCGAATGGTAACACCACAAATTCATAATGTTCATATTTGTTACAAAATGCTATTTTGGATATGTCCTCTTCTTTAAGTTAGATCTATTGATCACTTGATAAAAAATATCGTCTATCTAGGGTAATGGATATTTATTTTTGACAATCAAATTATTAAGTTGTCGATATTCCTTGCACATCTGCATTGTATCATCTTTATTTTTAACAAAGAACACAGGTGCTCCCCATGGGGATACACTTGGTCGAATGTATCCTTTATCCAATAATTCTTGCAACTGCATTTTTAACTCTCTTAGTTCCGACACACTCATTCTGTATGGTGCTCATGACACGGGTGCTGCTCCGGGTAGAAATTATACAGTGAAGTCAATGTCTCATTTTGGGCGTAATCTTGGAATATTCTCTGGAAATACATCTACAAAGTCCTGAACAACTAGAATATTTTCCATCATAAGAGTCTTATCTTTAGAATTAGTAAACCCACTTGAATATTGTATAGTTGACACCCCTTTCTAAGACATTTACTTAATTGAGATGCTGTAATGGGGCTTAATTGAATGGGTTTCTTAATTCCCTGTAATTCTTGACGAGTACCATAGTATACCTTAAATTGGATGATTTTCTCCTTACAATCCACTAGTGACCAATGTCTTTCTAGCCTGTCCATCCCCAACAAAGTATTGTAAGAGCCTAAAGGCATAATATTCAAGTCAATAGTTATATGTTTCCTTCCAATTTCCAGAATACAATTCAAGACTTTTGCACTAAATCTTCTCTTTACCCTAGTAGCCTGTTGTAACAACCAGGGACGTTTAAATTTCTAGCTTTTTAATTTATTGTTTTCAATTATTCGAGGATTTATTTAACTTAAAATGGCACCTGGATCAACCAAAATGGAAACAGTTTGGTAACACAACTTACCTTCCAATTCTATCATAGTTTGCTAGTAATTCGCTTATTGATCCTCTACTGAAACATTGATCCTTGGTATGTTTCGTGCAACATCTCCAAATGTAGATGCCTATTGTAAGTTGGTTGTAACTTCATTTCTTCAACAACGAGGGCAGTTCTTAAAATAATGTGCATCTCCCCATCCCCAACATTGTAGTGGTGGCTTTTGGGACTGTCCAAGTTCTAGCTTGCTGGATGCTTCAGTAAGCCTTTCATCTACTGTCCATTTAGGCTTTTGCTGATTTTTCCCAAATTTTCTATTTGTTGGGTTCCCTACAACATTCTCAAAATTTATAGACCTATTATTTTTTAAATTCAAAGTGCCTTTCTACCCTTTCTTTGGCGGCCAAATTCTGCCAACTTATCCTTTTTCCTTCGATTGCTGATAACACATTCATGCTTTTCGGATCACCTCATCCATGGTATTTGGATTCACAAATTCGATCCTCTCCTTCATGCGAGTAGGCAGGCTACTCAAGAATCTTTTGTATTTTTTCTTTCTCATCCCTCAAATATGGTACATATCTTAACAATCAGGTGAATTTAGTGATGAATTCATCCATAGATAATTGTCCCAGCTTCAAGTCATGAAACTTTCGTGACATTTCATCATAGAATCATTATGTTAGATACTTGTCCTTGAAGTATTATCGAAGCTCATCCCAAGTTACATTATGATCCTCAATTCCTCGCACATTCTTCACTTCCTCCCACCATAATGTGGCCTTCTCTTGCAGTTGATAAATAACCAAATGAGCTTTGAGCTTGTTGCATATTCGTAGACCTAAAAACATTTATTCATGTTTATTATCCATGCTTCTGCCACTTCTTCTGCCTCTCCATCAAAAGTGTGTGGTTTAATCTTTCCAAATCTGCCTTGTAATTATACTTTATGTTTCTTCATTTCCTTTTGTTCCAAAGCCCTTCCAGACTTTGCTTCATGATTAGTTCTATTTTTTTTACTCCTCTGAGTATGACTCCCTTCCGAATTGTCATTAATTTTCTATTTTTGATCTTCTTCATGATTGTTCCTTTCTGGATTAGGCTGTGATGTAGGATGGTTCTATCTATCTGAGAGGTTTGTAAGGATTCTTTCCTTCTCTCGCATTAGTATTTCGTTGTCACTTCTCACTCGAATCATCTCTTTCTATAGTTTATGCATTGTATCCAACATTCGAGTTGTCTAACACTGTTGTTCCTCTAGCAACCTACTAGTTTGTTGGTGTTAGTCCATGCTCAATTGTGCCCACATTTCTGGGTTCATCTCTGGATTTGGATGGGGATGGATTTCCCCTGTATTTTTGGCTGGAAACTCTCCTCAATAGATATTTTAGTAGTTCCTACTACTGTGCTTGATATTAACACCAACGAAACATCCCAAGTTATTTATTTGGCCCAATTTGGCCTAGTGTGTAAAGCACACTCGGATAGCACATGTCATAGTCATAAAAAAATAATCTCATTACAACTATTACTTACATCATAAAAATTAAAAAGAATGGTTTAATTATATCCATGTCCAATATATGTCTAAAGATTTTATTTCTGACAAGCTGTAAAGTTTGGTTTTGGAGGTGTCTTCCATGCCACCAATGTTAATTTATATGTATTACATAATTCTGGCATACTATATAAATATGAGACTTCACCTGTTTGATATTTTTATTGGTTGTGGATTATAGCACTTATACATCAATACAATAAAAAAGGTTGAATGTGAATTTGTGGTGCTAGTGGATGATGACACATTCATGTCACATTCACGGTTCACATTAATGAGTTTTTAATTCATTACAGGACATTCCATCATGGAGCTTACAGTGTACAAGGGGATAATTAACAATCAATGATTTTAAGTTTGATTATGCATGATTATCTAATATTTTATCCTAAATAAGATTTATTACTGCCCAAGTGAATGACAATTGTCCTCCACTGATATATTTTGTTGACCTTCAATCCATCCAACCCTAGATCAGATGGTGGTGGTTGTTGTGAATGAATTTAGGGTAACTACCACCTCTCAAAATTCCTTGTCCCGCTCATTTTCTCTATCGCTCTGTCTCCGCTCCCTTCTATGAGAGGGTCTGCACTGCATCTCTCCCTTACAACGACAACTAGGCATTCAAGCCCGACATGATTGCATATGAATAGTTGTAGGCACATGTGCAGTAATGGAATTCAATTTTGGGTTTATGGATGTGGGTTAAACATCTCAGAGAACTAGCAGTTCCTATTCTGCTCCATTCAGAACATAAATTCCCAACTGACAGAGGTGTGTTTCATTCCATTTTAGCTCTAATGTTGTCTTTATTTTAATTATATTCAACATTGATTTATAAATAATGATTCGAATTTGTTTTACGTGGGTTGGTAACCCTGCTACGACTAGATTCCTCATTCTCTATTTTTATCATGTCTCCTTCTAACTTAGTAGCAGACAATTATGTCTCTCCCAGAGTGTCTAGGGTGGAAGGTAAGAACTTCTCACAACATTTTAAATTCAGGTTTCATTGAAAAGGTTGATTTTAAATTCAACCCTCATTCATTTTTTTTTACTTTTATGTGCAAGGCGCTACCACACCCTGGTCCTGGTCGATTTTCATGTCCCTTTGAATGCGGTTGTGACCTCCTCAATAGTTTTCCAAGAACATCCCACTGTGTATACATGAATTCTGAGTTTACCTTACCTGGGTCTTCTTGTTTTCATGAAGGGATCTCCAGCTCACCCGAAAAATGGCATAGTTCTATTTATTCCCAGATAGTTGCGTTATGATCTTGAGACCTGCTAGATTTTTCTTTCAAATTCAAACCCTTGGGGTCTGCTCTAGTATAAATTCTATTCGATTTTCTTAGAACTCCTATGGTTAGCTAGTCCTGTAACTCAAACACTCATTAGCAGTTTTTAAACGTATATAAATTGCTTATAGTTATTCTCCTAAATGTTATTTCTCCATACTGGAGGCTGGTTACAATATTAACTCGGTTGCTATGGAAAGGTTTATTCGTTTCATACAGGTTTATCTTCTTTATACACTCTAAATTGTTTATGTATGTAAAGAATGATTCTGTTGTTACTGTGGTTTGAACTTCAGTTAAGGGTTTTACATTCTATCAAGTAAGATAGTGCTAGTGCTCTAAAACTTCGAGTTCAATGACTAGAGGACCAGATCCATGTTTGGTTTATTTCTAAAATCGAGTCTAAACCTATGTGCATGACTAAAATCCTAGAGCTTTCATGGATAATTTTGCTTACTCCAGTTCTACTGTAATTTTATTATCTTGCATTATGGTCTATCTGCTCTACAAATAAAAAATTTGCAGTTGCTATCTCACCGTGGTGATTAATATTACATAGAAATATAGACTCGGTATTTTCACAAGGGTTTATTATGTTGTAGAAGCTATATAGTCTTTTGTTCTTTTTTTATTTGGAATTTCGTTTATAGAGCTATAAATTAAATCTTCTTTTTAGTATGAACTAGTAAGAGTAACACATGTTTCTTTTTTTCTATTTTCCATTTTCTTTATATTGGTTTTTCTGTTACTGATTTATCTTTTCTAGTAGTGTTGAACATTTTCTAGTTCATTTCTCCAGTTAAAAATAAATAAAAAAATTAGCGTTCTAGAAAATAGAGAACATTCCATAGTCGCATTCTAGAAAATTAAGATCATTCCACATTCATTTATCAGTCTTCAATCAAAGAATTATATAGTTATCTCAGATCTCCTTAGCTTAACTAATAGCTCCTCCCAACCTTGAGAGAGGCTATTATGTCCTCTTCTCCCCCAAGCTCCGCACAAGAGTTATTCAGAGAGAAGTATGTACACGAGGTCTAGTCTATACTCCTATACATGAAGTCTAGTCTACTCCTAACACGTTACATTTGTGAGAAAAAACTGCCTCATGGAATTCTTTTACCATTCAGTTAAATCTTTTCTCAATGTAAATTCTATTCATAAATAAAATTCAAGCTTTTCTTCTTACTAACGAATAACCATATTAGTTAATATCCATTTCATCATTCAATTCAAATGTTTGTTAATATCCTTTTCACCAGTCAATTCAAATGTATCTTTTACTAAAAATAAAAAGTCTTTTAATCATCGTGTAAAAATAAAACAGGGTGTTACATGTCTAAATGTTTTAAAAAAATTAATCTAATCTCAATGTGGGCCCTACTTCAAAATCTATATAATTATTATGTATAAACAAAATATAAATTCAATATTGGTTTCATGCCGGAATTGGTTCCAAAGTGGAATTTTCTTTGAGAGAAAATGCAAAATAATTAAAGGTAAATAGCTAATTTAATTACGGACTCTATATTTTGAATATAATATTTTTATTTTAAAATATAATATATATATATATATATATATATATATATATATATATATATATATATATATATATATATATATATATATATATATATATATATATATATATATAATAAAATTAAAATCAAATTTTTTATTGGGTTGAGAGGTGCCATCCAACCCAAGATGCTAGATATGTATAACTTTAATGTAAACATTTTGACTAGGTAAAAATAAAAATAAAATATGGTAGAGATGTGTAATTTAAAGTAACATAATATAATGTAAACATTTTAACTTGCTGAAAATAAAATAAAAATAACAAGATAAAAATAACCCTATGAAAAATTATAATGAAAAAAATAAAAATGATCCATGCATAGAGCCTATAAAGGTAAAATATTTTTATGGATATGTTCGGTGGCCATATGTCTTTTTGTATGTAAGCTTTATAGTTTCATGGAGGTTATTTTGTGATTCAAGAAGGTATTTTTAAGAAGTGTAAGGTTAAACAAAATTCCACAAAGTACTGAACAATAGTTGCTTCTTCATTCTAATGGCTTCTTTGATAATCACTTTAATATAATATATGTAATATATTATCTTAATTTATGTGTAACAATGTGCTATAGAAATAGAGATATAAAAGATCTAGAATGGTAAGTTTAGAAATCACTAAGCTTAACATGAAAGTGAGTTGGGTGAGGGGAAGAGATGGGAGAAATATTAGGTAAAATGTAAATATTACATTTTATCTAATATGAATATCTATATTTATCCACTTTTTACTATCTTACGATAAATATTAGGTAAAATGTAATATTATAATATTTGGTGCATTCTTTATTGTAATTTTTCTTTATATTCGAAGTTTGAAAGTAAACAGACTCAACTAGGGCGAGGGAAAAAATTGATTAAAATGTAATATTTAGGATGGGGGTGACGAGAAATATTAGGTAAAATGTGCGAAGTTTTCTCGACAGTAGTTGGGGCTCGATTTTTTTTTTATTTTTATTTTTTACAGTAGGTCCGAAATTCTAAAGTTGGGGTCGAAGTTCTGCTACTGGGGGGGTCGAAATTATGGACTGAAGTTGTTGCAGGGAAGTTGTCACTTGGATTATTTTGTCAAGATCATCTATTGTAGGGAATGGTTGACATAGTGGTTCGAGGAGGTATTTATCTAGGTCTAAGAAGTCTAGAAGTGTCTTGTCTCTAATTGAATCTACTAAAGGAAGAGTTCTTCACTTGGTTTTCCCCTTATAAGGGTTTTTCCCTAGTTGTGCACCTACATCTTATGTATATTGTCTCTTGTTATTGTGTTCTTCATACACATATAATTTTGTAATTAATTGATGAAATATAAAATAATTAATATGTAAAAGAGGCCAACATATTTGACAATTAATTATCAAGAAAGAGGAATCAAACCCTAAATCCCACTAGCATTGATTTCTCAAAATGGTATCAGAGCTAAGGTCGAAGAAGGTTGGAGATAACTTTTTTGGCTTGGAAGAAAAGGTTACTCCCTCTATGGAAAGTTACTTGAGGATGGGATTCAATATCATAAGAATTGCAGGAAGCTGGATTGGAAAGATCATCTACAACCTATCTAAGAAAGTCAAAAGTGAAGGGTCCTTGGATGCACTCATAGGTAATATTGTTGATGACAATACATGGACCATTAATGGTGGAGCATCAAGAAATATGATGGGAGAAAGTGTACAACTTTATACTTTATCAAAGGAACCATCATCTCATGCAATGGAGCTACGAGACAACAACAATTATGCATTCAAGGGCTTTGAATCTACATAATTAAAGCTAGAAAATGGAGCAAATCTACATCTCAACAATATACTATATGTTCCACGTTTAAAAGATAATTTAATTTCAACTTATTTTTTAGAAGATACAGGATATGTATTTTCCTCTGTAGATGGTAAATTTTTGGTTTGGGGAAAGGATTCAAGAATTGACAAGGAAAAAGTCAATGGATTTTTTGAAAGAAGACTATATAGAGTTATAACACTATCTCCTCAATCCCTCGTTCACATGGAAACAAATCCTATCAAACTATGGCATATAATATATGGGCATATACATTAAAAGATAATAACCTCAGTCAAATGGTAAAGGGCATCGCCAACATTAAAGAAGATCGTGAAGGAGTATGTAAATGATGTGCTTCGGGAAATTATACAAGGAAGAATTTTACAAGTAGTGACACAAGGTCTAAATAATTATTAGACGTCATGCATTCTGATGTGTGTGGGCTAATGTCTAAAAAATCTCATGGAGGACATCTTTATTATGTGACCTTCATTGATAATCATTCTAGAAAGACACGACTCCACCTTCTCAAAACAAAGGATGAAGTCTTTGAAAATTTTAAGGAATTTGGATCTGAAGTGGAGACCTTAACCGAAATAAACATAAATAATTTGAGATCCCACAATGGTGGAGAGTACACCTAAAAATAAATAATTGCATATTGTAAAGAATCATGTATTAGGAGGGATCTCATTGTTCCCTACAATCTCGAACATAATGGAATTGAAGAAAGGAAGAATAGAACACATGAGAAATGCATGAGAAATATAGTTTTTTATCATGATATACAAAAGTATCTATGGGGAGAAGAAACAATGACATCAATATATATACAAAATAGAAGTCCTCATAGGATCCTTGAGAATATGACACCTGAATAAGAATTCACAGGGAAGAATCCATGTGTGTACCATATTCGAATCTTTGGGTGTCCCACATACATCCATGTTCCAAAGAACAAGGGAAAGAAAATGGATTCTACAAGAATTAAAGGGATCTTTGTTCGCTACAATATTTAATCAAAATAACATATAATTTACATCAAGGAAGGGAGACAAATTGAAGTAATAGGGATGTTATTTAGATGAAAATCATGCCTACAAAAGCTCCAAGGATATTTTGATCGATTCTGATGATGAAGATAAGTCAACATTTTGAAGAAGAAGAGCATCATGATAAGTCAACTACAAACCAAGAATAAGAATAAGGACCAAGTGAGTCTATTGAACTTGTGATCATACTTGAAATAAGAAAGAGTCCAAATTGGTTAAAAGCTACTATTGAAGATGTCGCAGGACATGGATCTACTAAATGAAATTATAGAGAAATAAAAAGATCCCCAAAGAGGTATTCAAGATATGCAACATATATGAAAAATCTAATATAAATTGAACCAACTATATTTGAATAAGTGTTTCATCAAGAAGAATGGAAGAGGGCGATGCAAGAAGAATATAAATCCATCATGAAGAACAAGGTTTGCGAAATCATTCCTATACCAAGTGACAAATCTATTTTCACCTCAAAATGGATCTAGAAAATCAAACATGTCATTGATGGAAGAATAAACAAATACAAATATGAATTCATTGTAAGGGGTTTTTCTCAAAACGAAGGTATATACTATGAATAAACCTTTGCACCTACTGCAAGATATACTACTATAAGAACTTTGTTTTCACTAGCTGCTACAATGTGATGGAATATACATTAAATGGATGTCAAAAAAACATTTATAAATGGAACAACTGATGAATAAGTATAGATTGAGAAACTAGAAGGTTTCTAAGTAAATAAAATATATACACATGTTTGCGGACTCAATAAATCCCTATATGGCTTGAAGAAAGCTCCTAGGGCATGGCATGGAAGAAAGGATGCATACCTCTTAAGAATTGGGTTCATAAAAAGTTTTGCAAATGCAAATATCTACATTCAATAATGAAGCAGTCATTTATTATACTACTATATGTGGATGATTTTTTCATTACAGCTACGGAGCACATAATACAATAATTCGAGAAGATGCTGGTAGCCGAATTCAAAATGAAATATCTGGGACTTATGCACTATTACTTGGGTTTGGAAGTCTAACAAAAACTTGGAGAGATATATATGGGTCGAGGTAACTACATAATCGAGATATTGCAGAGATTCAATATGATGGACTCGAAGCCTATGAATACTCCCATGATCACTAATCTCAAGAAGTTGAGAAGCTCTTGCTCCAGTCTCGTTGATCATACTAGTTATCTAAGTTGGTAGGATCTCTCATGTACTTGGTAAATACGAGACCCGATATATGTTTTATTGTAAATATTATTATTCAACTTCAGTTTTAACCTCATCATGATCTTTGGATAGATTCCAAGCATATTTTTATAAATCTAAGTTGCACTATACATCAATTCCTGAAAGATGATGGAAAGAAATTCAAGTTGATAGGTTTCACAGATTTTGATATGGGGGGCAGCGAGACGGATGGAAGAAGCACTACCCATGGATGTTTTAGTTTAGGATATGCAATGATTTCTTATATGAGTAGAAAAAAATATCTCGTTGCATTAAGTAGTGCTGAAGAAGAGTATGTTGCTACATGTGAAGTAGGAAAGGAATTTTTGAAGTTAAGGAAACTTTTATCAAATTTGTTTGGAAATCCTCTGGATCCTACAGTGATAAATTGTGGTCATAAAGGAAAAATTAAGATTTCTGAAGACCTTGTATTCCATGCAAGGATGAATCATATCAACAAGAAGTACCACTACATTAGGATCTTGGTACAAGATGGGGTCGTGAAGCTACAATATATTCTGGCGGATGAATAGATAGTTAATGTGCTAACGCAGTGTCTTCTGAATAAAAAGTTCGAATATTTTCGGAGATTTCTTGGGTTGGTAGATATTACATATTTATTTGATATGCAGAGGTGAAGCATATAATGGTGGATGCTTGGGAGGACATATGATCAACATATGTGTTTATGTCCAGATCCCAAAAAAGGGAGGGTGGAATTGGTATTGGAACACTAACCTTGGCTATGCACCTAGATCCCTCAGTTGATAGTTAGTAAGTAATCCTAATGGTACCTAGACTAAAAAAAAGCTTGAGTCCATCTTAGTCCCTCTTGGATAGATTATCCTGGTCAGGAATCTAGTCCGCAACAATGAGTGTGCTAGAACCCTTTTTAGTTCATGTCAGTTGGAAACCTTTCATGAATATATATATATATATATATATATATATATATATATATATATATATATATATATATATATGTGTGTGTGTGTGTGTGTGTGTGTGTGTGTGTGTGTGTGTGTGTGTGTGTGTGTGTGTGTGTGTGTGTGTGTGTGTGTGATTATGAATACATCCCTAGTTAATAGGGAGTATTGAAGAATGTAACTAGCTTCAATCTTCATAATTGCACTTGTTAACAAAAAAAATATTATTAAATAAAATGACTTATTAAAGCATGAGTTTCATGCTTGGGTCAATGTTTCTAGGTCAAATCCTTCATTGAAGGCTTCTATGCTTTTTCTAGAGTCATTAGAGTAATTTTCATTTTATTAGACCCTTCTTGGGATTTTGTATCATGTAAAAATATTTATTTTTTAGTCAAAAAGTTAATTTTTCACCTCCATGCCAAGTCGGCCCTATCCCCAAGAAGTCATCCTACATTAAGGAAATTTGATCCAGAAAAAAGGCTATATAAGGAGAGGCACCCAATCTATTTCACTCACTCACTCAACAAGCTCAATCTACAAGTCAAAGAAGCAAAAAAAGAGAGTGAAGAAGCTGAAAGAGGAAAAAGTTTGCTGGGAATACCTAAATCAAGTTTTGGGCTATATTTCTCTTACACGTGCAGAGATTTTTCGGTAGTTACTAGGACCAAAAATCTATGTTTATTGCAGGTCTGAAATTCTGAAGCTCGAGTTGAAGTTCTGCTGCTAGGAAAAAGAAATTCTAGACTGAAGTTGCTACATGGAAGCTTTCACTTGGAGTATTTTGTCAAGATCAACTATTGCCTAGGTCTAAGAAGTTTGGAAGTGTCTCATCTTGAATTGAATCTACTGAAGGAAGAGTTCTTGACTGGGTTTTCCCCTTATAGAGGTTTTTCCCTAGTTGTGCGCCTACATCTTATGTCTCTTGTTCTTGTGATATTCATACACATAATTTGGAAATTTATTAATGAAAGACAAACTAATTAAGAATTAAAAGAGGACAACATAATTCACAAGTAATTATCAAGAAAGAGGAATCAAGCCCTAAATCGTAATAGCGTTGATTTCTCAATAGAGGAAAGGGTCCACACTAGACTCAACTACAACCCCAGGATCATGATGAAAGACAAGGGTCCTATTTATATCTCCAGCATTGGTGTCATAGATAGGGTCCTTGTCAAAAATATTCCCATGAACTTCCTATTTCCCCTCTTCAATATGTAAGTAATCATTGATATCAATGTTCAAAGGGGGAGTGGAATCATTTTTCTCAATATCTTCATGATATTCAATGAAAGTTTCCTTTTGAATATACAATAGTTGGAACACTTGAAAATGTTCAAGAAAGCCATCAAAGAATGCTTCAATAGATGAGATAATCTCAGGTTTTCCATTATGTAACCATGAATTGTGACCATGGAGGGATCTAATAAATAACATCATGAGGACATCATGGTCAACCAATTCAAATTTTTAGGCATATGTGGAAAATATTGCCACATGGTCAACTACAAATAGTAGATCACCATCAAACTTGGGCACCCCATGTATGATAGGCTGGGTGAGATGCTTATGGCGTTAAGGAATGCCAATGATATCCAAGGCAGGGAAATCTTCAAAGAAAGACATCCTATTAAGTTAGGAATATCAATCATGTAGGAGTCTCGAGGGTGAATACAAAGGTGCTTAAAGAGATGCTTTCTTCACCCTACAAGCATTGAATTTGGAGATCAACGAAGAACTATGGCTTTTTTCTTCTAATGGATTCTCTAAGAATGATATGTCAATATTATCATATCAACTAGTAGGGGTATTAGGAGGGGTACCTAAGGGGAAACTACTAGACTAAATGGAAATAATAGGGCAAAGACCCACTTTCACCTCAATTGACATCCCTACTCTTTACGGAATTTTACCATTGGGGGTAGTCCCAGTATGAAGGAAGTCACTAGGATGATATGGTTAGTAGCAAGGAATAACGTGATCTCCAAATCCCATACAAAGGAGAGGCTCAAATAATGACTTGCTTGTTTCAAAAGAAAGATAAGGGCTCCCCAAGAAAGACTTATGTGAAGGAGGCCTAGAAATATGTGAAAGGGATGCTCAACAGATTAGATGCACCTAAGGAAATTCTTCCTAGGGAATGGGAAATACCTCTCTTAAGGTTATGTAATATAAGAATCATGCGAGGGTTTTTGGGAATGCTAAGATACCTATGGGGATGCAAGCATGGCCTAGGGTTTATGAAATTTCAAGGACAATAATATGCCTAGGTCAAGCAAGGATGATAGGGGTCAGATAATGATTAACTCCAGCAAGTTTTCACGAGAAAATTACCCCATAAATGCCGCTAACCAATATAGGTGAAGGATAGAAATGATTTCAGATCTAGGGATTGAGATTTCTCCAAAACTAACCACGCAAATTGCCTCAAATTTGGAGGGAACTTAGAGGAATCACCAATGTAGTTTCCTACCAACTCGCTCTCAAAACCTCACCTCCTAAATCAATTCATGCTACGTCCTAGGTCGCTTTCTAGGTTTAGGGAAGAAAGAGAAAAAAATTGAAATAAAATGGTTTTAAGGTGATCAACTAGGATTAGGACCCATCACCTTGATAATGGAGTGGAGATTGACCCTAATGAAATATTTTTTTCTCTATCAAGGACTCTTATGCAACTTTTCACTAACCCTAATGAGGGAGAAATCTAGCAACAAAGGAATTTACAGTTTGTTTGGAAAGATAATGGAGTTTCAAGGTTTTCAAGACAACACAACCCTACAGGAACATTCATTCTCTATATCTAACATTAAATGCATGCAATACTTCACAATCTAGTTTTGTAAATTTCACATCAAATTAGGGAACAAGTAGATAATGATAAGATATTTCACACATTAATCATGTTGCAAAGTAAATAAATAGCATCAATGTAGCACTTACAAGATAAAGTTAATATATCCATCCATCTTGTTTGCAAAATATAAGCTCTAATAAAAGATCGAAAAGATCCAAATATAAAAATGCATCAAGAAAAACCATTTTTATCCATCAATTGTAGGTAAGGATTCTTTTTACAAGAGAAATTCAAATCCAAATGATAATATTTAATAGAAATTAGGTCTCACTAATTTATATGAGCCTCAAGGGATTTGATTTACTTCAATTAGCCTAATAAGCCCTTAAAACATCTCTAATGTGCAAAATAACAACCTAATTGGTGACAAGCCCACCAAATAAATCCAAAAGTAAAAAAAATCCCTCCTAATGAGGATTAAATGATATAATCATGGTACAAAGGGCCATTAGAAGGGTGATATGTGCCACTCATGTGTCGAAGTGAAGAAGAGGGCCCTAAAAATCATGACCAAGGGGTTAGCCCCTTGGTTTCCAGGAAAAACATCTGTGTTGCTCCCAAGTGGCTGTGGTGGCACAATGAATGGTCTCATGGGTCTACAACTGGATCAAAATGTCGATACTCCATCCATAAGGGAAAGAATGATGATACGATCGCCGCCATGTCTCCCTAGGTGAGAAAAAACCCACTATGTGTTGAATATGTAACTAGGTTCGGTCTTAATAAGGTCTTATGTAATATTTATTTTATGTATTTGATGTAAAAGAGAAAAATAAAATTGTTATTGTTATTTTTATGGCATGGGTTTCATGCTCTAATTCAACTTATTTATAGATCAAAACACCCATTGTGTGCTTCTAGGATTTTTCATGAAGTCAAGGAGTCAAAAGAGTCATTATAATATGTAATAGACCTTATTGGCCATCTTGTATTAAATAAAAATAATTTATTATAACTCAAAAGTCTCAAAATTCTCCCTCCAAGACTAAGTCAGACTACAAGAAGATGATTCATCCTACATAGATGAAGTTGAACAGATTAAGGATGTTCGAGCCTCATAAACGTTTATAGATACAATATCATTCAACCTCTTTTGAGAGACAATCAATCAAGCTCGTTGAAGCACACAAGAAATATAAACAAGCCAATGAAGAAGAAAATAATTTAAGAAGAAAGATCAAAATCCTTGAAGCTTGATTTTGGACCACAATTGTCTCACATGTACGAATATAATAGGCCACACATTGCAGCTACCAAACCAACATTGCATTATTTTAAAGGAGTCAAAGTTTGGTGCCATAAGGATCAAGTTTTAAGGAAAAAATTCTAAGGAGAAATGAGCACTTTGAGTGAAGGAAGAAGAAAATCATTTTTTCCATATTTTCATCGACACGTGTGAACTAGGGTTTTTGTCGTAAGGCCGAAAATTTCAGTCAAAATTTTTAGGTCTAAACTTGTGATTAGAAGAGAAATTGCAGTAGTTTAGGAGAAGCCTGACTTGGGTCATACCCTCTCTATTCTCAGCCGTAACCCCTTGGAATTATTTCCAAGATGTCATCAAGGAAAAATACTATCCCGTGGGGAGCTATGAGGGCAAGTACATATAATGGACAACGCTACGGCAAAAAAGGGATCAAGGTGTGCATGAGCTAACGAATTTGTTCCATGAGCTAATTCAGAGAAAAATTTGGTGCTAAACTATCATAGTTGTCTGCGCAGATACATTCAAGAGGAAATGGAGTTCCTCGACATCTCCTTGCTTGGTACGACATACCAATATGATGCCAAGATTGAGCAAAAATTCAAACAGAAGAAGTGAGGCTTTGGATATGTGAATCAAAAGCGAGGGAAATTTGTCCCCAAACTGCATAACAAAGGATAAAGCCAAGGCATGGAGGCCCAAGACAACCTGCCAAAGCCACAAGCAAAGAACAACACCACAAAGTCAAAGAAGGACATGGGAAAGTGTTGTGAGTTCCATAAGATCTCCACTCAAAACACAAGTGACTGTTGAGCCAAGCAGTCACTGGTGAACGAGATGAGGGATTTTGAATCAGATGCATGCTCCAACTCTGAATCAGAACCTGAGAAGGCGAATGACATAGGAAAACATATTATTGATGTGGATCCCAATGCCACTGTTGCCACTGCGAAGATCTAGAAGGAGGAAAGGGAATATCCAAAGGAGGAGAAGCATCTCTTCCACTCCCGGATGTAAGTAAAGGGTTCCCCACTACAGTTCATTGTCGACAATGGGAGCCAAAATAACTTCATTTCGGCAGACCTCGTGAAGTGGTTGGGCTTGCCGACCACAAAACACCCACAGCGATACACTATTGAGTGGCTTCACCAATGATGGGATCTCCGCGTCAGCCAACAGTGTCACCTTCCCTACAGAATCAAGACCTTCATGGATGAGGTATTATGTGACATTGCTCCTCTTGATGTTTATGATGTATTGTTAGGCCAACCATACTTGTGGAAGCGACATGTTGTGTATGAGTCCCAGCCTCGTGCTGTTATTGTTACTTTGGGAAATAATATGTACAAGATACCAGAGGTACCACCGCCTACCGCTATCTCTTTGGTTACTGCAAAAAAATGCTGTAAGATCATTTCCCAAACCAAGAAATTTGTTTTCTTGATGACCCTCCCTGAGGAATAGAAGAATATTGTGTACAAACCTCGAGACAGGGCTCCTCTACATGAAAACAATAAATGGACAAGGTTGTGGAGGAGTACAGGGACATCTTCACCTCGCCCACAGAGGTGCCTCTACATTGTCAGGTCAAGCACCCCATGGATCTGACCCCAGGTATGCCGCTACCCAATGGACCAATCTATCGGTGATTTGTTATGGAGAATGATGAAATCAAGACGCAAATTCAGGAGCTACTGCAAAAAGGTCACATCTGGCCGAGTTCATCGCCCTGTGGGAGCTCGATCATGTTGGTACAGAAGAAGGATGGGAATTAGAGAGTCTATATTGACTATTAGGCACTAAACAAGATCACTGTCTGGAATAGGTACCCGATCCCACGGATTGATGACCTTCTGGACCAACTCAAAGGGGCAAAATATTTCAGCAAGATCGACTTGAAGTCTAGGTATCACCAGGTACCAATCAAATGCTCTGATGTGTGGAAGACTGCCTTCAAAGCCAAGGAGGGCCTTTTCGAATGGTTATTCATGCCTTTCAGGTTGACTAATGCTCCAACAACCTTCATGAGGTTGATGGACGACATCTTGGAACCATTCAGCAACTCATTTGTAGTGGTGTACTGGATGAAATTTTGATCTTCAACCAGACTTGGGAAGAGCACCTCCACCACATCCAACAAGTCCTCCAAACACTGCAGCAACACAAGTTGTGTGCCAATTTGGAGAAGTGCAATTTTGGCATAACCTAAGTTCAATATCTACGGTACATTATTGATGAAATGGAGGTGTATGTGGATCCAATGAAGATCCAAGTCATTCGGGATTGGCCAGCCGCAACTACTCTAACAGGGCTTTGCAGTTTTCTAGGTCTTGCTAATTTCTACTGTAGGTTCATGTTGGGATTTTCTCGTATCACTTGGCCCTTCAGTCAAGTCACCAAGGGAGGAGAAAAATAAAAATTCTTTTGGTCAGAATCTCAATAGAAGGCGTTCGTAGAATTGAAACATCGCTTCTATTCTACCCCCATGCTCACATTACCAGACTTGCAACAACCATTTGAGATCGGGATAGATGCCTCTGACTATGCTATTGGGGTTATTCTTACACAATAGGGGCATCAAGTGGCCTATCACAATGAGACATTGTCTAACACAGTCCGCAAGTATCCCACTTATGACAAAGAAATGTATTCCATTGTGTAGGCTTGTCGACAATGGAAGCATTACATTTTGGGGAAGGAAACGATCATCCACACATGCCACTGACCCCCGCAATTCATATAGACACAAGGTAAGTTGCAAAACGATTGCCATCAGAAGTGGTCCACATATCTGTAATAGTTTCATTTGAACATCAAGTACAAGAAGGGTAGCACCAATAATGTTGCAGACTGCCTCAGCCGACCACTGATCATGGCACTAACCACTGTTCTCAACTCTTGTGGGCACGAGACTTCTGATTGGTAGCTTCTCTACAAGAGTGATCCAGAATTTGGCCACACATACAAAGCACTCTTGGGGGGTACGTCAGTTCCAAATTTTGACCTCCAAGATGTACTGTTATGTCACCTGGGACACCTTTATGTTCCTTCAAGCTAGCGTGCCAAGATGATATGGGATGCACACTACAGTCGAGTCGTTGGGCATTTCATGGTTGAGAAAATAGTGGTAGTACTATAGAAGTATTTCTATTGGTCGAACCTTTGACACGATGTTGCGAAGTACATCAGATCCTTCACTTCTTGTGCCATTTCCAAACCGACCATCAAGAAGCAAGGCCTCTATACTCCGCTACCTACCCCTAGTCGACCTTGGGATTCCATCTCCATGGATTACATGTCGAGTCTTCCTTCTACTAAGCATGGAAACAACTGTGTTTTCATGTTCATCGATATATTCTCAAAGATGGCCATTATGACAGCATGCAAGAAGAATATCACAATAGAAGCTACTACTAAATTCTTCTTTGAACAAGTGTGGGTGCACTTTGGGATCCCACAGTCCATTATCTCATATCGAGACTGCAGGTTCCTCGACACATTTTAGTCTAGCCTTTGGTCAATGCTGGAGACCAAGCTCACCAAATCCATAGCTTTCCATCCCCAAAATGATGGTCAGAGAGAGGTCATCAATAGGATGATTGTACACATTTTGCACACGTATAATTCAAAACATCCACACACATGGTATGAGAGTCTCCCCTATGTACAACACAGTTATAACCGGTCTCTCCATAGCTCAACTGGCCATATCCCCTTTCATGTGGGCTTGGGATTCCATTCACTATGTCCCATTGACATAGCCATGCCATTTGCGGCTACTCAGGCTGATTCGGCTCATGTCCAGTCTGAAGCTCACAAAGTGAACAACTTCATCGAGCGCATTCAGCACATCCACCAACAGGTTCATGACATATTGGACAGATCCAATGTTAAGTATAAGAAATGACATGATCAACATTGGCTGCCACACAACTTCCAGGTGGGCGGAAAAGTGTGGCTACATTTGCAAAAGGAGCGCCTCACTGGACCCCACCACAAGCTTCGCTCGCTCCGATATGGGTCATAGACCATCACCAAGGCCGTAGGGAATAATGCCTTCGAGATCAGTATTCCACCATTCCTTGGTATGCACCCAATATTCAATGTGAACCGCCTTCGTCCCTACTTCCCACTTCTACTGGACACCTCTAACACTGTAGAACAACTCACACCAACAGAGTTAAACCTAGATTGCATGGAACAGGCCACCACAGATTGTATCATGGACATGCAAATCAAGAACACTCACCAACAGAAGATCCAACTGTATCGGGTTGTCAAAGCTGGCCAACTCTTGCACCAACGCAAATGGTTCACGAGAGACCGAGTTCAGTAGAAGTTTCCTCATCTCATTGGAGGAGCTCAATGCAATGGGGGTCATTGCTTCCTAAAGGGGGAGGGATGATCCAAATGGATATTGGTTGCCACCCACCTATTCAACTTGGGGCCCCACCATTGTCTCTTTCCGTTTTTCAGTTTTTGCACAACTTACTATTTTTAGTGGTTTTTTGGGTCTTGAACTTCTAGAGCCATTTTAAGGCCCTAAACGACATTTTTTGGGAAAACCCGGAGCAACATGGGTACATAGATCGATGTTTCTCACATAAAAAGTTTTATTCCTCGGACATATCTTTCTAACGAGGTATTGTGTGCATCAAACAAAGATCGTATGCCAAAGTTACGTCCCCGAGAAGTTGAAACGCTAATTTACCGAAATGGGGCCCATAGTTTTGGCGCTTCATCTTCTACGGTTATGGTTTTGGATGTTTAGGGTTTTCCACTATTTCTAAATAATAAATAGGCCCTCGAGCATCATTGTAACACAGTTGAGAGGCCTGTAACTATTGCATCTCTTCTGAGGGATAAGCTACTAGTGCCCCAGCTAGTTTATTTCCATTCTGTCTGTAAGAAAATTTCCGTTCTTTGATATTAATGAAATGAAGTGTTATTTCCACTGCATCTTTTTATTTATAGGTATATGTGTACTCTGTTGTGTTCCTGCATAAACCCGAATCACCAAAACAATTGCAACTTTTAATATGATGAAAAGAAAAGTAGAGACGACCACTCTGCAATAGTTTGTCTATTTATGAAAAAATGCTTAATACTATAAAAGTAACAATAATAAAAAATAATATTTTATTAATTTATTTATCTGTCTAAACAAATAAATATTAAATAATAATAATAATAATAATAATAATAATAATAATAATAATAATAATAACTTATTAATCAAATCTATCTCTAAAATACAAAATATTGTATAAAACTACTTTTTATTGTATAAAAAGTTGTAATTCTCGTATTCAATGGAACAAGTGTTAACAATTTGCAAATAAGCACCAACTGCGTTGTTGCAAAGGCTGAGCCCTCGCGGAACATCATGGTTGTGTGCGTACGATAACCTCCGGGACAACGATGGTGGTTTCACAAACCTTCATTTTCGATAGAGGCAGCCATCCATTTCTTCACACACGCATACGTTTTGTATTTTAATCGCATACCTATCTAATACCTTTACATTCTATATTTTAATCCCATCCCTATCCAATAGGAAGAGCTTTTAGTATTTGGAATATACTAGGATTTAATTTAAAAAAGTAAACTCAATTATTAAAATATATTCTCGGTCTATTAGGAAAATTATGTAAAAGTAATTTTAATTAATATCAACTTTATTCAATTTTATTGGAATTTAACATTATAAAATTGGTGTATTTTGTTTTGGAAGGCAATTATGTTTTAATATCAAATTTAATAGTATTAGGAATATACTAGGATTCTATTTAAAAAATATGCTCAATTATTAAAATATATTTTGGTTTTATTATGAAAAGCATGCAATTATTTCATTATTATTTTATGTAAAAATTATTTTCTTTAATATCACCTTTATTCAATTTTATTGGAATTTAACATTATAAAATTGATGTATTTCATTTTGGGAAGGTAATTATTTTTTTAATATCATTTTTATTTAATTGGATTGGATATATTTCCCTTTATTTTGGCAAACATGTTGGTGAAAAAGGGGTTTCACATAAAAAATAATAATAATAATACGACAAATTTCTTCCTTTCTTCAAATTTTGAGAGTAGCCCTTCATTGGTTCATACCCACCAAGTGACCATTTCAAAATGATTAAAATAATTATCTATTTCTCATCCCTTGCTATTTTATAATTCCAAAATTTAGGAGTTTCTCATACCTCACAATTTAGAATGAGTGATTCACATTTTAATTTATTATTTATTAATTTATGATTGAAATCTCTACTTTTATTAATATAGCCACATAACTCTCTATAAGCATCAATCTCTCATAAAAACTAACTAAATTATAACTTTATTTTAAATAACTATTATTTTATTATTGTTGGCTCTACAACTCAATATGAGGTAGATGTCTTGTCACACTCATAAAAAAAAATCTCACTACAACTATTACTTCGATCAACAAAATAAAAAAGAATGGCTTAATTATATCCATGTCCAATATACATGTAAAGATTTTATTTTTCGATAAGATGTACAGTTGTTTGGTTTTGGAGGTGTTCTCCATGCCACCAATGTTAATTTATATATATTACATAATTCTGGCATACTATATAAATCTGAGCCTTCACCTATTTGATATTTTTGTTGGCTATGGATTATAGCTCTTATACATCAAGACAATAAAACAAGGTTGAATGCAAATTTGTGGCGCTAGTGGATGATGATAGATTCATATCACATTCACGGTTCACATTTATGAGTTTTTAATTCATTACAAGACAACTCATCATGGAGCTTATGGCAGACGAGGCGATACTTAACAATCAAAGATTTTAAGTTTGATTACGCATGATTATTTAATATTTTATCCTAAATAAGATTTATTACTGCCCAAGTGAATGGAATTTATCCTCAATTGAGATATTTTGCTGACTATCGATCTATCCAACCCTAGATCAGATGGTGGTGGTTGTTGCGAATGACTTTAGGGTAACTATCATCCCTAATACTTCTTTGTCCTACTCATTTTCTTCGCCGCTTCGACTTGGATCCCTTATGTGGGAGGGTTTGCATTGCATCTCCCCCTTATAACGACAACTAGGTATTCAAGCCCTGCATGGTTGCACCTGAATAGTTATAGGCACATGTGCAGTGATGGAATTCAATTTTGGGTTTATGGATGTGGGTGAAACATCTTAAAGAATTAACAGTTCTCATTCTGCTCCATTCGACACGGGAGTTCCCAACTAACACAGGTGATTTTTATTCCATTTTAGCTCTACAATTATCTTTCTTTTAATTATATTCAAGATCTATTTATAAATAATGATTTGAATTTGTTTTACATAGGTTGGTAACCCTGCTATGGCCAGATTCCTCATTCTTTGTTTTTATCACGTCTCCTTCTCATTTAGCAGCAAAGGGTTTTGTCTCTCCCAGAGTGTCAAGGGTGGAAGGTAAGAACTTCTCACAACATTTGAAATTCTAGTTTCATTTCAAGTTTGATTGCACAGGTTGATTTTACATTCATCCCTCATTATCTTTCTTTTATTTTATGTGTAAGGGGCTACCACACCATGGTCCTGGTTGATTTTCGTGTCCCTTTGAATGCGGTCATGACCTCCTCAATAGTTTTCCAGGTGAGTGGTATAAACTTATTCTTTTCTTCATGGCATATATGTTTATATAGTCAACCTCCTGGTCTGGCCACTAAGGAAACATCCCACTGTGTATACAATATTTCCGAGTTTACCTTACCTAGGTCTTCTTGTTTGCATGATGGGGTCTCCATATCACCCATGAAATGGCAGAGTTTTATTTATTCCTAGATAATTGTGTTATGGTCTTAAGACCTACTAGATTTTTCTTTTGGATTCAGACCCTTGGGGTCTGCTCTGGTATAAATTCTATTCACAATTTTTAGAACTCCTATGGTTGGCCAGTCCTCTAACTTGAGCACTCATTACCATTTTTTAAATGTATATAAATTGCTTACATTTATTCTGCTAAATTTCATTTCTCCATACTGGATGTTGGTTATGATCTTAACTCAGTTGATATGGAGAGGTTTATTTGTTTCATACAGTTTTATCTTCTTTGTACATTGTTAATTGTTTATGTATGTAGAGGATTATTCTCTTATTACTGTGGTTTCTTCAGTTAAGGGTTTTCCATTCTATCAACTAAGATAGTGTTAGCGCTCTAAAACTTGGAGTTTAGCAGCCACAGGACTGGACCCATGTTTGGTGTATTTCGGAACTCGGGTCTAAACCTCTGTGCATGACTAAAATCCTAGAGCTTTCATGGATAATTCTGTGTACTCCAGTTCTATTGTAATTTTATTATCTTGCATTATGGTATGTCTACTCTAGAAATAAAACTTCTGCAATTACTATCTCACCATGGTGATTAATATTATACAGAAATATACGCTCAGTATTCTCACAAGGGTTTATTACGTTGTAGAAGCTATATATTATGTTATTCTTTTTTTATTTGGAATTGAGTTTACAGAGCTATAAATTAAATCTTCTCTTTAGTATGAACAAGTAAGAGTAAAAAATGTATCTTTTCTCTATTTTTCTTGTTCTCATCTATTTTCTTTATCTTGGTTTTTATGTTACTGGTTTATCTTTTCTAGTAGTATTGAACAAATTCTAGTTCATTTTTCCAGTTAAAAATAAATAAACAAATTTAGAGTTCTAGAAAATAGATAACATTCCACAATCATTTGTTAGTTTTCAATCATATATTTATGTACTTATCTCAGATCTCCTTAGCTTAACTAATGGATCCTCCCAACCTTTAGAGAGGATATTACATCCTCTGCTCCCCTCGAGATCCACACCAGAGTTCTTTAGAGAGCGATATCTGCAAGAGTTAGGCCTCAAGGACACTGTCTAGTCTATAGTCCTGACAGGTTACAGAGCTCCACTGGCTCTAGACCAACTCGAGACAACTATTAGTTTCCACCACCTTGTGGTTAAACCTTTTTAATTTTTCTTAAACAAAACCCCTTCCCTCCCTTAGGCTTTCCCTTTTATCCTTTTGGGGGAAGGTAACTGTTAGAAAAAATTTCCTCTATCTTTTACTCTAGATATTGGAATTCTCTTACTATTTAGTTAAATCTTTTCTCAATGTAAATTTTATTCATAGATAAAGTTCAAGTTTTTCTTTTTACTAACGATTAACCATATTCGTTAATACCATTTTAACTATTCAATTCAAATGTATCTTTAACTAAAAATAACAATTTTTGTAATCATCATGTAAAAATAAAATGGGGTGTTACATATTCCCCACTAGAGGCAAACATCATCCTCAATGTTTATTTCATTACAACAAACAATTCAGGGTAGAATTATCATATGGAGTTTTCATCCTCCCAAGTGGCCTCCTCCAGGTTGAAGTGCTTCCAATGCACTCTAACTTGGGGGATGACTCATCTCTGGAGTGTTATTTCTCTTTGATCGAGAATACGCTGAGGTTCTACTAGAAATTCGTTATTCAATTCTACCTGTAGACAACAGAATTTTAAAATTAGTTGAATTAAAATTCCATATTTTGAAGAGTCATAGAATAAACATAAATTACATGTACGTTCTGCCAATGTATAACGTGCTTGGGGTCATGTATGTATCTTTTCAGTATGGACACATTAAACACATTGTGTACCAATATGTGACTAGGCAACATCAGCCGATAAGCCACCGACCCTATCATTTCCAAAATTTGGAAGGGCCTATAATACCAGGGGTTCAATTTGGCACAGGTACTACACCTTAAGGTACTTTTAATGGGTTTAATCCTTACATATACGTGGTCACCTACTTCAAATTATCGAAAGGTTATTTTTCTGTCTGCATACACCTTTTTCCTGTCCTGAGCTTCCTTTAGATTTTTCTGAATTTTCCTTACCTCATGCTCCATTTCCTCCAGCATATCTGGTCTGAGCATTAATTTATTTTCTGGAATACTCCAATTCATATGGTTTTGAAATTGTCTTCCATACAATGCTTCAAAAGGACTCATCTTGAGGGATTCTTGATATCCGTTATTGTAGATGAATTCGACCAAATGCAAATATTCTTCCCACCTTGAGGGTTACTGCATCACATACATGTGTAGCATATCTTCCAATATTTAGTTCACCCTTTCAGTTTGGCCATCCATCTAATGATGATAGGCCATACTAATTTGGACAGCTTTTTGGAAGACACTATCTAAGGATGATAGGCCGTACTAAATTGGATATGTGTTCCCAATCCCGTAGATAGTGTCTTCCAAAAAGCTGATGTGAGTTTTACGTCTTGTTCTGAGATTAAGACACTCGGAATATCGTACAGTCTAGAAATTTCTCTCATGAAAATTTCAGCAATATGAACAATCTTGCAAGTTAATTTAAAGGGTATAAAATGAGCTACCTTACTAAGCCTATCTATTACCACCATAATCGAACCATTGTATCTCTTGATTCTTGGTAATCCTATGATGAAGTCAAGTGATATGACTTCTCATTTCCACTCTAGTACGGGAATAGGCTGAAGCAATCATGCTGGGTGTTGGTGTTCCAACTTAACTTGCTGACACTCTAAACATTTGGTTAGATAATACCACAATGTTTTTACGCATTCCAGACCAATGATATTATTTTCTTATTATTGTCAGCATTCTAATAAATGGGATGTCCTGCATAGGAGCTTCGATGGTATTCATCTAAAACCATCCCTTTCAGGATCATCTTATTTTGTATACATACCTTCCCTCGAAATAGAAAAAAGTTGTTTATTCTTAATTTCAAAATCTGATTGCTTTATTTTTTTTCTTCCTCTTTTGATTTCTTCCATAGAAATTGATATTCAGGGTCTCTTTCTGCTACTTCCATAATTTTCTCCTGAAATTTAAATTCTGCTTGATTAAAATAAAGTTCATATATGCAATGTGGTTTCCTATGTAAGGCATCAGCTACACTGTTCTCATTCCCTTTTACATCTTGAATTTCAAAGTAAAATTCACTTAGGAATGCATTCCACCTTGCTTGGCGAGCATTCAAATAATATTGTTTAAAATAGCTGGTCAGGCTACTATGGTTGGTTCTTAATACAAACCTTTTTCCAAATAAGTAATGTCTCCAAATTCGAAGGGCATGCACTACCGTAGTTAGCTCTAAATCATAGGTGGAGTATCATTGTTTGTGATACCTTAACTTCATGGACTCATATGCTATTACTTTTACATCTTGTGTTAATACTTCTCCCACCCCTCATTTACACGTGTCTATGCAGACTTCAAATTCCTTGTTTGGAATCACCACTTTCAATACATGAGCAGTAGATAATAGTTCTTTTAATTGTTCAAAAGTAGCTTGACACTCCTTATTCCAATTGAAGAATCACCCCTTACCCTGCAAGGAAGTGATGAGAAAGGCTATCTTAGAGAAGCCTTCAATGAACCGTTGGTAATAACCAGATAAACCCATGAAAGAGCATATGTCTGCTAAATTTTTTGGAACTCTCTACTCCATTGTTGTCTTTATCTTTTCAAGATCTACTAAGATTCCTTCAGTAGATATTACATGACCGAAATATTGTATCTTTTCTTTTTTTAAATAACATTTTCTAAATTTGGCATAGGGATGATGTTCCCGCAACATTTTCAGTACCAACCGGAGGTGTTCCTTGTTCTCTTCAACATTTTTAGAGTACATAAGTATATCATCAATAAATATTAAAAAAAAAATTATCCAGAAATGGGTGGATGATAGCATGCATCAAACTCATGAAGGTTGTTGGTGCATTGGTTAATCCGAATGGTAACACCGCAAATTCATAATTTTCATATCTGCTACGAAATGTTGTTTTGGATATGTTCTCTTCTTTAATTCGGATCTAGTGATCACTTGATCAAAAATATCATCTATTCGGGGTAATGGATATTTATTTTTTTCAGTTAGCTTATTAAGTTTTCGATATTCCATGCACATCCGAATTGTACCATCTTTATTTTTAACAAACAACACAGGTGCCCCCCGTGGGGATACACTTGGTCAAATGTATCCTTTATCCAATAGTTCTTGTAGCTACATTTTTAACTCTGTCAAGTCCGACACAGTCATTTTGTATGGTGCTTGTAATAGAGGTGCTACTCTGGGTATCAATTATATATTGAAGTCAATGTCTCATTTTGGGGGTAATCTTGGAATAATCTCCAGAAATACATCTACAAAGTCCTGAACAACTGGAATATTTTCCAGCATAAGAGTTGTATCTTTAGAATTAGTAAACACCACTTGAATAATGTATAGTTGACACCCCTTTCTAAGATACTTACTTATTGAGATGCTGTAATGGGGCGCAGTCGAAGGGGTCTCTTAATTCCCTGTAATTCTTGATGAGTACTAATATTATACCTTAAAATGGATGATTTTCTCCTTACAATCCACTAGTGACCAATGTCTTTCTCGCCAATCCATCCCCAACAAAATATCGTAAGAGCCTAAAGGCAGAATATTCAAGTCAACAGTTATATGTTGCCTTCCAATTTCCATAATACATTTCAAGAATTTTGCATTAACTCTTCTCTTTGCTCTAGTAGCCAATTCTACCAACCAAGGACTTTTAAATTACTGGCTTTGCAGTGGTAGCTTCTAGGACTGTCCAATTTCTTGCCTACTGGATGCTTCAATAGGCCTTTCATCTACTGTCCATTTAGGTTTTTGTTAATTTTCCCAAATTGTCTTTTTGTTGGGTTCCTTACGACATTCTTAAAATTTCCAGGCCTGGTATGTTTGAAATTTGAGGTGCCTTTCTAGCCTTTCATTGGTGACCAACTTCTACCAACTTCTCCTTTTGCCTTAGATTGTTGATATCACATTCGTGCTTTTCATAACACCTCATCCATGGTCTTTGGATTCATGAATTTGATTCTCTCCTTCATGTTGGTAGGTAGACTACTCAAGAATATTTGTAATGTTTCTTTCTCATCCCTAAAATATGGTATGTATCTTAACAAAGAGGTGAATTTGGTGATGAATTCATCCATCGATAACTATCCCAGCTTCAAGTCATGAAACTCTCATGAATTTTAATCATAAAATTGTTATGTTAGATATGTTTCCTTGAAGTATTGTCGGAACTCATCTGAAATTACATTCTGATCCTCAATCCCCCATACGTTCTTCACTTCCTTCCACCATAATGTGGTCTTCTCCCGTAGATGATAAATAGTTAGACGAACATTGATCTTGCTTCTATATTCATAGACCTGAAAATATTTATTCATGTTTATTATCCATGCTTTTGCCACTTCTTCTGCCTCTCCATCAAAAGTGGGTTGTTTAATATTCCAAAAAAAAAAGTGCCTTGTAATTCTACTTTTTGTTTCTTCATTTCTTGTTGTTCGGAAGCACTTCCAGACTCTCCTTCATGATAAGTTCTATTTTTTTTACTCGTCTGAGTAGGACTCGCTTCCAAATTGTCATTAATTTTATATTGTTCTTCTTCTTCATGAGTGCTCCTTTCTGGACTAGGCTATGATGTAGGATGGTTCTGTCTATCAGAGAGCCTTTTAAGGATTCTTTCTGGCTCTCGCATTAGTCTTTTGTTGTCACTTATCACTCGAAAAATCTCTATCTAGATTTGTTGCAGTGTATCCAACAACCAAGTCATTTGACACTGTTGTTCCTCTAGTAACCTAGTAGTTTGTTGATGCTGGTGCATGCTCAATTGTACCCACATTTCTTGGTTCATCTCTGGATTTCACTGGGGATGGATTTCTTATGTATTTATTTGTGTATCTTGGCTTGAAACTGTCTTCATTAGACATTTTATTAGTTCCTGCAACTGTGCCTAAGATTAACACCAACGAAACATCCTGAGTTATTTAGTTTTCCCAACATGCAAACCACACTCTGATACCACATGTCACAATCATAAAAAAAAATTATCATTAAAACTATTACTTATATCATACAAATTTAAAAGAATGGTTTAATTATATCCCTGTCCAATATACCTCTAAAGATTTTATTTCCGACAAGCTGTAAAGTTTGGTTTTGGAGTTGTTCTCCATGCCACCAATGTTAATTTATATATATATCACATTTATGAGCTTTTAATTCATTACAGGACATCCTATCATGGAGCTTACAACAGAAAAGGGGATAATTAACAATGAACGATTTTAAGTGTGATTACACATGATTATCTGATCTTTTATCTTAAATAAGATTTATTACTGCCCAAGTAAATGGCAGTTTTCCTCCACTGATATATTTTTTTGACCGTTAATCCATCCAACCCTAGATCAGACGGTGGTGATTGTTGTGAATTAATTTAGGGTAACTACCACCCCTAACGCTCCTCTGTCACGCTCATTTTTTTTTCCACTCTGTCTCGACTCCCTTCTGTGAGAGGGTCTGCAATGTATCTCTCCCTTAAGGCAACAACTAGGTATTCAAGCCTGAAATGGTTGGATATGAATAGTTGTAGGCACATGTGCAATAATGGAATACGATTTTGGGTTTATCGGCATGGGTTACGCATCTCAAAGAACCAACAGTTCCCATTCTGCTCCATTCGGAACATAAATTCCCAACCAACATAGGTGCATTTTATTCCATTTTCACTCTAATGTTATATTTCTTTTAATTATATTCAACATCGATTTATAAATAATGATTCAAATTTGTTTTATGCAGGTTGGTAACACTGCTATGACTAGATTCGTCATTCTCTATTTTTATCACGTCTCCTTCTCATTTAGCTACAGACGGTTTTTTCTCTCCGAGAGTGTCGAGGGTGGAAGGTAAGAACTTCTCACATCATTTGAAATTTTGGTTTGATTTAGGGTTTGATTGCAAAGGTTTATTTTAAATTCAACCCTCATTCTCTTTGTTTTCTTTTATGTGCAAGGCGCTACCAAACCCTGGTCCTAGTCGATTTCTATGTCCCTTTGAATGCAGTTATGACCTCCTCAATAGTTGTTCGAGTGAGTGGTATACATTTCTTATTTTCTTCATGGTATATATGTTTATATTTTTGACCTTCTGGTCTAGCCACTAAGGGAACATCCCACTGTGTATACATGATTTCCGAGATTACCTTACCTGGGTCTTCCTGTTTTCATGAAGGGGTCTCTAGATCACCTGTGAAATGGAATAGTTGTATTTATTCCGAGGTAGTTGCGTTATGGTCTTGAGACCTGCTAGATTTTTCTTTTGGATTTAGACCCTTGGGGTGTTGTCTGGTATAAGGTATATTCACTGTTTTTAGAACTCATAAATATTCACTGTTTTTAAAGGTGCTGCCAAACTTATAAAAATAAATGTATATTTAACTAAAAATAAAAGGTCTTTAATCATCGTAATAAATAAAAAGAGGTGTTACATGTGTGAATGTTTTAACAAATTTAATATAATCTCAATGTGGGCATAAATAAAATATAAAGTCAATATTGGTTTTACGTTGGAATTAGTTCCAAAGTGGAATTTTGTTTGAGAGAAAATGTAAAATAATTAAATTTAAATAGTTCATTTAACTGTGGACTCGAGATTTTTAATATAATATTTTTATTTTTTAATAAAATTAATCAAAATTTTTATTGGGTTGAGAAGTGCTCTCCAACCCAAGATGTTAGAGATGTGTAAGGTTAATCTAAAAATTTTGACTAGGTAAAAATAAAAATAAAATATGGTAGAGATGTGTAATTTAATGTAATGTAATATAATGTAAACATTTTAACTTGCTCAAAATAAAATAAAAATAACAAGATAAAAATAACCCTATGAAAAATTATAATGAGAAAAATAAAAATGACCCATGCATGTAGCCTATAAAGGTAGACTATTTTTATGGATATGTTCGGTGGCCATATGTATTTTTGTATGTAAGCTTTAGAGTTTCCTCGAGGCTATTGTGTGATTCAAGAAGTTATTTTTAAGAAGTGTAAGGTTAAACAAGATTCCACAAAGTATTGAACAATCTCTGCTTCTTAATTCTAATGGCTTCTTTGATAATCACTTTAATATAATATATGTAATATATTCTCTTAATTTATGTGTAACAATGTGCTATAGAAATAGAGCTCTAGAAGATCTAGCATGGTAAGTTTAGAAATCACTAAGCTTAACATGAAAGTGAGCAAGGTGAGGGGAGGGGGTGGGAGAAATATTAGATAAAATGTAATTATTACATTTTATCTAATATGTATGTCTATCTTCATCCAATTTTTGCTATCTTATTCGAAATATTGGGTAAAATATAATATTATAATATACCGAATATTTGGTGTATTTTTTATTGTAAATTATCTTTATAATTGAAGTTTAAAAGAAAACAAACTCAACTAAGGGGAGGGGAAAAATTGATTAAAAAGTAATATTTAGTTAAATTCAATGGATGAATCACATTGTGAACCTTCTCCTCATTGGTGATTAGGGTTTTCATCATCTCTATTTTCTCTTGTTGTAAGAGAGTTAGTAATTCAACACAACATGGTCGTATGCTCGGTAGATGAGCTCAACTCTGAACTCGTAAATGGTGGAATGGCTGAACCATTTTTAAACCCTTTTTCTCCTTTCTCTTTTTTAAACCCTTTTTCTTATGACGAGGGTTTTTTTCCCTTGTTTTTTTTTAGCTTCTTTAACTGCGGGGGTTTACCTTTGGCATGTTGAACAGGTTTCAACCTGTTGTTTTATTTTTTTTTACGTATTATTCCATAGCTTTATCATTCTATTGATGCTGGTTCCCTGCTTCTAATAGTATGGGAAGCTAGAGTGAGGGCAGTATTGGAGTTGCACTTTTCGGTAAGATTTCTCTTTTAAGCCACAGCTGTGATCTTCTATGGTTTCCTGGTCTCTAAGTTTTCATTCCCAGTGGAGATAAGTCCTGTTAGGGGTGCTTTTCTACTTACTGTTTTCAATTGGCTGGGTTTGTGGATTGTGTCAGACTTTTTGGGCTTATCCGGCCCGATTTGGTCAGGAGCCCGAGGGGGTTTTTTAGTTCTATGAGCCTCTCTTTATCAAGGGTTTTCGGTTATCTATTTTCTGCTGTCATTTTCTGTCTGACTCCCGGGTATCCCACTTTGGGTCTGTTCCCTCCTCCGGATTTTCGGGTGGTTGTGGATGGGGGTTTCGTTGGGGTTTCTGCTGGGATTTTCTCCATGGGTAATGATAATTTGTTCGTTGACGTGGAGCCCCAAGCTAAAGATATTTTATCTATCTGGGGTCTATAACCCACGAGCCCTAACCTGGCTAAGGTATTCCTTCCCACGCAGTCATATGAAGCCAAGGGTGGGGAGGTGAATGCAAAATGGAACCCGATGGTTGGATTTGCTTCCCTTAAGAAGTTCGACATTACCGTCCCCTTCCGTCGGTCAGTGAAATGGACCGGTCTTGGTCCCCTTCAAAAACCCTTGGATCCGGGCTTGTCCTCTGCCTCTGCCATTCATTTGCCTAACTTTCATGGGTGCTTGGTATCTGATGTGCCCCATGATCACTATTGTTAGTATGAATTCTTCGTCGAAGTGTACGAAAAAGAACCACTTTAGCTATGCATAACTAATAGCCCTAACAACAATAGAGGCTGCCAAACATCTTCAGATCTGCAATTAGTAGTTAAAATGCTGCAACAAACAGATCTATAAATGGAAAGACATTAAGCAGTAAAGTAAAGAGTTTGTTCCATGCATCCAACAGACAAGACAAGAACACAATTTTTGAATGAATTTTTATATTACAGGGCACCTGGGAGGAAACAAGAAGGTGTATCCAGATCTCCTCAATGGGATGGGTTCTTTGTAGTCCTCAGCACTTCAGATCTAAGCTTTCTCTCTCTTGTAGATGTAGAAAACCCAATGTAGAAGATAGAGCTCAATGGGAACCAAAATGGTAGAAATGAGACCAAGTGTATAGATCCCGAGTGATCTAATAGGCAACAAAAGGTGAAGAATGGTAGGAAAAACCCTCCTATTTATAACAAAATATTGGGTCATTCTAGATCTTGGTGCATGATTAAAATAATGTTAACCAAATCTCGATCCACCTTTTATGGAATATTTTATTATATTTGTTGGAGGGAAAAGGTATTTGACTTGGGTCAACTCCCTTTATTTGTAAATAATAAATAAATAAATGATTTATTTATCATTTTATGGAAGTGGTTGAATGATAATCAAATAAATAATGATTTATTTAATTATTTGTGGGTGATTTAGTCATATTTAACAAGGAATATTATTTAAATAAGATTTAAATAATTATTCCTAGAAAATAATAGGATAAATAGAGATTTATCTAATTAATTTCTTTGTTTTGGGTTAAACATGGTAGGGAATAATAATTAAATTATGGTTTAATTAATTATTCCTTTTTAAGTTTCTAATTAACATAGTGAAAGTAGCTTTACTTATGGTAAAACTGGTCTTACATGGTGTACTTGGGTCCATCTAATGATGAAAGGTTAGATGACAAAAAAATGGTGTAACAGATTGCCCCCCAGCGTGCGAGTGTCGGGAGCAAATCGTATGACCGAAGTACGTTGTAAGAACACAATCATTAGACAACAAAAGGGAAGTCAGAGAGAGAAAGGTGAGGTAGATAGTGTGCTGAAGGACTAGACCCTGAGGAGACGAGACTCGCAGGTGCAACAAGTCTCTTTTTATGAGAGGGTACCTGTGCTGAAGGCGGCGGGGAAGGCATACCTATGCCCGCCGTGACAAAGTACGAAAGAATAGTGTGTCCGATCGCTCGAGGACCGAACCATGAAGTCTAGCGGCATAATCGAGAGCCGGATAAAAATACAATGAGGAATCCCATATACATGCTGTGCCTGGGATAACAGCTAGGACTTGTACAATAATATCTGAGTACATGAGATACAAATACAACCCAAATGCCCCCCGTAAATGGGGAAGGGCTCACAAAATCTGACTGATACATGCAAATCAAAGAGGCGCTGGTAGCTAAAGGCCGAAGCATCATCGCGTTTGGAGCGGCATCAGGAACGAAGAAGAAGAGGTCATCCGGGCATGTGGGGGGCTACCTACAGGGCCACCCCCTCATGAGGGTTGAGACATCTCACACACACCCGGGAATCATCAAGAGCTGCTGCTGGGTCACTGGACCGTCAAGTATATGAATCTCGATCATGCTGAAAGGAGCTGGAGAAACAATCAAGTCACAGGGAAAATGAGAGATCTCCCTGCCTGATCCGAGGCACCGAACAAGAGTGGAAGCTGGAACCAAGGTACACCGCCCTCTAGACCTTGCTTCTGGAATGAATGTGCTGATGTCGACAGAAGGAGGTCCGCCGTAGGTGAGGCAATGAGAGATCCTCAACTAAGGCACGAGAGAAAAACAATAGAGCGACGGACAGACTGACACTAATGATGATAGTGGAAATGGAAAGGATGGAGTGGCGAATGGACGACTTCCCTTGTTAGAGCATAAAGGGCATGAATGACATGGCAGCGACTGACACAATATCGGAAGGGATAGGGGACAGTGGGGCTGAAGGTCATGATATGCGACACAAGAGAGGAACCAAGCAAAGAAGAATGGAGGGCTATAGTGGGGTACAACGAGACGCAGGATAGACTCCATGAATGCAATGATGACTCAACTTGGATGCTCTAAACAAGGGCGACTTGATAGTGTTGCCACACAGTAAAGGCCCCAATGGGGGACCATGGAAGCATGAGTACAAGGTGGGCACTCATGACGAAAATCGACACGAACATGGACAAGTAAGGGAGCGATATGGTGCCCCAAGTACAAGTGTCGTAAGTGAGGAAATTCGATTTTAAGGAGCGGTGAAGTGACCCTTTGTGGACGAAATGTGTCCGGGTGAAGTATCAAATCACCAAAAACTAATAAAAACCCATTTGAGAGCTCGGTGAGATCTGACCAGCGGTTCTGACGGTTCGTCGAACGGGGCTACGGTGTGGTCGCAGCAGTCGAAAGAAGAAACGGGGGTTCTCTTTTAATGAGGCAGTTTTCCCTCCAAAATCATTCATTTGCTATTGTTGCTGTGGTGAATGTGGAGAGGAGAGAAGGCCCTAAATCTTGCGGCGAACGTAGCGGACAAACCGACCGTTGGATTCGAGATCTGTCAGTTGGAGGTAAGAGGCCTAACCTTGCTCTTACATTTTGATGGATTAGATTGCGATTTAAAGGCTAAAACCCCCGAGAAGCAGTCCCATCCCCCTTCATCTCTGACCCGGGTCCACACTTTTAGGACAAAGGAGTCACGACTTGAGGCAGTATGCAGGAACCCAAAGTGCGACCTGGTCCAGAAAAGGGCAGAAAACTGCGACCTGGGAGATGAGGGGGTTTTGGTGCTGTGTTATGGCTGGGAGTTGGGTTTTGGTGTTTGGTTATGGTTTTCCCGATCTGTACCCTGACAAAAATGATGTGTTTGTGCAGGTATGGCAGAGTTGCGGGTCAACTGGAGAGAGAGGGATCTGGGAACATTTCGGACAGAGATCCAGGCGGATCAGAGCATCCGTCGTGTATTGGCCAGATTTTGGGTTCTCAAGTTTTTTGGAGAACCCGTTGATGAGAGCAGGGGAACCGTTACTGGCCCGGATTATCAGTTATTGAAATCCAGATCAGGAGATCAGAGGGGAAATGCTAAGGGTAATATTTCTTAAGATAGAGTGCGTTGCGAGGACTAGGAAGGGGATGGCCTTCGAAATCCTCTAAGAGGTATGCCCCTTTACCGAGCTCCTTACTGATGATGTAAGGGCCTAGCCATAATGAGTCGAACTTCCCATGACCAAGGACATCGTGGGCCTGGTCATATACTAGAACAAGTTCGCCTTCGTGAAAGGTACGAGGCTGGACTTTTCGGTCATGCTGAGCTTTGGTGTGTTTGTTGGCCGCTTCCATGGTTTGCAAGGCAACACGACGGGCTTCAGAAGCACGCTCAAGCATGATAATTCATTGTTATAGAGGTTGGGTGTCAGGGAGAAGTTCAACAGCCAGATGAAGGGAAGGGATTTTACACTCGATTGGTAAGACAGCCTCCTCTCCAAAAACGAGGTGAGGAGGGTTATGGTTGAGGGGCATGGGTGCCCCCGAGCATGGTGTGGTCATGCTAAAATGTATTTAGAAAAAGGGGAATCTAAACACATTTTAATGATGTGGTGTGCCATTTGTTCTCGTTATGGTTATGCAGTTTGAGAAAGGAAATGGAGGATTACCAATCTCTTTTGGTACTGCATATGGGGATCAAATGGACTTTAAGTTTCCGAGTTGGCATACATGGTGTCACTATCCCAAAAAGAGGATTTTGAGATAATGAACTGATGCTCTTGTAGAAAAGCTAGAGGTTGGTCAACAATAATGTCTAAGAGACTGGGTTGCTGACGGAAGAGGAGGGAACGATAAGAGGTATCATCCCTAGAGTGATCGGAAGTGATATGGGACTTTATAGGTTCTTCTAAATGTGGAAGAATAATGGTACTAAAGTCAACACGACCAGATACGCTAGGAGAGTGATGGAGAATTGCTTCTCTTGGTCTCTCAAATGTGGGTGCCCCCTTACCCAAACATTGGGTTTCGATGTAATGGCCACAAGGTGGATGTGGTGTGAACACATGGGTTCGATGTAAGGGGGAATATATAAAGTCAGGGGTGGGAATTTCTTCCATAATGTCGTCATCGTGATAAAAGATGGGGTGACTGGTGGAAGAAGGACCACCGGACGTGGTGAAGCGACTTGAATCATCATCATGAGAAGAGAGGTTCACATGTGCATCGTCACAAGGGGTGACCGAAGAGTAAGTAGATAAAGGATCTACCGATGTTGAGCCCAAGATGATCGCTGAAGAAAGGTCAAGCGAAACAACAGGGGAGGATTCAGATGGAATGGTCCCCGAGGGTCTCATGGATGATGATAGGTAGAAAATGTTGGACGAAGGCTCCGTCATCTCGACATCAGGAGGGGGAATGTCAATGGGAGCAGTCATATCTGGTAGTTCTGCTGAAGCAGAATGTGCAAATATGGGAGAGGTGTACTCATTGCGCTTGGCCTCGAATTGGTGGACCGCGGCTATAGAGGTGCGGAAGTCCTCGAGGCGGGGACAAATATGGGTGTAATGGCCATGGAGATCACACAAAGCACGAGGGTGGTTGGTGTGAATAGTCTTGGGGTTATTGGCCGCGGTTGTGGAAGGAACAGAGGCTTCTGGGACCGCGGACTCAGGGAACGTGACATTAACCATGGGCTTTAGATGAAGTAATGCAGGACAGGTATGGGAGCCGTGACCGACAACATCACACAAAGCACCCTGGATGGTATGCTTTGGAGGCTGAGGAGGAGCAGGGTTTGTCGGGGCAGCCTTGTCCTTTGATGCCCCCTTGCGAGCTTTGCCCTTCTTACCCGAAGCGGTCGCAACAGGAGGTGGTTCCTGTTGAAGTGACTGAGGCACTGATGCAACGGGAGAAGCCATGGGGATCGATTGAACCGGGGTCAAAGCGATATAAGGTTTGGGTTGACCAGGCAAGGTGGGGGCTGGAGGATCAAGGTACCAAACGGGAATCCCAAGTGTCAAGTTAGGAAGAGAGAGGGTGGCCATGACTGGTACCGTGTGCACTCCTGGTGGGGGAGCTAGGAACGGTATCTGACCAGAGGGGGCATGGCCAGGTGGGATGGCTCCTAAATGGCTAAGGCCTGGAGGAACCGTGCCAGGGGGATAAAGGGGCTCATGACTACCAACTGCAGGTGAAGGGCTAAGAGCAGGTTGCTGAGGGCAAGGTTGCTGACTAGCCGAAGCAGGTTGCTTGAGAGCGGCCCGAGACGATTGCATCATGTAAACATTCGATGAGCTGGGGTCAGAGATAGGAGGAGGGGGGAGACTAGGAAAAGTTCCAAGCAGGGAGGAATCCTTGTAAACGCCAGGGGAGACACTGGTCAAGGAGTCGACGGTTTGCTTGTTGGCTACAGAAGAGATGGTCGTCTCAGGTGAGGTCTGAGATTTTGGCTCATGATATGTCAACTGGTCAATGGTGACTATCTTTCCGTTATGGGGGAAAGACATCTTGCGGAAAACCGCGGATGGGACAGCGGACATAGCATAGGTGTAGCTTCGCCCCAATAGAATGTTGTAGTCTAGCGGGGCGTCGATGACTTCGACGTCAACGCAAACAGTCTTACCGGCGAGGGTAATAGGGAAATTACGAAACAAGCCGATGGGCTGGGAAGCATGACCGTCCCACGCTCTAAGGGTGATCGTGGAAGGGGCCAACGCAGGGGATCCGAGTTGCTTCCAAACCGAAGTGGACATCACGCAGGTGGATGCCCCCTCGTCAATTATACACCGGGAGACGATGGCGTTCCGTATTTTGACTGATATTTGGAAGGCGACGGAAGGAGGAAGGGGAGGATGGTCCGATTGAGTGGCGTCGAAAACAATCATTTGGTCGTCAGCAGGATCTACAGCGCCCACGGTAGATAGTAGAGCCTTTTTTTGGGAAGGGCATGACTGGAGGAGTTCCAGTGTGGAAATGGCAGCAGGAGATTGCGCCAAGTCATCTACTATGCTATACGATTGAGCGGCTCGACCGGAAGCAGCATTTCGGCGTAATGGTCCCTTAGGAATCTTGGTATGAACCTCAACTTTAGGTTGAGGGATATGTAAGGGGCCACTGGATGTCGAAAGAGGCTCTGTAGAACCTAAAGAAGGAGGCTCGGGGGCAGACTGAGCAGGAGGCTTGGGGTACTAGCGAGACCGAGTTTGAAGGTTAAGGTCGACGGTTAGAGGTGGATCAGATTTCATCATGAGGATCTGAGAATTGGAGGAACCAGAAGGGGAAGGTGGAGTGGCCACCTGTCCGTTAAGTAGTTGGGTAGCCATGAATCCCTGTTGTGCAACCACCGGCGCTTGAGGGGGTGGTGACGGCTGTTGCAGGGGTTGAGAAGGCAAGGGAGGTGAAAGCGCATATGCTGGAGGAGCTGGTGCACCAGGTTGCGGATGAGGGTAATGGTTAGGTTGGGCAACATTGAGGTAAGCAGGAGGTTGGGCAAAAGGATGAGGCAGGTCGTATCCTGGATGCGTGCTACCGGGAGGGGGAGAAGTGCAGGGAGTGGTGCCCCCTCCCCCAGGAAAACCATAGCTCATGAGAGGTTGAGCGGATGGATGAGAGATAGATTCAACGATACTGTCGGCGGCATGAGGTGCCCCCGGTGTATGGGTATCACCGGGTTTGGGGAGAGTAGGTAGGACAGTAGGATGATAACCTGTCTGAGCATAGATCAGGTCATACTTTAATGCCATTTGGAGGGCATCTTCTTCGGTTTGAGGAAAATGCGATGCGACATCTTTCCCAATAGGGGACAAGAGAGATCTAAGGAACCAGTCCATGTAGACACGGTCTTCGAAGGGAGGAGATTGGCATAGGCTCCGTCTTCTTCGCCATTCCTGGACATGGGTAGAAAGGCGGGTCAAAGAGGTTTGCTTGAAGGAAGTCAAGAGTTCGATACCAGTGTCATAACGAAGGGGAAGCTGGAAGTAAGATAAAAAAGCTCGGGCAAGAGTTGCAAAGGTGGGATGGGAGGAAGTGGGCTGATCAACATACCACTTGGAAGCTTCGCCTGTAAGCGTGCGTTGGAACAATCGAAGACGAACAGAGTCATCGGTAATGGAGGTCGATGAACACCACATGTGGAAAGATCGAACATGATTTGAAGGATCTTCTCTAGCATGGCCTTCAAACTTTGGGATGTCGGAAGGGAGCTTTGTCAGCATAGCAGGCCAACTAGCATTATAGTGTATAGGGTCGTTTATCAACCGGTCCAAATCGGGGAGGCTGAGGCCTGCCAAGAAGGGGAGCACGGGTGAAGCCGAGGTAGTTCCTGTGGTGGTTCTGCTAGTAGTAGTCCCGGCATTAGGGCCGGGATTCCCGCTAGTGTTAGGCCCTGGACCAGACATAGTGGAGGTGACAGGGGGGAGAACCAGAAGGAAAAGGAGAACCCAAAGAAGCAGAGAAGGACTGGCTCGACGACGGCGGTGCGGAGCAGGTCGATCAACCGGAAACTGAGGGTGAAGGCCAAGAAGTCTCCGGGAAAGGCGCCTTGGGGGCGCAATGATGACAGGAAGAAGGAAACCGATAGGGGCAGAAAGGGACAGAATCAAATAATGTCAAGGGCAGATAAGGTGCAGTGACAATTGATTTTAGAGTCTTTGCCGGGCGGTGTTAACCAGGCGCTTCTTCGCTTAGGGTCAGTGTGTGGCGTGCGTTAATTTTAATTTTTAAACCCTTTTCGTTTTGAGAGCAAGAAAAAGTGTGCTGCGTAACTGAAAAGAAATCTGCATAGAACAATAGAGATTGCTGAAAAGACAGAACATTTAACAGCTAACTATGCATCGATCTAACCCAAAGAGGCGGGCCTCTCAAAACTACTCTAAAAGAGGGCAAAAATCTAGTCAAAACACACATAAAAAGGGCTCAACAGATCTAGGGTCGAAAGGGACAGGGATCTGGAGAATAAGGCTGCAGGAAAGAGGTGTAGACCACAGCCAAGAGGCAGAGGCAAGGTGGCTGGAAAAAGGAAGGAAATCAGCAAAAACCGGAGGGGGTGAGGCGGAGGCCGTCAAAGGAGGTCCAAACAAAACGACAAGAGGTGATTTGAAAGGAAAAGAGGCTGATTTCAATGGATCTGAAAGGGAGGTAACAGATCTGGAAAAGAGGGGGCTGAAGCTCTGAAACCGACGGCTGAAACAGCTAAAACTCTTCCACCAAAAGTGGAGGGTACTAAAGCCCTAAGGGGCTGGGTTCCCACTTAGATGAGTAAAAACAGATCAGATCTTGGTCAAGGCGGGCTGAGACAGAGGCTGGAAGACCCGGACAGATGCTGCAGCAGAACCCAGAAAAATTGCAGAAAAATTGCTGAAAAAATGACAGGTCGCAGGTTCTGACCTGATTTGAGTGCAGGTCGCAGGAAACAGCCTGAAAAGTGCGACCTGAAGGTCCAGGTCGCAGGTTTAGGGCCAAAAAGTGTGACCCCCCGTTCCGGTTGTCTCGGCGGCATATTTTCAAAAAAGTTGCCGTCTGAGGTGCGGCTGGTGTCGGTTACCTGCGCAATAGGGCCAGAAACACACGGAAGTTAGAAATTTTGATGTTTTAGGGTTTTATGTGAGAAAAAGGACATAAAAAGAGGAAAAATAAGCAGCGGAAAAGAAGCCCTAGGGCCTGAAGTAGCTGGATATGCAGGAATATGAAAAACGACAGCGGTCGTAATTTAAAACCCATGTGGAGTCGCCATTTGTTAGTATGAATTCTTCGTCGAGGTGTACGAAAAAGAACCACTTTAGCTACGCATAACTAATAGCCCTAACAACAATAGAGGCTGCCAAACATCTTCAGATCTGCGATTAGTAGTTAAAATGCTACAACAAACAGATCTATAAATGGAAAGACATTAAGCAGTAAAGTAAAGAGTTTGCTCCATGCATCCAACGGACAAGACAAGAACACGATTTTTGAATGAATTTTTATATTACAGGGCACCTGGGAGGAAACAAGAAGGTGTATCCAGATCTCCTCAATGGGATGGGTTCTTTGTAGTCCTCAGCACTTCAGATCTAAGCTTTCTCTCTCTTGTAGATGTAGAAAACCCAATGTAGAAGGTAGAGCTCAATGGGAGCAACAATGGCAGAAAATGAGACCGAATGTATAGATCCAAAGTGATCTAGTATGCAACAAAAGGTGAGGAATGATGGGGAAGAACCCTCCTATTTATAACAAAATATTGGGTCATTCTAGATCTTGGTGCATGATTAAAATAATGTTAACCAAATCTAGATCCACCTTTATGGACTATTTTATTATATTTGTTGGAGGGAAGGGGTGTTTGACTTGGGTCAAATCCCTTGATTAGTGAAAAATAAATAAATAAATGATTTATTTATCTTTTTAAGGAAGTAGTTGGAATATAATCAAATAAATAATGATTTATTTGATTAATAGTGGGTGATTTGGTCATATTTAACAAGGAATATTATCTAAATAAGATTTAAATAATTATTCCTAGAAAATAATAAGATAACTAAAGGTTTATCTCATTAATTTCTTTGTTTTTGGGTTAAACATGACTGGGAATAATAATTAAATTATGGTTTAATTAATTATTCCATGAGGAAAATCAAACAAATATAGGTTTGTTTAATATTTCCTTTTGGGGTTTCCTGTTTGGACCATAAACAACCTAGTAAATGTGGTTTATTAAGTCATTTAACATAGTGAAGGCAATTTTACTGAGGGTAAAATTGGTCTTACATGGTGTACTTGGGTCCATCTAATGATGATAGGTTAGATGACCAAAAAATGGTGTAACAATATTATATTC